>JARDWD010000672.1:0-1426146 GCA_029034505.1 Ornithoptera priamus
GTCAACAGGACGAGTTAGCCTTTAAGTATGATTTGTACTAAAACTATTTTATTATAATTATATTGTCATTATATTTTTATGTACATATCATGTTTTCTAACAAATAAATAAATGACTAAACATATGATCATCAGCGGAGAGACGCTCACTGCTGGAAATAAGACTCCCCTAGAGATCTCTGCCTGTCTCTGTTCTGCGCTACCCGCATCCAGGTATCTAAAGATAATTAACAGTGCGCTAATTAGAATAATATATACTGCACCGCATTGCTCGTCTCCTCGAGACATAAAATTGTAGGTCCCTCATTCCAGTAATTTCACTAGCTACAGTGTTCTTTAAACCGGAACACAGTAACGTTTGCACAGTACATTTGTCCGCTGCAATAGGAGCTGCGGTGGTACCTATTTAGATGGTCACCGGCAAAAGAGACTTACTCACAGAATGTACAATATATATTAGGGAAGGGTAGATATAGAATTAAGATTGGCAACCAAAATAAGCAAAGAGAATCTTAACGAGATAATAATGATAAAAAATAAGGAAGCTGTATTCAAGTTCATGGAAAAATAAGACAAGACGCCGTTAGAAGAAACAAAAGCAATTAGGACGCTATCAGGTACTTGTTTAAATAGTGATATTATGATTGTACACTACTCCATTTCTGATTCAATAATTAGATTTAAATTTGTTATTTTGTACTTTTATGTCTGATACGAAGGATTATAGTAGTTTACTCAATTAAGAAAAAAAAAAGGAATAATAAAAAATTAAGTAAAAAAAATATACATAAATGATTAGTTACTTTGAAAAAGTTGGCAAAGTCAATGTTATTTATAATTGTTCTAAATTATAGTTAAGGTACTATTGAAGTACACGAAAATAAAATACATAAATCACTTAATAACAAAAATAAATTTAAGATCAACAAGGAGTCTGACCTGCGTCAGGGGTAGAAATTGGAAAGTGTCCAGAGAAAACAGCTGCCATACGAAAGACTGGCGGTATTAATATATAAAAAGCAGAGACTTACCACTGGATGAACTGAGTCCCTATGGTCTCAGCCATCGAATTATTACGAGCAGAATATTATATACTACACCGGCAACTCCTACTGTTGCCTGTGTTTATTACGTGAAAATTGGGGTACGCACCTGTATACAGCAGTCGCTCGCAGGGGATACCCGGCTGAGCAGCGCCAATGATGGGGTGTGGTGATGGACCACGGAACGCGACGAAAATCTGAGCGCGGGAAACAACGCGTGGGGACGCGGACGCGGACGCGGACGTGGACGCGTGCCCTAACGGTCGGCGGCGACGGTTAGGATGACGCAATACGATGCGGTGTAGCTACGCGGCGCGGCGCGGCGCACGCGGGCGCGCGGGCGAGTGGCTCGAGCCCGCGTAAACGAATTGTCCGGTACGGCAGCAACAATATAATTGCGCAGGATAAGCACGAATTTCTTCGGCAGATCTCCGACCAACTGATTTGTTGCTGCGTGTATCGAAACGACTAAGGATGGCGAACGTATGCAGCGAACGAGAGCTGGCTAGAGCTCGATCGGACGTGCGTTTCGTTTGAGCGACCCAGTCGTAATCTCCTATTGCGTAACAATTAGTCGGCTGCTATATATATGTATATAGCGCCGGTCGAACTGAAATAGCAAAATTTCACTTATCTGAAGAAGCACATGATATAAATGTACCTGAATTTAAAAATTTATTAAAAATTGCGTTCATCTAAAATTCATACATTTTAAACTAAAACACAATAGTAGTTTTATTAATTTCAACTTTTTTTTAAACTTGCTCAGTTTATGATGTATTAACATGCATATAACTAATTTTGCATCAAATTCCCAGTTAAAAAAGAATAGCAATGATATGTCTGTATGAAATTATTTACAATCGTAGCAGGATACTGCTACGATTGTAAAATTCAATTAAATTTAATTAACTTCAAATCAATTGCTGCAGTATAATATATAATCATGTTCATCTTCATCAGCCGGTAGACGTCAACTGCTGGATATAAGCACCCCCCCCCCCATAAACCGCCACGTTTGTAGGGGTGCATTTAGGGCGTTTTCGCCATTTTCACAACGCTAGCCCAATACGGATTCGTGGCAGCCAGAGCCTCAATTGTTGATTAGCAGGATTCACCACGAGCAGGTAAGGTCGGCTTGGATCCCGTGAGTTGTTGTGCGGGGCCCCTTACACTCAATCACATATGATATCATTTTTAAATTTGAATTGTAATAAATCAAAATAAAAGATAAAATTTTTCAGTTTACTTTCTTTAATTCTTCAGCGTACATTTCTAGCCGAGAAGTCATTGCAAATCCCCAATGGTCTTTGACCTGCCTACATAAATTAAGATCTACTTCAGCGATGACCAAACCATCTTTTATTTTGGATAGACCAGGCGTCCTGCAACCGTTGGGAGCTGTAACATAACTGGATCCATAATAAGTGCGTGATATCTCTTTATCATCTTTCGTCTTAATAAATTGTTCAGAACCGACTCTATTTATACTGCAAGTGAAGTAGCCGTTTGCTACAGCAGCATTTCGTGCTTCAACACCCCAAAAGGATTCACCGAATTCAGAAATAGTAGCCGCTGGATTGAAAACAATTTCAGCACCGTTCAGAGCGAATATCAACCAGTTCAAGGCGTGATGACGTCCGTAACAAATGTTGACTGCGATCCTACCATATTTCGTCTCAAACACTGGATGGCCAGTGTTGCCCGGCGCATAGTATGCGGTTTCCCTGTAGCTGCCTACACTTGGCAGATGATTTTTACGATGTTTCCCGACATACCTTCCTTCATGATCTATAATCACTGCCGTATTCCACCAAATACCATTTTCATCCTTCTCTAGAATCGGTGATATGATGACCATAGAATGTTGCCCAGCAAGATTGCTGAGAAATTGAGTGCTATATCCATTTTGTGCGGACTCTGCAAATTCTTTCCACCGATCTTTTTCTCCCGTGCAAAGAAAAAATGGCATAGACCAGGTCTCCTGCAAGCACAATATGTTTACACCTTCATAGGCTGCAGTTGTTATAATATTTTCAAGTTTACGAAAAATTGCTTCTCTTTGCACCACAGGTTGTTCATTAGTTGATAAGACAATCGAATGTTGCACTATCCCCAATCTTACTAACCTTGAAGTTCTGTTCTCTTCTTTTGCCGCATGAAATGAATAACCTGCTATTTCAAAGTTATGCTTATCACTCAATATCAAACTCGCTGCTGTTATTTTTAATTCACAGTGATCTTCGCGCCCATAATATAACCGGTTAAATTGTTTTAACTGTTCAAAATTTAAGTTTTCTTTAATAGTTTCATCGAGTGTATCGTTAGCACGCGACGCCATTTTGTTTCACTAAACAAACTAAGATTAATTATATATTCGCTATATGTTATACAACGATTAAAGTAAATACACTGCGCATTATCTGTGAACCTTTATATAGACACCAGATTCCTTAACGTAGAGTCTTGAGACAGGTTCTGCATGTATTGACTGTGTAATGATGTAGTACTTGTTTAAGCCCCTTCTATATTGGCCATGTTTTATGTGCAAACATTTTTTTAGCCATAAGACTAAATAAAGACTAGTGTTTAAATTTTTTGTGTTTACCTGTATGAAATTTTTTTTAGTGTTTCACTTGAATTGTACTTTCTTTCTTAATACACAGATTTTTTAAACTATTTGTTAACTATCTACACAATGCGATAACTGACTATTAAATAATATATTTCGAGAAACGCCTGTTTGCGTATGTTTAGGTTATTATTTTATTGATAAAATAATTTTATTTAATTCTGGTACTGTTTTACTATCATAAAGGTCTAAGTTCATTCGGATACGGTTAGACCACACAACTGAACAGCTTGTGTTGAGTGCATTGATGAAGCAACGGATCGCGTATTTAAATAGCTCGAACGATCGAGATGCATCAGTCGCCACCGAGCTCACTTATTCAACGGACGCAAACTCAACATGGACGGCGAAACTGTCAGCTTGGAGGCTATCATTAACAACAACTTAACCGGTCGAGATCTACAGGAGTTCAACAGAATATATTATGGACGGAGAGATCACAATGAGGTGAAATTGAAGGACTCCTCTATTGCGGCAGCCAAAGAAGCGGATTTCGAGATAGCAGCGTACGCTTTCCCGGCTAAAAAGGAGCACACGAGGCCACCGAGAATAGTAAAGGTAGGTGTTATCCAACATTCCATCGCCGTGCCCACCGACCGCCCGATAAACGAACAGAAGAATGCAATATTCGCTAAAGTTAAGAAGATCGTCGATGTTGCGGGTCAAGAGGGAGTCAACATTTTGTGCTTCCAAGAACTGTGGAATATGCCGTTCGCCTTCTGCACACGCGAAAAGCAACCGTGGTGCGAATTCGCCGAACCCGTCGAAGATGGTCCGACCACTCGCTTCCTGCGCGAACTAGCGATTAAATACGCGATGGTGATCGTATCCTCGATCCTGGAACGTGACGAAAATCACAGCGACATCCTGTGGAACACGACTGTAGTCATTAGCGATTCCGGTAACGTTATCGGTAAACACCGCAAGAATCACATCCCCAGGGTTGGCGACTTCAACGAGTCGAACTATTATATGGAAGGTAATACAGGGCATCCGGTCTTCGCGACCAGGTACGGCAAAATAGGGGTTAACATTTGCTTCGGGCGTCACCACGTCCTCAACTGGATGATGTACGGTCTGAACGGTGCTGAGATAGTCTTCAACCCGTCGGCCACCGTGGCTGGTGAGGCGGGCAGCGAGTATATGTGGGATATCGAAGCTAGGAACGCGGCTATAACCAACTGTTATTTCACCGCCGCCATCAACAGAGTGGGATATGAAGAATTCCCCAACGAGTTTACTTCGGCCGACGGTAAGCCGGCACACAAAGATCTAGGGCTTTTCTACGGCTCCAGTTACTTCTGCGGGCCGGACGGCGTCAGGTGTCCAGGGCTGTCGCGCACTAAGGACGGTCTTCTAATCGGTGTAATGGATTTGAACATGAACAGACAGATTAGAGACCGCCGCTGTTACTACATGACACAACGTTTGGACATGTACGCCGACAGCCTTAGGAAGGTTCTAGACTTGGACTACAAACCCCAAGTGGTTCACGAGAATGAAAAGTGAGCAGAAAGCTACTTCGGTGACAACGCCGTCCCTCAATTTACTTTTATAATCAGGTGTGTATTTGTTTAGATTGAATAAAGTTTTACGGAAAAAGTTTGCTTGATTTCTGTTACCGCAATACTCCATCTATTTTTAGTGGTGGTAGGTCTCTACTGCCGGAGGCCGTCTAGGTACCTACCGCAACTCCTATTGCAGCCGCCAAAAAGCAGTGTGCAAACAGTACCGTGTTCCAGTTAGAAGGGAGTTGTAGCTAGAGTAATTACTGGGGTAACGAGACTCAACATCTTACGGCTCACGCGACAGGCGTTATATGCTACAGTATATCTATCTCATCTTAACTAGCGCCACGTATTTATTAATGGACGTATCACTTACCATCAGATGAACTTCGCGCTCGTCTCTTAATTGTTTAATAAAAAAACTTCACCATTTTCAGTTAAAGGGGATAAGTAATTGAAATAATTGGAGAGCAAACAATGAAATTGGTAACTATCGTACTAACTTCATTGAATGAATATCATTGGTACATACATAATAATATTTATCCTTAGATTATGTTAAAGGAAAAGCTCAGGACTTTTATTTATATCCAAAAATATTAGGTAAGATACTTACTTATATAACATTTAAACTATTTTATTTATATATAAAGCAATATGTAAAATAAATTGTTACGATTTTGTTTTGCTTCGTCACACGCGCTGCTTAGTTACTTAATGGTATCTGGTCTAGCATTGAATATGTTTATTGTTAAACAACAACTTATAATTACAGTTCAAGTAATAATCAAGGTTACTTGATTAAGTCTAGATAATATATTATTTGATTGTAAATAAATAATAATTGCAACCACACATCACGTAAGTATACCGATCCGACAAATGTAACTATTAATGTTAAGGGTTCATTTAGCTTTTGGATAAACCCTGCTTAAGAAGAGGAATAATAAACATTTTACTAGATATAAACAACATAGCAAGATAATTGCTTCCCCTTAAATTACGGATAGTAAATACCATAGATACAATGGTTAGTAACTAGTAAGCAGTACTTGTTGCTGACCACTGTGCTATGTAAATTAAATAAACTTGACTTTATAGCAAAGAGTTTAGATCATTTTCATTGATAACGAGGACGGAGATCATCGATAAACGCTCATCAAAAATCTTCAGGAACTCATGTGATGACAGGAAGGGAAAATTTTCCTTTCGACGAAGCGAGGGGACGGGCGAGACTTTGACTTGATAGTAAACATTATTCACGTTCACATAAGATATTGTCTCGTTATCCTAGAGCTGTAATTTCACCAGCCACAACGCCATTGCATCCGGAAGACGGTAATGTTTTTCCAGTACGGTGTGTCAGCAGCAATAGGAACTGAGTATCTAGACGGTCTCCGGCAACACAAATTTAATGCCGGTGTATGAGGATACGGTTATGGTGGCATCATTGAGCATATCATTAGCCACACCCATAATTTGCCATCAGATTCACCAGGTGATAATTGCTTCCATGCTGAAGTGGCTAACCGTCTACTTTGTAAATGAGGTTCCTTTTTTGATCCTGGGCTATATGTAAAGTTTGATTGGTGATGGTGCTACCCGCTTGGGCTGCTACGAAGCTAACATTGTCAATCTGCTATAATTACAGCATAATTGTGTTCCGGCTTTAAACATATGAGAGCTGGATGATTGCTGCTGGTTGATCTCTGTTTCCAGAAACTGTCTAAGTAGGTACCAACGCAGCGCCTATTTCTGTCGCCAAACAATAGCATGTAAACGTTATTGTGTTCTGGATTGAAAGGCGCTGTAGCTAATCAAATTAATGGAGTAACAAGACTCAACATCTTATGTCTTAGTCGACGGGCGCGATGTGGTGCTGTGTATAATATCCTAACTAGCGCCACATTCTTATGGAAAATCGTATCCCTTACCATCAGGTGAACGTCTTGCCCGTCTCGTCGCTTAGTAATACAAAAAAAGAGTGTCCTTAAGCAGGCACACTTCACCATCCGCGACCACGAGATCAAGTATCACTTCTTTACGGATAAAAGACGGTGATTCGCTGTTGAATCAATTTAAAAAATATATAAACCATATACTGAGATAAAGAATATTTTATTTATATATATATAACAACAACAAAGTCGATATATCAATTATAATAGCCGTTTATTATAAACATCGGTATGCTGCTAAATATTCTCGTAAATATTTGTCCCCGTTATCTATTACAAAATGGCGGAGCGAGACATATCACGTGTTTACAATGGTCGAATATAAACATACTCGTATATTTAGAAACAACTTACATAGCTATGACAACTTATATGTATATTTTTAATTATAATAATTATTTGTAATATCAGTATATCAGATGTTTTTATTTATTTGTTAAAGCGAAACAACAATGTAACAAATGAAATACAACATTAAGGGTGTATACTAAACTATACCAATACTCGTATATTATTATATATACACTATCGTTACCACTGTACCAATGCACCAGGTAGGCGGCCATCGGCGAGGAGTGGTGACGCGTGGTCAAGCTTGCGACCGACACCTGAAGTGTTGATCACGACCACTCTGTCGAGAGTGATGCTGGCGAAGAAGAAGAATAATAGTACACTAGCTGTTCCCCGCTTCGCTGGCCGTAGCACCCCCGCAACTCCCTTTGGGGAGGAATTTTGTAAAATATAATCTTAACTGACCTCTAAACGGCAGAAGCAATGTCTTTACTAAACTTTGAGTGTTTACGTCTAATGGTTTTGAAGATCTCATGATACGTCAATGAATCACTGGATGTATTATTTATATAATATATCTAAAGAAAATGTTCGCCGGTCACGTGAAAACTAGTGAACATACTAACATGGGGACATTACCATTTGACGAGAAATGATTTGTAGATGGTTATAGGCTATTTTTTTTTTCAACTCCATAGGTCCTTCATTTTATTTCTAATTAACTATTATAAACATTTTATTTGGTATTGCTCTCAAAAAATTTCTCAAGCAAATTTTAAGTCTAATTCTATAATAAATTACTGCCAGCGTAGCGGGCGGTGAACAGCTAGTATACACACACGCACACGCACACGCACACAGACACACACACACATACATATATATATACATATAATATAGGTAGACAATGGATGTAAACGCTTATTACAATAGGCAGTAGCTATAATTTGAATTTGATGATGATTTTGTCTTCTAGAAAGATTTGCATGTACTGAACTATTCTGTTCTTTGACTGAGCTTTCCAAGTGTATTTATATTTATATGTATATGTATATCGGTTTTGATACAATAAACGTTTCTTTTACTTTACTTTTTCTACTATTTTCAGTGGTTTGGTTCAATTTAGGATACTCCAGCTCTTGTGTCAGGAGTCGAAAGGAAAAGATGTTGTAAAAGCAGCAGATGCACAATGCGACGGCAGCTGGATAACGGTTTAGAAATAAACCTTCTACTGACCTGACGGATTTGATTGGAATCGAACCGGAGGCTATCGTGTCACAAGGCAAACGCTTAGCCATTGCACCTCGATGACCTTACATAATTATTACAATTATAGTATATTGGCTTTATATAGTATAGTACTAATGATGAGAAGACAAATTCAAGATTTGTCTTTTGTTATCAACAATGATTGGACCTATGTGATGACATAGATCAGGATGATGATCATCATGATCAGCCTATACACATCCACTGCTGGACATACTCCTCGCCCAAAAATTTCCACATCGATTAGTCTACAGTCAATATGGCCTCTGGTTGTGCCGAGCACTAGTGGCCATCATTTATGGAGGTTCATATGGCGGATTTGGGCCATTTCTCACCACGCCGACCCAATGCGGGCTGGTGGGAATCTATGTATCATATTAATGGTAGATCGATGCGTGTCATTTGAAACCCTGGGTATCCGTGTAATGTGCTGGAGCTAACCGTAGAAGGTTTCAGTTGGCAAAATTCCATATCGGCATCATCACCAAGAGATTGGTATCCTTACAAGACTGTCTCCTGACACAAATAAGTAAACATTATCATGATATAATTTGTATCCATGTAACCATGTAATTTTTCTGTTTCTTCTTTTGGTACTTTATTTCTCATAGCTGTTAAAAATTATTACAGTACTTAATAGCGTAAACAATTAACTACTTTATGCGGTACGGCAATATTAGTTTTATGTGCATCCATTGCACATTGCACATTGCACATTGTACATTGTTATCTTGAATGTGGTTTTGATGGTATGTCTTGTGTTTGCATTAGATACATTCAGGCTACGTTGTCAACACCATTATATTCTCCTTCGCACTATGCGATGATTAATCTCGTTACTCCAACAATGACTGACTACAACTTCCATCTTACTGGCATACAGTAGACAAACGAGAAGAGTGTATTCTCGTGAAAATTTTATGGAATAATGATTGTACTACTCGCTTCAAAACTGATTAATACTATTAAAAATAATTGGAGTGCTTTCGTAACAAATATGTCAACAGCACCTGAAATCTTAAATATATCTTAAAATATCTACATTTTGATGACTAAATTAGAGGAACAGCTTATCTTTAATATATTTTAAAATGTACTTATTTCGGAGCTGAGTTAAAGTTGCGTTGCCAGGTTACTATAAGTGAAATGGAAACGTAAAACTAATTAACCATAATAAAACTTTAAGAAACACTTACTAGTGGTAGGTCTCTGTTGCCACTTAGGTAGATACCACCGCAGCTCCTGTTTCCTCCTCCAAACAGTAGTGTACAAACACTGTGTTCTGGTTTCAAGGGGGCTGTAGCTAGTGTAATAACTGGGGCAACGAAACTCAACATCTTACTGTGGATCAGTGTACATCCTCTTAACTAGCACCATGTTGTTATAGGCGAGGGCATCACTTACCATCAGGTGAACGCCCTATTTGTCTCGTCGTTTCGTTGTATAAACAAAAAAAGAAATAATATTTATCAATGGCAGACGTAAAATCGACATTTATGGAAATCGACGGAGATTATTTTTTCCCGTGTTGTATTTACTTCGGTAATGTAACTAATACAATCTTCTGTTCTACAGCATCATTGGAATTCATCGCTGTCCACAGCTGACCGCAGGCACCCTGAATCGATATCTAGCGCAACGGTTCCGTGGCCGTCTACATCTAAAGTCCTTTTTTAATTTTCTCTTCGTCATCGGTTCAACCGGCAGGCGATTGTCGTATATTTGACTTTACTAAATAGGTAATTGTTAATTTGCGTTATTACCTTACTCAATACATAAAACATATACAATTGCAGCTTCAAAGCATTTAGACAACACCCTTTCCGTAATAACAAATGCGAAATCTTTTTAAAACTCGAGAGCTATCCGAGGCGACGACTAAAGAGAAGCTGAAAGCCGCGGCGCGACTTAAAATGATAATTTCGGTGCAATTTTCTCACTTGCGCGAAGAGATGTCGCTAATGTGTTGCTCTCTTGCTATCCTTCCAACGTCTGCTCTGTACCATCACCGGGTTAACCATCTAACGAATGTCTACTTTATGCGTTCGGTTTAGGGTCTGGTTTGGCTCGCTCGGATTGTAGACGTACAGTTGTGAGCCGTAGCTTTCAAGAGTACTCGCAGTTGCAGTCCGTGACATTCCATTACAATAATGATGTGCTCGGTGCAGGGGTGTGCCGTTTTAACAAAACTAGAACACGATTTACAATTTTAAGATATTTTTTTGGACTTAAATAAGTTAATAATAATCAACTAACACTTATTTTTACAAAAAATAATGTATTTAAAAAGGAGAAACAAAAATTTTACCTTAAAAACATGGGAACAGAACCCAATCAGCTAATATTGTAACCTATAAAGATAACACATCATTTTGATTGGAACCTAACACCCCAATATTTGAACTTAATTTTCCATGATGCTAAGTGACTATGGCTGCCAATGGTGAAAGTAGTTCGTCTAGAATATTCCAACCCTTAAACTTTGAAATCCGGAACATATCAATATTGTTAGAGTGGCAAATTTATGATATGAAGATCGTAACGAGCCAGGTGGATTCAAAAGAACCTTACCACGAATCAAAAGCCACTATATGGTTCTGTAATCGAACCAGGAATCTCCATGTTGCCAGGCAGGTGCTTAGCCACGGCTCCAGTTTGATTTGGTTCTATAAAATAAGGAATGTGCACACGATCCGAATAAAAAACACTCTTATTCGCATTCTCTATTTCTCTTTCACTTTCTTATTTTATATTATTCAAGCTGGAGTAAAAATAGTTTGTTTGAGAAATTAAATTTCTATTTTATGTTTTATATTTGAATATTTTCAGTAACGTCATATTTCATATAAAATCAATAGGAAATAGGCCTTTTAATTCTAGCCTCGGACTAGTTTACTGTTAATCTACATACGTATATAATGAAAATGAGTTTTGTTTGTTCGCCAATCACCTAAAAGCTAGTGAACGTATCGAAACGGGAACATGAGCATTCGACGTGAAATGATTTGTAAATGGTTATAGGCTATTTATTTTGTGAATTTCATACATACTTTATCATTTAGTATTGTTTTAACGGTTGCTTTAGTAGCAATTGCAATGCCGAGGAACAGCTAGTATCATATAAACTAATAATTGATATATAGATATATAACCCGTCTTGTTAACTATGTTGATATGTTGCCATCTAGTGATGTATAATTATCAACAGAATTTGCCATTAAAACATTATAACTGTGGTAAGCACGGGGCACAATGATCATTAATTACTGTTTCAATCGTTTTTTAAAAGATGGCGCTTTATTAAAAATATTTATGTAGTGCAGTCGCTTTTTATTTATATTTAAATTAAACATAGTATAAAAAAAATTTTCAACTCTACAAAATGTTGTCTTCATAATTCCAAATGCAGAATATTTTTCATATAACCTTTTTTCACTAGTCGATCAGGGTGTGCACTTGACGATATGTATTATATGATGAACCATGGCGTGACGTGACGTGAACTAGTTAGGATGACATACACAACATTACATTATGCTCTATTGTATTGAGACAAGTTGTTAAGTCTCTTTACACTAGTCATTTAAGTAGCTGCAGCAATGTATGGACAATGCCTTATGTGAGCGGCAATAGGAGCTACGAGGTGACTGTCTCCGGCGATGGAGACCTACTACCAGCAAAACGTAATAATTTGATCGAGACACTTGAATAAATTATTTAGAAGTGTGTTAAAAGAGTTTGTGAGGTAGTTTGGGATGCACTGCTTGATGTATAACTGATAATATGAAGTATGTCCTTTTACCAGAATGATGACGGCGACCAAAAAATAACATTCTCTGGGAAATAAACATTAAAATTGGAAAACCTATCATATTATATCTCTTCATATCTGAAGGTTAACTCTGAAAACAGTCAGCCGGTTAAGTGCAAGCCGGAATAGTTCCCACCCATAAGTAACTATGATTTCTTCTTTTCGCCAGTACGGCTTTTGCCTTCTACCTTGGCTATCGTGGTCAGTCGTAGAAGGCTGTATAGGTCATGCTACATGTCTATAGTTAGATATAAGACTTTTCGTTTTTTATTACGCTGTATAAGCTAGAATCTATATGGCTAACTAAATAAAAATGTCTCTTCTGTTTCATCACAAGCAACCCACATACATAGTTCTCTTTTTCGACACTGTTTTAGCCTAGGCTCTTAAGGTAGTTCAGACTAAAATGATAAATATCAAGGAATTATTATTTTGGTGTTATTGTATTAAATCTGCTGTTATTTTTTTTAATTCAGCTGCGGTCAACCCTATAAGCAACTAGGTCGTACGAAGAGCTTAGAGTCGACAGCATCGGAAGTCACAGAGCACCTTGATTATTCAGACCCATTTGGTGCTGGATCTGTGGGAATTATACGAAAGTATACACTACACTCGACGCTATAACTGTGGAGATAGATATATTATGTAATGCACTTTATACATAATAAACATTTACAAGAGTACTATGTCCAGCGGTGCTCGTCCATTGGTGGAGGTGATGACGATAACAGTACAAGGAAATGGTCTTACATTTTTTGTATTACAGTGTAACGGCGGCCTTTAAAATAAAAACAATAATAACAGGTAATATACAATTTCCATATATATCATTTTAATCAAAAATTTATTTTCATTTGGAAATCTTACAATAATGAGAAAGAAAGTAATTAGATTAATACCATAAACATTGTTCCGGTTTGTTTCTTGGCGCGGGTAATTAAGGCCGTTACGGTATAAGAAGAAACATGGCCGCACTGCCGCTTCCGGCGGTGCGTTTTTAATTTTTCATTTACGCCCAACGATTTCAATTTTTTTTTCTAATTTCTCATTAAACTTAGCTACACGTTTTGCCCCGAGTGGGAGAGGGAAGGGGGCGACTACATTTTTCTTAAATGTAAATTAGCGAAAAATATGGTTCAGACAATTAGCAGTTTGATTTATGTTGTCCATGGGAAACAGGAAAACGTAGATTAGTAAATACAATCTATTAATGGTGTTAGCCGCCATTAATGCTGCAGTTCCTATGTCTGTACACAAGCGGCGGAGTGCAGACATTACTGTGGTACGGTTTGAAGGGAGTTGCAACTAGTGAAATTACGGGGGTAAGAAGACCTAACATCTGTCTAAAAGCGACGAGCGCAACTTGGAGCCGAGCATATTATCTTACCTAGTGCCATATTGTAATAGGCAGACGAAACTTACCATCAAAAGGATGTCTTCTTGTCGTTCTGTCAAATATTTTTCTTTATGTGCAGCAGTAAAATATATATACTTTGTTAGGTATAAAACAAATTACATTTTAGTTCTTCACTAAAGGGGGGATAATCGACGGCCTCTAGTGCCCGGCGGTTCCGAAGGTCATGCTGACTGTAACGAACGTCGTCAAGGCGTCGGAAACAAGGCAGAGCAGTCGCGATCGATGTGGAGATCTTTTTGAGAGCTCTTTGTCCAGCAGTGGACGTCTATCGGCTGACGATTTGTCTAATTGCACTTTAATATAATATATCTATTTATACGAGTGATATCTTCATGTTCTGCTTTGGTTAGCAGTACTTTTACAGGTTATGTTTACCTATTCTACTTAGAACTTCACCGTATATTACATATGTAACTTAAGAGAAATTGTACCACAAATATATTTAAGAAATTAACTAACTACTTGACTGATGCCATATTTCTCATGGTCCATTTAAACACATCTAATTTATAACTTATTTTATATAGATATCTTTCATTCAAATATTATCTGATAAGATTGCAATCCCACATAACGAACAACTCCCCACCTGTTAGGTCGGATGCAACGCCCCCTATTGTGCGAGCCATTTTGAGATACAAGATGTTAAATTTCATTATCGCAGTAATTTCACTAGGTACAAAGCTCCTCGACGCGGAATTACTCTTACTAGTACTCTTTGCACGTTACTGTTGGGCAAAAACAAGAGCTGCTGTGGCAAATAGGTGATCTCCAGTATTGACTTACCACCAGAACAAAAAATTATCCGGAAAAAATTTATGTATTTTTAAAGGATTGGAACGAAAGTCCATTAAAGAAATATATAGAAATCTTTAAATTCCTGTCACGCTGTGCCTGAGGGTGGGGATAGGGGCGGTGGCGGCGACTTTCGCGCGCTTTTTCGACAGAACAGCGGCCGATTCCATCGACAACATCGACACCATCGACACATGTTACGCTTCATTTCCGCCGCGCCCTGTCCGTGGAGTTTGCGAACGGACAATTGAAAAAAAAAAAACTTTTCACTATTACATAAACTTGATTTGACTGAGAACAGCTAAAGCAACGGATACGTTGCATGTCTTGATTCTACCAAAATAAATATTTTTTTATCTACATGACCTTAATTAAACGCCAATTTTAAGTGATAGTGAAATGTGATCTCCGGAAAAACCCATGGCTGTCAAATGTCGTTGAACTGGAATTTAGCAAAGCATTTAAGGTAGCAGATTTACAATTTGATACATGGTAGGCAATTACCAGGTAGGGTCAAAAAATTCTACCACCAATCATTCTAGAGGTATCTATCATATACACAATTCCCTTCTGTGGGAGACAAATTGATATATTATCACTTATACGTTACTGTCAGAATAACATAAAAGGCTGTTCCCTGTGAGAGTTACCAGCATGATAAGGTTGGAGTGACCCACATTTAAGAGTGGGTGATATTAAAGAATTTGACGATGAATGATATGGCACAATACACATCTTATTATCTCTTAAATAAATATAACCTAGTAAGTTATAAGTTTTAAATATTCTAAATATTTGGTAAAGCCCGGTGAAGTCCGTGTAATGTAAATTGTAAAAGCAGTAAGTACGGGTAACTCTCCACTGATGGCTCAGCTCTGCGGAGGGGGCGGCGGTGGGGGTGGCGGCGGCGGCAAATTGAAAAGCACACTCGAAAACCCCTTTAGTGCAGCGCGGAGTCACCACAATGGAGCACCTACACCCCCAGCGAGCACCACAACTCGGTTATCGTTTTAAAAACTTGACAGACGGAAACGCACCGGATGCGGCGTTCATGATGTATCAGCGTATAAAAAATGTATCCAACTTGTTTACTCTGTTAGCGGAAGTTTTTAAAGGAAAATACTCCTTTGTTCGAAAAAATTATATTATGAATGTCAATGTCTGAGAGCTCCATTAAGTTGTCTATTGGTGGCTCTTGCAGACCGCCTAGGTAGACCGCAGTTCCTATTTCTGCCACTTAATGGCATTACGCAAACATTACTGTCTTCAGATTTGAAGCGTCCTGCAGCTAGTGAAATTACTGAGGTAACGAGCCTTGACACGGTGTGTTCTGTATCTTAACAAACGCGACATTGTCATAAAGTGTATTGTTACGGCGAACACCTTGTTCGTGTGTTGTTCCTCTGTGAATTAAAA
The DNA here is from genome assembly GCA_029034505.1 of Ornithoptera priamus. Taxonomy (NCBI): domain Eukaryota; kingdom Metazoa; phylum Arthropoda; class Insecta; order Lepidoptera; family Papilionidae; genus Ornithoptera; species Ornithoptera priamus. The sequence continues at coordinate 16,140 of JARDWD010000672.1, forward strand.
ATAAGAAAAATTAAACCTGGCAACACCATTAGAAATTATAACTCTGCTTTTCTAATTTCAATAAAACTGGCAACAATTGGACGAGCCGGGTAGAAAGCGGGGGGTGCGCTGGGGTCGTAACTCAATGACATGCTATGATGGATCGCGGAGCTGAAACTCCTCGGAAATTAAGTTTGTGCATACGTAATATATGCAATTTGTTTAATATGGCGAGCTCCGAACACTTGCTTTCACCCACCGTCTGCAGATTCAGCCGCTATTGAAGTCCTAATTGTCATTAACACCTGTTCAGTCCGTGGTCGTCTGTTACCCCACAGAGGTATGTGCAATCCATTCCCTAAGCGCCCTTTATTTTCTTTACAATAAAACCCTTTTCATATATTTATCTATTGTTAAGTTATAAGGTATAGGAAAGAAATCTTTTAATCTTTAATAGGTACAGACCAGTTTATCTGCAATGCTGTAGTTACTAATTACAAATTAAAATTAATTGCCCTTAAAATGGAAGACGTTTATTGCAAGCTCAAATATATACCCATATAATAATTTCTTATGACAGCCAATATTCGTTACGGTTTTGGAAACAAAATTAACAAATACATGTTAATATGCGTTTGCATTGTATGAAATAAGGATCATATTATAAGATATCACCGTAACTGAAGTTGGTGGTAATGTATGAGGCTGATCACACCCGCGGGTGCCATACATCATCCGCGCGCGCAAGGGGCCAGCTACGGACCTTTTAAATTTGAAATTACACGAGATCCATTTCTAAAATGTCACTGTAGATTTGATTAAGTGTTTACTTATAAATTATTTCCTCATTAAATTTATTGTTTAAGTAATTGATATAAACTTATTAACATAAAATTACTTAAACTATTTTCATTACGATCCAAACCGAGGCGACAAATCTATATGGTACATAAATCTGCTGTGGTCTCGAGGTGTACTTTTCCTTTGGGCTGTAAAGAGAAACGAATGATAAAATAAATAAAAAATTGGAAAAAAATATACAATATAAATTATAACATTAATATAAGTATTGGCATAAATGTTATATTACACATACAAAACTATATATTAATGATCGTGAGTCTCGGGTAACGGAGGCAGTCATATAGCAGAGATTATAATATGTTTTTTTACTTTATTAGTGTATAATAAATATTATTTTGTAGGAAATAACCTTGAGAATCAATACTTAAACGTAAAGTTCTTCATCAGACAAGTGAGAAGTACAATATTACAGAAATTTGTTAAACAAAAAGGCGGTTATAATGCATCTTTTCTAACTCCCCCATTTGGATTGTAAAGATAAATTAAATAATTAAACAAACAACTAATTTGGTGACAACAATAAAAATAAACATGTCCAGAATAATTTATTGTAATTTATTCTGTATTATTCGTGAATAGGGCACATAACTATACATTTATCTTATTACATTTCAATTCAAACAATTCTTAAAACGTCCTATTTGAATGTCTAGGTTATTGCTTCAATACTAAAGCTTTATTGCTGTAAATACTGAATCTCCTTTAAAGAAATATGATGGTATAAAGCTATTCGTCTGTCACAGGTGCTAATAATTATCCCTTCCTTACATAAAATGAAGAAGGGTCTCACAATCCTTCCCCTTTTGATATTAACACAGAGAACTTGAGATAAGATATGACTCGAGACGTATCTGCAAAATTGTTCACAAAAATAACTTGACCTCTCGTCTCTTGATATTCTGATATAGCTGTTTCAAATCCAGGAGATGCGATAAGCGGTACGACAGAGGTCTAAGTAAATTTGTTGGTTTTTTATACCTTTCGTTAAATAATTCCGAGTTAATGATACGAAATATGTTGTCTTTAATAACGGCGATTACCAGGATAATGCCCGCTTTGTTCATACATAAAATGGCTCCCAGGAAGGTATCGCGGAAGTTTAATGTGGAATTATTAAATTGTCCAAGCGTTTTCATGTGCTGTACGAACTTCCAGTGCTGTATTATTTAATAACTCTATTTGTTTCTGCTGATGGAATGTAAGAGGAACAAATTAAAAAGAGATACCTTTTTGGTTATGAATAATGTGAACATCATGGATGTTGATGAGGTGTAAGGGTTCCTTGCAATATCTTACGGAGCTAAATTCAACCTAACCTGCACGCGGTGCATCTTGCTAAACAACAGACGAGGCTCTGACTATCCATCAACCCACACTACGCCTAGCCTAGCCTAGCCTACGTGGTGAGGCTAAGGCCCTATTCCTACTCATTGAGGATCCTTGAAGGAGGCCTACTTTTAATAGTGGGCGTTATCCAGCTGATAAGAAGAATAAGATGGATGTTGATCTAGTACAAAATGGTCTGGTGGACCCAACATCTAAATTCGGGAAAGACACAATCTTACTTTTTGTAATATTTAGGTTAGTGTAATATTATAATGTTTAATATAACATAAAATAAATAGAAAAAAAAATTATTTTTTCTATGTATACAACGAGCTTGTAGTAGATACTAATTTGACATGGCTTTAGAGACAATGAGACTGAAGATGGTAAAGAGTTGTCGCGCAGGATACTATAGCTTTTATATATGTTGACAGTATCAAATTAACAATATAAGTGTACAGATTTACACCAATTAAACTTTCCCCAAAATTCTCCACACCGGTCGCTGTTCGCATCCAGCGGCTTTTAGCAGGCTTCTGCCCAGCAGTGTACTCCTAACGACTGATGATGAATTAAATTCCACAACATGTGGCCCGTCTAACAAGGAAGCTCTGTGTTATTATAATATAAGTTTATTAATTTAGTTAGCAAGTGCCACATTACTTCCTGTTAGACCTATGACGTCACGGCGCACTTCCGGAGGTTATTACTTAGGGGGGCGGTTAATAGAGTTTAATATGTACCAGAATAGATAAAAAATTGCCGAAATTACATTTGGCGGAATTCATGTTGGACACAAACGTATTTTCAAATATTCGTTGTTACGAATGCCAAAGCTTCACTGAGGATACCAAAAAACCCTGGTGCGAGTCTCTCATAGTCCTCTCTGTTTAGTATTTTGTTTTCCAATACCTTTAGATTGTTAGGTCTCTTGCTGGAGACCGTGGAGGTGATTACCGCTTCAGCGCCTACTTCGTCCACTAAGCAATAGTGTATAAACTTAACTATGCTCCAGTTAAAATAATAATAGACTACAAATTAATTTTTATTGTTAAGGTTTATAAGTTGAAGTGAAAAATGTCAAAGTTAAGAAGATAGCACGGTTTATGTTTGATCTAACCTTTGCAGGCCCGCTGTTGTCTGTCGCAATGTTGTTGGTAAAGGTTGCGAACTGGTAACCAAATGTCGCGACCTTTGCGCCCCGCGCCCCGCGCCCCGCACCGCGCCCCGCACCCCAGCCCGGGATTACAACCCCGGCGATAACAGCGCGACTAAATAATCTGTATACGTTCATTGGGGCAATAGGGAATAGTGTACTCGTACGTATTTAGCAAAAGTCGCATTCCTATTATCGGAAAATGCTTTGGCAGTCAAATTTCTGTTTACTAATACCTAGTTTATTTTCATTTAGAATTTAAAGAATATTAAGAATATACAATTTATGTATATAAAATAGAATAGAATAGAAAATGCTTCATTGCACACAAAATAATATTACACTTGGAATTGTTGGTTATATTCAAGGCAAATGAGAGTAACAGCTAAAATGAACGAAAGATATTAATAAGCTAAAAAAAGCTTTAAGTTTTGAATAACATTGTATAAAAAACCTAGTATATTTCTCAGGTTATTATTTTTGTACTACGAAGCAATGGGGCAATCGGGAGGTTCACCTGATGGTTAGTAATACGCCCGCTCATAACAACGTGGCAATAGTTAGGATGTTATACACTGCACCACATTACGCTTGTCGCCTGATAAGATGTTGAGTCGCGACACCCCTGCAATTGCGCTAGCTACAACGCCTTTCAAACCGGAAGACAGTAATGTTTACACTACTGTTTGGCGATAGAAATAGGTGCTGCGGCGGTACCTACGTAGATGGTTTCCGGCAAAAGGAATCTACCACCAGTAAAATAAATAAAAGCTTAATTTTCTAAGTTAAATTTCTAAATTTTTTAAGAGAATATTCTTACTTGAAGGGTAGGCAGCGCACTGGCGTCGCTGGTGACGTGGGCGGCGGTGAATCACTTACCATCAGGCGACCCGTCTTGCTCGTTTGTCTCTTATTTTACATTAAAAAAAAAATCAGGTTTTCTAAGTATTATTGTTGTTAGTACGATTAACAAATAAATATTTACAAGTATATAAAATAATTATATTGATAGGATACTGTTGAAAAACTATTTGATTGAATCGGTGAACAGAAATGTGTCGGGCAATAATGTTTCCGCTTAGAATTGCCAATCGGAAATGTTTGTAGACGTTTCGAAATTTAAAAATTAACAGTCACTGAATGTAAATGAAACAAAAGTGTGCCGTTTATCTATTTCCATACAAAGGGGTGAGATGCAGGGCTCATCGCCAACTCGACTGTGAATATCTCGGCGGGTGGCGACTTGTAAAAACATCAAACAACACTTTATTAAAGGGGAGACGGCGTGCTGTTCTCGTAGCGTTGTCGTAGCGCTGTCGTAGCGTTGTCGTAGCTTGTTATACTCGCAATATATTGCAAAGTTCATTCTATCAATGTCCATGAAAGTAAAAGATACTTCATCACAAGGGAGCTCATACTTAGACTATCAACAACAATTACAGAGCTGCAGGTACTCTATAATGACTAAGACTTTAGGACATCCGTTAGCTCAGCTCTCCAGTGACTGTGAGTAAATGATTAAATAATAATGAAATCCGATTTATGAATGTGTAATATTGTAAATCTGCCAGTGTTGCTGTGTTGTGGCTGAGGTGAGATCTAGATTATTTTAGGCGAAGTTGCCTCCACAACCTTTAGTTACTTTATCACTTGAAACCATGTGAAATTAAGGTGATTGTCAATAAAAAAGACGAATAAAGACAAAGCATATGCGAAGCGTTCAGCTCTTGGTACATGATACATCTTTAACATTGTACTGTTATGAAGATGACGGGAATAAGGCGCTCTCTGAACAAAGCAAATCAATGCTTACACTTAGAACTTAAGGTATTTTTATATAAATAATCAAAATGAATCCATAAAAGGCGGCTGAACCGTTGGGCCGCTGTTGAATAAATATTCTGACAACTTCTTTTAAGCGGTAAAGAAATCTGTTGAAAACTCCGTTAACAAGAATTTGATACTTGATTTTTTTTTCTAAATACCAATATCTTAAACAAATTTTGAAATAATCCATACGTACCTAAGACCATGGCACAACGGTAATCTTCTTACGTTGTTGCAAAGCGTTTTTTTGAATACTCTTGGTACAGTTCCATTCATATACTATCAAACTATTGCCGGAACCACACTACTGCCGTAGACACGGCAGGCAGAGTATGCTAAAGGAAAACACTTCACCATCTCTTCTTTCACTGTTACATAACATTTGAAATTGAATACAAAAGTGAGCCATTTGTAGGTATATAAAAACTCCTTTTAGTGACTAAGTTTATTGCTTCTCAACTTATTTCAACAGTGGTCATGGTGAAGAGAAAGTTATGGAAATCATTTACATAATACAAATGTTTTTTCTTCCATATATGTCTGTCTCTAACAATAGCACTAGATAAAATAGTAAACATTACATCACATCCTGCTCGTTGCTTCGAGATACGAGATGTTAAGTCTTGTTACTTCAGAAATTTTACTAATTACAGCGCATTTGAAACTGGAACCAAATAAAGTTTGTACACGAGTTTGTGGTGGTGAGAATGGTCGGTAAGACTGTACTCTGCTGGACGGTTCCAGGTAGTACAGACTAGCAATAACAAATTATTGTTTTATCAAATATTGACATATTAGTGCGTTTGTATATTATTAAAAAAAATATTTATAAGTATCTAAATGCAGTGATCGTTGTGCGTTTATCGCATAAATGCAAATGGGGGGGCCCCGAACAATAATCGGGAAGGTAAGCGATACGCATGAAAATAACGTAGAAAAATCCGCCATCGCTCCCCTGAGCTGAGATTTAACATATCTAATGCGATTTACGTGTACCCATTCCCCCTCGCACCTCGCCGACTGTCTGTAATCGTTTTAAGACGCTGTTGACTTGTCTACCTTCGCCACCGTTACCACCAAATGTTTTTTTTAAGCGGAGGGTTGGAGCGCCGCGGCTGCGAAGCTATTTGTTTCCTTGAACCGACGTTTGCCGAATTAAAACTATATGAAACAGAACGAATATTTTTATATACATATATATATTGACATTATATACTGTGCGTTAGGAGACCGTTTCCGAAAACGAAGACAGACGATAGTACTAATGACACCTTTGATGATGGCACGGAGAAAAACCGATCCCGTTAAAAAATAATCATATTTTTAAAACATTTTATTAGCATTATTTACGCTCCATTGTGTTAGTACAGCTAAATAAAACAACAGTTTTATTAAAAATACATTGCTTTACTAACAAACAAACTAGCAATCAGGATGCGCAATCTAAATGCTCTGTGGCCCTATGGAATAAGGTTCAAATTGAAACCAAAGATACATGTCGGGTTCCCGCCGCGCCCGGGCGGTCATTGATCCCCGCCTCAGCTAGTTTTGATTTTGTGTTTCATTGCCGTTTTATTTTTAGTAAAATAATGATATTTTTTATGAAACTATCGCTTCATTTGCCTGTACTGTCTTGATGGAGCGTAAATAACGCCAATAAAATGTTTTAAAAATAATATTAATTTAGTATTAGTAGAAATAAAGACATACTCTAAATATTATGTAAACCATAAAAACCTACTTGCAAGTATATCATTAAACAAACAAATGTATGGAGATGAATAAATAATACCTACATATCAATAATATATCCATTTACATGAATAAAAAAAATCAATATAATTTTTATTCAAAATTTGAATCAGGATATTAAAAAGTTTTAAAAAACCCTTAAAGTATTTATTTAAACTTTATACTTAATCTATATAAGCGTTTACACAACATATATTGAAATTCTAAAACACCTGATATTATATTGACGAGCTTTTCATTGACAGACAGCTTTACTGGTGGTAGTCCCCGCAGACCGTCTAGGTAGGTACCACCGCAGCGCCTATTGCAGTCGACAAACAACAGCGTGAAAACATTACTGTGTTCCGGTTTGAAAGGCGCTGTAGCTAGTGAAAAAAAATTTGGAGACATAATGAACAACATGAGCTATTTTATTCCCTTAAAGGTCGGCAACGCAGCCGCGACTTCTGTCGTTGTGGTGTGGTGGTTACGACTGTCCATGGGCGTCAGTGATCACTTTCCACCAGGTGAACTGTCCGTTCACCCACCCTTCCTATATAAAATAGTAAACAGTAGTAAGGTTCCTTGTAAATAATTGAAGTTATAAAATTATATAGGAATTGTGATCAATTAAATCACATTTATTGGTAGGTATTAGAACTTTTGATTTTGATTATGCACATTATATACGTTATAAGTCAAAAGTAATAACAATAAGCAGAGTATACTTCTTTATTACCTGTATTTAAGTTACGATTAAGTCTTAAATAGTTCAGCGGTTAAGTTAAAAGCAATGTTTTATGAGACATATTACAATTAAACTATTGTAATTATAGTATATGAAGTAAAATGGAGGAAGTTGCTGTTTTTAACATAACGCTAATTTTATAAAGTGCTCAATTATAAAATGAGCTCGTTTGTAGTAAAATGAGGCGACTGCAAGCGAAGAAAGCAGAAAGCCAGTGTCGCGGTTGGAGGGCGCCGTGAATTAAGCGGTATCATTTGTGGACAATGGCGGTAGGGTGCCCATGGGAATGGTCTTCAGTGGATATTCCATATGTCCAGTAACAGATTATTAAGTGACTGTTGTAACAAGTTTTCAAACAACTCAACAGATGGAGCCACCATAAAAAATAGATCGTGCTTTCATCTACCATAACGCAAGTCCATATTATTAGAGTATACATTTGTATCTATCAACTGGATCTCTCTGGATCTCTATAACGCAAAAATTTGGGGCAACAAGTCATTACGAAGTAACCAATTCTATCCTTTAACTAGATCTTCGTAATACTGAGTAACTTCCTCTGTACATTAAATCGCTGTTGTTATCAATGTAGTGCTGACATTGCTTCGTGCGTTGTCATTCACCAGAGACCCCGCACCCGGCACACCACCTCAACACTTCTACACTGTAAAATAACAAATAACAATTTTTTTTATTTAATAGAAGGAAGAGGCGAGAGAAATTCACCTGATGGTAAGTGATATGCCTGCCAATAACGTGCCGCTATTTAGCATGATAGATACAGCACCACATTGTACTTCTCGCCACATGTAAGATGTTAAGCCTTGTGACAGCAGTAATTTTGCTAGCTACTACAACCCTTTCAAACCGGAACACCGTAAAGTTGTCATATTACCTACCTAGGTGGCCCACCCAATGAGTACCCGCCTTGTCCTGGCGGAGGGGCTTAGTAACCGTGGCCTGATACACGGCGAAGCGAAGTGGAACCCACCTAGCCTGCTTGCGCCGAAGGGCCGACCAAAGCGGCCGTTCCAGGTTCGAACACCGGGTAGATAACTGGAGCTCACCGGAGCGGCCGTGGTCTGCAAGGGCGGCCTTATGCTGCCCTTTGCAGCCGAGGTGGAGTCGCGGAGGGAGTACCCTCTGCGACTAACTGGTGTCGCACCGTGGATGCGGCGGCGGTGGGGCCGCGGGGGAAGAGGAGTATCGGTATAACGATGCGCCGGTCTCTCTATTTTCCGCGGCCGTTAACGGGTAGCGGCGGGTCCAACATCTCTCCGCCGCGGGGAACCGAGAGAAGTTTTCTCCCGTGGCTCCTATGGCCTCTGGGCGAAAGGTTCGAGGGAACCCGCCGCCCGCGCGACTGCCGGAGGCCGAGGAGGTGGCGCGCTGCATGTTCGGAGCGCCCTGGAATGGGAGAGTTCATCCCTTCCTCCCGAAGTGGGGCTGCGAAAGCGGCCAGCGCCGGTAGGGTCGAGGTTGCTGGCGAAAGCGTCCCCGTGACCCTGCCATCACGCGATGAGGTGGAACATCGTGGTGGTTTTAGTCGGTGCAAGTCCGACATAACCCGTCCTTGCCTCCGCGAGGACGAGTATGCGTAGGCATTTCCCCCTCGTAAAACAAAAAAAAACCTACCTACGTGGCGTGTTTTATTCTAATTTAGAATAAAATTCGTTCTACATCATTGTCATCCTAAATTTATTTAAATTATTAGTAAAGTTATTAATTTATTTAACAACATTTTCAATTACTTATCTTATTGTTATTAACAAATTGTAGATATGAGGAAAGATGCGTTAAAGATCAAGGATCATCATCAGCCGATAGACGTCCACAGCTGGACATGGGCCTTCCACAAAGATTTTCATATCGATCGGTCAGCATGGCCTCCGGTATCACCGGGCATTAAAGGCTGTCATTACTATGAGTAAGACGTTCCCCTGATGGTAAGTGATACGCCTGCCCATAATAATATCTGAAAATAACACATTACGTTCGTCACCTTGAGATAAAAGATGTTGAGTCTCGTTCCCCAAGTAATTGCATTAGCTACAACGCCCTTCAATTCGAAACACAGTAATGTTTGCACACTACTATTTGGCGGTAAAAATAGGCGCTGCCGTGTTACCTACCTTCAGTAAAATGTCTTAAAGCGATGAATACAAAGTGCAGTAGTGTATATGATTCTAACCAGCGTTGCTTTGTTATGGCTAGCATATAAATTTATCATCAGGTGAACATCATCAGCGTCTCGTTCATTACTAAAAAGAAAATCTCGTTAGAATAGTTTGGCAACTCTAGCAAGCACTAGTACGAGACAGTGTTCAATCTCCATACCGACTTCAAGTAATTGGCCTAAGTTTAAGGTTGCTACATTTAAGTGAACTATTTTGTTACCGAAAAGAAATTTCTATAGTAACTTTTATGAAACTAAATATTCATCATCATAATCATCAACCGATAGACGTCCATTGCTGGACATAGGCTTCCCTCAAAGATCTCCACGTCGACCGGTCCTGCGTTGCTCGCATCCAGTTGGTTTCCGCGAATCTCACCAGATCGTCGATCCACCTTGTGAAAAACCCCCAACACTACGTGTACCGGTACGCGGCTGCTACTCGAAGACCTTACTGCTCCTTCGGCCGTCGGTCCTTCGAGCAATGAGCTCTTCCCAAAATTAAATATTAGAGAAGTACACAACAATAACTATTGACATGTATACTGTTGTGAAAGTCCGTCGGAGCTACATTCTGATGAAGATATACATTTACTAAACCGAAATGTCTAAAGTCAGTTTTTTGTCCTCTTGATTACTAGGTCTTAATCGAACACAATTTAACCATAATCAAAGCTAACAGTAAAGCGTACTTAAACTTGATAAGCCTCGTCCTCTATCCGTCCGTCTCCGATATGCGATCAGTTCGGACCGACTTACTTCGATACCTCGGACCCCCTCAGCGAAGTTAGTATATTATAGTGTAGTGAAAGTATATTTTGTAGTTATTTGACAACCCTGATTCTAAGTGGTAGGTCGCCTACAATAGAAGTCCTATCACAATGCTAGGCGCCTTCATTATTTACAAATGACTGTGTAAATGTAAGGTGCGCGACTTGGCAGGCGAATTGCGTCTATATCTATCTATATCTATCTACTCGCACTCAGGGATGGTCGGGTATGTGCGAGAAGGACACCCGTAGTTAGTAATTAACGGTTTCGGAACCGGCTGTTAGTAAAATTGCAGTTGCACGCAATGAATGTATGGGAGACGCGTGGTTGTTAAATCGCTGCGCTGCGTTTAGAGTGCGATCATAAGATGTGTGATGTGTGATGTGTGCTTGTGTAACTTCTTTAACGTTACTTTGTAATGCTCAACGCTCACCGTCTTATATTACAATTGGTTTTTGTCAATTGCGTTTCCCCCCAAGCTTGCACTCTGCGCTGTATATAGCAACAAATGGGTGGGTGGTATACCGATGGTAGGTCTCTGTTGAATATCTGCCCCCCAAACAGTAGTGTGCAGGTATTGTTTTGTTCAGGTTAGAAATGTTATAGCTAGTGAATTTGCTGGTGTAACGAGACTTAACATGTTTCGAATCAAAGCGACGAGCACATTATGTCGCAGTGTATATCATCCTAATTAGCAAGCGTATCCCTTACCACCAACATTTCACTCATCTCATCGTTCTGACTAATAAAATAACTTATAGATATGAAGCCCGCTGTTTGTGAAATATTTGGTTTCAGTGTTGTTGTATAAAGCTTTAAACAAAAATGTATAATAGATTGTTTTCTTAAGATTAATTATAGTTTTACTTGTGTCGATACTCGGTGACCTAACGCCGTCTAGGTACTATTGACGTAACGAAACTTAATATTATGTTTTAAAAAAACCAACGCAATGTGGTGCAGTGTATATCATCCTAGCGCTAATATGGGTAAGCGGTATGACTTTTACCATCATGTGAATGTTTTGTATTTCTCGTTTATTTAATTATTGTAATAAAAATATATAAACTTGTGTCGTCTTAATAATATACCGGTATATTTTTTTTGATACGATTACAATATATTTATTTCTTAAATTTATATATATATATATATATATAATAAATCTAGGATTAATAACATATGTATATATATAATTAATCTTAGATTGTTAGTCCTTATATATTTATTCTTTTCTATTTATATAGTATAGACTATGCTTACCAGGCCATTCCAAAAGTTTTGCGAAAAAAAGGTTTTATGTATAAGACACTGTCCACTTGTGATTATTTTGAAAACTTCGTATATTTAAAAATAAAAATAGCACTGTTCCATTTTCAAATTCGCCTCCCCAAATTTTTAAGAGTCAATTCAAAATTTCTTGACACATTAAAAAATGTATCTGCGTCGAGAACATATTCGTGTTATGATTTTTTACGATTTCAAATGTGGCCTAAAACCTGGTGAGTCATTTGGTCGACTTCGAATTGCGTTTATGGATGAAGGACATTTAAAAGCAACCATCTACCGCCGGTATAGCGAGTTCAAACGCGGGTGTGTTACTTTGGGGGATGAACAAAGGAGGGGTCGTCCTACGACGGCTGAATAGACGAATTACGTACGAAGAGATTCAGCATACTCTGCAGATTGGTTTAGGAAGTGTTCACAAGATTGTGCACGGGCATCTTCGCGTGAGGAGGATAGTTTCCCGCTGGGTGCCGCACAACCTCACCGAAGCTCAGATGCAGGCCCGTACGGATTGGTGCCGTGATATGATACAAACATTTGATGCAGACTCGTCACGGCGCGTTGACGACATTGTGACTGGCGACGAATCCTGGATCTATCAATACGATCCTGAAACAAAGCGTCAGTCGACAGTTTGGCTGTTCCAAAATGAACCAACCCCTACGAAAGTGAAGCGATCGAGGAGCGCAGGAAAAAATTTGATCGCTAGTTTCTTAACTTTGACGGGGTACTTAATTTCACTTTCACTCCGTGACCAAAGCAGCATCAACGCCGAATGGTACAGCACAAAATGCCTGCCAGAAGTTTTTTCTGCAATGAGCACAAAGCGACCGCACACCAGGCTCCGCGGGGTCCTCCTTCACCACGACAACGCGCCCGCGCCGCACTCTGCGATCAAAACGAGGGACTTGCTGGACTCCACACCGGGCAGAGTCTTGGGCACTTTCCTTACAGTCCTGATTTGGCTCCGTGTGACTTCTTTTTATTCCCTAAAATAAAAATCAGTTCAAAGGGATACAGTTTTCATCACCGGAAGTCGCGCTAGCAGCGTTTAAGAAGGCCGTGGAAAAGGTGTCTGCGGAAGATTGGACAAAATGTTTCGAAAATTGGTTTAGACGCATAAAGCTTTGTGTAGGGGCTGGTGGAGAGTTCTTTGAAATGATTTAGTAAAAATATTTTTTTCATAGAAGTTAGTTTTTTAGTTTTAGTTAAAACTTCCCGAGTGTCGCACGTATTTTATTACTACCTGTTTCCTCACCCGCCAGCGGTAACACCCCCTCTACTCCCTTTGGGGAAGAAATTTTATAAAACCTATTCTTAGGTGACCTGTAAAAGGCAGACGCCATATCTCTACCAAATTTTCATTCTTTACTTATAATCATTTCGGAGATCTCGTGGTTATATATAAATAAGAACTGATATTTATTTATAAGAGATTTCCCCTACGTAGAGACTTATCACTAGATTTCCAAAACTATTAGACCTTAACACTCAAAATTTGGTGGAGATACTGCTGCTGCTGCTATAAACATTTATTCCAATAAAGATTGTTTTTGTTATATGTATATATTTACTACCCTTATTTTTTATTACGTGTACTCTTCATATGTATTATATGTCTTCAAATACTCTTTGTTGTTATCTCATTTGTGTTTGCTGAGTGATCGCTTTATCCTTGCAACCGCTGCGTCCTTGCAACACCAGATGTACCAGTGTATATTAATCTTGCATTAGTGTATCTAACAACAACCAAATGTTGTCGGGCCGGTAATTAATTGTTACTGATGGTCGACATAGAGCCCGCCCGGGGGCATAGCCCGGGAATTTCATTACACCACCGCCGACGGGGGCAGCCGTGGATTGGGATGCGCAGCTATTGTCCATTGAGTTATGGATGTACTCTACGCGAGTATCTGACACTGTGAGACACTGTGCAACTTTAAAATCGGATATTTGTAGAGTTGTACAGTTTAAATACAACAGATTTAAAATATAACCAAATCTATAAATTAGATAACCTTGATTATTCAATACCCTGACGTTTTAAAGCGTTCGCAGTAGCGATGACTAGGAGAGGACTTCACACATTACCTCCATGTCTTCAATTATTGTCTATAGTTCGATCTATGCACAACGAACTTACTGTGTCTTCAAGTTTTGCAGATATGCCTGATGTGTGTAGTTTGTGTAGTTTGTGTGTGTTGACTGTGAGATATTTTAATAAGACCCCAAGCTATAACACCCTTAAATAAATACATGCATAATTTTCATTAATTGCGTAATGTTCACATGAATAATTTATAATAAATCGTAAAAACGTTATAGTAGTTATCTCTAGTTCAACTTGACTAGTAATATGTTGTATATAGTGATGACAAGTTCTGATGCAGCTTCTTAATGAATATTTGCACAACAAAGAAGACAATAACAAAAGTTTGTATGTACTACAAAAATAAATAAAGTATAGCAAATAATGATTCCATATTGATCAAGAATTATATCATCATTCAGGTTTATCGGGCAAGAGTGACTTGGTTCAGAGGGCGGTGTTGTACACATTCTGATAATGGGAGAGGTAAGATCAGTGTTGGTGAGAACAGACGGAATGTGATAAGTGTTTTGGATCGGGTATCTCGGTAATTTGTTTGGAACTGTTATGGAGGTCTAGTTGAAGATATCATTGTGGTTGACAACGACATTTACCAAATTGTAAAGAAACATTAAATCACTAGTTTTGCGCCTGTCGGCTAATGTATTCATACCAAAAAATGCTGAACGGGTTCCGTAACTACTGCGGTTAATTTCTATTGATACCGTGTGTTATTCAATTTTCTCTTATGCCGTTTATTTATTTGATTATAGGAAAGTATATTCATTATATTTATTATTTAAGAGGAATCGAAATGTATCGAAAGTCTTTATAATAATAATTTTAAAAGACTATTATTTTGTTTTTGTCTTTAACTTATTGTTTTTCTACCGTTACAACATATATTTTAAATCATCATCATCAACCTCAGCTGATAGACGACTACTGCTGGACATAGTCGTCCCCCAAAAATCCTCCCACATCGATCGGTCTTGCGCTTCCGGTGACCTGCAGTCAGCATGGCCTCCGGCACCGCCGAGCACTAGGGGATGTCGTTTGTGAGAGTTCATATCGTAGGATCTGACGGTGGGCGCCAAAGTCACGTTTGTTGATCAGTAGAATGCACCACGAGCAGGTGAAGTGGGCTTGGATCTCGTAACTTGTTACGCGGAATCCCTTGCACGTTATATTTTAAAAACAGCTTTTATAAAATTCCGTCGTTTACATCAACATAAAGGTTGTCATATGTTTAGGACATATGAAAAGTTACTTTATTTAATATTAGTGCTTGAGGTTTTTTAAAGTGGCCTAAATGGAGTAGGTGCGTGTAACATGACGCCAGACACTGAGGAGCAAATTGGCCGCGATTGGACCATTTAATTGTTTGAAATATGCACCGGGCTGGGCGAGGAACAGTCCAGTCCAGTCCAGTCCATCTTGCACAGCTACCGTTATTACACTTTGAACTACTCTTTTAATATTTTGAATGAAATGAGGCAACTGGACTTGTTGCGGATACAATTGATAAAGGATAGAATAATCTTGTAGCACGTGTACCTGGTTCGATTCCGGTTTCACACGTTCTGGAGCATTGATAATGTTTTTTTGCAATTCGAGTTACCTACGAAGATTAAATTGTAAATCAGCATCAATGTTTTTCGGCTGTTAGTATATTCTTCTTCGTCGATATCACGCTTGACAGATTGGCCGTGGTCATCACGTTGGGTGTTAATTGCAAGCTTAACTACACGTTGCTTTCCTCTCTGATGGACCCCTTCCTGATAGTGCATTCATGTAGTGACAACGATGATGACCCATTAACTGCCGCCTTTATCTGGTCAGTCCATCTCATAGGCGTGGCCTAGTACTGTTAACCTTTCCCTGGACCAAAAATCGCTCTAAAGCTACCTCTCCTCGGCGGCATACGTAGCTAAAAAAGGATACGAGACTGTACCAAAGGTGAGAAACGCTACTTAATGCCGAATTCTCAAAGTATAGACTTGTTGGTACTCAATTCAGTCCACGATACTCCGAGCATCCTCCTCCTGCACCACATCTCTAGAGTGTTTTTCCTCTTCTTAGTATATTAGAGCCAAATTATTCTTAACGAGCATCATCTATTATCCTCATTTTCACTTAATGTAACGGAAATGTAAACACTTGCCGTTGCATCATGGATTGAAAAAAAATCTATAAACAATTTTAAATATTTAAATATATGTTTTGGGTATAATTATTGAAAAATGGCAATAAATGATGGAAACACAGTCTGTGTCTATTCCCAAGCAGTAACAGATATGACACTTAATGTACATAAAGATAAACCTGAACGAACACAGATAATTAAAAATTTAATTATGCGCACTTTTTAAACTTGAACGCCGATTTTAGTGCACTTTTAAACAGTAACCACTTACGAGACTTGAAGTAATAAGTCATTACTTCTCGTCTCCTAAGTGGCTACAAATGCAGTTGCCCCTCGACGAATCAGTACTTTTAGATAACGTTCACTTTTGTCTATGATCAGGTACACGCGTGCAAGTTGGTATTAAAAATAATTTTTACAGGCGCTTTCAGGACTAGCAGGAGCTGATCTGTCCGTCTATAACATATATAACAATCGGGAGTTATTAAGGATGTTTATCCAATACTAAAATTACGCTCGTCGCCTTGAAACGCAACATTTAAAGTATCTCAGGTAATGTCCTTTCAAGAAACATTTATAAAACAGAAGGAGGAATATCTAGGTAAATCTAAGCTTTTACTGGTGGGTCTATGGATGGTCTAGGTAGGTACCGCTGCAGCTCCTATTTTTGCTGGCAAACAGTAGCAGAATATCACTGTGTTTCGATTTGAAAAGCTGTAGCTAATGAAATTACTAGGGTAACGAGACTTGACAATACTGCCTCAAGGCATCGAGCATCCAGCTAGTGCTGCTTTGTTATTGGCAGTAGACGTGGGTTATAACAGGACAAACATAACATCTGTTATTATTGTTACTGTTACGCAATAATAACAAGTATCAATATCTGTTATTAAATAACAAGTGTTATTTTATTATTCGTATTTTCGGGTGCTAGGTGCGTCTCGTTTTAGCAACAATATATACAATGGGTGTGAGCAAGATAGATTAATCAACCAAATAACAGTTAACACGATCTAATTAGGGAGTGACATTTCGCGGATAATTATCTTCTTGTATGATTACAATTTCTATTTTTCGGATTATAATACTTGGTGCTTCTCGGTTTAACTACAGTCTATCAAATGGGTGTGAGCGATATAGATTAATCAACCAAATAACAGTTAACACGATCTAATTAAGAAGTCGTTGTTCAAAAAAGATTTCTTCTTATGAAACTACTTACTATAATTTTGGTTTATTTCAAATATATACTAGGTGTGTCTCGTTTTAGCTTATGACAATATTATACAAAAGACAAAGACAAGGATAGTTGTTTTATTATTTATTGGCTGTTCTGTTATTTCACGCTATGTTAGTGGCCGGCCGTTATATACTGGTAACACTGAAAATGTTGATTGTTTACTCGTACAGCGGTTCAATGACTTGAGTATGGTGAATTGTAAATGATATTTTTGAACAGACATAATGAGATCGCAAGAACAACTATTACCTGTTATCTTCGAATACTTGTGTGCTGTTTGTGGCGCTGGGCCGGTTTCCGAAATATTAAATATATTGCCGTTGCCTTCGTTGTATATGCGTGAAGTAAGTTTATTTGTTAAAAAATATCCTTCATATGTTCACTTATGTACAGAAAGAGGAACTTAGCCGTGTACCATGCCATGTACCCAAAGTGTTCCCTAGCGATGTCCAGCCGCGTCGGCTGTGCCACGGCCACGCCCACGCCCACGGCCATGGCCGCTGCGGTGCACGACGCGACACCAAACCAATTGACAACATTGCCCATGTATACATTTAAAACTACCCTCCTAACAAATTGGCTCCTAAATAAAATGTTCTATGCGGTAGATAATTACTTAAATGATGCTGATCATTGATAATTGCTTAATATTCATTATATATCATTGCTTTGCCGAGTTCATTTAGTTTCATTATTGGGTGAGTGCTGTATAAACTTAGTGGATACATAAACATTTGCATGCTTTACAATAAGTGCAATGTGCCAAATATTCGCAAATAAACTTATTTGATTTGTCTTGATTTGAGATTTACATATGTTATGACAAATACGCCTCACTCCCAATTGGCAGGCGTAGCACCTGCCATGAGATGAACGTCTAAATCTTCTCGTCGCTTCGTCGACACAAACATAGATACATTTTACAAGCCTCCGTCCTGCAATGGCCGGGCGTCATACATTCACAATAACAAATACGCAGATTGTATTTGTTATAACTTCCTCTTCTCAAACTGTACTTCGGTCTTATCGGTGTTTAAATTTAACGTAGTTAAGTAAAGGTTTCTTTGATGTATAATCTATCTATCTAGAAGACGTAGTTCATGGACAGTATGCAGAATCATCTATCTCTATAGGCTTCTCCCTGATAATGTAATAACAGCTTTATTACACCGTTAACGTTATTTTTACTTGTTCTAACTTATATATTTATGTGCTCTAACTTATGCAATTTTATTACCTACTAATACTTACAATATTATTTGTACAAACATATACCAAGTAATATTTACTTGTCATCATTTTTATTTTCCATGGACCCCGAATGGCAATCGCGGATCGGAAGACGTAGTGTTGGCAGGCCGCCCACCAGGTGGTCCGACGATCTGGTGAAGTTTGAGGGAAGCAGTTGGATGCGGGCAGCGTAGGATCGATCGATGTGAAGATCTTTGGGGGAGGGCTATGTCCAGCAGTGGACTTCTGTCGGCTGATAATGACGATGATGATTCCTATGGTCTATTATGCTTCAAATGATGAGGTAATATTTAATAAACAATCCCTTAGACAGCTCAGTTGGTTGAGTGGTGGTGTTGGTGGAGTGTGGCAATAACTCTGGTAATAATAATCAAAGTTAAATAAAGCTTGTTTATTATGTTTATGATGATGAAGTGTGTTTTTATGTATGGCGTAAATGGGAAACTTTTCCAATCAACTCCTTCATGCTGGGGTGATCATATACAAGTTATATGGTATGCTACATGGGGTGTGCTACATTCGTTGCAGGTGGGGTGGGGTCAAAGGTGACGCCGGCCAATGGCGGCTTCGACCGGAAGCGGGGGAATTAGCGCGGAACAACTTCCGCCTTGTTACCTTTTATTTATTTTTTAATTATTACACTGTAAGTGGAAGTTCCGCCAGGTGCGGGTCTCCTGAAAAGGGACGCTTTAAGGTGGGAACCTGCTATAATAGCAATAACAAACAGATTTATGTATTGATTGAACTCAATATCCGATGAGGGATTGTTGCCATCGCGAGTAAGAGCTGATAGTCTAGTGAGTATAAAATTCTACCCATGCTCCTTGTTTAACATTTACCTACTTAGTTTTAATTGGGAATGTCCCATTCTACATGAATAGAATGTGATCTAGATAGCGCACTGCCTTGGGGAAACCTCACAGGTAAAACAATTACCCTTTTCATGGAGGTGCTCCCTATTAGTAACTTGCTTCCTATACATACATATAGTCTTCTTCTTCCTCCTGTGTCCCCTTTCCAGCTACGTGGGATCGGCACAGTATGCACTTCTCTTCGACAACCTTCTACCAGCCGTCATATCTGAGTTTACACTCTTCGTACACATGTCTTCTTTCATACAATGCATCCACACATTCTTCGGTCTTCCTCTACCCTTATAACCATACACCTTATATACATACATAAGTATGGAATAAGATTTATTCGAGTAAACTTTAGTAATGGGTTTTTTTTTACCACTGATGTAATCTAGACTGGTAACATCCTGTTTCTGCCTACAAAGAGTAGTTTGAAAACTTTATTGTATTCCAGTTTAAGGGGTGGGGGTGGGGTGTTCAGCTAGTAAAATTACTGGGGTAACGAGTCTAAACATCTTAACTTTTATGGCGACGAGCACGATTTGGTGCAGTGTATATCACTTAACTAGCTGCGCGTTCTAATAGGCGGGCGTATCACTTACCATTAGGTGAACGTCATGCTCGTCTCGTTGCTTCGTGTGATAAAAAGAAGACGGTTATGTAGCGGTTACAAATTATTGGATAATTTTGGTGGCATAATGAAACTTAGCTGATGAATCGTACCATGGAAAATGAATAGCAAAATTACTTAGCTTACCAGCTATTGCCAGTAAGTGCGTTCTGCTGATAGTTCAGCTTGTCTCCATGTTTCAAGTGAAGGAAATACGAATTAATTACTTGAACAGTTTGCTTTATTTGCTGTCGCCGAACACGAGACATCTTGCCGGATGTAAGCAGTTGACTCGGTTCCATTTGTTGTCGACGTCTGCGCTAACAGGATGTCTTGTTACGCGTAACATTTTAACGCGGTTAATATTGTACTGAACAAGAATAACAGATGCTGGTCCTTTGATCTGTTCTTTCTCAATGATACTGATTATATACGAATCATGTTAGATGCAGTGTACAATCTCTGCTATCGTATAGAACACAAGTGTTGTCTCATCATATTCATAATCATCATCATCAGCTGCTAGTCGCCCGCAGCTGGACATAAGCCTCCCCCAGAGATCCCCACGTTTGTAGGGTTTCTTAGGGAGAATTTGGGCTATTTTCCCCAATGCGGGTTGGTGGGAGCTAGAGCCTCGTTTGTTGAGCAGGGTGCACCATGAGCAGGAGAGGTTGGCTTGGACTCCTTGAGTTGTTGTGCGGAACCCGTTACCCAAGGGGATTGTCTATAATTTCAAAATACCATTTTCTTTGTATTTGTTCCTACATTTACACATTAAACTCATTACGTCCCTCCATCACCTAATTTTATATAATTGTTTATAAAATATATATAAATATATAAATAATTCACAAGAAATGTGTACAGGTAATATTACTACTACTTGTACATATAAATTTTTTTGATTAGTAGTTTTATAACTTAAATTATTTTAAGTAGACATGTAGATATACAGAGTGGCACAAAAGTAATCCTCCTATCAGAAAATGCTATAAATTTTGTCTTGATGTAAAAAAATTAAAAGAACAAGTAAAAATAATCCACAAGAAGAATCAAAGTTTTTCATTTTTTTTTTAAATTACAGCCAAAAAACATCGCAAGGTTATTTTTGCGCCACCTTGTATATATGTATATAATGTAATTTAAAAAAAAATTAAAAACTTTGATTCTTCTTGTGGATTATTTTTCTTTGGTCTTTTAATTTTTTTACATCAAGGCAAAATTTATAGCATTTTCTGATGGGAGGATTACTTTTGCGCCACCCTGTATTTGATTTTAGACAAATCTTTCCTCTGTCCGTAGTATTCGATATACTCGAAACGTCGATTAAGATAAATTTACTGTTGTCTTTATGACAAAGTATCGATAAGAGGGAGCAGAACGTTCAGCTTATAACAATGAATACTCCTGGGTATAACAATGTATTGCTAGGATGCTTACAATGCTCCACATTGCACTCTTCGCAGTAGTAATTTCTTAAGGCATAGCATAAAACAATCTAGAACATAATAATGTTTGCCCCTACAAATAGCATTGCTATCCGTCAACGGAGATCTTTCGTAACTTTAACTATCGTGAAGTTATAATAAAAAAGACCCGTGACGTCAGATCGTTTATCACCAAGTAAACGAAACAAGCGCAGACAATAAACGCCAACGAGTCCCGTGCCGTACATCGGCGCCGCATTGTTTTCCGGGAAATTGGACTCCGTGATTAATTTGCTTAACTCCCCCAGCTTGTAATTTGCTGCCGACTATTCTAAAATGTACCCTCGCTCTCCACCTCCTCGCATCAGTGAAGTATTAAAACGGAGCAGCATCCTAGGTAAATGATAGGTCCACATAAATCGGTCGCGATAAGTAAAACCTTCGTATTTGGTTAGTTGACATCGTTGCCTCTGTAAATAGTTTACTGTGATTACGACAATTTATATTTGTTAGATTTAACTTCACAATGAATTAGTGATACATTAACTATATTCATTGACGCACTATGCCTTTTGCTTTATAGATATATTGATATAAGGAAACAAATAAGGATTTCAGATATACAAAGTTGATCCTAGCATAGAGCCAAAAATGTGCATCTAACATATTGCAAGTGGTAGTGCTTTTGAAGATTGGTCTCTTCTGAAATTATAGATTTTTATACATTTTATTGTATTTGTGACGAAGTGGTTATGTTGCCTTGTAAGACAGAGGTCTCAGGTTCTATTGCAAAGTCACATGATGAGTTTGAATGCTACTTTATACCCTTAAATTGTAAATCCATCGCCTCAGCAGCATTATAGTGTTTCCGCTGCCACCGTGTAAGAGCTGGAATCTCCTGGGCAAGCATACTTCACTATCCATTGACTTATTTGTGATTTAACACTTGAGCTCGTGTGTTAGCAAATTGTAGGTAAAAGAATTATATAAGTTGTTTAAGTTAATATAACAATGTAATTAATTTGAATAATCTGTAGACAACCCTACACCCGAGGGGTGTAAGTTTGAACTGAGATATCTCAAGACCGCGTCCCTAGAGGGCTCGTTACCGTGGTTTAATAACGTAACGTACACACCTATCTGACTTACTGGGACCTATTTGCTCAGCTTCATTTGCCACCTTGTCTCCTTAACTTTCACCGGGAACTGGTGCCATGTGGACGCACTTTCATACGGCAGTTAGTGAGATAAAGTAGCACCGGCGAGAGATCTTCAGTTTCCTTGTAAACAGGGGAGATACTGTTTAATTTATTCAGTCTCGGTTTTCGGTTCGGTTGCGGGTGGTGGGCGATTGTCAACGGGTTAATTTAAAATGTCGCGATAAACTTGCCCTCTCGGATAACGTTCGGTTGTGAGAACAAATTCAGATCATTAGAAAGAGTCTAATTTTAATTATCTGATATAATTTATGTATATAATCTTAAGATCTAGCTGAAATGTTGGCTGTTCTTTTGTGAGTTTGCCATGGATCGTAATGGTCTAGCTATTACGTGTATCTTATTGTACTATATTAAAAAATAGTTGAATATCGCCCCAGAAGAGGGTTTGCTCCAATAGATGGTTATCATTGCATTATCCACTCGATGATAATTACAATGTTTAAACAAATTTCAACAGATCGAATGATAGATACATGGCGGAATTGATCTGTGACGGTTTTCACTATAATGTAGAATCTTACAGTAAATGGGATTACATAAAATATTTATATACCCTCTAATTTAAAAGGTAAATACCAAATGATGATTAGCGTTCTCATATGTTTAAACATCCACTTAACATCTAAGTACACGAGGTAACCTATATAAAGTTACATTTACGAACAAGTATATATTTTTTTAGAATTTCAATAGATGTCTAAAAACCGTGTGCTTACTAAATTCCGGTGAAGTGAGACAAAATTATTAGTAGATTAAATTGTTTTATATGGAGAATAAAGCGGATATATTGTAATCAGGGGTTCATTGGAGCCGCAAATAAATCACAGCTGACCCGGACTTCCCGTTTATGGTTTATGTTTATTTAATTTCACCGCTTTATCTGGATTTTGGGGTAAAACGTCGGGTAACTACATAAATATGGAATAATTTAGCTTTCACCATTGTGACTCGGAACTGCCTAGAACATTTCCAATGCCACTCATCCATCGGTGCTGGAAGCGGCTAAGAATGGAATAATTCGAAAGAAAGGACATCTGATGTTCTTGTAACCGTTACAAGTACACTGCGCTGGCAAACTTATCTATAAAATTGGTATCACCCTGCAGAAGTCTTCAATCATCTCTATCGTCGCAGTTTAACTCTATTCAGTGCTTGAAAATGGCTTCCCCAAATGATGTCCGCCGCGACAGGTCGGATGCTGCCAACATTAAACGAATCCATGGAATCATCAAGACATTGGAATTTTGTAAACATAAAAAAACTATGTACTTACTTTTATTGGTGATTACTCTCAAATATCATACGGTGTTCTTTTTCAATCTGATCAACTGGAGAGTAATGAAGTGGGGTGAGCAGGTCGCAATAAATAAACCCAGTCCGAAATGCGGTAATATTGTGGGATTACGAGCAATTGTTACGGATAATCCCCGATTGACACGAGATTCTGGGACAAATGGTCCGCAGTTCTGGTTAATTGATGGCCACGTCGGGTCACCTTGGAGATGATTGCGTACATCTGTTCCCGAAATGTGATAAGATTGATGCTTTATGTTTATTTCAGACCCTAGGATGGAAGTCGAATTTTGTCGTCATTTCGACTTTAGTGCTTTAGTGCTGGTAGTTGTCTGTTGCCGGGCACCGTCTAGGTACCTACCATCGCAGCTCCTGTATCTACTGTCAATCAGTACTTTGTAAACATTACTGAGTTCTGGTTTGCAGGGCATTGTAGCTATTGAACTTCCTAGAGTAACGAGACTTAATATTTTATGTTTAAAGGCGATGAGCTCAATGTCGTGTATATATATATCATATGTCTGTCTGTATGTCTCATTGCCGTCTTGGATAAAAAGTCTCTATTTGAACAAATAAAAATAATTGTAAATAACTTAAGTTGAAACAATATATATAGTTTTTAAAACTTCATTTTATACTATGGTGGCTTTAAATATTGTAATTCCCCAGGGTTTTAGTTACTACATAATACATTGGCAGTAGACAGCACATATGTAATTGTTATATAGTCTATTATAAAGTTAGTAAAAGAAATTTGCTAAAGATTTTGTTCTAAAGTGGGTACTTTATATTGTAACATACAATGTTTTTATATATCCAGTTGATTATCCAAGGTTTAAAACAATATTTTGTTGCTTCGTCGATTTTCTGTTTGAAAGGTAAAAGTCAACAAAGCAATAGAGTCCGAGCTTTCAATTAGCTAAGTGGGAATGGACTAGGCTAATGACAGATTAAGGGTGCTTCCCGACCACCTGAGCAGGGCAAAATATGCAATAACTCAAGCGGTCCCCCGCTACAGTAATTCACCCGGATCGCGGCCAATAAATTCGTCAGGGTGATTAGTGCGGGGCTGGAAGTGCGGCCCCAGAGTGGAGACCGCTTCTGTACTGCAAGAGATGTTAAATTTAATATTGGGAATGCTTCCATACATTCCATATAAAATGATGCATGTTTTGTTGCATGGATCAGCAGTACACTGTGGGCTGGTGATGATGATGATGATACTACAAGTGAAGTAGGAGTTTAGGGGACAACAGTACCCAGATATTGGCGTCATGTTATATTTAGTGCAATAGACTTTTTATTAGTATGCAGTCTTATACATTGTCTATTATTGTGTTATTACACTGTGTAAGGTGTAAGGAGTTGCTCACAACAATTCACGGGACCCGGACCAACCTCACTTGTTTGTTCCCCCAACAGGTTCCCGCCTTGTCGTGGCGGAGGGGCTTAGTAGCCGTGGCTGGGTCTTCCACGGTGAAGCAAAGAGGGACCTACTCGGCAAGCCCGAGGCGGTCGCTTCAGGTTAGAGCTCCAGTGCTCCACCGTGAGCTCACCTCGGATGTGCGCCGGTGGGTTGCAGGGCGGCTTTATGCTGTTCTTTGCAGCCGAGGTGGAGTTTTTTTTTGTTTTACGTGGGGGAAATGCCTACGCACACTCGTCCTCGCAGGGGCAAGGATGTGTTATGTCGGATTTGCGTCGACTAAAACCCACATGATGTTCCGCCTCATCGCCTGATGGCAGGGTCATGGGAACACTTTCGCTCGCAACCGCGACCTTGCCGGCGCTGGCCGCTTTCGCAGCGCCACCTCGTGAGGGAGGGATGAACTCTCTCTTTCCAGGGCGCGCCGGAACATGCAGCGCGCCCCCCGTCCTCGGTCTCCTGCAGTCGCGCAAGCGACGGGTTCCCCCGAATCTCTCCCGGCTCCCTGCGGCGGAGAGATGTTGGGCCTGCCGCTACCCGTTAACGGCCGCGGAGGATGGCGCTTCGCAATACCGACATTCGTCTTCCCCCGCGGTCCTACCGCCGCCGCATCGCTGATGCGACACCGGTTAGTCGCAGAGGGTACTCCCTCCGCGACTCTACCTCGGCTGCAAGTATTTGCCCTTGTGAGGATGGTTATATGCAAGAATTTCCTCCATGTTAAACAAAAAAAAATCTCATCTGGTCATGGTGCACCCTGCTAATCAACAAACGAAGCTCTGGCTCCCACCATCCCGCATTGGGCCAGCGTGGTGGAAAATGGCCCAAATCCCATCACATGAACCCATACAAACGTGGCAATCTTTAGGGGAGGCTTACTTCCAACAGTGGACGCTCATTGGCTGATGATGATGATGACATAGTGTATTCGATAAGTTTACTCATTCATTACCTCTTCATTTTGAAGTAAAACATTTAGTTGTGTGGTTTCAAAGATAACTTAATAACAATAAAGTAGTAATACACCGATAATTATTATAATAATATTTAATAAAACATTAAATTTACGTATTTGTAACTAGTTCGCTGTCTTCTTCAGACTTTATTGTTTCCAGGAATCTATCATTAGTTATTTCCTTTTTCAAATTAAGAACAACATTTTCACCGTCGTCGTTGCTTGGAGGCGTATCTTCAATTTGTCTGCTGGTAGCAGAAGTAAAGAGTTCAATGATGGTTTTGGAAGGAATCGTACTTGGTGTTACTTCAGATCTACTTCTGTCGTTAACAGAGCTCGGGTTTGCAGTGTCAGCTTCGTGTCGTTGAATTTTTATTCCTATGGTTTGTTTCTCGACGTTACTCCTGGCCCCTTTACGTGATAACACAATTTTTTTATTTTTTGGTAAACTCTTTTCATTTCGGTTAATTTTTGAATCGTTGCACACGTTTGGTTTTGTGTCTATGACGGCTACATCGTTATCAGTTTTATAACTGTCCGTTTTATCTCCTACGCTTCTCTTTGACTTTTTTAAACGAATAATGGACGTATACCTTGCAGGTTCTTTAAATACGACAGGAATTTCTTTTAAATTTAAACTTTTGGGGAAACGCGAATCTTTTGTCTTACTGTAGTTAGGAGAATTGGACATAGTAATATCCTTTTGACTGTCAACAGAACATTTTTTGTTTAATTGGTTATTTTTAAATAATGTTACAGTTTTAGTATTAGCTAGTTTGTTCAATGTGGAGCTTACTCTTGGTTGTATTAGAGTGCTAGGCGTAGTAAAGTTACTAGTATTAGATGCGCAATCGTAACAGTATGGTTCCGTCTTCAGAATATTAGATTTTGTTTCCGTAATTGCGTGATTTTTATTCGGCGAAGATTTTGGCCTTGATTCTTCATTCACCACTAGAGACCCCGTCTTCACGCCAAGCTCCATATACCGCGGCCGAGGTTTTTGATAAAGTCTCATTCCAAAATCATCATTCGCAGACTTTGGTCGTATACTATTGTCTTCGTTTAAAGTACTTGTACTTACAATGGGTTTTTCTTCATAAGAAACACACACGTCAACATAACTGTTTTTATGTTTTTTATTTTTATTTTCTTTAGAAAATTTTATGTAAATCATAGCGGGGATGCACCAGCATATTTCTAGAAATAGTATAATTGTCACTATCAGTACTTTCTTCGAGGCAAATTTAAAGACAAAGCCTGAATGTTGCGATTTTGTTTTTATCAATTTGTGATTTATATCTGTTATTTTACCGCTCAATTCTTTTGTCTTATTGACTAGGCAAAGCACGCTGTCTAAACCATAGTAAACGTTTTCATCATTTAGATGTGGTACCACATTAGTGATTAGCCAATATTGAAAGCGATCATTGAATTCGTTTTCGTCGTAAATCCTCGCGTAGCTTAGACATCTCTTGGCCGCATCGTAGTATTTGAAAAGTGCTTTTGCTGAATCCGGCGAATTTAAAGATATCATGGGTTGATGTTTGAGTGGTAAAAAAATAGTACTTGTATTATTTTCCCAGTTAATAGTTGGAATAGGTATTTTCAAACCAGTGTCGGTTTTTTCAAAAAGTACTAAATTGTCACATGGGAAATTAGTATTCAACGCATAGGTGAACTTTGGTGCTGGTGCAATATTTATCCCAACAGATTTTAATACTTTCATATCCGGGTCACGCCAACCATTGCCGTCAGTTTTAAGGTATTTTTTAATATCTTCGTAGAAGTCAAAAACTATTCGGGTACTCTCTTTAGATATAGTACCACTGTAGAAAGCGAATTTTGTTATAGGCAAAACCCATACTTTTAAGTATCCTCCAAATATATCGGAAATTGCTGTGGTCATGATATCGCAGATATGACCGCCGGGACTTTCTTTTTTGACAGTTTTGTATACAGCTCTGAAGTATTTTAGTAAGTTTTTAATGTATTCTTCGTCAATTTGTTCACTGACATCAGATGGAGGGATTAAATTCTGGGCGTACTTTCGGGCATGCAATAAGGCTAATTCGTCTGGGTTCCAGCCGGTTTTTGTTTTGTCCAAGAGACAATAAAGTACTGTTCCCACATTGTGCATTTGGTAATAACAAAACGCTTGGTGCATAAGCGTTAGAAATAAGATAACAGAGCAACCGTTGATCGTAACTGAGCACATGTAAACGGATTTATAAAATAAATAATTACAAAACTTGCTAAATAACACATCAAAATGTCAAACGTTATCGAGCGAATTGTAAGTACTGGTGAAGTCGAAGCGACAGCAGTCATAACAATTTCTTCAATAAAACCTTCTTTGATTTGAAAAATCCAATTAAAATTGTACAAATAGAAGAAAAGACGGAACTTAGATTTTATTACTTGAAGATCAGGATCGTTGTAGTTCTTTATTTAGACAAAAGGATCGGAATGAAGGAAGGAATAAGTTTTTTTTACGACAAAGAAGATTTCGTACCTGGAAGGAAAGACTGCCGCTGACATTTTTCCAATCCAGCTCTAGCAGGATTGGAGCAACACCAAAGACTTTAGGATCGACACATCGAGTACAATATATATTAATATAACAAAAAAATGTTTTTCTAATAAAAATCTCTTTGGATTGTACATGAAGCCTACATCCATACCTGTTTGAGCGTTCGCAGCTCAGTACTGTGATGATAATCATAGGTGTCATTTGTCGTCGAGATCTCCCATACGTCAGACGCTCAGGTGGCCGTGAGTATAAATCATACGCGAGCGTGGGGGGTGGGGGCCCGGGGCCCGTTTGCGGCGGTAATTGTTTTAATTAGTTTCTAGAAACTTCACAATATACACGTGAACTACATGCGTTAATGACTCAGAACTGTATAAGGATAAAAAACTGCTTCGCTTTTATGCTTTTCTTCTATCTATACATAGAAGATGTCTGATGATTCATTGAGACATCACTGAGATATCCGGTTATGCCGGTTAGAGGTCAGCTAAGAATGGATTTTACAAAATTCTTTGCTTAAAAGTAGTTGCAGGGTTTTAATGTCCAGCAAAGCAAGCGGAGGATAAAGCTAGTATATATATATATATATATATATATATATATATATATATATATATATATATATATTTGTATATTTTGTCCGTTTGTATGAGTATGCAATACTTTTTATAGGAGTAGTTGTATACTTTTTATAGATTTGTCCACATTCATAATTATTATCAATGTCTTTTTTGAACACGTAAATTTTATCATCTTCTCGATATGATGAAAATTTCCTTACCTGATAGGCCACGTAGGCGTTTTTTTGTTTCGTTATGATTTTTTGTTATTTTTAATTCGGAATTATTACCGTGAATTTTTTTCTTGAGGATAATCTACTTTGGATACCCTGCTGTGGTGATAAGAGAAGAGTTATGCCGGACTCTTACTGGCTAAGGCCACACGGTATATCTCTCAACGCCTTTAGCTGGAATCTCGGAACCGCTTCGGAATGCAACCGTGATATATAGCGAATAACATTTGAAGCAGGGAAGGTTCAGTTCATTAGTCATTATGCAACTTTAGAAAACTTCGGTTCCAACCTCACTAAACCAGGAAAGGAAAACATCGTGAGAAATCTAGCATATTTCAAGATCTAATAGTTATCGTAGACATATGATATCCGCCATCGCACTTGGCTTGTGATTTATATTATGGTCTTGACTCTCTGTCTCAATAATTACGAATCTCATCAGAGAGAATTTTAGGTGGACTGTTTATTATCGTTTTTGAACATTGTATACAGCTGTATTAGTAGGTTCATTATATATAATACATGCGACGACTAAATTTTTAACTGTCATTTAATTTTTCCAATTAAGAAAGCATTAAGCCATAGAAGTACACTGTTACTGTGGCGTGAAGTCGCGCTCTGTCGGCGTTACGTGCTTCCGTCAATTGCCACAGTGTGATGATCTCTGATCACCGGCGCGTTATTTATCTGTTTGATACTAATTAACGTATTGTACAGTCTGTCTACTCTGTAACACGATAAGTAGGTTCGGAGTAATGAATGTAAAGAGTTTTATATTCTTTATTTTGTCTTGGTTTTATATATGGAATAACACTTGCTTATATTTCTTTTCACTAGGGCTACCGTCAAGGTACCTCGGCCGGCCCCATTTCTGCCGTCAAACAATTCTGTGTGACCACTAATTTGTTACAATTTCAATTTATAATGTGTTACTGAGACGAAAAGTCCCGCTCTGTCGGCGTGACAGCTTCCATCAATTGCCACAGTGTAGTGTGTTTGTTGACCGGTTCTTTGTTAAACCGTTTGTTACTAATTTAAGATACTGCTCATCTTAGTAAAATCTTTCTACTCTATAATATGACTCCTTGCAGGTACGGAATTTATGAAAGTATATAATTAAATATTATGTGTGACGTTTCCAATTTAAATGAAGATCAATACTTATATGATGGTAGCTCTCTGTTACCGTCTAACTACCACCGCTGCTCTTATTTCCGCCGTTAAACAGAAATGTGCAAATATTACTGTGTTCCAAATCAAAGGGTGTCGTAGCTATTGTAATTACTAGGGTAAAGAGAGATTACATGTGGCGGCGACCGCAGTGCGATGTCGTGTAACCCATCCTAAGCAGCATGCATAAGGATGTCATCGAAACAAAAAAAGCTCTATTTAAATAAGACAATAAAATATACATTTTGTAACAATTAGGTACTTTGTTTCTAACTTTCCAGTCATTTTTTAACTTATATGTTGTAACTTTAAATTAATTATAATGTTAGTCGTGTGACAAACACATCGGTTTCTAATTAATATTCGTGCCGTGTGTTACAATAATGCTGCCCCCCACAAGGGTATCGTGTTACACGTCATTAAGGGATGTTACGTCGGCAGTGAAGGGTTATCAAGGATCAAGAGGATAATGTTCGTGTGTATTTCGCTTTGATTGCTTACTGCCGCATCTAATGGTTTGGTATAATTTTGAATTAATAAACACGTTGCATAGGATGTAACCATTTGTTGGCTGTGGCGGACCAGATCAAGACCATTACTTGTGTACATATCGTATATATTGAATCTTTAAGTTTGCTGCATCTCCAGTATGTCCAAATAGTGTTTCTCCTCCTTACAGGAAGTAGTTCATTTATGATTAATAAGCGACCGATATAACGGGAAGTCATAGCTATTTTATACGTATAGGACAAATTCAGAGATTCATTGACTCATCACGAGATATCCGAAACCATTACACCTAAACACTCAAAATTTGGTGGAGATATGGCTTCTGTTATTTAGACGTCAGCTAAGAATGGTTTGTACAAAATTCCAACCCAAAAGGATTAGCGAGGGTGTTACGGCCAGCGAAGCGGGTTGGGCTAGTTAATACTAAGAGAATGGTTGTATTTTTCGGATACCCGCAAAGTGGTTCCCTTTATGAGTTAGCAAGTTTGATCCTGGAGGGCAGGGAAGTATCAAACAATGTGATCTTGACAGATAGCGGAAGAAAATATTTGACGATATAAGGGTGTGAAACGAGCTTTAATACCATAAGTTGAAAATAGCTGAAGCGCAGATTAGTTTTGTTTCCTTGACCTCCGAACTTAAGATTAAAGAGATAACCTCATGATAATGATATTAATAAGAGAGTGGTGGTAAGTTGGTCGATGTTGAAGACCATCTAGGTCTGTACCACCGCAGATCATATTTCCGCCACCAAACAGTAGAGTGCAAACATTACTGTATTCCGGTTTAAAGGGTGTTATAACTAGTGAAATTACGAGTATAACATTTATCTCAAAACGTATATCGCTAAATGCAGAAGAAGAATATTGATTACTGGACCATTGTTTGATCTTGTTCGTATATATACTGTCTGCTCCCGGCCCCCTTTGCTCGCCGTAATACAAAGATAGACTTGAAATTGGTAGGAAATATTCCTTGAGAGCGACCGCAACCGCAAATTATTTTCCATAGTAACCGTTGTTACTATAGCAACCGCATAAATAATACCAAATGAAAATGTTTATAAAAGTTAATTGGAAATAAATTGATGAAGGATCTATGAAATTTAATATATAATTAGCTGTAACCATACACAAGTCACTCCGCGTCGAGTGCGCATGTTCCCGTGTCGATACGTGTCACTCGTTTTCGCGTCATTGTATACATATATATATATATATATATATATATATGTTTGTGTATACGTAGATTATTTCGGACTGCTCTGTAGATGATCGCAAGTATCAATAATTCCGGCATTTGGATAGGGCACCCTCGCATCTTGTGAGTTATGATGCTGGCTAAGTGGATTTATGAGCAGTGTAAGGCTTTGTATTTTTATTATGATCTCAGTAAACATTAGTTTTCATATTAAACTATATTATACAGATTTTATATACGGAGATAAGTTACCTGGTAAAGTTTATGTTTATGTTTTATGTCTCCAGGCGACAAGCACAATGTGGTGCAGTATCATCTCATTGCTTTATTGAATAAAACAAATAAGAATGAATTTTACAAAATTCTTTCACCAAAAGGAGTTGCGGGGGCCAGCAAAGCTGACAGCTAACAGCTGGTATATATATATATGTACATTTATGTATTTGTTTATATGTACACCAATTTTTATGGTGATTGATTCAATTGTTGCAGAAGTTATTATTACCAACGATTAATGCCATCAGTTTTATCTCTCTTAGATGGAACATTCAGGTTATTATTCATTATGCTTGCTTAATGATGCGCGCATTAAGTACAGTTGTTATTTTATACCCTTGTCTTATCATTATACTGAACAAGTTGTCAGCGTCGATAGTGAACTGTCACTGCATCTCCCGTGTCGATGATTCCTCCCCGGCGGGAGAGCAGGGGACAAATTGTATGAACCCTTGGGAAATCTGCGGTTATTAGCTGTCAATCATCGGCGCGGAGGTGGTGCTCCCTTAATGCAGAAAATACGAAATCGCGCTCTGATTTAACGTTATTTTTTTTTGAGTTGCAGAATCCTAGTTATTTTTTTTGAGGAAATGATTGAGAGTTGGTTTTGGTTTAACTTTTAAATGTTTGTTTTTTTCAATGATGAGGTTATTATTTAAAGAGTCAACATGCAGTAGAATAAGATTCAGAAAATTTGACAAAGCGACGAAACGATCGAGACGTTCACCTGATGGTAAGTGGTACGCCTGTCCACAATAACGTCGCGCTAGTTAGGATGTCACACACAGCAATACATTGTGTTAGCCGCTTTTAGACATAAGATGTTAATTTTCATTACTCCAGTCATTTCTCCAGCTACAGCGCCCTCCAAGCTGGAGCACAGTAATGTTCTCACACTACTGTTTTGCTACAGAGGTCTAGGTCTAAGCTAGGTCGAGGCTAGAAGGTTTCCAGGAATGGAAATCTACACATTTCAAGGCATGGTGGTCATCCGTTGGACATATATCTTATGTAATGTATACCACACAACAGGAGTTTGAGTCTGGACACTCACAGCGATTCTTTTAATATCGTCTATCTAGTTAGGAGGCTGTGAAGGCTGTTATATTGAATTGGGTTTTACGCCGGCGTGTAAGAAGGAGACTCAATTCCATCCCCACCATCTGGATGACTAGTGCCTCCACTTTGCCTTACTATCGCAACTTTTTACTATACACTATCACTTTGTGGAATCAGTTGTCGCTTGCGGTATTTCCGAACCAGTACGACATGGATGCTATCAAGAAAATAGCTTAGCTTGTGGATACCCGATCCGTGAGCCTTGAGTCCGATGAAGCTGCAGTAGTTTCCAATAAAACTTGCAGCGTACACTTCATCATAAAACAAAAAGAAACGAACGTATTATTCCCTTAAAAGAAGGCAACGTAGCCGCGACCCCTCTGAGTTTGCGACTGTCCATGGGCGTCAGTGATCACTTTCCACCAAGTGGACTTTTCGCTCGTTTGCTCACCCTTCATATAAAAAAAGTCAATTTACTCAATTGCCATTCTCTTGCCGTTGTGCAACGAGAACATCTATCGAGGTTCTGGCGACCGACTAACGGCGGTATAAGTGATCATCATTGTCTGACTTAAATATTACGTACCGATGTCTAGCAGCAGCGATATTATTTGTGGTTTGGTAAGTGTTGCTGATGATGATCATGATGATGAAGGTAATTCTTTGCTGTAGCAGACCGTTTACGTAGGTAACACTATAGCTACTAATCATTATCGTGTAACCATTGCTGTGTTCCGTTCGGTCGTTATACCTAATGAACCTATATTAGTAACGATACTTTAAATCTAGATCTCAAGGATGACTGCTGCTCGATACAGTGTTTATCATCCTAACAAGCTCCACATACGTCTTGTCAAACAAAAAATTATAAAATCTATCAGCTGGATGTACCAGAAGATGTGTTATATTGCATATAGTAGAGCGGTTGCAACAATGAGGTAAAAGGTGCGTTCAGAATTCAGATACGGCAGGAGTTGGAGTAGACTTCCGGTCGGATTACTGTGCTGGAAATTGAGACGAGGCGTAATTTCCGGAAGCGACAGAAACTTTTCATTTCTCTGTGATATCTTTTAAATGTATCCATTTTGGTTTTATATATACAAAATACCTGTCTATCATATATATATATATATATATATATATATATATCTATTGTGGAACGATTATTATAATTACTATTCTGACCAGACGTGCGGCGAGTTACCATCCTTATGTTGTGGACATGCAGGATCACCGAACAGGTCCAGCTCCTCGTTCTTCATAAGAAAAGCAAAGGAGTGGAACAACTTGCCGGTGTCGTTGTTCCCGTCAAAATTTGACCTGAGTATCTTCAAGACAAGGGTGAACAGGTTACTAGGTTAGCGCGCTTCACCACCACAGACCATATCACATACAGCATCGGGTGGTATCGTGATCAAGAGGTAACTTTGGTAATTTACAGTAACAAAAAAATGTTAAAAGCATTGATAACTCTCTCTCAAAGAGAATCTTGTTTCATACCTATTGAAATTGACATTCCTCGAGAAAGCCAAGTCCCATGAAAATAATACTTCGGGCTCTATTGGTGGTGGTAAGATTTACTGGTGGTAAATCCTTGATACCGAAGTCTGTCTAGGTACCGACACTTAATACCTTATGTTTCGAGGTGACGAGCATACGGTGAAGTGTACGTCACCACAACCAGCGCCACGTTATGAGCAAGCGTACCCTCGGGTGAATTTCACAAGAACTTGTTCATCTCTTCGCTTCGTCCAATAAAAACAACTCATATTCTAGTAACCACTGCCCTCTTGGACATGTGACATCCGCCTACTTACACTCGACCAGCCTGATACAAATATGGCTTAACTTTCTTCATGTGTCATTATCATCATCATCATTATCACGCTATAAACGTCCACTGCTGGACGTAGGCCTCCGTCAAAGATCTCTTTGTTAAAGTTGATTAAGGGAAATGGGCCTTAGCCAACACGTTGGCCCAGTGCGGGTTGAAGGGTGGTGAGAGCCTCGTCTGTTAGTCAGCAGGGTGCACCGCGTGCAGGCGAGGCTGATTTGGGCTCCGTAAGATGTTTTTTTTTTTTTTTTTCTTTTCTTCTCAGCCAGGTGTGGCCCTGGCGGCAGTGTAGGAATACACTTTTCGAGGTCGTCCTCTGACATAATCAGAGACTTTGTTTGCTTTTACTATTAATGTTTTGTCTATATATTCAATTAGATATCTATAAATAATTAAAGTTTCTCCGTAATTGATTAATTGCTATTTCTTCATGTAACATCTAATTTATATAATCACTAGTGCTAATCAAATGAAATTATCAACCAAGAATTAAGTAGATATTGTTTATTTACTACCATGCTCTCATATATTATAAAGAGATGCATAAAATAAAAGATAAAGTAAAATAAGAGTAATAATAATAATAACAAAGTAAAACAATAATAATGATAATTGTAACTAATAAAAGTAACTACAGCAAATTTTTTTTTTTTTGTTTTTTTTCCTTAAAGATTGTATAAAAGAAGTAAAATGTAAAAGGTACTTAATAAAACTTAGTTTTATTATGTATAGTCAATCAATTATAAATCAAATATAATATAATAACTATAATATGTGTATAAAACGTAAAATTAAATGTAAACAAGTAAAGTAAAATATGCTTAATCTAACTTGCTTTTATTCCTAGTTTCAACTCTTTTGGCCACTATAATACAATAATTGAGAAGTTTGTCACGTTTACTTCTGTCTTTCATTATTTCCGGTATAGTGTCCTTGTCTATTTTCTCCTGGAGCTCCATTTCCAGACCAAGTCTGTCTCTCCCGTACATCGGGCATTCGGTTATCAGGTGTACTATATTTCCCGATTTCTCAGGTTCACATTCACATGCCGGGCTCTCTTTGCACTTGAAGCGATGCAAGTACTCTCCGTAAGATGTTGGCGGAACCCCTTGCATCCAACTGTCAGCAAAAATCTTCGTGTGTAAGAAGGTTTTCATTCCCAAATGTGGGAACAGAGTGGGCTGTCTTATTTTATTATAATTTAGAATTGGTAAATAGTTAATAAGAAAAACTTTAATCTTTGTTCTATGTTACCAAGCGAGCAGACGGGCGGAAAGTTCGCCTGATCGTAAGTGATGCGCCTGCGTAACAAAGTGGGGCTATTTAGGATATAATATACTGCACCACATTGCGTTCGTTGCCATACCATGCCAGATAGAAGTTGAATTTCGTTAGCTTAATAATTACACCACAGTGCTCTTCAAACCAGAACACAGAAATAGGCGCTGCGTTGATACCTAGACGGTCTGCGGCAATAAAGACCTATCATCACTTTTCTTTACTTTCGTTTATACAACTTGTTATATTTAACTTAGTAATAAAACGATGAACTGACCGCCAAGCTCCGCTAGTCGGAGAAGCAGGTCTTGAAGAAGAAGAAGAAGATGAAGAATTGAACGGTATTTTTACTATATATGAAATAAACTACGTTGATAATGTTATAGATGGACCTTTTGTTACATTAGTCGGTGTGCAGTAGCGTGCCCATCATACAGACTGAATACTTGATTACTGCCGACTCTAAATGTCAGTAGAAATGGAATAACAAATAAGTTGAACCTAGAAATTGGAGCTTAAATTATTCAAGTTGCTTCGTATTAAGTAAAAGTTCACAGGTTCTACTTATTTCCGTATGATTAAGTTATAATACACCACTATATACAGGGTGAAAGGTAAAAGGTGGAAAAGATGTGGAGGGGCTAAAGTATATCTATATATGTACGGAATACCCCATACAAAGACAATGGTCCTGGAGTTATTCATTTTCTAAATATCTTACAAAAAATTCGTTGATTTCATTCTTCACCATATCATTTCTTACTTATTTCCACACAAATTTTAATTTAATAATTATTGTTTAATCATTGTTTTATTAAATTAAATTAATAAACATCACTTAGAGGCTAAAACTTTTAAATTAAGTTCTTTGAAAGTGGTTACATTAAAAAATAAGGCGTCTTTCTTACATTTTTATTTAGTCTTAAAACAACATTTTATTTATAAAAATACGTGTAAAGCACATAATTAAGTATTAATATATAATTTGTTATGTAAGGCTATGTAAGGCTTCAATACCTATTCGACAAGGTATAAGAAAGTACATAAAGTTTCTAACGTTTAATAAAAAAAACACTTGTGATAAAACCAAGTATCATGAAATATCAAACCGTAGAGACTAATAAAAGTAGACTGCGAGGAGTAGTCTATTGCGAGGAAAAGTTTACTGTGAGGAAAAGTTTACTGTGAGGAAAAGGCTACTGCGAGGAAAAGTTTACTGTGAGGAAACGGCTACTGCGAGGAAAAGTTTACTGTGAGGAAAAGTCTTTATGTACTTTCTTACACCTTGTCGGATAGGTATTGAAGTCAGGTACATATTTATGAGCTTTACACTTGTTTTTTATAAATAAAATTTTATTTTAAGATTAAATAAAAATGTAAGTAAGATGCCTTATTTACTGTCACGACTTTCAAAGAACCTAATTTAAAAGTTTTTAGTTGATTACTAATTTAATTTTATAAAACAATGATTAAACAATAATTATTAAATTAAAATTTGTGTAGAAATAAGTAAGAAATCAAATCATCGAATTTTTTCTAGAAAATTCGGAAACTTTTCCAAATTATTTAAAAAATTAAATAACTCCAGAAGCATTGTCTTGTGTGGAGTATACCATACATAGATAGATAGTATACGAGCTGTATACCATACATAGATAGATAGTATACGAGCTGTATACCATACATAGATAGATAGTATACGAGCTGTATACCATACATAGATAGATAGTATACGAGCTGTATACCATACATAGATAGATAGTATACGAGCTGTATACCATACATAGATAGATAGTATACGAGCTGTATACCATACATAGATAGATAGTATACGAGCTGTATACCATACATAGATAGATAGTATACGAGCTGTATACCATACATAGATAGATAGTATACGAGCTGTATACCATACATAGATAGATAGTATACGAGCTGTATACCATACATAGATAGATAGTATACGAGCTGTATACCATACATAGATAGATAGTATACGAGCTGTATACCATACATAGATAGATAGTATACGAGCTGTATACTTTAGCCCCTCCACACCTTTTACACATATTACATTTCACGTTGTATATGTTAGTAATGTACCTATTTTAATTTCTGTATGTAACCAACATTCTTATTTACGTGTACCTTTATGCTTTTTTTTCTTTTATACAACTAAGGTGTATAAGCGTGTAACGGGTGCTGCACAACAACTCACCTGACCCAAGTCAACCGCACCTGCTCGCGGTGCACCCTGCTAATCAACAAACGAGGCTGTAGCTCTCACCAACCTGCATTGGGCCAGCGTGGTGAGATGTAGCCCAACTCCTCCTATGAAACCCTACAAAAGTGGGGATTTTTGGGGGTGGCCTTTGTCCCGCTGTGGACGTTTATCGGCTGATGATGATGATTCAACTAAGTAACGAGACGATCGGGACGTTAACCTGATAGTAAGTGAATCGCCTGCCCATTACAACGTGGCGCTAGTTAGGATGATATACACTGCACTGCATTGCGCTTGTCGCATTGAGACTTCAGATCTTAAGTCTCGTTACCACAGTAACTTCACTAGCTACAGTGCCTTTATAACCGGGACACAGTAATGTTTGCATACTAGTCTTTTGGGGCCTCAATGCGGGTTGGTGGGGTCTGAGCCTCGTTTGTTGATTAGCAGGGTGCATCACGAGCAGGTGAGGTTAGCTTAAGTTCCGTGAGTTGTTGTGCCCCATTACACCCCCTGATCAGCAATCAAAAAATAAATTTTAGCTATCGTGCCTCCATTATCATCACCAAACGCTGAGTAATATTTATGTAAGTTAAAATTATGAGAAGGGTTTCACTATACATCAAGTTCAATATGATTTTTATAATTTTACAAAAATAAAATTTATTTAATATGAATGATAAAGAACTGTGGCATAGTATGACGAATGGAGAGAAAATTACTTCACTATGCGATTCAAGGGTATACTTACTAGGGGTAGGTCTCTGTTGCCGCAGACCGTCTAGGTACCACCGCAACGCCTACTTCTACCGACAAATAGTAGTGGGCGAACGTTACTATATTCTAGCTTGAAGGGCGTTGTAGCTAGTGAAATTACTATAGTAACAGGACTCAATGTATTATATCTCAACGAGCACAATGTGTTGCTTTGTGTAAGTATGACTTACCCTCAGATGAACGTCCCATTCATCTCACCGCTTACGCAACTCCAATCTGCAGTAAAATTAATTTTGATACGAAAATATCTTTAAAAGAGATTATAGTAAATGCAATGAGTTAAATAAAGATACCAAGAGACTTGTGTCTAGTACTCAACGTCCACCGATTGAGATGAATATAAAACTCATCATTAAACTAATAGGCCATAAATTGACGTATTAAATCAATTAACCATAGACGAGTTTTACGCGGCAAAATTTGACAGGTGTCATCGCAACGCTGACAGCAACGCAGTCGATGATTTCCCGCGTCAATAGAGCGGACTACCGGCGCAGTGTCACGACGTCCGGCGCGCGCCGCTGGTGACGTTGGAATACTTTAAATAATTGATACGTGGACTGACATGCACCTGGTTACCGCAACGCAGTGATTTGTGCGCTGCATATATGGATGTAGTAATGCTAGTAATGAATTATTTATATTACTCGTGAACATTCACAGTTCATGTTTTGAGGTTAACCTTAGCGTAGAACATAAGTTGTTAGTTCATTTCACAATTTATATTT
This sequence comes from Ornithoptera priamus, assembly GCA_029034505.1. Taxonomy (NCBI): domain Eukaryota; kingdom Metazoa; phylum Arthropoda; class Insecta; order Lepidoptera; family Papilionidae; genus Ornithoptera; species Ornithoptera priamus. The sequence continues at coordinate 56,895 of JARDWD010000672.1, forward strand.
GAAAGTATTTGCCGAGTGGATCACTTGCTGAGGATGGGAGACGATAATAGTTTAAAAAAATCGTTAATCGAAAGCCCGATGTGCCGCCGACCTGTCGACCGGCCCAGATATCGCTGGAAGGATGCTGTAGAGCACGACCTATGCGAGCTCCGAGCAAGACAAGATAAGCGGGATTTTTACCTTAAGGTAAATGACACGCTCGCCCATAATTATGTGGGGTTAGTTAGGATGATATATACAGCACCGCATTGCGCTCGTCGTCTTGAGACATAAGATGTAAATATATTGTATCGTTACCCCAATAATTTCATCAGTTACTGCGCCCTTTGAACAGGAACACAGTAATGTTTGCACACTACTGTTTGTCAGCTGCATTAGGCGCTGCGGTGGTCGCTACCTAGACGGTCCCAGCAACAGAAACCTATCACTAGTAAAATTTATGTTTCTTATGTTTATGTGCAAAAACTCTAAAGAAGAGTAAATATATTCACTAACACAACACGACAACACACGATTCTTAAGTATAGAGAGTACTGACAAAGTTACAACACTTTGTTTACATTTGCAGAAAACGATCTCAATGAAGCTAAAGTATTTAATTTTACAATCATAACATTCATTCTGGTAATGAGGAGGCGTAGTTTTATTTTACATTTATATACATATAAGCATTGGGGTAGTAAGTAAAGTACACGACAAAAATGAGATAGATCCTTGAGCTATGTATTCTTACAATTATTGAGAATTATTTTAAAATAAAATTTAGTGTCTTTTCTAATGATTAATATTTTAAATACAATATTACTAAGAATATATATATAAATAAAAAAGGTTCTTAATCCAAAAAACTATTTGGAGGTGCTGGGATTTGAACCCAGGACTTTCAGCATGCGAAGCAGACACTCTACCACTGAGTTACACCCCCTATCGTTAATAAACTTGAAATAAGCAATGTTAAGTTGCCTTATAAGCGTTATATTTATATATTTGGTATAAAAGGATTAATTGATATTTTGTACAGTATTTATCAGTTAAATTCATAACAAATATCTACTTTTTTGCTGCTAAAGCCATGATTATAATTTATTATCAATTTATTTGTTGAAATACTTTATTATAGTCAATTAAGTATAATTAAATGAATATTCTTTTTCAGGCGCAGAACATAGAATACCTTAAGAAAAACTTTAATCTTATAATTTCTTAAATTTTTTTGTTAATAATACACATATAATGTAATTAAGTTTATACAGATTTTACTGCAGATATTTAATCTATAAATGAAATTTTAGAGAATTTAATTTTCTACTTAGTTTTTTTATAAACTTGAACTATTCCATATCCTTTTCTTGAAAATAGATGGCGCTGTTAACAAGTTTAACATTAAAACTCCTTAAGGGGCGCACTCGTAAACTTCGATACCAAGGCAGCAAAACACCCTGATATTAATTTTTAAATACTAGCGCTAGAAAACATGTTCCGAAAAATATTTTTAAGTATTTTTAATATTCGCTGAAAAACCAGAAAAAGTATAAACGTTATTCAAATGACGTAAAGAGCAAAATTAACTGTTAGTAAAGTAAGTAGAAAATACTTTTTGGGATCTGTATTTTGATTTTCATCGATTTTTTTTGTTATAATATTATGTAAAATTTTTGGAGATACTATATATGTTATTTTCCAAATAAAAAGTAACAATGAACTTAAAAGTATGTTGTATAAATTGGTAAAAACCTTTCACGTAGAGTATAAAATCCTACAAAGTATTAAATACTTGAAAGTTTCTACTCCTGCACCTAGTGCGCGTACTTAATAGCTAATACTTGGTGTCGATACCTGTTCGCGTTAACAGGTACCATCCTTAATTAAAACTACAAAGCCAGTGCGTGTTATCAATGGCACTTGTTTTTCCAGTTGCTCCCTTTTGTAATAACTAATGAAAATATTATCATCACACCGCCATTGCTTAACTTATTTACATTTGTCCGTCATTACAAATTCGACTTTAAAACTTTAACTTAAAATATGAAATTGTTTTAAACGTTTAAAAATATTCAAATTGTTTCAATACGAACTGTGTTTTGAAAACAATGCATTGTTTTTAGGTTATATCGGTTATTAAATTAGATTAACTAATAATAATAAAGTGACAAACTAGTAGTTATATTATTTGCTGGTGGTAGGTCCCTGTTGCCGCAGACCGTCCAGGTGGGTACCAGCGCAGCGCCTATTGCAGCCGACACACAGTACTGTGCGGACATTACTGTGTTCCAGTATGAAAGGCGTTGTAGCTAATGTAATTACTGGGGTAACGTGACTCGACATTTGTCTCAGGCGGTGAGCGCAATGTGATGCAGTAAGTGCAGCAGTGCTGGTAGAAATAAGCGCTGCAGTGGTGCCCATCTATACAGTATAGGTAAGTACTTAACTAGACCAGCACTGCACTGTCGGGCTAGTAAGAATAGGACTAAGGTAAGCCCAGCCTGTCGCATAAGGCCTTTCGTGCGGGGGCTCTTATCGCTCAACAAGTGAACCTGCGTGGTACAGCGTATGGCTCAGCGATGGTGCCTAAGAGGGTTTGGTCTTTGCTTAGAGATGTGTTAACACAAAGTGCAGAGAAGCGACAGTGCGTTCTGTAAGAGATCCCGGGGAATCTCCGATGATGATTTTAGTGAGTAAGAATCTCACATAACCCAGACTCAATAGCTTATATCTCAAGACGATGACTGCATTGTGGTATAGTGTATACCATCCTAATTAGCGAATGTTGTGGGAGGGAGTATCATTTACCATTAGGTGAACCTCCCGCTCGTTTCGTCGCTTCCTTGTATAAAAAAATATATATTTAATTTTACCACATCATGCTTGGCAATTTGATGCCTAAGTTTTAATTCCAGTAAGTTACGGCGTCGTAGTCTAGTAGCTGACTGCTGTCCATGCGGTGCTGATATCTTTGGTTGGTTCACGGTAACGCTTGATGATCTGGATGGAGGTAGGTTTTTAAAATCCACCTGGCTAGGATATTAGCCTCATATTTCATAATGCCTAATTAGCGTTCATTGTTTCTAATTATCTAATGATTTTTTACAGAATATACTAAAATTAGACACAATCGAAACTATTTTTATTTAGGTTCTTTAATTGGGAGCATTAAGTAATTGTTATGTCCTGGTTTGAAGGACGGCGTAGCTAATAAAATTGTCCCGAGAATGTAAACGTACGTAATGTCTTCTTAGGGCACAATATAAAATGTAGTGTAAAAAAAATTTTTTTTGTATTGTTCGAAGCGAAGAGGCGAGCCGGACGTTCACGTGATGGTAAATAATACGCTGTTCTATAACAGCGTTGCGTTAGTTAGGATGAGTACACAGCGCCACATCGTGCTCGTCGCCTTGAGACAGGATGTTGTCTCATTACCCCGGTAATTACACTAGCTACTGTTTGGCAGTGGATGTTTAGAAGTAGAGGTACGGTGGTAACATGGTCATAGATAACAGAGTAACAATGTATTCACGCAGCGAGTCGTTTACAAATGTTACATCCCCACCTACAGAAGCGGCGGTGGCGCTGGTGCGTGGAAATCACATAAAAATCATTACAATACCCTTTTGTTCGCCACCCCCGTTGTTTCAACCCCCATTATTACGATGAAGCGGTGATGTATAATTATTTGCGGCGAGTTGTGATCGCCTGGAGGGAGTTTTTACATGTCTACTTCTCTTTAGTAAGCGGTAAAGCAAAGATCATAGATTCCTCTTTATAATATATTTAATCTTATTGAGACTCCATCTCAGTTACTGGGGAAACGAGATAACGTCTACGTCTCAGGCGATGAGCGTAATGTGCTGTAGTGTATACCATCCTAACTAGCGCTACGTCGTTATGGGCGTATCATTTACCATCAGGTGAACTTCCAGCTCGTCTCAATGCAATAAAAAAAATTACAATATGAATCTGTCGCCTGAAACTATCGAGGTACCATTGTAGGTTCTATTTCCGCCTCCACCTAGCAGTGTGAAAATGTTACTGTGTTCCGGTTTGAAGTTCGCATAAGGTAATGACATTACTAATCAAAATTTAAGTGACGTATGTATTTATAGTTTAATATGAACCACACAGTAGTAACAATAAATAGTAATGCATGTTCTAGCTTAAGTTACTAACTTACGGATCAGGTTATGCTACATTCATACATCTTCCCAGGTTCGAATACTACACGGTACTAGATGGTAGAAACCGAATGAAACTAATGGTGGACCGGTGATGGTTTACGCACTCGTTTTCACTGGTGGAGGGTCCCCTCAGTCTGTGTAAGTACCAACGCCGCTCTTATTTCTGACGCGGAATAATAACTGTGTTCCGGTTTGAAGAGTGTTATAGCTAGTCAAATTACTGGGGTAATGAAAGTGAATATCTTAAGTGTCAAAACAGACGCCACTGTGGTCAATGTGTTGCAGTGTATATCATCCTAGCTATCAACACAAAACTATCTAGATCTGCTAATCGCAAAACAGAGATGAATCCATTTTTGACAGAAATTAAAAATAACAAAAGTTTAGAGAGGAAATGACAAGGAGGGGATGATTTAGAACCCTCAAATGTTAACGAGACACAAAATGAAAATATGGATGAACCTCATCATGTGTTCAGCAGTGGACGTCTGTCCGCTGATGATGATGATAACGAAGTAAATAAAAATAATAAAAGTATAGGAAAATAATCATGATTATAGTTTGAGTCTTCTAATATATATATATATATATATATATATTTAATTTATTTAAAGAGAGGAGGGTAGTCTATTATATTACACGATATTAATAAAATCTATATATTTTTTTAATGCAACATATCGCAAGCGAGTCGTTCACCTGATGGTAAGTGATACCCTTGCACACAACCGGTGCCAGTTAAGATGATATAACAGCATCACAATGCGCTAATCGCTTTGACCTATAATACGTTAAGTTGCATTATGCCGATAATTTCACTAGCTTCAGCGCCCTTCAAGCCGTAGCACAGTAATGTTTGCACACTGCTGTTTGTCGGTAGTACTACTCAGACTCACGACCAGTTGCATCACCATTCATATAAGTGAAATATTTCAAATAAAATAGTAAAATTTATTTGTTCTAAATTAATGTATAAATAATACAATTTTGGTACCGAGTTGCCGAATGCAATTCTTTGAGGATACCCGGATCCACGCGCCTGATCGGATCGTGCACCGCAAGCTGAGCGAGACGGCTGCATGCGATCGCACGTGGGTGCGGCAGGGACGGGCCCGAGATGACCAACGGCAGTTAGGGGTCAAGGGTGAACGCTCTCGGGTGAGATGTTAAGGTACTGGTTTCCGAATATACCGGCAAGTGGGGTCCGGCGATGCGACTTTGCCGAAGGCTGTATGCTATCTATTTGGGATGGTAACACTGAATTGTTTATGCGCCGGCGCGTCAGCCTCACTCGGAGGTACGATTTATGATATAGAGGTTCAGTTCCGTTAATTAGTTTTTTTTCATTTACCTACTATATAAATTCTAAAGTGACCTCTATTGCCGGAAACCGTCTAGATACGTGTCACCGCAGCGCCTATTGCACCCGACAAATAGTACTGTGTTCCGATTTGAAGGGCGTTCTAACTAATGAAATTACTGGTGTACTGCGACTTAACATATTAAGTCTCGAAGCGATGAGCGCAATGTGTATATCATCCTAACTAGCGCCACATTGTTATGGGCAAGTGTATCACTTGTTATCAGGTGAACGACTGGCTTGTTTCTTCGTTTCGCCGAAAAAAAAATTAACCTTATAGTTAGTGATGTGGCTACATTAGGATGATGTTCAGAGGACCAAAACGGGACCCAAGTGAATCTGACCTGCTCGTGGTGCACCCTGCTGACAACAAACGAGGTTCTGGCTCTCACCAACCCACACTAAATCAGTGTGGTGGGAAATGGCGCAAATCCCACCATATAAACCTCTAAAAACGTAGAGATGTTTGGAGGAAGCGTGAGTCCAGCAGTGGACATCGATCGGCTGATGATGAAATTGTGCCTTCAGACATATTAAATCTCGTTACATCAGTGATTACTACAACATCTTTCAAAGTAGAATACAGTAAGGTGTGCATAGTGCATCTACTTATGTCTCTCGTCCCAAAAAGAGGACTTTAAATGGAAACTTAATTAGATGAGCACACATCACCCCTCCTGTTGGAGACGGTTGGAAATATTACTTAACCCTTGAGCGTGTCTTACGAGAAGACAAAAGTAAGAGCAGCATCATTGCCAGTTCATTATGGATGTCCACTGTTGGACATCGGCGTTCCCCAATCTTTTCCACCAAATGCAATCTTCAGGTTCCCCCATCTAACCACGGTGTTGCGCTGTTGGAATCCAGTGGCTCTCAGCGATTTCTTTTATTTCCTCTGTCCACCTAGTCGACAGCAAACTTCTAGAAAAAGAGCAGTACCTACTTCTGTAAAGTCAAGTTGGAAATTAATGTCTGATTTAGATCTACTTCAGGTACTTCTGATAAGGTCTAGTAAATTAGAATCTATTTCCTACAAAACAGTATTTGTAGGATTGCTCTAGATCTTATCGGATTCGTCGAAGGGGAATACTATTCTTACTGGATTGCCTTACTGATGGTAGGTCTCTGTTGCTGGAGACCGTCTAGGTACCACCGCAGCGCAGCGCCTGTTGCAGCTGCCAAACAGTACTGTCCAAACATTACTGTGTAACGGTTTGAGGAGAGTTGAAGTTATTGAATTTACTGGGATAACGAGACTTAATATCTTATATCTCAACGCGACGAGCACAATGCGGTGCGTCATCATCATCAACAGCCAACAAACGTCCACTGCAGGACATAGGCTTTCCCCAAAGAAATCTGCGGTTGTAGGGGTTCATATAGGGAGAGGGCCTATTCCCAGGGCCTAATGCGGGTCCAGCCAAAGCCTCATTTTTTGATTAGCAGAGCACCACGAGCGGGTGATGTTCGCATGTCCCGTGACTTGTTGAATCCCTTACACCCCTTGTGGTGCTCATCATCTTAACTAGCGCCACATTATTATGAACACGTGTGTCACTTGTCATCAGGTGAACGTTTTGCTCGCCTTGTCGCTTCGTCGAATTTAACTACATAAATTATTATACGATTAAAAATAATAGTTATCAAATGTATTATGGATTGATCATCATCATCAGCCGATAGACGTCCATCGCTGGTCATAGGATTCCCCCAAAAATCTCCAAATCCAGGTCTCGCCGTGCTAGCATCCGGATATCGCTCGGATTGATCGTACTAATAGAATTTAATCACAAACCAAACTGAATAACTCCTTGCCCTGGAATCGAACCTGGGTAGCCTGTAACACAAGGCGAGTGCGCCGGGAGAGCAGTTACACTCGTAAGGAACGGTCATATTGGTATCCCAATGGTCACAATCCCGTGGTCACATCCCGTGGTTACAATGCGCAATAAGAATGTGACCATGTCGTGTTCTGGTATCGGTTGCTTGCGCATTAACGAGCTACATCGAGCGTGAAATTTGCTGTAAGCAATACGGTATTAGTGTACTTATACGATGATTGATTTACGACGGCCCGCCGACTGGTCAGCCGGAGCTTGGGGGCCCCGAGATTGGTCAGCACTGGTCTTATTGTGGGAGTAGAAAATTACTTACTAAATAATTTTGTTCCATACTGGAGAAAGTCGTTATAGACCGCCTCCATGATTAAAGGCTTACATAGTAACAGAAGTCCCTAGTTCGATTCCAGGGTAAACATTTGTGGAGTTTTATCGTTTGGAGGTTTTGACCCCTCTGGTTAACTACCACCCTTTGTACTGTAAATCAGTTGCCATAATATCATCGCTGTTACGGGTAAGAGCTGATAAGAGTCTTTTATCGGCGAGTACGCTTCACGATCTCCAGCTTCGTTGAGGTCGACAACGAGGCCTTTTATGACGAAGTATCCTCGTATAGAATATGCTGGCTCTCATATGTTGACCACCGGAACAGAGTGATGCTGCTATAGTGGCAGACTTACAGTGTAAAGGGAGAGGTGACTAAAGCGGATTTTGAAATACTCTGTTAGAATCCTCCGTGGCAGGCGGTGAGCTACTGCGCCAAGGAGGCAGTGGAACTACTACATCATTATAACAAACAATAAAGTAATAAATAAACGCCGAAACAATAAAAAAAAGTCTTTCGCTTCTTTAAAAGACAATTCACGAAACCGTCCCCTTCTTGCAGGAACGTACCGCAATCATATTCTATGGGCCACGTATTCGCAACTTAAACTATGCGGAGGGGACTTCCTGTTTGTTACTAGTTTCACCATTTGCAAACGTACCATCACCAACTTACCCGTACATTGCTGTCTTTGTACTCGTATCTATTTATTTTATTCATACGTAGAGAGATATGTACGGTTAAGAAAGCGATGCCGGAAATAAATCGCAATGCTTTCAATAGTTGGGTGGGTAAAAAAAAATTGATATTTTATTGCGTCCGGGGTCCACTTTTGGCTGTATTTTATTCCCTTTCCCTCGTTTTCCACGCATACTATTGCTTTATACAAAAACTAAGCTAGAGCTCATTAAAGTTATAGTCTAGCAAAAATGAGCTGTACTGCGACGGCATAAGGTGCTCGGAATGAGGTTCGGGCGCAAGTTCGTGGAGAGCTTCGCTGTTGCATACGTGAAGCAGCACGCACGGGCGGGCAATGTATCATTTTCTTTGAACAAATGGCGCACGGTATCTCTTGCAACGGCCTAATCTCGTCAGCGACAAACAGCGGTGCTCAAAGTCGACTATTGTCAATGTCATAGGGAGACTAACGATTTACATTCAGTCTGATGTAATTTTTCAGTACAACGATTTCTGCTTTGTTTTCATTGTTTATATTACAAAGCAGGATTTTTCAATATTCAACATCATCGTCATCATCAGCTGATAGATACCAATTACGGAATATAGATCTTCGCCGAAGATTTTCATGCAAACTGGCGCTGCGGAATGGGCATCCGACGGGTTCTCGCGACCTTCTCTTGGTCGTCGATAATGCAATACGATTGATTGCCCATGGCTATGTTGCCTTTTGGAACATTACATTTACATTGCTGCAAATCTTCCAAAAGGCGGCTTCATTGAGATTGTTAACATGGTATTGAATAGGATGTGTAATAACACAATAACAATCTCTGAATTCCATAAATGAGGAAATTTAGCGTAATAACTATAAATAGAAAATTTAAACCGAATCAGATTGCTCCGAAGATCTAAAACGTCTCCACGCAGGAGTCTTGACTTTTCTCACGAGCTATCAGAAGCATAAATATGTTTGCACGTTAAATCCGTCACATTCCGCTTGTCCCCCATTCACCCACAACGTGTTTTCAATAAGCCGCGCGGTAAACTGAAAGACTTGACCCCAAAAATTTGAAATAATACCACAAACCGTGTTTGGACTTACCGAGACAATCGACAAAAGGACCTTTGTGCGAGACCACGGTCTTAGAACCGTCAAAGAAAGAGAAGCAGCTCAATTGTGTACCTTATTGCACAGGCATAAGGGCCGCCTGATGATAGGTCAGCAACCTTGTAACGTTGTCACATTTGACAATATTTTAGTTGATATCGAACGGACCCTGGAACAGCGTCGTGGGAACGCGGAAGTAGGTAAGGTTTATTACGATTACAAAGGTTTTATATTGACCGCAAGACGTGTCGGTTGCTTTATAACACGCTATTTAAAGTGCTATTGATTTCACGCTGCGGGAGTTGGTCATCTTGAGCTTGCTTCACTCGCTACACAGATACAATGAGATCTGAACACTATTACATCCTAAAGTCGGACGCGTTGCGTTTTGGTAAATATTGTAGAAACCATCTGTTGAATCTGTTGCATCTGTTGAATCTGATGTTATTGACGTATGTCTTTAATATATTATCTCTAAGTACTTATACAAAGTGACGATGTGTAGGATGGTAACCGTAGTTCCATTGTCAGCCAGCAATCCAATGCTGGACGAAGACCTCCTCCAAACTTCTCTAAATTCAGTGTGGCCTTTGGTACCGCCGGGCTATGAGGACCGTCGTTTGTAGGGGTTCACTTGGGGAGATTTAGGCCATTTTCTCCCATACTGGTCCAATACGAGTTTATGGGAACGAGAGCCTTGTTTGTTGAGTAGCAAGGCGCACCACGAGCGCGTGGGGTTGACTTGGCTACCATGGGTTGTTGTACGAGACCCCTTTACACCCTTTCATCCATTGTATTATTGGAACATATTGAAATTTCCTCTTTATAATTTTGCTTTTATAATCATCATTAACAAACTGATTATTGATTAATAGTCAATTGTTCTCATTATCGGTACTTGGGGACATCTTCCACAATTTGAGGGTGAAGGTTATCTACCACCATACTACCATAGTTCGAATCGGTAGATGTACAAACTGAACTAAATTAGATGTCCTGTAATTGTCTGTTAATTATTCTATGATATAATTATACAGTTAATAATTAAAATGAATTAATGTTTATCTGCAAATATCAAGTATGTAAGGTCGTAGTATAGTGCGCGGGCGCCGGCTGGAGACGCTCGCGCTGTCACTGTTTACTCTGTAAGGACGTCGCCGTGATATATCGCTGTAAACATGACGTACCGCCGTTCTGGAACGTGGTAACATTTAAAATTTACTGTTTAACCAGTAATCTCTATTGTCTTGATTTCTTTTAATGCTATACTTAATGTCTATTGCCATCAGGACATCTTTTCTCTATCTAGCCCTAAGGTGTCCTGGTGTTAGGTCTTTTTGTCAGCGTCTAATTCCCACCGCGGCGCCCATATCTGTTTATAATGTGCTAACATTATTGTATTCTTGTTTCGAGGGCGTTGTGCCTATTGAAATTACTGTGGTAATCGGACATTTTACATCTCAAACGGAAAAGTATAACTTGATGCAGTATATGCCATGCTAATTAAAAGAAAAATAGCATCGTTTTCTTAAATTTTTTTACGTGTAATTTTTTGAAGAGATATTAAGCTTTTCTACATATATTGTAGATTTTTTTGTTTTGACTATTAAGGTACAAGACAAGGGAGACGCTCACCTGATGGTAAGTGATACGCCTGCTCATAACAACGGGGCGCTACATTAAATGACATATACTGCACCACATTGCGCTCGCCACCTGAGAAAGATGTTGAGTCACGTTACCCCAGTAATTACACTAGCTACATCGCCCTTCAACTCGGAACACAGTACTGTGTGTCGGCTGCAATAGGCGCTGCGCTGGTACCTACCTGGACGTTTCGCGGCAGCAGGGACACTACCACCACAGACTACAAACGACAGTTCCAACTATATAGCAGATATTATATGTTACACATATATATATATATATATACATTGTAGTTACGTTTGGAACAGTTCCGGTGTAATCAGTCAGGTTTGTAGGCGAAACATCGCGAGGTGACTGGGAATCGTTGGAAAGGAATGAGGGTGTTGGCGTCGCTGATGGCAATCACGTGACGCGCCCGTGCTTTTCATTACCTTCCCCACCCCGTCCCCTGTTCAACCAACAAAACCAGCTCGCCTTTTGTCTCCTAGCCATCCCGCGGTGGCGGTGCACTCTCTCTGCTGACTACTGCATTTAAAACCCGATATATACTCAAAATTATATTTCCTCTGTACAAGTGGTATTTATAATAATAATTTATAGTAAATCTGGTGCAGAGGTCTCTGTTGCCGGAAACCGTATGAGTAGACAGAAACAGTACTGTGCAAACATTACTGTGTTCCAGTTTGAAGGGTGTTGTTGCCGGTGAAATTACTGGAGTAAAGAGATCTAACATCCTGTCTTAAGGCGGTTAGCGCAACGTGGTATAGTATATATCATTGTAGCTAGCGCCAAGTTGTTATGAGTAGGCGTATCACTTACCATTAAGTGAACGTCCCGCTCGTCTCATCACCTTATTAAATAAAAAAAGGAGGCTGCTTCATTTGGGGGTTAAAGGTTGTGGATTTTGGTTGAAGGTATGCATTTTTCCAACCTTAGCTGCTCGTGGTGCATCCTGCTAATCAACGGAAGTGGCTCTGGCTGCTACCAAACTGCATCGGGCCAGTGTAGTGGGAAATGGCCCAAACCTCTCATGTGAATCCTTACCCGATCCATGTGAGAATCTTTGAGGAAGGCTTATGTCCAGTTGTGTACGTCTATCGGCTGATGATGATGAATTTTTTGAATGTAACTAAATACCACCCATTTATGGTAAATCTTAACTTAACAACATCATTGTGTTCCAGCTAACAGTATATGAGACCTAAAGTATTCTAAGTCGTGGTGGCTAAATGGATATGAACCCTGACATCGCAACCAGGTGACGAGGGTTCTAATCCCGGCCGGGGCATGCACCTCTTAGGCAGTTTGTCAATGCCTAATGTGCATATTGTTACAATTGTTACAATAACCACGTACTTAACGGTGAAGGACAATATCGCGAGGAAACCGGCACACTGAAATTATCTTTGCGTGCGTGCGTGCGTGCGTGCGTGCGTGCGTGCGTGTATTCGATGAAGTGACATGACGAGAGGGGCGTTCAGCTGATGTTAAGTTATACGTTCGCTCATGCAACGGGGCGCTAGTTGGAATAATATACACTGCACCACATTGCGCTAAGCATCGCACCACACTGCAGCTCATTGCTTTGAGACATAAGATGTTAAGTAAACAAGTTTCGTCACCACGGTAACTTCCCTGGGTACATGGCTGGTACCTAGATGATCGCCGGCCACAGAGAGCCACCACCAGCATTTTCTTGTTTGACCGTTTCCATGAACAGTACAAATGAGACGACGTTACCGCGAGTGTCGCCAGTTGAAAATAAAGTTTTCCCCGCGATTAGGAACGAGTTCAAAGTAAGAGTTTTGTGATGGAGCCATTGTGCGGTGATGGGTTCCTCTCCTCCAATAACGCACGGGTGGATGAATTTATGCCTCATTCCTAATAATCTACTCCCCTTTTGACATTTTTTTTTTATTACCTACAACATGTTGATTATTGACCTCGATTTCACATGATATTAAGTGACAATGAGGCCGAAGGTGGAGTGGTTTTTTGGAAGGTGGAAGCCTTTTTTCGATTGGACAAGCAGGAGAGTTTTGATGGTGGTGGAGTAATTTCGACCCTACCTTGAAATGATTACCCCTATATAATCACTGATAGTACAGTGACTGCTGTAAAGTATAACCATCGCTTTAACAAGTATAAAGTAACGCAACTGTCTCCATTTTCTCCAATTTTCTTCATTCTACGTAGCGATGACGTAAATGGGACATTCACCTGATGGTAAGTGATACGCCTGTCCATAACAATGTGACGCTAGTTACGTTGGTATACATATCACCGCATGGTGCTCGTTGCCTTGGTACATAACATGTTGACTACCGTTATCCCATTAATATCACTAGCTACAGCGCCCTGCAAACCGGAACACTGTAATGTTTGTCGGCAGGAATAGACGCTGCAGTGGTACCTCCCTACGTTCGGGTTTGCACGGCGTTGCAGCTAGTGAAGTTAGTGAGACAACGAGAAGCACATCTTATGACTCAAAGCTGATGCTGAGCATAACGTGATGCTGTGTATATCATCCTAACTAGCGCCGTGTTGCTATGGACAAGCGTATTACTTACCGTCAGTTGAAAATCTTGTTCGTCTATCGAGTCATGGAGGCATGCGGGTTCCATAAAGAGACTAATCTTACGCCTCAAAAAGTCAATAACGATTTGGTGCTGTGTAAACATCCTAACTACAGCCACATTAGCGCATGCGTCTTGTAGCTTAGTTTCAAATGTATCACGTTTATCCATCACATGGGTAAAGGTACACACGTATTTAACACAGGGAAGTTAGTTGTGTGCGCGTCTCAGGTTCGATGTCCGGGGGGCGACATTTAATTAATGCTCGGAAAAAGCTGCGTGATGGATCAGGGCCGGAGCAGCGTTAATTAATGGCTTTTGTTTGTACCGGACCCCCACCAATGGACAGAGTATAGCTGTGATGATTTTAGACGACTATTTATAACTTTTTAAATTCTTTGTTAGTCGTCATTTAAATTTGTTTTTATTCTACGAAGCTGTGAGATGAACAGGACCTTCATCAGATGGTAAGTAATACGCCTGTCCATAACGTGCAGTGAGTTAGAATGATAAACACATCATCACATTGTGTTCGTCGCCTTGAGACATAACATGTTAAGTCTCATTATCCCAGTAACTAAATTAGTTATAACGTCCTTTAAACCGGAACCTAATAATATTTGCACAATACTTTTTAGCGGCAGAAATAAGCGCTGCAGTGGTGCCCATCTATACAGTATAGGTAAGTACTTAACTAGACCAGCACTGCACTGTCGGGCTAGTAAGAATAGGACTAAGGTAAGCCCAGCCTGTCGCATAAGGCCTTTCGTGCGGGGGCTCTTATCGCTCAACAAGTGAACCTGCGTGGTACAGCGTATGGCTCAGCGATGGTGCCTAGGAGGGTTAAGGTCCTCACACAGCGGTGCTTACCTAGACTGTAGAGGGGCACCGAGGGGGTTTTAGTGAGTAAAGATTTGACATAATATTGACTTCCCTCAGAAGCAGGGTGTCTTTCGAAGATTCCCGCCCGAAACCAAATAAAAAAGGTATGTACCTAGACAGTCTCCGGATAAAGAGACCAGCAAAAAGACTTGCCACCAGTAAGTTTGGAAGGAACTAAGATAAAACGTGTAAAAAACGAAATGCAAATATAATCTCCTCCTCGAAAGCCTCAAATGGACCAAATTATACTTTGTTCGCGGATAGACAACGTTATCTTTGAACTTGCCTTGCTTTCGGAAGATCGGAGTTGATCCGTCCAAATTTCCATACGGAAACATCTTTTACTGAATGCGGTTATAGCCTTTAAGGTTAAGGAATAAAGACGAAGTTAATTTAACGGCAGCAGCATCAAGGTACATATTTTGATGTCGGAGAACCCCTCCTTGGGTAGCATTAATAAGGAGAATTAAGATTAAAATGATATTAAATTTTGATATTGTGTTGTGTTCGGATTATTCACAAGGAAATTTTAATATGGGCCCCGTCTTCTCTTTGAGGTGCATCGTACAGCGCTTCGTAGCGCTTGGCTGCTGGAACCTCAGCTGCTTTTGGTCTATAGTATACTAACTACACTATGGCTTAGAACAATTCCAAATGCTCCATATTTAGTTTAAGTTTTCTTTTTATTCAACGGCGCAATGAGACGAACGCGACGATCATCTGATCTTAAATGATCCGGCTGCTCATAACAGCGTGCCGTTAGTGAGGACGGTTCAAACTGCACCACATTGTGTTTGTTGCTTTGTCTCGTTACCTCAGTAATTACACTAACTATAACGCCTTTCAAACTGAAACGCTGTAATGTTTTCACACAACTGTTTTGCAGTAGAAATAGGCGCTGCGGTGGTGGCAACCTAGACGGTCTCCAGAAATAGAGACCTGCCACCAGTATTTACATGGTTATTGTGCGAACTCTGACAATTTAATATTAAACTTTAATTAAGGCAATGGCCAAAAAAATTATTACATATATATATATATATATATATATATATATATATATATATATATATATATATATATATATATATAATACGTGGACGTCTATCGGCTGATGATCATGATGATGATGATGAAATATAATTGATTCGATTGTTGACTTAGTGCATGAATGTTCAACAAATGAAAGCAGGGGACATCAATCTATGATTGGCGGATATCAATTATTGTAATTGATGATGGAGTTACGTAAAAGGTTAAATTATGTCCTCCGCCAGGGTTACGATCGTCCTCAGATTGCCAGCTTACCACCATAACAGTATTTTGGCTGTTCACTAATAAAAGCTAAAGAGCTGATCCCAACTATTGAGTGCTAAAACTGTCTAGAAGAGTATCCATGACCATGCCTAGTCTTATCACACTCAGCACTGCTTTAATAGAAAAGGTGAGACTGTGATGAAACTTACCACCAGTTTAATTGTAATCATCTTTTCTATTGTAATTACTGGGGTAACGAGACTCAATATTTCATATTACAGGCGACGAGCGCAATGAGTTTCAGTATATGTTAGTAGCCTTATTAGCATCGCATTGTCATGGGTAGACATATCACTTCATCATCATCATCATCGTTAGGTGCCCTCTTCAAACTGAAGTTTGGCGATCAAATTAAGAAAACCAATCCGATCCTCACCTATTCTTTACTTATCACTTACCATTAGGTAAACATCCCGCTCGTATCGTCGCTTCATCATCATCATCATCAACCTTTCTCAATCCACTGCTGGATTTTGCCTTTCCAATATCATCCACTAGACACGACCCTCAGCCTTTTGCATCAATCGACTTCCGGCCGCTCTTATGACATCGTCGCTCCATTTCGAAGAAGGTCCATTTCGTCGCTTAATTGATTAAGAAAAACTGTAAAATCGAGTCCAGGTTTTGTTACTGTGGTGACAAGAGAAAAGTTACTCCAATGACTTCTTGCCGCGTGAACCAGTTCAGCGAGCGTGAACATTTCACCACAAACCGCAAACAATATACTTAACAAGGCGTCTTGTTGAAAACTCCCGTTTTTCCTCGCTCGTCCGGCGACGGATTTTGAATAATTAATATCGGGGAAGGGTCAACGCAGCACCCTCCGCCTGCTCCTCCTCCTCCACCTCCTCCTCATCCTCCTCCACCGCCGCGATTCAATCATCTCTAATAAACTTCTATTGAACACGCGAAGTCTTTTATAGAGCGTGTCGAGCTCTCGCTCGTTTGATGAAGCAGACTTTTTATTTTTAATCTGCTTCATAGGAAAAGTTGGTTACCATGGAATACCTATATAAGAGCGTTTTATACAATGACGTAATACTGTAATCAGCCTTTACAGGAGTGAAATAGTTCATAGTTTTCCTGAAATATAATTTTTTTTTAAAAGACAGCGATGAAACGAACCAGACATTCACCAGTCAGTGGCGGTAGGTCACTGATGCCGGAGACCGTCCAGGTAGGTACCAACGCAGCGCCTATTATAGCCGACAAACAGCAGTGTGCAAACATTAATGTGTTTGTACACTGCTGTTTGAAAGTCGTTGTAGCTAGTGAAATTGCTGAGGTAACGAGATTTTACATCTTATGCCTCAAGGCGACGAGCACAATGTGTTGCTGTGTAAATCATTCAATCTAGCACCACGTAGTCATGGGCAAGCGTATCACTTACAATCAGGTGGATGTCCAGGTCATCTCGTCACTTCGTAGAATAAAAAAAAGCCGCGATGGTATCTAAATAAACGGTAACCAGCAACGGAGACCTACTACCAGAACGTCTAGCAATCTGCATAATATTGTTCAGTGCTTAACGTCGGCCTCTGCAATAGTTATCCAACTGTTTTCTGTGATCTTCACCAGGTCAATCCACTTGACAGGTATCCGTTCCATTCTACCACTAACGAGTCTCTAGTAAGTTTGCTGGCTCAGTTTAAACGACCAGCTGTGAAGGTGACTCTTTAATATAATATAATATTATATTATATTGTACTCTTTAGGTGATTGTGTGTGTGTATATTGGTATGTCTAGATCAGAGGTTCTCAGACTTTTTTCCTCATAGGACCACTTTCAAACTTTAGCTGGTTCCGATGGAACCCCTGCACCTACTTTTCTAACATACTCCCAAAACTTGACAAAAACTATAAAGACCATCTTTAGATGTAGACCCCCTCGAGTCACCCGTGGATCCTTCAGGGTTGAACTAGATCACTTTGGTAAGTAAGGGTCTAGATTGATTAGATCCACTCTTGAAGCTGCTACTCCTAGAAAAGTGGTAGTGTCTCTGCTGATGTTTACTCTGCAAAGAGTGTGATCTTTAAACGTAAAATCTCGTCGCATATTAATCTAGTTGCTCCCAATCCTCTTTGCTGGCCGTAATATAATAATAGACCGCAAATGACTTTCTATAGCAACGGTTACCATGGCAACCGAATAAAAAATACGGAATGAAAATGTTTATAAAAGTTAATTAGAATCAAAATGTTGAAGGATCTATGCAATTCAAAAAATAAATAGCCTGTAACCATCTATAAGACATTCCGAGTCGAATGGTTATGATCCCGTATCGATATATTCACTAGTTTTCACGTGATTGGCGAACAAACAACACTCTTTTTATTGTATATATATAGTTGGATATATCGATGGATATTGATGGAACATTTCTTCTTAGCGCCTTAATGGTAGAAGTGACTTATCCTCTAGTGAAATATTTATTTATTAGAACTCAGTACAATCATTTTAAAAATTGAGTGATTTTAAATAAAGGAAATCAAACGTTTTTGTCACTCAAACAGAAACAATGGTGGAAGCTCTCAAGAAGTTAAAAACAATTAGGACTCCATCAGACAACTGATTAAACTCGTCCCCTTCATTACGAAAAAACTTTGATTGCAACACAATAGCAAACAAAGCGACGCCGCGGCGTAACATAGAAAAAACCCCGCTCTCGGAGACCCGCTGACAACATCCATCTCAATCAATTCTGTACTCCCTGAGGAACCCCTCGGTCCCCGGAGGTATAACCCTTCGCGGCCGTAACCTAATTATCACTGAGAGGGTACCCCGTCGGTGCAGTCGGACGCCCGCGTGATCCGCAAAAATCAAATTGAAACGTTAAATTAATTAGGCCACCAGTGTTACCCCCCATTCCCGTTATCGTATCTAGATTAGTAATCCTTTTAACCTTCGACATAAAAATAGGAATATTAGAAATTTAACTTGTCTTCCTGGGTTTAGGTGGCACATTCTCAAGCATATCGCTCTTAATTCGGCAAAGCGACGGTATAAGGTATTGTGCACAATACGATGCATCGTGCTCGTCGCCTTCAGACTCTCTACTCTCTTTAAGTCGGTTCCTCAATGCTGAGGGTCGTGATTCCTTATCGATAACCTGCTCTTAATGATGCTACGAGAATCACTTCTATTTGATGCTTTCTGTATAGCGTCATATACAGGTGTTTCAATGGTTACCTTCACCTGGGCATTCCAACGTTTTGGGTTCCGTCCACGCGGCCTCTTACCATCAATCTTGCCAGTAACTACAAGTTTCTCCAAGTCGTTTCCATTTTTTCTGGCAATATGAAAAACTCAAAATTCTGACGCAGTAAACGGATGAAAGGCGCAGTTGGATATGAAGCTGTGTTAAAATAAAGATATCGGTCCTATGCTTTGTGCAGGATACGTTCAGCATCTATCTCCGGCACCACATTTCAAACACGTCTATTCTCTTGCGAGCGGCTGTCTTTATAGTCCAAGTCTCCTCTCCGTAGAAAAATATGGAGAAGATTGAGATGCGAACGAGGCGCGTTTTAGATTGCATCGAGATGTTTCTCTAATTACATATTCTCGAAAGCTGCGTCATAGCACTCTTTGCATGCCTTGAGATGTAAGATGTTAAATATCCAATTAATTTCACTAGCTACAACACTATTCAACCGGAAACACAGTAATGTTTTAATACTGTTGTCTGAAAGGAACAATAGATTTCACAGAGCTCAAAATATTTAAACAAAACTGTACTGGATCGTCGAGATCCGTGATCAGACTGCCTTTATTCACAGCGATGTATAATGACTAACTACTATTCCCCACTTCTTCTTCTACTATTCCCCACTGCTATATATATATATATATATATATATATATATAATTGACTATTTATTAGTTACTTAAACTTATTATTAACTATTTTAAAGTAAACAGAACATTAAACTAAAAATCCCTAACGTACTTTCAAACAAACAATTTCGATAGTCCAAACATTTTTTCTTCAACATTTGGTGCTATATCTACAATTCCATTCTAAATTAAATTTAATAAGGCTATACATTTAGTTCAAGATTTAAACCATAATAATGTTCTTTTCAATTATAAGCTACTATAGCCGGAAGTACATCTACGAACATAACGTAGCTGTATTCTTAAGAGTATTCAACGTGAGTGCGCTTCATTTCTCCGGCTTCATTGCTTTGAATAACTTTAGCATTAACATTAACTTTGATTAAGTAGTATTTTATTGTAAATAATAATATAATAATTAAATTTATTATTTATTGAAGTTGTGTAATTGTAAAATAAACCAGATATAAATCAAGGAAACAGGATCAACATCTAACTGTCGAAGTGTCCTCGCCGCGCAGTCACGTGATCGCAGCGGTATAAATAAAGTGCACAGATTAATAGCGCGGGCGACAAAGAGTCAGATTACGCTTCAAAATAAAACATTTACAGGCATTTACAGGCATTCAGAGGCACCATTGCTGTATCAACAGGGCCGAGGGTAACTTGTAATGCTCTCCAACCAGAAATGAAGCCGGGACAATGTAATAAATTGGTTTATAAAGGTGTCGGATATAGTATGAGTAATCGCTGTCGGGGCTCGCTTCGAGTGTGGCCGCTACGACACTCGGCTTTCACTCGATAACGATTAATGGCAGTCTGGTTTAGGTTGGGTTTAAATTTAACACAACAAGTGTTTTATTTGTTATTTGACGATATAAAGTTAGCTTTTAACCGGCGGGTCGTAGTCTGAACCGTTTCATGCAACTGAACACAAAATACTTTACTGTTCCTTAACTACACAAATTGATATAACAAGACATCATCATCATCAGCAGATGGACGTCCACTGCTGGAGATAGGCCTCCCCCAAGCATCTCCCCATCGATAGGTTCCCGCGATTCTCATCGACGTATAATTTCATATTAAATAAAGTCCGATATTATATCATTCGCTTTGTAAGTAAATACTTACTTACCGACTGAACAGTTTGTTCGCCGTTAGTTAAAGTGACACGGTTACTAAATATAAGCAAAATTTTGCATAAATATGCAATCCTTTGCAATCTTGATCACGCTTCCTCTTCATCCATTGTTACTTGCACAAAATCTTTAAAAGCGTCCATAGTTATTGTTCTGTATCCATCGCTTTGTTTTGTTGTTGCTACAAATAAAGCTGCTTCTACAAAACGTTCAATGTATGATGAATTTATCGATGAGTTAGGAATTGGTGGGATGACGAAGGCAGTAGTCAGATAGATGGTTGATAACCTGAGATAATCCCCGGATAGAACGAGATTTGCTTTACCGTCGGCATCATGAAATTTTTGATCTCGTTGGGAGCTGAATCAATATTGCCGCAGCCGTCCTTGCCTTTCATGTCTCTCGGTACAATGGGTGGTGGGACGTGTTGTACAGTAATCTTTTGATCGGATTTTAGTTAAACCGTCTTTACTACTTTCTGTCACAATATAACTAAAGCATTTTCAATGCATTTCAAGTTTCGACACAGCTCCATCAATTATTTGTAAATTAAAACTTGACGGTCGGAAAAAGAATATTTCTATTTTCCAATCACCGTTTAACTGTCCGTATGGCGTCACAGTTAACCTCCACTATTGTGATACGGATAATGGTTACTAAGCCAAATGTGACAGCTCGGGTGATGGTAGATTGTAACTGTTAATATACGACTAAAATCAATTTCAGAAGTGATAGTGGAGAATATGATCTTTCTAATCTTCCTTGTCGATCTGAGAAAATGATCAAAATATCATAACAATAAGCCTTAAAGCCTAAGCCTAAGCCTTAAAGATAATTACTAAGAAATCTAAATGTTATAGAAAAGATATATATATATATATATATATATCAAGTTTTTATCATTAATAGAATATCGCCGTGGTTAAAGTAAACTGTGATGATAATCATCAACAGCTGCATGTTACAGAAATCACTATAAATAAACATTCCCATTTCACATCCATCGCGATATGTCAAGAGCCAATACGAAATCCTGCTGCAGGAGTTCCGTATAATACTTGCATTAGGGTGTCAGGACACAGCGGGGAAGATGCGTCAGTGGGATCATTTGTCACGTGGTTGATGGCCATTGATACTATTAATTGATTGTTTATGCTAATTTTTAAAGATTCTCCTAGATAACCATAAAGTGAGTAAATTTTTTTTTTTACATTGTGATCTATAAAGCGAGCACAATGTGGGAATAATAATTATTAGATAGTTAATTCTAATTCTACAAATATTAGATAACTACTTGGGCGCGGAAATAGATGCTGCGAGTTAAGGATCAGTGTCTAGTGCTTAAAAACTCGCGTCAACTTTATTTAATAAGTCATAAATTCTTATCAAAATAACTATCAAATCTGTCATTCTGCATTTTATGTCGTACTATATCTGTTTCATCACCAACATTATTATCTCAAGCGATGGTTGTGTTCGCTGGATCTTAGTCTTTAGTGATATTTGAATCCAGTATTTACTTAATATATTACTTATCATCAGGTATTACGACATATGGTCAAGTTTTATTCCTTTATGAAAACTTTAAACGTAAACAGTAGCTATACAAAAAATAATCTTTTCGTACGATTGTGTAACTACTACTCAAATATTGTTACTGATTTTGAAATAATAATTTTCTAGGAATCTCCCTAACCCTATTGAAATTAACATACAGCGGTTAGTTAATTCAGTACTAAATTAGAGTCTCACTTACCTTGATGAAACTTAGACATCCATTATTTAAGAGCGAGTAGGGTTTTAAAATAGATTAACAATTATTTAGGTTAATGAATGGCCTGTTCGTAAATCTGAACGCTGTTAAACTAGTAAACTAGTAAACTAGTAAACTAGTAAAGAGGATTAGCCACGGAGAGACAAAAAATCAAACATCAAAGTAAGAACTTTTCCAATTTCCAGCCAAAACCCTCAAAAGGATTTGCATGCGGCCCAAACAAAGGAGACCTTGTGTTTTGCAATATTTTCAATATCACCGCGTGAGTCCGCCCAAGTTAGGGGTCTACTCCTTTGTCCCCGGCTTTAATATCTGTGGGAATGGACATACCGACTCCATTTAGGTAATTTATCATTCTTAAACGAGTGTAGACTATCCGCTATTATCCTTGTAGACTTTCTAGTCTCGAAAGGGCGAACACTACGCCCTTTTGTCCGGCCATGTTCAAATTAATGGCGGATTCTACCCTAACGGGTTCCGCTCACATTGATCTCGAGTGCGGGACAGCAGACCGATGGCCGAGCTTTATGAATTATTATCCATTCGGGTTCCCATAAAGTCGACTGTTTAGAAATCCTGTTTCCTTTGCGACGGACCCGTGTTCAATTTTACTAAAAA
Source organism: Ornithoptera priamus (assembly GCA_029034505.1). Lineage (NCBI taxonomy): Eukaryota > Metazoa > Arthropoda > Insecta > Lepidoptera > Papilionidae > Ornithoptera > Ornithoptera priamus. Next base: position 80,173 of record JARDWD010000672.1, read on the forward strand.
AAATATTATGTACTACCTTCGATGTTAATGACAGTTCAAGTTATTAATCTATTGATATATTATCTTGTTATTCTGTGACGGTTTTTTATCTACATCCGGATAATATTTGGTGTTAAGACAATGAAACCATGGATGGTGAATCATTATCGCCCAGAAAACTCTAGTATCCTGTAAATTCATTTTAATTTATCAAAGTTAATGAAGATTCGTATTAATTATTACATTTTGCTCTTAATAAAATCTATTTTGAGTAGTAATCACATTGAAATAGAAATTTAATATCCGGTTGAAAAGGAACGTATGAGGCAAAGTAAGGTTCGTGTTCAAATAAATTTTCGTACGATATCAATAAAATGTAAATAGTTATGGAATTGTTATTGTAAATATTTACATAAAGTGATTCGTGAGCGCGTGTGGTATGTCAAATTTACATGACAATCTGTTGTGATGCTGACCAAGACACAGCTTCCCCCGAGGTCGCAGAGGTCAGTATTAACAACTCTATGAGGCACGGGTCCGGCGCGCGCGCATGTATTACGCTTTTTATAAAACGGGATGAGGGATGATGTTCAATTACTTTATTTATCGCCAATAAAATGAAGATTTGTTAGCACTGAACCGTGGCATAGTTAAAGTATTGTAGACGTCAACTATAATTATTATGTTCATACTTCCACATGTGCTGAAGGAGTATCCTATTCCTAGGAATATTCTTTATGATTGTGAGCAGGAATATAATATAAATAATACACGAGTGTTTAGGAAATAGATTAGTTAGGAACAAGTTCAAGTTCATATAAATATTGCTTAAACGTCATATCATAGTTAACAATAGCAATAAGGGCCGTTAAAGATTACTTTACGCACTTACGTGCATTGGTAAGTGATGGCAGATATAGAGCAAGTAAAAGCATACGTATAAGTAATGCAGGAACTAACGTAAATAACGGGATAAGAAAAGTAAATCCTTGAAGACAAATATAAGGAGAAGCTGGAGGAAAAAATGTTTACCATTTTATGAAACAGTTAGTGTTTTAGTTGATTGCAAAAATAGATTAATACCTAATTATTTCTATTTGTAGATCACGAGTGCAAGCTGATCCTTCACGGAGAGCTGGCTGGCTGGCTATGGAGTACTACTGCTTGTAAATATTATAATTTATACATTACATATATTAACGTCCTTCCGCCCCGAGCTTTAAGTTAAACAATATTTATAGATGTTGTAGTAAATATGTTTTAAAGCCGAAGTTATTAGTCGATATCTAAGCTGGCGATAAATGACTTATTTAAATTTACTTACAATAACTTAACTCCGTACGTTTGGATATGATTACTTGAATTTGTAATCATATGAAAATTAATGTTAATCCCATGAGATCCTCTATGGAGGATGAAGAGAATTTCCAAACAACAATTTATTGCGTGTTTATCCAACGTTATGGAATTTTATATTTGGTCGTGAATAATATTTTATGGAAGAAGATTAGTAGAAACAATATTTACAAGAAATATACTTAATGTGCCCACTGCTGGGACTTGGAATATTTCATTAGGAAAGAATCAAACACATCTATCACGTTGACTAAATTAGTTAGCGGATGTTACATATCTATAATAAGCTGCTGTGTTTCTTCTCTGGAAGTTTAAGCTTAGGGAAAATTGAACCCAAATCTCCTCCAATGATATAGCTTACTAACTGAACCGTCACAGTGTACTTTTGTGAAATAAAACAGTAGTGTATATTTGCATTATCTATATTGTTATAGCGACAAAATAAAATTATATATATAGATTTTTCAAACATACTAAAACTATTTATTGTTATATGCTTTTCATACATTTGTGCAGTATTTTTTTTTTAATAAAATCAACAAAATTTTTTAATGTACCTCTGTGAATACAAGATAAAGTTACCATAAACTGTACCATATTGTATTGTTGAAATTTGACTTTTTGTTATCGTACGCGTGTTTATATTCATATGGGTAAGAAGCTTTCACTTTCTTCCATTGAAGACCGCTTTGATGATTTAATGAAAATATCTTTACAGTTAAAATTATTTAATATTTTATCTATTTGTTTGATGGTTCTTTTAATTAGCAGCACGGATAGTGCAAAATTATTCTCATATAAAATGTTTAATAACAAATAATAGGTTCGGCCTATTGAAGAGTACGCAGTGTAAGCTCATTATTACCCGCTCGGTATAATGTAACACCTGAACGACGTCGATTAAGCATAATGACTACAAAATCCTTTGTAGTCATTCAGCCACCGATTTTAATAAAAAGGCATGGTGACTGGGCCCCCATTGTATCGACTTGTTTACCGGCTGGAGCGACGGGAATGCTTAGAGGCGAAAAAATGATAGACGGGGAGATGTAACGGATTCGGGCTGCAGCGTTCCTTGCTGCTCCTGCGGCGACACGGTGCCCCGGTGCCGCGGCTATATATTAGAATAAATAAATAACCTTCAGCAATAAAGGTCAAATTCGCTTGTTTACTTGTTAGAATAACTGTAGTGTTTGTTTTGGTTTTGTGTTCAGAGATGATCGGTGACCTCTGCCACCTAGTCGTGTGGTTCGCTTGACGTGTGTGACACTTGTTTGAATATCTCCACCCGGAGAGAAGTTTTCGGAGTCACCAGCTTCCAAATTTATGCTTTTCGAGGAAAATTCATGTTTACGTTGGTTTATTTACGTCCTCATTCATATTAACTGTACGCTTCTGACACACTAACTAGTTAACATATATATAAAGTTGTGAATATAAGTTTGGTAGCTACGAATCTCTACTTAAATATTTGATGGACTTTTAGAAATTTATTTATATTTTTTAATATGCTAAAAACACTATGTATTTGCGATCTTTGATCCAGAGATAATCTATTATCTGATGATGGCGCTAATTATTCACGTTGTAGGTATTTGTTTATACAAAGTATTGTACATTACACTTTTTATTGAAGTTATTTGAAGGAAGACTATTTAGCGATAGAGGAACTCTATAAAGTTACATTATTTATTTCAACAAATATTACGTCTTTATTAAAAATTTTGGATTAATATGAGAAGTTATATATTTAAAGATATTCATATTTCTTTAATTTGACTATAATTTTAGCAACAACATCATTTCTAAGTCTTCTAGTGTAACGATCAACTTGTTTACTTTCGAGTGTATTTATAGAGGCTCTAAAAGAGAAGGATGTTATAATTGTACATGTTAAGTACTTAATGTGCTTAATAACTATTCTAATAACTTATTTCATCATCATAATCAGCCTATAGATGTCCACTGCTGGACATAGGCCTTCCCCAGAAATCTCCACATCGATCGGCCCTGTGCAGCAGCCAGCATGGCTTCCGGCATCGCCGGGCACTAGAAGCCGTCGTTTGTAGGGGTTCATTGGGGTGATTTGAGCCATTTCCTACCACGCTGACCCAATCCTGGTTGGTTGGTAACTTATTTGTTACTTGCTTTTTATATGACGAATCCGGAGAAATTTGAGTATTTTTAGATTTAATGAAAGACATACTACTCTAACAAAATTTGACGATTAAAATTTTCTGATTCCGAAGACATGGTAGCCGGCTGTTTATGTCCAAAAAAAAATCAACCGGACAAGACGCAGTAAGTAGCCGCAGATACAAAAGAGGAGAAACCGAAAAAAAAAACAATGCTTTTGAACGGGGCACAAAGGTGACAATAGTGACAATAGAAACTATGGGAAGCAAACAAAAGTGTCTTATATTTATGCATTGTTTGTTTAACTACCGAGAGGTGGCGGAAGAAAACAAATAACTCCGCTTCATATTCTAACCCCCCTTTATTAACACTGCTATAAATTGAAAACGGTAACCACGGAGATAAGCTGAAGATGTTACTGAATCTCACATTGCTCTGGCTTTCACGAATTATTATAAAGATACTTGATACTTAAATAGTGTTGAAGATTTCTAAATTGACTGCTGGTAGTCTCTGTTGCCGGAGACCGTCAAGGTGTCACCGCAGCGCCTGTTGCAGTCGAAAACAGTAGTGTCCAAACATTACTGCGTTCCAGATCGAAGGGAGTTGTAGTTAGTGGAGTAACTAAGGTTTATCACTTACCATCATATATATTTTATTTCATTAAGCGATGAGATGAGCAGGAAGTTCACCTGACAAACTGCCCATAACAACATGGCATTGTGCTCGACGGCTCGTTACCCTAGTAATTATCTCAGTAACACAGTAATATAATAGGCGGTCTGTGGCAACAGAGACCTACCAGCAGTACGTATGTTAATGTGGTTGTGGTGCTGAGTCGTACTTAGCGCCACGTCGGTATGAGCGGGCGTACCAATCTATCGGGTGAATGTACCGCTCTCGCTTCATTGTATACATAAAAATTATACAGGTTTTTTTTGTGTTGGTAACGAATTGATGTTCGTCTTTTATCTAACACCGCACGTGTGATAAGGACGCTTGTGTCGCTATTTGTCAAGATTAATAAAGGTTGTTAAGAGTAGATACGTGTAAACATCGTGGACGCTTCGGTATTTACAACGCGATAAGATCTTAACTAGAAATATTTCACGGCGACGCGTTAACACGGGCTAAATGCGTGTTGATATATCGCAACGATCGATCTTCTAACGAAACTAACGCGCCCCGATACTGTGCGCTGCGCTGTGCTGCGCTGTGCTGTGCTGCGCTGCGCAGCGGACAAACGTGCCGGTATAGATCATTTTTGCTCCGCGCCCTCTCCACTCGCGTCTCCACTCGCGTCTCTAATCGCGCTGCCAAAAGTTAAACATTTAATAGAGTCGGTATCGGCCCAGGACCGGTGCGGCGGGCCCGATGATCCATCAGCGGCATAAATAAACCTTTTTTTTTAACAGCAACTCCTTTGTTTAACCCCCTTCCGCGTCAGAGCTTCGAAATTATGCACGGACCGGCCATTAACTTCTTGAGTCGGCCATTGTGATTTTTGCCTATGCTAATCCGGGCACCGGAAGTTCCGGACTGTGACTGATTGGTTTCAAAAAGTTTCTCATACCACCACCGTGCCGTGGGTTGGTAGGTCATCTAATGACGCATCAACATGGGAAGAAGAATTTGCATAATATTAAATAAGCACCAGTCCTTTTTTTAACTACAATCTAACTTACACTTATTGATATACTCGTAACAACAAACACGTTAAGTGTGGACAATAGTCGGAATATTCGTTACAACTTTACTGATGGTAGTTCTTCCGGAGACCGTCTAGGTACCACGGTAGCACCTACTTCTGCTGAAAAATATTTATATGCTAACGTTACTGAGTTCCGGTTTGAAGAACGCTGTAGTTGGTGAAACTACCGAACTAAACAGACTAAACATCTTATGTCTCAGCGTGGAAACATTACAGTGTTCCGGTTTGAAGGGCGCTGTAGCTAATGCAATTAGTGGGATAACGGTATTTAACATTTTATGTATCAAAGCGACGAACATAACTTGGTGCTGTGTATATCATCCTAACTAGAACCGTGTTGTTATGGACAGGTGTATTACTTACCATCAGGTGAACGTCTCGCTCGTCTATCGAGTTGCAGACGAAGGCGGGTTCGGTAAAGAGACTAATCTTACGCCTCAAAGAGTTAATAACGATTTAGTGCTGTGTAAATATCCTAACCGTAGCCACGTTAGCGTATGCGGCTTGTAGCTTAGTTTCAAATGTATCGCGTTTATCCACCGCATGGGTGTAGGTACACACGTATTTAACACAGAATGAATACTCAGTAATGACGAATGAATACTCTTCTGCCAAATTATACCGTTATACTAAGGTGGTGGTTACCATCAGATGGGATTGGGATTAAGCACAGATCCATGGTATAAATAAAAAGACTGTTATTCCCAGCTGCTCTGGTTGTCTAACTACCGACGCAAACTTTACCATAAAAAAAAATCTCATTATATTTACTTAGACAAATAGTTTTTCTAAAGTTTCTTTGTTACTTTAAAGATTATTCAGTTTCATGTGACACTAAGTAACCTTGGCTTCAGATGAATAGTAAGAAACAAAGATTGCAACGAATTTTACCTCGAATGTTTACACGACACGATGTATTGAATTACTAGTAACACTGCAGTGATTTTTACAATGAACAGTCATTGGACTGTTTACCATTGGGTAGTATTTGAAATTTTAATCTTGTAATAAGTTAATCTGTCCCCAACCCCCGGCGGCCCCGGCCCGCGGGCGCGCTTTAATAATGCAACCGCCATTAGTTAACCCGCAGATGCCGCGTCTTTGGTTAATTCCAATAACACGGAACAGCTCTGAAAGGATTACACTTAAGAGATTCATCCCGAACCTTTTTACCGTACGAAAATTAATTTAACCCACTTCAATGATGAAAAGAAACAAAAGCTTCGGTATCATCCTGCCCCATCAAACCTGTATTGGGTCTATTTACTGATATATTAATGTAAATATTTACTTACAATAATAACCCTGATAGTGTTGGATTTAGCTTCTAACAATGTGACGTTTGACCTTGTATACTCCATTATCAGCATTATCTCCATCATTATATTATCAATGGATCACAGGAACGTTGCTATACCACATCCTTAGACCGTCTCCGGTAATATAGATCAACTACCAGCAAAGAACAAACATTAAACTAAATAGTACAAAAGTGACAATTGCAGTATTACTCTTTGATGATGTAATTATAGCCAAATTTCAATTGTTACATAACGTTGCAGTCAGGGTTTGATCTCGGAAACTTGTTCGCGTCGCACTGCTGCCGTTTAAATATAAGTACAAATTGTTGTAAATAATATACAGATTAAAATTCCTCTCATGTTCACCTGGTTGTCAGTCCAGGTGGTTGGCTATATGTGATTCTCTACTTAAGGATCTGTTCTCTTGATTCTCTACATGGTATCGCGGGGAACGTCGGATGTTGGTGGAATCGAAACGATTGGTGATCGATTTGATGTAGTCTATGTCCAATGGTGGACATGAATAGATTTAAATGACGCTGTATTAAAGAACAATTCGAATATAAATATATGAGTGGAGATTCTACAGAGTCGAGCTCCACGTTGTTCCCGTATTACGAAATCATTAGCAGACGAAAATCGGTATTTGAGAGACCAGGACACAACATAATTAATTTTTGACGAGGCGCTGCGGAGTGGGTTTTTTAGAGGCGCGGAGTCACAGGAGGTGTCCGGGCGCAGATGGGCCGGGGCTGCGCTAATCTCCGCCGCACTTGTTAAATATTAACGCACTCTAATTACACCCTCCCCTCTCCACTACCCCTACCCCCGTCCACCCCCACCGACCCACTCTAATGGCTTTTAAAACTGATTCCCGCCCTTTGGCGATGCGTATTTGATGACAACTTTGCTCGTTTCGCAGCGCCAGCGACGGGTATACCTTGCACGCGGCCCTTTGCACTTCCGCATACATTGCTGTTTTAAATCATTTCATAAAAAAAGAATAGTACGAAGCAAGCAATAGTATATGCTCTACCAAAAATTTCAAGTAAACAGCTTGAAGTAATAGCTTTGTAACGTTTTAAGACATTAGACGTATGCGACATGTTTTAGGAGGGCTTTGATTTTCAGGGCATCGCCCTTTGTTGTAAACTATTTAAGGTGTATATTCATAACCAACAACCGGAAATCACATGATCTTAAGAGACAGGAACTATCTGGCTCTCATGTGTTGACAGCCGGAACTTAGCGGTGTTGTTATGACGGCAGATTTGCAATATGACATTCATGTAGCAGCCGCAGCCAGGTTCGAAAAACAACTGCCATCACACAACTCCAGAAAATGTGACCCCGGAATCGAACCGGGATCCATTCCTTGTGATTCCCGACAAACGGTGAAACAGTTGAATACTTTGTACCTATATCACAAAGCTACAGTTGCCGTTCACCACCCGGGAACAGATCCGGCTGCTTCTGCTCCGGCGGTGTGGGAATGATTACAAAAATAATTGATGATGTTGCGACTCGTTATTTGCACAACTGACCGTTTAGGGTTCCGCAAACAGGTCGTTCTAAAGCCGTAGGGATCGTTTAACGGTATTACATCCGGCTAATGGTGGACGACAATTATTCTGCACCATTAGAAGTATCATTAGCGGGTCGGCCGCGTTTGTTTTCTTAGCATACGGGTCCGCCACGGATCCATTTATCACCAACACCAAAGACGTTCGTCTGACAAAAGGTTTCCTTTTTTTCTTTCACTCTGAATTATACAAATATGGGAATTTTCGATCTGGTAGCTGGTTGTGGGATCGCCTTTGTGCAAGGGTTTCTATGCTTTGGATTAATGATACCAAAGTGGTACAGCTACATCCTTTACATACAGTACATCATACGAATTCACTCTTTCAAATTAAGTGATTAATTAAATTAAGACAATCATATATTTGTTTGATGCTTGTAATATTATATGTAAGGAAATCTATGATTTGATCGATGTGGAGATCTTTGTGGGAGGCCTATGTTCAGCTGTGGACATCTATCGGCTGATGATGATGAATGTAAGGAATTACATATATTTTTCTTTTGATACATACAGCCAATAATATTCAATTTAATGTAGTCGGAACACTGTCCTCCAGCCTCTACAGCGAACCTGTATTTACAAAATGAAATCTGAACCAGTTTTAGTGTTCATCATCATCTCAATCGATGGATTTCTACTGCTTTGTGTTTCATAGGAAAGATAACCATCAGAGAAATCTATACTTTATTATCAAAGCGATGGAACTGCAAAATTACTTAACGGACAAATAGTTTCCTAAAGTACTTTAATACATTTTTTTTATCTACAATGAGATAATAAAACTAGTGCTTAATTTCAACTTGGTCGGTGGAGTACACTCACCCGTAGTACTCAAGCTCTCATTATGTTGACAGTAGAAGCACAGTGAGGCTGTTATGTCAGCAGATTTTTAATATGAGCGTGGCAGTTATGGTTCCATGTCACCAAATAAACTCTAAAACATGGTATCGAATCAGGGACATCTGGAAGGTCAGCACTCAGCTTCGGAGCCAATCAATAATAATTTTGACAGCACAATAACAGCAGCCTTTTTATTATCCAAACCAGGAATATAAAAACTCGTAGCTACTTCACTTGTTTTAAGTTGTACGCGGCGTGACATCTGTCAAGTTGGGACATGTCTTATCTGTGGAGGGGGCCAAAAAAAAAACCCTCGGGGGTGACTTTTCACCCCACGGACGGAGGCAGCCAAATGTATTTATGACTATGTAAATTGGCACAATTCGGTGCCGATTGTGTAATACGCGAAGTGTTGATTCTTTTCCGACTCTCATCATGTCTCTTATGTTAACTTGATGGTTAAGTTAGACAGATATTTAACAAGTTAAGAATGTTACAATCAGGACTTACTACAGCTTCATCATGTCCTCTTTAGGTTTAATAAGTAAAACATAAGAAGTATCATCATAATTACTGTATTTGGGTAGAGTAATAAAAGAACTAGTTGGTAAGTCTCCGTTGCCATAGATCAGCTCCTATTTCTACCTTCAAACAGTAATGTGGAAACGATACTATGTTCCAGTTAGAAGGGCTGTAGCCAGTAAAATTGAGGTAACGAGATACATCTTACGTCTTAAATCTCTCGCTCTCATAGCGTTCACGAGTTCTGCTCTACCACGCTTCATTATCTCATGTTTCTTTGTCATATAATAGTAAGGAAAAGTGTGGTAAAGTTTTGTCTATAAATATACCATCAGAAAGTCTATTTTTCGGTTCAGTCTATAAGGTTCGAGGAATGATGCTTAGTATCAGAGATAAGTTGTTAAAGTGTTCGCAGAATCTATAACTGTAGGAGCGGACGTCGGTATAACGTTTTTTTATAAAGTCCGATTCAATCTAAAGATAAATCGACTATACAAGGTATTATAACCTTAAAATATTTATGAAAATCTTAAGAATTAAAAATAAAGAATATTTTATGTATAACTATTTATAATTTTCATTAGGATAATAAATATAAAATAATGAAAATAAGTAGGTATTAAGCTTAGGTATAGCTACTAGGATAGATGTTAGACGTCCGTTGCAAAAGTATAGTCTGTCTTCCTGTTTGAATGGTGCTGTAGCTAATGAATGTGTTGTGGTAACGAAACAATATCTTGTACGTCATACCACGGTGTATTGCTGAGAAAATAGGTAATTGAGTATTCATCATCAGACCAATGTTCACATAGTATTCCCGTGTTGATCTTCCGGTCGTAAATTTCATTAGGGTCGGTATTCCAGCGGCTGCCGCTGAAACAATGTGCGGCGAGGGCGATACCTTCAGATAAATTGTCCGATTCCAGTAGAGTCTGAGGAGGCAGACCAGGGGTTCGTTTTTTAACAATTCAACATCGAAAATTATCGGCACCGTAACAAGGATGGATATACCACCAGGTTCGACTTTAGATTAAGTTAATAATTATTTAAAAGTCGATTCATATTTAAAGTAAACATAATTTCTACGAATCGCCAAATAAATTGTTATATTGAATAATAATATCACAAGGTAACCACCACGGGGATTGTTCCGAGGAGTTGGTCGGAATTGTTCCTGCTGCTAATTACCACCAGCGCAGTACACCACACACCGCCGAGTTCCATCCTTACTACCTTTTCTTCTTTTTATCGCAGGAGAAATCTTTAAAGATACTTTGCTTCTGGCGGGAAGACAAGGTTATGTGGCGCTTCAACCCACTACAGCCCCCTCGGTGCTCTGCCTCACCGCATTAAGATGACTGGCGATCCTCCACTATGCATTTCAACCGCAAGTTCTTAGCACACACTACCACTTTGTGGTACGAGTTGCCGCCAGCGGTAGCTCTGAACCAGTACCACATGGGGGGCGTTCAAGAAACGAGCATATCATTCCCTTACAGATATGCAACGTAGCCGCGACCGCTCTGGTGTTGCGACTGTCCGTGGGCGTCAGTGATCACTTTCCATCAGGTAAGCTTTATATAAAAAAAAACCAAGTGATATTATCTGTAACTGAAAGTGTACTCTTCCTTTTAACTTAACTGAAACATTTAAATCTCCATCTCTATTTCCTCGTCATTGCTTGATCACAACCAAAGTAAATGCAGTCTTGTTCTACCATTATATGCTATTGTGTTGTTGCACTGGTGGTAACCAACGCAGCATCTATTGTATCCGACAAACAGTAGTGTCCAAACATTACTGTGTTCCGGTTTGAAGGGCGTCGTAGCTTGTGATAGATAAATTACTGGGTAGTAAAGCGGCGAGCAAAAAGTGGTGCAGTATATCTCATCCTAACTAGCGCCGCGTTTTTATAGGCGAGCGTATCACTTACCATCTGGTGAACGACCCGCGACTTTACAGTCAGCATAGCCTCCAGTACCGCCGGGCATTAGGGGCTGTTGGTGGGATCATATGCGAGAATTTGGGCCATATCCCACCACGCTGGCCCAATGCGTGTTGGTGGGAACCAAAGCCTCGTTTGTTGATTAACAGGTTACACCACGATTAGGTGAGGTTGGTTGGTGTCAGGGTGACCTTGTTGTACGAATCCCCCTTACATCCCCTCGTCCGTCCGTATACACTCTCCTCGTTAGTATAGTGGTATCATAAGAATAAAAAAAAAGTATAATGTTTACTCGCCTTTACTTCTATCAGCTCGTACCTCTGTACTTACATTTCCAAGAATATTATTTATGAAGGTTTTTTTAACCTACCTGAAACATTTAAAAAAAATATATTACTTATACCTCTTTATTAACAGATATTTTATCATTAATTACAGTTTATATATTATCCATTACCGGAAGCCAATTCACGATCATCTCGTCGGGACTGACTTGGCGCGGACCCTTGTACTCTTATTGGTTAAACTATGTAAAAAAAGGTTAACAAATGTTAGAATGTCATGAATAACGATCAGAGCAGATATGGCCATCAGAACCTTTTGATGCGGCGTCCAACCCCGCTCGGAGCTGTCAGGCGCGCCATACATTACCCCGTCACCGCCGACACGTCTGCGCAGGCTCCGACTACGGCGCGGAATCGTCGGGACACCCATCCCTAGTTAGCGTGCCCCCACCACGGCCCAGCAACAACGACAATTTCACTTAAATACCAATCCATTGCTGCTTAACTAAATTGCATTCTACCCTATTCCACTTTTAAAGCAGCTATGGATGAGGAGTAGAAAGAATGGTTCAGCTCTTATAGAAAGTGCGCGCCGCTTTGACGTGCGACTGTCAATCACAATCAAGCTCGACCACCCGCGCGATTAGGCGATGTTCTAGCCTAAAGAAATATGTAGAGTCGCGTTTAATTGTTTATCTAAATTATATTAATAAAAAATGAAGTTTGTATATAATTTGAGAGTATTTAGATCATACTTTTTGTTCTTGGATATATATCTCATACATACATATATATATATATATTTGAATAATTCTAGTTTATATCTTAATTTTCTTCTTTAGCGAAGCTTTTCCTTTTTCATTGGTGTGTGTATTATAAAAAGTAGTCAAAATTTTTGTTTTAAAAAAATTTGTTCATATCTACTCCATTATCTTCTCTGTCCCATAGATATTCCTATAGCTAAAGCACCGTCGTTTACCACACAGATACCGTTCTAGTGTCCGCTTTATCGTCCACATCTCCAACCGCTTACATGTTTACTAAATAACGCTTAATAATAAAAAAATAATCATAATTTCTGGAAGCGAGCATCGCGGACCGATCGATGTGGAGATCTTTGGGGGAAGGCTATGTCCAGCAGTGGACGTCTGTCGGCTGGTGATGATGACGAATCATAGTTTCATTAACCAAGAACAAATTGTAAAATATTGCAGTGTAGTATACACTTTACGTCTGCCATTAATAATAATATTAAACGGCAACGTATATTAGGGTAAGTAAAGAATTTTTTTTGTTACAAAAAGGTCCTGGACTAAGTGTGACATGGTGTGAAGCTAGTGCGGTCATATACGAAGTGATGTCAGTTGAAGTGAACTTGAGTGGGATGAAGATGAGAAAATTTAATCAGGAGTTAAGTGACGACCCAACAACATCAACCATGAAAATTGGTGACCAGTAAAAGCTACACTACAACCATTTGGATTTCAAAGCTCCATTATTAAAAATACTATTTACTATAGGGAGATTACTGTGTATGTATATCCACAGTAATCTTCCTATAAAACGTTACTGTTACCCGATTATATGTGCCTCGCGTATGTGGGGAATCCCCTACTCAACGCGGGGATAGCCCACGTTGAGTAGTATATAACTCTATTATTTGATTTATTTGCATTTAACTGTTATCTATGTACATGTATATATATATATATTTTATTTGTAGTAGCGACGAGTCCAGAAGACATTCACTTGATGGTAAGTGATATGCCTGCCCATAATAACGTAGCGCCAATTAGGATGATATACACTGCAACACATTGTTGTCGTCGCGGTAAAGATACTACGTCTTTACTCCATTAATTTCATCAGATACAATACTATGCAAACTGGAACACAGTAATGTTTGCACACTACTGTTTTGTTAGCTGGAATAGGAGCTGCAGCGGTTCTTAGATGGTCTCCGGCAAGAGACTTACCACCAGTGCAGTTTTTCCTCAATATTCGATTTAAAGAAAGCGTTATACGAAGCCATAGAAGCGCGTTTTAAGGGAAAGCTCGTACAACGCGTTTCTCTATAACGCGGAACTATTACACCGTGTTATAGGGGTGTTTGACTTTATTGAGACCTCTATTTGAGGTATTTTTAGAACTTTTAAGGTGTAAAGTAGACCTTAGCACAGCGCAAGTCGGGGGCGTTGAGGTTCAGGCGCGAATCAATCGCGCGGTTTACGGAGGAGTCAGCTCACCTCTGTTCGCAAGCAGCCCGCGGGGTCGGGGGTCGCGACCTCCGACCTCATTGGGCGACCTCTGCCACGCCCACCGCCCTTTACCTAACATATTTATACCACTCTAACATACATTTATAAATTATTAAAAGGACATAGTCTAGATGATTTAGTGTGTAAGCAACCTAATTTGCTACTATTCGGTAGTGTGCAAATATTACTGAGTTCCAGTTTTAAAGGCATTGTAATTAATTAGTTATGATAAGGAGACTATGTCATGAGGATAAGGAGAGAGAGAAAGAGTGTATGTAATGTTTAAAGACGAGCACAACGTGGTGCTGTGTACATCATCTTAAGTAACATTGCATTGGTATAAACGGAAACGGAAGCGGTAAAATCAGTTCAAGAGAAAATGGTAGAGAGACGCCTGCGCTGGTACGGCCGTTATGCGAAAACCAACAGCGCATATGGTCAGGGTAGCGCTGGATCTCCAAACTAAAAAGAGTGGCCCTGGGAGACCACCGACTACTTGGTTGACGATGATCAATAAAAATCTAAAGAATAACAAATTGGCAGAAGCCGTGACGCAATTTAGAGATAGATTTAGAAGAATGACCAGGAGGGTCGACCCCAAGTAAAGATGCAACAAGGTCTAGTAAGAAAAAGAAAGAAGAAGCATTGGTATAAACGGAAGTCACACTTGCGATCAGATGAAAGTCCTACCCGCCTAGATACTAATTAAAAAAAAAAATATATTTTAATCAATAATCGCAATAATGTAGACCTAGTTAGGATGTTTACAATGCACCGCATTGTAATTCACACTCTAAGACATGAGATGTTAAGTCTTCCATTGGTCGCGGATACAGACGCTGCGATGGTATATAGATGGGGTCCGGTAAGAAAGACCAGAAGAAGAATCTGTTATTGCGACCAGTAATAAAGATTGATGTGGTGTTCTGCCGCGACGTGGTCACCACGTCCCCGCCGGCGCGTGGGAGCGGCGCCATCGCGTGCCCGCACCGGCCCCACTTTGCACGCGAACCGAGGTTCATGAACAGTATACACCACACGTGGGAAAATGTGACTTTCACCACTTCCTCTACAAATTGATAACAGGTTAGATTATATCACGGTACAGATGTATGGTGGTAACTATTCATTTACGAGGGTTACATGGACACCACGCCATGGTACATTGTCGGCGCTCTACAGCAGAACCGTACAATTGTGACACATACTCTTTTTTTCATTTTACAAAGCAGACGAACGAGACATTCACTGGATAGTAAGTGTTACGATGATATACACAGCACAGCTTTACGCTCGCGGTTTTAAGACATAACCTGTAAAGCCTCGTTACCCCAGAGACTTTAATAACTCTAGCGCCCTTCAAGCCGGAGCACAGTAATGTTTGCACAGTGCTTCGGCTGCAATAGACGCTGTGGTGGTACTTATCCGGACCGTCTTCGGCAACAGAGCTACCAGTATGGTCGTTGGTCATAATCGAAGTATTTTTTAGTTCTAGTAAATCTCTCTTCTCACTTGTGGGTGATGACTTCAGTCTGTTGTATGCTGCTGTAACCTTCAATGTTGTACCTTTACACTAATAGTTCTTTTTTAATTTTTTTCTAGAAACTAACTCTTAGCTCAACTTGTTAAGACACAATTAGGCAGGGTTCGATGATGATGATTCTTACGAGCTGTACACTTTGACAGCAGATGCTGCTGTAACAGATTTAGATTATAAAAGTGTGAGCTAGTCAAGCGGATTGAAATAACTGTTCACCACATGAGACCCGGGATTCGAACCAGGGCTAGTCTCACGAGGCAAGCGGTGAAGACCTTTTATATACATTGCGTTGTGTTCGCGCAATCATTGGAGTGGTAAGTAGAGGATCATTAAAATGAAAATGACGTTTTGTTCAAAGAGACTCTTTTATTGTTCAACTCGACGCGCCACCATACAACCGCGCAATTTCCGTATCCACCGCACACGCCGCACACGCCGCACACGCCGCACACGCCGCACTAGTTACGTTACATCCGCCACTGTCGCGAATAAACTACCACTCACTTTGTAGATTTTGGCAGCAGGAGTTGTGCTGTTGTGACCTCGTAGCGGGGAGAGGTCGCCGGCGTTCCCCATGGTTACTATTACAAGCCGCCTTGCGAGCGGCAACACTTCAACGTTCCAAATTCAAATTAAGTGAAATGAAAAGTTTTCTTTTTAATTTCACTGACATTTTAAATTGTCCATGAAACCACTTTCGATAACTTTACTTATCCGAAGGGCCGACTACACGGCGCCGTGTGCGATGCTTTCAATCGATTTCCTTGAATATCGAATCGACATCGAATGTTTTTTATAACTTTCGTAATATGTTTCTTTACAGTATAAATGTGAATAGTAACCATCAGAAATCGCATTATATAAACTAATAAAAAAAATATTCAATATAAAAACAACATTTCAAGTCCATTTCGCAAAATAAAGTTTACACGACACACATAATAAAAAAAAAACATTTTTTTTAAACTAATCTTTTCATTTTATTATAATTTCTGTATATATTACAAGTTATGTAAACAAATATAAAAGTTTGTTAGGAATCGATTAGCCCACTAAATGCTTGCGTGGAATTACGTTTGTACACAGTATAAATGTGGACGCCGCGATGGCTCAGTTCGTAAGACGATCTTACGCGTTGTGTGTTCTAGAGAGATGCAGGGTCCATCCCGACTAAGATTCAGATTCCGGCGAAGGAAAAAAATCGTGAAGAAATCAGCGGAAGCGACTGGTGTGGACGATAACTAGCCTTGACTATATCCTGGAGAAAGACGTTAAGTTCTAGCAGTGGGAACATTAAGAGGGTAGTTTATTTATACAATATAAATACAAAAAAAAAAAAAAACAAATACATGTATAAATTTACAGAGCACCAGTATAAAGAACAATTGGTATTACTTTTTGATATATTTACTATAAGTAAATACTACGTAGTATGAATTTATACTAATCGTATTTAGGTTGTAGTAAGTAGTTTATACAGAACTTAAGTTCTTAGTGAGTTGTTGTTAATATAAAAAAAATAGTGCCGTCCCCAAATGAAGTGGTAACCGGGTTGGGATGTAATAATGCTATTACCATGGGAATTGATAAAAATATATGCATACCAAAATAATATAAAATTATCGTACTAAAAATTGTCCGTAATTGTGTGTAAATTCATACGCGGAAGTATCTACTACCGAAAATATTTTCTCTAGGTGGTTTACACAAACCCTTTTTTTCCATACAAATAGTTTTTGTTTTTAAAGTTCTCGAAAATCACCGTTACACCCTAAATATACATAGCTACACACCAAGATTGCACGACCGTCGCGTATTGCGTATTGCGCTCCGATAACATCAAATGGCTCCGCGTATCCCCGACAAGCGCGCGAGTGTTCGCGTATCAAAACTTCACCGAACTATGGTCCCGTTCCTCGCGAGGAAACGTTCCGCAGTGTGAGGCTCGCGTTATAGTAAACACCTGTTGTATCTTATCACAATTATCATACATTAGGTACAATTACAGTAATAAAAACATTTTATTTACATCATTAAATATTATTTACTAAACCTATTTTTTACAGAGGAACAAAATGAACTAATAAACACTACTGACCCACTGGCTGAACTAAGTTCACTTAATGTCCGACATCGAGCAGGAGTCCTGGCTCCTGAGGTTCAAGAGGGAGTCTATCATCATCGAAGTCTTCTGGCTTTTGGTGTCCGAAATGGTCGCCGCTTCGAATGTTTCCGAGTCGGTCGACTTCGGCGCGTAGAACGCCGATATGGGATCGAATGTCGGACACTGTTCGGCCCTCTCGCCGTCTCTGCTCCTGCCGTAGTAATCATCGGAGCCCGTCTCCTCGTGGAACTCGCTGGACGACGTGACCGTGTCCTCGGACGCGTCGCGCTGGTATCGCTGGAACGGGTCGAAGCGCTGGCTGGGCAGGTACGGCGGGAGGCCGTAGGGCGCGGATCAGGCCGCCGCCAGCTGTCTCCACATCGTATGTCACATGGTCGCCATGTATGGCCACGAGAACGAGCTCCCCGACAGGAGCATGTCCCTTATTAGCGTCTCGATGGGCGTCTTGCCCACCAGTCGGACGAAGAATAGCTGTTCTATTACTTGCGAGCTGACCGTTCGCAGCGAAGGTAGCCGGAGGAGCAACTTCCCGAACCTCGTCGGCTGGTTCGGGTATTGACTCCTGCAGTATTCTTCTAACGCGCATTGTGACTTCTCCTGTAAACTCTCTATGTGGGGAACGTCCGATAGACCGCACGCATCTGCAAAAGAAGAATGGAGACTATGAAACATTTTATATGAGATAGGTCCTAGGTTTTATAGGCCTTGTATTTTACTTTTACTTTACAGTTACAGGTTCACTGGGGACTAACATTACTATTAGTGTCCCCAAGATTTAAGTTATTATTTTACTAGCTGTTCCCCGCTGCGGTGCGAGCCGTAACACCCCCGCAATAATACTCTTTGGTCGCCAAACAGCACTGTTCCGGTTTGCAGTGCGCTGTAGCTAGTGAAATTACTGGGGTAATCAAACTTAACATCATGTCTGAAGCGAGAGTATACCATCCTTACTAACGTCACATGTTATGGACGGTCGTATCACTTGGCATTAAGTGAACGAACAACTCGTGTCCACCAGTGAAGTGTCACCAAGTGGATACCGCACTAATAGAATCATGACGATAGTCGGCTTAACCGAAGGTGAGGCTACGTGACGTTCCTTGATTCGTCTATGTTCCGGTCTATGTCCGGCAGTGGACTAATGGGCTAACGAGGGTTGAGTAACAGCGAGGATATTATAATCCATCTCCCCACCCGCACCACTTCCTTACATAATACTGAGACAATATTTTCTTGGTAACGCAATAAGCTCTTGTTTTCTTTCCTTAACCATTAAGGGCGGAAGACATGATTTAAATACAACTTCCGGTAATAAAAATTTTCGCTACATTTGCCACGGCTGAGTTTATTCCTGCTGTATTTTGTTTATTACTACAAAGCTACAAATAAAGAACGACCGACCAGTTGATGGTCTGTTAACAAAATGACCATTAAGTTACCTGTTAACTTAATATTAATATTTCTACGATTTTATTTTATTTATATATTTTTTAAGTTGTATTTATCTCCTTAACTCTTTAACGATAACTTAGTTAAAAGAAGTAATAAGTTAAACTTTATGAACACATGTAACTGGTAAAGTATTCACATTACTCTTTACTGCTACAAGCAACGGACACTAAGAGAGACGGTTGGAGATGATGATCACATCACAGTTGCCATTACACGACCTAGAGCTATGTAACGGCCTATGTTCGGGGTTTCCTTGCGTGATCGAATCGAGGAGAACTAAGGTCACCGACCTAGTCCAAAAGATTGTTTGCTTCAACTGGCAATAGTCAGGACACATCGCTCGAAGGACTGACAACCGATGGGGCACCAAGGTCCTCGAATGGCGACCGGAAGACGTAGTGTTGGCAGGCCCCCCACCAGGTTATCTGACGATCTGGTGAAGGTTGCAGGAAGCAGGTGGATTTGAGCAGTGCAGGTTTGATCGATGTGGAGATCTTTTGGGGAGGCCTATGTCCAGCAGTGAACATCTGTCGGCTGATAATGATGATGATGATACTAAAAAGTATAATACGATAGTTTAATGTTTTTTCAATAGTCATCATCATCTTCAATTCCATCTAGTGTTGTTTTGTAAAATATATTTTATGATAAGTAAACAATCACTTAACACTTAGATGATTTTTCATTTATATCCGTCACTTAAGTTATCACTAGTCGATCGCAATATACATACACAATTCCAAGTGTTTCCTTATATTCGTTTTATAAAAAGACATAGGTATAAATAAGTATAAGGCCTGTGGCTGTGGAAAAGGGTTACGTATTACCCGAAGGATGGGTTACCGTTTAAAAAAAATTGTTGTTCGTAGGATACGGTAGATACAGTTATCCTTTCAAAGGCGCCAATGGCCGGGATATGAAAACGTATAAACACAATAACCCGTGAACGCTCGCAGGCCGTCTTAATGCGATTAGCGGGCCCCACCCCGGTGCGTTTGGCTGATGTACCCGGAGTAACGACTCATGTTTTTTTTACTGTCGCACAGTAGTAAGAAATGAGGCGGTAAACAAAAGGGACGCTTTGATACGGAGCAGATGCCGCGCGGCTGGTCGGCGGGCTGCGTTATGATTCATAATCACATTACATAACACACGTACACATAACGCGAGGATACATGATGATGGGGAGAAATCTCCGGTCACTCTGTACTGGGTGTATCGTATGAGCCGATTAAGATGGAAAAATTGTAAGAAATAACGGTAGATTTAAATGTCACCTTAGTCATTATACTCCGCTCGCAATCTATATGCCAGACGAGTCCCACAATTATATCCCACAATTATGCCCAACAGTGGAAAGAATGATACCAGGGTATAATCATGATGAAGAAAAGGATGAAAATATGAAGTTATATATATGTATACCTTTATACCATAAAACATAATCACAGTTTGTTATTGAGCGAATATTCTATGATCATTCAGAGTACACTTGCTCATCACTTAAAATTCGGTGAACTTAATCCACGGCTCATTCCTTCGAAAAGAATATGAAAATCTATTTGCAAAATTTTGTCTCCACTTTATAGTCATAAGGCATATGGAGATCATCATCATTAGCAGATAGACGTCCACTGCTGGACATAGGCCCACCCCAAAGATATCCACATACATTCAGCATGGCCTCTGGCACCGTTTGGCACTAGAGACTGTCGTATGTAGGGTTTCTTATGAGGGGGTTTAGCCATTTCCCACCACGCTGGCTCAATTCGGGTTGATGGTAGCCAGAGCCTCGTTTGTTAATTACCAGGGAGAACGAGGAGCAAGTGAGGTTGACTTGGATCCCGACAGTTGTTGTGCGGGACCTCTGACACCCCTTATGGAGATCACTTGATTCTAACTTTGTTTATCGGACCTTGAATTGTAATTTTGCTGTTTTACTGCGAGTTCAAAAATTTATTTTATAGTATTATTATAATAGTTTAAAAGAAAGGATATTTTATCCTTGCAATTGATTTATTTATTGTTAAGTATCGATTGCGTCGGTACATCGTAAACTTAACTTCAACTACAACATCTGTCCACCTATCTGATCCAAAGCGTCCAAAATTTTAACATAGTAGCGACCTATCAGTTCTCATTACGCGACCGCGCCCACCATCTCCGGGTGCTGGTGACGCAATAGTAATTGTGGTCACTTGCATTAATTGCTCCGATGCTCTCAACTGCCAACAGCTGCTTCTGATAAAACTACCAATTGGTGCTCTAAACGACCGTATCGCCTATGGGAACGCGAAGACGGAGAGCCTAATTTCCCCTGGACGGCAGCGCGTTCGCAATTTATTAATTTACGTATGACGCTGACGTCATCGGATTTAAGATAGTCCTACCCTTGATCAGATACATCGACGTCATGGTATCACCACACGAGTCATCGGATGCTGGTGGTATCGGCATAATATTGACTAGGGAAATTTTCGTTCAGCAGTGGTCAACAGGATAAAATTACGATAATAAGATCGCATCTGGATACTGCCTTAGTTTCTATATAATAATCATAGACAAAAGTAAGGTAAGGTAAGGCCCTGGCTCCCACCAACCCGTATTGGGCCAGCCTGGTGGGAAATAACATAAATCCCCCCATATGAATCCCTACTCATTGAAGGCATTTTTGGGGGAAGCGTATGTCCAGCAGTGGACGTCTATTGGCTGAAAATGATGATGATGACGATGAAATTCATTACTACAGTAGTTACCGTTGTATGGGATTTAAATATGAAGATTAAATTACAAACAGCAAAATTAGAGAAGAAACGGGGAGCTGAAGAAATAATTCTACAAATAGTGAAACTGAAAAGGAAATAGACAGGCATCAGGAGTTAAGGACGAAAGATGGACGAAAGTGGTGACAAACTGGTATCCATTAGATAAGAAACGATGAAGAGGTAGACTAACATACATAGGGATTGGAGTAATGATATACCAGGGCTAGTTGGAAAAACCTGGAGTAGACTCCCTAGAAATGGAAGAAAGTCGAATAGGTCGGAGGTGAGTTTTGCCACCTTGGTCCACCCTTACAATTAACTAATCTAAACTTAATCGACATAGAGGAAACTAATTTAATAAAATTTAATGAGGTACTGTTATTGAAATTAATCACATCAATGTAAGGAATCTATAAAAGCTTTATTTTTACCATAAACAGTTAACTTTTAATCGGAACGATAGAAAGTTAACAGACCAAGAGACGAGAGACCGGTCGAGTTGAGACGGTGATGGTGATAGAAAGGTATAGGACAATATTTTTCGAGACCAAAGATCAGTTGTAAGACGGCCCCATAGCCATTAACCCTGTACACGACGCACATCGTAACAATGTAATATAGTTTAATTGGAATGACCCCATTGCCGCTGGTAACATGACGACCATACGATGAATGGAATTTAATGATCGTACAAATGAATCCTGCGTGTGAGCAACTTTTCAAATCAATTATTACTACCTTTTTAATCAAACATGATCAAAGATCATGTGTTAAAGGAAATGATTTTACTACGTCTTCCAATTTGATGGAGCTTTGGAAAACTGAACGTAGATCTCAGACTGAACGTAGATTTGTGGGAAAGGCTTGAAGATCTAAATGTAAAATTAAATGTCTACTAAAAAGAAATATTTGAATAACTGTGATGATTTTGAAAAAGTAATTTTTAATATATAATAATGCAGCATACTCGTAAAGGATATTATCACAATTTGTTTATTCGAGAAACAATGGGGGTGGTCACTCGATGAAACGTCTGCCCATAACGCGTTAGTTAGGATCATATACACAGTATCACATTGTGCTCGTTGTCTTTATAAATATGTAATGTCTCGTTACCCCAGTAATTTCACTAGAAACAACACCCTTAATACCGGAATATAATAATATTTGTATAATCCTGTTTCGCTGCAGAAATAGAAACTGTGGTGGTACTCACCAAGACTAGTCTCTAACAATAGATCTCTTTCTCTTCCCAATCGTTACAGACACGACAGAATGGTAGGGGTGACTGAGAAATATCACCACTAAAAAGCGAAGGTACCTTGGCTCCTATTTACGAACATTTAACTTATTTGCCATACATGTGTATATTGCCGACGGAAGTAGAAACTGCGATCATATCTATTTAGACGGTGTTCGAAAACGGAAACTTACCCCCAGTATACCATAAATGCCTAAAACTCACTATCATTGTTAAGGTCTAGATTATTTGATAGCTATCTTTGCATTAACTGATAATACATATCTAGGCCGTGGACTCTGGGTCCGTGAGTCTATTTTGTGTTAAACTGTATCAGTAGGTGAAGTGATTAACGTTTACATCATCATCATATCATGACATAACATGACATAACATCAGCATTAACATCGCAATCGTTATTAACACCATCATTAGAGAACAGGTTGAATAAAACATGATTCCTGACCTCGTCAAATAAGAATACTTGATAGTTGATTGAGGCCCAGATCCGAAGGTTTCCAATATCAGACCAATTGTCGCTGCAATTTCTATGAAGTGATATACAATGGTTAGGAGAATCAGATACCATGGAGAGCAACAGTTTAGTTGCTTAAATAGTATTGATGGTGATGTCAACAGATTTGACCCGGTGAATCAATGTTCCATCAGCAGTAATGAACGCTTATAATGCGGTGACGGCGCGGCGCCACCGCGACCGCTCACCCACTGAGTACATCTTACTGTATATGTGTACGGCGATTACATAAACACAAGTGGTAAGTCAGTGACGTCACTCAAATACTCCCCTATCCACTTTTACATTTCGTCTATGCGTTAGACAATTTTTTTGTTTATTTGTCTATCGTATATTTTGCTAGAAAATATGTCATCCAAAAAATATTTCTATGTTAGGTACTAGGTAGCTTTTATTATCCGTTTATTTACTGGTGGTAAGTCCCTGTTGGCAGAGATGGCCAAAGTAAATACCATCGCAGCTACTATTCCTGCCGTCGAACAGTAGTGTGCAAACGTTACTGTGTTTATTATTCAATTAAGCAACGAGACGAGCGCGACGTCCACCTGATGGTAAGCGATACGCCCGCCTACAACGTAGCGCTAATTAGACTGGTATATATTGCACCACATGGTGACATAAGATGTTGAGCCTCTTTACTATAGTGATTACACCAGCCACAGCACTCGTCAAACTGGAACACAGTAACGTTTGCACACTACCATAGACGGCCTCCAGTAATAGAGACTCACCACCAGTAAAGAAACAAGTAGTTAGAGTAGAGAGTAGAATTAAGACTGCTTCTTAAACCCTACATATTGTTATCTTTGAATTGCAATAAGCATAGCAGTTGTGTGGTGATGTGAAGTTTAGTTAAATCACCAGCACCCCACTCGCCGCCGCCCGTCCCCCCCAGGTTTGAGCGTGACGTATTCGATTACAAGTAATTGAAGCACGCTGTAAAGGGTGATCGCGGCCCGCATTATCGCGTGCCGTATTTATCCTATATTAAAATTAAAATAAAATGATTGCCCCACAATGAGAGCCCCATGCCAGCCAATGCGGGCAGCGCGGTGTCGCGGTGTCGTGGTGTCACCGACTTCACAACCCTGCCTTGGGAGCCTTGCTCTACTTATAAACCACTTTGTGTTCCTGCTTCTTTCACAAGTTATATAGTTTACTAGTCTTTACATGTTTAGCTACTCTACTCTATAATGTTCATTTTTTTTTATTCTGCGAACGAACGTTCAGCTGATGGTAACTGATACGCTTGTGTATAAGTGGCGGTATTTAGGATGTTATACACAGCACCGCATTGTGCTCATAGATTACACTAGCGCCTTTCAAACCGGAACATGGTAACGTCTGCACACTGCTGTTTGTCGGCTGCAATAAGCGCTGCGGTAGTACCTACCAGTGAAATCATACAACCTCGAGTTCCGCCCATAAAGTATTGACCACCGCTTTCCCCACCCTCTCACGAATGTTTAAATTTGATGTAGCCAATATAATTACTGGGGTGTAAAAAGTCCCGCAAAACAATTCACGGGACACAAGCCAATCTCATCTGCTCGTGGTGAACCCTGCTAATCAACAAACGAGGCCCTGACTTCTGCCAACACGCATTGGGCCAGCGTGGTGGGAGTGGTCCAAATCCGTCATATGAACCTCTACATACGCCAGAGACCTTTGGTGGAGGCCTATGTCCAGCAGTGGACGTGTATCGGCTGATGATGAACATAACTATTTGTATAGCGCATCGGAACGGGAGAATATTCTAGAAACATTAATTATAATACATTGCAGCGAGTTTTATGACTAACATTTTTTTTCTAATGAAGCAAATTCTCATGTCTCAAGCAGTGATTAGACAGCATTATACACAGATCGCCGTCGAGCCGACAGATAAGAGCACACCAGCTAAGCTGGAACCGGCATCCTTATTACGTATCTAGCGAACGAGCTGCGACAGCGAACGTTGCACAATATTTGCTTATAAACAACTTGTAAAAAATATAACCGATACAGGTACATTGGTGGTGGATTACCATCCACTGTCCTCGCTTTCCTCTCGCCAGCCCTCCGACGCCTCCCTGACAGCTCTACGCCATCTTGTCTACTCGTCACTTGTATTGTCATATTTTAAATGTTGCCAACGTATAATTACCCATAGCCCCCTACCGGGGGGGAATGGGTTCTCGCACTCACGGAATCCTAGCTAAGAAACGAGGCTCTTGCTTCCCGGTGACCCGCATTAGGCCAGTGTGGTGGGAAAAGGCGCGGATCCTTCCCGATCAATGTGGGAATGCCTGGGGGAGGCCTATGTCCAGTAGTGGACGTGTATCGGTTGATAAAGATGTTGATGATGATAAGTGCATTACATAAAGATGATAAACGAAAATATTGTTTACTGTGATTAGCTGTGTACTGTATAGTAAACATTACTGTGTTCCGGTTTGAAGAGAGTAGTAGCTAGTGAAATTACTGAGGTAACGAGACGTTTCAAGGAGATGAGCGCAATGTGATGTAGTGTATGTCATCCAAACTAGCTTTACCTTATAGCTAAGTGTACTTACTATGGTGAATGTCTTGTGCGTCTTATATAACAGTAAAAGTATTTTAAAGTTACTGTGGTAATTAGTCAGGTATTTATGATGCTGTGTATATCATGTTAGCGTTAACAAATAAATAATAAAATATGTCATTATATCATTATGGTTACTTTTTTTAATTATACGTTGGCAACATTTAAAATATGACAATACAAGTGACGAGCGGACAAGATGGCGTAGAGCTGTCAGGGAGGCGTCGGAGGGCTGGCGAGAGGAAAGCGAGGCTCACGAGGACGGCGAGGACGACGAGGACAGTTGGTGTTACATAGTTTCGAGAGTGTTGTATATATTTAAAAGCTGTAAGTAAAATGTCAACCATCTATTATTTGTCAAAGTGGAGGATAAGCTAACAATCATCCTAACTATTGATGTTCTGCTCGTCGGATAAAAAATGTAGCTGATAATGTTACATAATAACCCCGCCGCATGCCTGGCGGGAGAGAGGCGTTACACAACGGCACGCCGTGGGCGGGGGCAGATGTTTACACAACGCCGCTCGCGCGCAGCCGAAGACCGAGCGAGCGAGCGAGCGAGCGGCGTCGCGCGAACAACGAACGAACGGACGGACGGACGGACGAACGGACGAACGAACGGACGGACGGACGGACGGACGGACGGACGGACGGACATACCGCCGCTCTACCCGACCGAACGTTATTGTAGCGGACGCGTACACGGGCGGCGCTGCAGGGGCCCCATTGCCGGAATATTGCGTGTTGTGTCACGAAATCAAATATTTCTATTAGTTATAGATTGAAAAAGAAATAGTCCTTTTCCTCATTGGAAGAAATGAGTGAGACGTTCACCTGATAGTGAGTGATATTCGCTGCAATATAATTAGATAGGATTTATACAGCTACGACGCCCTTCAAACTAGAACACACTAGTGTCTGTACGGCAGACATATTAGCTGCGATGGTACCTGCTTAAATGCTCTCCAGCAATAGAGACCTACCAGCCCTTGGTAAATCGTTTAATCTGGTCATCAGTGTGATGTTTAATACTGCGCATTTCACTGATACAACTCATCGACTGCTGGGCTCAAAGTGCTGCGACTTTTGATGATGGTAATGATGATGCTAAGTAATTAAATACTTTTATTTTGTTAACAAAGGGTTGTCTCTTTCATGACAAAGGGAGAAGCAGTGGAGAGAGAGGGTGCGAATGGCAGGATCTGAAAAACCGTGTCCTCATACAGACTCCATAGTATAAAACCTTGGAATCAAACCGGGGAGAACTTGTGTTACTAGGTCACAATTTAACCACTACACCACTAAGACAGTTTGAGTATATTTTCTATATATCCTGATATTTGTTTTACGGCGATGCATAGCTAGCGAAACAGTGTACTACTATTATAGGGGCGTAATATGAGTGGCCAGGGCGTGGCTGACTCGGTGGTGGTGATTTAACTTGTGAACATGTGTAAGAAACGGTACACAATGCTGTACAAGTACAAGTTAACACAACAAATAACGTTTATCTGTTAACGGTTGCGTTAATCAAAGCAAACAATGTCGGAGACGGCAGCGCTGTGCGGAGCGACCCGTTAGCGCTGATCACAATAGCGCCTATACAATCGCGGAATAATCTCGTAAGGAGATCGGAAATAGAGAAACAAATTTAGCACCCACAATAGGTACCCGGTGTTTGTCGCCGAGATTCCAATCTGCAGAATAACACCCTCGCCCTTATCGGGATGGGAGATGTTTATTTATGTCAATTATGCGGTACGCAACTTATTCAATACATAACTTTGACAAATATTAAAATTTTCTATATTCTTCAAGGGGTGTAAGCGGTCCCGCACAACAGCTCATGGGTCCCAAGTCAATTTCGCCTGTCCACCAACCAGCATTGGGCCTTCGTATGAACCTCAACAACGACTGCTCTTGATGCCGGCACCAGTGCAGCGCAGGACCGATCGATGAGATCTTTGGGTGCCTGTATCCAGCAGTGGACGGCTATGATGATGATGATCTTCTTCGATCTTCTTTAAAGTATCTGTTAAATAAAGCTACTTAGTAAGACCAGCTACTTCTTCGCGCCGACGTGTTAGAAGACTCCATTGGCGGCAGTCATCAAATCTGTTTGGTGAACAAACCAATTATTCATAACAGATTTCAAATAACAGTTACTTCTCAAATTTGTATCGTTGTATAATTATTTTTACAACTTGATACCTTTGACAAGGTTCTGCTTGTGTAAAAACTCCAAAAGGTACTTTGAATGTAAATGCGATAACATTGAAAAGTAATAAATTCCGAATGATGACAAAGAGTCGATGGAGCCGGATTGGACGCCATAAACACGTGTTCGTAAACGAAAGGACCGTAACAAAGACCCGGACCCGAACGCTGCTCAAGACCTACCAGGGTTCGGTAGGTTATAAGTCAGTACCATAGTATATATCCTGTAGTTTTATTATAGGGTAAAAACCGATTACTAGATCAGAAGCTTGTTATGGAAGATGAGGTCGATAGTAAACAGAAATATTCTAAGAACATTTGTGGACATTACCCACTTTTTTTTAACAATGAAGCGACGAGACCTGCACCACATTGCGCCTGTCCCCTTGAGTCACGAGCTTTAATTCTCCCTACTACAGTAATTTCATTAGAACTCCCTTGAATACGGAACACAGTAATATTTGCCTTAGTACTGTGGTATCTATCTAGACAGACTCCGGTAATAGAGACCCGCCACCAGTACCATTTGACCATGTTGTCTTATACCATATGTACCCTTAACTTTTTCCCCTGGTGCAGGAGAACCCGAACTTTATCCAGACAGTCACACATATGGTATGTTTAATATAAAGATATCAACTTACCTATATATTTATGTGGTTCATAGATATATGTAAAGAGTTAGAAGAAAAAAAATCGATTATATTATTTTAGATTTTTTTCACTCAAACTATGTGGAGGTTGAATAAAACACTATTAATAGTTTCATATATTATGTGGAAGTAATTTTTGCACCAATGAACCCTAAGGTGATGAGGGGAAAAAATCACGAGTGACAGAATTTTTTCTTATTCAGAAATATTCTTTATTATAATAGAATAAGTATGAAAATCGATTGCGGGCATATTTATGACTGAATGATTTGGAATAGCATTAAATGGCGCGAAATAAAAGATGGCGACGTTATTGTGTTGCGAAATTTTAAATAAACACCTTTTGAGTGGGCGGGCGAGCGAGTATTTGCAAATAGGTTATTGTTATGTGATCACAATGACCTGGCGCACAGGAGGCCTCGTGTCTTGGATGTATGCCGTCCGACATCAGAGTAGAGGCAGTCGCGGTTAGAAAAAAATTTACAAAGGTAATAATATTATACGAGCTCGTTTGTATTACAAAATATGATTTACTTGTGGTGTGCTACTGGAAGGATCTTTACGGAGGCCTATGACCTGCAGTAGACCATTATCGGCTAACAATAAAATATTTCTACATATATAATAAAAATATCTTCTATTCGTTCGCCAATCACGTGAAAACTAGTGAACGTATCGACATGGGAACATGAACATTGGACGCGGGATCATTTACAGATAGTTACAGGTTATTTATTTCATGAATTTCATAGATCCTTCGTCATTTTATTTCTAATTAACTTTGATAAACATTTTCTTCAGACAAATATCTAGTATAAGGCCGAATACGGCCGAGGAACAGCTAGTATATATATATACAATTTAGTACAAGATATTTGTTTATGTATTTCAGAACATGCCACGTTCGCCATTACGGTTGATAGTGATAGATGAGAAAAGACTCTGTCCCAGGAACATTGAAGGAGGTTGTATATTTTTTTTGTCAAATTTACAACCTCATTGCTGGCTGGAAATACGGCGCTAAAGTAATTTATATAAAGAAATACAAATAAGGAAGTTAGGGCGGTGAGGCGGTGAGGCGGTGAGGCGTGAGGCAGAATGTTATAGGTGCGCACATCTCACCACAATCGGGCGGCATCGCGAGATCGCGCGGCGTAAATAACGCGGCGGGTGGCGAATGCGGCGGTAAGCTGGCCCGTCACTTTACCACACGACAGAAATGTCTGCGCGGCGACCGTGCTTATAACTTTACACTTTAGCAAGTGCACGCTGTTCGCTCCGTGATAATAATTTCGACTGCTACTGATACCTCAATGAATATGAATTAAAAAAAACTTTGAACTACTCTACCAAAACAGACATATACATATATATGTAGCATAGGTAACTCGTATAAGTTGCTTCTACTAGTGCGCTTTACCACTGAGGACTACATCGCCGCTTACCATCATGCAGGATCGTAGTCAAGCTTTAGTCTTTGAACGCCCTTCAAACCGGAACACAATAATGTTTTCATTCTACTGTTTGACGGCTAAAATAGGCGCTATGATGACCCACGTAGATGGTGGTACACTACTACTACACTGCGGTTACCACTACAACTACTACGTACTATTATGATTTTTGTTTACATAAAAATTAAAAAAAAAAACGAAGCGATGTTTCCAACACTACAGGCACTAATAATCAATCAACCGATACATGTCCATAGCTGGACATAGGCCTCCCCCAAAGATCTCCCCATTATAGGGTTCCTATGGGAAGACGGGTCATTTCCCACCACGCTGACCCGATGCGGGTTGGTGAGAGCCAGAGCCTCCTTTGTCGATTAACAGGGTGCACTACGAGCAGGTGAGGTTGGCGGGTGTCTCGTGAGTTGTTAGCCCCGGCGGTAGTCTATACTAAAAATAAGTTAAAGTATATTAATTAGGTTTTTGCATAAATATCAATGATATGACACATGCGCATGTATATGTTTAGTGCGGATCCGTAACGCGGCGTTAAAAATGGCGCACGCGCACTGTCCGCAGCAAAACCATTTCACTTGACAATAGAACAACGGGCGGCTTTCAGAACTGGGTCAGAGTGTCGCGACACAAGGGTGCGGTGTCAAGAGTGTCACAGATAGCGGCTGGGTGCGCGGAGTGCAGCGTATAATAGCTTGTCAGGTGTCGCGCCTTATCTGATGAGCGGCCGACTTGTCTGTGCGGCGCTTTATCATAGCCAACCTTTAGTTTTTCTCCAAAAGCAAAACTCATTTGTTTTAATGATTAACATTATTTAAAAAAAAGACGTAATGTTACTTTTTTAACCTTTTAAATGTTAAGTGAAGTTATGGTATTAACTTAACAGTGAGGGTGTTGTTTTTAAGTAGATGCGGGTCCGATCCCCAAAGAATTTGAGCTTTCGGTGAAAGAAAAAATTGTGAGTAAATCTCATCGTAAACTATTGGGGAAATGTGACATCCGCCAACTAGACCTTGGCCAGTCTGGATAAATAGCATTGATACTCCTTGTGAAAGAAGGCACGGAGACATAGTAGTGGCAATAATAAGGTCGTTTATTAGTGCAGGGTTGTAAGGGGTCCCATCCACCAGAACTCACGGGTCCGATGCCAACCTCATTTGCTCGTGGCGCACCATGCTGATCAATAGACGAGGCTCTGACTGCTACCAACCCGCATTCAGCCAGCGTGGTAAGAAATGGCCTAAGTCTCCTCATATAAACCCCTATAAATGTAGAGATCTTTGGGTGAGGCTTATGTCCAGCCGTGGACATCTATCGGGTGATGATTGATTATTAATGCGTGTACTGTTGGAAATATTGCCTTTGTTCTTTTTTTAAAAAAATTATCATGTGAACAAAAATCGCAGTATTGTTTGGCAGTAGTAAAGTTAGTAGTAACCTAGTATATAGTAATACTGAGTAGTAGTATTTGATACCACAGTGTAAGTAGGTACCACCGCAATGTCTATTTCTGCCGCCAAACAATAGTGTGCAAATGTTACTGTGTTTCGGTTTGAAGGGCGCTGTAGTTAGTGTAGTTACTTGGGTAACGATACCTAACATCTTATGACTTAGGCCACGAGCAGAATGTGGTGCACTCTATAATATCATAACTAGCGACACGTTGATATGGGCGGGCATGTGACTTACCATCATCAACATCCTGTTCATCTCATCGCTTAAGTACATAAAAAAAATTCAAATTCGCTATTTGAACTTTGACTTTTTGTTATATATTATCATCAACCTGTCATTAGTTAATGTTAGTGCGCTTCACTATTTAAATGTCGTTTCAAATTGCACAATGTCGATATGAACGGGTGTTCGCATTAGTACACCTTCCTCTCAGATCCTGAACGCTGCAAATGGCCGCGGTGTCGCGATACAAACGAGTACGCACGGTCCAGCTAACAGCAGCCGTGCGATAAAGCGCGCAACTATCGGACTCGCATAAACACTAACGACGAGCCTCGCCGGCGAGACCCTCGCGGGGCACCAGCACAGGGTTGCCAGGTGTAACGACTAACAAAAAAATAATTCCGCGGTAACGTCACTTAATTTCTAGTTTAAATGGTACAGGGATTAAACGGTTTTTTCTTATTCTCCTTAAGATGCCTCTGCGATTAGCAGTGGTTGCCGGTCAGTTCACCATATTTCGCCCGCTCTCTTACGAGGTGGAACAGTTGGATGGGATTCGCGATCCCGGTTCACTACCTGTGTTTTTTTTGCGGGGATAAAACCCTCCAGGTGGTTTCCATCAGTGCATTGGGAGGGAGGGTGTTAATGCACCGGTGCCCCCTGAACTCTGGTTAAAACAAACCACGGAAGGGCAAAGCGCTCCTCGGCACCCACGCTGGGCTACGGCTAATACAAGACCTTTATGAATTTGCGGCCCTCTTAAGGCTTACTTATTGAGTTCTGGGGGCCCCCACCCTCAAGACCCATGCAATTTAACATAATATACACAGACCGTTAAGTTGGATATACTACGTTAGGTCTCATTATGTTAGTAATTTCCATTTCTAGAAAGTCTTTCTAACCGGAATATCTATTTACACAGTAGTTTGTGGTACTTTCTTGGCGGCTGAACAGGCGGACTAGACTTGTTAGAGACCGCCCAAGTCTCCTATAATCAGTACATCCATTATTTTGGTGCAGTAACCTCGAAGATTTAGTATCAGTATAGATGCCTCTTGTTATGACGATATATAATGCACCAGGCATTGTATGTCATCGTAATAAGAGACTTTATAAAATATTACTCCCGTTTTTAGAATGCACTGTAAATTAATTATAATTAAAAACTTAGGTTTTGGTATTGTTCTAATGCTAATAAAACTACTAGGATCATTAGGAGTCCTACATATCTTCGTATATTTAGTATTACCGCAACGAATACCACATACTAATCGATTCTTAAATACTTAATAAATCCATCGCATGAATTTGAAGAAAAAAAAACCACCATTAAATATATATGAATTAATTAAAATAACATTATTCAACCCTCAACTACGCGAAGGTCCGTGAGAGTTGAACTCTTGCGGTCGGCCATCTTTGTGATAACATTAATGACGTCATAAACCAGCCATCGGCGGTGGGGGGGGTAAGGAACGGTGAGCGGGGCGAGGGGGCGAGAGGGTGGAGTGGGGGGGGGTGGAGAGAGATAGGCGAGGAACGCGGAAGAATTAACTTCGCCTAACGACGGTGTAAATCACCTTCGCCATGGATCCTACGTGTAGTGTAGTGAATGTTTTGTAGTCTTAAATCATACGCATTCAATGGTAACAATAGGAGCGGGATTACGGTATTGCTACAATTGCTAATCTGCTAGATATCCTTCATGATTGCAACACTGGGATGCCGAATACCGTTACCCGGTATCCCAGTGGTGCACCACTTTATGGCCAAGGGTTGCCAGCACAGTAAACTAGTATACTACTAAATAACTTAGTAAAACTTAAATAGAATTATCAATACATATAGAAGAGGTGTAAGGGTTCCCGCACAACAACTCACGGGATCCAAGCCAACCTCACCTGCTCGTGGTGCACCCTGCTAATCAACAAACGAGGCTCTGGCTCCCACCAACTCGCATGAGGCCAGCGTGCAGGGAAATTACCCAAATCCCCTATACAAATTCCTACCCGTGGTGAAAGCCTTTAGTGGATGCCTACATCCAGCAGTGGACGTTCATCGGCTGATGATGATGGTGATACATACAGGAGATATCATCATCACAATCTCTACATCGATCGGTCTCGCGTTGCCAGCGTTCACTAGGTCCACGCTGTTCTCACCAGACCGTCGGTCCACCTTGTGATAACTATTAGACATAAACACTCAAAATTTGGTGCAGATATTACTTCTGCTATTTGGAGGTCAACTAAGAATGGATTTTATAAAATTCATTCTCCAAAGGGGGTTGTGGGGATATCACGGCCAGCAAAGCGAGAGAGGAACAGCTGCTTTGTCTATAAGCCATATAAAAGTTGGTGCTTCATCCCCCATGTTAAATGGAGGGAAGTTCTGCGGTGGTAAAGCGAACTAGTTTATTCACTCATCTTTTAACTCTAATCTTTATCTCTTCCTTTATCTTTAGTTGAGTGATATGTGTTTAATACGAATATTGAATTATTTACATAAATTTATGTAAACAATATAAAAGACTTTCATAGTAATATGTCAAAACAAAAAAAAATACTTTTTCTCGTTTCCAAGTAATGTTCGAATCGGATGGACTGGTTAAAGGACTTTTCAGAGCTGATGATATAAGTTAGTTAATGATCTGGAGGGCAAGATTCCTGGAAACCGTGCACCTGGTAGACAGCGGAAGCAATGGTTCGACGAGGTATTGTAATGGACCGGCTTTAAATACTATCAGTTGAAAAGGATGAGGATCGAATTGGTTTTTGCCTAATGATTAATCTAATGATGGTGATGAATGATCTGAAAGTTTTTTTTTATAATATTTGTTGCAGCTCATTGGTAAAATTTTGATGTTTAAATTTATTTGATGAACTAGAATTTCTTCGATATCAATAATGATAACAATATTAATAAAATAACAGGTAGTATGTCAGTCGGGTTCAACTAGTCAAACAGTATAAGTTAATACTTGTAAGTACAAACAAGTAATATTACCTGTCTAGTAACTTTGCGGTGTAATGGTCTATTTGAATATCAGGCAATAAGATGAAAGTCGACTCCACAATCTGATTTTAATAAATATAACTCTAAATTGCCCTGATCTGAACATGCGGTGTCCGTTCCCCGGGCTGGTGCGGCCCAGCGTGCCCGCGTGCCGGCGTGCCCGCGTGCCCGCGTGCGACACTGTTCGATATCCGAGGGGTCGCACGTCTGTTACTTCACTATTTACGAGCGGGCGATACCTTCGGTTTTAATAACAAACGCAGTGGGTATTTTTTTTTTTGGGCAAAGCACTGGCTAATTATTCACCTCCCGCAGCCGGATGGGCAGGTTTCATTTGAATAACAAAGAAGCGCTGACCGCTGCCTGCACCGGAAAAAGGAAAGATTGACACACTGATGTAACGGGGGAGGCAGCGCCCCGAATGGAGATGAGCCCCCGGATAAGTGTTTAAAGAGCTGATTGGATTTTAAATTCACACTTTTATCAGTGAACGTGTGAAGGGTTGCGCTGAACGCGAATGGTGGTGTTAAATGATTGCATTCAGGGCGCGGCGCCGCGTCGGCGGGATTCGATTTCGCGGAAGTAGATTGGGTTTTATGTTTGTTCTGACGTATACCGAGCTGAACATATATAAGTTATAAATGTTTGAGGGAGGACTACGCCCAGCGGTGGACGTCTGTCTGATTATGATGACGATAAATAGTTCTTCTGTTTTTATTTACTATTTAACAGAAGAAGGACACTTTATAGGTCACTGACGTAGCTCACAATATTGCTACACTTAAATGACAGTGGACAGAGCTTTAGTGAAACTTTGCGCGAAGTCCCAACGGCTGATGGGATAGTAAGGTCCTCGATTGACGCCCGCGTACCGGTAGACGTAGTGTTGCGAGACCTCCCACAAGTAAACCGACGATCTGGTGGAAGTTGCAGGAACCCACTGGATGCGAACAACGCGGGCGCGATCGATGTGGAGATCTTTGAGGGATGCCTATGTTCAGCACTGGACATCTATCGGCTGATGATCAAATTATAAATATACCAATTTGCATTTATCCAACTTGTTCACTTGATGGTAAGTGATACGTCCGCCTATAACAATGTGGCGCTACTTAGGATGATATATACTACACCATATCGCGCACGTCGTGTGAGACAAGATGTTGAGTTTCATTGTGCCAGTAATTACATTAGCTACAGCGCCTTTCAAACCGGTACACAGTGATATGTGCACACTACTGTTTGGCGGTACAAATAGGCGCTGCTGTGGTACCAACCTAGAAGGTCTCCGGCAACAGAGAACATCACCATTAATATACTGTATGCTGTACAGGCGATACGAGGGATATACTACGTGGCTGGTAACTTTGGGCTTGTGAATGGGTATTTTAGAAGACTGTTGTTGTCGAGGAGTGAATGGTTTCATCCCGGAACTTTGTTAGATTTTACCATCTCAACAAGCCGCGTTGGGCCAGCGTGGTAGGTGGCCCATATCCCCCCATAAGAATCGCTACCTGTGTGGGAATGTTTGGGGGGAGGCCTATGTCTACCAGTGGACGGCTATCGGCCGATGATGATGACACCATCGCGTAACAATGAGTATTATTGATGATGAAGTAGTTTAGGATGCAATGTGGGAAGCGTTATCGGATGTGACGAAAACAATTTAGCGGCGCCGGTACGCGTCCGCGTTTTAATGAAAACCCTCGCGGCGGTGGCGGAGGAGCACATAAGCCGGCAGCGGGTTTTTGATGAATGAACACATCACAGCTCCCGGCGTTGAATGACGGCGTACTGGGGAAGTGGGGCTCCGCACAACAAAAGGGCCGATCTTTGCACTTTGACATTACGCGATATAATCACGCACTAGAGGCTGGCTGGAGTGCGGCCGCGGAGCTATCAGGCCACTCTTGACACCGACAATGCCACTCGACGGAGTCACTCCGCTTGGATATCGGCGAGCACCCGGCACCCGGCCCCATTGTCTGCGGGCGAAACTTTTACGTTTTTCACCCCCGCTTCAAGGGTTAATGGAGGCGATTCGATTGGATCGATGCTCTTTTAACACGTTCACTGTCTACTAAGTGATATTAATTTAGTAATTTACACGAGAGAGATATTCATCTGACTGTGATGTTACCATAACAACGTGGCGCTGGTGAGGATGGTACATACATGAGACAATATGTTAACCTCAGTAATTTTACTAGCTACAGCGCCCTTGTAACCAGAACATAGTATTGTTACACGACTTTCAAAGAACCTAATTTAAAAGTTTTAGCCTCTAAGTGTTGATTACTAATTTAATTTTATAAAACAATGATTAAACAATAATTATTACATTAAAATTTGTGTAGAAATAAGTAAGAAATCAAATCATCGAACTTTTTCCTAGGAAATCGGGAAATTTTTCCAAAATATTTAAAAAATTAAATAACTCCATAAGCATTGTCTTGTGTGGAGTATACCATACATAGATAGATAGTATACGAGCTGTATACCATACATAGATAGATAGTATACGAGCTGTATACCATACATAGATAGATAGTATACGAGCTGTATACCATACATAGATAGATAGTATACGAGCTGTATACCATACATAGATAGATAGTATACGAGCTGTATACCATACATAGATAGATAGTATACGAGCTGTATACTTTAGCCCCTCCACACCTTTTACACATATTACATTTCACCCTGTATATTCGTAAGGGTATGTAAAAAAATACTACAGTAACATATAAAGTTTGATAGGGTGAGATTATAAATTAAAACTCTCTTACTGTATTTTATATGTATAAATGTGTGTGTTCATCGACTGATGATGATGATGATGATGATGAAATGTACACGATAAGAAAAAAAGTTAAGTCTAATAATGATAATTATAAAAATACATAGGAAATTTAAAAAGTAAGCTGCAGTAAGTAGAAATAGTATAACTTAGTATAAATGTAGATTGAGTAAACTTTTTTTCTCTGTTACTGGAAACCGTCAAGGTACCACCGCAGCTCCTATATCCGTTGTAAAACAGTAATGAGCAAACGTTACTATGCTTCGGTTTGAAGGGCGCTGCAGCTAGTGAAATTACTGGGGTAATGTGGCTTGACGTCTTTACCAAGGGGACGAGCGCAATGCGGTGCAGCGGGTATCGTTCTACCTAACGCCACGTTGTTATCAGCGGGCGTATCACTTACCCTCAGGGAACGTCCAGCTCGTCTCTTCGCTTCGTTAAATAAAAAAATTATAATTGTATTATAATAAAAGTCGCGCCCTGAACATGGACGCAAGAGTAAAGCGAAAACAACGAGATAATGTTTGTGGTGAAAAGGAAAATGAAGTATATACATGAAAGATGGACATGGAATATCTTCAGTAGTGGACGTCTACCGGCTGATGGTGGTGATGGCACATGAAAACATTAAATGTTAAGTTTCTATACTGTGTTAGTGTTTTATTAGAAAATAATAAAAAAACCTGTAGTTTGGGGTGGTTATAGACATACTGTGAATGAGGAGCGAAATAAACAGGAGGGCGACTGGAGTCCGATCTACGGAGTGGTCGCAGGGTTGCCGGGGGGTGATAATAAACTTTACATGATATCGGTGTATTTAGGTAAAAAGTTAGGATACCTATGATTGCAAGTATCAACGGTGACGCTTGTAATATAACCTGGATAACCTCATACTAAGCCAACATTTCAGCATTGCTGTTTACTCTGTCACCACCATATTAGCACTAGAATATTCTAGACTGGTAGGTTTCGATAGTCACAGATTCATTTTGATTTGTATATAAAAGACAATAATTCAATTACTATGACAGGCAGCGCAGAACCGACTAGAGACCGACAGACCGACCTCTGAGGAGTAGCAAGCACTGCTCTTGAAGGTCTCCAGGTCAATTAATTTCATGAAGCAGTTGTATGTGCTGAAAAGTTGCGCTTAAAACGCCTAGTAGAAGATAAGTCATTCAGGTGAATACAAAAACAAATAATCTTCAATATGGTGGATTTTTCTATTCTAAGAAGCGATGAGACGAGCGGGACGTACACCTGATGGTAAGTGACACTCCTGACTATAATAACGTGGCGCGAGTTAGGATATAACGTGTGTATACACACTGCAAAACGTTGCGCTCGTCATCTTGAGACATGTCTTATTACCCCAGTCATTACAATAACAACATCCTTCAAACCAGAATACAGTAATCTTTCCACGGTATTGCATTGCGGCAGAGGTAGGATCTGCGGCGGTACCTATCTGGTCCAGCGGCTGGGATTATTCCGGAAAACTACCCACAGTACATTTTATATGGAATGCAATGAGATCTCTGTTTTAAAACAGTGGTTCAAGACAGTTGGAATGATCTTGGTGGTAGAATTATATATTATCAGCAGGATGTTCAGCCCTAAATCAGCAATGGAGTGAAATGGAGGCAGCTTACGCTTGGACGAATGGAGTGAAAATATTCCAGTTCAAAAAGCCGCGAGCAGGACCGCCGGCAGCAAAAAGTCGCCATTGTCGTGTGTGGGAGAGCGGATGATATGTGCACACGACGATATTTTGTTTTTCCACAGACTAAAAATTGTCCCGCCGAACAACAGGCATCCCAGAGCATGAAACCTTTGCCTAGTCCACCATTCATCCGGTCGATCATCGAAACCAGATAAGTTAAAGTTGAAGTTTATACAATGACTCGCTATATAACTTTCGTTACTTCAAAATTTAATTTAAACTATACATTGTACTGTTTCTTTTAACAAATTATAATAAAGGTTTTAAAGGGCCTCAATTCTTCAACCATTGGCCTTTTTTTGTTAATGGGGGCGGGGTTTGGAAAGGGGATATCTTTTAAAAAGATATCCTGCTTCTGGGGAAAAGACAAGGTTATTTGAGATTTTTACCCAATAAAACATCCTAGGTGGTTAATTTCAGTTCCTCCCGGCACGTCGGGAAGAGCTTTTAGTCGCCTTCTGCGACAGGCAGGGTTTACTTAGTATTATTCTTAACAGCCAGAGACCTACAACAGGCCACATTCAAACGAGGGTCTAAGTCCAAGTCCGATCGATGTAAGGATCCTTGGAAAGGTCTATATCCAACAGTGGACGTCTATCAGCTGATGACGATAATAATTTTAAATAGAAAAAAACTGTTATGGGCCACCGCTTCACTTACTATCAGGTGATGTTTTATTTCATCGCTTTTAGAATGATAAGACTTAGGCATGTACTTATTTCGCTAAGCACATTACCGAAAGAGCACATTATACTGCAGTCTGATTATGAGTTTAATCATGATCAAGAATCATTGTTGCGTTCACAAAGTGATGTAATGATAGATAATCAATATGATTGTATGTATGGAAGGGGACCAACACAAAGACCGCGGGCTGCGGGACTCGGAGACCGAAACTCGCTTTTTGCGACGCGTGCCGGTAATATGACACCAATGTAACAGCACCCTTATTGTAGCCGCGCGGGATTATTTAACAGATATCCCGTTCAAAAATTTCTCATCGAAAACAATAATAGTATATTGTACTGTTGACATTCTTTCATCAGCAGTCGATAGATGTCCACTGCTGGCCACATCGGTCGGTCCTGCGTCAGACAGAACGAGCACCTGTACCGCCACCTACAGTCGTCGTCTGTAGGTGTTTAGGCCATTTTCCCATCACGCTGGCTCAATGCCAGTTCATGGAAGCTAGGTCCTTGTTTGTTGATCAGCAGGTTACACCACAAGCAGGTGAGGTTGACTCGGATCCCCTGAGTTGTTGAGCGGAGCATATTATAAAAGTGGACTATAAGAGACCTATATTCAGCAATGGACCTCCATCGCTTTAAGTGATGGTCATGATTATCTTTTACAATTTAACATTTTCCTTGTTTTTACCAAATATGATTGAATTTAATTTTAAAAAAGAATATCTATTATTTTTAAAATTTCATCAGCTATTCAAGCTGCTATGAAAGCTATCAAAATTTCAAAAGTGAAGATGGTCGCTCAATTTCATGGACTTAGATTCTCATTGCTAATATAATCAAATTAAATACTGAGCACACAACTAGAACACTTCAAGCAAGACAAAATGAGCTCATTCTGCGTTGAGGGGACTGTACACTAGACGAATAATTAACGTGCTCCTGAATGAGTCACCTCGTGACGAGTAACAGTTTAGACTTAAACTAACCAGAGCAACAGAGTGTGTGTCAATGTTGTTGTGTGTATCTATGTATGGGTTATGTTTGTTCGTCAATCACGTGAAAACTAAGTAAAATATCGACACGGGATCATGACTGGATCATGACGGGATCATGACCATTTGACACGGAATGATTTGATGGCTATAGGCTTATTTATTTATTGCATTTTATGCATCCTTCATTATTTCATTTTTAATTACCTTTTTTTAATAATTTAATTTCGTATTATATATGCGGTTGCCATAGTAATGGTTACTATAGAAAGTCCTTTGCGGTCTAATTTTATACGGCTAGCGAAGCGGTGGGGGAGCAGCTAGTACACAGTGAAGTATGAAAATGGAAAATGCAT
Source organism: Ornithoptera priamus (assembly GCA_029034505.1). NCBI lineage: Eukaryota > Metazoa > Arthropoda > Insecta > Lepidoptera > Papilionidae > Ornithoptera > Ornithoptera priamus. The sequence continues at coordinate 121,901 of JARDWD010000672.1, forward strand.
TCTCGAAATTCGAACGCGCGCCGTCAATGTGAATTCGAAATTTGAAATAGTTAAAAGAGCACAAATGTAAGCAGTATATATTTTTTATTAATAGTCATTGGAATGAATAAAAACGTCGCGCGTAACGAAGCGGCGCGGTGCGGCGCGGCGCGGTGCGGCGCGGTGCGGCGCGGTGCTGGCCGGCATGCGGGCTGCGGGGCTAACCGCCGTAATAGAATTGCGACACGATGAAAAAAAAAGAAGATGGCGTCACCCTCGCGCGAGTCAGCGTTTTCGGAACGAGCTTAAATGTTGAAAACCCAATTTGACGGGCCGATTAACACGCCGGGCCCCGCGTCCACGTCACGTGATAGATTCTGTTTTAGCGCGCGCTTTCCATTACCCCCACAATAAACGGCCATTGCCACTATATACTACGGGAAGAACCTGGTCGTGGTAAGAACTTCACTGGTTATAGGCCTCTTTTGTCGGAGACCGTCTAGGTAGATACTACCGCAGCTCCAACTTCTACCGCTGAACAGTAGTGTGCAAACATTGCTGTGCTCCGATTTGAAGGGTGTTATAGCTTGTGTAATTACTGCGGTAACGAGACTAGACATCTATGTCTCAGGACGACGAGCACAACGTAGTTCAGTGTATAGGATCCTAACCAGCGCTGCGTTGTTATGGGCAGGCGTATCGCTTATCATCAGGTGAACATCCCGCTAGCTTCGTCGCTTCGTTGAATAAAAACACTTACCTAATTAATGCAGCGCTAATTACATTAATTTACGCTGCCCTATAATATGACAGACCTTAAGGTACGCAAGATCTTCAATTTTGGTAACTCTGTTGTGATGACTTAAGATGACGAAACGTCCCTGGTAGGCTTGTAGATTATTTGACTTCAATAGACTTAACAACTCAAATTTTTATTACAACGCCAACCTATTTGATCTCGAAATAGACCCCTGTGTTACAAGAGGTGAAGCTGCACCGGGGATGCACAGGGTGCAACAGTATAAACACGGTCGGTCGGTTAAACCAGCTCCACGGCCGCTCTCCCGTGGCGCTTGTAAGTCGTGCCCGAGGGTACCATTGTGCTCAATTCGGTCTCCGAGTTAATTGTTTTTAATTCGTGGGCCCTGTAAGTTTTAATTACGCCCACGGCGGCCCGCTAATGGCGGCCATCGTGAGCGCACGCGCAGATCGCGATGTACTCCACCCAATTGTACAGTTACCGCCGGAATTGGTTCGTAGTACCTAATATTTTTTTAGTATTTATTATAAGTATTCTCATCACAACATAAAATACAAAAAAACTATTAATTAGTCAAAATTGGTACAGCAAATCATCTCTAAGTCTCCAAAGTCACCGGTTTTACGAGCTATGTGCCCCGCCGTTGCCACTTCAGCATCGCGCCTCATAGAGCTATGTCGGTGATCCTGGTTACTCTGCCAAGCTCCTCATTTTTCTGATTGATGATTTATGGCAAAATCCTTTTATGTTGCACAGGATAAAACAAGGAATTATAATAAATAAACGTTGGAACAAAACCTCCAACGCATGCTTCCAGATAAAGATATATCTTTCTATCCGCACATACCACCGCAGAGTGAAATTACTTAAAGTAACTTAACAAACAAGAAAACTTTAACATAAGTAAAAACTAAAAAAGAATTCAATTTAAAATAATCATTAGAGATAACGTAAAATATAATGTTGAAGTGAAAGCAGCGTGTGTGCAAAGGAGTGTACTTAACGTGAAGGTGGACTTGTAACAGTCCGAGGTCCGTCCTCATTTGGTTAATTCGGTCTCTGTTCAGATCCACAATTAAACAGGGACAAAAGAAAAACTCGGGCCCCGACGCCCGGCCGCATCACGACCGGCTCAAATTAACGACTCGGGAAACTTTTTTAATGAGGTCTATCCCCCAACCCCCTTACAGTATCACATACACACTTACGTATGTCAAGTGGAAATAGTCCAGGATAAATTAAGATTTTGTTAAAAAATCTAGGTCTTGCATTTCAGATACGTTAGGTAAGGATGGTCATAGACTATATATGTTGTTTATGGTCAGCAGTTTTTTCTATTCTACGAATCGACGCGGCCGTAACAACGTGGTGCTACTTAAGATGATATACACTGCATCACGTTGTGCTCGTCGCCTTGAGATATAAGATATTAAGGCACAGTACTTTTGTAACAGTAGTCGAAGGACGGCCTCGAGCCCGATTATGACTGCTGCTGCCGGTGCAGGACGGTCAACTGACTACCATCATTACACATCATCAGAATATAGACATTCAAGTCAATGGTACAATTGGAGCAGCCACAGGGTTCTTAAAGAAGTTGAGTGCAGTTGAGCTTCCCGCGAAGGGCAACTGTCACAAGGAATAGTTCGGTGATCCGCATGATGGTTTTCGTTAGACAACAACCGCATCACGACCAGTACCTTTCGAGGACATGGAGATAAGGTTAGTTCTATCAGGCCCTATATTGATTTGAGGGGATAAAAGGAGATAAAAGGTTTGTTTAAGTTAAAGCCTTTACATATAATAGTCATAACTAGTTATTGGGGTGTAAGGGTTCCCGCACCTACTCACGGGATCCAAGCTAACCTCACCTGCTCGTGGTGCACCCGGCTAATCAACAAGCCAGGGTCTGGCTCCCACTAACCCACATTAAGCTAGGATGATGGGAAATGGCCCTAATCCCACCATATGAATCCTTACCCGATCGATGTGGGAATATTTGAGGTAGGCCTATGTCCAGAGGTGGACGTCTATGGGTTGATGATGATGACATTTATAATTACTAGTAAAATATAACTGACCTTTTAGTGTACTAAAAACTTTTCCGAGCTATTTAATTTTTTTTTTGAATCTCTACTATCGGTTTTGTTAAGTAAAGCGATCCGATAAGCAATCTCTTACAAATGCGGTGGCACGGGGCGGTTAACCCTAATCCGGGTAGCCACCCCATCTCTGGCGAATCTAACCGCGACTTCTGGCTCCGCGCAACCCTCCGAACTCTGATCAGCCCACTTGTACGAGATAAGTCCGAAGATGAATGAATTACGTGGTTTTTTTTAAATCTTATCCGAGGATTGAATTAATGACTAGAATTAACTTTGATTTGTTTCTTTACTAAAATATTAACTTAAACTTATGTAAATTTTAATACATATATATATATATGTATTAAAAATTCATCATCATCATCAGCCTCAGATCTCCACTTCGATCGGCACCCATGTATATATATATATATATATATATGTATATAAGCACCAAATTTTGTCAAGTCTCTTTACCCCGGTAACGTCACTAGCTACAGCGCCCTTCAAATCAGAATACGGTAATTTTTTCACAATACAGTTCGGCGGCAGAAATAGGAGCTGCTGTGGTACCTAGACTGTCTCCAGCAATAGAGAGCACGAGTCAAACTTATATAACTGAACATAATGATACATAACGACTATTATTTCATATTACCTTTTAAATACAGATAATTTTTTTTCACCAGTCTCCATTGTCTTAGACTGTCTAGGTAGGTAGAGAAAAGAGAGAGAAAGAGGGGTAATAATAGTTTCACTTATCCCAGGTTCATCATTATCATCATCACCCGATAAACGTCCATTGCTGGACATAGGTTATTTCCAAAGATTGCCACACGATCGGGTAGAGATTCATATGGGGGGATTTGGGCCATGTCCCACCACGCTGGCTCAACGCGGGTTGATGGGGGCCAGAGCCTCGTTTGTTGATTAGCAAGCTGGTGCAGACTGCAGCGAGCAGGTGAGGTTCGCTTGGCTCCCGTGTATTGCCGTGTGCCCCTTAAATGAGGTAAATACTTAAACTGTTAAAGTATACCGCAATGTATAAAATGTATATTAAAGCCGATCGTTAGATATATCCGTTCGGTAAATCCGGTGTGTGCGACTTTCGCTGGGGGTGGGCATAATCGTATCAGTACACACATCGCTACTGCGCAACGACACCCCAGCGCTGTGACCACTAATCAATGGTTAGAAAACGTCGCCAGATTTAGGGGTTGTTGAGAGGGTAATTGCTAGTTGCGGTACTTGGGGCGATGGTAATGTATAACCACAACATTGGCGGAGGAACTGGTGATCAGCAACCCAACACCGCGCTACACGGGCGAACGTAATGGCCGCGCTAAAGAGATAATTGATGCCTCCGTTAACGCTGAACACCACCGGCGGTACTTCGTATGGTCCCCCCGTGCGATACTTAATCATTTATTATTGAATTTGATTTAAGGTTTTTTTTTAAGAGACGAGTCGAGCGGGACCGTCACCTGATGGTGAGTGATACGCCTGTCCGTAACTATGAAGTGGTGGTTGGATGGGATACACACCATCGTATTGCGCTAGTTAGCTAAGAGATAAGAAAGTGGTTGAATCTTATTACCCTAATAATTTCACTAGCTACACCACCCTTTAAACCGGAACACATTAATATTTGCCACACTACTGTTTGTCGGTAGGGTAGGCGTTGGGGTGATACCTAAAATTTTGTCATGATTGTGATGATTTCAGTGGTAGCAGGTCTCTTTTAGCGGAGAGTATCTAGGTAAGTACCACCACCGCAGCTCCTATTGCAGCCGACAGACAGTAACCTGCAAACATTACTGTGTTTCTGTTTAAAGGGAACTGTAGTTAGTTATATTACTAGGGTAACAAGACTCAACATCTTGTAGCTCAAAGCGACGAGTGTAATGTGATGCTGTGAGTATCCTAATTAACGAAACGTTGGTATGGAAAGAAGTTCAGTTGATATAAGGTAACTTCTGAGATCTCTAGATTTTCTCTTCTAGTATCTTGCTGCTCCCATGGTTTCACCGAATTAAAAAAAAAGGTAAGTTGCTGGGGTAATCAGACCTAATATCTTACGTCTCGAGGCGATGAGCTCACGGTGCAGTGTACGTCGTCTTAACTAGCGGCACGCTAACGCCAGCGGAGGCGTAGTCTCGGGCTCTTCGTTCAATACAAAAACGTTGTTAGTTGTTTTTAGTGGTTAGTAATAAGGTGGTTGTTTTTATTTATTTTTGTTTATTATTATGACCGGAGAGCGTTTCAATTAATCCGCAGCGCCGGCTGGATGGGTGCGCGTTGAATATTCATCCGGTCACAGCTCGTTAGGTCGTCGGCGGTCAGTATTAACAATCTGCCGCTTCGGAGGGATCAAACCCTGGACCCCCGCTTTAATAGATCATACGTACATTTGCATTTAACCAAAAACATACAGGAGTTATATTATTTTGGACCGCGATAGGCTTTTTATCAAACATAGTGATACGTATCTGCCCATAACTGCATGGCGCTAGTTGGGATTGTATACCCAAGTAATTACAGTAGCTACGACGCCCTTCAGACCGGAACACAGTGATGTTTGCACATTACTGTTTGTCGACTGCAATAGGCGCCGCGGTGATACCTACCTACATCCTCTCCGGCAACAGGGACCTACCACCAGTGTATATATATATTAAATGAAATGACAGTAAAACGGTCTTTTAAAACTACATTAGTATATAAACTTTAAAACACTATTCATTACCTTTGAATCATTTGTACAAACGGCTGAACCGGAATATATATAAACGGTTCAACCAGCGATGCTCCCTTCGTGTCTCACTAATGAGCAAACACTGTAGCTCCAACACGGGAGCGGAGCTCACTGCTCTACCGTCTACCGTCCCGTCGGCTTCCGGCTTTGATCATCTATATATACATATATATATATATATATATATATATATATATATATATATTTAGTCGCCTTCTAACACAGGCAGGAGTTACCGTAGTCCTATACTTACTAGCCTGAAACTACAAGACTAAGTATCGTTACCCTAGCAATTCCACTAGCTGCTGTGCCCTTCAAACCGGAACAGAGTAACGTTTGCAATACTGTTTGAGAAATAGGAGTTGCGGTGGCATCTAACTGGACCAGTGGCTGACAAACTGTTTACTTAATTAACTTCCCAGTTATAGTTTCGACATAGAAGACACCTTAAGACATGTCGTTTGGTTAATTTAAACAATTCCTTATTCAAATTTCACAATCTCATTTACACAATAGCGAATGTATTAGGCGTCGTAATGTTTTCAATTATGACGTCACCGGATCGGGCCTGGTGGAAGTAATTAGCAATTACCGACCCCTGATGCTCGGTGACAGAGCAATGTCTCTCTCTCTCTCTCTCTCTCTATTTATATATATACATATATATATATTACGAATAACAAATAACAACATCGAAGAAAAGACTTGAATAGACATTTTAATAAGGCTGCTATATGCTATATATATATATATATATATATATAAATTTATGTGTAAAATGAATTAATGTTTCGTCTGTCTGATTGTTCTTAGTGATGTAATTAATCAGTGGACTAATTTTGATTAGACTTTTATTGGTATAATATGTATGAAGACAAACAATGATGAACTCAATCATATTGTAGGCTAATAGAGTTCGGGCCAGAGAACTGTATCGGATCAAGTTAAACGTTAGTTTACGTAGTTTATGTAGTTTTAGTTAAGATATATAATGAAAGTTTTTATTACTACAGCTACATATAGGCATATGTGGAAATTTTAAAACAATCTTTTCATTATAATATATAATTAGATGAAAGCGCGTCGTACGAGCGGCAACTCGATACGAAATAATTATAAAGCGTTGATCCCCCAACAGTTGGACAAACAGGCCCCCCACGGGGGTCCGACGTCTTTTTATCGGCGGGGGACCGCAAATTTCTATTTGCATATCTCTGCTCTCATAAATCTCTGTTTCACTTATTAGCCCCTTTTCCCTGTCCCCGGGTCCACAAGAGCCGCGCCCGGTCAGGGTTAGCGGCGAGCTTATAAAACTTGCTTAGCGCCCTCAGCGCGCGCCCGGGGGTAGGGGATGGGGGGTGGCGGGGTGGTGTTTACGAACCGTTTCCACATACCGCTGTAATATATCGCAAAGGATATATAGATCAACCCGTTTGCTAGTCTACGTAGTAAAAATATTGTATTACAAAACACAACTATGATGTATATATAGCTTTCTTTGTCACTGTGTGCACTGCAATGACACAAAATGGCGGTCGCTGGTGTAAATGTAGCCATTTAACGAACAACACGCTCAAATAATTTTCATATATAATTTAATCTTTGTATTGAACATACCTCACTCAACTTTTAAAGATAAAAGAAGGGTGAATAAGCTAGTTCGCTTTACCACCGCATCCCTCTCTCTCATCTCCATTTAACACAAGGCGGAAGTGTGATAGAGCACTAACTTATTGGAACTGTTATTGCTTGGTATCGCTTATAGACTATACTAGCCGTTCTCCGCAGGGTTTCCTGGCTGCAACAACCCCGCAACTCTCTTTGGGGAAGGAATTATGTAAAATCTATTCCTAGCTGTCCTCTAAATAGCGAAAGCAATACCTCTACCAAATTTTGAGTGTTTACGTGTAATTTCGTGATGAGTCAATGAATGAGTGGACATCTCCTATAAATAGATTATATAGAAATAGCTTATTACTATAGTAGGTACAAAACATCTTGTCCATATCTCGCTTACAGTGCGGCTAAGAAAAGCTTTTTAGATTAGACTTTTTTCTCATGCATAACTTCAATAAACATTACAGGGTTTAATAAGCCTTGTACAGTGATAGTTTCACGACCAGATTTAAAACGTCTTGTACTACAGGAATGGAAAAAAACCATTTGCAAAGGTAGCGCGTAAAAACTATTCTACAAAGAACAGAACTATGCAATCATTAAAAAATTAGGGTGCTTATACACTGCAGTAAGTTTGGTTAGAAAATATTATTATATATATTTTTTTTTACTTGTATGTACCAATGGTAAAAAAAGTATTATAATGTATAAGCATCCTAACCTAACTACTACTACTAATATGTACACAACAAAGCCTATTTTAATCGGAAAACATGTGTGCTAATATTACTTGAGTTCCGGTTTGCATGGCGCTGTTGTGAAATTACAAAAGTATGGAGATAACATTTTTTTTATATGTTAAGCAGTGTATATCATCCTAACTATATTATTTTAGGCTTATCATTACTTTTTTTTATTCAAGCAAGCGGGAGACGAGCTGGACGTTCACTTGATGGTAAGTGATACACCTCCACGTTACAACTTGACGTTAGTTAGGATAATATACACAGACCCCTTCTACACCTTGTGCCTGTTGCCATTACACATAAATGGCGAATCTCATTACCAAAGTAATTTCTCTAGCTCCAGCGCCCTTCAAACCGGAACAGAAATGTTTGGCGGTTGAAGTAGGGGCTGCGGTTGTATCTAGACAGTCTCCGGCAACAGAGACCTACCATCAGCAACACATTACTATCAGAGTAACGTTTCGCTCGCTTCAAATGATTTGATACAATAAAACGTCATCCGCCATTTTGTATTTTCTGGCGGGAATCACGGAGACCGGAGAACCGTAACTATTACATTACATAACATAACATAACATAACATAGTTATATTAAATGAAGTATATGTGAAAGTAGAAAAGGTGCAAAGTAAATACTTACGTTTGTGCAGCAGGCGAGTTGGCGCCGTCTCCAGGCGCCACCGCTCCAGGTTTAGTGACAGGACTTAGTGAAAGGGGGTTAAGTGGCGTTTACATGGGGCGTGAGTCGCTCAGAAAAACAAATGAAAGGTTAGTATTGTGATGAAACGGCGACGGACGTCACCGGAAGTAACCACCACCACAACGAAACCGTGAGAGTAAACAAACATGCATTATACCTCTATAAGCCATGCAAAAAACTGAGCTTCGCAGATCACACATGATCATCATCAGCCGATACACGTCCACTGCAATGCATGAGACACACTCACACACACACACACTCACACATATATATATATATGTATATGTGCATAGCTATGTATATATGTATATACATGTATAGTTCATTGCGCACACAATTCGTTTAAAAGCTTAACATCTAATATTGTGTTATGTATATATCCTAACTGTCACCACGCTCTCATGTTATTACCATCAGGTGATTACCTCCCGCCCCTCGTCAGTTCGTTAATTTTAATTCATTGAAGCGATTAGACGAGCAAGACCATCACCTGAATATAAGTGATACACTTGCCCATAAGTGGCGCTAGTTAGGATGTTACACACTGCACTACATTGCCCTCGTTGCTATAGACAAAGGATGTCAAGTTTTATTACCACTATAATTTAACTAACTGCGGCGCCCTTCAAACCGGAACACAGTAATGTTTGCACACTGCCGTTTCCGGCAGAAATAGAGGCTGCGATGACACCTAGTCTACGGCGACAGAGATCAGGTCACGGCTCCTGTCCTCCGACACGAGTACCCTGGTGCAGGGTCAGTCGGTGCGATGGCTAAAGTGGTTATCGTTCTCACCTAAGCACACCCTTAACCTTCAAATCGCAAACACAAAAACATTGATGCAGTACAAGGAATATAACCCTTGTTTAAGGGTACTTTTACGATTAGTTAAAACGTCATAGGGTTGTTTTTTTTATGCAATTAAATGACGAGACGAGTGGGACCTGGACCTGTGTTCACTTGATTGTAAGTGATACCTATAATAAGTGATACCTAGAGAAATAGGTGCTGCTGTGATATCTACCCAAACGCTCCCCGGAAACAGAGACTTGTCATTAGTTATATAGAAGGTTTTATTTCCGGCAATATTCAATAGGAGCAAAAGGAAAATTACCGGAAATAAAAACTTAATAGATTTTAAGATATAGACCGTTTCCACCTTTCTCCAATTCAACCCCACAAAGTAACCACTAAAATATTTTCCTTCGGAAATTCTATGAACGCATTAATTTGTTTTTGTTCAATTTGAACCGTTTCCACTGCATCAGTGGTTTTTGCTATAATTAAAGTTTTACTTCTTCAAAACATATGGAAGACGGTGATAGTATAGTAGTGTGCGAACATTACTGTGTTCCGGTTTGAAGGGAGTTGTAGCTAGTGAAATAACTGGGGTAGCGAGCCATAACATTCTGTCTTAAGGCGACGGGCGCAATATGTTACTGTGTATACCATCTCAATGACGGCCACGTTGTTATGGACAGGGGTATTACTCACCATCAGGTGAACGTCCCGCACTCATAGACAACGCTGGCACTTCCTCGTGCCGGAGACCAAGAGTTACTTTGGGTCGCCGCGCCTGAGAAGTGAAGAGTGTCACGCTCGTCTCGTCGCTTCATTAATTTACAAAAAAAATGCGTACAACCTACCATTGCAGGACAATTTTGCGACAAAGTATTACGGAATAGGTAATTAATTCCATAGTATCGGGTTCGTGTCGTGGCCGTGTCGTATATCACGGGAACCGCCCTCGGCACCGCCTACGCCGTGTACGCCGATTTATATCGCGATAATCTAACGACAAGCGCGTCCAGATATATATACACACATATATATATACACATATATATATACACATATATATATACACATATATATATAAATTGGCCTTGTCATCAAACTAATGGCATAAGTATACTACGTTGGTATGGTTGGACAGTGTGTCATGTAATATTATTGCCCTGGTGGAAAGTGGTACTTGCGCTTCTTGTGGACCTAAGATAAATCTCTGATTAAAACACAATACTCTTCATTATAGCACACGGCTGCCGACCAGAACCCATTCGTGTACCACCGACGGGTATATCGCTGATGAAACTGACGATGTAAACTGATTCCCCAAATAAAATGACACATTTGCTACATTTTTTACTCTCATCACTTAAGCTGCCATTTCCTTTTTTCTTTACTCACATAAAATCGGACATCCCCCACACGCTTTCACACTAACAATATTTCTGAAGCAATTGGAAGCAGGCGACAAGGCGTCACCAAATAAAACTCTCCGGTCAAGAAACTGAAGCTGGATCACCAGTATAAAAGGAGCCCAGCACTGATAGCAATCCAGTACTGTATCTATTACAATCGGGTGCCATCGGTAACTGGACGATGTACACCTCTAGCTAATACTAGTACCGTTTCTGTAAACAACTTTGAGCTCTATTGCGTACGTGACAAAGGCTTTCGGGGAGACTTTAAAGGTTTGTAAATGGTTAATGTATATCAATTTCAGCAATAGTCGCGGCGACAAGCGGGGGCGCGCGTGACGTGAATGTCTATTGGCGGACCTTTACCTTGTTGCCGGGTGTCCGAATCCCACGCGTGGGACGATAACTTCATCGCACCAAAGCATACTCTAGTTTAGATGATTATTTTAATACCTTAGTATGGAAATGTGCAATTTTCTTTTTAACTATTTTATTATATATAGACAGAGTTGTGGGTACAAACAAAAAATATCTAATCTCTCTCTCTCTCTCTCTCCGAGTACCTTCTCTGTTCTTCTCAGAAGAGAAAGAGTTTTGAACTGATGTATATATGAACAATTAAAATGGTCATTCTAATGAATGCAATAAAGACATTTTGTATGAATTGAAGTCAACAGTTGAATCAGAACATTTATTTAGTTTCGTTTATTAGTCAAGCAGGCATTAAGCATTAATTTTGTACTTTAACTTATGTAAATGTAACTTTAAATCTCAAGCACTCTGTCCTCTCTGCTGGCCGTAGCTCCTCCGCAATTCCTGTTGAGGTAGGAATTTTGTAAAATGCGTTGTTATCTGACCTCGAAATATTGGAAGCATTATATTTATGAAATTTTAAGTGTTCACGTCTTATTAGACCTGAACGTTGTAGAGATCTCGTGACGAGTCAATGAGTCTGCATATATATATATATATATAGAGATAGATAATAGAGTTCAGCGACTTAAGACCACAACGAAAGGTGTTAGCTAAAACATCGCCATGTTGTATTGCCTAAAATATTTAAACGGGATTTGTTTTTATTCAATGAGACCAGCGCGACGTACACCTGATGGTAAGTGATACACCCGCCCATAAAAACGTGGCGCTCGTTAGGACGATATATACTGCACCACTGACAAGTTGCGCTCGTCGCCTGAGATGAGACAAGATCTTAGATCTTAGATCCGAGTAATCACGCTGGCTACAGCGCCCTTGTACCCCGATCAGAGTAATGTCCGCACTGTTGGTCGGCTGCCACAGGCGTTGCGCTGGCACCACCAGCACAGTGCCACGTTTCGCATCCGTTGTATGTATACAATGCATACAATGCATACAATGCATACATCGATACAACAGACATTACACGAATCGGAAAACAATTGAAATAAATAGCGTATAAAACAAATGTATGCAAATTCAATTTAACCGTATTTACACGTATATCCCGACCGGGGACATTGTCCACAATCGCTTGCATGTATAGTTGTGTGCGTGCGTGCGTGCGTGCGTGTGTGCGTGCGTGCGTGCGTGCGTGTGAGTACTTTAATACGACCTAATAGATTAGCGTTCAATGTAAATGTATTGAATATGTGCCGTCGCGAAGTGCATGGTGCCCAACGTTTACTGGTGGCTGTTACAGGTCTGTGACTGGACGCTGTCTGGGTACCGCAGCTGCTGCTAAAGCCACAGCCGAACGGTAGCGTGCAGGCCTTGCCGTGCTACGGTTTGAAGGGCGCTGTAACTAAAGCAATTGCTGAGGTAACGAGACCTAACATCTTATATCTCAAGACGACGAGCGCTAGACTGTGGTGTGGTGTATATCATCCTATCCAGCGCAAGGCTTTTATGGAGAGGCGCATAACTTACGACCAGGTGACGGCCAAGCTGTCGTCGCTACGGCAAATGAATAAACTCCATTGACGAGTACTTCAGCGATCATTGAACTAACCCGCTAGCGATCTAGGTACATTTTTGGATCCTGTCTTATGTGTTATATATTATATTAGAACATAATTTTATATGTGTTGTATATCCTATTATACATAATACTATATGTGTATTAAAAAACAAATAATTGTAAGATATTGAAGAGCGTTTCCAGCGAACGTTCGAAGCAAACCGCCGAATCTATTAGATTAATTGAGCAATAAAGAATCAGTTCGCGCATTGTGAGGGGAAAAGTCGGCGGCGGGCCGACGGGGAGTGGGCATGGGAGTGGGAGTGGGCAACACTTCATTTCACGCGTTTTATACGAAGGAGGGCCTTGCCCGTGAGCGAGGCACTCGATAAATCTTCCGACGGAAACATTTTTTTTGTCCGACGAAAATAGTTTCCTCTTGTTTTGCGGGGGCGGAATAGTTTTGGGGATGCGGTTACTGACTCGTGCCGTTTTAAGTTATTAATCTTCTGCTGCGCTCTGGAATTACTTCTGTGATTCCTCTTCTACGACGCCATATTTTAATGGATTCTCGATAGATGAAAGAATTTTTATTTAAAAAAAATATTATTTACTGGTGGCAGTGCTCTGCTGCCGGAGGCTGTCTGATTAGGTACCACCGTAGCTTTTATACTACCGCCAAACAGTTGTTTGAAAACATTACTGTGTACCGGTTTGAAGGGCGTTGTAGCTAGCGAAATTACCGTGGTAACACCGCAATGTGATGCTGTGTATATCATCCTAAGTAGCAGCATGTTGTTACGGACATGTCGAATAAAAAAATTGTATTACGAAGCAAACGCGTAACCGTTCCGCCTTAGATATAGTCACAAATAACTTTTAGTTAAAATAACTGTTGAACAGCACAGTTATAGAAAGTTATTTAATATCACTATAAGAGAAATTAAACGCCCTAAAGTTAGTGAAATTCTTAGAAAGAATTGTACCAAATATATAAACAACTTTCTTTTTATCCCTCAAATTATTCTTGTTGTAAAGTGTTAAAGTTATATATATATATATATAATGTGTGTGTGTGTGTTAGAAATACATAAAAGTTAAATTTATACTAAATCTTCCATTTTCCCACAAAAAAGGAAAACAAATGGGCAGCCTATAGCAGTAGATCTTTATTCATTCTAGGGGTTGGAGCCAATAAATCAGTTGGATGTATGTCAGTACCACTACTATAGATGTGGTCAAATGTTTGATCCAACATTGGAGCAAATAACAAACTATGGCTAAATCAAACAAATGTTGCAGTTCTACTATGTAATATATTATTTTAATATCAATATCGTATACAATTTTTTCATATGTATATCTATATAAATATAAGTGTTGTTTATTTACTGAAGCGACGAAATATACCTCATAACGGGGCGCCAGTAAAGATACGCACAGCATCACCTCGGTGTTCGCCGCCTTATACATAAGATCTCAAGTCTAGTGCCCATAGTAATTTCACTAAGTTACACGCCTTTAAACCGGAATAAATGTATTTTTTTAACAGCCTATTTGCGTCCCCACTGTTGGGCATAGACCTACCCTCAGTATCAGGGCACACAAATGTATGCAGACTACTACTTGGAAGAAATAGGAGCTGCGGTGGTACTAAACAACTACCAGTACCTTCTTTGTAATATTAAACGTACAAACGATAGTAACTGATACGCCTGTCTATAGCAACGTGGCACTAGTTAGGATGATACACACAGCATCACATAAGCTGTTAAATCTGTTACTTCTCTAGTCTTTCTAACTGCGTCTTGCAAAACGGAATACAGCAATGTAAGCACAGTACGATTTGGAAGAAAATAGAGATGCAATGATTTATTTTTTTATTTAACATAGCGTCCATCTGTCCACAACAACGAGGCGCTAGTTAGGATGGTACACATAGCAGCTCATTGCACTTTCGCCTTAACACAAGATGCTGGTCTCGTTACACCGTACAAACAGGAACACGGGAATGTTTGCGGGTTGAAATAGGAGATGCGGCGGACAGAGAGCTACCGCCAGTTAAACACCTATAGACGTCGATAATAATTATTATACCAAATCTAAATATTGCATAGATAATAAATATTTAAACGAAGCATTATTTAAATACAGATAAAATAGAAAAGCAATTAAAATAAGTTATCGTTTATCACTTACTAAATACACTAACAGTAAGCAAAACAAGCCACCGAAAGTAGAACTACATTAGTTAAGAGCAACCATACAAAGTGTATCATACGGACGGTTCAAGTTGTATTGGTCATGTAAGCGTCCGGTTAGTTACGTTCGTTTAAAAAGCTAAAAAACAACTTTGAAAAATAACTTTATAATCATTTCCGGCTTCCTATCGATTAATTTAACTGTAAACGTGAATTAATTTGACGACATATATATGTTAATGTTACATTTGCTATGATTTATCACTGACCAATAAGAAACGTCTTAGTTTATATTATAATCTGTGAAATTAATATTTATTTATATGAACTGGCGACATATATCATATCTAATACCACTTTATGTATATTTGTACTAATCAACGAGAGCTAGGGAGGGGGGGTGTGGGGTGTGGTGACGCTACGCCCACAGCTGTGTTAGGGTGATATACACAGCAGCACGTTACTCTCGTGCGGCACATAAGATATTAAGGGCTGGTGTTTCAGTCGTGGTGCTGGTACACTGGTACTCTGGTACACTGTTGCCGCAAACCGTCTAGGTACCACCGCTCAGCTCTGTAGTCGCGGGCTATTCAAAGTAGTACTAAGCTATTCCCCAGCGTGTCGTATAAGGCGACTAAAAGAGTCCTTAGGTTCGTGAGCCTTGAGGGTTGGAGCCCTAGAAACTCGATAA
This sequence comes from Ornithoptera priamus, assembly GCA_029034505.1. Lineage (NCBI taxonomy): Eukaryota > Metazoa > Arthropoda > Insecta > Lepidoptera > Papilionidae > Ornithoptera > Ornithoptera priamus. Next base: position 137,576 of record JARDWD010000672.1, read on the forward strand.
GCGAGCCTTAGAAGGACGGCAAGTGCACGGTGGTCTTGTATTTGCAGTAGCGCAGTGTCGGTGCTAAGGAGGCCTTTGCCCTTCCGTGGGATGTTTTAGCCAGTGTGCAGCGGGGCACCGGTGCGTTCCTAATGCACTGACGGAGACCACTGAGGGGGTTTTACTGCGAAAACTGCTCCGCTCTTCAGGTACTCTTTTTTTTCTGTGACTGGTTTAAAAATATCTTTAATAACACGACATCTGTTTTTTGCTCCCAACGTCACTTACAATCAAGTGAAGCTTTCGCTTGATTTGTAGCAAGTATTTATTATAATGTAATAGGGGGTGTAAGGAGTCCCGCGAAACAACTCACGAGACCCCAGCCAACCTCACCTGCTCAATAGCCTAATCAAAAAGCGAGGCTCTAGCTCTCACCATGCCCGCATTGGGCCAGCGTGGTAGAAAATAGCCCAAATCCGAATATGAACCCCTACTAATGATGGTTCCTAGTGGCCGGCGGTACTGAAGGCGATACTTACTTTAAGGTCGCGGGAAGCTGCTGGATGCGAGCAGCGTGGGAGCGATCGATGTGGAGATCTTTGCAGTAGATCTATGTCCAGCAGTGGGCGTCGATGTGGATTGATTAACTGGTCTTGATTCATTATAAACTTGACGCAAGACGCGATGCAATCTGTCGCGTAACATCTCAGCCAATTTATTAGCCGCGTACATTTATGTTTATATATATATATATATAAACATATATATATATAAAATCTTTTACCGGCCGCCCCTCACACCGTGTCGTAATAAATAACGTGAATTCGGCAAAGTAAAACGGTTGCGAAGGCGCACGTAGCGACCTGCACTAAAAGCGGTAAGGGTGCATAAAAAATAAGCTCTCAGCGGTGAGTGCGTTTTCACACTACATCCATAACTAATATGAAACTATAAATCTCGTTCAGGCGCGTTTACACACTCTCACACTCTCACACTGCAGTTACAGTGAGAGCTGATGTAGGAGATGCACACAACCAAACTACTGGGGGTAGGTGGTAAGTCGCTTACCGGAGACGGTTTAGGTAGGTCCTACAGCGCCTAGTGCAGCCGGGATACAGTTCAGTTGTGCAGACATTACTATGTTCCGGTTTGAAGCGCGCTGTAGCTAGTGGAATTATTTGAGTAGCAAGACTTCACATCTTATGTTTGTGACGAGCACAAGGCGGTGTTGTGTATATCATCTTAACAGGCGTCACGATGTAATGATCAGGCGTATTGCTCACCATCAGGTGAACGTCGCGCTCGTCTCGTCTCTTAGTTGAATAAAAAAAAAACAGAACAATGCTGTGTATGTCATCCTAATTTGCTCGTCATCAAAACGTGAAATAAAAAAAATAGATGACGAGACGTGCGGGACGTTCACCTGATGATAAGTGATACGCACGCCCATAACAACATGGCGCTAGTTAGGACCATATATATGCACCGCATTGCGCATTACATAATCTACAGCATCCTTTAAACCGGGACACAGTAATATGTGCACAGCACTGCCTGTCGGGTGCACTAGGCGCTGCGCTGGTACCTACCTAGATACTCTCCGGCAACAGATACCTACCGCCAGTAAACTTGCCGTGTTACACAATCACACTACTCCAGATTTTGATTATATAATTTTTTTAGTCGACTAAGTGATAAGAGGGTAAGCGTCTTCACTCTATACTTATACTGACCACTTGGAATAAAAAATATGTCGTTACCTTTATAATTTCATTAGCTATAGCGTCCTTCAAACCAGAACTCCTTAACGTTGGCACATTATCAATAGATAGCAGAAATTTGCGGTGGAAACTATTACATATAAACCATCTCCGCCGGATATTGCCGCAGACCGCTGCCGCGACTACTTCTGCCACCAAACAGTATGCAAACATTGCTGTGTTCCAGTTTGAAGGGCGCCGTAGCTAGTGTTATTACTTGGGTAATGCGACTTAACAACTCGTCTCAAGGCGATGAGCGCAATGTGATGCTGTGTATATCATCCTAACTAGCGCCACGTTGTTATGGGCGGATGTATCACGTACCATCAGCTGAATGTCCGAGATTTGTTGACATTAAACATTTTCTTACATATGGAAATGAAATATCAAGTGTTATTATTATAAGTCTATCTGCTGATGATGATGATGATGATGAAGTATTAACAGACACGGATGCTTGTGGTGTAAGTCAAGTCATATAGCTGTGCTTATTGTTGCGTGATCGATTAAGCTTCTACTTAGAGCGCTGCACCATGTTGCCTAGCCGACACAAATTTATAGGTAAAAGTTCGCGACCGAACCGACCGGTCCACCGACGTCTGCCACGGTAATCCAACCCTTAGCCCCTTACAATAAAATCCTTATTCGCGTATCGCGTACTGAAGCTTATCAGATACTTTCTTAATTGTGCTCCAAAGCTACCGCTACACGAATATGGGCTTTAATTGTTTGCATCAAGATTCATTTTAGCTTGGGGGACTTTGTCGGCCTTGCCGATGGTGGATCGCTCTCACCTCCAGGTTCACGTGCGGATCCACATTAACAGGCTATATTGAGCTGCTAGGTCAGGTGTACCGCCGGACTTGTTTGTCGGCGACCGTTTCAGTTGGCCGCGTAAACAAATATCGTTGTGAAGTAAGTTGGGCGTTAGTTGGCGCTGCGTCTAATGTTTTAAGGCGAATTCACCGCCGTATCCGGTCACGCCTCGCGTTGCAAGGATCGTTGTTTGTTGATAGATATTTAATTAAATCCACAAACTTTTCTTTTTACAAAAAAGCAATAAATAATCAGCCTGCATGATTTCCTTAATTATTGAACACGTATACTTCTCCCAAAAAAAGAGAGTTAAAGGAATCATATGCTGTTACGTGTCCTCTTAAATTTGTTCTTGGATCGCGTCGGTTTATTCATAAGTTTTTACTTTACCGGAAGCGGAAGGTCAATAATGATAATCCGTCTCTTGGAGACTTATAGAATGTACATACGCACTAACAAACATGAGTTTTCACTGCCTTTTCTGGAATCGAAGGTGAGCATATACTGATGGTGTGCCTCTGTTGCCGGAGGCCGTCTAAGTAACACCGCAGCTACTAACTCTGCCCTCGAATAGTAGTTTGTAAACATTGTTGTGTCTTGGTTTGAAGGACGCTATAGCTAATAAAATTATTGAGGTAACGAGATTTAATAGCTTGTCTCAAAGTGAGCAGTACAATGTCGTGGTATATCATCTTAACTAGCGCCACATTGTTATGGGCAAGCACATGACCATCAGGTGATGGCGCTGTGTATATGATCCTTACTCCATATTGTAATGGTCAAATGAATATATAAGTTATTTAATAACATATAACTTATTTCTTATTCTAAAACTTGTTTGTTGTACTGCAGTCTCTCTATGGCTGCAGGAGGTCACCTTCGCCGTGTACATACGCATAAATGGGAGACTGAAATTTAAACCTTGAACCGGTGCGAACGATTACTGGTAATTTCAAATAAAAAAAAAACTACTTTAAATTATCCCCATATCGGCGCATATGTTCGCTTTGATAGACTAGAGAGGCTTACGGCTTATTTTATATACTAAGACTATATTGATGGTAGGTCTCTCTTGCTGGAGACCGTCTAGGCAAACACCAACGCAGCATGTTTCGTTATATATATATATTAATCGTTAAAAAACAAAACTATGTCAACGATAAGACCGTGGGTTTAAGATAAGAGAATTTCAAGACTTGTTACTTCAGTAATTTCATTAACTACAACTCCCTTTGAACCGGAACAGTAAAGTTTACCGATTACTATTTGAGTCCGACCATCGCTACCTATTGCAGATGTAGAAACGTAAAATAATATGATGTTGTGTAAAAGCGTGTTGTGAGTAAGTGATATAAATATGGTAACATGTATTACTTAATCGCCGTGCTAGTCACGGTGGTTACACAAGAGCCATGCGTAATAGTTCTCTCCTTCTACACCTGTCAACGGTACGACAGACGGACGGACGCGGAGTGGCGCTGACCCAAGTTCCGGACTATCCGCCGCCCTCTTGTGAAACTATTGGAAACGATCTAATTCATCACAAGCCATAATATTAACAATTAAGGTTTTTAAAAACGCCATTAAACACCTTTTAAAGAGTTTATGTGCTCATATCTACTTAGGTAGTCATTGAAACGTTGAGAACAGCAAGGGGTTCATATGATGGTATGTTAGTTGCCTGTCCGCAACGATCTGAGGCCTTTTAGATGATAAGCACTGCACTACAATGTCCTCGCTTTCATATATAATATATAAAATCTCATTACCACGGTAATTGAAATAGACGCAAGCCTTCAAACTGGAACATGGTAATGCTTGCACACTACAGAACTATTCCGATAATTGTCTAGAAAGAAGCGCCTATTTCAGAGTTTATGAAAATTTTAATGATATCCGCCTTGAAGTGTTGTAGCAAGTGAAATTACTGAGATATTGAGACTTAACGTCTTGTGTCTCGCGCATCAAGCACAATGATGTAGTGTATATTGTCCGAACTAACGGAACGTTGTTATTAACAAGATTAATGAAATAAAACTTGACTTAATCATCATTATCAGTCCACCACAGTCCACTGGTGGACACAGGTCTTTCTCAAAGAACGCCGCAGAGTAAAATAAGATGATTAAGTTTAATGCTTTTGATAATATACTTCCTTTTCCTATCATAGAAAGGGAAGTGGTAACATTAAATGATTTTAGAAGAATTTAGTATAAAGTGGATGGTAAAACTGGTGTTAAATTATAATCCCGCTGTCGCTTATGAATTGGGCGGAATCGTGTGTAAAACTTAGACACCGGCGCCATATTGCGATGGAGGAGAGATAACGCTCCTTTTGAGTAATTACGAGTGCGTTATCTTACATTTTGTAATACAATCGCGTCGATCAGAATAAGGCTGCGTTTTTTTTTAATTGATGTGGCAAATGTTGTTCAGTGAGTGGTGACAGGTTTATTAGTTTTAGGTTCAAATCATCCAGGATGACATACACTAGTTAATTAATAGGTTAGCTAATCGACAAACGAGGCTCTGGCCACCGCCCGAATTGGGCCAGCTTCGTGGGAAATGGTCCTAATCCCTCCATATGATACCCTACTCCATCGTGTATGAATCTTTGGAGGAGACCTATGTTGAGCAGGACGTCTATCAGCTGGTGATGCTGGGGAAATCGTCGAAAACCTTCTTTTTTAGCATTTTGGTCACAGGATCTCTGCTCGGAGCACAGCCACAACCTTTCTCTTTATAGCGCTACGCTGGAATAGCCCGTCTTGTTTGTTTTATGCAGTCCCCAGCATCCTTGAGAGCATAACAACAAAGACGTCCAGCCATCGAACTATCTGCATTTAGGGTTCAATGATCTGCGTTAACTATTAACTGAAATACCATTAGCTAGATCTGGTTACACGCGCATTAAATACCTGAACGGCCGACTTGCGCATACATAATATAAATTCCTGTTAAGTTATTGGATTTAAGTGAAGGCATTCGAGGTATTCAGTAACTACTTTAATCTTAAGTTTCTTTTTAATGTTACACTGGTAACATGTTAGCCTGGTTATAATAGATACGTGGCGCTAGTTAAGATGATACACAGCATCACAATGTTCTCGTCGCCATAACATACAAGATGTTCAGTTGTCATACTTCTTTCACTAGCTACAACGCCCTTCTACTTTTTGGCGGCGGACATAGGAGCTGCGGCGGTACCTAGACGGTCTCCGGGAAGAGCTACAGTAAGCGATGATAGCTCTGATGGTAAAGCTATGAGGTATGTATCGGGTAGGCGCCGGTTTGATATCCACCGAGCTTAAGATTGCGACTTCCTTTGGGGAAAGAATTTTCTAAAATCCATCCTTAGCTGACCTCTAAACGGCAGAAGCAATATCTCCACCAAATTTTGAGTGTTTACGTGCAATAGTTTCGGAGATCTCGTGATGAGTCAATAAATCTCTGGATATCTCGAATATATATATTGAGGAAGATTGGGGTCTAAGCAACTGTTTGCTTAAAAAGAGACCCCAATAAAATGTACCAGTTTCTGTTTTAGGTTTAATGAAATAATAAAATAGCTTTATATATTTACTGGACGTAGTGTTAGGAGTCCTTCCACGATCGGACCGACGATCTGGTGATAATCGCGGGAACCCACTGGATGTGGAATAGAATCGACGTGGAGATCTTTGGGGGAGGCCTATGTCCAGCTGTGGACCTTTATCGGATGATGATATATAAAGTAGCTATTCTCTATTAGCTTATCTATTAACATTCATTGGAGAAGAAATTTTGTAAAATCCCTTCTTAACTGACCTATACTCGGCATAAGGAATATTACTACCAAATTTCAAATCTCCAGGCCTTATGGTTCCAAAAATATCGGGATGTGTCTCCACATAGGTGGGAATCTCTTTATTTCTATATATATATATATTTTGTTATAGATGGTTTCCTTATGCCAAGTGGGCATTAGAGGAAGCATCAGCGGTCGCGGGACCGGCGCATAAATCGTTTGAACTGAAACAATGGCCCGTTATCGATTCGATATCTTAAAACAAAGGTAAAGATCTCGACCGGCTTTCGTCCGTCTGCACCATTACTCGGACTAAATCTACATTGAAGTGGTGATGGTATCGACTTTCAGATACGGAACTATGTTATAGTAACTTGTTGGTAAAAATTATGTGACGGATATATACGACAAAAGCTTTTGGATTAAATCAACGAGGCGCTGACAGCAGCTGGATGCGTATAGCCGAAGATCGGGCTAAGTGGCGTTCCTTGTGAGACGCCGTGTCCAGCCATGGACTGACGTAAGCTGTTCATTGAAAATGGCAGTGCATGATCGAGAAATCATTCTTCTAACTTCAACTTAAAGATAGCCCTTCCCAGTAGACAGAGCTCTTTGCTGCGACAAGCACGGGACCACCTCGTTCTTATCGTTCGTGCCTTTAAAGCCTTTTTTCTTTTTTCTGGGTTGGAAATCTTCAAAGTATAATCTGGTTTCTTTGTGGCAAGATAGTTATGTTTTGATAGATTTTCACCAACTAAAACCCTCTCTGAGGTCACGTCGGTGTTTAGAGATATCACGGGATCGGCCCCAACATAACCGCGGCCTCCTTAACGCTATGCGAGGATAGTCCGTCTCGGGGTTTATTTTGTGCAGTCCCAACCACCCTCGCGAGTACTACTTGAATGGTAGGAGATCGCGACCAGCCATTGCCCTCCTTAGAGTAACTTTAAAGCCCTTGTCTAACATTGCGCGTAAGCTCAATACTTCGATCTCGATATCCAAAATCCTCCACAGTTGGAATATAGCGGTGATGTTATGGTTAGTTTATTATATGGCTGGCTGATCATAGCTGGTCCTATCATGTTTCAAATTCCACAATATGTGGCTCTGGAATCGAACCAGGAACAACCGTGTCACAAATAAATCGCTCGGCCACTGTGCCGTAGAGTTGTTTAAATTTGTCTCAATAAAGTTATTATATCAGAGTTAATTCCGCCGCGGGAAACTGTTTAACATTGATAAGAGTTTAATTTGAATAATTACGAAATGCGGAGTTCAAAAGATGAATTGCTCTTAAATATGCGCGAGTAACGCCCCCCCTCGGAGCCCCCTCTAAAACCACCCCCCCCCCACATAAGATTTACACAACTTAGAAATTGATATATAAAATAAATAGACGCAACATTACAATATCGTTTGGTGGTAGCTACTGCCGCCGCTGCAATTGCAATCGACGAACTGCAGTATGCAAATATTATTGGGTTCCGGTTTGAAGTTCGCTCTAACTAGTAAAATTACTGGGGTAACGAGACTTGACATGTTACGTCTCAAAGCGTGTGGTCTGTGTATCCTAATTGGCGTCACGTTACGAGGGGCCGTATCACTCACCATCGGGTGTCGTCGTCGAAGAACGTTCAGCGGGAATCGAACCTTCGTCTTACCCTACGTAGCTGCACTATGGCTGCTTCTTTATTTTGTATACTTGTCGACAAATGTACTCGGCGAGCTACTGCCCTTTGGCCCGTTTCACGCAGCACACGATGAACTGATTTATTTAACTATACCAATAGCCTACGTCTACATTGTTGTGCGCGTGCGCGTGCGCGTGTGTGTGCGTGTGCGTGTCTTCATTGTTATAAATATATTGTATACGCTTCGAATGGTATATTATTCTATACGTCATACTATATTAAATATAGTATTTGTTTAATTATTGTTGTAATATATATGTATTGCAGACGCGTTAGAGCCTTCCAAAACAATGGCATCAGTTAGGATGATGTAGACGACACCATTTTGCTTGTCGCTTTGAGATATATTTAGTATCGTTACCCCGGTAATTTAACTAGTTACAGCCTTTTTCTAAAATGGAACATATCCATATTATTATAAAGTACTAGTTTGGTGGCAGAAGTAGGAGGAGCGGTGGTTTAGTCATTCATTCATTAGGTGCCCTCATCGAACTGAAGTTTGGCGATCAGATTGAGAAAACCAATTCGAACCTCAGCTATTCTTTTTAGCTGATGGTATTTAAACCAGGTCCATTCCTTTATGTCATCAAACCATTTCTTACGCTGCCTATCAGGTGTAAAATTCCAAAAATAAAAATTACTTGAGCGGTGGTTACCTAGATATTTACTGGTAGGTCTTTGCTGCCGGTTGCCGTGTAGGTGCCACCGTCGCTTCTATTTCTGCTGACGAACAGTAGTAATTACTGCGGTAACGCGACTTCCTTTGTTTTACGAAGCAACGAGACTAGCCGAATGTTTACCGGATGTTAAGTAATACCCCTGTCCATAACAACGTGACGCTGGTTAGAGTGTCATACATTGCACCACACTGCGCTCGTCGCTTTAAGACATAAAATGTTGAATCTCGTTACCCCAGTAATTACAGTAGCTACAATGCCCTTCAAATCGGTACACAGTAATATTTGCGTAGTTTGTCGGCTGCAATAGCTGCGGTGGTATCAGTGAACTTACCATCAGACGAGCATCCAGCTAGTGTCTGCGGTTCGTTCAATGCAAAGAGTGCGTCAGTGCGGGCTGCCGTGTATTCCGAGGCTGGAGGCAGCGGGGCTGGCGGGTATGTACAAATTCATGCGGCGGGCGACACGATGTTAAGGGGGACATTAAAATTCATCCGGCACGTCACTAAGGGCCGGCTTAAACATCGCCTAACGCCGAGATCCCGCCGATAACCATTAGGATCCCTTAATTTGTTCACCAGGCTCTTCCACCTATCCCTTCCGCATCCCTTTACAAATCGGTAAACGTCGACTTAGCCTCACTGGGTGTGCTACTTAATTTAGTCAAGGTGCACTCTTTTTGGTTAGATTATAACTTACATGAGACTTGTGTCCAACAGTGAACATCCATAAAAGAGCTTATGTCCATCGTTTGAGATGATGATGAATTTTCTTTAGGTCTCCTGTGCTGGAGACCGTCATGTGTTACCGCAGCGAATATTTTACCGTCAGAGGTATTAATATTCCTGTATTCCGATTTGAAGGGTACCTAGTGATATTACTGGGGTAACATCTAATGCTAGGCGATGAGTATAATATGATGCAGTGTATATTATCCTAACTAGCCAAACGTTGTGAAGATTTCTTTTTGAAAAATGTTGATTAATAACACTCGTTTGTTCTATTCTTGTGTTCAATGAATTATGTTTGCAAAATTTTAAGGTTATGATTAAGGTCTAGTCTACATTCTTCATGAACTGAGAACCTATTAGACCCCTACGATAGCCTGTTGTGCAGTGAAAACTAAATAGACCTTTAATAGCGACGGACCTTTAGTGAAACTTAAAATAACATAGCAGATACTTATTACTACCTAATATTTGTATATATATATATATATATATATATATATATATATATATATATATATATATATATATATATGTTTTCCTCCTGTCAACGCATTACACTTGATCTTGTTAATTTAACATGAAAGTATAGTATAAATAAATGTTGGGCGAGGCCACATCCTGTTTTGTTTAATCTGTGAACGTTCGAGGGTGTAACGCCGCTGAGCCGCCCTTCCCTCACTTTGCGCAGTATCAGTCAGATGCGATATTCTAATGTTCCTGCGGCCGGCCCTTACTGCTGAGATTGAATATCTCCTTTGATTTGTGCGTTTCCTTGCTCGCTAGTTTGTGCAGCGTGGACCGGCCTAAACCGCAATATATATACACTACTGCTACATTCAATATTTTGTTGACAGTACACATCCTCTTCGTACCACTCGTACAACGCTTTACTATAGCGACCATAGTGAATACAATAAAGGTATACGTAAGTGAAGCAACGTCAAGTGACACGCCTGCCTATAACGATGTGGTGCTAGTTGGGACGATATACGCAGCATCACATTGTGCTCGTCGCCTTGAGACTTATCTTAATTCTCGTTACCCCAATAATTTCACTGGCTGCAATGTCCTTCAAACCGGAGTACAGTAATATTGTCTTACAAACGTCTGACGGCAGAACTGAGAACTATCTCCAGTAGCAGAAGTGTATCGAGAAGTTAACTCACAGCGTAGCATTCAGTGGTGTTTTACTCTATCGATCTCTATCTACTATTTTAGTCTATCTTTCTCCATCATTCATTATCTATTCAGGTTGATCCTGGAGGCCATTATTTCTAGAATATATGATCATAGTACAAAACGAAGGAGATGGTTTAGTAAAAAGGAGTACAACTATAATACTATCAGATACTTGTAAGTACATACTTATAAGTTTATTTATAAATAAGTTGTGTACTTAATAATGGCAGCATCGTGAACTGTTCGCGTCTTCAGTGTTTGTTTTCGTGTGATGGTATTTCCGGTCTACTCCTTCACACTAAACCATCTCTTGCATTTGGTGATCACAGTTATAACTTAACTGACAGTATAACGGTGCCTCCTCAGAGCATATTTTAATATTACAAAAGAGTCGGCCCGGGCCCGGGCCCGCACTTTATCTCGGCTCTTTAGATAAACAATATACCAAAAGAAAAATTGGCTCCATCACTTAGTCCACTTAAAATACAAAACTATTTAAATGTAAAAGAGAACATAGATAAGTGTTACCAGTAATTGATAACATCTTTAAAGCTATTTGTGTCTAATTAACGTTCTAATAATTGTTCTAACTAACTAACTATTGAAAGTGGCGATATTGTTTTTAAACAACGGTCTCTGTATTTTCGTCTTATCAGTCGGTTATCAGTCGGATAACGCCCACTGTTGGGCATAGGCCTCTACCAGGCTGGACCAGTACAGAGTTGGTGTTTTGTTTTACTTTTTTGTACTCGTTCCCGCGGGCACTTGGGGGCCTGGGCTTTTATTCCATCTTCATTACATTTCTATACTTAGTCACCTCCATTCTCTTCTCACACTTCCTCTTCTTTCTGTTTGTTTTTTTTTATTTTTATCCAAGATCATTCACCATTCTATTTCCTTGTTTCATTCATCGCTCTCAAATGTGGCAGTCAGCCGTGCTTTAGTGCGGGGTTGGTGGTTGTTCAGCGCCTCGTCTGTCATTCAGCAGGGTCCACCGCGTGCGGGTGAGGTTGACTTGGGCTCCGTAAGACGTTGGACGGTACCCCCTACACCCCTGGTTTTCCCTGGATGTATTTAATTATTTATAGGTTGAAAGTATGCCATGGGTGTATTGCCATAAATGGATATTTTGTATTGGTCCATAGAGGCGCAATTATGAATATGAGGGGTCAGCTGAGCAGCGATCCGCGGCCCGCGCGCACGGACCCCCGGCAAACAATGCTCACTTGTACAATGGTCTGCAAACAATAGAGGTGAGCGACGGACGTATCGATCATTCGTAAAATCGATTGTTGACACGCTCACATTCATATCGATGAACGTAAAATTCCGATTTTAAATCGATTTTAAACGTGAATGTTGCAGAAACCATTTGAATACCTCAGCTAATGTACTGTCGTAAGAAGTCTATTTCATTTGTATTTATTAACATATATTAAATGTTTTTTGTTATTCCATTAAGCGATAATATGTGGCGCTAGTTAGGATGATATACACTGCACGGCATTTGGTAATCGCCTTGGGACTCAAGATTTTAAGTCTATATAGGTCGGAGTCTGTCTAGGTACTTACATTCGCAGCTCTTATTTCTTTCGCAAAACGGTAGTGTGAAAATATTCTGTGTTCCGGTTTGAAGGGCGCTGTAGCTAGCGAAATCACTGGGGAGTTGAGACTTAATATCTTCGTCTCAAGGTAACGAACACAGTGGTGCAATGTATATCATCCTAACTAGCGCTATGATATTATAGGCGAGAGAACATAACTTATTATCAGGTATACGTATCGCTCGTAAAGTAATTACACTAGCTACAGCGCCCTTCAAACCGGAGTACAGTAATGTTTGCACAGTACTGTTTGGTAGCAGAAGTAGGAACTGCGGTAGTACCTAGACGATCTCCGGAAAGAGACCTACAACCGGATAAGTTATAACGTAAAATACTTATTATGAAATGGTTTGATATATTCGAAAATCATATTTAATTACTTCCGGTAAAATATTTTACATATATATATATATATGTCGTGTTTTTGTATGTGTACAATATTTTCAAAACGATGTTATATGTTATAAACTTGAAATTGGAAATGAGGAACAACACTTTGCCATTATATCTTGATCTCCATCAAAGTATGCAAGCTAGGGGCGAGGTGACGGTTGGCCGGGGTTCAGTTATGGGTTGTTATCTGGTTAAAACCGATAATAATATGGTTGTTAATGTAAACCTGCCCGGGTCGCAGTCGGCACTCGTGTTATCCGTTTAACACCAATGTTAATATATATACACAAGTTTTAAACCATAAATGTTTCGACATTTCGTCGAGATATAAAATCCGGTAGTTCGGTATCCGGTTATCGTATGTTAATAATCGATATATATGTACACTACAATGTTAGACGTTCATATATTATAGCTGTTATATTTACTTCAAGGCGAACGTTGTTATATGTGTGATGTAAATGTGTTAAAAAGTATTTGGAAGTATTTAGGCGTCTAATATTTTTTTACATTTACTTTTTCGCCTTCATAGAAAGGAAGCGACACATTTGAAGGCTTGTGGAGACACTGACAGCCTGTCCAGCTCCCCGTGTCTTGGTTTCCTCTTGCAGGCGAAGTTCCAGGCAGATAAGGAGACGAGGACACAATGGATAGGTCCCAAGTTAGTTTGAACAAGGGGATCCGAAAGCCACGCGTCCGCTGAACGCGGGTTGAATGGCACCTCCTTTATCAACGCCATTATCGATTTTTGTCTTCGACTCGTTGGGAGATAAACTGTATAAGATTTAATTGTATTCATTTTAGATAAATAATAAACAAATAAAAGAAATAATAAAACAATCCTACTCATATTATCACATTATTCTTATTTTTAATATTGATTTATTAATTAATGTTATTTTCACAATTGACGTGATTTTATGAAACTAGTCACGGTTTTGATCGAGGACGATTGTAATTAGAAAGTAAATATTAGACATGTAAATAATTTGCTATTGTTATTACATTATCAGTTATAGTAGTTATTATTGCCTAGACAAATTTGTTGGATAAATGGCCAGCAAAAGCCCATAGTCCCAATAGTGGGGAAATTTAGCGGAATATTTATTTGTTTAATGTAATCAACTAAATTTACAATGCTAAGGTTATATGGTTGATAAATTGCCTTGACTCGTTGTAATAGAATGTCCAGTCCCAATAGTGGGGAAATTTAATGAGCTGATTATATATCTGTTTATAAGTATGAAATTTCGATTAAAACATCTCTAAAGGAACGTTTGTAAATAACGTTAAAGCGAATGATATTTTATATTAGTATACACATACACACACAGCTTCATATTGTGTTCAACGCTTAGAGTTATAAAATGTTAAGTCTCGTTACCACAGTAATTTCACTAGTAACAGCGCCTTTCAAATCGGAATAGCCACGTTTGCATGTAACTATTTATTCTTATTCTGAATCGCCTTTTCGCCTAGCGGAGGTTGGCGCTCAGTTAATTGCAACTGTAAAGTGGGAGGAATAGGACTTGAGATGGGACCTAGACGGCATCCGGCAACAGATACTATTCGGGCGATGCAGGTTCGATTCTGAACAGCTTGTTTGGTAGGTTAACGGGAAGTTAGGGATTATTGCTTTATGGATATCGTATTCAGGATCGTCGTGTTTAACCCGCGAGTTATAACATCGCAACATTAGAAGGGGGTATAAAACACAACGCCACCGCGTAATTGGTAGCGACACGTAATTGAATTAACCCATCCCCAGTCACCGGGCCCGGTCCCCGGTCCCCGGTCCCCGATCCCCGGTCCCCAGTGGCGAAGTGATCTCTGCTACGTCCAAAAATTTATCACTGCACTCGTGTAACGGCTATTTGCATATCGCGCGTCGGGAGCTCGCGCACCACGCGGACATGGTGGCAACTGAAAATCGGCATTCATTACTAGCACCACTATGATATCAATATCACTTGGCATTAAGTGACGACGAGGTTGTATATAAGTGAAGCTTGTTCACCGAGAATACTCCGTCTTTCCCTCATGTACTGGCAGCCGGAACATAGAGATGTTATGACAGCAGATTTTCCATATTAGAATAACTGGCTAAGCTAATGAAACAACCTGTCACAACTTTACAATGATAATGTAGTTTTCTCTTGTAGTAGGACCGACATACACTTTGGGGATAAATACAAACCCTTCCCCCAGTAAAAAGAAAAACTATTACGCGTGGCCCCGGATATGAACCAGAGACTTTCGTGTCATGAAACGATCGCTTAACAATTGTGCCAGTTACGCGGGTAAATACAAAAAGGCAATAATAAAGACATTTCCTTTTTATCTAAAATAATTTTATGGGCCAATGATTTAATATGCAATAATAATATATCCTTATTAAACTTTTTAAATTAAATTTAGTACTAATAATCTAAAAAAATTGTCTAACAAAGCAAAATTCAAATCCTAAATTAATTATACTCATCAGGAACATGTATATATATATAATATATATATATATATATATATATATATATATATATATATATAAATACTAAACAGCATATATATGTAATGAACAATCTTAGGAGCCACTTAATCATATAACAATAATTACTTAAGTAAGTACATGAAGGAGATCCCAAAACATAGTTGTTTTTAGATCATCAGGTGATCATCATTACCAGGTTCAGTTTAAAGGCGGTTAGTTACATGTAGCTCTGTTGATCAGGGAACAGGTGGGTTGAAATGATGATGTGACGAACAGTTTTACTATGCCATAAATTAAACAGGTTCGATTCTGAAACGAGTCGAAGAGCTCAAGTAGAAATTAAGTTAAGATATGATTTACCTTATTGCCTTGCTTAAAGTGCGTTAAGTGAGAACGCAGTTAAAAATAACAGTTGAATGTGACAACTGTATAAAGAATTCGTGGAGTTTGTTATAAAAAAATGTAATGGGGCAATCAAAAAGTCAGATGCGATTTTATTAAATTGCGCAGTAATGTGGGGTGAGGGTTAAAGATTAGATGGCGAGGTGGTTACGCCGATAAACAACATCTGTGACCGCGGTGCCGACGCCATTGTCTATCGGACCCCTTATCGCTCCCCCCCCCACCCCTCACAAGCTTTTTGCTTAATTTAGACGGCGGACACTGCAACGCGACTAAAGACCTCCGCAGTAGTTCGTTTCCGCATTTATCTGGTGGTGGGTTTATTGTCGAAGACCGTAGTTACCACCGCAGCTTCAACTTTCGCCGAAAAACAGTACTGAGGTAACGAGACTTACATACATCTAGCGATGAGCACAATGCGATGCAGTATATCATCCTATTTGGCTGATGTTGGCTTGGGCCCCGCACACGTCACGGAATCCAAGCCGACCTCCCCTGCTGGTGGTGCACACCGCTAGTCATCAAACGAGGCTCTAGCTCCCACCGACCCGTATTGGGCCAGCGTGGTGGCTAATGGCTCAAATCCCGTCATATGTACCCTTACGTACGACAGTGTCTAGTGTCCAGCGGTACCAGAAGCCGTGCTGACTGTATGCGGGGATCTTTGTTACAGGCCTATGCCCAGCAGTGGACGTCTATCGGCTGACGATGATATCATACTAACCAGCGCCACGTTCTTATAATCAGACGTATTGTCCATTTGCTTCATCAAATAAACAAAAATCTATTTCGTATAATTTTTTTGTCTTTTCCGTTTAGAAGTCACTTCTTTATAATATTTAAAACTAGCCATTCCCCGTCCCCTTTGACGGGCACAGCCCCCCTACATTCCCTTTGAGGGATGGGTTTTATAAAATCCATTCGCAACTGACCTCTCTTCGAAGCAATATCTTTACCAATTTTTGAGTGTTTACATCTAATAGTTTCGGAGATCTCGCGATGAATAAATGCACCCCTGGATATCTCCATGTCTGGATAATAAAAAAGCAGCCCTGTCCATGGTTGGATATAAATAAAAAAACTGTAGCGTCTATAACAGTTGTACTAATGCTGGAGATCGTATCGGAACAGCTCGTCAATGTCTACATGAAAGCCTATCAATCATTATATTTACCTTTGTGGCACACGCGCACACACACACACACACATACACAGACACACAAACAGACACACAGGCACACACATTTATATCTTTACATTTGATACGGAAATAGATATACATTTATATGACGCGCCCGCCTATAACAACGTGGCGCGAGTTAGGATGATATACCGGCATCTTATTATTTGGGTGACTATAGACACATGTTGAGTATTTTTACCTCAGTAATTCCTTTGACAATAACGCCCTTCAACCCGGAACACAGTAACGTTCGCACACTGGTGTTTATCGGCAGGAACACGAGCTGCGGTTGTAACAAGACAGTCCCCGGCATATATAAAAGTGTAATATATATATATATATATATATATATATATATATATATATATTCATTGTGTCAGATAATTCGTGAAATAGTACCGGTTTGAAGGACGCTGCAGTGTGATTACTGGAGTAATGAGATTCAACGTTTTGTGTCTGCAGCAACGAGAAGAATTTGATTTTTGTTTTATTCAACGAAGCGATGAGCGTGCGCGACGTTCACCTGATGGTGAGTGTAAGATGTAAGATACGCCCGCCTGTAAAGCGTGGCACTATGTAATATGGTATGCACTGCACCTTGGGACATAGGTGATTAAATATCATTATGCCAGTAATTTCATTAGTTCAGCGCCTTTCAATCCCGAACACGGTAACATTCGCACACCAATATTCGGCGGCAGTAGGGCAGCGGTGGTACCTACCTAGGTGGTCTCCGACAAAAGATACCTACCACGGTCAAGCGGCGCTGTGTGCCGCGTCCTAACGATATATAGCATCACTCCATATAGAGTGAATGTGTGCACGGTACCATTGGTTTGTATAAACATAACAAACAGAATAAAGTAATTTAACCTTAACAATAAAAGTTCCGCTTCCCTGTCGCGACATCCGCAAGATGTTTCTCTTTCGAATTTGTTCATTTGAGAGGTGCGGTTATGACGAGGGTTGCCGCCGTTTCCAATCGAGGGAATTTCAATTTTCGCCATATTTGTCGTCGTCGTCGTCGTTGTTGTTGTTGCTGTTGTTGTGTGTGTGTGTTTCTTTTTTATTAAGCACAAATCTGTCGCCGCGCGGCTGATTCGGTACGCATCTGCGATCTGTTTATTGCCGTTTTTGAAGTCCCTCCTCCGCCGCAATATTGTTTATCAACTTGTACGATTTCTGAATATTCCCGCACATATCATGTTACATATAAGAAATAGCTGGAATTATAAGCTCATTTAAAGCACTAAACTTAAAATATAATTGGTGGTAGACCTGTAGCCGGAGACCGTCTAGGTACCACCGCAGCTCCTATTTCTACCGCCTAACAGTATTGTGCAAACATTACTGTGTTCCGATTTGAAAGGAATTGTAGCTAGTGGAATTACTGGGGTAACAAAACATCACATCCCGTGTCTTAAGGCAACGTTATTAAGAGCAGGCGTTTCACTAACCACCAGGTGAACGTGGCGCTCGTCTCGCCGCTGGGTAGAACAAAAAGAAATCTTCAAATATCTATTGTTATTAATATGAAGATGACATTTTTATTAAAATAAAAAAGTAGCCGGAGTCTTATTTAAAAAATACTACATGTCACACTTAGATATATAACTTAACATAACATTTATATATATATAGATTCTTTGACTCGTCACAAGGTCTTGGACACCATTAGACATGAGACATTTAAAATGTAGCAGTTATTGCTTCTACCATTTAGAGGTCACTTAAGAATGGATTATACAAAATTCATTTCCTCAAGTGGAGCTACGGAGCTGTACGGCCAGCAAAGCAGGGAACACCCAGTATATATATATAAACTCACATTTATAATATATTAATACATATACGAAAACATTACTCCTACTATAAAATTGCGAATGAATTTGTAAAACTTTCAATCGACTGAATCCGCTTTGTAAAGATGTCTGCAACCGACGTTCGCATCCTCCGACAAAAAACACAAGTCATACAGCATCCATACATCTCGACCGTCCGGCGCGCGTATTACTCCATGCTGCGAACCCGTGAAATGATGCTTAAGTAAAAATCACGGCGAACGCATCAATGGTTACTGCACAAAGCGATAATCAAGTATCTGCTACCTATGCTCCAGTAAAATCGGCAAGTAATCCTACAACAATAGTAAGGTGAGTTTCAGCCATGAATGTACGAGGCGGTTGGACTCTGCAGCCATTTCTATCATTATCTGCGGCAATCGAGACCTTTGCCTCATTGGCATTTCTATTAAAAAAAAATCTATTCAAATGTGCCTCATTCATCATCATCATCAGCCGATAAACGCCCACAGCTGGACAAAGGCTTCACGCAAACATCTCAACCCATATCGGTCCTGCGCTGTTTGTATCAAGCGATTTCCATCGACCCCCACCAGACCATCCCCACCTTGAGGACCTTCCAGCACTACGTCTTCTAAGACCTTACACTATCGGCTGCTAGTCCTTCAAGCAATGCAACTTGCTCATTGTCATTTAAGTCTAGCAAGTAATTAACCAAAATTAAAAAGAAATTGTTTCCCATAAAATATATTATGAATGATATGGTGATGGTGACGGTGACGGTGACGGTGATGATGATGATGATGATATATATAAAGGAATGGACTGCATCTTAACATCGATAGATAGGGATCGAACCTTCGACCGCCATACAACCGGAGCCATCGAAGCTTTTACCGTTTGCTAAGCAACAAAGCTTGTGTAATCTTTATAATATACTGTAGTTCGGGCTATCATCATCAGCCGATAGAGGTCCACAGCTGGACATAGGGCTCCCAAAAGATCTCCACATCGGTCCGATCCGGTGTCCGGAGTCCGGTGGTCCGCTGGATATGACAGTAGCTTTATAATAACAATAGAAAGCGCTATGCTCGGGGTTTCCCTGCAAGATCGAATCGGAAATGAGGAGATACACAGGAGAACTAGGGTCACCGACCTAGTCCTAAAGATTGGTAGTCGCAAGTGGCAATGGGCAGGACACATTGCTCGAAGGACTGAGGGTCAATGGGGCACCAAAGTCTTCGAATGGCGACCGCGTACCAGAAGTCACATTGTTGACAGGCTTCCAACTAAGTGGTCCGACGATCTGGTGAAGGTTGCGGGAAGCAGCTGGATATAGGCGGCGCAAGATCGATCGATGTGGTGATCCTTGTGGCAGGTTTATGTTCAGCAGTGGACTTCTGTCGCGTGATGATGATGAACATGAACCTCGTAAAATTTTCCCACAACTGGACTTTTTTTTTTATTCAATGAAGGCGACGAGACGAACGGGACGTTAACCTGATGGTAACACTCCCACCCATAACAACGTGGCACTGGTCAGGATGTGATACACTGCACCATATTGCGCTCGTCGCCTTGAGACATAGGATGTTAAATCTCGTTACCTCAGTAATTTCACCAGCTACAACACCCTTCAGTCCAAACACAGCGATGTTTGCACAACTACTGTTTGTCGGCTGCAACAGGAGCTCGGTGGTATCTATCTAGACCTATACCACCAGTAAGGATTTGAAGTCTTCTGTCACAAGAAGAGAGTCAGAGTTATTATCCTCAACTCTAACCAACACTTAATTGTCTATAAAATAATCTAACTAAAAAATGGAGATTTTCCAGCGCATTATATTTTGAAGATGAAGAGCTGCTGCCTGCTTTTGAAGAAAGAGCGAGAAGAGAAAACGTTTATGAGGTACAGGAAGGAATAGAAGATAGATAATGTTCAACATCTCTGTCGCAGCGGATGGGCGACACGAAATAAAATACACCGTGTAATACCATTGATATAGTGTATACATTATGCAAGCGGGTAGCGTAAGTGATAAGAGGAAGCGATTTTATTTGGTCAATGAATATCGTGTATCGTACTATCAAACAGTTTAATGGCGGTAGGTCCCAGTTGCCAGAGACCTACCAGGTAGCGACTGATGCGGACAAAAATCAATACTGTGGAAACATTACCGTGTTCCGGTTTGAAGGACGTCGTGGCTAATGAGTCTGTACTGATGGTAAGTCTCTGTTGCCGGGGACCATGTAGGCGGCTACCACCGGAGCGCCTATTTCTGCCGCCAAACAGTAGTGTAGAAACATAACAATTATCCGGTTTGACAGGCGTTGTGGCGAACGGTATTCCTGTAGTCACGATACCTAACATCATATGTCTCATGGCGTGTACAATGCGGTGCTGTGTACATGATCCTAACCAGCGCTCAGTTGGAGCGGGCCCGCGTAACACTTAGCGAAGTTCAAGGATTCGTATATTTGTACCATCAGGCAAGAGCTCGGAACGCTGGGGCCCGCGCCCTGGCCGTCCGACACTTTTTCAAAATCGTGACTCGCCCCGGAGTCCCGCCGTCACGAACTCCGTACCGTTACGTGGAGACTTACACCATCAGCCGTCCCGCTCGCACCCACGCCACGCACGCACGGTGCGAACGGGACGGCTGCACTCGCGCGGGCCCGGCTGCACAACCTTTACCCTGAAGGATAAGCCGGCGGGTCCATTGCTTTTTGTTCTACACGCATTACGATATTGTGCCTAGGTTTTTAGTTAACACTAATCGAGTTAACGTCTGCGTTGGTACGGACCTCGTGGACGTCTATCCGCTAATTATCAAGATGAATCAAATTAAATCCTAGGTTATATCTTTTACTTTATAAATATATATATATATATAAGTCTTAAACTCTAAAAACCAAAGTTAAACGCGTCTAATGACAGTTTAATAAAATAAAAAAAAATTTCGTTTAGAAATCCCAGTTGACCGGTGTTCCGGTTTGAAGGGCGTTTTAGTAAAAAGGTGGAGTGAAAAAACATTGTATTTTTCTAAATTTCGTAACAACACCAGATTGTAAATATGAAGCTGTAAAGTGTACCGGACGATGTATTAGGAACCCTACAAAATGTAAAAGCGTGAGTTAGCATATTCCACGTATGCACTTGAATGTCTCGCACGTCGGACACACAATGCACCTCCGTCCGTCTCGGTGGAGGCGCAGGCGCAGTGTTGCCATCGACATAATGCCGTAATCGACTTAAGAAATTTTATACATCGCCGTAACTAGTAAATGGACGTTAGGAAACTGTTAATTGAGACACGCGAATGCACGTGTTGCCAACATTAACATATCTAAATGTACTTTTGAATGACACACACAACTTATGCCACTTAGTAAACCTATTTACAAATAACACTCTTTATTTGGGGTGAGTTTCTGTTGCCGGGAACCGTCTAGGTTCTGCCGCCGGACGATATTGTGCAAAAATTGCTGTGATCTGATTTGAAGGGCGCTGAAGCTGGTGAAATTACTGGGGTAAAGAGCCTTAACATATTTATTTAATTTAATTATGTCTCAAGGCGACAGGCGCAATTAGGTATGTATGACATCCTAACTAGCGCCACGTTGTTTTGGGCGGGCGTATCACTTACTATCAGGTGAATGTGTATCTCGTCTTGTCTCTTCTTACCATACCATAAAAGCCAATTTACGTTTTCGCTGCCGGGCCACAGGCCTACCCTTAATATGAGGGCTACTTTGACCTTACTTCGCTTTTTAGTACTTAAAAAAACACCCTTTACGATTAATATTAGTGTTGGTGCTGAGAGCGGCAACTGCGGGTACTTAGGTTGGCATCACTGCAGTTACTGACTCTATTGTACCATAGTGTTGTTCCCGAGTTGACACGTACGATTCATTTTTTGTGGCAGATGTCAGATTTTATTATTATTGTAAAATAAATGTAGTGTGTATTGTAAAATAACAATATATTTAATGTTGCCCGGTGCAGTATTCACTTCAGGCACCTGCGCCATTTTACTGCACATAGTATGACATTTAAAATATTTAACCTACGTACTTTTTATATCACTCAATATATTACGTGATTTTATCAAATAAATTAGATTTTTACAATACCAAAATAGATTTTTTTTTATATTACGAAACAATAAGACGAGAGATACCTTCACCCGATAATAAGTGATACGCCTACCCATAACTACGTGGCGCTAATCGGGATGATATATACTGCACTATGTTACGTTCGTCGCCTGAGATATTCTGGGTGTCTCGTTACTACAGTAATTTTACTAGCTACGGCGGCCATGAAACAGGAACACAGTAATCTTTGGATACTACTGTTTGACGGCAGAATGTAGATAGTTTCTGGCAAGAAAGACTTACCACCAGACAAATATTTATAGAGTAAAATTTATAATATTAGTTAACATTAATTTCCGCTGCAGTTAGTTGCAATAGATCAGTTTGTATATTAACAGTTATGTTTAAGTAATGCAAAATGGAATTTGTTCGCGTGCACTCATTCATAAGTGCAGTAATAATGAATTCTCAAATTGAATGTTTATGTATAAAAATGTTACTAGTTTTTATTTATAGTTAATAACCTGAATATAACCTATGGCCGGTTTAAATAAAAAGTCAATATCCGAAGCGGCCGTAACGCGCGTGTTATGGCCGCGGTGCAGTAGAACCACTATCGCCTCACGTCCCACCGCCGCGTCAATCATAATATCTTGTATTAATACATACTTTTGTATCATAAACTATCAAAATATACTTTAATAATGTATTGTTTTAATAAAAACTAGCAAACAGTACGAATATCAATCTAAATAGTAATTAATCGATTTTATTATCTCCGTGTTATTATCAATTTTTTTTATTGGTGGCAGATCCCTGCTGCCGGACACGGTCGGGGTAGATACCAAGGTAACTCTCATTTCTCAAACAGTAGCGTGCAAATGTTACTGTATACCAGTTAGAACAGCGTGCTAACGAAATTACCGGGGTAAGGAAGTTAACTGTTTGGTTGCATATTCACTTCGTCAAAAATAACTGGATTTTTTTTTTGGGAAATCAGTAAATTGTAGTTAACCTGTTCGATTCCGAGGCCACATTTGTAATTTATTTGGTGATAAGGTATCTAAAATCGTCGCTCTACTCACCACTTACATGTTGTAAGTTTTTCGCATGTACATATGAGAGCTAGAATATCCTGGAGGAGCACGCTTCACTATCAGCTCTCGGTGACACGAGTGGCGCGCGCACTGTTACTGACCGTTAGAGCGAATGTACAGCAGCCGTCGCCGGGCGGCGTCTCACTTTGCTCTCATTCTATCATCGTGTTATTTATTTTAAAATGTGTTTTGTGTATTTTTATTAATAGAATTTATTGTGGTCAGTTATGGTTGTAAAAACGATTAACGAGTACCTCTTGTAAGTTATATATATATACACGAGATATCCAGAAATTCATTGACCCACCACTAAAACGCCGTAACTATTAGAAGTAAACATTGAAAATTTGGTACAGATACTGCTTCTGCTATTCAGAGGTGAGTTAAGAACGGATTTTACAAAATTTCTCCCCTACAGGCAGCTGCGGTGCTCTGCAAAGCGTAATATATACATATATACATGTTCATTGATTGTACTCTTCTTACTAATATTTGCTTTCGACTGGTGATCAATCGCTCTTATCTTTGCTTTAAGTTAAACCAACGTCTTTTCTGATACCTATAGGATCTCTATAAACAAATAAACAAAAAAGTCCTGCGACAAGCGGTCACCCATCATACGGTTGTAAAGCTTACGTACAGTCGGCTCTCGCATAGAAGTACAGTGTGAGATAATCTAACGCGACCAGACGCCGCCCGCCGACCGTTTCCGGCACGAGACACCTTCACTACACACACACACACACACACACACACACACACACACACACACACACACACACACACACACACACACACACACACACACACACACACACACACGCCACCTCACTCATCTATCGATAGGCTCGTTATAAGAAAATGTATACGTTTTGATACCCTGAATAAAGTTGTAATAAACATTAGGTAAGCTATTAGTTAGGCATTAAGCCTTCAAAAACGTGTCTTAAATAGTTATATTTCTGTAGATACAAATAGTAGTGTGAAAACATTAATGTGTTCCGGTTTGAATGGTCCCATAGGCAGTGAAATTTAACGAGATTTAATGCCTAAATAGCGCCACGTTGTTATTGTTGGTCGTATGTATCACTTACCGCCCATCGTGTGGACGTTTTTTAGTTTTGTGAATAAAAAAAAATAATTATTTGAATAGAAAATGATTTAGTATGAAACTTATGCCTCTATTCACAATGGAAATAAACTGGAGTAGTGCAACATGTCAACGTTAAAAAATAATAGAGAAATATTTAAAAGCGGCAGTTCAGCGCATTGTATTGTACGCTGTCACTGGATAGACGACTCATAAAAGGAGTTACTAATACATTCACTACTAAGCCGGCGGCCAATGTAACATGGACCCCCACCGCGCCGGCTTCGGCACGGAGCGCGGTTCACACGCACACTGGCCAGGTAACTACGCCCGAGGGTACCATGAATATGCAATGCCAATAAATGTAGTTTTATCCGCGCTGGTAACTTTCTCCGGTGATGGTCCAACTCCACCGTCACACTAGACAAGTAAATGTACGATCTAGATTATCATACATTGTATATTTATGAACAGCGTTATTACTTTGACTTTGACGACTTCCAATAACCGCGGCACCCAGTGATATAACAACGATTATATGCATATAGCAACGCTGCAATGTTATTGCTACAATATAACGTTAACAATATTGTACATAATGTAACGCTACCACTACATACTGCGCTTGTAGTTTTAGATTATATTTATATGTTGTCTGAACGTATGTTAATAATATTTAATTATATATTTAACATTAACTAATACACTTATATATTGACATATCATTTTTCAATACGCCATCAAGATATATATATATATATATAAAGATATATACATCAAAAATTAAATGAAAGGCAATAAAAGGTAAAAATACCAATAAATGAAACAATTTTTATCTTTCCAATAAATAACCGCAATGTATTAATAAATTAAAAGTAAAAGGAACAATTATCTACACGTTTCAAGTTAAATTTAGTTTATCGCGACCTATGTATACTTATTACAAAGATGTTCATCACTTAATGAACGCTATCACATAATATCCGACTCCTTGTCCAGAACAATAAGTCGCTGACTGCCCGCGTGGTCAGTTTAACTGCTGTAAGGAGTGGGAGTTGTTATTCCCCACTCGCCCCACCCCCCGCACACTGCTCAGGCCAAAAGACCCTGACACCGAAAACCGACCTAACGCCAAACGCCAAACGGCAAACGCAAAACATCCAATAACCCAAATATGATCAAAATCCCTCCACGTGAAGCGTCAACCCCCCTGATCTGACTTTGACTTACAACTGCCACCGTCCCAAAGTTTAAACGATGTGCCCGGCTCGTTCCCGGGCATACGCGGACTACTGGTGTAGTTAGGTGGAAGACGGGACGGTGTTGAGAGGAAGCTGCCGTAAGATAAGGAGGAGTTGACTCCCAATGATGTATCAAGGGTGGAATAGTACCCCGAAGAAGCTGCGGACGGCGGCGGCGGCGCTGGCGGTTGCTGCACCCTGGTCGCTTCAGCGTAAGCATCGAGATGCGTTCTAACCAACACCACCAGCTCGCCGTAGTTGGTGACAGAACCGCAAGCGCCGGCCACCCTGTAAAGCAACAGCCGCGCCTCTCCGAAAAGACTGTCCAAAATTTTACCTGTCGTGAAGAGGACGATCGCCTTCAGACAGGAGTACTCCGCCGAGTCCACGTGGAGCGCTTTCAGCTTCTCCACTTGCTCTTGGAATATTCGTATGTGATCCATGAAAGCCACCACGCGGTCCGCTGCCATCGGCGAGGCGTGCAAACCGGCAGCGGCCAGTAACGGAGCTACGTGAAGGGGCATGGAGCACTGGGATGCGTTCAGGACGAACAGCTCCGACCACACGAGCCGGAGCAACGCGACCTGGTCGGTCACTTGGAGGTCGGGGAAGAAGGGGATGTTCCTCGCCCATTCGACGGCCGAGAAGAGCAATCTCGCCGCCAGCTCGCAGATGTTGTCTATGCCCATTACGTTGGTGGGCTGGACGCACTGTCCGTACCGCGAGGTCGGGTAAGGCTCGGCTCGGAGGAGAAGCGATATGTACGAGGAGAGGTATGGATGGCTGTTCAGGCCGCTGGCTGGATCGCCATTGGTGAGGGCAAATTGACCTGGTAGCGACAGGCCGGCGGGCTGCGTTGGCGGCACTCGACCCCTTTGCACGGCTGAAACAAAACAAAAGCATTTCTTTGTTATGAATGTAACCGAACGAGGATATATTGGAAAAGGTTTTTAATGATAGATAATTATGAAGAAATATTATATCTTTATTACATCTACTCGTTAAAGTCCTAGTAATTATGTACATTTAATTGTTTTGACATTTAATTTAATCTTAAGTATTCCATTAATATGATAATAAAACAGTATATTCAAGGGTACAACAAATTCTATACAACGTATTTAAAGCAGTAGTTGGCAATTAGCGCGTGGGTCCGCCATTATAACGCGAACGTAATGGCGCCGTTTATGGCCTCCTAACAACTGTCAGACGGATGGCGGGAAATGTAAATTAATATGGCTTTCCATTGTCTCGGCTGGTGGTAGGTACCACCGCAGCAGTTACTTCTGCAGCTGAACAGTAACACGCGCATTATTGAAATTTTAACGACTCAACGTTCTATATCGAAGCGACGATCACGATGTGTTGCAGTGTATATCACGTTATCTTCATCAGACGATAGACGTTCACTGCTGGTTATAGACCTACCCCAAAGATTCTCATATCGACCAGGGAAATAGTTGGCCTATTTCCCATCACAGTTGGCCCATTGCGGGTCAGTGGGAGTCAGACCGTCGTTTATTGATTAGCAAGGTGCGCCACGATCAGGTGAGGTTGACTTGGATCCCTTGAGTTGTTGTGCAGGAACCCTTACTAATCATCTTCTTAAACAGTGCTATTTTATAGATGTATCAGGTATTTGACTCGTCGCTTAGTCAAATATAAAGAGACGTCTTAGGAAACTTGTGTTCGTAACAATTTCATTTTAGAGGAACACGTAAACTTAATATTATATATTGTTCGTGTTTGTTTATAACAATGGTAAAAATATTAACCATTGTTTTATAACATCATTTTAAATTACAGTCTTATGAATAATTATGTTTATAACCTTTATGCATATACCCGTATTTAAATACAGCGGTGAGCTTATCGTTATGTGCGCCGTCAAACGATGATAACGCAGCGCGTTACGATTGGTTGCCGATCTCGATGTGACTACAAGTTATGCGTGTGTGTAGTGTCTTATCGTTACCTACATAGCTAATACTAAAACGGCAATGGAAAATTTAAAAAAAAGTTCTACCCATATTTATTGCTATTGAGAACGTTATTTTAATATTCAATTTTTCTATTTACCTATTGACCTCTAAAGAGAAAACTAACACAAACCATAAATTTCTACCAGTTCACGAATTTAACTCTGTCGTTCAATTTCACTTGAAAGCTTCAGATGATTTATCACCTATTATAGATCATTCACTATACTTGCTGTTACCCCGCCGCTTTGCTGGCGATAACACCCTGACATGCCAATTTGGGGGTGACATTTCGTAAAATCCGTTCTAACCAGACCTACACACGACAAAAGCAATAATCCTACCAAATTTCAAGTCTCCAAGCCTTACGGTTTCTGAAGTCGTTGGCGGACAGGATGAGGGCCACACCGCCTTCTAAACGACACTGAAGAGAACAACGGCTGGACGAGGTCTCCGGTCATTGAGGTAATACTCGCGAGGCTGGAAGTGATTGCATCAATCTGAACACGAGATGTCCCAGCATAGTGTTAGAGATGCTGCGGTTGTGTTCAGAACAGAGATCCCATAACCTCTCCAAACTATGAATTGTCTGATTTTTTCGAAGATTTCCTCCTCTCTCCAAAAAAAGGGCCTTATGGTTTTAAGGATATCGTAATGAGCCTACGTAGGTGGAAATCTCTTTTATACGTAGATTACAGATTATTTTTATGGACAAAAGTAACAGAGTTATGAACCGTGGTTTATTTATGGCAAAACATCACTCACATTAGTTACAGTACATAGATGCCCTATGTATACACATGTATGTGTATATATCTTATTTAAACCTTTATTATCCTATCGGCAACAGGTTCATACTTTATTAAACTATTCCTTAGATTTTTTGGAATACGGAAGGTTACTCCATTTCCACTTTTACCGTCATTTCCAGAGAAGTATATGGCGTGAGTCTCTATAAGAAAATGACCGTTGTTCTTCCAGTGAGTTTTGCTAACGCCATGCCTTGTTAACTCCTTCTCTAGGATCTTTAGCTTGCCTGGTTGAAGTAGACCGCGAACATCCGATGTGGAGTTGCCAGACCTTCTATTGGGCGCGTCCCCAGGTTGGCGGATAGTGGCACGCTACCCAGATATGGATAGTATCGGGAAACCGATGTGAACCAAAACTGGCAAGGTTCGGTGCGTACCACCAGTTCATTAGAACTGAAAAACGGTCAAGGACATTTTGTCCGCGAGGCGGGCCTACAACGGTTCTAAGTCGCTCCTAATACCTCTTTATTGAATAGAAAGGACAGAGGAAGCGACGTGTGCGGTGATGTGCTAGGTGCATTTGGTATTGGTGATTTTTGGAAAGCTGCGAGAAAGGAAACTTCTATACAAAAATAATTCCAATCCTAAGGTCGGGCTGTGCCGAAGGGATGAGTAGCTGGTGGGGAATCCAGTCATTAACAGACCGGGAGTTGTTTACTATTGATTTGCAAATATTTCTGTTTTGAGTGATTGCAAGAGATTAGTGTAGATATGAAAAGAATAGATTGAGAGGAGGGGGTTTATTATTATCAGAGAGCCGCATTAAATCGAAATGGAAAGCCGTAGTTGTACTGGGTTGCTACGTGTCTCCCAACAGGTGTCACGTAAACTACGGGGAGTACCTGCACGAAGTAGCAGTTTGTGTTCGTAGTTGCCTACCTCGTCCGATGTTTGTTCTGGGGGACCTTAATGTTCACAACAGAGCGTGGGGAAACCCCAGAGATGATCGAATGGGAGACACGTTGTTGGAATGGGCGGCTGGATTGTATCTCTGTTTGGTAAATAGGGGGTCAGTTAGCACTTACGTGCGGTGACGGGAGAGGGGGAGCGGTTGTAGACTTAACATGGGCGACTCCTGCTACAATCCGCAGGTTATCGGGCTGGAGAGTCGTAGAAGAGGTGGTTACTCTTTCCGATCACCATCACACCGTCTTTCATGTTGCAATTCGAAGGCTAGATGGTAACTACTGCCGCAGAAAAAGCAGTCAAACGCGATGCTGGTGCTTAAAGAGACTTAACCGGGACATGGTTATGGCCACTTCCTGTATCGCGGCATGGCCTAATGCCGAAGAAGATTCATCTGATCCGGAGATGGAAACAAAATGGTTCTGAGACACATTGACGCAAATTTGCGATGCTTCGCTTAGGGTCAGCTGTTTAAAGCACGGCATTGTGTACTGGTGGTCTGTGGAAATTTTGCGTTTATGCGCAATTTGTCCGCGGAACCGACGCCAATACATTACAGTGCGAAGGAGAAATAGGCGACTTCCGGACGAAGAAATAGCCAGACTTTACGACGAATATCAAACTACTACAAAGGCGCCACAGATTGAAATTTATAGCACATGGGCCGGTACATGAAGTACCTTGGCTTGACGTTGGACAGTCGTTGGGGCTTCAAAGAACACTTCGAGCGTCTAGTACCCCGGATCGAGAGGATAGCAGGTGCAATGCACAGACTGCTACCCAATCTCGGGGACCAGCAGAGCAAGTTCGCCGCCTCTATGCGGGAGTAATACGATCAGTAGCCTTACATGGCGTGCCAGTATGGGCAAAGAACCTAGACATCTGATATTGTAGAACTAAAATCTAAAGCGTTCAGCGAAGAATGGTCATAAGGATCGTTCGAGAATACCGTACAATATCCTTCCAGGTGGCGACAGTCTTGGCTCGATTTCCACCTTTGGATATTCTGGCGGATATGGATGCGAGGGTGTACGACTGCATCCGCGCCATCGGCCAGAGTGGTGGCAGTGAGTCAGACGAAGTATTTAAGACGGCTCGACGGCAGGAACGGCATGCGACTTTTGCAGCGTGGTACGCTAAGCTTTCGGAAGAGAGGTATGCGCGCAAACGCGTTGTAGAAGCGACCTTGCCGGTCTTCGATGCCTCGATGTACTACGCGGAGGAAGTCTCACCTACAGACGTACACAGATACTTACTGGACACGGGTGTTTCGGCCATTATCTGTGTAAGATTGGATGAGAAGCGACGGCGAATTGCTTTCACTGTGGAGGAAGAGAGCAGGATTCCGCATCGCACACGCTTGTGGTCTGCTCGGCATGCGAACCAGAGCGGCGGATCCTGATAAATTGGATCGGATGGAACCTCTCCTTGCCAGCAATCGTGTCGGCGATGCTGGGAGAAGACATTGTATGGAGGGCTGTAGCCTGTTTTTGTAAAACTATAATGGTACAAAAGGAGGCTGCCGAGCGGGATCGAGAAAGGATAAATTCCTTTCAAAGATGAAGCCGTCGTGGAGCAACCGCGCGTTAATACGTCGCACTGCTGAATGGTGTTTCCCTACCATAATGGAGCCTTTGGGTTCGTTGGCGATCAGGATGGGGGTTCTCATCGCGTTCTAAACGACCTTGAGGAGAACAATGGCTGGACGTGGTCTCCGGCCATTGAAGTAGTACTCATGATTCTGGTAGGGTCTGCATAAAGCAGACCCCGGAACGGGCTATCATAGCGTTAGCGAGGCCGCGGTTGTGTACCGAACAGTGATCCCGGGACTTACGTAAACGCCAAAGGGGACCATCGAGGGGGTTTTAGTAGGTAAAAATCTCCACATAATTGATTATCCCCCAGAAGGCAGAGTATCTTTTCGAAGATTTCCCCTGCGAAACCAAAAAATAAAAAGAAAGACTGAGAACATTTCACAATTTGAATGCACTAGGAAGGTCTCGTATCCTAACCTTTTTTAGCCACGGATATCGCCGAAAGGTCGTAGCTAGTGAGCGACTTGTCCAGGGAAAGGTTGAGGGTACCAAGCGACGCGGAAGAACGCCTGTGAGATGGACTGACCAGATAAAGACGGCAGTAAATGGCTCATCATCATTGCCACTACATGAATGTACTAGGAAGGCGGCCATCAGAGAGGATTGGCGACGTGTTGTTAAGCTTGCAACCAACATCTAAAGTGCTGACCACGACCACTCTGCCAAGAGTGATGCCGACAAAGAAGTAGAAGATGTTTTATTTATTATTTCACGACGACCCTCTGTCCGCTAAGTACCTGCGAGTAAGTGGGAGCGGAGTTCCTCAGCACCACCGCTGCGTTAACGATTCTGATTACGGTTGTCCCGCCGCGTTCCGTTGATGCAACAATTTAACATTGTCCGGCCGGGTGTAATTTCTATTAATGCGATTTAAATTGGTGACCGGCTACAATGCGACGTCTATAGTCAGATACGAGGTCAACACTCGGTATTGCGCGAGTTTTTTTCTTGTGTCAATTTTAGTGCACTTTTATCTTTGTCTGTGCCGTAAAAAGCTACTTTTTAAATTTGCCGGGCTAATTTATTTAGTAGAAACGACATTTCTATTTTGCCGGGTTATTATTGTATCATTATCCGGAAGAAACCTACTATAATCCTGCCTTATTTACTTTTACTGGTTGAAGGCCTCTGTCGCCGAAGACTCTCTAGGTAGTTGTAGATTTATTAAGCTTCGTAAAGAGTGAAGATATTCTCTGCGTTTTATGGTAGGTGTACTGGTGGTGGGTCTCTGTTGCTGGAGACTGTCTAGGTGCTTTCCACTGCAGCGCTTGGTTCTACTACCAAACAGTAGTGTGCAAATATTACTGTTCTGGCTTGAAGGGCGGTGTAACTGGTGAAATTACTGGGATAAGGAGACTCAACATTCTCAGAGCAATGTGTTATCGTAACTAGCGCCAAGTTGTTATGGGTGAGCGGATCAGTTACCCTCAGGTAAACATTTGCTCGTTTCGTCCCTTCATAGTATAAAAAAAAATATTTATTATATATTTCAAGACTTGCTCCCTATAAATATATTAGACTTTTTAAAAAAAATAACTTGTTACTTACGCCCAACTTTTTATAACTAATTCTATAATATTATGGAAATTGGCTACGGTGTTTTAGTGTCATTACTGCAGGCTGCGTTTATTTTGAAGGATTCCACGCGGCTGGTGAAAGGTAAATTATATTGGTCAAGACAACAGCACAAACATAAATTACTTTTTTACACAATACATACACATTGTTTATATTGAAACAATCGCATAGAAAATTTCACTGATATTCAAATTGTTATAAATAATATACCATACAAAGAATCCATTGCTGATTCTGTGTGGTTGTTTTATTTATTTGTTTGTTTGTTTGTTTGGTTAAATGCTGCATCGCGTCGATGGGATCCAGTGAGGTCGCATTGAATCCATTTTTTCTGTCACGACCGAGGCGTCGAACAGGTGTACTCGGTGATCGCATTCACAAATCTAGTCAACGCTTGCAATGTATAATGTTTAAACATTACACATTACCAAATTGTTAATTTTATTTTTAATACTTGTTTAGTATTGAATGAGCTAATTTAACCTCTTGAGCTGGTAACAAGGCCTCTGGTATCATTCTGGACCCACGTGAATTAACCTCGATAGTAATGTTTTTAGAATCTTTTTTAAGACAAGGTTATGTGTGATTGTTACATACTAACAACCCCACCGATGGTCATATTCAGTGCGGTGCGGGAGGGCCAGAGATCTTCTTCGGATCGCACCGGAGCCTCCCGGCATTACTCCTAATGCACGTCCCAGGGATGGCTGTAGTCCTACTCGGCGCCCTCGCTGGGTACGACAAGCACTAGACTATCACGTACTTGTACATTCCGCTCTCGCTTAGTGGACAATGGTGGTCCCCACATCCGAACCACGAATCCGAAAACACTTTCAGTCGCCTTCTACGACAGGCATAGCTTACCTTAGTCCTATTCTTAATAGACCTAGACAAGGCAAAAGGCGTTTAGAACCTGGCTAACTACCGCCCTCTTATTGCAAATCTACCAGCACGGCATCATTGTTGTGTTACAACTGTCAACGTATAAGAATCTAAGTATTTGTATATATTTGTTTGCGAGCACGCAGCACCGGTGACCACCCCCATGCCGAGACCACGTGGCGTTAAGGTCAACTGTTGCCTAACGAAGGAGACAAAGTTGTATCGTGTCTTTAACTGCTCCGTAAAAGCGACTAATACAAATTTTATCAGGTTGACGTTAAATTTGTAGAATTCCATCAATCGTGACAGCATAAAACATCGATTACGAATCGAAACGAATCGTCGTTTAGTTATCGTGGACAAGTAAAAAAAACAACTTTATCCTCAACCGTGGTATACCTTTGAGTGTTGCCAGTGTACACCTGTTACCGTTTAGAGCCGCACATTACCTCGGTGCACGCTCCAGTATAGATATCGCTGCAATCGCTGCAGCAGACGATTCAGTCTTAAAGGCGTTCCCTTGAGCTTTTTCGTTGATATCGTTTTATAATATAATATAATATAATATAATATAACAGTAACAACACTCGACTGTTATTTTATTCAAAACACTATTTTATTGAGCATGGCTTAGATCTTTACTGCAGACCTGGTACCAATCTTTCCTAGTTGAAAGGATACTTGAAGAAAAAGCAGACGTATTTTATTTATTCTTTAAAGGTAAGCGATGAGATGACCGGGGCGGGGCGTTCACCTGGTGGTAAGTGATACGCCTGTCCAAAACAACGTGTTAGGGTTAGTTAGGATGATATATAAGTTCAGCACATTGCGCGCGTTGCCTAGATATAAGATGTTTACTCTCGTTACCCCAGTAATTACACCAGCTACAGCGCCCTTCAAACCGGAACACAGTAGTGTACAACCATTACTATTTGGCGGTAGAAATAGAGGCTGCGGTGATCTTAGTTTTCATATTGACTCTTACTGCTGATCTGATATTGGGCTCGCGGAGCAGGATCCACGGCCTGTTATTGTATAACGAACGCACGGAACGCAACAAACATGTCGGACGCGCTTGGTATTTCGAGTGTACACGTTTTTTGGCGGGAAGCGTCTGGCAGGCTGCGCCGGCGCGAATGCTTAGCCACGCGCTTACAAGTTTTTTGCTCGATGAGAAAAAAAAACGAACGCGCTAAGTTATTTTTAAAATGCGGATAAAAAAAGCATCGAAATTTTTACCGACCGGGAACGTAGTATTTTTTATACTACCTTTTTATACTAGCTTGAATCTCATCTATAATAAATAATTTTTTAACTGTCAATAATATTGGAGATTATAGCAGCTAATCATCATCATCAGCCGTAGATGTCAACCGGTTCCGTGCTGCCGCATCCAGCATCGCTTCCGGTATCGCTGTCGTTTGTAAGGGCTCATATGGGGGAACCGAACCACTTCCCACCGCGCTGGCCCAATGCCAGGAACCAGAGCCTCGTTTGTTGATTAGCCGGGTGCAGCACCAGCAGCTGAGGTTGGCTTGGGTCCCGTGGGTTGTTGTGCGGAACCCCTTACACCCTATATAATAGCTAACCTCTTATCTAATAAAATAGTATGTATATTGTATAAAGTTTAAGTCGCACATCCCGCAATGTGTTATTCTAAGAGGGAAAATGATATGCCTACCCATAACTATGTGATGGTACTTAGTATATATACACTGCACAACACAGATATCGTTTCTGTGAGATATAATGTTAGAACTTGACTAATTATCCCCATAATTATGGCTAACCGAGACAGTAATGTTTGCATAGTACTGTTTGGCAGAATTAGGCGTTGCTGAAAACACAATCTAGATATATACTATCTAGACTGTTTTCATTTTTATTTTATTTTTTTTATTCAATTAAGCGACGACGTAAGTGTGACATTCACCTGGTGGTGATGTCTGAAGTGATACGCCCGCCTATAACAACGTGGCGCTAGTTAAGATGTTCCCACATCCATAGTCGATGCATCAAATTACGCTCGTCTACTGAGACACAACGTCTTTATACGGTATTGAAGGGCGCTATAGCTAATGTAGTAATTACACTAGCTACACCGCACTTCAATCAGGAATACAGTAATGTCTGCACATTACGGTTTGGCGGTGGTACCTAGACATATACCATCAGTAAAATTTTTTTTTTAAAAAATCAAAAATCACCATAAAGTGAATATTTAATAACAATTATTACTATATAACAGGTAAAAGATCGTATGACCTATCTATGTGGAGATATTTGGGGAGGTCTATATCCAGCAGTGGACGTCTATCGGCTGGCGATGATGACGATGATGACGACGATGATGATGAATAGGTGAAAGTGTTATGTCTGTATTTATTTGCTTCATCTATCAACAATTCAATTAAACTGTTACGTAGTTACGAGATAATTCCGCTTGAATTGGAGTAATTGCGCTTATGATTAGAGAATAGTGAGGTGCTCAGCTGATCCGGTCCGAAATGCGACGGGTACCAAGCCGCGGTAATGCATTCAAAGCGATAGTAACAGTCTTCCGGTTTGAAGGTAGCTGTAGACAAGCACAGTGTGGTGTAGTGTTAATCGTATTGCACTAGTTTTCTCCACTTCGTTATGAGCTCCAGTTACTGCTTACCATCAGGTGCAAGGGTTACCCGTGTTATTGATTACTGTCATTATTATAAAGTCTTCCAACCGGAAACAAACAAGTACGGGAAATAATTCCATATTGGAATAATTAGTGCCTTTGCATTTATTTCTATGAGCATTAGTAATGAAAACATCGGCTAGTCGCACTATCATCATCATCATCATCATGAGCCAATGGATATCCACTGCTAAGTCGTACTAGATATTAATTAAATAAAAAAAATATATTAAAATTGCAAATGTGACAAATAATTTTTCTAAACTATGAAGCGTCGAGAGGAGCGGAATCTCCACCTGATGGTGAGTGATACGCCTGCCCATAATAACGTGGTGCTATTTAGAATGTTATACAGAGCAACACATTGCGCTCATCGCCTTGGAACATTGGATGTCGAGTGCCGTTAGGCCAGTAATTTCAGTAACTACAGCGCCCTTCAACATATAAGCAGCCTTTTTATCGAAGAGAAATCTTCTAAAAAGATACCTTGCTTCTGGAGGGAAGATAAGGTTATGTAGAATTTTTAACCACTAAAACCCCCAGTGGTCATCTTCAGTGCGTTGTGGAAAGCCCCGGGATCTCCTGAAACGCACCGGTGCCTCCCGGCGTTTCCCCTAATGCACGTCTCAGGGAGGACTGTAGCCCTCCTCGGTACCCCCGATTTGGTAGGACAAGAACTAGACCACCTCGTACTTGTCATTCATCCCGGACTGGCTTAGTAGACAATAAAGGGCCCCTAACTTTAAAACCTACCATCTGGAAACTCGACAGGCGGGGCTTATCTTCTTCTTTTTAGTCGGTATCACTCTCGACAGAGTGGTGGTGGTCATCACTTCAGATGTTGGTCGGAAGCCTAACAACACGTCGCCATTCCTCTCTGAGGGTTTGCCTTAGAACTATTCTTAATAGTTCGAGACTACAGGACAAAACCTATTACCAGTCTGATCAATGTTTTAAAGAAACTGTTATGGTCAGGTGTATGACTTATTATCAGATGAACGTTTGCAACATCGAATAAAATAAATCGTTTTTTTTAGCGTGTTATCGATTCGTTGGGCATCACTAGTGGCCGGCTTAACGAATGTAGGGCGCGGTGTCTCCCACGCCGCGTCGACACCTCGCCTAATAGCGCGTCATTACGCTATCGCCAGATACATCTCGCTCGGAACAGCATCGGTACATCATCATATCTACCATCGATGACCGCGAGCGCGGACAAAGCGATTGTTTAATATCGCTTTCGAGCTAATTACTATTTCAAAAGCTCTTGAAAGCTTATCATGTAACGTGTCAGCGCGGGGAACATGACAGACTGTATATTTGTTAAATTCCTGACGACAAGTGCTTCACTTAACTAGGGAGGCACCGCCGCCGTAACTATTGCAGTACAAAC
Source organism: Ornithoptera priamus (assembly GCA_029034505.1). NCBI lineage: Eukaryota > Metazoa > Arthropoda > Insecta > Lepidoptera > Papilionidae > Ornithoptera > Ornithoptera priamus. Next base: position 175,407 of record JARDWD010000672.1, read on the forward strand.
AGCAAACAGTAGTGCGCAAACATTGCTGTCTTAGGGCTGGACCTAGTAATATTTATTACTAAGGTAACAAGGCGTTTTGTTTGATGTAAACAAGACAGATCGCAAAGAGAGATTACGCCGTAGTGGAGACTCATGAAATAAGAATAAAATAAAAAAAAACTATAATAGTATCTACTACTATAGATATATCTATAACTTTAATATACAGTCAGAAGCCATGGATAGTGATCCCTCGGTGGACGGTCCCCTTCGAGGGACCCTGAGACTTTCAACAAAATACTTTGGAGTCGTCTAAGCACAGCCTGTGCAGAAGTGTATAGACCGCGATAGTTATTTTTTAATACATTAGTTAAATTTTACTTGCTTTCTATTGCGGAAGCGATGAGACGAGCGGGTCCTTCACCTGAAAGTAAGTGATACGTCTGACCGTAACAACGTGGTACGGGTTAGACTGGTATATTGCACCACATTGTGCTCATCGCTTTGATATATAAGATATCAAGTTTACCCTAGTAATTTCACTTGCTACAGCGTTCTTCAAACCGGAGTACGGCAATGTTTGCACCGTACTGTCCGGTGGTATAAACACGAGCTGTCGTAGTGTCTACATTAAACGTTTAACTATTTACACGAGATTATCTTCACATCATGGATGGGTGAACTTCATATGTTGTTTATGGAAATCTCTTCACAATTCTCTTTTTATGATTTTATCCATTTATCAGGTCATAAAATGATCGTAACACCCTCATAATAATCATAACAATGACTTAACTACTAAATATATCATCATCAGCCGACAGACGTCCACTGTCGGACATAGGCTTCTCCCAAACATCTCCACATCGATCGGTCCCGCGTTCTTCGCATCCAGTGGCTTCCAGCGACTCTCATCAGATCGTCAGTCCAACTTGTGGGAGCCCCACCAGCACTACGTCTACCGGTATACGGACGCCACACGAGGACCTTACTGCCCCATCGGCAATCTTTCGAGCAATGTGCCCAAATACCGTGAGACTAAATACCACTGCTCCGTCTAACTAAAAAATATCCTCTACGTTTAATGCAAATTTTAACAATTATTGTCTAAAATAAACAAACTTTTGTTTAGAAAATCGCTGTCGTAAATCATTATGGAAGAAAAAAAAATCACTAAAACAGTTTTAGAAAAGCATATCACGCTTGGCCCGTTTACGTGGAGCGGCCGATAAACTACCAGTTTATGCCTCAAATTGGTTTAATTCTTGCCACGTACAATCGAGTATTCTTTTTCTCTATTCGCTAGCTACACGAAAATGAACTCTATGTGAATCAGATATAAGGTTTATTTTAGATGGGATCTGTTGTGGGCTAGATCATAATTTCGCTCTTGGCACAGATTTCGCGGAGGAAACGATTTGACGTGTCATTTGCGAGATGCCCGCGCTACAGTTGTTACGAATGCCACCGTAGCATTCTAACCGGCGGTAAGGAAGCAGTTCTCGAAGATTACCTAATCTTAAATACTACCCATTCTTCTTCTTCGTCGGTATTACTCTTTAGAGAGTGGTCGTGGTCATCACTTGAGGTGTTGCTCGCAAGCTTAACAACACATCGCAACTCCTCTCTTATGGCCGCCTTTCTAGTGCATCCTTATAGTAGCAACGATGATGTGCCCTTTACTGCCGTCTTTATCTGGTCAGTCCATCTCATAGGCCTTCTTCCTCGTCGCCTGTTACTCTCAACCTTTCCCTGGATCACAATCTAACAGTAAAGCGTGGACATTACTGTACTGAGTTTGAAGGGCGTTGTTACTAGTGAAGTGAGTAGTGAGGTTTGATATCTCGTGGCTCAATGTTTATGTTCAATAGGAGTACAACATGGTGCAGTGTACATCACCCTAACAAGTACCACGTGGATTCGAGCAGGCGTGTATTGCCGTCAATTGAACGAGTCTCGCTTCTTGACGTTTAAAAAGAACTTATTATAGTGCGATCCGGTTTTGTTAATACTTTATTTACTAAGACTATGGATCACTGAAGTTATAAAGTCACTCAATATTCAGTGCCATCTTATTTCCTGTTTAACAAAACTGAAGAGGATGTTAATGAGAGTAAACAATACGCCTGTCGATCACCATATGGCGTTTGTTAAGATAATATATACAACATTGTATTTACGGTGTGGAGACTTATAATGTTAAGTTACATTATCTCCAATTCTCTTGCTAAAACGCCCTTCAAACCGGAACAAAATGAATGTTTGTTGAGTACTGTTTTTGGGCAGTAATGGCTGTTATAGTACTTGCACATAACTCCTTTGGATGTCGTTGTAAACATGTTTAAACAAATAATGTGTTTTGCTTAAGGTCTGTGTGTTTACGTTTTATTATAACACAAGCACAGCATTTACAATAATTGCGAATGCTTGTGTAATTACTGGTAAGGACTGTTGCTGATAAACAGGTTTTGCAATAACACCGTCCCGTAGCACTGCAACTGACGCGTTCCGAATGCAACGACCCTGTTCTAATACACAGAAGGACCATTTACATATTTATTGTTTAATTTTAATGCTTCAGTAGTAAACGGTGACCGTTTAGTACTCTTTTCGTTATTTCTATCAGAAACAGGATGTCTACCATCCTTTCTGGTTGTTTAAGTAGCAATTACCAGAGAATGTCATTCCAACGACTAAGGGCTGATGGTTCAGTAACTGCCGTTAACCGCTTATTGATGATACATACTACACACGGTGTTGGTGAGTCCTCTCAATCTTCACCAAGGATCATATGAAAGTCGCAGAAAGGCTGGCTAGACCTGTGTCCAGTGATGGACTTCAACGTGCGTATAATTGTTATTTTTATATATACGAGTATCTTAGGTTATTATATGGGAGAGGGCCCGTGACGCACTGAGGTGCACACGTCCGGGCAACGGCAACGGATGCCCAAATCATCAGCCCTGTAGAATCAGACTATTAGGAATAAGACTAAGGTAAAACTGTCTGTCGAAGACCGTGATTAAATGGGTCTTCAGTTCTCACCATTGAAGGTGGGCCTCACGAATAGATCCGGGGTGAATTAATGTGGATTAAAGGCGGTCTCGTAGCAGAGCAGCGTTGCTGAGGAGCGTAACAGACTTCCCAAATACAAATTTGGGCGTAGCGCAGGATGTCACTGCTCTGAGGATGAGCATTAGTTTAGAATAAATTTTCTATTTATATTTTGAAGCATTTCGTTAATTATGCGTTTAAGTAAGTAGAAGCCACTGCTGAATGTTACTATATCCGATAGTCCGCTGATGTCGTCATTCAAAGATTTTTATACTTTTTTATCTTTGTTCAAGAAATATGTATTTAGTAACGTTTTCTTTGTGCCCGGTTGTTGTTGTTATTATGTAATTACATGCAACAACATTGTCGTCCGTAACATTGTAAAACAAACGGAACCCGCCGCGGGGTTCGTTGGTTACGTCTGAATTTTAAATGGCGTTAAAATTTTTAAGTGCTTTAATATGTCCATTAATGGTTACACATCCGACCCTCCGCGCTATCGGAGACCATACTTCTCTTTTGAGATTCCTAAGATGGTCTGTGTATACATATATCACAACGTGGCCACAGTACTAGCGGTTAGCGGAAGCGTGACTTGATGTATATATATAGATATATATTTAAATATTGTGTATTGTATTGTCACAGCGTTAAGTGATAACTATAGAGAACCGGAAAACATCTTAATTGCTGCCGGAGAGTAAGGCCGTGTTAAGTTCGGTTGGTAGTAGAGTTTCTTCGGATACCTTCTAGTTAGCTACCACACAAATACTATAAATCTAGTGCTACAATAGCATCGATGTGTTCCTGCTGTCAACGTGAGGGCCAGATTTCTGGTTGAACACGCTTCATTGTTAGTTAACAGTGAAGTTGAGGTCAAATGTCGGCCTTTGTATAAGAGATAATGTGAGAGGTTGTCGCGACCGTGTTAATTGAACGGACACCGCTGCAACTCGCGCCACACGGACGCGTTCCCGATGCAAGTGCGGTGCACAGCTTCATTTACCGTTCGCCTATTTATTTTGGTCGTTAGTGTGTGTCGCGATACAACTTGATAATCCGTTATTTATGTGGTACATTTTTCAATCGGCCCAGCACGCGACCGCGCGTCGCCCGTCCGCCCGACAAATGGCTCACCATCCGCCTTTTGTTGCTCTAACGGTGCGTTTTGATATCATTAAGAATTTCTCCGGTGTTTCGAGACAGCGAGAAATATCGTCACTAATACAAGGAGATTAGAGATTTTCGTGTGTAAAAAGCGTTATGGAATTCGTTGAACGGACGGTGAGTGATGACGGGCCCGATAAGAGTCCTCGCTGGGCCCGCCGTAAACGTTACGAGCTGGTCCACCAATGCCGCAGCGGTTGCGTTGACGCGAAACGAGATGCTAATAGACGAATCGTTGACTGTAGAAAGTAGGTGTCGACGGCTGCCAGGAACCGCCCACCGCGTCGGTATCTAAACAGTCATTAACCGACCCAGACCTGACGCGGAAGACGTAAAATCACAACATAATTTAACAATTAAACCAATCGAAATGGCTGAATTCAAAGAGTATATGATAAATTCTGTATAATAAAGCGATTTAGTGGCGCGTGCTGAGAATTCCATGCACTTTGTGAGGGGCCGATATGAAGATATCTTCCGAGAACTATTTAACGAAACCTATTGAGAAACTGTGTTGAAAGAGTTAAGCACTAGATTACATAATACACAGATGAATTAATTTTAATGACTAAAAGTTGCACAGCATAAATACACGTAAACATTTATGTTAAATATAACAACAATCGAGTGAAACTTTCTTAAGTTCGCTCAAGAGAGAATCTCAGACATCATCAGTAATATTATATCCAGAAGACAACTAAGAATAAATCTTAATTCGACAGTAATTAAATACATTCATGAGATGGTAGATGCAATCAGCTAGACATAGACCTTCACAAAAAACAAGTGTCGACCAGAAATATAAATATATACATGTCCATGTAATCTATATGACGTCATATAAAAAGTTCTATAATACATATTTTTTATTTCCACGAAGCGACGAGACTAGCGGGACCTTAACTTGATGGTAAGTAATACTCCCATTTTATGGGATCACATTTGGCAAAAGACATTAGGGAAGGCCTGTATCCAGGAGTGGATAAACAAAGGCTGATGATGATGTTGATGAAGTAATGCTCCAGCCCATAACTACGTGGAGCTAGTTAAAATATACTCTGCATGACTGGGCTGCTCATCTTTAGACAAGATGTAGTCTCATTACCCAAGTAATTTCTATATATTACCAAAGGTTTAATGAAGTAGCTTCGAAGACAACTATGATGACATTCTTAGTGAAGTTGAAGATATGCATTTTTGTATGTTTATCTCATAACTGGTGATTCCTTCATCGCAGACCGTCTAGATAGATACTACCTACCCAGAGCTAATCTCTGCCAAACAATATAATGTTAGTAATTAAGGATATTAACTAGTAGAACTACCAGATTCAGTGTACAAGTGTTACCTAACTTTCACTAGTGATAGGTCTCTGTTGCCGGAGACCGTCTGGGTGGACACCACCGCAGAGCCTATTCCTGCCGCCAAACAGTAGTGTGCAAAAGATTTGTGTTTTCCAGTTTGGGGGATTTTGTAGCTAGTGTAATCACTGGGGTGACGAGACTCAACACCTTATGTCTCAAGCGACGAGCGCAACTTGGTGATGTGTATAACACCCTAACTGGCACCAAGTTGTTATGGGCTATCACGTAGCATCAGGTGAACGTCCCGCTCGTCTCGTCGCTTAATTGTATGAAAGGAAAACTAGGGTCACACAGCTATGACGGAAGTGTTATCACCAAATAGACGTCGTAGTCGTCACATCGTTATGTTGACAACTAAATAACATAATGATGTAATCAAACGATATTTTCTTCTATTAATTATAATATTACGTATGTGAAATATGAGGACTGTAACAGTATTGTCCAATTTTATATATTTCCAGTTTTACGGTTACTGCAACATTGTTATAATTAAAGGTATCAATCAGTGTTCACCGCCGAGGTAACACTTCGTATGTTTACGTTCAAGAGCCTGTTGTGCGACGGAACTAAATGACCGTGAGACGTATCATAATATGGCTAGTATGGTGCACAGGTTCAATTTCATGTAAAATAATGAGCATGCAGCAAGTCACTGACCACATCGCACTGCGAAGGCTCGCGATAATCATAATACGCTTGCAGATATGTGATTAGCCGCGGGGTCACGGAACGGTCGCCGTTAGAGGAGAGGACGCTCCGCGCCGCTCGCACGCGCGCGCCCGCGTATAGCGCCCTCTCGCTCTAACCAACGGCCGCGGACCGCTATACTAAACTGTGACCTCACGAAATTCTACCAGCACGATAGCGTGGATGATTCACTTGACGGACGCTACAGACGGACTGACACACTGAGGGATGCTGGATGAATACGAAACGTTTAACGTTTCGCTTCATTATCATAAGCCGATAGATGTCCACAGCTGGAGCACAGGGCTGATCGCGTCGGTTTCATTTCCTTATAAATAGAGTTGATAACATTTAAGAAATGATTCATAGTTTTTATTAATCGAACCTTACACGATTAATTAAACACTAAGAATTATCGATATTTAAGGCATGCCTTAAAAATCGATTTAAAGAAATTATTTAATCTGTGCTAGACCATTTTTGGGACGTTAAGAATAATCACCAATCCTGGTGTAAGGTTTCTGTTGCCGGAGCCGCTGTACGTGAGTACCACCGCAGCGCCTGTTTCCGCCGCCAGACGGTAGTGTGCGAACATTACTGTGTTCTGGTTTAAATGGTGTTGTAGCCAGTGTATTTATTGGGGTAAGGAAACAAACGCAAAGATAAGAAAAAAATCACATCTTTAGATACGTTTTCATATAAACCTCTGATAATGGATTTATGCTAATATTAAAAATTCTTTTTCTGGAATAGTGTCGTACTAGAAACACCATTTTTTTTAAATCACTGATGCTGCGATAGCAGTAACAATGAACCAGTACTCTTTATAGGTGAAATGTTTCCGTTTGTATTATAGAGCACTAGTCGAATACGGTAAAGGAATTCTTATACGCACCTTATCAGTATTACTTGTAAAGGATAGATAACGCAAATTCCTTGTCTTTTCTTCTACTTGTGAATGAGAAAAGAAACAGTAGATTTAGTGTTTTTTTATAAGCTTAATATTTTCTTAGTGTACATATTTCTATTGATAATTAGTTTTTAATTTTAGTTATGTTAGTTGATGTCGTCGCAATGCCTATTTCAATACATGACCTTGAAACAGCAGCATTGTCTAAACCCTGCAAACTACATGCACTGGTTAGAGATATCCTTAGCGTTACATAGTTATGATGACACTGGTATAAATTGAGAGGAATGGTACTGGGTTTTTAAAAAGGTTACGAAAACGTCAAAGTTATCAGTTATCGCTGAACACCAACGGGGGGCGCATGTTTTCAGTCACTAAAACGGTACATATCCAGAGTGTCTCCCTACTAAATACATGAAAGTACTTGTTTTTTTATACTATATAAAGTACCGCTGATCGTGGTCTTCTGATGGTAAGTAACGATGTAGCATCTTCGATGGTAATGATGTTATGAGATTTATAATTTTATGTCTCGAAACGCTCAGTGCAATCTTTGGTAAGTATCCTATGTCTTCGTTGTGATGGGCAGTTATATCATTACCAAGAGTAGCGTCGTGCTGACTCTAATGTTGAAGACCGTTGGGAAGTGCTTTAGGAGAACTCTCCTTCTCTTCCTCTTCTTACTCTGTTCGTCTACATTATCTATATCCACTGCTAACGAAGGTTTCATTCGGCGTGAAGCAGCTGTCGAACAGTAAATAAGCGACCGGCTGGGTGTTCCGTCGGCGACGAGTTTTCTTTCACAAAGCGCCGATAAATTAAGATTTTTTATAGGCTTTAACGCGATTACCGCTCGCTCTTTGAACCAATAACGTATTTAATGGACATTTAAAAAGGCACTCAACTCGCTAAACGCGTTTTAAGTTATTAATATTCCCGTTAAAGCTTAAACTGTAGGATGTTTAACGTCCACGAGGTTATAGCAACGGAGTGAAAATACCCGTGAATGTAGATAGATAGATGTTATGTGGAGGCGCGGTGCTGGCGGCAGGACCGACCCAACTGGTTTGGTGGGACTACTAGCGTAGTAACCAATATACATACAAAACGTGCATTACTCTCGCGCATATGCGAGACCTCGGGGCGCACGGGTCGGCGCTGTGAGAAAATTTCACTTGTAAGGTATTCCGTTAAATATGCCCCGCTTAGAAAACGCGCACACACAGCCACAACCACGATTATCTCGTCGACAGGCTGTTAACAATGGACCTCAAGTTCACGACACAGACAGTGTTATGAATAACTACTGTCATCATCATTAACCGACGGACGTCCACAGCTCTACATACAGATCGGCTTTACATTACACCGCCATCCACGACCTTAACTAGAACATCAGTCTACCCTTCCGTTCTGACTTGTTGTCCTGGATTTCATAAATAGATTTACTGGCGGTAGGTCTCTTGCCGGAAATCGTCTACGTACCGTCGCAGCTACTATTTCCGACATCAAATAGTAGTGTGCAATGATAACCGTGTTCAAATTTGAAGGGCGCTGTAGCTGGTGTAATTACTGAGGTAATTAACCTCAACATCTCGTTTCTAAAGAGACAAGAAAAGTGTGGTGTAGTGTATAAGATCCTGACTAGTGCCACGTTGTCATGGGCAGGCTAATCTTTTCGTGTCTCGTCGGTAATTAAATAACAAAAAATATCACTATAAGATACGGTATCAGATATTATAGTATAGAAACTAGAGATGATAAGAGAAAAACGATTAAAATAAGATGTGTTATAATTGTAACCCTGGACTCGACCAAAATTTTAGCAAAACTTTAAAGATCTATTTTTGTTTGTCTCACAAGTAAATACCTATTTAGTTTTGATGATACAAAAAAAAAACGAGTACAAACTTTAAGTTAAAAAGCACAGATTTGTCATATAAACACTGAAGATCATAAACATACCATAAGCAACCCTCTTAATGTATCCACTCCTGTGATTTCTCTACGACGGAGAGAGTAAAAGCTATTCATCCACCATCATGGATAACTGTGTATGGAAGCTTGTCCGCAAAACATTTCGGTTTGCTTTGCTCAACGTTCAAGTGACGTCAGGATCGAACCCAAGTATCACCGCCAACTGCGATCTCCTCACTAATTGAACTGTCACCACTACTTCATTGTAGCATAGTATAGAATTAAAAAAATCTGTGTGGAATTTAGGGCGTTCTTCCCTTTCCACAGTTAAGAGCGATATAAAGTTCTAGCTGGGATTTTATACAGTTAACTGATGATCACGAGTAGGATGTTTACGTGATAGTAAGTGACACCTATAACAACGTGGCGCTCTAGTTAGAATGGATGTACTAAACCATATTCCGCTCGTCGCCTGAGATAAGATATTGAGTCTCGTTACCGGCGCCATTCAAACCGGAACACAGTAATGTTTGCAGAGTACCGTTTGGCGCTGCAACATGAGCAGCAGTGGTAACAGGACGGTCTCCGGCCACAGAGTTACCACCAGTGCAAATAGTCCAGACAAGTGTAATGATTCGTGTACAAGGAAGGTGTTATTCAAATAGTTTTCAACATGAATCGTAACGAGTTTAATATATAGTAGTAGTAGTAGTAGACCAATTAGGAACGAGAAAATTAACCAGTTTCACATTAACATTAATTATCACATAATTATAATTATATTTAGTTTATTCGTATATTAATTATATAAAAAAAGCCGATATAAATAAGAGTAAGAATATGGATGCCGGCTTCATATGAATCTAATAAAACAAATTGTTTATTAATTCTTTGAAGCGAATCTTTAAATAAAGTTATTCATTACGTCCTCTGCTGAGTATTTACATTTTATGTTCTTCCTATCTCTCTCTACCTAATTCTCTCTCTCCCTCTCTGCCTCTCTCGCACGTAATGATGTCGTTTTAATCGACCACAAAATGGAGGTAATCATCAATCAATCACGCCTAATTTTTACAACGTAGTCTAATATAATACTATGATTGTTATCTGTTTGTTATCGAAATACTCTTTTACACACATATATATATATATATATATATATGTATATGTGTTAGTATTATTATTAATTATATGTTTTTTCATTGCATTCGATTGATTTTTAATAATTTTTTTTAATTGCAACTCGGAACATTGTGGACTGTATTGTGGCAACATGTCCGCCATTTTGTTTGTTTAGTTGTGTCCTGTTTTTGTGGATCTCTTTGCTTAATAAAAAAGGTTTAAATAAATAAATAAATCTTTTTTTATAATTATAACATTTTACTTCATCGAATGATGCGAGGAGACGAGCGAGACTTTCGTATGACGTTAAGCGACACTTCGCGTCGCCTTGGGACAGGATGTTAAGTCTCACTACCCCAGAAATTTCATGAGCTACAACTCCTGTGTACCCGGAACACAGTAACACTTGCACACTACTATTCGGAGCAGATGTAGGTGCGGCGGTGGTAACTGGACAGTCTCCGGTAACAGAGACCTACGACCAGTAAATCATTGGATAAATAGCCATATCAATTTTAGTTTAATGTTATTTTGAAAACTTTCTTAAGTAGATTGTTTATGTATTTATTGTTAAATAAATGATCTATACGATTTATTTTCACGTGAAGTGAGTGAATATGTATAGTATAATTCAGTTTGTGGAGGAGTACTGGGTGCATCAAAAGAAGATATTTAATGCAGCAATATTTCTCTGAGCAGCATCACACGTCGTGAACGAATTAGAAGCGGTTGTGGTAACGCTGCGCGCGCGCCGATAAATCACGGCCATAGTTCGTTAGGCGCGCGCTGACTGCACCGCGGGGTTCCACCTTCGATTCCCGCCTTGGCAAGTGGAAAGCCAATTGAACTAACCCCCTGTAGGTGGTTATTTTGACGTTCTATATAGTGAGCGGTGTTTGAATGATGAATCCTTTTGGAATTTATCTCGAATCGCCACAATGATAAAGATTTTGCTCTCTTCCAATATTTATTATAACCTGAAGATATACCACACTACCGAGGAGTTGTACGTTTCTATCATTGTGTCCATGTTCTATATGCATTCGTGGTGTAGCGGCAGCATTTTGCCTAGGTCCGACTCCGGAGCTTCTCAAGGCGTTTGGATGTTTTCGAATTCGTCCACACCGTCACCATCCAACTGCCCTATTGGCAGCAATATTGTGATCCCATTATCAATATCAACATACGAGAGTAAGAGTACTCCAGGTGGAGCAACCATCAGCAATTTGACTTCTTTGTCGTTTCGATTGTAACTGAGGTCAAGTGTCAACCCGATGTGAATAAAAAAAAATATTTTGATTGATCTCTTAGTCTTTCATGTAATCTGTATATACAGGAGATATCCAGAGATTCATTGACTCATCACGGATCTCCGCAACCATTACACGTAAACACTCAAAATTTGGTGGAGATATTGCTCCTACCGTTTAGAGATCAACTAAGGATGTATTTTGTAAAATTCCTTTCTGAAAGGAAGTTGTAGGGGTGTTACGGCCAGCAAAGCGGGGCAAGAACAGTTAGTATGGTGTAGATGATGAGCAAGGACTTGACAATGACAATATCCGTTATTATCACCTACTTCAACTGTCGATATTTCTTTAAAACATGGAATTTAAATCATCTGGATCTACTTATTTGTGGTAAGTAATACGCCCGCTCATAACCACCACGTGGCCCTAGTTGGATTATATACACTGCACCACATTGCTTTCATCGCCAGAGACATAAGGTGTTGATTATCTTTACCCCAGTAATTACACTAGCTACAACGTCGTTCAAACCGGAACAAATTTCCTGGTTAACTCGCCAAGTGATGGGTTGAAAGATGTTTCTTTACATCCATTTATGTACATAAGTTACTATTATTAGTAGACATAATTCGAATTCCTCGATAAGTTACTACGCGCCGGCTGCGTGTATATATATATATATATGCTAATGCACACATATAATATGCTAACACTTTAATTTAATAAGCAGACCAAATGTTTTCTGTGATTTTATAAGATTGTTATTTATCGGTGGAATTCCACATGCCGCAGTGTGAAACTCTTGAGGAACTGGTTTAATGGATGCTCACCATTAAGTTGCTTGCATATATTTATTGTTATAATTAAACATTTTCATTGCTAAGATTTTATACCTTTCATGTATACTACGATCTTAGCTGATGGTAAATCTGGATGTAGTCGGATGATAAAGCGTTATTATCTAGAAGCTTATAAATAATAAAGATTTTTTTTATTCTAAGAAGCGACGAGACGAGCGAGACGTCGAACTGATGGTAAGTGTTACCCTTGCCCTTAACAATCGTAGCCCGCCCTTAACATCACATTGCGCCCGTTGCCTTGTGACATCAGATGTTAAGTATCGCCACCCCAGTAATTTCCCTAGCTACCGCGCTTTTCAAACCGGAACTCAGTAATGTTCGCTCATTACTGTTTGATGGAAGAAACAGCAGTTGCGGTGGTACTCATGTCTTGGTGGTAATCTTGGCTGTGACAAGCTGTTCCGATTCTTCGCTGTTCGCATTATGAAGGTGCAAGCGAAAAGCATTGTCTAGTCCCAGTGTATATTTCTTAATTTAGTCTAGTATATTAACTACTACAGATATTAATTTACTATATTTTAAATGTCTATATATTTATTAGAATATTTTTTATTAATTAGACATGAGTAAGTTGTAAAGTAACTTTAAGGAATTTTGATAGCAATTTCACTGGTGGTAGGTCTCTGTTGCTGGATACCGTCTAGATAGGTACCACAACACCAGCCCTGTACTCTCGGGCTATTAAGAGTAGGAGTACGCTATTCCCTGTCTGTCGTACGAGGCGACTGAAAGGGTCCTCGGTTTTATGAGCGTTGAGGGTGAGGCTCTTAGAGCTCAATAAGCTAGCCCTAGGAGGATCGCAAATGCATGGTGATGAGGAGGGCTGTGCCCTTCCGAGAGATGTATTGGCCAAAGTGCAGGGGGGTACCGGTGCATTTCGCAGGAGATCCCGGAGCCTCTCCTGATGCACTGACGGAAAGCACTCAGTGGTTTTTAGTGGGTAGAAGCCCTACATAAACTTGGTTTCCCCCCAGAAGCAGGTCTTATTGCAGTCGAAAAACAGTACTGTGTAAATGTTACTATGTTCCGGTTTGAAGGTTCGATTGTTTATAAAAAAATAAAAAATAAAATTGTTGATTGGAATTTCTAAAAGGCAGTCGACTTTGTCGTCCGTTGTGGTTGTGTCAATTATGGAAAAGTATTAACTTTGATGAGATTATTAATTAAAAGTAATTATTTGATTCGGTAGTAATGTTTACGTTAATTCCGTTTCCGAGATGAAGGCGTCCGTCATGATTCAAAAAGTTAATTAAGGGATATTTTTACAGAGGGCCGTCGGGTACGAGTCCCGGGCGATACATCATTCCCGCAGAGTATAAATCACTGCTTGATTGATAGTACTGGATATCTCACGGTCGTCCGACACCTTTTTGTTTTTTTGTTTTTTAAATCCCATACGATCTTTAACTTCGTTTTGTATCGGCGTAAACCTCCAACGTTAAGACGAATCTATAGGACGTCGTCTCGCGATGTACTTATATTATATATTGCGTATAGTTTATTATAAGTGTTAATAATTAATACAAAAAGGTTACCTTTTCTTAGAATTGTTATATATTTTGTTCTAATGTTGTAGCTTTAAGGTTAGGTTAGGTTAGGTTAGGTTACCATCTCGTACCGATATAATGATCAAAAGTGCGATGCGATTATTTGCCTAAATAATACACAAGTAATAAATAAAATATGTACAAAAATGAGAAGTTTATCATCAACGAACACCATCGTGAGCCGTTTATGGGCGGACATAAGCCTCCTGTCTCAATCTCAACATCGATTAGCCGCGTGTTGCCCGCATCCATCGCTCTCCCTTGGAGGAGCTCCCAGCACTACTTTTGTGGTCGCCATAGAGAACTTATTCCTTACCCCGCCTGGTGCCATTTAAGTCCAGCTTTTTTTAAAATATATCAATAACTTTCTAAATTTCTAATTCCATCATGCAGAGAATCTTCAGATCCGTCTCCACTGCCCTTCGGGTGAGCTGAAGCGAACATAATTATTTACAACACGGAATCCGCATTGTACTTGAATAGCTTAAAGAAACTTAATATATGTCTATTGTCGTCGTTGCTAATGGTTGTTGTGGAAAACTATCAAGTTTCTAACCGCTATCGACCCCGAGCGACCGTGTTTGTGCATTGCCTGCACCGTGCGGACCTTCGGGCGCCATTATACTCTTCACCCCAATTCTCATGCAAATTTAAAGTGGTACAAAACGTGCGGATATATAATTAGCTTCGGTAATATTTGCGAAACGTCGGCCCCGATATCCGGACCGGTTGTCTTGTTGTCTATTATTAATTAATGTTTTCGCCAACGGACGACGCTTGACCGATGTCCAGCGGAAGGGGTGATACTTAAAGCGAGTAAGGGTAAAATTTTTCGCGACAAACTCGTGGGAACGTGCAGTGAACGATGGTATCTTTACGATGGACTCGAGCGGTACAGTTTTTCCCAGAATGTGGACCATTAAACTGCGTGGACCGTACGAGACACGCCGGTTATTGTGCTCACTGGAAACGATAACATCTCCGGCTCACCGCGGTGACAAAGTGGCCAACCTAACCGTGGAGTTATTCACCTAACTGTCGGCACACTGACGGTCGTCGAGATTGTGACGCTGGCTTAATCCCCGAAACATCTGACAGCTCTTTCATCGAGAGAAAAGCCTATAAGAGCAGCTGTCTCAGATTTGAAACTGTTAATGATTAGAACCTACAATTTAAATAGTATTTCCCCATAACACACACAGTGCAATCCATAACTACTTCGAGTAAACTACCAATTTCGATACGTTTATCGAAATTGGTAGTTTTTACTGCTCTGCACCCAGTCGTGTATTACTGTCGCGGCTGTGTTCTTTTCTAGTTCATTATTACTTTGAGTAATGATGATCACAGACAGATTCTCATTTGATTCTTATTTTAGATTTCAGAACTTCAAAGTGCTTTAATGTCCATCATCTATGGGTACACGTTTGCTGCCAAAGGAGTGGCCGGAATGGACATGGGCGCTGCGTTGAACTTCTCACGGTGTAACAATGTTGTACACTACATTACACTGACCCAACCAGACCCTAAGGCGCACGGTCAGCTGGTCAACAATGCCCCCACCTGGCTTGAGACGCAAATTGACACCCTCCTAGAGAACCCCACGCCGATTTCCTTTGACGTGCCCATTGTGGGGAAGAGGCGCGCGATGGGCACCGCCATTGTCGGAAATAATAACCGGAGCAAACATTGAAGTAATTTGCGCCCTTGGGAACCATTCAATGCGGATGACGATTTTGACAGGTTCAGCGGGATTTACACCGGATATGGTTATGCAAGGTTTGCACTATTATAAATCACCATTCAAAAGCATAAATACAATTCATTTTTATCTATTTCAATGTTTTTAAACTAATCGATGTATTATAACTACTAAGAAATATTACTTTTAATACTAGCTTATAAACAGTACTGTTAAATCTAATAAAATATTCAAAAATGGAACTATTTTGAATAAATAAATACTAGTTAAAATATTTACTATACGTAATGTATATTATTATTAAGTTATCTTGCTACTTTTATATAAGAAAAAAAGCATATATATCTATATTTTATATATACTTCTCATATCTTGTTCCTTAATAACATAAAGTATGTATTTTAGAGTATATTGAAGTCTTAAAAAAATTTTTGTATAATTTTTTAATTAAGAATATACACTTTATGCTAAGGTCTAAAATACTTGTAGAGTGCTTCGCTTACTTGGGTGCTTCATTGTTTAAGCTCTGCGATATTGTAACAGAGATCTTTCTGTACGACCGCTTCGGTATAATACTTATTAAGATATAGCAAACAAAGAGTGGTGATTGATGCGCGCCAAACAAAAGCTCCGCCGGCCATTGTTCAATAAGTGAAGCTCGAACCCCGGAGCTTTTGTTTAGTCCTATTTTTATGCACTTATTTAATAAACCGGTCCCTTAATGTGCTTAATTAATCAATCGATGTGCACATTGTTTACGATCACGTGGTATTTTTATTCAATTTCTTTACTACACGAGTGTATACAAAACAATTTACTTTTATAGTAAACGATTTTCTGATATAAATATAAAGCTTCAGTTAAAGTTAACAGTATATCTAATGTTTCCTATATTTTATAGTAGAAATTATTACTGCGTTCAACTAACAATGTACTATTCTCGTATCGGAATGTTTTATCAGCTTGATAAATCATTCACATCATCAACTTTCAAGTGCTCTCAAAGAAACCGTTTGAAATGTTTACTTGAGCTTTAATAAGCTTCGTGAAGGGTGAAGATATTCTCTGCGTTTTATGTTAGGTGTACTGGTGGTGGGTCTCTGTTGCCGGAGACCGTCTAGGTGTTTACCACCGCAACTTCTATTTCTACCGTCATACACTACTATGCAAACATCACTGTTCCGATTTGAAAGGGGCTATAGCTTGTGGAACTACTGGAGTAATGAGACTCCATATCTTATGTCTCAAGAAGACGAGCGCAATGTGGTGCAGTATATATCATCTAACTAACGGTACGTTGTTATGGATAAGTACTATCATGAGGTGAAAGTCCCACTCGTCTAGGATGTTGGGTGATGGTTTAAATTTAAATTAATCCTAATGCCTTAGTTAATATTCCTTTTAAATTTTACTAAGCGACGAGTAGACCTGGTGGTAAGTGATACGCCCGCCTATAACAATGTATCGCTAGTTAAGGTGATAAATCGCACTATATTCTGTTAGTCGATATGTACATAAGATGTTGTGTTACCTCAGTAATTTCACTGGCTACAGTGCTCTTCAAACCGGATCACAGCTGTTTGTCGTAGCAATACAAAAATAAGTTCTTGCTCTCTCCATTATTTATGTAATACGTTCATCATCATTATTATCCAATAGACGTCCACTGCTGAACATAGACCTACCCCAAAGATTTCTACATTTGTAGGGGTTCATATTGGGGGATTTAGTCATTTCCTACCACGCTAGCCCAATGCGGGTTGGTGGGAGCCAGAGCCCCGTTTGTTGGTTAGCAGGGTGCACCACTAGTAGGTGAAGTTGACTTGGGTCCCATGAATTGTTGTGCGGGACCCCTTATACCCCTCCAAGTTATAGGTTGTTAAACGTCAATCTAAAGTTTTAGCATTAACTTTAAAGGATTTGATAAACCCTTTTATTGTGTTACAAAACAGTAGTGTCCTTCCACTCCCCTTAAAATTATAAGGGTCGTCAAACTGACCACCGTTGGGGTCCCACTGACCATTTGTGGAAACGGATGATAGTTATAAAAAAGATATACATCCGTATCAGATGTAATGCGGCAATCAAATGCAGCGGCAGTTCTATGGACCCCTTGGACCGCTAAAACGTTTAAACAACCGGTAAACAATGTGGGAAGCAGTTAAAAAAGAACCCGATCATTGTTAACTGTTGAGCGGTAAGACGATTAACTACAAAGGAGATTCACTACCCTTTTTTTTATCTCGTTCTATTAACAGTTAATGTTTGAAGGTGTCGGGAGTCTGATACGTTTGCACCTTTCTATTGTTTGTTGACAGCAAACAAATCGTTTGTTGGCTCATGTGTTAGCGGGGTCGGGGTGTAATGGGGTACTTAAGGGTTGAATTGGGAGAGGTCGCCGTGTCCTTTCCGGCGTTGGTCAACGGTTTATCTATTAATGTTTTGCGACGGCGCTGTTTGTTTGTGAGTACGCCGTTGATCATATTTTAGTTTAAGTTAATGTTTTAGATAAATGTATAGTTTTAAACATGTTTCACTTATTTTAACTTAACGTAACGTTTTTGTTTAAAAAATAGAAAATATCACTGCTTTCGTTGTGTAGGGTAAAAGACATAAAAGAACAAATGTACCAAAACTTAAAATTTACTTGAGCTTAATGTTAACTTGATGGTCAGTTTCATCCTCCCATAACAATAAAAGGCATCAGTTACGATGATATACAATACACGACATTGTCCTCCTTACTTTGACACATAAGATGTTAAGTTTAGTTAACCCAGAAATTTCACGTGTTACGTCCTTCAAACCTGAATACTGTGGTGTTTTCACACTTATGTCTAGCGGCAGCAATACCTAACTAAACGGCATAGAATTATTTTTTAATTATAACTAACTCCACTAAACCCGATCCTTAGTGATATCTTCCTTCAGTAATTAGGCGCTGGTTAGGATGATATACACTACACCGCATTGTGCTCTTCGCTTTGACACATAGGATGTTAAGTTTCTACTACTACTAGCCGATAAACTTCCACTGCTGGATATGAGACTCTCCCCAAAGATCGTCACGTTTGTATGGCTTCATATGGAGGGATTTTAAGTTTCATTACCCCATTAATTTCACTAAACACAGTTTCTTATAAACCGGAACACAATAAAGTTAGCAACCTAATTTTTTACTATTATATATATATATATATCTGATATAAAAGTACATATAAATGAAGTAATAGTTAATGTTAATTATCGTTATCACATTACTATATATTTTTATTCACTGTTCAGTCACTTAAGCGACACTCTCGAGCAGGTGTACAGTATCAGAGATAATCGCTCCTCTCAGCGGGCGTCCGTAGTGTTATGAACTCTTCAACCTCTACCCTCGAAGACCGTATCCTTAATGGCACGGGGTTATAATGTCGGGTTATCGTTTATTCACACCCGAACTTGAGCTCGTGTTTGTTTTAAGTTATTTTATAACTTCACACAACATTTTTGTTATGAGCTTCAGGTAAATGATACTGCTGCCCATGACGTGGCGCTAGTTAGGATGGTACATACTGCACCACATTGCACTCGTCTACTTGAGATATTAGATGTTAAGACTCGTTACCCCAGTAATTTCACTAGACTATCTGAAATTAGTTGTTGTAACGCGACCTGACATCTTATATCTCAAGGTGATGAGCACAATGTGGTTCTGTATCTATCATCTTAATCATCACGTTGTTATGGGCGAAGGTATCACTTACCGCGTCAGGTGACCATCTCGCCCCTATACTCACTTCGCTGAATTAAAAACCGATTACAGTATTGATTACTTTTTTAAGCTAATCTCCATACTGCGTGTATAATAAAGTATCATCGTCACCATCTCAACCGAGATACTTAACCTTAGACCTGAGTCTCTTGTAATTAATTTCAGACAGTCTTGCGTTGTAGATCTTAGTGGTTGATAATATATAAAGAAATTAATTAAAATTGAATAAATTAACAAAAGGTTCGCCTCTCCCTTCCTTCTTTGACCCTGGCCAACCCTCCCTTTAAAAAGTTTGCTTAATACCATCTCGTAATATATGTAATGCTGTGCTTGGGTTTTATATATCGCATTAGTGAAGTCTATAGTAACGATTATACATATATATGTTCATAGGCTGAACTGTTTACCATCAGTGGGATGGTATTATGTACCACGATAATGGTATAAAATACGGGTTATAAAATGATGGTCATTGTGTACACGGAATGGTACAAAAATTCCAAGTTGACGTTGCTTTTATACAGCGCTAATAAAACGTCACAGCGGCTAATAAATGTGTAGGCACCGAGCTGACATTCTCCCAAGTTATTCGAGAGGCGCGAAGATGTTGATTATCCAATGCCAGGGACCTTGGCATCGTTTTATTACGTAGAACGTTTGGGCGAATGGTGTTGCTATTTTAAAAAAGCAACCTACAATAACAGACCTCTTGAACTCACAACCAATCCGGATTCTGGTTGCAAGTGGTAGTATGTTGTAGGTGGTAGGTTTGAATTTTATTAAAACAATAACGTACAATCACGTTGCAAACATAAACGCTTTAAGCTCATCAGTAACCCACAAAAATAAGGCTGTAATAGTTGAGTTACTAAAGAGATCAACTCGAGAAGACGTGGGTTCGATTTTTACTGATTTTTCTATGAAAGAGAAATATCAAAGAAATTAAAGTAATACCTTTTACCGGACGAAGAAAGTATTGGCACAAGTCATGTATCTGTCTCTAAATAGTAGAGCGAGAACTTTACTGTGTTTCGGTTTGACGGGCGTTGTAGCTGGTGTCATTACTTGGACTACGAATTTTATCATCTTATGGTGATCAGCACAACATGGTGCTGTGTATATGATCCTATACACGGCCACGTTGATATGGGTTGGCACTTACTATCAAATGAACATCGCGTTTGTCCGCAGCTATTCTCCATATCTGATACCAACCGATGAACACTTGGCCCGAGTAATCTTCAGTCCCAGTAGTGGGATCATTAAGGGACAATTAATGAATGTAATTAATAATTTTATACAGGTGGTAGGTCTGTATTGCCGGAGATCGTTTAGGTGGGTACCACAGCGGCGCCAATTCCTACCTCCAAACAATAGTGTGCAAACATTATTGTGTTCTGGGTTGAAGGGTGCTGTAGCTAGTGTAATTACTGGGGTAACGAGACTCAACATCTTAGATCTCAGGCGACGAGCACAATGAGTCTGGAGAATCAGGCAAACGTTACTAAAATTAAAAAAAAAAAAAGAATATTAATTTTGTTCTTCTTAAACTGCTTCTCTAACTAGTGAAGGTTGGCGATTAGCGTGGTGCAGTCCTTTCTGTCTCTGGTGCAGCGAAACAATTCGGGCAGCCAACACACGACAGTCGATTCCCTGATATTCCTCACAAAAAGGCGCGCTTGTTATTCGAACCCTCGAGCTGCGCGGACCGGTAACCGCCAACCAGCACGTCGTTCGCGCGCCGGACAATATCATTAATCAAACCTGTCTTTAAAACAATAACCGTCCGCATTAATTCCCGGTAATAATAACCTATTACGGCACATAACCTATCGTCAAACAGTTATTTAGAGTATGCCCTTGGGGCTGATGCCCAACTAATGGCTCCGTAAGATTAATGAATTCACTAATTACGCGATGCGACAATAAACTTGCTTTTTGTTCGGAATCATGCGGTTTATGTGAGGCCAGAGTTTAGTGGTTACTTGCCTTATGATGCGAGAGTCCCCTGTTCGGTTCCGGCGCCACATGTTGTAGGTACCGGGCAGGGGTACAGTGATTCTAACCTACCACACTCTTGTCCTCCAGAGTATCGTCGGCGAATCGTAGACAAGTGTCACCATTGATGTTGATGACCACAAGTTTAAAGACGTCTTGAAGCTTAAAGTGCTGGCATGGCAACCAGCGTTGGCAAAACCCCCAACTACCCCACCCACCCACTAGGTGAACAGAGAACATAAAAATAATCGCTGGAAGCCACTGCATTCAAATAGCACAAGAGCGTGGTTTGTGGAACAGATTACAAGAGACCTACGTCCAGCAACGCACGTCCATCGGTTGAAATGATGATGATGATGATGAGGATACTCATGTGGTAAATCTGCTGCCATAGTATTACATACGTATGTTTATTTGGTAGGATGATATAAAAAGCGTCATGTTTTGATAGACACCTTTAAAATGAAGATGTTGTCTTGTTACTTCAGTAATTTTACTAGCAACAACGCCCTTCTAACCGGACCACAGTAATGTTTCAATACCACTGCTCGACAGTGGGTATAGGCGCGGCGACCACCAGTTAGCTATATATATAAATGTATAATCAAGAGAGGGAGACATAATCAGCACTATCATTTTAATATTCCCTCCCAATGTGCTTATTTTAAGTTAAGTTACTTTCATCATAACAGTAAGATATTCTTACTGCAGACTATTGTAACATATAAATACTAGTAATAAATTACTGCTTGTTATATCTCTGTTAAACTTGAAATGTTTCGAACGGGAATCTCGCAAACCGGACAGAAGTTAGTAATTTAGAACGAGCATACACAAATATATAATTCAACTTATATTACTTAGTACTTACAGGGTCGAATTAAGTACCGGCGAACAAAAAAAAAGAAAACTTTAATAACATAACACTCAAATGTCTCAATACAGGCATGGCGGTTAGTAGACGGTAGACAGTTTACTGCGACGTAGTTAAACCAATTAGTTCGGTGGTTAGTAAAATTTTCTTTCTACGTTACCGAGTATCCCGAGATCATCATCCTCAGGACTCTGTCTGAACATTGCAAACGACTCACCTTCTCTTCTCATGCCCATTTTGAGACATTTCCTCAGTCTGCAGTACTGGCATTGATTTCTATGGTGCTGATCGATGGGGCAGTTCCTGTTACCGCGACAGGAGTACGTCAGGTTTCTTCTTACTGATCTCTTGAAAAATGATTTGCAACCTGCAAAATAATAATCGGGTTTTGAATTCTATGAACTGTTGCAAACGTTGCGCTTCCTTTATTAGTCGGAGGGGTGTGGGGTGTGAGGGTGCATCCGGCTAATCGAGAAACGAGGCTCTGGCTCCCACCAGCCCGCACATTGGGCCAGCGTGGTGGGAAATGACCCAATCCCCTAATATGAATCCCTACTCGAAGTGGGAATGTTTGGGACAGGTCTATGTCCAGCAGTGGACGTTTATCGGCTGATGATGACGATGGATATGATACGGGCTGGACTTTCACCTAATAATAAGTGATACACCAATAAAAACGTGGCGCAAATTAGGATGATATACACAGAGCAGCACATTGTGCTCATTGCCTTGAGATGTAAGATATTAAGTGTCATTACCTCGGTGATTTCACTAGCTACAGCGCCCTTCAAACCAGATTAATAATTAAAATTAATAAAATCAATGTACGTTTCCTTAAGTAAATATAAATTTGAAGTTCCTACTGGTGGCAGGTCTCCGCCGTCTAGGTAGCGACTATAGCAGCCGGCAAATAGTAGTGCAAACATTACTGTGCTCCGGTTTGAAGGGCGCTCTAGCTACGGCAGCGGCGAGAACAATACGGTGCTGTGTATGACATGGTAACTAGCGCCGGGGTATGGGCAGGCGCGTCACCCACAATCAAGTGATGGAGCAGCTCGCCTCATCGCTTAATCGAATGAAACATAAAAATATCGTTAAACGTTGAAAATGCTAATGAAGCTTTTATATGAAGATGTTAAGTTTTAACTTTACTAATCGAATTAATAACCTAATGATGATGATGATGATGATGATGAAATAAGTAATTAATAATGTCCAACACGGGTGTGGGGCTGCAGGCCATGTTAGTTTTATTTGTTATTAGTTAATAATAAACATTAACAGTATTAACATAAACCGTAGCAGCGGACTAAGCGATCGATAATACGACGATTCGTATGTAGCATACCAAACGGAACGCATCTAACGACACTATTAAAATACCAACTTAATAACTTAAATATACTTATGTTACCCCTCGTGAATGTGTTGTGTATATATATATTAACTTAAAAAAAAAACAATTTGTTTGAGCGGAGCTTTTTTTATACAAAATAACAGCAATCCGTATGGAAATAGGTTTTGTTAGTAGCCGAACCGAAAAAACATATTTTATAAACACACGTACCAACGTGGCGCTCGTTAGCCTGAGACATAAGATGTTGAGTCTCGTTACCCCAGTAATTGCAATGGCTGCAGCGCCCTTCAAACCGGAACACAGTAATGTTTACCTTAGCACAGAGGTTAATCGTTTGTTTTGTAATACCGTGGTCTCCGATTTGGAAGTCACAAGCTGGACAAGCAGCTATCAATATCTATCACTTCATTATCACTTAAAATTATGTGAAAATATGATTATATGTTTTTTTTTACTAAAATCGACGTTACCGCCAAGACGTTCACTTGATGGTAAGTGATACGTTTGCCCGCAATAATGAGACCCAATTTAGCATGTTACGCTACATTACGCTGTTACTACAGTAATTTCAATAGCTACAGCGCCAATTCAAACCGGAACACAGTAATGTTGGCTGCAATAGGCGCTGCGGTTGTACCTAAACCGTCTTCGGCAATAGAGATCTTTTACCAGTAAAAAGTGGTCCATTCCAGATTAAAATAAATGGCGGCCGACTCCAGGGTTTTGGCGGTAAAGTGTGACAGCTGTCGCCGTCATGTAATTGTAACGTCATCGCGCGTTAACTTACGCCACTTACGCTTACTAAGCACAGGCGTTGATGTACACGAAATAAATCATGTGTATGTGCATTTGTATTAGCATAATTTATCAGGGTCAGTTATGGCTATTGAGTATAAACGGCGACCGGTGCATAACGCATAGCCGGTGCCCGTAAACACCGAAACGTCGACGACCACAAACAGGGATTACGATTGTAATTCACAAATATTTATTAGAAAGTGCTTCAATGATAAATATAAAATGGCGTCTCCGCGGTCGCGTGCGCGTGCGCCGTTACTTAGTTGCATTAATGCGTATTGTAATGACTTAGTTTGGAATAAATCTTGAAACATGACGCATTGCCTAGGCTACGTGTAAAGTGTAAAGTGTAAAGTAATTGTGATGAACATGCTACACTTTGCTCACCCTGATCTCTACATGTTTTACGTTAATGTTTAATTTTACGTTGGAACAAAATGTCTGACATAACCTCAAAATTTTACGAGTAGTTTTATTGTTGTTTGGAACCTGTTTACAATGCCGGCCGACGGAGCGACGTCTCCAGGCAACCACTCCACTAGCAGGTGTGGCCGCCACTTGTTAATTATAAAATAAAACTTAAGTACCTCTTAGTGGAGGAATCTAACATACGTACGTACACATGTACGGTCTATATTTTTGTTATTAGAAGGGGGAATCTTCAGAAAAGATACTCAGTTTCTTGAAAAAAGACAAGGTTATGGTGGGATATTTATCCACGAAAACCCACTCGGTGGTCATATTCAGTGCGTTACGAGAGATACGGGAGGTAGGAGAGGCCCCGATATCTCCTCTGGAACGCGCCGGTGTTCGCCTGCACTACACCTAAATCACGTTTCAGGGAGGGCTGTACCCCTCCTCAACACCATTGCTTTGGTACGACAAGCACTAAACTATCTCGTACTTGTTCATCCTGGGACATGTATCTAAGGTGAACATTTTTAATAAGTACTTAAGACGATTAGATGGTGTATATGGGGTATAGTGCCATACATAACTATTGTAATGTATTAAGGACACTGTATGTCCCTTAGCGCGCTGTGCTTCCGCATGTTGCTCTGCAGGGCGGATTCCCTGAATCTCCTCTAACCGTAAACGCCGCACTACGCGATTCTCTCAAGTGCCTTTCCTTCACATGCCTCGTCATCGTACTCCTTAAAACGAACTTCCTTAGCTGGCAGCTAATACATTCCCCTTACTCCGCTGTACCAGCACCAATAACTTAGCAGCAGAGTCCAGTCTCTACGTAACAAACGTGTCCGGTTCACATCACAGATAGTACAACACTTGTAAAGTAACCTGATAACGAATTATTATTTTTTTTGTGTCCGATCACATTCTTATTTTTGTATACATTCTGTAATATGTTTACCTGTTTACACCGCGTAAAGTTTATGTAAATATATACATGCAGTACGGTGACTGCGACTGTTGCATTATTAGCGAAGCACCTCCAACACCATTTACGTCCAAGTCGGCCCGCCGAGATATCCGCATTCAGTTAAACAGGCGAAGGCACGAAACTGAAAATGCCTCGGCCCGTATTCCCGCCAACAATGCCGCCATATTTCCCGCCGCGACGCAGCATCCCGCGGTACCGTTAGCAGAAGCTCCGTGCGCGTCGCCACAGATAACACAATATAGGCCGCCTGCACACGAAGCGGTTATTTAATCGCAGAGTTATATTATTAACTTTTTTATTTATTTACTTAGCAACTAATCCTTACACAAGTTCTCTAATGCGGTAGTGTCACTTACTTATATTTATTTAATATTGTAATTGTAATTCTGCAAGTGTATACGGATAAACATACACGTAAACTTATCTCTTCTCTTATATTAAAATTTGATAATAATTATATTTACATAATTATAATAACTACTTACAAGTAATTTAAACGTAAACACAGAAATCTAAAATTTAATAATACAATAAACA
Organism: Ornithoptera priamus; assembly: GCA_029034505.1. Lineage (NCBI taxonomy): Eukaryota > Metazoa > Arthropoda > Insecta > Lepidoptera > Papilionidae > Ornithoptera > Ornithoptera priamus. The sequence continues at coordinate 201,695 of JARDWD010000672.1, forward strand.
GTACTTAATGGTAGGTTTTCTGTTGCCGGAGATGGTCTAGGCAGATACCGCCGCATTGCCTATTTCTGCCGCCAAATAGTACTGCACAAACGTTACTGTTTTCCGGTTTGAAGGGCGCTGTAGCTAGTGTAATTACTGGGGTTAAGAGACTCGACATCTTATGTTTCAGATGACAAGTGCAATATGGTACAGTGTATATCATCGCAACTAGCTGCATCGCGTTGTTATGGGGTATCACTCACCATCAGGTGAACGTACCGCTTGTCTCGTCGTTAAATAGATAAAAAAAAAATGTTCCCCGTGTGTGGACTGGGACCTTTCTCTTATAAGGAGAGTAACAGTCATTTATCCACCAAGCTGGCTAAGTGCAGGTAAGTGGCTGTCATATGTCTTCTTAAATTGTTGGATCTTGGAATATGTCGGTTACCTCACGAAGTTTTCCTTCAGCAGAACGAAGGTAAGAAGTGATCGTATCTGCTCGAGATCCGATGCGGTATTTAGGTAATAATTACTATTTGGGGGATTAGGTTAAATGATTATTTTTAGTGGATTGATCGTTCTAAAGCTGCAGTAGGTCGTGGCGTTCGCGCATCGATTGCACGCTGCAGCAGAGAGCACGCTGCCTCCCAATTACCACTATCGTTGGGAACATCAACTCTTGCAAATTATATTCCGCGCGTGATGATAACGGGTGCATTGACATCACCGCGACGACTTGACTCGAAAGCCGGAACAATGGTTGAGGATCAAAAAGATAATAGTGGATCTGCTGACGGCAGCCGCTTTCTAAACACAAGTGAACACGGTGATATGTTTAGCTTTCGTTCACGAACGAACGACGTTTAAACACCACCTTTAATATCCTGTGCTTGAAAGTTTTTCATCACCACTTCCGGTTCTGTACGATATTGATATAATGCATTGTTTTATTCGACCTAGCCACGAGCGAGACGTTCACCTGCCCTTCCAAAGTGAAGCTAGTCAAGATGATAAAGAGCAACACATTGTGACCCTCGCTATAGACATAAGATGTTAAGTCTCATTACCGCAGTAATTTCACTAGTTACAGCACCCTTTAAACCGGAAAATAATAATATATGATACCGGTAAAAGGTGCTTAGTCGAAACTTACGGACAGCATCGCGAGCGAGGAACAGCTGGTATGTGTATATATATACAAATGGGAGTATCTGAGGGAGGCCTATGCCCAGCAGTGGACGCGTATCAGCTGATGATGATGATTATGAAGTGCGTGTATATTTGTATATATAGTTTAAAGTAGTCCGTTTGTATACACAGTTATATGCACCTAGACCCTCACCGAGACCTGCGAATGGTGACTGCCGTCAGCGCGATACTAATTGTAGTTTAACTTAACTACGCCATTTTTCCTTGAACGGACCGTGGTCCCTTCAAGTAGGTCGCCTCGTTGTATCTGTAGACTTTATTAGCCATTAAGTAAACACTAGAGCGAGGTTAAGTATAGAAATAAGTTAAATTTGATTGCATTGCTTGTATGAACGAATACTGCAATTGGTTGTGTTTCAAATCTTTATAAAACGCATTTATTTGTATACAGTTTAAAATAAAGAAAAATTACTAGTGGTGGGTCTGTGTTGGTCGCGCTTGAACATTACTGTGTTCCGGTATGAACAGACGACGAGCGCAGTGTGGTGCAGTGTATATCATCCTGTCTAGCGCCGCGTTGTGATGAGCAGGCGCATCACTTACAATCAGGTGAACCTCCGGCTAGTCTTGTCGCTTAATTGTATAAAAAAATGTATTAATAGTGGTAAGTAATTAGTAATTACTGCTTCCGTAATGCAGTGAGTAAGAGTTTACTTTTTAAGACAGAAGTCCCTTCACACTAACATTGCAAATCTGTTGCCGTCACAGCATCTCCGTCTTCTGGTCCAATATACGAGAGACAGAGTGTTCTAAGCGAGCTTGTTCCACTATCCAGCAACATCACTTTAACACGATGTGAAATTGAGGTGAAACGTTATTCAACATAAATCACGGTTAAGTTATTATATAAAGTTAAATTGTAACCAATAAAGCGATTAAATATTATTGTCATGCGCAATAGCGCGATGTTTATACCTGCGCAATTATTACATACGTAAGCTCAGTGTTAATTATCCGGCTAAGAAATAACTTATTAAGTTTTAGTAAGCATTATATCACTAGGTGGTAGTAGTGAGAGGCCTCTCACGAGGTGGAACGACGACCTGGTGAGATTCGCTGGAAGGCACTGATATATCGATGTGGAGATGGTTGGGGGAGGCCTATATCCCGCGGGGGATATCTGTCGGCTGACGATGATGATGATGATGAAACATTGTATTGCCGCAGCGCCTATATTTGTAGCGAAACAGCGGTGAGCAATCATCACTGTGTTCCGGTCTGAAGGGCGTTGTAGCTATTGTAATTACTGGGTTAACGAGACTCGACAATTTATATCTTAGGGAGCGCTATATGGTGCTGTGTATGACATCCTAGATAGGACGAGATGGTGAAACATCAGGCGGACATTAGTGATGGATGGACGTAATCACGATCCTCAGACATGAAGATCACGATTTGAGGAGGAGGATGACATCCTAACATACATTGTTTGTTACGAGCGGGCATATCACTTATCATCTCGTCGCTTCGTAGAACATATTAAGGAATGTATATTATATTTATATATATATATATATATATGATCTTTTATTAGAATGTGTAGTTCGGTAGCCCAAGTTGGAAGCGCAGCTTAGTTTTGGTGCTATTAGCTAGTAATGAAATTTTTTTATACATAATAATTACTTAAATAAAATAAAAATAAACTATATTTAACACTATCGCAAGGTCACAATGAGGTCACAACGAGGTCCATATTCCTTGGGGCGGTAATCACCGAGCAGAATGTAAAAGGTGGAAATTAGTTTCGAAATTGAATTAGAATCGAATCAATTGAGCTGAAGGAGTTATTAATGATTTCGTAATCAATCACCAGTTGGGGATCTGGAATCATTAGCATCACGCCTTAGGTCCCGGAGGACTTTGAACTTAGTTCCCAACCTATAATTATACCTTGCATAGGGTACCCCAGCGAGTTGAACAAATTATTGTTTGATGCAGCGGCGAGATGGGCGAGACGTGGCGCTAGTTAGGATGATGCACACAGCATTGCACTGTGCGCGTCGCTACGAGACTTATGTTAAATATCATTGAGCTAACAATTTCACTAGCTACAACTCCCTTCAAACCGGAGCACAGTTATGTTTGCACACTACTGTTTATCGGCCGAAATAGTAGCTGCGGTGGTACGTCCGGTCTTTGGGAAGAGATTCGCCACTATTACTTATCGAGAGATAAATATTTTTTTTTATATGCAACGAATCGACGAGACGAGTGAGACGATCACCAGATGGGAGGTGATACACCTGCCCATAACAATACGGCGTTAGTTAGGATGTTATATACAGTACTACGTTGCGCTTGGAGCTTTGAGACATACGTTGAATATCGTTACCCCAGTAATTACACTAGCTACTGCGCCCTTCAAACCGGAACAACGAAAAGAAACTTATATAAATCATCCTTTTTACTTTTTCTATCGTAAAATGTATATACATTAACTATTTACTGTAGCTCATATACTGTAGTTATTTATTAGCAAGTATTTTTTCTGCCATTGATTAAAATTCACAAGATACAGCTGTTTTTCTCCAGCAGTGGGCAACACTGCTGTGTTCGGGTTTCTATGTTGTTACAAATCAGTATCAGCAATGTATTACTATAACGCTTTAAGTAAATATGCTCTCTCTCTCTTATAACATTATTAAAAACAACAACACAACAGAATAAATAACATCCCACTTAATAATCCCATCATTGGGATTTGGACTTTATTTCACAAGAAGAGAATCAAGCATAATATAATGTAAAAGATATATTACTTAGCAATATATTTCATCATCATCATCATCGGCCGACAGACGCCCACTGCTGGACATAGGCCTCTCCCAATGATTTCCACATCGACCGATCCCGCGCAGTTCGCATCCAGTGCCTTCCTACGACTATCACCAAATCGTCGGTCCACTTTGGATAATAGATTTATGTAAATATATAATGAAATAAATGCCCAGCGGTGGGCGTCCATCGTTTGATGATGACGAGATCTAATATTATTGTTTGTTGGAATGGCCAACGATCCTTGCTGTCCTGCGGCTGCCGCCCGACGGACTTGGCAGGACGTCCGCGGACCGTTCTCGCCTTTGCTCAGTGTTGCCACATTCGAAATGACAATATGTTTAATATAATTGTATATTAACGATAACGTGTTGTATAAAAATATTGATATAGATATTCTGTAATGTAAATATATCAGTTACATTAACTATCAAATCATGTGGTGGCAGGTCTCTGTTGCCGCAGACGGTTTAGGCACCACCGCACCTACTAATGCAACCACCAGACGGTATTATGCAAACTTTACTGTATTCCGGTTTGAAGGACGCTTTGACTATAGAAGTTGCGAGGGTACCGTGTATAAACATCTTATGTTTCTAGACGACTAGTGCAATACGTTGCTGTGTATATCATCCTAACTAGCGCCGTGTTGTCCTGGGCAGGAATGTCAGTACTTATATCGCGTGAGGTTCTTGCAGGTTTCCTTACACAAGATGGCGTTTAAAAATTAAAGAAAAATATCAGTCGATTGACAGCCCTGAATATCAATAACTTCCCTTAATCATTTCATTAAAACAGGTCCGCACAAAAGGAGGAGTTTAATGACAAATTACCCGCTTTAATGACCCGTAAGGATCGGACCTTAATGATCTAAGTCCTGTACGCCACACGCACACACACGCACAATACATTGATTATTTCGTACACTAAGCACTAGATGTTTACGGGCTGATGGTGATGATGAAGATGATCCAAGCTTCATCATTATTGATTAGTACCAACAGTGTTAACAAAGTAATCCTGAATTTATTTTATATATAGAATACCATCAATAGCAGGATCAGTTTATGTGGTGATCTTTGGGGAAGGCTAACGTCCAGCAGCGGGCGTCTGTCAGCTGATAATGATGGAAGAGTATCATCTATGTTGGTACTGGAACCAGATTACTCGTACAGATAATAACAGCCTGTGTCGCGCAGTGGTCAGGCGCTTGGGTTAACGCAGGGGTCCCTAGTTCGATTCCGAGGCCGCATGCAGCTTATTTTGGATGGCCTTAGGACAAGGTGAAGCGAAGGGACGTGCCAGACGTTTACCTGATGGTGAGTCATACGCCTGTTCATTATAATACGGTGCTAGTTAAAATCATGTACACTACAACCATATTGCACTCGTCCCCTGGAGACGTTAGATTTGAAGTTTCATTACCTCATTAATTTCACTAGACTCTCCCTTCCAACACAAGAGAGTAATGTTTGCACACTACTAATTGGCGGGAAAATTAAGAGCTGTAGTGTAACTAGCTCCAACCACCTCCAGCGACTAATTTTGATCTGCAATAGTTATTGTTAAAATATTTTTCTTTAAAAGCAAACGTCAAAATATTTTTTTAAATTAATAAGTGGCAATCTCGAAACGGCACAGACTGGACAAAGTTATCATCATCATCAGGCTTTATAAATGCACAGCCTTCCTTCTATCCCTTCCCCAACGTCCTCCACCAGATACAGTCCACAACTTTTCGCATCCGTTAACTTGGGGCCGCTGGTACGACGTCGTCGGACCATTTCGAGGGCGGTCCCCCGAGCGTCCTACACTCCTGCGTCCTACACCGGCCTCCACTCCAAGACTTGTAACGGTTCACAGACTATAAAAGAAATGGCTTCCATAGACTTCAGAATTTACGACGTGACGATCATAACGCCGCTACAGTATTCCGGACGTTAAATTTCAAATATGGCCGTAAAGGTGTCGGGGGCGCCTCTTCACCTCATCGCGCGCGCTGGTGCCGCTTATTTAATGCACATAAATAATATCAATAAGTATTCTACTTTTCTCACTTACAGCTTCCTATATAAATATATAGTATTGTGATGCATATGTAGTAGTAGTTTTAATGTTATTATAGTGTTGCAATAATAAAATATAATTCAAAAATGCTTTCGTCAAAATCATGTTCTCATGGATTATATATATATATATATCCATATATATATATATATATATCGATGTCCGTTGGTTAAAACGACAAAGCGCCATCTTGCGGTGTATTAAGTGAAACCCTCCCCTATACGTTTAACGTGTGTATCACTTATAAAGAACAGAATATAATAACAGCGACAGTCTCACCGGGACCACCGAGTGCGCACTGCGGCGGCTGCTGCTCCGGCCGCCATACATTGCTGTGTAAACTTTATTACATTTTTTTTTATGTATTCCTAATTTTCCCTGATATTATTATTCAGGCCTTTCCCTTATTATCCCTTACTATTGGCAACATTTACTTACAAAATATTCACTACTACTTTATGTACATTTTATCTAATCATTCATTTTTTACATTATCTCTCCTCAGCTAACCATCGAATATATACACGAATACACAATATTATTGTGTACATATGGACAAAGTAATATTTATTTGTCCTTGTTTATATTATTTACTATTTTACATATTTTTCTACAATCATTTATAAACTTACTTCTAACTAATTTATTTTTGATCATCTCGGGTAGACTGGCTGTATTTATTCTTGTGCCTGTCTCCTGCTCAAAGTCATACCCTAGGCATCTATGAATAGGACACTCCGTCAGCAAATGAGGAACCGTTTCCTACACGGCGTCATCACCATTTACACGACGAGGTCTCCCGTCACTTGAAACGGTTCAAGTATTAGGAGAATTCGCCGTGGCCACTGAATATCTGGGTTAAGTGTCCAGTTGGCCGGACCTTCCTTATTAACTGATATGCCTCCGCTGCGTTCGGGAAAATTATCTTAGTGATGGACGCGGTGCTACCTTGGCTGTATCAGGCGCTCCATCTCGCAGCTGAGACATTTCGAAGCAAACGTTTAACATATGATAGCAGGCACGGGTTATGATCTGGCTTCCTTCTGCTGTTAAAAGCAGCCAATTTGGCTAATTCATCAGCACGCTCTCTACCCGGAACCCCCGCGTGAGCTTTGACCCAGAACAAAGACATGCCTTTGTTCTGGGTAGACGCCCTCCGCAAATTCTCTCTGGCCACCACGACAACAGGATGGAGCGAGCCATGATTCGTAACAGTGTCGAGCGCGACTTTAGGGTCACTGTACAAGCCATAGCTCGCTTCCGTCCTCCTGAGGACCATTTTGGTTTGCTTACATATGGCCAGGAGTTCCGCCTGGTAGACAGTGCAGTACGCAGACAGACATAGCTTCTGGTTTTGGACCTCGACCTCACCTTTCTATATGGAAAGGGTGGCTCCTACCTTCCCCTCAAGCTCACTGCCATCGGTATACATGCTCACCGTCTGCACGTTGTGCTGATGCACAGAATTTTGGTCTACCAAACATATATACTTAAGGTTATTTTGCGAAGCGGGGTGAGGAGGCTCTACAGATCCTACGACCCGCTCTACTTCCCTATCGCCTAGCAGTGTCTGGGAAACCCCTCTTCTAGTCTCATACAGGTGAAAAACCTCTTAAATTCTAAAACTTTATTATGTTCCGGTTAGAAGGGTGTTTTAGCAGGTGAAATTACTGAAGTAACAAGAATTATCTCAAAGTGATAAGTGAATTATGGTGCGGTGTACATCATTCTAACTTGAGCCATCCCGTTACTGGCATTGCGGATATATGTGTTGGTATTTTTGGTGCTAGGTCTCTGTAGACGGAGACCGTCTAGGTAGTTACCTCAGCTCCTGTTTCTGCTGCCGAACAGTAATGTGCAAACATTAGTATGTTCTGGTTCGGAAGGGTAATGAGACTAAAGCTTTGTCTGCAGACGACGGGCGCTGTGCTGTGCTGCACGTGTCATCGTAGCCCTGGCCAAGTTTGGGCAGCCGTGTTATAGCGCAGGAAGAAGTCTAGCTCGCGTCGTCGTTGTAAATAAATAGAAAAAAATGTGATTATCTGTATTACAGAAAATATATAAACTGTATATATAGTATATATGTAGCCTGTATATATATACAATATGTGGTAGTGTTGGTAACGTTTAGTTTTCATGAAACTACAGCCAATGGACTTACAACACTTTCAAATGGAACATCCCAAATATTAAGTGGAATCTAATTTTCTCTAAAGAGCCGCTCGCGCGGTGCTCGGTCCTCGGTCCTCGGTCCTCGGTGGTTGGTGGTTGATGGTTGGTGGTTAGTTTATTTTATTGACAGGTTTAGGGTTCGGTGCCGGCGGAGCCACACACGCGCCGATGCCGAATTCAATTTAAAGAGTGGAATGAGATAAAAATAAATAAGTACGGAGGAGACACTTATGTTTAGAGTCGGCCGTAAAGATAGGGTTAACTGCGATTGTATCGTCGGACAAAACATACCATAAACTGACCGGTTGTGGTGGCCAGTGGTGGCCGGCGGTGGCCGGCGGTGGCCGGTGGTGGCCGGCCGCGGGGGGACGCGACGCAGCCCGCGATAACGTATATTAATAACAGGTCATTTTTAAACGCTATCGCGCCTCTCGTTCACACCCGTTGTTCCGTCTGTTGGAAATGGTCTCCGAACACCTCGCGCAACCCTCATAGATTATCCTTAACTCATATGACAATAATATATTTTTTTTCAATGAACCTTCAATACGTCCCTAGTAAGTGATACGTCTGCCTATAACCACTTTACTTTCCCACAGCTAGAACTTGGATCCTTCTCTCGCAAGAAGAGAGAAGTCAGCATGCCGAAGCGAAGGTTGGCTCCATATGGACGTGAGGTATACCTACATACCTGCATACCTGCATAAATATGCTTTAACGATAATTCCTTAATTTGTCACGAGAATCGATTATCACAAATTTCGAAAATATTTAATGACATCGTCATCATCATCAGCTAATTCCACTACTAGATAACTTCACTAGTTTTCTAGGTTCACTATACTATGCTACTATGGAAGGTGTTATCATATACAATGTCTCCAAGGCGATAATGCGATATGGTACATTATCACCTCACTGTTATTGGTCTGATTGGTCTCTTGTCGAAGACTTTCTATCAAGGTATCACCGCAGTTTCCATTTCTGCCGCCTAACAGTCCTCATCATCGTCATCAACCCCCGGCAGGCCACTGCAGGACACAGGCCTCTCCCAAGGAACACCGCTAAGCCCGATCTTCTGCTATAAACATCCTGTTGTTACCAGCCAAACATAATCGAGCAAGTGTTACCGAATTCCGGATTGAAAGGCGTTATAGCTAGTGAAGTCACTACGGTAACGAAAAAATCACCATCAGGTGAAGTTTTGAGTCTTAAAAAAATCTGTATTATAAAAGTATCGATAACAGAGAGGAACATCACTACGCACAGGTGTCAACGCCGAATCGTATTGTAGCTTATAAACGCGAGCATTTAAGTCAAAGGCGTTTCATTGGGGAACCTTGTCGATTTAACAGCCGTAAAGGCTTCAGCTGAGGGTTGCCGCGGGCGGAGGGGGGCGATAACGTGACAAGCTTGCATCCGGATCAGCGGGACGCCACGCACCCAATAAAGCGGATTCGACGACAACAAAATAACAGTTTACGTTAACTACACAAATGCGGTTAACCTGTATCGGGTTTGAAAAAACTCATATATTTTATTTTAGTTCACTTAACGTTTTAAAATAGTTTATCATCAGCCGATAGATGTCCACCGCTGGACATAGGCCTGCCCCGTCCAAAGATCTCCGTATACAGTCAACATAGTCTTTGGTACCGATGGGCACTAGGGCTCGTCATTTGTATGACGCGGCATTTATATCGGGGGATTTGGGCCATTTACCACCACGCTGGCCCAATTATAGTTGATGGGAGCCAGAGCCCCGTTTGTTGTTTAGCTGGGTGCACCACGAGCATGTGAGGTTAGGTCGGGTCCCGTGAGTTGTTGTACAGGACCCTTTGCACATCTTAGATTAGTTACCAATCGGAAAGGAGTTAAAAATAAAACCATTAAAATACTCCGTTAACACTAACATGGTTTAGTTCTTTTTATATAAACTAAAGTTTAAGTCTGGAGGAGGCCTGGGTTCGATTACCATTAAACGTACTTTTTTGCAAACAACGGCGCTAGTTAGGATGATATACACAACACCACATTGTGCTCGTCGCTTTGCGACATAATATATGTTTCATTAGCCCAGTAATTTTACTAGTTATAAGGCCTTTCAAACCGTAGCACAGTAAAGGTTACATATTACTGTTTGTCGGCTGCAATAAAAGCTGCGGTAGTTCCTAGTCGATCTCCGACAGCAGCTACCTACTACTAGGTGACTTCCGGTTAAGGTAAACATTGAGATCAACTGCTTTCCTAGACATCATCGTCAGCTGATGGACGTCCGCTGCTGGACATGGGCCTCCCTCAAAGACAAACGTTATCCAAAAATTGATCCACTATCTTCAATTTATCTTACGAGAAAGTAAGAAATCGCAACAGTAGGAACGTTAGGCGACTAAATTTAATCTGCAATACACAGTAATTTCTGGAGTTCCTTCTGAGAAGGTTACATCTAAACTGTCCCGGATTGATGATGATGATGATCATTATCATGATGATCATGAAATAGTCATTGATTCAATACAGAGTACGTTACTAATCATTTCAAAATCCTTTTTTTTATTCAATTAGGCGATGAGATGAGCGGAACGTTCACTTGATGGTAAGTGATACACCTGCCCATAACAAAGTCACTGATACGCCCACTCTTAAAAACGTGGCGCTGGTTAGGATGTTATACACTGCACCATATTGCGCTCGTCACCTGAGACACGAGAGAGTCGCGTTACCTTGCTAATTTCGCTAGCTACAACGCTCTTCAAACCGGAACACAGTAATGTTTTCACTTTACTGTTGTCTACTGGCGGTAGTAATAAGAGCTGCGGTGGTGCTGAGACAGTCTCCGGCAGCAGAGACCTACGGCCTGTATAGTGTATAACTTCACCAGTGCCAAATATCGTTTACATATTAATCAGGTGTTCAGTACCTTTCCGTGGACTGGTCTGCACCTTGGATGATTGGTAGGATAGTATCGATAGTTTAGGACAAGTACAGAGGTACGCAGCAGTAAGATCAGGGCGCGGCTGCAGCGGTGCGTGCGGCGGCGACCGTAGCCGTTTCCGTATTAACATACAAATGTGTCCGACACATCGATCGCCGGACATCGGCGGCCATTAATATCGACAAATGAAATCCGTTAACTTCACTAATGACACGGAGACGAGCCGTAAACGATACCATCACCATTTATGGGCTCCTTATGAATATATATATATATATATATATACAGGCTGCTCTCCGCCCGCTTGGAAAAATACTTGAAATTTGTTTGAAATATTCCGTGAAAGAAAGCGCGACCGCAAATGAGTCTCTATACGAACCGTTACTATAGCAACCACATAAATATTATGGAATTAAAATGTTTCATCATCATCAGCCCATAGACGTCCACAACTGGACATAACCCTCCCCCAAAGATCTCCACGTACAGTTAGCATAGCCTCCGGTATCTATGGACAGTAAGGGCTGTCGTATGTAGGGGTTCATGTGGGTAGCGTTGGGCCATTTCCCACGACGCTGGCCCAATGCGGGTTAGCGGAAGCCAGAGACTCGTTTGTTGATTAGAAGTGTACACCACGAGCAGTGGAGGTCGGCTAGGGAGCCGTGATGTGCAGCGTATGACCACAGAGCGTTCATCCCGCGGGGAGTGCTCACGTTTGTAACAATGTCGGTGCGTTCACCGGTTTTCACGTGACCGGCGAACGAACAATACACATTCGCGTTATGTATATTTGTTTCAAGTTACAAACTTACATTTAATTACGTTATATTGGTTGCGGGCGACCGACCGCCGACGAGCGCCGGTTGCGGCCGACAAACAGTACTCGGCAAACATTACTGTGTTCCGGCTTGAAGGACGCTGTAGCTAATGTAAATACAGGAGTAAACAGAGTTAACATCTTATGTCTGAAGGCGACGAGCACGTGGGTAGGCCTGTTACCATATGGGGTGTAAGGGGTCCCGCACAACTCACGGCATTCAAGCCGACCTCACCTGTTCGTGGTGCACTCTGCTAATCAATAGTCGAGGCTTTGTCTCCCATCAACCCGCATTGGGCCAGCGTGGTGAAAAGTGGCCCAAATAGCCCATATGTAACCCTACAAACGACGGCTCCTGGTGCCCGGTGATGCGGGCAGAACAGAACCGATCGATGTTAGGACCTTTGGAGCAGGCCTATGGTCAGCAGTGGACGTCTATCGGCTGATGGTGGTGGTAGTGTTACCATCAGGTGAACGTGCCGCTCGTCTTGTGGCTACGTTGAAAAAAAAAGGATGCATGTATTATAATATGGTGTTAGGATGATATACACTAAATATAAGATGTTGTCTCATTACCTTAGTAATTTCACTAGCTACAGCGCCCTTCAAACCGGATCAAAGTAAAGTTTGCTCAATACTGTTGTGTTACAAATAGGAGCTGCGATGGTAACTACACGGTATGCAACAACGGAAACATACCAATTGACGTGTCTCAGGAACTGGAATTTTTTTTTATATTCAATTAAGCAATGATACGAGCGGGATGTTCACCTGATGGTGAGTGATACACCTGACCATAACAACGTGGCGCTAGTTAGAATGGTATACATTGCACCACGTTGTGCTCGTCGCCTGAGACACGCGATGTGTCTTGTTACCTTAATAGTCCCACTAGCTACAGCGCCACTCAAACCGGATCAAAACAATCTTTGCACAGTACTGTTCACCGGCTGCATCAGGTCTTCCACGACAGGGACCTACCACCAGTACCGTAACTGCTGTAATGACACTGCTTTCGTTTATAGGTAATCATTTTTATTTCTTAAATGTCCGATTGTTTAGAAATACTATTAGACAGGGCCGCCAACACAACGAACACTGTAGCGACACTTCTTTTTTAATTTAAAGAGAAATACGGCAAATGCAGCGCGGCCTGAGCCAAGATTAAGTGAAGCTTTGTGCGACAAGAGGCGCCCGTGGGCAACGGTTGTGGGCAGTGACTCGGTGTCAGCGTCCACCAGTGGACCGATGATAATAACGTGTTTGCGAATCTACGTGTTGAGTGTTTCGCTACAGATGAATAGACAGAGAAACCGTTTAGAGCGTATGTATGTATGTATGTGTGTATGTATGTATGTATGTATGTGTGTATGTATGTATGTGTATGTATGTATGTATGTATGTATGTATGTAAGTAACACACTTTGGAGGGTAGATAGACGGGTTGTGACCTCACTGGCGCCACTGGCCGCTACGCCCGCCGATTTGATAAGGCTTAACGAACTGCCGGAATTAATAATTCGCCCGGCGATTGACATTCGCCGACATTGTTTCCTAAATATAAACATCACCGGAAACGGATATTGTTGGCCGAATTGAATTTTTATTCCAATTCAACTATCAATATGTCAGCCATCCTCATTACTGGAAATACTATAAAGCCGCTAGAATTTAACGGCCTGTTTAATGTTCCCACTGTTGGGACTGTTAGCAGTCGCCGAGTCTCTGTCCGGAGACCGTCTACATAAGTACCACCGCAACCCTTAATTCTGCCAACATTACTGTGTTCCGGTTTGAAGGGAGTTGACCTAGTGCTATTACTGAGGTAACGAGACATAACATGTCATGTCTCAGGAGTCGAGCGCAATGTGGTGCTGTGTACACCATCCTAACTAGCGCCACTTTGTTATGGGCGGGTGTATCACTTACCATCAGGTGAACTTCGCTTTCGTCGCGTCGTTTCATTGTACGAACAAATAAATATTTAAATAAATAAAAAGATTTAATTTTAATCTCATTTAAATCATATATGACCCTAGCAATGATATAAAAAGTTGAGGTCAGGTTAATCCACGGCATTTAACCGGACAGAGGTCACGGGCCTTAGAATATTGACCTACGGCATAGACACAAATATGGGCGCGTGTGTGTGTGTGTGTGTGATCGTTTTGATGATCAAGAAGAAGTTTTAATCACAAAGTATTTACACAACCACAACAAAGAAAAAACACCTATTATTTTTACACAAAAATATCACCACACAGTAATTTATACTAGTAAGAAGTTTACTTAAATTAACTCTTCAAGAAATGAGTTGTGTAAACATCCTAACTCCATGTTTAAAGGAACGTCCAGTTAGTTTAGTCTACATGGAAAAATGTAGAACCAATCCAACAAGCTAATGGTCTGCGAATTGAGGATTACTAGCACCAGTCCAACCACCACAGTGCGACATAAAATATAATAATTTCACTAGCTACAGCGCCCTGCGAACCGGAACTGATTAAGTATATACTACGGTTTGGCAGTAGCAATGGACGCTGCGGAAACATCGAGAGGCCGATCCAGAATCAGTGTTTAACAGCTTCAGTTCTCTTTTAACTGCAACGCGGTAATGTTTTATATTACTATTTAGCAGTAATAGACGCTATTGTACCTGCCACAGGTCTCCGGCAACAGATAATTAATAGTTAGGTCTTCTCTCTCTCTCTTTCGAGTACTGCATGACTGAAGGTCGTGCTGCTCCAGGTCGAACCATCATGTAGGTGACCGACTAGTTATTTTGCGCCATATAAACTTAGTCAGAGTATATGGCGCAAAGTAACTTAGGAGCCGTCCGTAATAAATGGTGGACAGTCTGGCGGTGATTTTGTGTTGCATGTTTACCAGTTAGGTTAACTTACTGCAGATGAGTAATCTCCATATGAATGTAAAACTGTTCCGCCGTTACAGACATTATTAATGGTGTGGAAAGGTCCGAGGGAGAGGTGGTGCTCGCGTGCGGTGCGCCGGTATCTCTCGGGTATCTCGTCCCGGGCGTGATATTAATTGCTTATCTGATCTGAACCCGATGGTGATCAGTCTCGTGTTAGATTGTTTACACGGTCACCTCGATAAACTTAATTGCAGCGGACGATCTAATCCAGGGTGCGAGTTACGAGCAACACGGCGCCTGTCAACATTTTTTTTATATTTATTCATCGAAAGGAGACCGAAGCCAATCTCATAAGCTACACCCTGCTAATCAACTAATAAAGCTCTGGTTCCCACCAACGTGAGCTAGCGTGGTGGGAATTGGCCCAAATCCTCCCCAAATGAACACCTACAAACGCCAGTCCCTAGTTCCTGCTGGCACTATGCGGACTGTGAAGATTTTTGAGAGGTCTTTCCATCCCATTTTTATGTTGTGTAGTAATTACCGTGGTAACCAACTTTTCATTTATGTATTAAAGAGATGGACACAATTTGATGTAGTGTATATTATACTAACTAGCGCCACATATATACACAGGAGTATTAGTTACAATCAGCTGAACGTCTAGTTCATCTCGTCGCTTCAATTCAAATAACTGTTTAACGCAGCACCGAGTTGGGCTCATCGATTTAAAACACACATCTCATTACCTTAGTAATTTCACTTGCTATAACGTCCTTCATACCGGAACACAGAAACGTTAATTACTGTTTGACGGGAGAATGCGCTGCGGTTATGGCTAGGTAGTCATGGACAACAAGAGATATCCAATATATATGTATTTTTTCATTTCGGCGTTTACTGGTGGTATGTCTTTGTTGCCGGAAACCGTCTAAGTAGATACCACTGTATCACCTGTATTATTGTGTTCCGGTTTGCAGGCGCTGTAGTTAGTGTAATTACTGGGGTAACGAGAGTAGATCTTGTCTCAAAACGACGAGCGCGACGTGGTGCTCCAGTGTATAATATCGTTTATCGTTTCGTTGTTATGGACAGGCGTATCACTTAACATCAGGTGAACATCCGTCTCGTCGCTTCCTTGAATAAAACAGAAGTATATCCGTTTTACAATATTTACAAACGGCTGCATTATATGTTTAGTATAAACTTTTCATTAATTTTAATCATTAAAGCGTCGCACTTGAATATTGGCCGCGTTGTCGTAACAAAATATGCTGCGAATCCTTGAATTCATGAATAGTTTTTTTTATGCTTCTGCAATAAACAATATTATAAACAATATTATAAAAATAGTCGAAGGTCATTGTTTAACTAAATATTTTTGTATTACAAGTAATATTTTATACAACAAACGAGTGTAATCAAAGTATTAACTTTGTCAAAAATAACTAGTTGTAATACGGTAATGCATTGATGTTAGAACAATTACTATAAACATTTATTAAACAAAAATTGTCAAATCAACAAGTTGACTTTTTGACCATTTAGATTTGTGGTCGTAAACCAGGAAATTTACTATTTACTAATACTATTTGATACTTTTAAAGGATTCTTCCTTTATCGTTTGCTAACCGCTAGAATAGGATGCATCTGTACGGAAAGTTATTACGAAGTATTAAAACGTTCGAATATTTCCAACCCTAGTCGAGGGGTGGTAAATGTTAATTGAACACCGTCATTAAATATATTTGTTGTCAAACAATTATATTGTTTAGACTTTTGATAGAAAATGCCACTTTAAATATTGTTCTCGCGATTGTTTCGTTAAGTTAGTGGAAACGAAATTATTCAACGAAAATTGAGATTGATAACAGAATTGTCTGCTGCATGCTTTACTTAAATTTGCTTTAACTTTAATTAAGTGCTAGTGGCGTAGTGAGATTACGTTTAGATAATCAACATTTTTTTAATAAAACTATTAACTACTTCGAAAACTACTATTAAAAACTCAAAATTTCGATGTACAGGAAAAAAAAAGGTAACCACACACTAATATCACGAGTCTTCGAGTGTTAGATACGGCCAAGTTATAAAATAACATTTCCGAAACTTAACCGGGGAATAGTTCAACCCTTATGTTATTTTATTCTGTAATCATTTCAATCCAAAACGTATAAGTTTGTCTAAAGATAACAATAAAGTAGTGTTGCCAGAATGTTTTTATAATAATTTTCATTACAATTATTTGTAGTCTAGTTTGTAGTTGTTTTAACACGAATAGCGTTTTGTTGACTACGCGGGACTTCTGCAAGTGTTTCATTAGCATAAAAGTGACACCCCTTATCTGCAAGGGGCAGGCAGTTTATGAAAACTTTGTCTTATTGAATTCTGTTAGGAGACGAGCGGCGGCGGGAAATTGACTCGCGCACTTTTGTCGTTCGAGATTTATCTTATTATCTTAATCAAGTGAAGCTTTATGCCCGACATTAACATTAATTAATGAGAAAACGTCTAGAAACGTTTGTACCAAAAAATCACTCATTTGTCAAAATTATAAATATATGAATGAAAGTGAACACCAAACGTGGAGTCAATAATTCCAATATGCTTACTATTCAAAACTACTCCACCGGAAATTAACTGTTATAAAAATGATTCAGTAACAAGTTAATGAAAAGTGTTAAGGAAATTTGTAAAGTGTTGTGGCAGTAAAGTGTAGCCGGCCGGGTAAAGTGTGGGATGCAAGTTGGGAAGTGGACGAGTGGAGGTTAGTTAACCTTTGACACAGCACTTTCACTTCACACGCTACGTACCCTCGCAAGTGAACTGGCCGTAGTGCTTGCCCGACGACTTGTCGCCGCACACGACGCACTCCACGTTCTGCCCCTTGTCGGTCGCCGAGGAGCCGCTCTGGGTGGAAGCGGCCTGGCTCGCGGGCGTCGAGGGCAGCAGTTCGTCCTCGCGCCAGCCCGCGCGGAAGCCGAGCTCCAGAGGCGGGAGGTCGGAGCCTCTCGGAGGGCAGAGCCCCGGGCCGCCGACCCCGCCGTAAACTAGCGCTCCGTGCGTGATGATGCCGGTTGCGGTCGCGAGGCGAGAGACGCGCGGCGCGCTTGTGTGTCAAGGGTCGCGGCTCAGTCGCGACTGAGCTCAGGTCGGGCCAGGCCTCGGCGCACCGCCATTGGCCCGGTGGCCCGGGGGCAGGGAGCGAAGGCCCCGCCACCTCGACCGGGACCCCCCGCCCCGCCGCACCGCCGCACCGCCGCACCGGCCGCCCACCCCGGCCGCGCGCACCCGCCGCACCCCTTGGCCGGGGGGACGGAAATCTTTCAGTCGAGTAGCGTTGGTAAGAAAATCCGTTGGGCGGACTTCACACAAATTCTTATCGCACATATTTACCTCATATTTAAAATTTCATCCACCATTTTATTTTACCTCCTTATTATTTTGACACTAGGATATATAATAGGATACACAGGACATTCTGTAAATTGTCTAAGTCGCCAAGCGTGTTAATTGCTTTTATTGAGATTATTAATTAGTCTCAATGAAACTTTTAGAATCGCCATTGTCTTAATTATCAATACATGATTCAAAAATTGACCACTTAGATATAAACGTCGGTAAAATTTAGGACATTGTTGCACCGACGGTACCTGAAAAATCCTCCGCATCAAGTTTCCACCGCCTCCATATTGCTGCAAGCTGCCTGCTATTCGCTGTATTTAACCATCAACATGGTGACGTATTTTCTTCACAGTAAACAAGTATAAAACTCGCAGCCTCTGATTAACTTGATTCTCTTCAAAACAAAAATACCCTTAAGATGTGATTTTTGTATAAAAAAAGGTGTAGTTTTAATTATTTAAAAAAAAACCTCAGTTTGAATTGTGAAAGGAAATAACACATTTGACAAATGTCATAAAGTTACAGTTATGATGTAGTTTAAGTGATACAGGAAGTTATATTATAAATTAAAAATATGTTTAAGTGGTGTACGTTAGCTTGGAAGTTAAAAAATTAGAAATTTAATTTTGGATAGTGATTGTACGTCAGCGAAAATCTAGATGGATCTAGATCGCGCTGGGGGCGGCGCGCGGGGCGTGGCCGGCCGATCCACTCCTGCGCATGTCAACGTCACCTCAGCAGCCGCGTCCAATTGGAATGCTTTCACACTTCTTGCGGCTTCATCGTCATGTTTAAACAACCTTCAAATTATTTATACAATTTTGGTAACAAATGAAATAATTATCCGACAAATTCTAAAACGCATTCATCGCTCAGCAACCGAACATTTGTTTCTTCAATATAACGACATTACTCTGAAACAGATCCATCTGTCGCTGTGCACTGACGAGTATAGACTACTGACCTGGGGACTCTGTCCAACGATCCTCGACATTGTTCATCAAGTGTTCGCTCCAGTTTTTGTGATGATTAATTAAAAGTAAATAATAGAATTAATAAAATTACTTTGGGTAGGTTGATTGTACTAAATAAGTCCATTGCTGAATTTTAATATTAATTGAGATATTGTAACTTTAACATGTTCGTGATTATTTCTTATAAGATTTCATTTACTTAAACAATTATTTAGATTTATTATTATAAAGCTAATTACACTTTTGTAGTTTCTATAATGTTTTTCTCTGTAACGTTGAGTTCTTTACTTCATATATCGCTTATTATCTTCCATCGCAGCGCGCTCCGTTTGAACAATATTAAACAAAGTTGATTAATTTACACTTTTATAAGAATTGTTTTTTACCTGTGTAAATGATTAAAATATAATCTTGATACTTTAAAAATATATATATATACGGTAGTTCGTATTCTTTGTGTAAGTAGAGGCAGCTTCCATATTGCGAAGACGCCGGCACCATCCAGTGACACAGCGCCCGTTCACCCCGAGAGGTGAAAGTGCGGGGGTGAAGCGTCGGCAAGAGGTGAAAGGGGGTAGAGATAGGGCGGGTCAAAGGTCGCGCCGCCCCGCCCCGCCCAACCGACACCTACGTCTCTCTCTACTTAAATAAATTAGGTCTAGTATTCTCCAAGACGTTTCTAACATCGCCTCCAACTTTAGCCACAAAATGTCACACAGAAAAATATAATTCAGGAATATTATATATACATATAAAAGCGTCCGTCTGTAGCAATGTAGCTTCAGCTTTTTTATACTTAAAAGACAACATAACTTTAACATTTCTTGTAATTCAAAGTAATCGATACTTACATATTGAACCGTTTTACGATTTTCACACAAACTATCATTTATAACCAATTTATGTCGTCATTATAATGTTTGTTTTGTTTAACATTAACATAAAGTTATATCAAGAGCTGATGGATGATCTTTTATGTTAAAAGCCGAAAGTAATGGCGATATATAGAGAGGAGAGAGAGAGAGACGAGCGGGATATTCACCTGATGGTAAGTGATACACCTGCCCATAACAAAGTGATACTAGTTAGGATTACAAGCATTGCACCACTTTACGCTCGTCGCTTTGAGACAAAATATATTGAATCTCGTTATCCCAGTAATAACACCAGCGACAGCGCTATTCGAACTGAAACACAGTAATGTTGCCACACTACTTTGCGGTGGTATCCAGCTGGACGGTTGCCGGCGACAGCTAACTGCCACCAGTAAAATACTTCACATGTGACTGGAATTTAAATCAGACACCCTTGTATTATATGTCTAGGAAGTACTCGATGCGCCTTCGAGACAGTTAACTAACTTGTTAAACTTTTAAGACAATAGTTATCTCATAGACTGTAGTTATATAATTTATGATACAAGTCTAAGATAGAAGTCTAAAAGTTCAGTCAGAATCTGGTTAAAATAATAGATTGTCTACTTATGTTATGTTAATTAAACTTAATAGAAATTATCGTAAATTAAATTATAACTTAAAAGAATACAAGTAAACAGGAAATACATTTTTGTAGGTTTTATATATATAAACAATAAACTACACATTTCCTTATTATTTACATTGAGTATATATATATATATAGTATATATATTTATCTATGATAATAATGACTGTTGATGGTGAAGTGTACTCATTCTGAATACTCCGATTCTGGTACGTTGACAGCCAATGGTGCTGTTATGGTGGTAGATTTTAATATGAGCTAGTTAGACAGGCGATTTGGATAAAATCTCACCAACTAAATTCGATATAGTGCGCGGGAATCGAACCAGAGACGTTTATGTGACAGAACAAGCGCTTAGCTATAGTGTAGAAAGTTAAATATGTTTCGTATAAGTTCATTAAGATATTTATAATTCATCTCTGTAGTGCAGCTTGACGGTGTAGTTACTGCGGTGTTGCACAGAAGTACTTCATCTTACCATTGATCGGGAGCACGGTGTCTGTGTGTCGCCGGCTCGTTACACCACCCCCCTACCGTCGGCACACACCCTCGCACCACCACAACCCCACCCCGGCGGTTGGGTCGAGCCTGACTGAGTAATTGGGTGCAGGTACTTTCTAGATGTCTTTCAAGGAACCTTTCAGTCTGCGAAGTCAATGGGGACGTAAGGTTTTTTTTTGTTTTCGTTTTTACTCTCTTCTCCACGTTTTCATTTAGCGTCAAAATGTTTTTAGAGTTCGTAATACATTTAAGCGAATGAAAAATAAATAAATGTCTGGATTTAAAAGAGAGATGTGATCTGTGTTTGTAGCATGAAAGAAGAGCATCAAATCTACATCCATATATACACTAAGAGGACTCGTAAAAATTTGTCTGTACTTAGCATATACACATTATATGTCATACAATGCACCATGTTGTGCTTTGTGGTCGCTTTGAAACTATATTAAGTCTCATTACTCAAGTAATTCAATATATTTCCACAACACCTTTTGAAGGCAGCAAATAGGAGCCGCGATGGTACCTACCAAGAGGTTCTCTGACAGACAGTAGAAAGCTAAAATTCCTTTGTCCCTGTCCGACCGGGAAAGGATTCAGATTTAACATCATATTTCCCACGACGAGTACTATGTCATGTATATCCTAAGAAGCGCCATGTTGTTATGAGCAGGTGTGTACTTACCATCAGATGTCTCGTCGAATAAAAAAAAATCAGTTTTTTTTTATACGCTATATAAACTATAACAGTTAAAATAATTTCACAAATTAAACATACGTCCTTTAAAGCAAATGCCTACATCTGGTTTAAAGATAACATCCCCGTCCCATCGGCGGACTGTCGCAGTTAACACTTATTAAGACGTGAACGAGATCGGACGTACAGACAGAGATCGCAAGTAGCAAGCGCGTAAAGAGTCGCATAAATCAATCAGTTACCATCACAATTTAAAACAAGATCGATGGTCGAACAAGAGCACCGCGGCCGGCGCGGAGACGTCAACCCTAAATCACGCGTTTCCTTTTGTTTGAACGTCCGCTCGTCTGCTTGCACGTCGGAGGACAGTACGCACGGATAAATTGGGAGCGTCTGCACCCTCATTGCTCTCGTTTCGACAATCAATATCGCATCGACCGACCAGACGATACACCATCTAAAATTAGTCACCCGATCGCGCAGCAGTGTACCGCATGAATCCATTGCTTGCTACAAACATAACTCTGGTACAGCCCTGTAGTCCCGGGCTAGTAAGAAGACGGAGGTAAGCCCTGCCCGTCGTGGAAGGCCACTAAAAGGGACCAAGATTTTAGCGGATTTTGAAGGTGGGGCCCCTATCGCTCAACAAGCAAACCTGCGTACGACAGCGTGTGGCACAACGATGGTGACTAGCAGGGTTAGGCTCCTCCTCAAAGACGTGTTAACGCAAAGTGTAGAAAGACACTGGTGCGTTCTACTAGAGATGCCTGAGCCTCGCAGAATGCACTGATGAAGACCACCGAAGGGGTTGTAGTGAGTAAGAATCTCACATAGCCCTGACTTCCCTCCAGAAGCAGAGTATCTTTCCAAGACTTCACATCTGAAACCAAAAAAAAAATAAGGTTCCTATGGTAGGGTACCGACCAGCTAGCACAGGGAACAGCTAAATTTGGTACCAGCACCAAATTGTTATTGGCGAGCCAATTGTATATTAGGAGACTAAAATGACTGTCAAAACAGCAATAGTTGGTATTTGTTAAGATTTCTATTTATGTGGTAAGTCTCTGTTGCCGGAGACCGTCTAGCTACCACCCAATGTCTATATCTACCACCAAACAGTAGTGTCCATACATTACTGTGTTGCAGTTAAAAGGCAGTTGTTAATGGAATTATCGTAGTAAAGAGACGTAACATGTTGCCTTTCAAGACGACGTGCACAGTTTTGTGTATTGGTTACCTGGCATGGCGTTGGCACCATATTATGGACGACAGCTCATTCACCATCAGGTCAATGTGTTCGAGTCTCAACTTTCACATATTAAAGAAATATTTTCTTTATGTTCATAACAATCCAAGGTTAGTTTACGAAATGTATTGCGGGTCCGTTATTTAGTTACTCAAGCTTTGCGATAAATTCATGTCCGACTCAATTTACTCAAAAATCAAACAAACACTAAAACATGTATGTATAGAGGTTCGAGCTGTGTACGACAAGCTGTTCCCCGCCCGCCTTGCTGGTCCTAATGTAAAATAAGACAACCGCAAATGGCTTTCTATACCAACCGTTACTATAGCAACTGCATAAATAATACGATATCAAAATGCTTCTACAATTTAATCAGAAATAAAATGATGAAGGATCTATGAAAATCCAAAAACTTGTTTTCACGTGATCGGCGAACGAACAAAAACAAATATAAAAAAAAACTATTTTCATTATATGTATATAGATATTATTGGTGTTTATATGTTCAAATATAATATAATATAAGTTGTAACTTGACTAAGAACTGATATAAGTTTGCTGCAATCATTTATTTATCTGTATAGCCTAACGCCCGGCTACCACCCTGACTGGTGGTAAGCGGCGACGTAGGATTTGGTGGTAAAGCAAGCAATAGTACAGAAGTAGCCTATTCACTCCTCTTTAAATAATCAACAAGTCAATCTTTTCATTTGTTTTACATTAAGTATTTTTTATCTTTTTTTTTATTTTCATAGATCCTGTTTAGAATATTCTCCTTCTCGTCATACATTTCTTATAATACTTTTGTGTTTTTTTTAACTATTTCATATTATTGGGCGAGAGGAGTGTAAAGGGTCTCGCACATTAAGAGTATGCTTCTCCATTTTCAGCTATACTGTCACTTCAAATCGTGTGAAAGATAAGACAAGCGTTACCCATCTATACCTAATAATATTACGGACGTCGCTTTGGTATAGAAGATTCATTACCTTGTCTGTAAGGGTTCCCGCACAACAACTCACGGGATCCAAGCCAACCTCACCTGCTCGTGGTGCATCCTGCTGATCAACAAACGAGGCTCTGACTCCCGCCAATCCGCACTGGGTCAGCGTGGTGGGAAATAGCCCAAATCCTTTCGAATGAAACCCACTGGATGCGAGCAACGCGGGACCGATCAATATACAGATCTTCGGGAGAGGTCTACGTCCAGCGGTGGACGTCTGTGTATCGGCTGATAATAATGAACACAATGAAATCGTATGGATATGAATATGGATAGGTCAATATTGGCCGTAGACCATTTTTAAATCGAATGGAATTTATTTACATATAATTAAATCTTTTAATTGTTATATACAAATTAGATAAATAAACAGATTCTGTCATTGATTCATAGAGATAGAGATATTTGTTGAATTGGCGACCTTGTCTGTCATGTCCACGGCGCAGTAGCTGACCACCGTGAAGCACACGTTGAGGAGTGTGGTTGATGGTGGAATTTTTAACAACCCCGCATGGCTAGCCTCCACCTACATATTAACATACCACCACAATACCACTGCTTTGTTCCATCTGTAAGCATACAGCTAAAGTATTCTGGACGAGTAGATTTACCTTCTCAGCATGATCATTTAACACCAACTGAATATTTCTATATTGGATATAAAAACCCTCGTCTTCTCCATCCTCATTGTTAATCACTTAAGATAAAATATAAATTAGCCGGGAGTTAATATTTCATTCGATCAATTAGTATATTCATATATATATATATATATAACCTATTTTTCTGAGAGATAACGAGCAGGGACTGTTTTGATGGAGAAGTTCAGAGGTTATCAGCGGCTCTCGTGTTGCAGACGTGTGCGTGTGTTATCTAACATGTGTCTCCGATGTCATCACGCATTCGTGTGATACGATAATACCTAAAGCGAACTAATGAAGCAGCTCCACAATTATACTAATTTAGAAATTATGTTTAACTTACAGATTTCGCGCTTTCACACGGGTTGGTTACTCACCTCATAATTACGAACTAGTTCCTGATTTGTTATAGCGGTGATTGTCTGTAGCCATATCCTGGTGAAGCTAATAGGTACCTCGATAGCCGACCCGTGGGTTAGAGCTAGTCTGTGCTCACAACGGATGTTGATGATAGGGTGTAATGTCCGCAGCCCTGTAGTCTCGGAATATTAAGAATAGGACTAAGTTATTTCCCGCCTGTCGTACAAGGCGACTAAAAGGGTCCTCAGGTTCGTGGGCTATGAGGGTGGAGGCTCTCAGAGCTCAATAAGCGAGCCTTAGGAGGACGGCAAATGCATAGTGGTCTAGTATTTGTCGTAGCATATCGTGGGTGCTAAAAAGGCCTTTACCCTTCCGTGCGATGTTGTCACCGGTGTGCAGGGCGGGAGGGGGGGACCAGTGCAATCCGCTGGAGATCCCGAAGCCTTTCCTAATATACTGAGGAAGACCATCGAGGTGATTTTAGTGGGTGGGTGGTCCCCAGAAGCAAGGTATCTTTTAAGATTTCCTCTGCGATAAAAAAGGGGTACTATGTCCGATGCTCCATGTTGGCTATACATATATTATAAAAAGTTCTTAACCCTTAAATAAACATCACTTATGTCACTACAAAGTTGTCAGTTATCTTTAACCGTAACGTTCTTTATACTTTATACTTACGCAACCATCGATAAAGTGGACTATCGTGTTAAACTATAATACAATGTAGTGTAATAAATAATAATTGTGTTCCTCTGTAGGTTAGCAGCTCATCGCTTGTCTTGTGACAGTGGTTCAGGGTCGAGTCTAAAGCCACATTGGTATTGAAGTTTGAAGCGTGGTGAGAGATGATGCCAATTCATTTAATTAAGTCATATATTTGAGAGCTGGTGTATTATTGGCAAGCACGCTTCACGACCTTTAGTATCATTCTCACTTAAAGTATGTTATTATATATTTATTATTCCTATATCGATATCTATTTTCACTAAAAAAGCTATATTTTAGAATAGTTTAGATATTTAGACCATCTATATCAAAATCGGCTCCCTCGTCTCCTCCAAAATATACGGTGTGTAGTTCGGTATATGCGACAGAATTATTTTCTATATTAATGATAATTGTAGGACGTTTTTGAAAGTATATAATACATATAGTTGAAATATTGGAATGATATATAAAAATCTCATTCCACGCAGGACCCGCAGCCGGTCGGAGGTGTTGGGCCTCGTTCACGGTCCGGCGCCCGGCGCCACTTCACGCACGGCGGCGCATCATGGGGCGGCGATGGTCATCCTCTCCACCTACGTCCACGGAAGTGGACAGGGAATCTGATGAAAAGTGAACAGATTAACGAAGCAAACCCTCCTCGATACAACACACAAGTAAACAATATTTATAACAAAAACTTATTGCAACTTTGAAAGGAATGAAGCACGACATAGTTCAAAGTAACCACATTGACTAAAGAATGGAAACTTGTTGTTTATTGTTTATATTTATTTAAAGTTGCGTCAAGTAAATAACACCATGTATTGCTTAAAATTAACAAAGTAATTACAGAGTCATATTTAATTGCTACTTATACACATACAGCAACATATGTAACAGCAATTCAATATTATGTTAAAATAAGATAAATATACATGCAAGTAAACAGAAAGTATACCATAATCATTATTGGCGTAATTTATCTAAAGCTAAAGGATATGACGGATATTGGAAAAGATAAAAAGGTATTTATTTAAAAGTAAAGTTTAAATGTAGTAAAAAAAATTAAAACCTTCTTTAATTAAGTTACATCATAGTTTGTGTAAATTGTCTTTCTAGCATTATTTTGAAATCTATGTAACTGTAAAAAGTATATCTACGCAGTGAGGTCTTTAAAATAGTTCATCATCATCATCATCAGCTGAAGGCCTATGTCCATTGCTGGACATAGGCCTCCCTCAAAGATCTCCACATCGATCGGTCTCGCATTGCTCGCATCCAGTGGGTTCCCGCGATTCTCACCAGATCGTCGGTCCACCTTGTTCCCACAACTCCCAACACGACGTCTACGTTCAAAGTGGCTCGTAGCTCTTAAAATCTTCAAGCTGAAATGGCAGTGAGCCGACCATAACTATCAGTGGTGTCCGATGGGGGAGAATAGTCTTGTGGAGTGGAGGCTGCGTACAGGTCGCAGAAGTGTAGCTCACTCTCTTTCTTGGTGGACCGGCGACATGATCAGGTCGGTCGGAAGTGGGTGGATGCGAGAAGCGGAAGATCCCATTCGGTGGAAGACATTGGAGAAGGCCTATATCCAGTAGTGGATAAACAATAAATAAATAATTACAATAATACTGATAATGATGTTGATGATGAGTGAGACCGGCGAGGACTATCGAGTCATTGTCTTTATCATTTGGTGCGTCAGTGGGAGCTATTGACGATTTGTGCATCTTGTTATATGATCTTAGGAGTCTGTTTAACGGAGAGTACACCTCTAAATTTGAAAGTACTAAAGAACGGTTGATATTTCTTACATCTAGCAAGATGTTTGATCTTGAACAAAAGGTTCGATACGTCGCTGTGAAAGGACTTTATATAAAAATATTATTTCTACAAATTTCCTGCGATCTTGAAGACCATCCAAGCGAAGGTGTCGCATACGATCCTCATAGTTAAGCAGCTTGTCTGCCAGATTGAATTTGAATGACATAAACAAACAAAAACCACTTCATCAACACTTTCCAATCGCTTGGTACGGACTTCGTAATCCGGGTCCCAAGCGGAGCTGCAATATTATAAGCAGTGGTGCGGTGTACCAATGACAAACAGATTGTGGTTGTAGGTGGAGGAATTATTAAATTACTTGCAATTACGTAAAAAAAAAAACTTAAATTTTTAAAATTCTTATTAGCAATGTTGTTCTAATGAAAATCATATATTAAATATAGTTTTATGTTAGTCAAAGCTTGAAGTTATATAGTTTAATATATAGGATTAAATGGTATTCGATGGGGGAGGGCTCTACCCTGGAAATTGTCGACAAATAAATGTACCTGATACAAACAGTCCAGCTAGGTAAATCCAACTTCCCGAAAGAGGTCAGTCGACGAATGCAACTTGGGTGGTCAGCGTTCGGGGAGCTACGCAGCATCTTTTTGTCTCGGATACCTCAGTTACGGAAGAGAAAAGTCTTCGACTGGTGCGTGTTACCAGTGTTGACATACGGAACCGAGACGTGGACCCTACTGTCGGCCTTATAGAAACACTCAATCTCACCCAAAGGGGCAATGGCATGTGTTGTATAAATTATTTTGTTTACATCGTCAAGTAAACAGATCGTTGTTTACAAGTATCAGTCGCAGCTTTAATCCCTCCGACAACACAAATTCGTGCGGCGTGCCTCTCAGTTACGAATCCCTCCGCAGAACGTCGCCCTAATCAGTCTAATAAAGCCTCGGCCGGTGATTCACAGCGCCGCCGCGGCACCACCGCAGCACCACCGCAGCACCACCGCCGCATTGTGCGGAGGCGACCAATTGTGCAGAACCCATAGCTGATCACTTAATTGACTACGCACCGAGAGCTTCACTCCACGGCACCACCCCTATTGTATACACCGACAAGTTAACTGTACATTGAAGCTTTAATTCTCACACTGATGTTAATACGCATCCGGAAATAAGCAATGTATCCTGCGGGTTAAGGTCGGCACGAGACAGTCCTTGGTACCGGTGAGCCGATGATATCGGATTAAAGTGCAGTGAAAATCAGATTTGTCGGCTGGCGATGGGATTGCGTGGGAGCGTTTAATACCACTTAATCTGCTCGATTAACTGGGGGTAGGCCCGAGGTTGGCGGCGGGAGCCCGAAAAGGCGCGTTCGCGTGCATTACACTGTGCAAAGTGGCGCAAGTTATTGGATTTGATGAATGGATAGCTCATCTCCGAAGCGGATGCTGGAGCTTTATTTAAAGCATCACACAAAAGCTTTCCAGCAGATTATAGTTAAAACGCTACTATATTTCCAGAGAGGTATTAAACAGTGAGACATGCATGAACTCCATGTTATGAGGAACACACTCGCTACTTATATTGTAACAATTCTAACATACTCCAGGAATAGATGCTGCTGTTGTTGAGAGTCCGCAGCAACAGCCATCTACCACCTGTAATATATAATCATCTGGTAATTTTTCTAAAATTTTAAAGAGACTGTACGACTTCATATGTCCAAGGTCTCTTAAATTAATCTGAAATCAATACGCAATTTCCTTCACTGTGTATTTCCCACAGGAGTACGATTAATCCCTAAAGGACTTACGTGGTCCGCTCAAAGGACCTCTCTTTAGTAATACCCTGGACCGATGACCGATAGTACAGCTTTGACTTATACATTTAAACTGTACATATATTAATATATATACATATATATCGCTCTTAAATTAATTTTATTCTTAATCAAGTATGTGGCGATGGGGTGGGGTGTAATGGGTCCCGCACAACAACTTACGGGACCCAAGCTAACCTCACCTGCTCGTGATGCATCCTGGTAATTAACAAACGAGGCTCTGGCTCCCGCCAACCCGTACTGGGCCAGTGTGGGGGCAAATGGCTCAAATGCTCCCATATGACCTCTACCTACGACCGGCCCTAGTGTCCAGCGGTACAGGAGGCCACGCTGACTGCACGTGAAAATCTTTGGTGGAGGCTTATGTCCAGCTGTGGACGTCCATTGGCTAATTATGATGATGATGAGTAATCAATAGTCGTAGGTCTATGTTTCCGGAGACCGTCTAATTACCACCGCAGCTCCTATAGCAGCCGACAAACAATAGTTTGCAGACATTACTATATTCCGGTTTGAAGAGAGTTGTAGCTAGTAGTACTGGGGTAACGAGACACAACATCTTATGTCTCAAGGCGATGAGCGCAATGTGGTGCAGTGTATACCATCCTAACTAGCGGCACGTTGATATGGGCAACAGAGTCACGTACCATCGAGTGAACGACCAGCTCATCTCGTCGCTTTGGTAAACAATTGTTTTTTATCTTAATATGTTTCCTCGTACATAAGAGAGAAGTAATACAAACTTAAAACATTAAAGCTATATTTACATCATTATCATCTTAATCGAAGTCCACTGCTGGACCTGACATTTAGAAATACTTAAGTTTAGTACATATAATTTCTTTGTTAGTCTTAAGTAGTATATTATCGCTTTGCTTCCACAATAATTATTATCAAATTTCATAATCTATATCTTTTTCTAAATCTTCCACTGCATCTCCTCGAAATCCTTTTTGTCTGAACAATCACGTTTCAGCATCTATGACTTTGTCATTCAATATCATGTGAAATTCTAGTCATTAACCCGCTGCAGTACCTCCACAATCAGGTTACAGTTCAGACTTAAAGCCTATAGTCATTCCTAAACCAGATAACTGGTTTCAGTTATAAGTTTACTGATTTCTAAAATAGTAGATCATATAGAGTATTTTTCATCACCATCAACGTATACGCCCACTGTTGGACAAGGACTATCTCCAAAGATCTCTATACCTATCAGTCGTGTGATCTCATCCAGCGGTTTCTTACAATCTTCACCGGATCGTAGCAACAATTTTTTTTAAAATAACAAAAAAACCTTTAACTCTATATCAAACGCCGATATAAATAACTTAGTTTTTGTTAAGCACATTATCTTCTAAGTGATTTACTATTTAACCCTCATCTCGTGGCACGCGATTGAGGGTTGTTCTCTATTATACATATTTAACCCTAAAATTTTAACGGATGTTGGTACAATACTTTTTATGTGTGATCCCCGTGATGAAGTGGGAAATCTTCAGGAATAGGCTTTCATTATTTATTTAACTGTTATCTTTTAAAAGAATTAACATTGCTGGGCGTGTCATCATCATTGTTATCAGTCAATACACGTCCACTGTTGGACATATGCCTTCTCTAATGATTTCAACACTGACATGTGTAGGTGTTCTCCAATCCATCCATCCATATATCATCATCATAAGTCGATGACGTCCACTGCTGGACATAGGTCTACCCAAATAATCCTACATCGATCCGATAGGGATTTATATGGTGGGATTTGGGCCACTTCCCACCACGTTGCCTCAATACAGGTTGGTGGGAGCCATAGCCTCGTTTGTTGATTAGCAGGGTGAACCACGAGCAGGTGAGGTTGGCTTGGATCCCGTGAGTTATTGTGCGAGAACCCTTACACCCCTTGCATCCATGTATATGGGAGATGCATAAATATGAAGCATATTATAATAAATGTCATTAACCAATAAACATGAAACAAAACATGGAGTTTTTGTAATAAACGTAATATCCGTTTGCGGAGCAAAATAACGAATGAGATTAAAATAGAAATTTGTATTGTTTCCCGAAATCAAGAAGCTCTTGTTCAAGGTACACCGGAAAGCGCGCTACACAATAAAGCCAATCAGCCGAAGACGGAAACTTTGACGCAGGATAATGTAAACTTTCAATGAGATTATTTACGAATCCTCGACACTGGAGTAAAGGACGAACTGGATCTGTCAATATTATCGTGAAAACATATAAAAAAGTGAGTAAAAAAATGTTATGAATGCGGACTAATTTTCGATGTGAATGGGCGCTGTGTGCGCGCGCATCGGGGCGTTGTACAAATTAATTCATACATACACTACAAAAACTACGGAGACCGTTAGCTCTTAAAGTAGTTTTGTAGCTTTTATTTACGGTGTAAAAATTGGGTTACTTAACGGGAGGTTGGGGGCCCTTTGTGATGTCTTGAGGGATTCTTTTTTTGGGTGTGGAAAAAAAAAATAGATTCGCGCTACGTCCACGTGTACTACTACTACAAAGGCGTTTCCGATGTTTTCGCAAACAAAGATTAACGGTTATTGATGGTTTATCGATAATTCAGCTTTATTAATGACGCTGACCGATGATCGCGTCATCGCTAATGTCTCAATCAATTCACGTTCACAATTTATGTTAAACACTGTACTCTCGCAATGAGAATGATTTCTGTTAATGACGCGAAGGAAACGTGTTGGTAGGAGTACATTAAGTTGAAAACATGCCATACTATAATATCATTATTTCTATCTAAAGTAACATAAAACGTCTTACAAATACTTGCCTAAACTTGAAGTTGTATCTTAACTTATTAATAAATTTCTGTTTGTTTATCCAAATTGTTAAAGTACAATCGAAACAATAAACAGATTATTAAATTAGTTCAGCGTTATAAGTTACATATAACCATTAATGAAAAATAAGTAATAAAACAGGTTTTTTTTTAAATTACCCTTTATTTGTTTAAATGTATAGTTTATCAGATAAAATAACTTCAACTTTATTTAACATCTGAAACAAACAAACCGTCATTTCACATTAAGCATCGATGTTAACAATCGGTGTAGAACTAATTGGTAGTCGCATAAACAATTGGTAACCAACACAGCTGAAACCTGGAACCGTGGATAACACGAGACCCTGGACGAATAACCGTTTCTGAAGCGAAAGATTAATAGCTTCAAAATCCGGTTCAGACAACGGCGTCCATTCACTGATCGGTGTAGGAAAAGACAACGTTATTTTTTTTTCATCACCAAACAAACCAGATTTCAACCGTTGAACGCGAAGGGTCTCCAACTATACAGGTCGCAGGTCACCGTCGTCTTTTTACAAGTTAAAAAAAGTCGTTAAGGAAGCCGTGTATAGAAAAAAGTTTATATAAAAAAGGGACTTCGTCTGATATTGTGAATATTGATGAAGAAAGGAATCAGGTTTACGGATTTGCCTACGTATCGTTGTATTGTTCACGGCGCATGTGTGGTCCCACGGTTTCGGGCCCACGTGTTCGTATTCTGGGAATCGGATATAACACATCGCTGACTGGAACTGGATTTCGAAGACAAGGTTAAAGTTAAAATATGTATTATAGACTTACTTAACAACCTTAGGTTTATAAATGCGCCCTGTCTTTTGAAACTAGGCCCAAGGTAAGCCCAGCCTGTCGTAGAAAACTAGATGGAACTAGGAGTTCGTGGCCTTCTACGGGACGCTCTCGTTTTCCAATAATACTTTACCTTCCTTCCAGAAAAAGGGTATCTTTAGAAAATTTTAATTCTACCCTTCCACAATAAAAAAAAGGTTCGTAAATGTATCACCATAAATAAAAAAGCTTCGATCCCAATAAATGCGTTAAATAATACAACATATCCATCCCAACAATGGGCACGTGATGGCCCACAGAATCCATGCGCACGATTCGTGCACCCTTTAGCCTTACGTGAAAGGGATAAAATGGGCTTGTGCCGGAGATAAACAGGCTGATACAATGGTAACTGGGGTGGGTTCATCTCGGAGGTGGGACCGCGTTGATCCGCGGGTTAACTTGAGACGAGAGCAAGGGTTGGGTTAGGGATGCTGCGCGCGAGCACGTGGCACGGCGTTAGACGGGTTTAGATAATGTACTGGTTTATTTATTTCTTAATCTATCCGCCCTTTATACACACATACGTTGTAGTTTACGCCCTGACCATGTCATGGTGATTTGAAGTTCAACTCATGTTCAGGGTTAAAATTGTGACTTAAATTGAAAAGGATTCGAAGAGAAAAGAACATTAATAATGCTCCTTGTATTATCCTCGACTAAACTATTTTTTCTCTTTATTGTTAAAATCTTATAATATCTCACAAAACCAACCTTTGGTGAGGTGAGATGTGGTGGGTAGTAAACTTTACTACTTGAATAGTAATAGATTTTAGCGTCAACTTTAAATAGCTTTTACATTAAAGCATAAGTACTACACCAACAGGAAGCAAAGTTTTAAATTGTAAAGATTTTAGCTTGTTCTAGTCTTGTATTATTCTTGATATTTTTCCGAGTTAATTATTTTTAAGTACTTGTTTATATTCTCTTCCGTATATTCTTTCCATAATGTCTCTATCATATTTCCTTCATCATCATTTCAACTGGATGGATATCCGCTGGAAGTGCCGTTTGTGTCTCTACGCGATTCTTTTAATGGTCTTAATTTTCTTCGCTTTATTGAATTCTCCAACTATATTATATTATATTATATTAACAGAAAGACAAAACTGGTGAATGTGTACAAACCACATGTGGAATATTGGTGATACAATTTTTTTTTGGCATTAAAAGAAACCGACATAATCTCTTCTAAGATATGTGAGTAAAGAAATACCGTTCGAGCCTCGGTCCGCGGTATCGGTGAAGTGCGTGGTTTCTTAACTGAAATAAAAAAAAAATTGAACCGATCAACACTTGCTGCCGACAAAAACCAGCGATGGACTGAAAAAGCAGCGCAAAAACGGACCGTAAATTTGTCAAGGAGCCACGCCTCAGCATCACGGACTCGTTTTTGTTTTCATCTTCAGCAAATCCGTAAACTTTCGTGGAATTAAACATCGGCACCGCAGCTTTTGTTAATCGCTGACACGTTTATTAACTAGAAATAAATAAATAAATAAATGGTAAGAGGCTCTGGCTCTGTATCAAATTCCTTAGTTAACTGGGTGAACCAACATTCGTTAATCGGATAGGCACCTTAGGGAGAAGTTAATCAGGTGAAACAATAATACGCTTGCCCGTAACAATCGGGCACCAGGTAGCCAGGCACAAAATAGACAGCGCAACATTAAACTCGTCGCCTTGAGACATCTTATCATTACCCCAGTAATTTCTCTAGTTATAACCATGACACAGTATTGTTCACACAGTACTGTTTGGCGGCAGAAACAGAAGCTGCAGTCTCCGACAAAGGAAACTTACCATGGATAATAGGCGGCGAATAGATCAACAATAATCCAAATGGCCTTGGACTACAAGCTTTGCATTTGCATTCTATATTAATTAGAATAAGACATAGGTGTTGGATGGTTATGGGGGTAGAGGTAGACCGAATAAAGTGTGGGTGGATTGTGTGAAAGATGACATGTGTACGAAGAGTGTGAATTGAGATGTGATGGCTGATAGAGGGACATGGAAACGAAGTTCATACTGTGCCGACCCCACATAGCTGGCAAAAGGGCGGGAGGAAGGAAATTAATTAGAAAATATAATTTTTTTAAATGAATTCTCAGCGAGGATATATGACCATAAATATCAGGGGGATCTAGTTCAAGTAGTAATTAATTAATTTATTTATAATAATTAAAATCTTGTCTGTACTTGTGTTAGTACCTACAGACACTCGCGGATTGCACTCCTTAAACCCCTGCGAATATACTATTCGGTTTAAAGGGTCTTCTGAGTAATTAAATTACTAAGGTAATCATCGTCACCAGTCGATAGATGTCCACTATTAAACATATGTCTCCCTCAAAGATTTCTACGTTTGTAAGGGTGCATATGGAGGGATTTGGGCCATTTCCCAACACGCTGACCCAGTGCGGATTGGCGGGAGTCAGAGCCCCGTTTGTTGATTAGCAGGATGCACCACGAGCAGGTGAGGTTGGCTTGGGTCCCGTGAGTTGTTGTGCGGGAACCCTTACAGACAAGGTAATGAATCTTCTATACCAAAGCGACGTCCGTAATATTATTAGGTATAGATGGGTAACGCTTGTCTTATCTTTCACACGATTTGAAGTGACAGTATAGCTGAAGAAGAATAGCATACTCTTAATAGTCTAGTTCTATGACAACTGCAACACAGCCATGAACAGATCTATTACGTCAGTCAACCGGCTTCGGGAAAACACTGTTTGTATCCAAACTCCACTAATAGGAGGTCCGCAATCGAACTACGGGTGTAAGGGTTCCCGCACAACAACTCACGGGACCCGAGCCAACTTCATCTGCTCGTGGTGCACCCTGCTAATCAACAAATGAGGCTCCGACTCCCACCAACCCGCCTTGGGCCAACGTGATGGGAAATGGCCCAAATCCTCCCTTATGAATCCTTACCCGAAAGATGTGGGAATCTTTAGAGGAGACCTATCTTCAGCACTGGAAATCTATCGGCTGATGACGATGATGTATCGAACTAGAGACCTAAGTGTTAAATAAGCAGTTTTCTAGTGCTCCAGGAGGCAGTTTAATTAATCATCATCATTCCAATATTAAAATTGAAGTTGGACGTTGCCTTGGAAAAAAAAATTGCAGCATTTACATTTTGACAATATTTACATCATATCCAATCTCTTGAGGGGGTGTAAGGGGTTCCATTAAAAATACTACGAAGCCCAATTCAGCCTCACCTGCACGTGGTGCACCCTGCCAAATAACAGACTAAGCTCTGACCA
Source organism: Ornithoptera priamus (assembly GCA_029034505.1). NCBI lineage: Eukaryota > Metazoa > Arthropoda > Insecta > Lepidoptera > Papilionidae > Ornithoptera > Ornithoptera priamus. The sequence goes on from JARDWD010000672.1 coordinate 238,128, forward strand.
CATACGAACCCGCAATGAGCCAGCGTGGTGGACTAAGGTCCAATTGCTCTCAACGAACTATCAGATGATGATGATCCAATCTCTTCAGGTTAACGAAAGTCTGCTTTCTTTGTCTTCCGGTCGATCTATGCTGATGTTGCTTTGGAGAACCAGTAATATTAGAAGAATTGAAATTACTAGAATTACACCATCCATTGAAGGTACTTAAAAAATTCTGAAAGCAGATAAAAAAGTTTATATAGAACCTCATTGCTATCAGCATCTGTAGTCAGAGGAGAAGGTAACTGTTGTTCAAGACGTAACCCTTCACCGATGTGATCACTATTCCGTGTTGCAGTTAAATTGCGATAAACGCGACCCCCGACCCCCTAACGGTCCTCAATAGCGTTTACCACTGCCACAATCAACGTTGACCCCCTGATACAATTAGGACCTCTGTTTGCATATAATTGCTCACACTACATCTATTAAATGTAAACACCATGACGACCTCCACGTCCACCCTCTGATAACTATCAATTGTCGACTTTACTGCCTCATTGGTATTTATACCGTTTGCATTTTAACTGCATGCTCCTTGGTTCGATTCTAGGATCAATTCACCACATGCTCCGACTCCTAAATATTCGCAGACCTGAAATGTATGGTGGGTAAAACCATGTGGTGTTATCATATGCTAACCGGAAACAATGTATTTAAAATAATGTGGTGTTAAATAACGAGATGGCTAATAAGGTAAAATGTCTCTATGCCCAGCAGTGGACGACCATAGATAAGATTATGAATACGTATAGAATTTAATAATAACCATAAAGATTTTTTTTTAAAAGATCCAATTAAAAATTATACAAACGGAGCAAAGTCAAACAGCGTCAAGGAAGTTTTGAAGCTAATCAATCAACCTTCAACCCCCCTACCCCTAGTGGGTCGGGTGGTTATTAAACAGCCTCTAATCAAGGAAACATCTTCATTACGAAACCGTTAGGAAACATCACCATTGTGCTCCACCACAATACCGCTTCATATCAATTTCTTCTTTGCCATTGTTGCAAATCGAGAGTGCAGTTTGTGAAATTGTTTTTACGCCATTTTGAACTCTATTTGTAAATACAATAAAGTAAATTATAAATAAAATTAAAAGTAAATAGATGTTTGCGAGCCGTGGGCATAATTTTGACGCAGAATGGGATACTTGAGCCAAATTAATAGCTTATCTCTGATCAGCTCGCCGGTTATTATGTCACTTGCGGCGCGGGCCTGGTTGCAATCGCGTATACTACCGTAATAGGGTTGTCAAACCTACAAAAAATATTTAACGGTCGTAAAAAAAAGGTTTACCAAAAACGTCACGCGAAATCAAACGCAGGAGTACTCACACGCAAAAATAGGTGAAAACATTCATACACATATGTACTAGTAGTAGATCTCTGTTGCCGGACACCGTTTCGTACTATTTCCGCCCTCAAGCATTACTGTGTTCTGGTTTGAAGGGCGTTGTAGTTATTGAAATTACTGCGGTACAGATTTAACATCTCACACATGCGACTCGAGCGATGAGCGCGTGCGCTGTGTATATCATCATAACTGGCACCCCGTTGTTATGTGCAGGTGTATCACTTACCATCAGACGAACATCTGGCTAGCTAGCTTTGAGAAAAAATATTTACTTATATATAATTATCTATATATACATATATATATATATATACATAACTATATGTTAATATATATATATATATATATATATATATAACGTTACTTAGATGATATGTTCTACCAAATCGTACCGGTCGTTATAAGACAGTTGTTAAGTCTCATAATAGTTTGACTTAAAGAGTGCGATACATTTTTTTTAATATTTATTTTGTCGGCAACCCTGTCACCGCCCGGGGGTGGAACGCAGGGTGCATTGTGACTAGCGGGTTATCAGAGATATCTAGACTTTTGTTACCGTTCACAATCAGAGTGCACCCTATCGACTTTTTGTTATGCCTACCCATTGTGAGTGCGTACTCCGGCGGTGGTTTCGGTACCATTCACGGTATTGGTGCACAAGTCACATATTGACTACTACTTAGTAAATACCGTTCTAATTAATTTTTAGTAAAAGATATTATTGTTTTAACAGAGTACAAAATGGAGTAATATAAAGTGAGATAAATATTGCAATGAAAAAATATATAACGTTACAAAATCAGCTCGGATTATGTTCCCACTGTTGGGACTTACAATCTAATATGCTAATCAAATGTGAATTGGAATATATATACATATATATATCCTTCACCAGAATCGCAAGCTCAATCAGTGCTTACTGGCAGGTTTCTGCTGCTAGAGACCGTCTAGGTACCACCGCAGGAACTATTTCTACCATCAAATAATAGTGTACAAACGTTACTAAGTTCCGGTTTGAAGGGCGGACGTCTCGCTGGGTTCGTCGTTTCGTTAACTAGAAATTAATAGCTATGTTACTTTATGAATACTTTGTTTGTCTATGGTCGATGTGATTTACGGCTGCCATTTTGTTATTACTAAAGATAAATAAGATTTTCTGCAAGAGATGTCGGGTCCTCTCCGAATGCACTGACGCAGACCACCGAGTAGGTTTTAGTGAATAAGAACCTCACATAACCCGAATTCTCCTCAGAAGTAGGGTATCTTTCGAAGATTTCGCCCCGAACCTAAAAAAAAAGTTGGTGTGCTACACCACATCTTCACTTACATCATCACTTGACAGCAGGTGATAATATGAAGCACTAAACTATCAAATTAATTAACAATTATTATTCCCACATTATTGTAACCGTCTAGTTTGCATCAGCGATTTCTTTTAACAATTCCATCCGGCGCGTTGACGGAACTAATCCGTCTCACTTCCGACTACATTTGACAACAACAATGGCGGCTGTCGTCCGGATATCGAAAGGTATTTGTCAAGATATAAAAAAATAAATATAAAAATAAATTTAGCCGTCATGGGAAACAGTTGTCGAGGTCACGGTGTAACTAATAAGGGATTCCGCCCGGAGACTGTCCCCTCCCGCCCCCCCCCCAGCGCGCGACAGTTCGATCTGATGCGCGGCGTATCAATACAGAAGATGACATGTGTTTTGAATACTGTTGCGACGATTTTTTTGTACCTTGACCACCCCAGTTTGTGTAGTGAAATGGCCAGAAGGGGCCAGGGCAATTATTGCAGCGCTCCCATTGAAGGTGGAGCGGGGATGACAATAGGGAGCGCACCTTTACTCCGGTCGTGTGTCCGGCGCAGCGGCATTATTTTGCTTAAGAAATCTGATTTCTGTTTCGATAACGACTTCGTTTTTAGACCTTTCTACAAACATGATCTGACGTTTGAAGTTTATATTCACAAGATTTATCTCACCGTCTCAGCCAAGGCAGGTCTATAGCTGGACGACGTAAGCTTCCTTAGCCATCACGAGGTACCTATAGTATTTTAATTATTATCTTTTGTCCGATCTTCGCAGAGTGAGCTCATTGCATCTTGAAGTCTTCTAGTGGTACACTTGGTGTTTGATCTAATTAAGTTAATAATAGACACCCAAGCAAGTGGTATAACCCAATCATCTTCTATATTGACATGACCAAGTTTGTGAATTTCAATAGCTTTGGCAGAAATTGTTGTTATTTAGCAAGGAGTTGTAGTTTGTCATACGTGATGCAATAGTTCAGACGACCCAATAGATGGTGACAGATATCAATAGGGTAGAGGGTTGGTTAATACCTGCTTGGAATCCTGTTCGTAATATAGTTAACTCCAACAACAAGCACACCACTAAATGACTTTAAGACAGTGAGTGCATTCTGCGTCGACAGGACGACAAATAACATACTTCCTTATTCGATATATTTTTTTAAATAAGTTAGACTATTTTTTTCTCTTTATTGTGGCACAAATGGATATCTAGACATAGAACAGTAGCCAAGTTACTGATGCCAATTACTGAAAAACTACCAAACCTACACCTTTGTAATTTTGCATGCCGAATGAGGTCACTAAGTCTAGTATACTAGATTTCACAAAGGAATATCCAGTAGTTCCTGAATACGTAAGGTCTGAAATCATTATATAACAGTAAATAGGGGTGGGTGAATATACCAAAATTGAGAAAAAGTAAACATAGGTGACAAGATAAAGATAAAAATAATAAAATTAATCGTAATACAAGCAAACTAAATATAAGTGATCAGATAAAGTTATCAGTATTGTAAGATTTCTCTTATATTTGCTTATTAATTATGAAATAACCTTATCTTGGGTAGTTATCTCACATTGTGATGGTAGACAAAATGTAATAGCAAAAACTATTGTTTACTTACAGAATAAATTATAGGAGACCTGTGCCTGGCCTCCAATTGATGATGATTGCTTATTTGCTGATGAAAATCATTACAGAACAACTTCAAACTGTTCATCTAGATTTCCTGATTATTTATAACTATATACATGAGGTTTCTAAGTAGAGGCTCATCACGATATCTCTGGAACCATAAGGTCTACAGACTTGAAATTTGGTAGGAATATTTCTTTTGCGGAGTGTAAGTCAGCTAAGAATTTTACCAAATTCTTTCCCCAAAGGGAACTGAGGGGGTGTTGCAGTCAGCAAACCCGGCGTGGAACAGCTAGTCTTGATCTATTTATGTTTCTTATCATCAATATTTAAATATACATAGAAATCTATATGTAACTTATTAAGCCCGGAAAGTGGTTAAGGCGATTATATGTTCCTTAAATGTTCTTTACAGATAAAAAAAACTACGTTAATTTTTTTTTCTCAACTCTGTAACGATCTCGATTAACAAACCGTTAACTCCAAGGGCGTGAGATATGTTTTACTTCCGATCCCCGTTTAAAATAGATCTTGTTAGTGGTCAGTGGTAACATTTTTTTTTTTTGATAAAAAAGACCAAATTTGTACAACACTCGAGGCGAGTGGTTGGGAAAACATTCCTTTGTACCATTACGAAACTTTTTTTTATACAGATTAAATATTTATGGCGTCGTAAAAACTATCCGCGGTGTAAGGGGCCCCGCATAACAACTCACAGGAACCAGGCCAACCTCACCTGCTCGTAGTGCACCCTGCTAATCAACAGACGAGGCTCTAGCTCTTACCAACCCATATTGGGCCAGCGTTGTGAGAAATGGCCCAAATCCCGAATATGAAAGTCTATAAACGACGGCCTCTAGTGCCCTGCGGAACCGGAGGCCATGCTCACTGTACCAAGTGAGCTGTCGATGTGAAGATCTGTGGGGGAAGCCTATGTCCAGCAGTGATGTCGAAAAACTTTCCGCTTATGTGAATATAATTATTATATTCATAAATATCTGTTGTATTTTTATATATTGGAACATGCAGAGAAATAAAATATAATATTAATAGAATATATTTTATACATACATTACTAAGTACTCTAAGTACTAGTAGGTCTCTGTTGCCGGAAGCCGTCTAGGTACCACCGCAGCTCCTAACCATCACTGTGTTCCTATTCGAAGAATGGCTAGTGAAGATATTGCATAAACGAGTCGAGAGACGAGTGGTCTTCTAATTCAAGCGTCGAGCTTAATATGTAGCAGTGTATATCATCTTAACAAGCGCTATACATTGAGCGGAAGTAACGTTTACTATTAGGTTAACGTTTTGCCAGTGAAATGAATCAAACCTTGATTAGGTTTAATTGTAATAGTTTATATATATATCCCTTCCTCTACATATATATACTCATATATTTTCTTATTTTGTTATAAAATTGCATTACTTTCTAAATAAAACTTTACAACGGTTAAATTAGTTTCAATTTCAGTTACATTGAGGTTATATATATATGTTGTCGGCAAGACATATTGATCAAAAGACTGAAGCCCAATGGGGCATTACGGTCCTCGGGTGGTGGCCGCGTACCAGTAAACGTTGTGTTGAGTAACCTCCCTCAAGGTGGACCGATGATCTCGTAAGACTCACGGGAAGCCATCGTATATGAGCAACGCGGGACCGTTCGATCTGAAGATCTTTGAGGGAGGCCTAGGTCCAGCAGCGGCCGTCTATCGGCTGATGATGATGAGGTTTTATATAGTGTAAAGATATAATTATGTTAAAGATTCATAATACTAAAAAAATAATAATAAAAATTAAATTACATTGATGCAACATAAGACCAATTACCGGGCGGCCTCGTCGAGGATCGCCATCTCCGAAGCCATTTTCCATAAAGCACTATAACCTTCCTCGGAATGAGATATTTTAGAGCAAATATTACGTCAATATCGTACCCCTATCCATCAAAGATGGCGGCGGAGAGGGTACATTGTTGACAAAAATTTGCGAGAGTGATATTTACACGGAACCCCAGAAATGGTCAACGGGGAAATTATACGATTTCTTTATTTAAACAAATTATTACATTATTATCAACCCCCGACTTGGACCCGGGGTTATATTATCAGCTTCATGTCTCTACGTGCTTTAAAAGGCGACTAACAAGGAAATCATTCCGTGTCAACAGCAGTTTTCAATGTAACCAGTACCACCATAAAAGACGTGCCAACCCTTATGCCTTGCTTGCTGACAAGTATATAACATATTCCAATTTCTAGGAGGTCTACATACAGCTGTGGACCTCAGTAGACTATATTTGTTAGATGGAACATAATTTAGAAATCCTAAAGGTGCTAATTGAGGAGCTTAAATGTGTCCGACACATCGATCGCCGGACATCGGCGGCCATTAACATCGACAAATGAAATCCGTTAACTTCACTAATGACACGGAGACGAGCCGTAAACGATACCATCACCATTTATGGGCTCCTTACACACACGCACACATACATATATATATGTAATATATCCTCGAGAGCAACCGCAACCGCAAATGACTTTCTATAACAACCGTTACTATAGCAACCGCGTAAATAATACGAAATTAAAATAATAATAAAAGGTTAGAAATAAAATTTTTGAGAATCTATGGAATTCAAATAACGAATGGTGTACAATCATCTACTGTTATAATAATGGATTTTATAAAAATCGTTTCCCCAATAGAGTTGTAAGGGTGGCGAGCTAAGCGGGCGGGGAATATGATTTTTTATTCAAGTAAGCGACGAGACGAGCGAAACGTTCACCTGATGGTAAGTGATACACTCACCCATAACAACATGGCGCTCGTAAGAATGGCACATACTGCATCACATTGCGCTCGTCGCTTCAGACAAGATGTTGAGTATCGTTACCGCAGTGATTACACCAGCTACAGCACCCTTCAAACAGGAACACATAATGTTAGCACAGTACTGTTTGGCGGCTGCAATATGCGCTGCGGCGATACCTACCTAGAAGAGTCACCGGCAATAGAGACCTACCACCAGTGAAAGCTAGTTACTATATCTGATACTATCTATACTATTTGAATAAATAAAAACTTTTCTTGATTTTCTGTATTCAATTCGTTTTGTGGTCGAGTTATTATTATTTTTGCGTAAATCTTATAGATTCGGGGGATCAAATCCGCGGTCCCCCGGTCCGGTACCTGAGCGGCGAGGGTCCCCTGCGCGGAAGACGACAGCCGTTTCTCACGGCCGCCGTATAATTCCGCTATAAATAAAATTGCGCTGTAAAATCCCGTGGACAGCGGCGATCGGCTTTCACTTTCACTTAACAAGGAGTCGGCTTTTCTAGCGTTTATATAGAAACGGCACGTCTACAGCTATACTACCACAAATTAAATATTTTATTTTATTTTATATGTACATTCTTTATCGTATGGATATACTGCATTGGATACTCTTCTGCTGTGGGTGGGGCAACAGAGGGGTTATGCTGGACTCTTCCCGCCGAAAACTGCACGGTGTACGTCTGAACGCTGTTAGCCAAAACCACGGGAACTCGCACACATCCATAGTTCCGACAGCAGAGGCCTTGATGAGGCCGCATCTCGGGGTGGAACTGGAACTCTCCACCTCTTTTATCAGTAATAGTCCTTTATATGTAGATACTGTCCTCCGCCCGCTTTGCTGTTCGTGACACGCTCACAACTCCCTTGCAGAAGGAATTTTGTGAAGTCCATTCTTCGCTGACCCCTGAATAGAAAAAGCAATATCTCTACTAAATTTTAAATGTTTCTATTGTTCTGTTGACTATACAATCTCTTCTACATTTCATAGCTCCTTTTTAAATAATGATTTTTCTACTTTTCTCTTATTTTTCAAAGAGCAATGGAAAGTGCTATCCTCGAAGTTTCCCTGCACGATCGAATCAGAAATGTGGAGGCCTAAGAAGTAAGGTCACCGACATAGCCTAAAAGTTTGTTAGACTTGAGTGGCAGTTCGCAGGATACATTGTTCGAAGGACCGACGGTCGATGGGACAGTAAGGTCCTCGAGTGGCGCTCTTGTACCGGTAGACGTAGTGTTGGGAGGACTCCCGCAAGGTTTACCGACGATCTGATGAGAATCGCGGGAATCCACCGGATGCAAGCAACGCGGGACCGATCGATGTGGAGGTCTATGGGAGAGGCTTATGTCCACTAGAGTGTATCTATCGGCTGATGATGATGATGAATGATTTTTGTACGTTATAATGATGAATTATCGTTAACTGTTAGAGAACAATAAAAATTGGATATTTCTGTATTTTAAGATGATGTGGTCAATGAAATGGTTACGTTGATAATCAGTATTGTGATTTCATACCCGCCTGAACAAACCTGTTCCGCCTTTGTCTAATTTTAATGTGAGAAGTAATTTAATATAAAAAAAATTATATATAAGATATTTAGCTTTCATTAAGTACCAAGTTATAATCTTTGAATGTGATAATAATAAAAAAACCAATGACGAGTTTATCTTTGAAATATGCGTAATCTTAAATAGACCTTGAAAGGCTGATATGAACATTTTGTAATATAGTTGAAGACTTCTCTCCATGTTACTATGGCTGCGATAGTTTCAGTTAGATTGTGGGCAGTGGCTGCGCCCTGCGCCCGGGGACACGCGAAATAGATGCATACTACTGATTCAACACTAATACTTCCTGCACCGGACTCCATTAGAGAAATTTATTGTATTTTCAACATGAGTTATGAACAATGAGAACATTTCTTTATTTATCCTCCTTTGCGGGTGGTAAGCCGTCGTACTCTTTATAAAAAATATTTTTGTTTACAATCTTAATCTAGGACATCTTCTTAATGTGACAACAATAACAACAAGGTAACATTTAAGATATATATATTATTCCATTTTGTGATGTTTTCTTTTATTCGACAGATAGTAAGAGATACGCACATAACATCGTGACGCTATTTAGCATTACATAGATAGTAGCACATTGCGCAAAGCCTAGGGAATACACAGTACATGTTTCCTACTGTTTGGAGGCAGAAATAGGAGCCGTGGTTGTACCTAGATAAATAGCCTTCACAGAGATTATCACCGGTGAATATAAGAACAAACAAGAGATTCATCATTTGTGTCCTCTTTGACATTGAGATTTATGAAATCAACAACAAAACATTGTAGATCAAAGACAGTAAGCAAAGAATAAATATAAATATATATATAGTAGAAAAAAAACACCATATTATGCGGCGCAGGGTTAGGTCGCGTAAATCCCGGGGCGTGAATACGGCATATTTCACCAACGCACGTCGACTTAAACCGGATAACTAACCCTTTGCGGGTCCCTTTCCAGCCGAGTGTCCATTACACCAATGTGACGTCACAATGTATAACCTCCACTCAAAAGGAGAGTTGTTACAAGTTCAATACGTGCATTAATACTTAATTTTTAGTCTATACTTCAGCACTCGTGTTCTGTTTATATGATGACGAGTATCATAGAGTATCATGTCTCTAGCCATTTCATTAGCTGTCTTTATACACTGTTATTTTAGTACACATTCGCTTTACAAATGAAATAGGGACCACCACCATCATCATCATCGGCCGATGGACGACCACTGCTGGACATAGACCTCCCGGAAAGATCTTCACGTACAGTCAGCATGGCCTCCGGTACAAGTGGGCACTAGGGACTGTTGTATTGGGAACCATTTCCCACCACGCCGGCTTAATCCGGATTAGCGGAAGCCAGAGCCTCGTTTGTTAATTATCAGTGTGCATCACCGTCAGGTGCGGTTGGCTTGGGTCCCGTGATTTCTTGTGCTGACCAGTTACGCCACCCAATAGGGACTATAATTAGTACATATACTATCACTCTCTAGAGATGTATAGATGGTATCACTAAAACAATTGTTTGTTTTATAAGTCGTGCAATGGAGACGAATACGCAGCAGACAGTCCTCCACCACCCTTTAACAGCAACTCGTAAACTTTTATCGTACGATTTTTCTCCCGTAATGTGTTCTTAGTATCCGCAGATATCTGAAACTGTATTAAAGGATTTATTTAGATCATGCGATATATTATAACTCGAACAATTTATCGGCCATCGGCCATCGGTCATGTCCTTGACTTGAAATAATGTTACAACATTTGTTATTATATTTTGGTACTTGCTTTACTTGAACATTTTATAATGTTTATTCAACGAAAGAACGAGACAAGCAGGACAATCGCCCGATCAGAATGATGAACACAGCATCTCATAATGTTTGCACTTTGAAACATAAAATAATAAATCTCTTTTCCCCAGTAGTTTCCCTAGCTACAATATCATTCGAACCGGAACATAGCAACATTTACACAGCACTGTTCCTCGGAAGAAATAAAAGCTGCAGTGATTCCTACCTAGGTCTTTAGCAACAAAGTCCTATCACTAGATATATATTATAACTTTGACGGATTCTTTTTATAGATAAATTCTAGGTTTAGTATGTCCTTTATATCATCATCATCACAATTTATCCACTGTTTAATATAGACCTTCTAAATGTGAGAAAAACTGCCTTTCTCAACACAACATGAGAGTGGACAATTTTACCAACACCAGAATAACTGCTATCTTTTTTTTGCAAGCTGAAAGTACAAAGTCCGTAGGTACTGGCTTCCTTCTCAACTATGGACGGAACATTTATACATGGTTCTATGATGATGGGAACAGAGGAGGTTCTGACAGTATTTTCTTTTTAATTCTAGACCCGGCACAAATACCATGTATATGTATGTACAAATCGTATTCTGTTTGTTTTATGTAATTTATTACTCTTAGCTGTTACAGTGCTAGAAATTGGACTTGTTGTATAAAATATTTTTGGTTACTATTTTTAATGTTGCTCCGTTGATTATTTTCTAGTTTTAGGCCATTTATGTAATATTGAAAATATCGAGCTCCCACCCCAAGGGCATAATGATTAAAGCGAAGATCGGTAGCCGCGATCTTCTCCGTTGATTGATGACCGCTCTTTGTGGACGATAAACTGAATTTCCCTATTTTTTGGGGAAAAATGTGCTTCCATATTGGAAAGTATTCGAAGGGGCTCCAATATTTTAATATGTATCTTTGTTTACTTAGTGGCCCTAAGCTTTTGTTATATTTGTTAAAATCATCTATCGTTTGCTTTACACGGAAGTCCATGATCGATTCAAGGTCCCCATGCTGTGGAGTTTGATGGTACTGGTTACTACATATAGCAAATTGGCCGCCATAACAGCATTTCGTTTAACCATCCAACCATCCACAGTCTTACAGTAACTTTTTTATTTTAATAATTTGGTCAAAACTACAGGACTTTAATGCCTTTTGGCATTTTATATTATTTCTATAGTTCTAGATGTGGAAGTAAAATGACAGGGGTGTTTTAGATGAAAAAAAATATCGCAATAAAATCCATTGTACTTTAAAAGATATAAGGGGTCCTCCACAACAACTCCCAGAACTCTAGCCAACCTGGCTTGTTGGTAGTGCACCCTGCTAACTAACAAATAAAGTTCTGGCTCTCTCCAACCCGCATTGGGCCAAGGTGATGAGGAATGGCCTAACAAAAAAAAGTCGCGGAAAACCGCTGGATGCGAGCATCGTAGAATCGATTGATGTGAAAATTTTTGGTGGGAAGCCTGCGTCCAGGAATAAACCTCCATAGGCTGATGTTGATAACGATGCCGTTTAGAATAATATCAATTAAAAAAGAGTTCGTATTTGAAAAGGGCGGTGGGTTCGTCCGGCGGGGCAGGAGGGTGAGCGGGTCAGTTCTGTTCGCGTCCGGCGCGTCACACCTGCCGGCAGGCTGCTTCAACAGCAATAAGATCGCAGTGCACCGCGCCGCTCGCCGCACATGCGACTGAATAAATTATTTGCACACAAAGACTGCCCGCCGGTCGCGCACAATACTTTGTTTTCTTAACGGACCCATACATGTTTTGAAGGGGATATTCAAATTTTAGGGTCAAATTTTGGACGTCATTATTTTTACTATATATTTTTTTTCATCTACCATGGTCGTTCTCACGGGTCAAGCGGTGACCTTAGCCGGACAATGGGCGATAGATCATAAGCCCGCGTCCAGAATTTATAATTAATGTGCGCATTGTGAGAGTTCGCGGATAATGGTGTCGCGAATTTATGTGCACTATTGAATAGGCGGACTAGTTGTGTGGAAAGTGGAATTTCCTGAATATTGATGAATAGTGCCGACGAATGGGACACGGATCCACGATCTTGAGAACCAAACTCATTTCGTGGCACTTGTTCTTGTTATAAATGCATTGTCCGTCGGCTGACCTCTGCGCGGTTTGCTGGCGGAATTCAAAGTCAATGTTACTGATGGAGTTGATGGAGAGGGTCAAAATTTTTGAATAATAACTGAAAAAACTTGTATAAGAAATACAATAATCTGTAGAAATTACAAAAAAAGTTTGATTACATCAATGTACTGATCAAAATTTTGAATACAGGAACATTACATACTAACTACGTATTTGAAAGAAACTTCTTTCTGTCTCTGAACCGCTTCAATTCTTTAAATGTGAGTGTTTTTTGTTGTAAAGAATAAATTACGTTTATAAATAAACACGCTTCATCCACGCGACATGGAGTGACTCATAAAGCTTGTCTCGTCTCATCTCTTTGAGATGATAATGGCTGCGCGGATGGCACACGACTGCAGCGCGGTGGAACAAGCCAGCGATACCGGTTTTAACGGGTTACTGAATGGTCAATAATAATGTTTTAACTGCAGTAGATTGTACCAGTTGAAGAAGTAATAACGATATCATACATTGAACACTGGCTAGCTGCTCCCCGCCCGCTTCGCTGGCCGTAATAGAGAATTAGAATTGAAAGTTCGCAGAAATATTCCTTGAGAGCGACCGCAACCGCGAATGAGATTCTATAGCAACCGTTACTATAGCAACTTCGTAAATACGGAATCAAAATTTGTATAAAAGTTAATTAAAAATAAAAACATGAATGTTCTATAAAAATAAAAAAAATTGTCTATAACCATTTACAAATCATTCCGGGAGCAATGCTCTTGTTCCCCTTCACTAGTATTCACGTGATTGGCGAACAAACAAAACCAATTTTTTTGAACCCATTGGTCACAGCAGGACAAAGCTAACAGATCCCCTATCTTCATATATATATATAAATAAATGATTAAGATTCCCTGTGATCAGTCCCGTAGCCCCGAGCTAGAAAAATTAAATCTAAGGTACGTCGTCGATAAGGGATCACGGGCTTCGACGATTCACACATATGTGGAGCGTCTTTCAAAGAAAAGGAAAAGGTATATTGTGATAACCAGGATATCAGGATATCAATTATCTTCGTTAAAAGAAAAAAATTGGAGCATTTTATAATGGTAGTAGGTTTCTGCTGGCGAAGACCATTCTAGATAGGTACCACCGCAGCGCCTATTTCTGCAGCCAAACAGTAATGTCTAAACATTACTGTCTGCCGGTTTGCACGATAAAAATAAGCGAGTCCAGGATGAATGATAAGTACGAGTTGGTCTAGTTCTTGGCTACAGACCCCCTCCCCCCCCCAGGGCGTGCTTTAGGCGTAGTGCCGAGAGGCACTGGTGCGTTCCGTAAGAGAACCCGGGGTTCATGCAATGTACTGAGCATGACAACCGTAAGGGTTTTAGTAGGTAAAACTTCCAAACAACCTTGTGTTCCCCCAGAAGCAGGGTATCTATTTAGACGATTTCCCTCCCATAACAAAAAAAAACGCGGCGATATTGAAAACAAAATGTGATTAGTGCGGGGCCGAAACACGTATTTGTCGGAAGCGACGGCCATGACGATTTACGACACAAACTGTAGCGTGCATTTGAAAACCAAGTAAATATGGCGCGGCCGGCGGCGTGCTGCGCAGGCGCGCGCGTTCCAATTTCGAACGTCGCGACTGTTCGTTCAAAAAAGTTCTATAACTAAAGGAATTTTTATTCGTTGATTTACCTGATTACTTATTACACTTTATTATCACATTTTTTTAAAAAAATCTATCTATATAATTGTTAATTTTTAACCACCACATTTTACTGGTGGTAGGTCTCTGTTGTCGGAGCTCCTGTTGCAGCCGACCAACAGTAGTGTGCAAACATCACTGTGTTTTGGGTTAAAGGGAGAGATGTAGCTAGTGTAATATTTTGTAGTACGGCGCTATGAATACCCTCTTAACCAGCACACTATTGCCGCACGTTGCGTCGCTTAATTTTATAAGAAAAAAAATGAGTATATTTCGTTTCGAAACGTCTCCACAATACATTGAAGGCGTCGAAAAAAGTCACCAGGAAGATATATCTCAAATGCGGCGGAGGCGCGTCGAGTATTTATGGAAATCTAAATAACGAGCGGAGCGTTTTTTTTTTTTAATTGCGGGGAATGAGTTTTTTGTGTGGAATCTGTTTATTTTCGTGGGCGAGTGATTTGTTCGACGTTAAATATTATAGGAGCTCGGTTGACGCGCGGCAAATGAAACGCGACGCGTAAACACCTACGGCGGGGGCGCGCCGCCCGCCGGGACCGCTTCCGGTGAATTTATACTGCCCGTTTTGGGGAAACGATTAAAAAGTGAAAAATAAAGAAAAAATACCACCGGCCAATAAACAAGTATTACAGCCCCGTGTTAGTCTAAACTTAAATTTAAAAATCATTACTTGGAATGTAGCTTCACAGGTTTTTAAAGTTTAGTGATGGTAGTGAGGCCCTGTAGTTTTGGGCTATTAAGAATAGGACTAAGTTAAGCCCTGCCTGTCGTAGAAGGCGATTAAAAGGGTTTTTAGGTTCGTGCAACTTGAATGTGGGGACCCTCATTCTCCACGAGCACGGTATGAACGACAAGTACTAGGTGGTCTAGTGCTTGACTAAAGCCCTCACTGACGCATGTTTTAGATGTAGTGCCAGGAGCCGTCGGTGCGTTCTGTAGGAAATCCCAAACCTCCTGAGTCGCACTGAGAACGACCACTAAGAGGCTTTTAGTGGGTAATAACCCGACATAACCTTTTCTTCCCCCAGAAGCATATTTTGCTTTCTTCGTAGAAGATACACCGCCTCCTCATTAATCAAAAAAGTTAATTACCACCGCGGAGCCCATTTCTGACGCCAAACATTAGTGTGCAAACATTACGTAATATCTGATGTCTCAAGGCGACGAGCACAATGTGGTGCAGTGTATGTCATCCTAACTAGTGCCATATTGTTATGGGCAGGCGTATCGAATACCATCAAGTGAACGACTCGCTGGTCTTGTTTCTTCGTAGAATAAAGAGAAAGCCTGTCGACGGACACTATCCTGTTACTGCTGGACGTAGTAGTGTGCAAGCATTACTGTGTTTCACTTTGAAAGGCGCTGTAGTTAGTAAAATATCTAGACTAACAAAACTTAACATCTCAAGTGCACGATAGTAATTATTATTGTAGCCAGCGCAACGTTGTAGTGACCAGGAGTGTCACTTATCATCAGGTAATCAGCTCCTTTTGTTAATGATCGGAGTAAACACATAGTAACACGGTTATATATTCACTACAGTACATTCGCGCGTGACAAGATTTTTCTAAATCTTTCCACAGTTGATTTATAGATCAATGATCATTACTTGTTGATTTAAAGATCAATGTAGACCTCAAGTATTTGGGGATGATTTGCATAAATTGTAACTTTTTAGACTTTATATGAACTTAACTGTGGTCAATTCTAGATTTTTTTTTAATTGACAAGATTACCGCTTGACCATGATTCCACCTGATGTTAAGTGATGATGTGGTCTGCGGTGTTAAAGCGCAGTAACTTGATCACCTGTTCACTCTTTACCACATCTATTGTGAACAGTATGCTTAAGAGAAACAAATATTTCTCATCCCGTTAATAACAGGCACTCTATATTATTCTTTTTCTTTCTATGCTCGGGGCTTCCCTGCGTCATCGAATCAGAAATGAGGAGATTTGCAGGAGAAATAAGGTCACCTATATAGTCCAAAAGCTATTGCTAACCTCAAGTGGCAATGGGCAGGACATATTACTCGACGGACTGACAGCCGATGGCGCACCAAGGTCCTCGAATACTGGAAGACGTACTGTCGGCAGGCCCTTCACCAGGTGATCTGACGATCTGGTGAAAATTGCTGAAAGCAGTTGGATGCGGGCAACGCAGGATCGATCGATGAGGAGATCATTGAGGGAAGGTCTATGTCAAGAAGTGGACGTCTCTCGGCTGATAATGATGATGATGGTGATTCTTTATAAGTAACCTCTAGTTTCTGTTTTAAGATTAAAAGTAATTTTGTTCTGAATTACAGGAAAAAATTTGAGTTTTTTTTTTCAAAAAAGCCCAAATAGTAGTAAACTATTCATGTAATCCAAAACCCGCCTGCAATCCCAATGTGGATTTATTACACATGCAGCAGTCAGGAATAAACTTATCTAGTACTGTCGCCAATAAAACTATTAACCAGTTTTTTAAATTATAATATACGAGAGACTGAGAGGGAATCATTTCAGAACAAGAGGAGCAGCATTTCATGTAACTAAGTTCCCAACCAATACGGCATAAGGGTTTTCAAGAAAATAGCGTATTAATCCCCTCTTCCTAATGTTCCTCTCCAACTAGTGAAGGTTGGCGATCAGCGTGGTACAATACTGTCTGTCTCTAGTGTAGCGGAACAATTCAGACGCCCCAGATATGACGGTCCATTCCCTGATATTCCTTAACCATGACTTTTTGCTTCTTCCCATCTTTCCTTTTTTTTTTAAAGGTCGACAACGGAGCCATGACCGCTTTTGGTGTAGCGACTGTCCATGGACGTTAATGATCACTTACCACCAGATGAACTGTTCGCTCGTTTGCCTATTCTTCGTATAAAAAAATATATTACAGCGCTCGCCAACCGCATGCAAAGCGCTGCAATAACTCTTAAGTTAAGGAAGTGTATGTTAAGCTACCGACATCTATAGGTGGTAGGTTTCCGAGAAGACTATTTCTGTCAAAAGAGTGTTAGTTTATTTTGCGACAATATATTGATGTTATTGTGTTGTTTATGTGTTATTGTCCTACGTCCAGCAGTGGATGCGCACCGGTTGAAATGATGGTGATGGTGATTGTGATTGGTGGTATTACTATTACACAAAGTTGTCTCATATATTTTAATTGGAAATACCTCAATGGGATCGGCACTGTTTCTCATACGTTATCGTCTTCTTAAATAGTTCGCGTTAAAAACTAAAATTACATCTTTCTGCTTCATCTACAAATTTTAACTGCTACATTGTACCATTAATCTCTAGATATATCTTAAGCTCTATATTAGGTAACAAAAATAACAAATAATTCTCGTTAGCACTCGTGTTAGTGACTGTACGTCAAACCGAACAGCCGCTCAACCGAGAATAGAATCTTTCATCTCAGTCTGAAAATTCCTCGACTTCTTTATCAGAGCAAGCGGCAGCCATCCGACGCCGGCAGCCGGCAGCCGGCGCGCCTCCATTGGTCCGCGCTCACCTTCAACCCCACCCATGAACAAAAAATATCACCCATTAAACTGAAAGAGATCCGCTTCAGTTTCAGATAGTGGCCACTGAAGTGCCGTTAATGTGAGACGCTCTTATCTTACACGCGCCCGCCCGCACTCCGGACACAACCTTGCCCCTTCTCTCAAGATGTATGGTCATCTTGCAATTTCTCTATTTATTTGTTCATTCGTTCCCATCTGACGATCGTGGTCAGGCTACCAACTCGGTTTCCGGACCCGATTGTCCTGATTAAATCACGAAGGGTGACAGCATCGAACTCATGCTGATGAACTTATCTTATAAACCTGTATAAGGTATTAATAAAATACTTGTGGCGAGTTATTACCTCGACGTTTGCTTACTGGTTCGACAACTGCAATGCAGTAAAGTGCGTCAGTCACGAATGCTATTCTCTGATGATGTTTAAGACTCGTCAGGTGACCAGCAATTTCCAGAGCTCGTTGTAAGTCCGTGGCCCGAAGCGATCTAAAAGACGCTATAGCTAATTAATTTATTATATGAACGAAACTTCTCCAATCATTTCTTTGGTGATAGTAAGAGTGAAATGCGGTGTTGTGTAAACATCTTAACTACGCTATAACAATTGTTTTAGATTTAGCAGCATATATTAAACATGTTTTTCGCTTATTGCCTTTTTGTATTTTAGACAGTACAATGTGGTGTGGCAGATTCTCTTGGTGTACTCCGCTCTGTGTTGCAGCCGGTTCTAGCGAGCTCTAGGTCTCTGTTGCTGGAGACAGTCTAAGTAGGTATCAACGCAACGCTTATTTCTGCCGCAAAATAGTAGTGTGTAAACATTACTGTATTCCAGTTTGAAGAGTACTGTAGCTGATGTTATTGTCGCCGCATGATGTAATTACTGGAGAAATGAGGCTTAACATCTAATGTTAAGGCGACGAGCGCAATGTGGTGCTGTGAATATCATCTTAACTAGCGCCATGTTATGAGCTGGCGTATCATTTACCATCAGGTGAACGTATCGCCTGTCTTGTCGCTTAATTACATAAAAAAGAACAAAAAAGTATTTTTTTTATTTAATTAAACGAATAAACGCGCGGGATGTTGAGCTGATGGTAAGTGATACCCTCGCCCATAGCAACATGGCGCTAGTTAAGATGTTATACACTGCATTACATTGCGCTCGTAATCTGAGACATAAAATGTTCACTCTCATTACCGTAGTAATTACGCTAGCTACAATGCCCTTCAAAAAAGAGAACACAGTAATGTTTGCACGGTACTGTTTACCATGTGCAACAAGCGCTGCAGTGGTACCCACCTAGACAATATCCGGTAACAGAGACCTACCACCACTATGTTATATATTTATATACGATTGCTGTTTAAATTCCAACAAAACCAGCTAAGTCCGTCGCTATTTTTTCGTTTATATTGTAAAATAAAATAAGTGTAACTGTATAAATTTCATATTCACATAATTCATAATTTAGTTACACACCGTCGGGGTAGTTTTCAATTCGCAAAAGTAATCCACGAACGGGGATAGTGAAATTCAAAAGATCTGTCACGGTTGGGGATGTTATGGCGTCGCATGCGTCGAGCAATAAATGTAACGTTTATTCAAACAATACGGATACTTATTGCGCGCGCTCTGACCCGCCACAACCCCCACAACCCGCCACAACCCCCGCCACCACCGTCACCACCGTCACCGCCCCCCGTCGCCGTTTGATGGCGAGCGCGATACATGACGCGTGAAAGTAGATCCCACCGAGTATTACGGAATACGCACTTCAAAAAATAATAACAACAATATACTGTTCTAATTTTAAAACGATCCGCGACCAATTTTTTTAAGAAAAATTTTAATGGCGTTCGAAATCTGTTGCTTGTTGCCAGTGTGTTTATATTCTGTAAAAGGAATTTATTACAAAAAAGTAATATATTTTGTAATTAATTTTAATATTAAAAAATGTGCCACAAAACCATGTAAAGGATAGATCCTTAATGAATATATTTTTTTATGAACATCAAAAGCAGCGAGACGAGCGTAACGTTCACCTGATGGTAAGTGACACGCGGGCCTATAACAACGTGGTGCTAGTAAGCTTGATATATACTGCACCACATTGCGCTAGTCGCCTTAAAACATAAAGTAGGTCTCGTTACCTCACTAATTTTACTAGCCACACCGCCCTTCAAACCGGAACACAGTAGTTTACACGGCACTGTTTGGCGGCAGAAATAAGCGCTGCGGTGGTACCTACTTAGACTGTATCCGGCAATAGACACCAACCACCAGTAAGTATATAAATTATTTAATAATAATTTAAATAAAAAGAGTGTTTATATATTTAAAAGAAGGCCGTAAGGTTATTAAACTTTACAATAAAATAAAAAAATAATTGACAGCCTTGTTCTTGCTTAAGCTAGAATCCGGTGAAGTTTATAAAAAAATATAAGTAATATAAGTAATAATATATTACCTAGCTGCTCCCCGCCCGCTTTGCTGGCCGTGACATTGAATTAGAATTGAAATTGCGCAGAAATATTCCTCGAGAGCGACCGCAACCGCGAATGACTTTCTATAACAACCGTTACTATAGCAACCGCGTAAATAATAACAAAGGAAAATGTTTACAAAAGTTAATTAGAAATAACAAGAATCATCTATGAGGTTCAAAAAATAAATTGTGTATAACCATATACAACTCATTGCGCATCAAATGCTCATGTCCCCGTGTCGACACGCTCACTAGCTTTCACGTGATTGACGAACAAAGGAAATACTTTTATTATATATATATATAGATTAGGCTAACAGGCAAAATAGACATTTTTTTTAAAAACTATTTCACTATAAATTGTTACATTTAAATTGTAATAAACCACACTAAGGACATTATGATAAACAGCCGGTCATGAATAATAAAGGAAAGGTTCAAAATCAACCCCGGAGCCGGAACCGCCCCACCGTAATGTGCTCGTAAAACCGGCGCATATCGGCTACACCCCCACATCTTGGCGATTATTGGGAATCTTTTCCCCGTAAACAATATTACATTTATAACTGTATTACCATAAAGTTATCGGAAACTATTTTTGATGGTACAACCATAAATGGACTTGATTTTTTACTGGTGGTAGTGACTCTGTGGCCGGAGACCGTCTACGTAGGTACCAGCGCAGCGCCTGTTGCAGCATATATTAAACTTGTGCTTGAGCAGGCTCTTGCTGTAGTCAGCTCTGTTGGTGTAGCTGTGAAAGGGTCGCGGAGGTGTGCAATAGTGTTCCTGTGGTCTCGTTGTGAAGCGACAAGTCGGAACATCGTGGAGGTTTTAGTCGGTGCAAGTTCGACATGACCTGTCTTTAGCCCCGCGGAGGCGTTTACTCCACGTAAAACAAAAAAAGACAGTTTAATGTAGTTTAGATATAATAACAAAACCCCCACCCTGTTCCCTGCAGATTTGGGGCGAGTGTATGGAAATATTATGTCGAGTGATCGCTTACGAATCGTCGCGTTTGAAAAATAAGGCAATTTAAAAAACGCTTGGACCCCATGAATTTTAATGGCTTTAAGTTAAAAGGTTTTTATATAGTAAAAAATAGTTTATCAGTAAAGAGTAGTGGGTAGTTCCTACTACTCTTTACTGATGTTAAATCTTTATTCAACCATTTAATCCTTAAATAATGATGAGTAAGTTTAGTTATACGTTATTAAGCGTTAGACGTCCACTACTGGATTAAGCCTACCTTAAAAATCTCCGCATCAATCGGTCCAGCGCTGCCCGCATCCTGCGGCTTTCTGCGGTCATCACCAGATCATCGTTCCAACTTGTATCTTACATCTACCGTGACGTAGCCGCCACTCGAGAACCTTACTACTCCAACGACCGTCAGTTCTTCAAGCAACGTGCTCTGTCCACTATCACTAAGTCCAATAATCATCTTATGAGCTATGGTGATTATAGTTTTGCGGATCTTCGGAGCGCAGTATTAGATGAGCTGTAAACGTCGACACCATCAGGGAATAGAAGTTCCATAACTCATCACCGGCCACGCGCCCCACGCGACTCGTTATTGTAACTGCTGTATATCGTTATGAGATGGAAATTAAAAGGATATTATATTTGTTGTTAATATTAATACAGTTTTAGATCTTCATCTATATGTTTAATATGAAAAAGAAAACTATACTTAGAACTACATTTTTTTTTTTGGAAAATTGGAAGTGATAATACTGATTAATACACCATCTTGTGTATCAAAGACTACGGATGTAAACAGATTTTTTTTTGTCTAATTGAAAATCTTAGCTTTCACTGAATGATGCTTTATTGCATTCTATCACTTGTTGCTTTTTTTTTAAAAAAAAAAACTGTATTTTCACTCGGGCTATATGTAAATATAGTTTGTTTTTTTAATGATAAATTAATTCTCCTACTCTTAAACACAGCCCGACCACGTTTGTGGAATATAAGAGACCCATGACCAACATTGGACCTATATTCATTGACATGATAACAAATGAGAGGTGCAATAAAAATCCATGTTGCATATAAATACAAGGAAATCATGCTGTTTAAAAATAGTCGACTTCACAATATCAAGCGACTAACTATGCTCAAATTAACTGATGGTAGTTCTTAAGTAGATATTTGCAAATATTACTGAGTTACAATTAGCTCTGTCCAGTGCTCTCAGGGTGCTCCAGCCAATGAAACTAATAGAGCAACGAGGAGTCGGATGTGTGAAGACGGCGAGCCCAACGCGGTACAGTATCTATGATGCCAACTGGCGCCACATTATTATGAACGGAAGTTTATTAGTTTTTTAACATTTCTCACATAATAAACATTAATATATTCATTATTAATACATAATGATATATTGGAGAAAATTTTATACTCAACATGCACACGGATAAACGTGAAATTATAATGAGGTAGCGATAATTTAGTGGAGACGGAGACGAGATCCCAACGTGGCGCCAACAATTCACGGGCGTCTGATAAACGGACTCGTCAACTACATACTGAACGATGCGCTTTTGTAACTTGATTAACTGCAACTGATAGGAAACAAGCAGCATATTAATGTAGATGAATTTTTTACTTTATTCTGGAATTTTAAATTTACATCCGTTTATAGTTCCGGATAAAAGAGAGGTTGTTGACGTTGCCAACTGTGCATCTTTGTTTGTATGTATCTGTATAATTGTATTATATATTTAGTAATTTACAAAAACAGTTTATAAAATAAGTACTGAACAGTCTAGGCTATTACTAATTATAATTCGAGATAGTAAAACCCTCATCAACATACGCATATGTTAACCTTTCATGATTGAAGCTACAGGCTAGGTTTTAGTGAATGATATTGAAGGGAGGGTAGTCAATAATATCTAAGTGTACACCTAGTGAACTTGGTAAGTGCCATTGGAAGTGGTCTCCGGTGTCCGCAGGAAGTTGCACGTGGCACAACCGGGGTGTCGAGTTGCCGCTTTACTCTAACCAATGGCTACGTAAATGTTCAGTCGAGGGTCTCATACGTTGTATGTTTATTATTTTTGACTTACCCTTAAACGAAATGATAGCTCGATTTTGAAGGGTTGACGACATTATGATCTAGAAATGTAGTACTCAAGCTGTCAATCAAAAGCACCGTGAGGAAACGACGATTTTCTAAGAACAGCGTTCTAGGACAAGTAACGTCTGCTAACCAGCAATTGGACCCAAGCCAACCTTTCCTGTCGGTGGTGCAGTCCGTTAATCAACAAACGAGGCTCAGACTGCCATCAACCCGCATTTAGCCAGTGTAGTGGGAAATGCCCCAAATCCCTTCATATGGACCCCCTACAAATGTGGAGATCTTTAGTAGAGGCCTATGTCCAGCAGTGGACGTCTATCGGCTGATGATTTCTCTCTCTCCTTGTGAGAGAAAGCTTTCAGTCCCAGCAGGGAGGACAATAAGAGAAGTACATAAGTTTATATAATGTCTTTCATCTTTTTTTCGTATCCACAGATAATTTATTTACATTTTCTTATCAACTTTAATATCTTATATATAAATTGCTACATAGGGCTTGAATCTAGAAGATACTGTTCAGCATACCTGTGTAGTATCTAGAATTAATATTTATCTCTTGATGTAAATATTTATAGCGATAAGTTTTAAACTATCTACAATAATGTCTTACACGACACAAACTTCAAAATATCTCCCCCATATTTCTCTTTATTTATATCCAAAAACTCTCGTCCGTTATAATCTTTGAAGCATTTCTAAACACAGAGGATAACAGTTTCACGAACACACACACACACACACACACACACACACGCATTTTCTTTATTATACTACCGCTATCAGTAATACTTTCTTACTAATCAACAGACTGTTTAAATGATCTTATTGTTTTGTTTAAGCTTTACTTCATGTAGTACACTTTTTTATCTGCAGCAAGCTAATATTTGAGATCAATTGCACTCAGTTTTAAGTGACTCTAAGGTCGTCAATAATGAAGCTTGCTAACCCAAAAATATTCTAGCTCTCATATGTTGACAGAACATAGCGATGCTGTGATGGCGGTTGATTTACAATAAAGGGGTTGTAACTAGCTAGTCTAGCTCAAAAGCCTACACAAAATCGAACCGGGGACTTTGTTCACTGCGCCACGGAGGTTCTTATTTCGAATTTCTTTCGATTTACTTAAAATATCTTTGGTTTATTTATAACCTACAGACGCGTCAACGATGCGCAACATTCGCGCAGCCGGTTAACGTATAATGGACTTTATGTACACACAATAGAACTAAAGTTTCCGTGTATCCTCATGAATAACATAAAGGTAAGGAGGAAACGGAAGGTCGGGGTGAATTCCGCCATTAGTCTGCCGCAACACCGGTGTTGCTGTGTTTGTTTGCTTTTCACGTAATGGTGTGGTTTTTGAGAAATAGTCTCAGGGTCTAGGTCACAGCCGTTTACAGCTAATGACGTATTAAGTTACCTAATTAAATTTAACTTTAGTTCCTACAAAGGTATTAAAAAGGACGCCATATTTCTTACAACATTTTTCTTATGTTCCCAGCACTGGGACTAAATGCTCATACAGAGATAGTTAAGGCAATTTATCCACCATACTAACCAAGTGCGGATTGATAAATGTTACACGTTAACGGAAGCTGTTGCTCTTCGAAAATATCGGTTTTCTTGCGATGTTCTTTGTCACCGGAAATTAAGTGTATTAAAAATTCATGACATAATAATAATAGTTTAATGTATAAGGAGACGATAAGGAATATTTGACTTTCTGGATAAGTTTTGCGGGAAACCATACTCGCGCGCGGTTGGAGAAGAGGCAAAGGTAAGAGGCGCGGGTGGGTGGGTGGCACGGGCTCGATTACACTTTTAATGCTATTGTGGCCACCACTCCAGTTGTGGGGTGACCAGGAACTCCGTATAAACATTTACCCTCTCTAAAAGGACTTGTGGTGTTTATAATATCTTCAACTTCTTCAAAGTAATATATTTAAGATTCAAAGACTTTTTTTTTTAACAACGAAGGCACAAAAATATGATAAAATAAGTAATATGCCTATCCATTACTTAAGTTTTGTCTATTACACTATACTATCTGGTGACAGGAGTAGCTGCTGAGGTGATATATACAAAGATGTTCATCGAACGGACCTATCAAGACAAACTATGAAATAAAACTTATGCTTAGACATCCAAGTTATCGAAACGACAATAGATGATCTAATAGTTTATTATATAGTTATGTGAAGAGGCACTGCTAGAAGAAGAATAAATATAAAAGATCATAAACAAAATCGTGGTAACATTAGCATCGAAGCCATCAAGTTAACGGAAGTCAAGCACAAAAGACGGAAAACGAAATTCTTATTGCTTATTACCATTACCCGCCGACCCGCGGCTGTGTCTCTGCAGCCTTCGTACGGATTCAGTGGAATTACGCACGGATTTACTGATGACAATACTAAACATATATCAAAGTGAGGGAGGAGATGGGATATTAAAGCTGTTCCCACTGTTGGGACTGGAGACCTTCTCTAATAAGATACCAGATCTTTTGTCTGCGGCGCTAGGCTAGTGATTGACGAAAGCTTGCTCCCGGGATGTATCGATTTCTCCGCGATGATTTTAATTACCGGAAGCTTAAAATCAATTCGAATTGAATGGGTCATCAACCACATTCACCAGCTATGTCATCACAGATTCAGATACGATATAGTTATAATGGCAGTATATAATTTCTATGCATGTAATGAAACTTTAAAACTCACCAATTGTCTTTGAATTTGAAGGTACTACATTAAAGTCCTACGGTACATCAGTTATTATATTCCCAGCAGATACAGATGTTAACAATCTGGGAGGCTGCAGACATACACACAAATAATATAACGATAACATCGCGGCTTTTCCTAAACATAAAAAAGCGGAAGACAGCATATCTAGGACATGTAGTCCGAAATGCTAAATACAGTCTACAGATAAGAATAATAGGGAAAGCCGGAAAGAGACAGATCGGAAGCAGAAACCAGGCGTGGCTGGATGACATGGAGTGGAGCAAGATCAAGAGCGCAGCGCATCTAATCCACCTGGCGCGCGACGAGAATGGATTCGCAGAACTGGTGTTCAATCTTCATTAATTGGAGAGGCAGAAGAAGAAGAAGAACATGCATAATGTTTTTCTAATTTTATTAACTTGTTATGGATGAAACAGCTGTTTCCTTTACTTTATTAGCAGAATATTCAATAAAAAATAAAAGCAAATATACAGCGCATATGTAGCTGCCGTCAGATTTCGCCACCCAATCCCACGGGACGCTGGCCCCAAATTGTCACTCGGGAAGTGTTACCAGGTGCTATAAATCAGACCTGTCCGTGTACGCTGATTAATTTCGCTTCCAACTTAAAACTTTACCCGTACTAATAATTTTAAACGCGAGAGCGATACAGATAGTTAAACAAAATTAAACTCTATCACATTCAGTTAAGAATCAATATTGTCTGCGGTTAGTGTGGATTATATTTCAAACTGTCAACCAAAGTTAGACTTAACCTCATATACAAAAAGGTGTATTTTTCTATATATTAATTAAATTATACGATTTCCTAAGCGAAATTAAGATGGAAATAAATTGTGGACGGTGAACCTATTAGAAAGGATTTCGGCATATTGTGTCGTACTCTGTCAACGCTAAGATTAATTCATAAGGAAAATATAACGATTAATAAAGGAAATAACCGGAAATGTTGCCATGTGATAACAAGGCAACATAGTCATATATATATATATATATTTTATTAATGGCTACATAAGTCTTTATATACGAAGTGATGATAGATGATAATCTGTATGAGAAATTAGCAGTTATCTAACTTATAAAGCGTAAGTTAGGATATTTAGAATGCATCACTTAACGTTCGCCATCTCCGAGATCATAACTTTAACAAATATGTGTAATTGAACTTTAACCCTACGTGGTATAAGAGCTAACCGCTTGCCTAGACATGCTGAAGTCTGTTGGTTTGATCCCGGCTCCACCTAGGGTAAGTAGAATTTGTTGGAAGTCGCTTGCCGAGGAACCTACTACCACAACAATCGTAGTATGCATCGACATATAAGAGCTAGAGTATTCTGGATGACCTACATTTCACCATCCGTGTGGACATTGAGCCAAATCCATGCATAGTTCAGAAACACATCTAATGTACAAATCGCAAGGAGCCATTCCAACATCTAAGGATAATAATTTACCCAGTACATGTGTTTACTGACTTCACCAAGTTCCTGTTGGAGACAGCGGTGAAATCTCCATTATTACGTATGTCACATTGACAAATTATTTTATTGGTTTCGAGCGTAAAAAAAAACATCACATTTGCGGGCACCAAATACCGTGTTGTTCGACAAAGAATCATCAATAAATACTTTCTAATGATTATGTCACACGCCACGCCAGTGGGCCCACGCCGTGGGTGGACATAAATCTGCTATGGGCAAAATCATCAATGATCGCAGCTGTCCGTTCGTGCATTGAATCATCATCACGCCGCCCGCGTTACCAATGCGATCACAAAGAATCACCGACAATCTTAACACAGTAGCGATACGATCCATTTCACCACCGCTTCTAACATCCGGTTCGTACAATATCTCCTTTCATTATAAGGGTACAAAGTGCCCGTGGTCATTATACGTTTACGGCAATTCGAGTGATGACACGGATGTAGAAGTTACATTGGTAACAATTAATTCTGTGGGCTTTTGGTGGGCACGAATTGTCGTGGAAAAAATTCTATGGAATTAGTAATGGGGGCGGCGGTCCACTAAAAATTATGTTCCAGTTCACTTTGTTAAGTTGTAATTGTGTTAATAATCATTTTTTATACGAATTAAGTAATTTATTGACTTAAGATGCAGACTTGTATATGTTGGCATAATTTTGATAATATTAGGTTGGGGGAAAAAGTGTTTTCGCGTTATAGTATAGTATGTATGCACTTGTAATGAAATCTGTTTGGCTGTACTGTTTGTATCCGGCGGGGTTTAGTGTCGTTCGAAGTTTAAATGTTCAAGAACGTAATTCCAAATTCAAATTAGGTAAATGTGTGATTTACATTTGTTTCTCGCACTGACCGGATGAGCGAATCTAATGGAGGAATTCGATACATTTTAAAATTGTACTGCAATAAAGGTAAATATGCAAAGCAAGCCGCGAAAACAATTTGCGATGTGTATGGGGCTAGTGCAGTGCAGTGCAGTGCAGTGCAGTGTAGTGCAGTGTAGTGCAGTGCGGTGTCTGTGAGAGTAGAACAAATTTGGTTTAAACGTTTCCAATCAAAGATTATTGTTTGTAAACGTTATATGTTTCACTGTAAACACAAAAATAATGAGATTTTTCTATATATACTTCATCATCAGCCGATAAAGGTCAACTGCAGGACATAGGCCTACATACATATATGTATATATACGAGTATATATATAAGTCGCTTCGTAAAATAATAAAAAAAAGAATGTTCATACATTACTGTTTAACGAAAAACTAGTTGATTAGCTAAGCAAAAAAAAAAATTTTGTTTTATTCGATTGAGCGACGAGACGAACTAGACATTCACCTGATGGTAAGGACCTTTGCCCATAGCGACGTGGCGCTAGTTTCGATTATTCACTGTGGCACCATCAGGTGCTCGTGGCTGTAGTTATAATGTTAGGTACTTACATACTAAATTAGCGTCTTGTCGCACTGACCACTTTCATCTGAAACATCTCCTCTTTGGTTAACAATTCCAAATTCAAATTTATAATTTCCTTTAGCTGCTACATTTGAGTTTTGGAAACAGTCATTCATTTGTTTAATCCTCATTATTTCTTTTTTTGTCGTCGCTTATTGCCGCACAGTGGGAAACATGAAATATCGGTATATTTACGAGTACGAGCTCTATCGCGGCACCAGTACCAGTGCTGCAGGAACAGCTCGAAGGATTAATGATGTGTACGGTGCTGGTGTTGCAACAGGAAGTACGGTACGTCTTTAATTTCAACGTTTTCTTTCTGGAAATTTCGACCTTCAGTACCAACGTCCACGGGGAACGGCCGGAGACCAAAGTGGAAAATGAAGAATTAAAGGCTATTGTAGAAGCGGATCCATTACAAAGCACTTCAGAGATAGCTGCAGGCTTCAGGGTAAATAACAAAACTGTATTAATCCACTTGAAGCAAATCGAGAAAGTAAAAAAACCTGAACGATGGGTACCTCATGGATTGAGTGAATCGAACTTGCGAACACGCGCCGACTGCTGCTGCTGTGTCACTTTGCTCAGCCGACACAATGATGAAGGGATATTAAATTGAATCATTAGTTGTGATGAAAAGTGGATACTGTACGATAATCGGAAGCGCTGTTACCATTGGCTGAACTCTGGAGACCCAGCCAAATCCTGCCCTAAACGAAAATTGACTTACGTTACTTATGAGTGTTTGGTGGTCGTTCACTGCAGTTTTCTAAAATCTGGCCAAACGATTGCAGCAGATATCTATTGTCAGCAACTGCATACCATGAAGGAAGAAGTAGCTGCTAAACAACTGGGATTGGTCAATCGCTCTAGGTCATTGCTGCTTTACGACAACGCAACACCACCACCACCACCACCACCACACACTGCACAACAAACAACCACTAATATGAGCCACAATTGGAATGTCTGCGGCATGCACCATACTCCTCGGACCTTGCCCCAACTGATTACCAGTTTTTCCAGAATTTGGAAAACTTCTTACAAGGAAAAAAATTCAACTCCGATGCGACAGTCCAAACTGCCTTCAAAGAGTTTATTGATTCTCACTCCCATAGTTCTTTAGTAAAGGGATCAATGAACTACCTGTGAGATGACAAAACTGCATAGATGACAACGCGGTGCATACTTTGATTAATTAAATATATTTTACAAAAAACAATTGCCTTTACATTCCTCCCGTACAAAGCGCCGATTTCACGTGTAAGGAGCTAATACGTTAAGTCTCGTTACCGCCTTAGTTTCACTAGCTCCAACGCCTTCCAAACCTGTAACCAGTGTTGTTGCTCACTACTGTTTGTCTGCTGCAATAATAGCTGTGGTGGTACGTAGACGGTCTCCGACAACAGACACTTACCACCAGTAAATATTTAACGATAGCGCTAATATTAACAAAGCATTGAGTGAGTTAATCAAAAAATAACAATTCATTATAATCTTGGGGGTGGTGAGGGGAGGCGAAGACAAGCGCGAATATGAAAATTAATTGTAACTTAAGGCAATAAATTACGCGCCACTGACACTGCTTATCAGCTGACTTCGTGACGGCGGGGGATCCCGGGAGCTGCGCCGCTACTCCCTAATGAACTTGATCTCAAGTGGTTCCAACTCCAATAGAAGTTCAGA
Organism: Ornithoptera priamus; assembly: GCA_029034505.1. Taxonomy (NCBI): domain Eukaryota; kingdom Metazoa; phylum Arthropoda; class Insecta; order Lepidoptera; family Papilionidae; genus Ornithoptera; species Ornithoptera priamus. The sequence continues at coordinate 268,995 of JARDWD010000672.1, forward strand.
GGAATAAAGGACTTTACTGATGTTAGGTCTCTGTTTCTGGAATCCGTCTAAGTACTAATGTAGCTCTTATTTCTGTGTTCCGTTTTGAAGGGCGCTGTGGTTAGTGTAATTACTAAGGTAACGCAACTAAACATGTCTAAAGCGATGAGCGCAACATGGTTACATGTATAACATCCTAACTAGCGCCGCATCCTTATGGGCGGGCATATCACTTACCATCGGGTGATCATCCCACTTGTTTCGTCACTTAATTGTATAAAAAAAATTAAATTTCTAAGGTAATTAATCTTTACTTACAAATCTCAGTGTTAATTAAATCCTAACTAGCGCCATGTTGTTATTAGCTGATGAGTTTCTCGTTGGTCCAATCGTCTTATAAGAAATTATTCAATGTGGCTAATATCTTTATTCCTCGTCTACGTTTGTTGTGATGTACTTTATATTTTACACCATCAGGTTCAGGGTATACAGTATCAAAGGAAGAACTAACATCATAATGTACAGAGCCACTCTGTAAAAAGTGTAGTATAAACAAAAAGATGGTTTACCAAAAAGGTTCTAATTAGATCTTCATCATCATGAAGCAAACTATTATATATAGCTAATAAGAATATCGTCATAAGCCAATAGACGTCCACAGGTGGACATAGGCCTCCTCCAAAGATCTCCACATCGATCGGTCCACAGTCAACATGGCCTCCATTTCCGCTGGACGCTATATGCCGTCGTTTATAGAAGTTCTCATGGGCGGATGGTGGGCCATTTTCCACCACGCTGGCCCAATGCGAGTTGGTGGGAGCAAGAGCCTGATTGTTGATTAGCAGGGTGCACCACGAGCATATAGGGCAAAATCCCTTACACCCCCAGCTAATAAGTAATAGCTGTTAGCTATACAGCAATAAGTATTTTTGGATGGTAATGATTCTTATGACAACTAAAAATACTTGTCAGCAAAAATTCCGTTAGCGAAACTTAAACCAAATAAGCTAATCAACTTAACCCACTGTTGGGATGAGGACCATCTCACATGAGAAGAGACAAAGACAGATATCACGTGCGAAAGTGTTTTTAGGAACATATCGGTTTCTTCACTAAGTTTCCTTTATAGAAAGCTCAAGATTAATGAGTATCGAACCCGGAACATTTCGAGTTGTATACTTAGTGTTTATCTTATCAGCGTTATCAGGGACTTTTATTTATGTCTTAAATTTAAAGATGCTTTTGACTTTGATTAAAAAAAATATTTGAGTCCAAAACAATAGTAGACGGTTGGGATATTAGATTGAAATCAAAATTCGCGTACCCCTGTCATTGTCACCACGTGTGTCCAAACCTCGGTAATGATGTGATTCCCGGCCGGGGTGGGGGTGGGAGCTCGTGGGAACTGCATAACAGGTGCTCGCCAGCCGAACTCGCCCGGCCGCGACAAATCACGCGACCCGGGAAGCAAGGACTACCGGGGGAAAAAAAATTTCCGCGCATTCCCATGCTGTGTCGCTAATTACCTTCCGAAACGATACACGAACTCTTTCCTCGAACTCAATTTAATATGAAATTAATTTACAAAGAGGCAGATGGTAAAGCACCGTGGCAAGCAACGTATACAATACAAGGGCGGTGGCTTAACTAGAAGGACTCTGATAATACCCTATCGATGAAAAAATAAGTCCGCAAAAATAAGACTCGGGGCCATCGAATCCATTTATCCACGCTGACCAATTGTGTTTTGGCGGATGTGACAAATTAAACAAAGCTGATCTACTTGGAATATGACGATTTCGTCATCATATTTCACCGGAAGGTCATACTCAACGGGGATTGAACCCGTGCTTCTTCGATATGTACATCGCGACCGACCGCCTTACACAGCTGATCCGGTTTCGTTTAAACAACCGTATCACAAGCCAATCTACGAGTGAACACAGAATCAAACCAGGGACCACACTGCTACAAAGCAAGCGCTTTGCCACTGTACCACGGGAGCAGTTTCAAGAACATATAACAATATGACGAAACAACTTCTCAATTTCTCTGTAGTTCAGAGAAACGCTTGCTGTCATTGAAATGAATTAATTTTAGGATATCTACACAACAACTTCAGTTTCCTGGTTAAAATGGTGTATATTAGGAGAAATGATGCATCCCATCCTCCCACGGGGTCATATTATTTGAGTACATACAGAGTGTTCTTTTAAACATATACTCGTAATTAATATAAGTTAAAATAAAACGATCGGTTGAGATGAAGATGATGAAAATTAGACAACTGATAGAAAGAAATTTTCTTGAAGATTACTAATAGATTTAAGGGGTGTAAGGGGTTCCACAGGGGTTTAAGAGGTGCTGTACAACAACTCACGAGACCTAAGCCAACCTCGCCAGTCGTCCCCCCAACAGGTTCCCGCCTTGTCGTGGTGGAGGGGTTCAGTAGCCGTGGCACGGTGAAGCGAAGAGATATCCTACTCGGCCCGCCCCGAGGTGTAGGACCGGCCCGAGGCGGCCGCTCCAGGTTAGAGCTCCGGAGGTCCACCGTAAACTCACCTCGGATGCACGCCGGTGGGCTGTAGGAGTAGTTTTATGCAGCCCTTTGCAGCCGAGGTGGAGTGGCGGAGGGAGTACACTCAACGACTAAGCGGTGCCGCGAGGGAAAAGGATTGTCGGTATTGCAATGCGCCGTTCTCCCTCTCCTCCGTGGCCGTATTGTGGGTGGTGACGGGCCCAAGATCGGATCCGTCGCAGGGGGTCGGTAGAGTTTTCTCTCTTGGTTCCTATGGCCACTAGGTGACTGGTTCGGGGGAATCCGTATGTCCGCGTGACTGCAAGAGGTACAGGAAGGGGCACTATGTGTGTTCCGGCGTGCCCCTATAGAGGTGGAAAGGGAGAGTTCTTCCCTCCTTCCAGAGGTGGACCTGCGGTTTGCGGCCAGCGCTGGCGGTGCCGCGGATATGTGCGAAAGTGTTTCCGTGACCCCAACGTTAATGCGACGATGCGGAACATCGTGGGGTTTTAGTCGGTGCAAGTCCGACATAACCTAAAAAAACCTCACCTGTCATCGAGCACCCTGTTAATCAACAAACGAGGCTTTGGCTCCCGCCAATCCGCATTGGGCCAGTGTGATGGAAAATGACCCACGTCCCCCGATATACGAGCCCCTAATGCCCAGCGGTAACGGAGGCCACGCTGACTGTATGTGGAAATCTTTGGTGGAGGCTTATGTGTAGCTGTGAACGTCTATCGGCTGATAATGATGATGATGAATAAATTTAGACAGTGATGAAGCTAGATCTAGATTACATTGAGTGACGTAATAGTATGAAAACTTCTCATTAGCCGACTCTTGGATAATAAGGCGAGGGTATGATTATTTTTATAAATCACTTTCCGATTAATTTTATTTCTTGAACGTAGGAGTATTGTATTGTGGAGATCGTTGTGGGAAGACTGTGTCTAGCAGTGGGCTACAATCGGCTCTTAATGATAATGATACAAATAGTGCATCTGCAAACATCCTATATAACTGAATTGTCATAGTAAGATATGCGGAGAACACAGGTGGTTCCGCCCCTTTGGATTCCGGGGTTTTTGCCCGCACTACCAACACCGACCATCTGGTCTCCAATAATATGATTATTAGACATATGTATGGATTTTGCTGCCGATTTTTTTCCCCAATACTGGGATTCAGAGCCTTTTCTCACGAAGAGAGTCCAAACTGCCTTCTTAATATTGGCGAGTTCCTATGTGACAGAAGATATAGGAGAGATAAGTTTCACCATCTATGGACTCACTACTTAACATCACGTCAAAATAAGATCAGACGACAGTATGATTAATTCCTAAAGCTGGAACTCGAGGCTTTAACTCGGAAGGGGATGCTAGACTGTTCCCATGTATGCATGGGGGTATGTGTAAAGACATAATACTTGTCTAATGTAGGTATTTGTAAAATAAGCGGTAGCTGCGCCCCCCGACAACTTAGACAATAAAGTCAGTGCGTTAACGGCTACACGCGTTTTAACTGCTTCCTACCTGACTACACAGCAGTAAGTGAAACTACTGTTCATAACAACGTGGCGGTAATCAAAATGATATACACAGCACCATATTGCGCTTGTCGCCGGAGACATAATAAGATTTCGTGTTTCTTGAGTCTCGTTACCCCAGTAATTACACTAGTTACAACGCCCTTCCGACTGGAACACAGTAATGTTTACACGTTACTGTTCGTCGGCTGCAACAGGCGCTGCGTTAGTACCTATACGGTCTCCGGCAACAGAGACCTACCATCAGTGAATCACGAGTTAACTGTCCATGGACCACCCATCGAGATATTTTCCAATTAAAATCAATAAAAAAAAAGTTTAAATATTCATGTAACGGAAACGCGTCCACAGTTCGATTCCCCGGCGATGTTTAATTCAAAAGATTAGTCGCTGTAAAACTATGGCTTCCATTTTAATTAACAATGCACTAAAATTACTTCCTAATCTAATCTAAATACTGTTCCCAAAGAGTCCCCGCTCTGTTATACCATTTTTAGTATTTTAATTACTAAGTTTATCTCAAGTACAAGAGTCTCGTTGACTTACGGTCGTTATGTTAGCTTTAGTAGAAAGCTCAGGAGGCAATCTCTTTGTAAAGGAATGGTTGTAAAGATAAGAGGTGTTGCCCAACCGACACCTACCTTTTGGAGTTCTTCGATTTCACTTTCGTCTTTACTTCACAGTCGACAAGTTTAATTAAAAGTAACTTCAATTGTTGTTGTAACTAACAACAATTGCTTTTTGTTATAACAAAATGTCTCAGTCAGTATATTACCAGAAAATTATCAAGAGTAAACTGTACCTATGCAATGTTGCATACATAAATAATGACTAAAGAAAATACAACGATTTTTCATAAATAAATATAAAAATATTATTGTCTCAATTTTTTTCGACGAAGCGACGATACAAGATATTCATCTGATGGTGAATGATAAGCTTACCCATAACAACGTGGCACTATTTAGGATGATAGAGGCAGCACCACATTGCGCCTCTCGCCTTAAGACATCAGATATTACGTCTCGTTATCTCAGTAATTTAACTATAACACCTTTCTAACTGGAACCGACAACAGAGATCTACCATCAGTAAATTCTCATCAAGTAAATAATCAAAAATCCTACTACTTTTAAAAATAAATTCGTTATACGATATAATAAAACAAAAAAGTTATTAAATCACGCCATCAATATGCAAAAATCACTTTAAGCGTAAGTCAATAAATCAAATGATAAAAAGTCCACTATGGCGCCAAAATGAATGACATTTCGTTTCAAAGATGGCGGCCACGGCTTTTTAATTCATGGAGCATTCATTTTTAATCTATGATAACTTCCTTCATATAAATTATTTTTTTATTAGGTTTTACATAGTTTTTTTTTTAAAATTGTTAATTTTTTTTCACTTTTTTTAAAATAAAGTTGTACTGGTGGTAGGTCTCCGTTGCCAGAGACCGCCACGCAGGTACCACTACTCCTATTGCAGCCGACAAACAGCACTGTGTAAATATTACTTTGTTCCAAATTGTAACTAGTGTAATTACTGGAGTAATAAGACTGAACATCTGATGTCTCAGGCGACGAGCGCTATGTGGCGGTCGTATCACTTACCATCAGGCGAACGTTCCGCTCATCTCCTCGCTTAATTGCATTGAAGTATTTTGTGAATTGGATTTAACATATTATTAAATGATAAGAGCCACAGATTAAAAACTATTTTAGTAGACTATACGGAACCATCACTATAGATATAAACGAAATGGTATTAATGAGGACTAATTAATAAAGTGTGTATGCAGGTGATCGTAACAATTTAAACGGTTAGTTTGTGGGCGGTCAGTTGCACTAAAGTAGCGATTTTATGTCGCGTCTGGCAACACCGCGGGAGAAGCACTCACCGTTATCGAAGTGATAAAACGGAATAAAAAAGTGATCCATTTTTAGATTATCTCCTTACTGAACAAACAGTAAGTGTAGTGATTAGTTCTGTATGTTCTGGGGATGATAATTATTTATATGTTTATTTAATATAAGTAATATAATGATGAAAATTTTCTTTTTTGCTATTTATGTATAATGAAGATGTGTTTTGTTCGTTCGCCAATCACGTGAAAACCAGTGAACGTATCGACACGGGAACATGAGCATTCTACGCGGCATGACTTGTGGATGCTTATAGGATATTTATTTTTGAATTTCATAGATCCTTAACCATTTTATTTCTTAATAAGTTTTATAGACCTTTTCATTTGTTATTATTTAAGCGGTTGCTATAGTAGCGGTTGCGGTTGCGGTTGCGGTGGCTCTCGAGGAATATTTGTGATAATTTTCAAGTCTAATTTTATATTACGGCCAGCAAAGCGTGGAACAGGTAGTATTCAATAATTAAAAAATATATACAAACACTTCTTTAGTTACTTTATAATTTACATTCATCACATCATCATCATCATTCCGGCCTGTCGTTGTTTTGTTGAATATTCAACAATATTCAACAACGGGCTTCCTCAATTATCTACCAGAGCGATTGCTGGCGCTGCGTGAGCCGTTGTTATCACCATCTGCTCATCATTCAACTTCATCAACTTGCTCCATGACAGCGGTGATCATACCATGCTATATTTGCTAATATACGATCTTCACTCGAGGATCTGCTGCTGCAGTAGTAATACTTTATAACAACGAAGACGGTTTTTTATTGCATTTTGTTGTATATTTTTATTTTTAGTTAAACTTGTTTATTTTTAATCGTTTATTTTAGTTATTAATATACTAACTTTTTTTTTTAACGCATTACTTTGATTTTTATCCTAATTATAATTTTTTAATATATCTGTATTTTATTTGTAATAGAGGTGACGGATGCAAGGGTTCCCGCACAATAATTCACGGGATCCAAAATAACTTCACCTTGTCGTGGTGCACCCTGCTAATCAATAAACGAGGCTCTGGCTCCTATCAACCCGCATTGGGCCAGCGTAATGGGAAATCCCTCATATGAATCCCTACCCGATTGATGTGGGAATGTTTGAGGGCGGCCTATGTCCAGTAGTGGTCATCTATCGGCTGATGATGATGATTTGCAATAGCTCTACATATCTATAACAGGGGTTTTACAAACGGAAGTATAGCTTTATGTTGTCCTTATGTAAACGTTTGTATCGCCGCTATAGTATCCGATCTATTAACTGTCACTTTCATCTGTTGAGAGCTAGGAGGGGTGCGGACCCTATTACCATTCAAACTAAACTATTGATGTGACATGGAAATAAATTGGAGACCTCCGTATTACATGGAAAAAGGCACTGCAACATCACTCTCAGCCAATAGACTTCCACTGCTGGATATGAGCCTCTACCAAAAATCCCCGCATCGATGGTGCCTGCGCTGTCCGCATCACCGGACACTAGGGGTTGTCGTTTGTAGGAATTCATATGGGGGTATTTGTCCATTTCCCACCATGCTGGCCCAATGCGGGTTGGTGGGAACCAGAACCTCGTTTGTTGATTAGCAGGGTACACCACGAGCAGGTGAGATTGGCTTGGATCCCGCGAGTTGTTGTGCGGGACCCCTTACACTCCCTGCAACATAGAGACAGTTAATATAAAAAGATCCCAGGACTCTTTGTGAGGCACAGGAAATAACAGGCAAGTTTTAATGGGTGGAAGGGGTAAGTTTAGGAAGAATTAAAAACTGTCTCCGAATAACTAATTATTAAGAAACGCAACCGAAGTTTATTTAAACAATTACAAGTCGTTTCCATCGTTAGTGCGGGCAGGGTATCAAACGATGCTTCTCATCTCCAAATCCTTTCCACAGTTCCAACTAACGTTGTGACAATTCAAAGGCGTTAAAAAAAGTCGTACCACACGGATACTTCCGTCCGCGCTATCAGATCGCTGATGCGATTTTCTGCCACTTGACGAGTCGGCAATTCGTATAGCAATCGGTCACCATCGGGGACGACCTCCCTCGTCTCCCCGCCTCCGCGGTAAATCGTCCCCGATAGAGGCTTCGGCCGAAGTCCCGCCGGTTCCGGTTACACTGGTGCAAGTATAATGAGGGGTTCCGTCCGACGCCGCTACCCCGTTACGTTATCGGATTTTCGCGTTTAAAATGTTTGCTCGCGAGATTTAAGGATTTGTTAGAGCATTAGATCAGCGTGCGGTTTGTTGTTCCTACGTTTCGACAACACATCAACAGAGCTGGCGGTGCGTATACAGCAAGAGTAAACTAGGTCCATCAAATACCATGTGGTAACAAACAGTAAGTTTACTGCACCATTCTTATACAAACGCCGGAGATGGACAGAATTTCAGGGCTTAGACAATGACTTCTCAATGAACCTGACTTTTATAGGTACGACTGACGGAACCCAGCTATACTATAGCGACAGATCGGAGAGAAGAAAGCTGGCTGTGAAGATCTGCGAGACCGTATTTCCATCCAAACCAAAGTATTAATATGACATGGAAATAAGACGAAGACCTGTGTTACGAAGCAAAAGCTTAACCAATGCAACATAGAGGCAGTTTCAGGGGCGGTCGGACGTCAGGACTTTGTGTAAACCACCACAGCAACCAACAGGCTGCTTTCAATGGCTGGAAGGGGTAGGTGTAGGTGCTTTAAAAACTGTGGCTTCGAATAACTAATCCCCTAAATCTCCCTCGAACCTTCTTCATTCTCTTCCTCGCATTTAAAAAAATATTAACAAACGCACCCGAAGCCGTGATAGCACAGTTTGTGCTCGAGCTTCCTGTAGCAGAAAACCTCGTGGTGAGGATACCGATTTGTTCGAAGATCAGCTTTAGTTTTTTGTAGCAATCACCAATATAATTAATGTGGTGAATAAAAAGCCATGATTTTGATCTTGTGAGAAATAGGCCCAGCAGTGGGATAATTGAGAAAGCTGTTCACCGACAATATAAAACTTCTGTCCGGCTCTTAATCCCTTAGTAAGACTTGATGAGTAAATTCCATGGTCATTCAGTTTACTCATCAAGGGTATTATAGTAAGGTAGGCTAACCAAAAGATATTTAACTAAACTCTTTAACTGTTTAACTAGCAAATATGAGGCAGTTAGTGAGATTTGGTTTGATTACATGCGCACCCCGAGCTCCGTAATCAATAGAGGGTATGTGCTCGTGTTAAACAATCGCTGTGTATCTAAATGAGCAGCAGCATCATGCAATCAGCTGATCTAACCCAGCGCTGCAGTGCTGCTGCACTAATTAATATATCCCGTGTATGCTCACGTCGCGTTCAATTAGACGCCGGTCCGCTACGTGACGAGCCACCACCGCCACTGTGGACTGCTAACCAACTAACTGTGCTGCTACTGCTGGCAGGTCTTACTTACCGGAGACCGTCTAGCTACCACCGCAGCCTCTGTTTCCACCGCCGAACCAAACAGTACTGCGCAAATGTTACTGTGTTCCGGTTTAAATGGCGTTGTAGTTAGTTAGTTAGTTAGTTGTTATGTGCAGACGTATCACTTGGTGTCAGGTGAACGTCTCACATGTCTTGAACTTTAATTGATTAAAAAGAAATAGTTAAGCTTGTAATAAGTCTGCCACCAGCTACCAAGTTTCTTAACCAGCGCTGGAATCGAACTGGAGACCTTCCTATTACAGAAAGAGTTTAATACTTTATATGCCTTGCATTTTTGTATGAACCAGCTCAAATATTATTTTATCTAGGTATGTTTTGGTTAAAAGCTGATGTACCATTTGGTGGCGAGAACTGTATTGGTGGTAGGTCCGGAGACCGCCCAGGTATGTACGATCGCAGCTCCCACTCCTGTCTCCGAACAGTTCTGTGCAAATGTTACTGTTTTGTAGGTTGTTGTAGCTAGGTTATTTACTAAGGCAGTGTTTACCATCATAAGTAACGACTCCACGGTACCATCTTGTTTGGTCAGTCTCTGGGTAAGAAAAAAAACACTTATTTACTTATCATCAGCCAATAAACGTCCACTGCTGGACGCCGGCCTCTCCTAAATCACTCCACATCGATCGGTCTTGCGCTGCTCACATCCAGCGGCGTTCTGCGAGTTTCGTTTGTAGGGCTCATATGGGGGGATCTGGGCCATTTCCCACCACGCTGGCCTAACGCGGGTTGGTGGGAGCCAGAGCGTCGTTTGTTGATTAGCAGTGTGCACCACGAGCATGTGACTGGTGGTTGGCTAGGGTTCCTTGAGTTATTGTGCGGGATAAAATTATCTATAAATAATAAAATGATTTTGCAATAGTCCAATGTTCAAAGTTTTAGTGGTGTCGGTGCGTAGCGTAGAGTAGTGTAGTGTAGTGTAGCGTATGTTTGCGTATCCGGGCGGAGCGACACGGCGGCCGCTAATTCAGTGCGGGATTTGCGGTTCAATCCCGATAATTAACTACGCTTTTGTGCTGGTCCAGTTTGATGCGCGACGATGTTGTGTATGTATTCGAAGGCAACACAGGTTTAGAGCGGTTTAGTGATACGAGCAAATCTATAATAGCTTCACACATACATAACTGTTCACCACCACTATGTACTTTGATTGTTCGAAGGCGCCGATTCGATACACACGTAAAGATTTCATTAAATATTATATACATATACAAATATATGTACATATGATATAACCGCCATTTATTTGCATCGGAGGAGGGGAAGGAGGAGGAGAGATCGTTAAAAAGACACCCTGTCTTCTAAGATTAAATCAAAGAAAACAGGTCATTCATGGTATTTAAAGAGGCAGCATGATTTCGGATACACAATCCAACTGAGGGTGATGTCTATAAATGTTTCAGCGGGTGGTACCACCACGGAACCCAGCCTTATCTTTCCAAGATTATATTTTTAAGACACCCTTCCCCGTTTATCGGTAACAAAAAAGGCGTATACTAATAACGTACCGATATCTGTGTAATAACAAATAAGTTGAGATCAAAATTTGTTAGTATATTGTACTTGAACAAGATGTCCGCCCGACTTCCGTATACATATATCTAGCCCCGCATTCATCCAACGGGGTCGGCTAGATCAAAGCCTGGGTACCCCGCCGAGGTCTTTCAGAGCACCCCCGCTAATGAGGGCTGCACTCGTGCTGTTTACTTTTATATATTTTTTTTGTTTAGTTTTTGTCCGTACGTCCGTTTGATGTTAGTAAATATATGCGCTGTGCATTTTATATATTAGTTTGCGTTTTCGTACACAAATATAACTGGAACAGAATAATCGTTTGATCATCATCATGATGTGAACAGAGAGAACGTCCACAGCTGGGAATAGATATCTTGTAATTTCGACAAAACACGGTCTTGTGTTGAGTCTTCCGTCTACTAGCGATTAGTTTTGTATCCCCTATCCACTTAGATTTCAATTGCATATTACTATATGGTCCCGCCAACACACACTTGTCAAATTATGGATAAGGGACCTTGATTCCCTTCTTATAAGAGGAAGGTTACTAATCCCAGTAATTAGAATACTAAGTGAGCTATTTCGATATTTTATATGTTGAATAGCAAAGGCAGTATGTGAACACTAACCAAGCAAAAATACTTCAAACGCAAGATGATTAGATTTTTTCAGTTGAAAAATAAGATAAAGATATTGGACATTTATAGAAAAAAGGCAGTTTTTTTATTGTTATACTTAAAAACCAATTTTTTTTAATTATTTATCTGTCAATGATTTTTTGGACTTATTCGTAGAGTTTCGTTATTTATTATCTATGCAAGGACGAAAGAGATATTCGTACCAATGTAAATATATCGTATTGTTTATTTATATAGGCTATCGTTTACTTATTAACTTGGTCATAACTTAATACCACTGAACTGTTGAGATATCTGGGATAAAGTAAGCACCGATGAGTGCTTAAGTATTACCGGGGACATAAACTAAGGAACCGAAACCTGTTGTCGCCGTGCGCGTCCTGAAAATCAATACGCGGCTACAGAGGCAGCTTCCTCTCCCAATTCTCCCATCTCTACCCCCTCAACCCCACACCGCCACCACCCGACCGAACTGGCTCACCTTGAGCCTTCGGTTGTAGGTCAGCCAACTTACACAGATTTCAGTAAATCTAATTTTTGTTTAATCATAAAAGTACCTTCTCAATACACAGCTGCTGAATGATTGAAAGCTTCGTGTCCAGGACATCATCAGGTTATGCAGCATTAACTAAATTTGCTTTGACTAAACTAAACTTTGTGCTAAGCTATGAAACACGAATTAGTTGAACTGTTTTGTTGTTTATTTATACTATTTAATATTTAACTGTTATAATATAACTAACTGTCAATACAAAGTTTAATTTAAACTTTAACAAAATTAGTTAATGCTGAATAACCTGAAAACGGAATACTAATGGTGGCTCTCCTACCGGAAGCCCTGCACTCTCGGAGTATTAAGGATACGACTAAGCTATTCCTTGCCTGTTGTATAAGGCGACTGAAAGGGTCCTCGGGTTCGTGAGCCTTGAGGGTGGGGACCATCAGAGCTCAACAAGCGAGCCTTAGGAGGAGGGCGAATGCACGGTGGTCCTGTATTTGCCGTAGCGCAGCGTGGGTGCTGAGGGCTTTGCCCTTCCGTGGCATGTTTTAGCCAGAGTACAGGGTGGCACCGGTGCATTCCGTAGCAGAGCCCCGAGTCGCTCATGATGCACCCACGGAGACAACCGTGGGGGTTTTAGGAGGTACAAGCCTCACATAACCTTGTCTTCCCCCACAAGCAAGGTAGCTTTTAAGAAGATTTCCCCTGCAAAATAAAAGCGTCTGCTGGAGACCGCCTAGGTACCACCGCAACTCCTATTTTTGCTGATAAACAATACTGTGCAAACCTTTCGGTGTCCGGTTCGTAGGGCGTTGAAGCTAGTGAAATTATATAGTTTGATATCTTTCTTATGTATCAAAGCGACGAGCACATAGCGGTGCTGTGTGTATCATCCTAACTGGCGCCACGTTGAAGGCGTCAGTTACCACCAGGTTAACTTCTTACTCCATTCATGAGTTTGAACAATAAATAAATACATATTAGTTAACTTAGTTAACTTTGGAAATAAGCAGAAAACTTAACTAATCCAAGACTAGTTTTAATACTTTGAGAGTAAATATAAGACAATGCCGGAAGCCACATTCACCTGGTGATAAGTGATACACGTGTCCATGACAACATGGCGCCAGTAAGTAAGGTATACCTGTGTGCAAACATCAATGTGTTCTGGTTTGAAGGACGCTGATGACTATAGCGACTAATTTACTGGTACTACTACTAATCTTATGACTATATATAATATATAACATTATCATATTTTACTCGTCGCCATAGTCGTAAGATTTTCAGTACCTACAGCGTCCTTCAAACCAGAACACATTGATATTCGTAAACTACTGCTTGCTTACTACACAATCTTCGGCAACAGAGACCTATATACATAATATATATTCATGTGTGTGTACATTGAGGCCTATGTCCAGCAGTGGGCATCTATCGGCTGATAATGACTAAGTACACAAAACCTACTTTTTATTGTTCACTTGATTCGTCTGTGTTCCCTTCACCATGTTCGGGACGGGACTGAGTTTTCTGTTCTTGCAATTCCTGCAGTACAGGGCCGTTCACAGCTGGCCGTGGAACTATCAGTGCGGCCGTACAGGGCGCATTGGACCCTGTATATGCTTTACGGAAGTTATTCTTTTCGCATTACAGAGATGCTTATGCTTTTCTCATTCGCACGGTAAGAGAGACACGGATGCTTAACTATACATTATAACAGCTTTCGCATTGTCTTATGAAAGTTTTCAACTTCCGGTTGATTATGTATACATCCGGTATCTATCAATTGTAAATTTAATTAAATCGATTTGTTGTTTCGTAAATAATTTGTATACAACAACACCGCTAAGGCTTTCAAGGTGACGTTACAACGTTTATAGTAATGGAGTGGTGATGGGCGGGCGAGGGCTTAGCTTATTGGACGGGGTCACGACCCCGGGGATCCGCGATTGGCTGACACACCACCCACCCCTGAACGCAACCTTTCACTTGCGCTAAAACCTTTTTTTTCAGTTAACATAAAGGAGTGTCACAGTATAGCAATAGGTTTCGGTGGACGCCGTATCAGCGATTAAGACTCCATAGATATAAAATGTATAAGATTTAGCTATCTAGGTAATTCAACACTGGTCTACACCCTAGCTGTAGGTCTAGGCATAGACTAAACATTTTTATACCTAAACAATAAAACCTTATATTATACGGTTTCTTAACGTCATAGGTTCATGCCTACCAGACGCAATATATTCTACAGCGAGTACTGATGGTATGTTTCCGTTCCCGGAGACTGTCTAGGTACCACCGCAACTCCTAATCCTGCCGCCGAATAGTAATGTGCAAACATTGCTATTTTCCGGTTTGAAGGGCGCTGTGTAAGGGCTCCACACAACAACCCAAGAGACCCAAGCCAACCTCACCAGCTCGCGGTGTATCCTGCTAATCAAAAAACGAGGCTCTGGCTTTCATCAAACCGCATTGGGTCAGCGTGATGGGAAGTGGCCCAAATCCTATCCATATGAAACCCTGCAAACAACGGCTCCTGATGCCCGACGATGCAGACAACGCAGGACCGTCCTACTGACCTATGTCCATTAATGGACGTCTACCGGCTAATGGTGATGGTGGTGGTTATGGTGAAGGCGCTGTGACTAGTGAAATTACTGAAGTAACGAGAGTAAACATTTTATGTCTCAAGCATAACGTGATGCAGTGAAACAATACTAACTAGCGCCGCGTTGTTATGGACGGGCGTATCAGTTACCATCAGCTGAATGTCACGCTAAAAATAAGTTATCATTACAATATATATTTATGCTTATTTAACAAACTAACAATTGTATATATATATACAATATACATATATATATATATATATTATTACAAGAAATGGACAAAAAACTAGTTATATTTCAACGTCAGTGTTAACAGTTTGTAATGTCTCCGTCAGCAGGAGCGTTAAGGATCTATCCACTTTCATAACCCGCAACAATAACTCCTAACGCACTATCACACGCGATAATAAGTGATCTGTGGACGCGTCGTCCCCGGGGAGACATTCCCGACGGCTCGATTTTTTTATTAGTTTTTTTTGGTCGGTTTGTGGAAACGTATGAAGACGTTAACAGTTATCGCGAACGTATCGCTTCCAGCTTATTTAGTGGCGGCAATAAAGCAGTTATCTGTATCGTATCTAAATAGTTAAAGCGAAGTAACTTAGATGGTTGTTAAGTTCGTACTTTCACTTAATATTTCTCTTAAGCCATCGTAAAGAAATTTTTAATGGACGCGCATCTCACACGGGCCCGACTTGTAGAAAGTTATGATTTATGTATGAAGGCAGGTAGGTAGGTAGGTAGGTAGGTATAGGTGGTGTAGATGAAAATACAACAGACGGTGTTATGTGGTATACATTACGAGTACGGGAAACCTTACATGTTCCTAACAGGTATTTCATTTAAACTCTATAGTCTAGAACTTCACCTAATTTTACAAATGTTTAAGTATCAAAGAAACCGCAGATCACTGAACGTGGTCCACCGGAACACTCCGCCTCCAATCCACGGTCTCCGCAAGTAGATACTTACGGGTGAAAAGTATATTGAATTGTAACAACAGACGAATCCGCTAGCTTTGAATACGTATTATCAGGTGTTATATTTGACCCATACTCGTGTACGGATGAGGTCTGGATCCTTAAATAGGACAGCGGGAGGCACCTTGAAAGCATTCAAGAGAGAATAAGTTGGACCCAAAAAAGTCGCAAAACAGTGAAGTTGTCAAGAGTATCAGCCAAACTAAGATTTTTTTTTATTCTACTAATCGACAACACGGGCAAGACGTTCATCTGATGGTAATTAATACGCGGAGCCCATAATAACTTAGCTTTAGTAAGTATAGTATACACAGCATCACATTGTGCTCGTCGCTTCGAGGCACAAGATTTTATCTCGTTAGATCAATCATTTTATCAGCTATAACGCCTTTTAAACCGGAGCACAGAAATGCTTGCATACTATTGTGTGGCGGTAGAAACAGTACCTGCCAACACACTTATGGCAACGGATACTTACCACCAGTAACGGAGAGGCACTTCAAGAACAAGAGGAGAAAATATAATACAATCCAGTTTTATAATCGACGAGTGCGACGAGATCGTAACTATCAGTAACGAGGGAAAAAACCAGAGCAATATCATCAGAAGTGGTGCAGTTTTCTCCACGATATAAAAGACGTCCCAGTTGTGGAGTAGATAAGGAGGTTTTACGGCCTTAGGTTATGAACGGCCGCTTGTTTACTTCGCCCCCTTATCGCGCAAGATAAATGCGATGTGAGATCATAACTGTACGTACGGTGCCGGTGCGGTTTTCTTCCATCTGTCACACATTCATAGAACAAACAACCCACTCCTTGTTCCCACAACTGGGACTGTGAGCCGTGCGGGGACAAAACAACGCTCGCTTGCCAATTGCGGTTTACGTTGCGTGTTCACGGAAGTTATTATTTATAACAAATAACACTTGCAACTTGGTGGGGATCGAACCCGCACCTCCACAACGCGGGCAGATTAAACTTATGTAACACCCCCGCTCCATTACCATCCCCGCTTTGCTGGGCATAATGTGGTACTAGAATCGGAATTTGTTTGAAATATTCTTTGAGATGTACCGCAACCGCAAATGAGTTTCTACACCAACCGTTACTATAGCAACCGCATGAATAATACAAAATGAAAATGTTTGTAAAAGTCAATTAGAAATAAATTGTTGAAGGATCTGTGAAATTCAAAGATTTAATAACCTATAACCATCTATAAACGATTCCGCGTCGAATGCTCACGTTGCCGCGTCGGTACGTTCACTCGATTTCACGTGATCGGCGAACAAAGGAAACTCATTTTCATTATATATATATTTTAAAATACCGTTGAAGAAACGGTTACGTCCAGCAAAGGACTACTTTGCTTGATGATGAGTCAAAACACCGGATTACCGGTGAAAGCATTAGTATGTTTAGAACTTATATCGTAGGTGTTAACGTACACTTTACTGGTGGCAGGTACGCACGTGAAAACAAGTGAACGTATGTGCAGGGGAACGTGAGCATTGGACGCGGAATGATCTGCAAATGGTTACAGGCTATTTATTTTTAAATTTCATATACCTTTCATTATTTTATTACTAAGTATCTCTTATAAACATTTTAATTTCGTAATATTGACACGGTTGCCATAGTAACGGTCTAATTTTATTTCTCGGCCAGCAAAGCGGGTGGGGAAGAGCTAGTATTATATCTATATATGTAGATGAATAAAGTAAAATTGGGATAAACTGAAGGCGAGAGAAATATGTGCAAAGCTTTGTTAAAAAAACAAGTTAAAAATTTAACGGTATTCCGGTTTGAAAGGTGCTGTAGCTAGAGAAATTACGAGGGTTATAAGACGTCCGGTACGTCCGGTGGTGACGAGCTGTGTTATCGTCGTAAATATCGCCGCAATGTAACGGCGGGCGCATTGCTTACTTGATGATCTTACTGGTATTTTTTTGGCTTCATCGAATGAAAAAAAGAAATTCAAGTGTAACGTCCGGTTCTCGTGATTCGTTAATATATTTGGTCGATATTTCATCAGGCGCCGCGGCGATAGCGCGCCGATGTTTATGTTAATTAAACAACACTATGATAAACTTTGACTATTGCCTTAAAATATCAGAACCAATTGCGTTCCGGCGATAAGACGTTTTCGGCAGATAACGTCGCCGAGCGCCCCACCCGAGCCTCCCACGTACAAACAACCTTTTTTTTATATAAGATGAAGCGACCAGACGAACGGTACGTTCACCTAATGGTGCATGCTCCGACGTGCCCTGGAAAGGGAGGGTTCATCTTTCCCGCCCGAGGTGGGGCTGCGAAAGCGGCCAGCGCCGGCAGGATCGCGGTTGCGATCGAAAGCGTTCCCGTGACGCTGCCATCAGGCGATGAGGCGGAACATCGTTGGGATTTTAGTCGGTGCAAGTCCGCCATAATCCATCCTTGCCCGATGACGAGATTGCGTAAGCATTTCCCCCTCGTAAAAAAAAACCTTACTGCCAGTCGCCTCTTTGTCGGCTCCTCTCTTTTCGACCTCCACCAGAGCATATCTGTGATTGTCGCGATGCACCGGTGAGGGTCCGGATGTACAAGAATGTAATGAAATATTCGATCTTTCACCGACGTATTTGGTACTTGTTGACGTTCACCGGTGAATTTTGACATTCTCTCACTTCGGTCTTTCACGGTAACATATATATTGAACATATCGTAAACATCTTAATTCATGTTCCCACTGGTGGGATACGGGGCCTTCTGTCATGAGGTAAAAGTCCCAGCTGTCTTCCCTCTACGGAGTTGGCCTCCGTGTGTGTGGATTGATGGATGTCTTCAAACT
This sequence comes from Ornithoptera priamus, assembly GCA_029034505.1. Taxonomy (NCBI): domain Eukaryota; kingdom Metazoa; phylum Arthropoda; class Insecta; order Lepidoptera; family Papilionidae; genus Ornithoptera; species Ornithoptera priamus. The sequence goes on from JARDWD010000672.1 coordinate 287,505, forward strand.
CGTCACTTTATTGAAGACATACTGAACCTTTGTAGTTTAGAAATATTATAAGTAACAAAGGTAAATATATATATATGTATGTATCTATATATATGTAAATATATACATGTATATTATATGTTTTACGAACAAACGTATACATGTATAATTCTACGCAGCAACGTGGAATTACTAATGTATGAGTAATGACACTGCAGACCGATACAATGCAACTATGGATCTGGTGAGAAGTTTTATTCAGCACCACATTGCGCTTCTTACCTTGAAATATCGTTTACTGGTGGTAGGTCTCTGTTGCAGGAGATCATGTAGTGTGCCAACAGTACTGTGTTCCCATTTAAAGGGCGTTGTAACTAGAGAAATTACTGGGGTAAGGAGCCTGAACCTTATATCTCAAGGAGTATCGCTCGCTTCGAAGTATTCACTACTCCTGCTTGATGATATAAATATCTTATTATGTCTTATCCTTAACAATATGCTCCTCAGCAAATTCACGATATCAATAATTTACGCTCACACGAATTCCTTACACATTGCGATTACTACCCTCGTGAGGCCACTCAACACCGGGTAACTGTAACACTGCATCCCTCTTCGACCACCGCACCACCGTTTCGTCACGATGATGCGTAACTGGAGAGCACATGAAATTCGTAATTGCTTTTATATAAGTAACCTTTAAGCCTGGCCCTAAAGCGCTGGCCTAGGGTTAAACGATACACTTTCGTGGTACAGTGTCATGTTCATATCATTTCACCCCCGGGTCAGAGAACAGCGGGTGTATTGTCCGTCGGCTAGTGATAACTATAGGTGGTTATTATCGCCGGTTATAACTGTATTGTATGCAAATCGGGTATCATTTAAACATCAAGCGGGTAAGTTTAATTGTTTTTTTAACCTCGGTTTAATTAACCTTCTCTTTACCTTGACGTAACAGTTAAATTGTCGATTGTCATGCAATGGCTGCAGACTAGCGATATCGAGGACTTTTTAAATAAAAAAGGTTTAAAACTATTTTACAGTTACCTGACGGGAAAGAGGATGTAAGGGTTCCCGCACATCAACTCGCGGGATCCAATCAACCTCACCTGCTCGTGGTGCACCCTGCTAATCAACAAACAAGGCTGTGTCTTCCATCAACCCGCATTGGGTCAGCGTGATGGGAAATGACCCAAATCCTATAATATGAATCCCTACCAGATCATGTGGGAATCTTTGGGGGAGTCCTATGTCCAGCTGTGGATGTCTATCGGCTGATGTAGTTGACGTGAAAGACCTATGTTTGTCACATTCCTATGGATAATTATTATTATCATTGATCAGAACTTTTCCTTCTATGCGTTTATATCATATATCTTTTATATCTTAATCACTGTGATAATTTTATTAGGACAATATAGATAATAAATAATCTTAATCATTATAGAATGATAGAAGAAAATCATTCTTGATAATTAGTAGTTTGAGAAATCCTTTCACTTCACATCTTTGCGCATAATCTTTAATTATATACTCAACAAGATTATTAATGATCTTAATCTGCGTAAATCTTTATGAATTTAATATGTTAATGAAAGCATATGTTATATATATATATATATATATATATATATATATAAAAATACTTTGGCTTTGTTTAAAGAATTCAATATAATTTTGCTATCTCTATTCGCCTCGAATACATCCTAAGTTGATATATATTATTGACATAGTCTTACATTACTTAAAAATATGTTAATTAGAACTTTTTTATTTTATCATCATCATCAGCTCGTATACGTTCACTGTCTCCCCCAATTTACTCGCACATCGATCGGGTAGGAATTCATATAGGGTACTTGGGTCAATTCTCATCACGCTATGCCAATGCGGGTTGGTTGGAGCCAGAGCCTCGTCTGTTGATTAGCAGGGTGCACCACTAGCAGATGAGGTTGGCTTGGATCTCGTGAGTCGTTGCTCGGGAACCCATACACCCTCTATTTTTCTTAAATTTTCCTTTAATACGTCTATTCATAGTATGTTTTTTTCTTTGTAATTTTTAACAATATATTTTAGACTTTACTGAAAATCAGTGATGTAGTCTCCACAGATTACAGATTATCGGAATGAGATTATTTCCCTTGATTTGAATATAAAACGTGTTTGGGTAAAAATAGAGAATATTGTTAATATATTGTACGTGCTACATCTATTGATTTGTAATACTAAAAGGAAGCTCAAGGTTGTGGATTACGGATCCTGTAACCACTAACCACCAATAGATGGCGTTGCGTCATAACTTATTACAGTATTAATCAAATTGTATAAAACGGAATAGTACACAGCTAAATCTTTTTACACAATCTTTTTAAAACTAATTAGATTTAATTCGATTTTGAGTGATTAGTTGAAATACTTAAATTAAAACCTTAATTTATACCGTCATCATCTCAACCGTTGCATTCGACATCTGTAAGGTACACAATCTACAAAACAGGGACTTTATCTTTATGTCACGAAATAAATTCTAACAATTTTTTTATATTCTTATGTCCGTCTTATTACACGATTATTTCGAGAACATATCTATCATCTAAAAAGAATTTTAAGTGTATACATTCTCATCCTTTACAAAATAATGGAAACTAAAATCATATATATACAGCTTCCATATTTATGGTTTTTAAGATGTGTGAAAAAGATATTTAAAAATCGCCCCAAATCCTAACAACTTTTACTGCTTTTTTTTAAACGGGTAAATATTTATATATCATAGAAATGTACAAGGATGTGGGTGGAATTGAAGGAGAGGCAATAATAAATAAAAAGACACATTATTATACAATTACTCATAGTTTCCACATTATTCTTACTACTCGATACGATAATTCAATTATATATGATAACAGTTACAAATTATCCAAAAAATGCAATACAAGCAGTCCGTACTTAATATACTAGTATGAGAACAAAACAAATACCTGTTAGCAACACATGGTATATATCGAACATTGAAAAATACATCCGATAGACAGTTTTATTTATGAAACGTTTGAAATTAATTTAAGTCAATAAAAGTTCTAAACAAACATTTATGAGATCTTAACTGTATCTACTTGCTTTTACAACGCAAATAAATAGCGGCAACTAATACATCTAAGACACATCAATAGAATTAGAGACAAAACACAACGCGTACGTATACAACTAATACTAGGCTATAGAACCTAGTATACGACAGAAGCATCAGCCTCGTCCACGTAACATTAAAAAATATCGGCAGACAATCATTTTTTCTGATATGAAATAAAAATTTAAAATTATTTCAGTTAAGAACTTGAAGTAAAACAATGACAATAACAATTTAAAAATATAAATAAAACCAAAGGAACAAGTTTCCATATTTTAAAATAACACTTTTAAACAAAGGCAATAATACTAGGTAGTAAAGAATAATAGATTAATAATGAAATTTTAAATATGAAATGATGTCAACTTAAAAAAGGTGATTTGGACTAAATTATAATAGTTTCTATTTAATTTTCTCTTACCGAATATTAAAAAAAAACAGATATTAGTGAAAACGATAGATACTACGAGAAAAGATTTGTGGGGAAGGTAAGAATTAGTACAATTTTATTTTTTATCGTAGAAATGATGAAACGTATGGATTTTTATTTCTAGATTAATATCTATCTATGGTAATCAATAAAATATTTTGTATTTATTTTTGATGTGGGAGTCAGGAGTCTAAGCTAGGATGCCCTGAATATTCTGAATAGACTGATAGAGTGCGAGTTATATGCATTACGTCTGTATGTTTATATAGTAAATGTTTTGTTTAAACAATATTCATACAAATTTTGAACAATATTAGTTACTAAGGTAATATGTAAAATAAATAATCTAGGTCCAAAAATAAATGATGCGTTTTAATTGAAAAAGTAAAGTTAAATATCAATAATTGAAAAAATTATAAATGAATTTAAACGGAATGTGATATTCATAGACAAATCGCTTTTTTTTTCAACTCCAGTATCATTAAGTGGGTTATATTTCTGGATTTCATAAACTTACGATTTATTCTGGCTACATTAACCATACTATTTACATATAGGATCTATATGACAGCTAATATTGTACCTTTTCAGATTTAGAGAGGCTTACATTGGCTTAATGCGTACATACATATATGTAATAAATACATTGTGGCCATTTACATCATGATCATCAACAGATAGATGACCACGGTGATTGGTCCTGCGCTACCACATCCTATATCAGCTCACATTACGAAAGAGAATTAATTATTATACCAATTGTTACATAATGAACAAAAACTAAATGAGTAGTTTCGAATAAAATAATTAACAATAAAAATACGCATATATTGTAAAAAAAAATTAAGATTATCCAGTATAAATAAAATCTTATTCATGATTGGATATATGATTACATTTTTTAATATTGAGAAAAATCGTATTCGAAAAAAATATATATGGTATAGTAAAATATATAGCGGTTTTATTATTCCCACTGCTGGGACACGTCCCACAGCGAAATAATTGTGATTTTTCCACTATGCCGATTTAAAATGGTTGGGTATGTGATATTTAACACATGATATTTATGATCATAAAATAAATATTGAATTACTGGTAATCAATTTTAGAATTAAATTTATTATTAAACAAAATCCGATTGTTAAATTTAATTACTGATGATAGTTCCCTGTTACTGGAGACCGTATAGGTAGGTACTATCCCGGCGCCTGTCTGCAGTCGGACAGTACTGTGCAAACATTATTGTATTCGGGTTTGAAAGACGTTGCAGCTAGGGGAATTACTGATGTAACGAGACTTAACATCTTGTCAAAGCATAATGTAGTGCAGTATATATCCTCCTAAGATCACAATGTTATAAACGGGTCAGATGACTCACCATACGACGAGTTTTGCGTGTCCGGTCGTTTCATATATTAAACAAAAAAAACTTTTACCTAATACAGCAATTACTATTTTTAGTTATTACGATTAAAATATTAATTAATTAATAACATCATTATACTTAATATGTACTAGAATTATAGTTGCTCCTATTCAATGCTTATGTTCTAAACATTATTACTACTTATATACAGAACTTAAGCAGAGCTTCATTATCATCATCAGCATATTTAAGTCCACAGTTGGACATAGGCCGATCGGCCCCGTTTTAGGTAAAATTTTATTAACAAAACATTAAAAACCAATTAATATTTTATTGAGTTAAAATACTCTTTAAATTACCAATAATAAGCCAATACTCTTCAAACTAAGAAATTGTCTTAAAGCCGTTACAGGCGATAGAAAATACAAAGTAGAATACAGGTAATCATATTTGATCCTAATAATTAACTCTTGAATAAAACATTATAAACATTTCCATTAACAATATCTTTTTAAATGCAATACATATTATCAGCATGATATTGTTACAAGTAACACCTTACTTATTAGGGCCCTGTTAAATTATCATCATATATGTTAGTTAGTCCACAGCTGTTACAATATATTTACAGTAAAGTTCAATGAGAAAAATAACATTGGGATACAATGAGATCCAACCTCCAAACAGTGTACCCCATGAGATGAGAGCTGGATCAGGAGTATACATATAAAACTACTTTAAGTAACTAAGTCATTTGGTGGTAAGTTCTTAATGATGGAGACTTATATTTAAGTATCATAGCAACATCTGTTGCTATCATTAGTGTGATCGGCTTTGAAGGTTCTCATATGTTGTTTAGTTGTAATATTGTGTAATTACGGAAGTAATGAAAGTTAACATCTTGTATCTCTAAGAGACAAGAATTATGGTACAGTGAATATCATCCTGTTTTGCATCACTTTGTTATAAGGCCACACCTTATTGCTGGACTTGGAGGAAAAATTGTCAGTCTTCGCTGACCTTAGGTTACAAATAAGGACGAGAAAACTTAAATATTTTTAAATCAAAGCAATTTTTTTAGATTACAAGTTAATAACAAAAAAAAATAGTTATTTAGATGATGATATATTATACTTTGTAGTAGAAGTGGACTAAGCTAGAATTACTTTCAGATAAAAAGAACAACAAAAAACCAGAAGAGTTTTTCAGTCTGACAGACCAACTTCAGTTTGAAGACAGCAACTGTTGATGATGATATTATTCCACTTAAAGTGGATCATTAGAAATTAGTGAAAGGGTTGCCATGGCTCAAAGGTTTCCAACCACTGCTCTAAACAAAAACAGTGGAAAAGAGGTAAACATTAATAAATTTTCATTTTATACGAAATATATACCATTCTCCTAATATTCTAAACCAAGAATACTATGATTGGTCAGTACTGGTGGTAGGTAACCAAGGAACATCTATGTAACGCCAAACAATAATAAGCAAACATTACTGTGCCCCGATTTAAAAGGTGGTATAACTAATGAAAAAACTATATAAAGTTTGAGGACTTGGACACTGTGTGCGACACGAACAAACCAATAAGTGCAATATTGTTACGTGCCAGTGTACCACTGATCATAAAATGGAATCTACTGCTCATATCTTTGAGGAACAAAGGAATGCTAATCTATAACGTGTTAAATGTAGAGCTGGTATGATTTTGTAATGAATCATTTATGTAGTGTTGGAATTATATTATTATTGTTATGCGAAGGGTATAATTCCAAATACAATTTTTAATCTGTATCTGGAAGTTAATTCAAATTGTTTTTTTTTTATCCACCATTAATAACTTTATCCTATGTAGTGAGGTATTGTAGTTATATTCAGTAAGACATAACATGAAACATTATTTTGTTGCAGTATCTTAATTACTAAGCCTGCATAATTTCAATAATTATGATTTTACATTTATGCAATCTGTTTTATTATTTCCCTTTTACTTTTTCCAGATGGACAATGTTGCTAAGCCTAAAAAATTATTAAAAAAGTCAAAAACAACGAATTTTCTACTAATAATAAGAATTTTGAAAATTGTCGCAATTATCTTACTAAGCAGGTGCCAGTAAAGCGATTCAAAAATTCACTTGCAGTGCCAATAAAAACATTTAATGTTTATTGGCACCAAGAATAAAAACTTGAAAATTATTATAAATTAATTAAAAGACCTGATTAACCTATTAATCATTCAATTTGGAGGCCTGCTATTATTATAGTAAAATCATGAATTCAATTATTATTATTGTTCTACTAATCCTACTTTAAATAGGAATATGCAATTAAATGTGTAATAAGAAGTTGTATGTGATAAAAATAAATACATTGGAATTAGATTCGCTTACATGGTAATAGTTTCAAAGACACTGCAGCACATCACTCATCACTAACATAACACCACTTAACACTCAATCAGTAATCGTCACTATCGCAAAGACGCCTCTTAGTGTCACTTTTCACGTATAATGAGGATCTTTCTAAAATCCCAGGATCATTCTGGCTCTGTATACATGAATGAGAACTTGTCGTGGCTATTGGGTGCAAGGACTTTGGATTCAATGAGGCATTGTACCACCCAAGTTGTAGATACCAGTGGAATGTTGTCTTGGTTGGCCTTATTCTGTACTTCATGTGGGCAATCCCAATCGGTGACCAAAGCCAATGCTCCAGACATGTTCAGGTCTTCCTCGTTGACCACCCTAGTGATAGCTCCAACCAATGTTGCCACCCTCTCCCAAAATTTAACGAATGTATCTTGTTCCCCACATAATAGTATAATTTTATCTTTAAAGAATGTGGAGTTACGTTTACCAGATGATGGAACCTGAAAATTATGGTAATGACAATATTTTATTATAAGACAGTATTACATGTATACCTCCCTATTGAATGACCCCCTAGTGTTAAATAAAAACTGAGCTATCTTAACTACATATTAATTACTTACCCAATTAATAAAGGCATCCTTTAAGATTGACCAGCCGGCGGGAAGAGCGAACGCGTCCGTATCGAGCAAGCAGTTCTTGATGCAACTCATGATCACCCATCCGTGGGATATAGCGCGGATGTCTGCTGCGAGGCACTGTATATATTTAGCGGTGAGGCACGGCCGCGGAGCTATCAGCTTGCAAACGGGGTACTTGTTTTTTGGTACATCATCGAAATGGCTAAAGAAAAAATCGATCAGTTAAAGATAATATAAATGCCATGATGATAAGATTACAATTGACTGCTAGTAAGTTGTAACCTTGTGGGCACAACCACTTGTGATAGGATACTATTGAAATGCTACAAAATATTCGTAATAGTGTACACATATTCCAGCAAAAATCTTCTGTTATTCAATCAAGAGTATTTAAGAATACTTATTATATTAGAACACCCTGTTTGACATGTTGGTAAAAATAATCTATTTTCATAAAATATTCATGTTGTACTAAAAACAATTATATCATTTCAAAGTCTTTGTGGAACTTTGTAACAAAAAGGATGTAGGTTCTATTTCGGAGCCAGATGTGGCCGTGTTTGGTAAGAGGTAGGGTTTATTTATACAAGCATGGCTAACTACTACTCTCAAATCTATTATCATAACAGCATTGCAGTGTTTCCACTGTCAACATATGAAAGCCTGAGGAATCTACTCTAGAACTCTCCATCATACACTTCCTCATTGCCACTTAATACTATTTGAAATTGATATCGAATGTTAGCTCATTATACCTATGGACTATTCCTCCACCAGCTTCTAGCTGCTCCTTCAGGCGCTCTTTATTGAAGGGTCTGTCGCAGAAGACTAAGTCTTCTGTGTCAGTGCCTCCTAATGTTGACGTAGCTTCGCTATCCTCCTCAGATGAATAGTGACGACTCTCTTGGAACTGAAAAAATGTAGTATTGTTATAACAAAGAGGACAAATTTTTCATAGACCATGGAAATAGTAGAATAGTTTCTTATTCTTACTACCATAAGCAATAGAAGATAAAAAAAGTGTTAAACCGTAAGTAGTCTCTGGTTATTTTGTTGATTAAATAATAAATTACTGTATATTACCTTTTGTAGCTTTTCACGTTGGGGTGGTTCAGTGCAAGTCAACAGGAAGTGTATACCCTCAAACAGTTTGCTGCCATTTGGTATTGGACCAAGGGTGGTGCAGGTGTCCTCATCATTTTCGAATTTTGTCAATTTGGAGTTCTTCTTTCCGATGTTTTGTTTTGCAGCTCCTTTCAGTTGCAATGGACCAGCTGGATGGTGATATTAATTTCTTTATTTTACAATTAAATACAACGCATGATCTTTCACGCGCCCCGAAATAAATCCGGTTTGTTGTCCAGGATAACCAAAGAGGCAAAATATTTATCAACATTAATCAAATTGTTAAGGATGTTTACTAATAAAAAAAATAGGCCCATATCTAATTTATAACTACTAGAATAATTTTTAGCACTTTCATGTTGTCTAAACATTGTATGAGATCATCATCATCATTATCGGCCGACAGACGTTTACTGCTGGACATAGACCTCCCCCCAAAGATCTCCACATCGATCGATCCTGCGCTTCCGTTTTCGACGTCGTCATTCGTCGCACCACCTGGTTGTATATCTACCAATAATTCATATATGTATAATTTATATGCATACTAAAGTCTATATTAATTTTTGATATGTCACCTTTAACACCATCTATCTTCCGTGGCGTCCGCTGTACTTCCGGCTCTACCCCGGCGACCTCTTCCAACCGCGTTGGTGGTGCAGAGTTGCTGCTTTCGCTCATTTCGCTACTCTCGCTTGCCAAACGCTTCCTGCCAGTGACTGGAGTGCTTTTCGTTTTTACACCTGATTTACATATTAACTATGCTTAGTAATTTTAAGTCGAACCCATTTCTTTTCATATTCGACGAAATGATGAGGCGAGCAAGACGTTCATCTGATGGTAAATAATACACCCGCTCGTAACAATGTGAACACAGCAACCTTAAAGTAATTTGTTACGTAATGGAGTCTAACCTGATGTGGACGCCTTTGGACTCTTAGGCGATGTAACACGTTTCCTTGCGCTGGAGTTTCCCTTATCTCGGCAGCGAGCGCTGCGCGGGCCCTGGAATCAGACAATACACGACGTCAGCTTTAATGTTATTTTCTAACCTTGAGTATTCAAGACATGAACAAAAAACGCCAATATAGAAAATAAGCATAACAAAAATTATGTTTTATCTATAACAGGCTAATACAGTGGTACTCAACCTTTTTTTCACAGGGTGTACAAAAACGAGTTAATCAAAATGTCGCATGGAGCCGCAATAAAACGAGTAATGATTTTTGTGTGAATTTTTTTAGATTTTCTTAAATAAATTATGTATACTAACGAATTTATGTTGTATATAATTTTTTATATTTTTTATTTCACTCAATTTTTCTTTGTATGAGCGCGAAATACAAAATGGCTTAAAATAAAGTAACGCTGCTTGGGCCAATCGCCAAAGCCAGTGGGCCGCATGGGAAAGTGTGCTCGCCGCGAATGTTCGGTTTCATATGTTAGCAGATACAACTTAGTGGCAGCATATTTATAACAGATATAGGCAACTAGGCGGTATTTGATAAAACCCTATCCCTGGCCCTAGAATTCAAGCAGATTTCCATGTTACCAGGTAAAAGATTAGCCAATGTGTAACGGAGGTTATGCGTCACTGAAAGTCTGCACCAAGCATCTGTCACCAAGCATTTTAATTTTTAATAAATTAGTGCACTATCTTTTCTTTGCTTTTAGTTCACGTCTTCCTTTCAAATGGGTTCTCTGAAAGAAATTGCTTTTTGAGCAATAAGACCTCCCATTGCAAATTTACATATATAATGTATTCCATATCTTGGAACTGGTGTACAATAAAGGATATATAGTCTTTACTACATTCAGTTTGCAATATTACTCACGACTTTCTTTTCTGAAAGAAAACGGAGGACACCATTCTCTGCTAAATTCAACACCTCATATTTATCATTCTTTAACTGTTACCTGTATAATGTTATCCAAATCTAATTCCCTGTTGTGACGTCGCCTCGGTGTCGCTGGTGCGGTCGGTGACCTCGGCCGAGAGCTCTCCTTCAGGGAGCGCGCCTGGTCTTCCGTCAGATACAGTTCACTGGCCGTCACCATTACTATAGTATCGCTAAAATAACAAAATATGTAAATACTTTAAACAAATGTAACAAAGTATCTTTTTGTAGATAATAAGAAAACTTCTCCTGTGTTTGAGTGAGTGACTTAGTAGTAAGTAGTAAAATGTATATGTGTATGTATGTTTGTATATACAGTGAAGTTATATATAACCTTAAACGTTGCCACACATATAGCTTACCATCAGAACATTCTTGTCATCAGTCCATTGATAAAAAATGGTAGTGATGTATTGAAATAACCAATAAAAACTCACCCATCAGTTGTGCACTTGTATGTGATAGTGCCATTATCATTTTCCTCAATCCCTAAAACTAGTCCAGGTTCATAATTTTGTTCCTCGTCTACCAGAGCATAAACTGATTGCCCCTGCAATGGCAACTTCTTCATATCTCCAAAAATTATGAAATCATCTAAAAGTGTCTTGCTCTGTCCATCATCAAACTTGATCAAGTATTTATTTGGCTCGGTAATCTCCAGTACTTTGCCGGAGTAGTAGCGCTTGTCAACCCATTTGGCCAGTACAACTGTATCTGGTGCAAAGCCTGGATATTCAGGTTTGATAACAACCTTCTCTACAGGAGTAGCAGGTCTAGGTGATGTTGGTCGACGTTTTTGTTTCAATTTGCTAATGGATTTAGGTGTTCCTACTAGCAAGGATAATGGTTTCTCATCCTTTGAAAATTTTATTGGGGATACCTGTAAATTGAATATTACTTTTTATTGATGAATAAATTATTTGAAGGTGTGATGATAAGTGATATGGCAACAAATAACAATATTGCGTTTGTTATTATGTTACACTTCACCAAATTGTGCTTTCTGCCTTAAGACATAAGATGTTACATTTTATTACAGCAACAATCTTACTAGCTAGCTACCAGTTCCTTTGTTACCTGAACATAGTAATGTACACCCATTACTGTGTAGTGGCAGGCGAATACATCATGTTTTATTAATTAAATCGATAAATAATAAATTACCTTTCCGCTGTCACCATTAGTTGGCACCATTTCAGGGGAGTTCATTCCATGCATGTACTCTGGATCCTCTGGCTGAGTGGGAAGTATTGCACGTTTAGTTTTGCCTGCCATGTGCCTGCGTCCTCTAACTCGTGTCTTTTTCAGGGAACTCTTTGGTGTTGCCTTATCACATTTGCTTACTTCCTCTGGACTGGCATTACCATTGCTCATCAATGTTTCACTGGAAAACGTCTGTACTCCTATAGATACTTTGTCTTCTCCAAGTGATCGATTTGTTTCATCAATGGATGCTTCTTTTATGTGGGAAAATATGTCTTGTAGTTTTTTCATTAAAGCATCATATCCTTTTATGGAGGTGCTTGGATTTGAAATAAACTTACGAGGCGGTTGGGGCACCACAAACGCCCCATCGCTAGTTCTGTTGCTAGAAGTAGATGTTGAGCTTACAGTCGATGCAAACGAGGTTCTATTTGGTAAATTAATAATACCTGCACTTGTAACACTAGATGGTGAGTTGCTAAGCGAGACATCAGCTAGGTAAGGGTCAATAGTGAACCTCTTTGATATTCTTTGGTATTCCTTACACATATCCATACCCATATCATTATCGGTTCTAACTACATATAGGGATAAAAACTCACAATCTTCATTATGGCTGACATGAACATCGAAAATGGGTATTTGTGGTGTGTTCACTGGCAAAGAATGACCATTCTGTAGTGGGGATATAGTAGATGGTGTTGTATTGTTGCTAACCCTGAAGGATTCATTTTTACCTTTCTTACCTTTTCTACTATTGAGTTTTATTAAATCAGGTGTACTATCACTGTCTTCAGTGTTATGCTTCACATCTATTACCTCTGTTGGTGTGGATGAGTTCCCATTGGATAGTTTAGATATCAACTTTGAAGCAACACTTGGCACATGATCAGGACTGTCTAAGCTCACTGAACATACACTGTCAGTACTCTCTTGATCAGTTGCCTTCCCCTTGTTGTAATTCATTGGTAAAATTTGTGATAAATTTTTGCCTAAATCTGCATAATTGTAGCCTTCACTTCTAGTTGCTACTATTTTTCCTGGATTTAATATTTCTTCTCTATCCTTAACTAGAACTGGATCACTACTATAAATGGGATTTTTCACATCTTCCATTTTCAATTGTACAATTTCCCCTTCAGAAGGTGATAGTGCTAAATGGATATCCTGAGAATTATTAACATCGGAACTTTCGTCAAGAATTACTTCTGGTACTGTAACAGGTCGTATTTCTGAAACAAATTCTACACTTGGTCTTGAGCTACATGAGTTTGAACTAATAATTTGAATAGAACCTGAACTTTGTATTTCTCTAAAATTAATTCTGACTTTACTAGGTGTTTTAGCAGATTTAGTAAAATCAACACTAGCGGATCTAGATTTTGGAGTCTTCGGTGTTTTTGGTGTGTTATTTTCAACACTGTTGCTACGTTTTGTGATTTTCTGTGGACTAGATCGAACTGGAGTTCGTAATCTAGATGTAGTTGGTACATCATCTTCAAGTTTTTGCTTTACAGCAGTAATTTCAGAGACCTCATCATCTAAAGATTGGGTGGATACTATGTTTTCAGTGTCTATTTCTAACATATTAAGTTTTTGAATTTTAGCATTATTGTCTGAAATTTCTTCCGAAAGTTTCCGTTTCATTATTGAAGATGGTTGATCACCTGAGGAAAATATTAAGTTTTATTACACAGCTCCAATTTAAAATTTATTTTCACTTTTGTCATGAATTATTGTTACCTTTATATCCTGCTTCCTCTGCAATGGTTTCCATCTGTGTATAAATAAAATAAACATATTAAAAGGGAATACTTTAATAATTTAAAATAGGATATTTAAAATTTTTAAGATGATATTAAAATTACCAAATAGAATTCCATTTAAACTATCATCATTATCATAGATAAATTAATGTTTATCTAAAACACTAGTCATGTTGTGACATTGTGTTATTGAAAAATAATGTTGCATGATTTTTTTAACATTGACAGAGTTTATATATAAACTTTATATAATTTACTCAACATATTACTTTACCACTTTTTTTGAAATCTATCTAGTCCCATCTCACATTGTAATCTTGTCTTCATTGTCAACATATGAGAGCAAAATTTTGTGCAAACATGCTTTCGTCAGCCCTTCGCTACCACTTAACAACATATTAAACTTGAGTGATAAGTTTGTTAACTATTATAATTGGCACTCATTATTTATTCTGTTTGTTAAGTATGTTGTGTACTTGACTGTTTATGCCAAAGAGAATAAAAATCATTAAAACTGATACCTCACAACTTCATTTCTAGTATACATTATATAACTATGCTATCATAACTATAATGATTTTCATTGATCATCAGGCCTAAGAGGTATCATGAGACATCTTGTTTTTTATTTAATTTTTTCCATTAGTTATTCATATCTATATATACATTTGCAAGATTTTATAATTTAAGTAAATTTTTTTTTTCATATTTTTATACAAAATTCAAGTATGCTTTATGCACAACATATTTTTTTATTATGTACCTCCTGTTCATCTTCACAATTTGTTATATCTTCTTCTGGCTCATACACAGGACTCTCTAGAAACAGTGATTGGGAAGTGTTGATAGCCGTAGAGCTGACATCATTTGACATCAATTCTAAGTTATTTTCTTCTGCAGAATCTAAGATTGTTTGGAAGAAAAAAATCAATCAAAAATAAGTTGCATGTTTTTGAGCTGGTGATGATACAATCATTTTATCTGCTGATAATAAAGATCCAAAAAAGAACTTTAATCTATGTATAATTTATTTTTTTCAATTTAACCAGACTGAACCACAACATGTTACTGAGGACAGATGGTTTTTTTTTTGTAAAGAATCAGACGTTTCAAACAATGTTTGTTTCTTATAATACAACTAGGCTCGACTGTCACTATAAGACCTATGTCAATAATCAATTTTGTTTATACACAGTAGATACATTTTTAGTATTAGTGATTCATTCACTACTTGTTATGTTCTATTTTTAATTAATTTATATATTTTAAGTAGTATATACAGTGTTATTACGCTGTGAAATTCAATACTACATTGAGTTACGACGCATATTGCATTCGGCCGGTCAATCTTAACTAAATTGCAATACTCCAACAAGTAGTAAAACAAACTTATAATTTTACCTATTGATTTTATTGTAGATTCCACTTCAGACAGTTCATTAACAGTAGATTCTTCCATTTTTACGCAATTTATTCGTTTTGATTAAAAACTGGCGCGATTTATCACTGAAACATCTGTCACTCGGAACAAGTAGTTATTCAACACATTTTTATATTACTTATGAGTAAACAACTAAAAAGAATATTTTTATTAAATTAATAAATACCGAAGATCTTATTAAATTGAATTAAAATTATTAAAAGCAATATTTGGAAAAAAATCGACCTCAACACAGCCGCTTGTTGATTTGGCCAATGTTACCAGTACAAAAAAAACCTTACAATTACATCAAAACGCTGTTCTATGAAATTAATATTAAACAAAAACGTATCAAATTTTAAATATATTTCACCATTTACCTCTTATATTGTTAACAATTATTGTTTTATCTTTAACTAAAGAATAATTTCATATTTTTTTAATGCATTTTATATTCACATAACTATAAGGATATTAATTTTATATGCTAATATTATTTAATAATAGTTTTATCGAGCAATTATTAAAAAAATAAATATAATTTGATAACAAAGTGATAAAAAATTTATCCTATTATAGATTGCTTTAAAATGTTAAGCAAAATGAGTTCTTCTTTTTTACATGCTAAGGAATAATATTAGAACATTATAAAAATAATGTAAGGATATTTTCCAGCATCATTTAATAATGTTTCAAATTTGTTTTACAAAAAATAGGTTATCTAGTTCATTGGAAATGTGATATCGAATCTTGGAGTGTCTTTTAAAAAGTGAAAGAGATATAAGATTCATATAACAGTCGTTGAATTCATTACCAGGAAATCAAAATTGAAATCCTAAATAAATCTACATAGAAATATATAGACTCATCTGTGCTTACATTTACCGCTATATTGTGATATAAATGCCGGTTACCGCTGAAAAGTTCTTAATGACAATGTTTTACCACAGCGACGTTTTTTTTTATTAGATAAATTATACAATTATATGACAACTTCCATGAATATGTTGTTTTAAAGGATTTATCCATTGACCATACAAATTACTTACTACACATTATGATATTATAAAACGAAAACTTATTATAGAAATTGTAAGAAATATTGTGTGTGTAAAAATGAATAAAAAAATTTTCGCACTTTTTAATATATTACAAGTACCACATGCTGAAACGGCGACACCAGAATAACTTTAGTACGACACAAGCTAACGCTATGAAGAATTATCATAATAAACTTTAGATATATAATATCTACTTCAAATGTTTTATTATATACGTTTTTAAAATATTAAATTAACGAAGTGTTTATACATGGAGATAAACAGTTCAGGGATTTTCATATTTGGTTCTAAAATATTTGAAGAAAGAAGAAGGGATGTAATTTCTTCATTACCGTTAGAGATGTCATGGCAAATATTTTCGTAAGTAATTTAGAGTAAAAAAAAGTGTAGTAATGCATTAGTTACTTAAATATAGAAGGTAATTTTAAATAAAATCTGTTTTATATTCAAAAAGTTATTTGGTAGCGCAATAATCAACATAAAAAGTATCGTAATTTACGTAAGGTGTACTTATAGTTAATGTGTAATTATTGTATACCACAAGTATAACTTGGATAACTCATTTCAAGACATTAGTTTTATGTTTGAAGTACAATCTTATTGCTTAAATAATAACATAACCTGAAAACGTAATTATTTATTTATGTCAGGGTAAAAGGAGCAAGATACATCACGTGTTTAAGACAACCGTTAGGAATCATTGTATTGTTTATTTTATATCCTGATAGCTTTCTATAAAAATTGTTCTTTAGTTTTAAAAAATATGACTCGCATATTTCTGTTGAGTAAATTGTATAATTGTTGTCAAAAGGCTTTGAATATTAATTTTAGATATTTAGATGACTTGTCACTTCGGAATGCGACAAAAGTAAATGCTACATGGCGTAGAATTATTCTATCGAATAAAATTTTAACAAAAAAATTAAATATATTTGAAACAGCCCTTATGTTAGGTTCGAGAGGGTTAATAAAATATTCTGGGAGGGTTAAGAAACGATCGGAGAAGAAGAGGAAAGAATATTGGTTAGTCGGAGAATCTTTAGGTAGGTAGAAGTGTAACCTTTGCACTTAACTGATTTTTAATTCTGTTTTTATTTTTCGGATTATTAAAAAAGGAGTTTGGAAATAAAAGGAACAGTTATATAGCCTTCCACGAGCACGGAGAAGAATCACATGAAAATAGCTACTATTTAATTTAGTAACTCTAAGGTTCTATAATTATTTTTCTGCTTTCTCCGTTCCGAACATTGCGGTGGGAATAGACGCTTTGGTGACTATCCAAACTGTATCTGGCAAGACTTATCTTCTGTATTTTATTATTAATATTAATAAATGATTAAATGTTAATTAAAATATTCTTGATATTTCAGTTGAAGCTGCGAAAAATGTCGTCAAACGCAAGCGCGGGGCAAGCAATTTGATTATTTACACAAAACGTTACAAATTAAATACATATAGATACTGATAATCTTACTTTTAGTCTTATATTATTAAAAAAAATTGACAATCACACTCAATATTCATTGTTAATATCCATTAATAGTTACATATAACACTTTTACGTAAATGTTGACGTATGAATTGCAGTATAGCAATGAGATATTTTTAAAGGGAATTCATCTTCATATACATGGCAGCTCCGGTACAAAATGAAGAGAAGCAGCAGGTATACATTTTTTATATCCTGAAATAGCTTAATTTGGTCCGCAATGACACTGCGGAGAGACGATGCAAGCATGTCTGTGTACTCCGTGTCCTCCGCAGCCATGCGCTCCGCAACGTTCAGGGCTGCGAGGTGATATTAATGTATATGTATAGTAAAACGGGTTTTTGTATGGTGGATACGGAACGCATATAAAAATGGCAGGTACAACTGTTTGAAAACACAGAAACCTTTGTACCACTCAACGCTGAAATTGACATCCGTATGACTCCGTTACCGTCCTGAAGTTTTTTTCACTATTTTCTTTTTATAAACCGTCATCAGATACTGTTCGTACTCTAGTACGTCAAATATTAACCCTTTCATCATTATGTATATATATACATGGTTAAAAATAATACGTGTAAAAGATCTCGGAGAGGCTAAAGTATAGCTCGTATTTATATATGTACGTGAATAACCCATCTTAAAACAATGGTTATTAATTTTTTCAATATGTTTCAAAAAATTCACGATTTTCAAGTTAAAATTCCATGATTTTATTTCTTATTTATTTCTACGCAAAATTTTAATCTAATAATTATTGTTTAATCATTGTTTTATTTTATTAAATTAATAATCATCACTTAAAGGCTAAAACTTTTAAATTAGGTTTTTAGAAAGTCGTGACAGTAAAGAATACTGCGTCTTACTTACATTTTTATTTAATCTTAAAACAAAATTTTATTTATAAAAAATACCTATAAACCACATAAGTATCTGACTTCAATACCTATCCGATAAGGTATAAGAAAGTACATAAAGTTTCTAAAATTAAAAAAAAAAAACTTGTAATAAAACCAAGTACCATGAAATATCAAACTGTAGAGACTCATAAAAGTAGACGCCGCGCCGGCCCTTAATTTGACCCTTTTGTTTTTGTTGTAACACGTGCGAACTTATTGTTGTCGTTTTAGATATTGTGTTCAGAGTAAAAGTTTAAAGTAACAATTAATTTAAATTTTGCTCAAACTGATAGCCGCGGTTCCTGATACAAACACGAAGCCTTTTTCTTAAGTCAGATCGAGTGACTTGCCCTGTGAGCTGTTCTCTTATTTTGTCAGCAGCGACGTGACGTGACTTTAAATCTTCTAACCGGTTAATTGGTGTTGTGTACCCTAAAGATTTCATGTGTCCTCATAAGTAATAATAGGGACACCTTGCGGACCATGGTGTTGGTCCACCTCTGCCAATCCATCGCTGAGGGAAAGTAGAGATTCATAAAAGTAGACGCCGGGCCGGCCCTTAACTTGACCCTTTTGTTTTTGTTGTAACATGTGCGAGCTTATTGTTGTCGTTTTAGATTTTGAGTTCATTGTAAAACATGTACAATCTCATTTTGACCTAATGACTGACTCATTACTATATACGACAGTTAAAATTTAATTACTTTCATGGCCGGACGTACGTTATAGTTGTCTTCTTAATTCTGAATGTTTTTCTTATCCATACGAAATAAATTTAATTTCAACGGCGGATTACGGTAATGAAGAATACGCTAACATTGTCTATTGTTATGGACTTAGTGATGGAAATTCTTTACAAGCACGAAGAGAATATCAGCTACGTTTTCCAAATCGTCATCTGCCAAGTCATAGAGTCTGCTGCGGCGTAGCAACGCGACAGGGAAACTAGCAGCGTTCAACAGAGGCGACATGACGCAGGTAGACCACGCATCTACGATACTGAAGACTAAGAAGGAATCATAGACCATTTTGTTATAGACCCGATTACGTCAATCAGGGTCGTGGCAAGATTGCTGGGTTTTACACAATGGAAATAGTTTACTGTGCGTACGACAAGCCTCTACCCTTACCATTATACATAGGTTCAGGCCCTGGAGGAAGGAGACCCTGTAAGGAAGTTAGACTTCTGCCATTTTATGCTGCATGCAGACTAAGAAAATAAAAATTTTCTCATCATAATATTGTGGACTGATGAAACGAAGTTTGACAGACACCGCATAAAAAAAATTCATAATAGTCATTATTGGGCTCTGCGAGGTGAAAATCCGCACGTGATTAGAGAAGGAGCTCATCAGGGAAGATTCTCCGTAAATGTATAGATGGACATAATTCATACTTACTTGATAGGACCAGTCTTCTTCCCTACCAACTTAAATGGGAAGACGTACCAAGATTTTCTTCAAAATAATTTTTTTTTATTTATCTGGAGGATATACCATTGGTAACCAGAAGAGAAATAGTGTTTCAACATGATGATTGTCCCGCCCATTTTCGTCTCGGCGTTAGGCAATGGTCAGACACTTCTTTCCCTCTGTGGATTGGATTAGCCTAGGCGGACCAACACCGTGGCCCGCAAGGTGTCCTCATTGAACACCTTCCGATTATTACTTATGGGTTCACATGAAATCTTTAGTGTACACAACACCAATTAACTCGTTAGAAGATTTAAAGTAATGTGTCATCGTCGTTGCTGACGGAATAAGAGAACAGCTCACGGGTCTCAAAAGTCTACTGTCAGGAAAAGTCTACTGCGAGGAATAGTTTTTATTAGTCTCTACGGTTTGATATTTCATGGTACTTGGTTTTATTACAAGTGTTTTATTTTTCTAAATTTTAGAAACTTCATGTACTTTTTTTACTTTGTCGGATAGGTGTTGAAGTCAGGTACTTATTTATGTGCTTTATACGCATGTTTCATGTACAAAAATTTGTATTAAGATTAAATAAATATGTAAGTAAGACGCCTTACTACTATTTACTGTCACGACTGTCAAACAACCTAATTTAAAAGTTTTAGCCTCTAAGTGATGTTTATTAATTTAATTTAATAAAATAATGATTAAACAATAGTTATTACATTAAAATTTGTGTAGAAATGAGTAAGAAATAAAATTATCGAATTTTTACCTAGAAAATCGAGAATTTTTTAAAAATATTTAAAAACTGAATAACTCTAGAACTATTGTGTATGGATGGGGTATTCCATACATCAATGTATAGGATACGAGCTATACTTTAGCCCCTCCAGATCTTTTACACTTTGTCTGATGTGTTTGTCTGATGAGGAATTCAAGCTAAACACGGTTAACAAACTAGCTTATACAAATAAAGATATATAACTATAAAGTGAAAGTATTAATACGGTTAACATTATTGGTGTTACTTGTGATCTTCATACGATTTTTTTAGTTATATTTAGGTAAACCCAACGGCAGGTCTTTATATGTTTTTTGTATGTTATAAGTATATCAGATTTTTTCTTGTTTTTTTTTGTTTTTTTTAAATAAGAATTTACAGCTAATTTGCTGAGGTGCTAACCCTACATCTACTGTATGCTGTAACAAAAACATCGTGTCTTTTTATTGCAGAAGCGGTTCAGTCCCGCGGAGACCGTATCAAACTGGGAGGGAGAGGGGATTTTCAATTCCTTTGGACAACGCGTTTCTCTTATTGTAACCAGTTTTATCAAAATGTACTTACACACTGCGGCGTATAGACTGGATAAAAACCAAAGGAACGCTGAAAACGAGGATTAAAAGCAAGCATATTTGAACATTGAGATTTGTGGTGTATACAACGAAGACTTGCGAGCAAACTAATTATGTAAATAATGTTTTCTGAAGAGAAAAGTATTTTCTTCATGGCTAATGACGTTATCAACCTTCACCTATTTAACGACGTAAGTCTGCTACAACAATAGCTAATTTAAAGATCCACTGACTATTATTCTTTAGGTCATTAAGGTTAGTAAATGAATTATTTACAAATTTTATCAAAATAGGGTAGAAACATTTTTGAGTGGTGACGACGACTAATGCAGCACGACACAGCCGTTTACCAGGTGACCCTACGCCGTGACGAAGTACATTGGGATTCGTTGGATGTCATGGCATCGGATAATTCGAGCTCGAAATTGAAAAACCTATGTTCACCTGTAGCTCGCTCGCATAATGGTTAGAGCTTTCGGCTTTCATTCCGAAGGTCGCGGGATCGAATCTCGGCATGTACCAATGACTTAATATTAAGGTTATGTACATTTGGGAACTTTAGTAACAACAGCAAAATATAAACGGTGAAGGGAAACATCGCGAGGAAACCTGCACATGGATTAGAATTTATTGTAAGGTGTGTGTGGAGTCACCAATCCGCATTGGGCCCGCGTGGTGACTATGGCTTCATTGGTCTCATATAAAGGTGGACAACAATTTCATGGTAGGTTTCTATTGCCGGAGACCGTCTAGATAAGTATCATCACAGTTCTTATTTCCTAAACTGTAGTGTGGAAACGTTACTGTGTTCCGGTTTGAAAGGCGTTGCAGCTAGGCGAAATTTAACATACGTATTAAAGCGACGAGCGTAATGTGGTGCTTTGCATATGATCCTAACTAGCGCTATATTTATATATAGGCGCATAACGTATCACCAGGTGAACGTCTCTTCCTTCTCGTTGCTTCATTGAGTTAAAAAAGGAAATGGTGATGATCAAATTAAAATCACGGTACCAACATTTTCTGTTTATATTGTTTCGTTTATTAGCAATATGTAGACACAGTTTTATTAGAAACCTTCGCCGGTAACGTCACGGGAACGAGAAAAATAGCTCGTAAACAATCGTATTTGTTGTGTTCACGAGAATAAATGGCTAATCATATGGGGGTGGTATTGGACGTTGTTATTGCGCGGGCCCGGTAATAAAGGCATTGTGTCGGTGTTGTAAATAACGACGTGGCATAAAGCAAACACTGATGCTAGTGGACGAAGGTTAAATTACGGATATTCGTTTTGTAATGGGCTTCTACCGGCTACAGTACCACCGAGACATTCACGTCACGGTAAATGATACTTCTGACCATAATAAGGTGAAAGTTAGGATGATGTACACAGCAACTCGTTACTCCAGTAACTTCACTAGCTATAACGTCTTACAAACAAATACTACTGTTTGGCGGCAGAAATAGACTTCCTAGATTGTCTCCAACAATAGCTATCACCAGTCGAAGGTTGGTTGATTAGGAAGACAAGTGGAGATCGGCAGACTACAATCCACTGAAACTATAACGTTTTATGAATGATGTGTTCAGCTGGGTCTGCAGCTGAAATTGTTATGAGTCTTCATTATATCAATTTATGAAAAGGTATTATTATCTTCTATTTATATATAGGAGATATTCAGAGCTTCTTGACTCATCACATCATCTAAAATTTTAGAGAAACACTCCAAATTTGGTAGTGGTTATGCTTCTGCTGTTTAGAGGTCAGCTAAGAATGTTTACAAAACTCCTCTTCAGTGCGAATTGCGGGTATGTTAATAACGGGCAGGGGTTTGGGGTGCGGCAGGATGCGGGTAAAGTGGGCGAGGAACAGCTAGTTAAATATATACAAGGAAGCTAAAAGTCATCGAAGACTTATTGAGCGTAGGTCTCTACTGACGGAGACCGTCTGGACAGGTCCTATTGCAGGCACCAAACAATGTGCACACTTTACAGTCAGTGTTTCTATTTGATGCGCGTAGCAGCAAGTGATGTTATGTGGGTAAGCAGACTTTACTCGTACATCTTCCAGGCGACGAGCATAATGTGGTGCTGTGTATAATGTATAATGTCGTAACTATCGCCACATTGTTGAAGCTCGTCTGGTCGAATAGAAAAAGGAGAAACGAACTCTAGTGGAATGTTTAGTCTGGCCTGGTAGAATGATGAATATATAATCAAATTGTTTTAATATTACCACAAGTTCAACTATTTTGCTGATATAAGTTAACAAGAATAAAATACAAAATTTCTAAGCTACTATGATAAGTTATTACTATTCCATAACGGGCTTTGTATTTATGTTTTTTTTTATCACCCTCTCTGTTATTTTTCTTATCCTATTATTTATAACATTTATTTTTCCATCACCCCTATTTGCTCTAACTTATATTTATTATTTTACTTATGCGATCTCATTATCTACTATCACAATACTATTGTGTATACATAAAGCAATATTTACTTGTCCCTACTTCTATATTTACTGTGTAGCACATTTATATTCTATTACCTCGTGTATACTATCTGTATCTATCCTTAACACTGTCTCCTGCTAAAAACCATGTCTTTACTGCTTATGCATGGAACACTCCCTCACCAAATGAGTAACCAATTATCCTATACTTAATATATCTAACTACGTAAGAGTAAGTATAAAGTTTGTCTTAACAATGTTTATGTTTTGATCAATATTAATCATAATATTTTGTTCGTGCTATATCATTTATCAAAAACGTCTTTTGTATAGACATATAAATCTTAACTTACAATGATCAGGGTGGTTTTACTAAGCGAAATCATTAATCAAATTCACGAGGGTGGTAGGTAAAAATGACAGTCATTCTTACTTCCCTCTTCAGAGGATGAAAATATTTTTTACAGTTAAATGTTCGATTTTAATACTTTTAAATGATATTTATCTACATAATATTCCGTGCACTATAACTGAAGTTATTTTGTATTATAAAGTTAATTCTAAAACTGGTGGATGTAAAATGTTTGGTAATTAAACATTTCATCATCAGACAATAGACATTCACTGTTGAACATAAGCCCAAAGCTCTGCTTTCTGCGCTGCCCGCATCCAGCGGCTTCCTGCGGCCTTACAGTGAGTGTAGCCCCCGGTACCGTCGGGCACTAAGGGCCGTCGTTTGTAGGGTCTCAAAAGGGGGGATTCAAGCCATTTCCAAGCCCAATGTGTGTTGGTGAGTTGACGGTAGTAATAAGAGCTGTGGTGGTAGGTCTGGACTAGTATTATATTATTAGTAGTTCCTGTTGTCAGACTATATCTGGATAGTCTGACAACAGGAACCTTACCCTCAGTTATAATTATAACTAAGAGTATAAATTGTTAGAAACTCACACAACTAAATAATTTCATATCACTTTGTACTTTTATCTATTTTATTTATTATAATTATAACTTATAGCTTACATTTACATACGTTTAATCAGGTAAGTTAATTTAGGAAATTGTGCCGTGTATCCATCACCACCAGCGTACCGTCGCGACGCCGCTCTGGACAATCGCTCTTCGTTATTCCGTCTCCGTCCGCTCCCCTGCCACTCGTAGACTAAGCAATCGTATCCGTCGCTTATGTTTGTAACAAACGTTAAGTTATCACTTTGTTTATTTATACAACGCGTTGCAGGAAACAAGAGCGCGGCGCGCGCGAGTGTGGCGCTAACAAATAATCAATTAAGTATAATGGACTGCGCGCGCGTCTGCAGGTAGAGATCACTTAGGTTTCTATGAGAGCCAACTTAACTGTACACACTAATATTTAATTTATTTAATCATTGTGAAGTGAATTTTTCGAAATACATGGGTGCTGTTTGAAGCACGCGATTTATTTACAAGAACAAAACCACACAATCTCATATTGGTGACCTGACTTCATCTGCAAAAAAACTCATAAAGTCAATAGCCAGAATAAGTTTTAAAATTTAGTAACAAGTGATAAATGTTGTTAAGGACGCCTAGTTGTATAATTTAACTACTAAGCAACATTGTTACACACAATAGAGGCACCGCTTGAGGTAAAAAGGTAAGAAAAAGAAATTAAGGAATTAAACCATCTCCACAAATAGTGAATAAATATTTTTTTACTTTTATGGGTGTCCTGTATAACAACTCAGGGATCCCAAGCCAACCTCACCTACTCGTGGTGGACCTACTAAACAATAAACAAAGGTCCGGCTCCGCATTGGGCCAGCGTGGTGGGAAATAACGCAAATCCTCTCGTATGAACCCTTACAAACGACTGCTCCTAGTGCCTGGCGGTACCGGAAATCATACTGACTGTAAGGTCGGGAGAAAACGGAAAATCTGGATGCGAGCAGCGCGGGACCGATCGACGTGGTGATCTTTGGGGAAGTCTTGTGTCCGGCAGTGGACGTCTATTGGTTGATGATGATGATGCTTTATGGCAAATAATAAACGTTCAAATGGTTTTGACAGCGTTAAAAGAAAGAATTTGTATTTGTATTTATTCATCGTTTACATGTTAATACAAATTTACAGAAATTTGTCGGAGCTAAAGCGACGTTTTGTTGTGTGAACAAAGAGAGTAAAAAATGCGATGAAAACCCAATGTCAACGTTTAACAAATCTTCCCTCTGGTAACAATGGGTCCTCCTTTAAGTGCTCACTTTTGTGTCCAATTTCACCGTTATTGAAAAACAACTCGGCTTTCCTTTGATCCTCTCGCAGGATAAATTCTATTTTCCTGTGAGTCCGTCTTTGGATTTTTCGCGAGAACAATTTCTGGATTTGCAATGTGCTTTTTTACTTACACTTTGTTCTGCGTGCTTTGCTGTTTAACTAATTGGATGTATTGATCGTAGATGTTGATGGTTTAAGGGAGTGTCAATCATTTACTTATATCTACTAACGTTTAAAGGTATTTAGTAAGTTAAGTATTTTAAACTACTAGCTCTTCCCCACCGGTACGCAGTAATGTCTGTACATTACTGTGTTCAGATTTGAATGACGCTGTAGCTAGTGACATTAATGGGGTAACGAGACTCGACATTTTATGTCTCCAAGCGACGAGAACAATGTACTGCTGAGTATGTCATCTTATCTAGCGCCACGTGTTTATGGGCAATACGTATCACTTATCTTCGGGTGAACTTTTTGCTAACCAAGTTGCTTCGTCGAAGAAAAAATTTGAAATTTTATAATAAAATGTATAAGTGTTACAATAATATAAAACCCACCCATTTCCTTCTAACAAACAATATGATACCAAATTATTATTAGTCATTGTAAGAGACCTATGTTCATCAGTGGACGTCGATCGGTTGAAATGATGATGATTGCAATTTTACCAATATCTATCATCCATGTGAATCGTGAATCGAACCAGGGACCCTCGCGTTAGGCAAACGGTTAGTCGTTACGCCACGGGGACAGTCAAAGCGTTTTTTCAAACAAACTAATTATAAACTTTGTTCCATGAAAGGTAACACCAAACAGAAATTGCCGTAGCGCCGTCTTTAGTAGTTAGTTAACCCTTTACCCCCTTACCCTTACCCTTCCTACCTGACCTCCTCATTTGTCTGTCACGGCGAGGGGATTCGTTTGATTGTAGTACTCGAGTACTTGGCATTTTTAAGCTTTTAGGTATCTCTGTAGCAAACATCCGTCAAGAATCTAATGGTGTCTACTAAGCTTACGACCACACCCAATGGAGTGTGGATGTGGTCACTACTCTCACCAGTTAAATAACGTTGAATAATATCTCTTCTTTATTCTTTACAACAAACTGGTGGTAGAAGTCTGTTACTGGAGACCTTTTTGGTAGGTACCACCGCAGCTACTTTTTCTGCCCCTAAACAGTACTGTGCAAACACTACTGTGTTCCGGATTGAAGGAAGCTGTAGCTAGTGAAAGTCCTGGGGCTAGGAGTCTTAACATCCTACGTCTCAAGGCTATGAGCGCAATATGGTGCAGTAAACTGCATGATCACTGACTAGTGCCACGATGTTATGGGAGGCCTATCACTTACCATCAGGTGACCCTACCACTCGTCACGTCGTTACGGGAGCATTATAAACGCCCTCCAAAAATAAGAAAATATTATTACAAGGTAGATGATAATCGATACCTTAGTTCGACAGTGGGCGTTCACAGATTTGAGATGATAATGAAAACTTCGTAACTTTCAAACAGCTGATCAGCATTTTTCAATATTTAAATTCTACTTATAGGTAAGTTAACTCTTGATTGTCTCCTTTCCTAAAAGAAACAAGTATGAGTTCACATGCGCTAGAAGTGAAACTTTGTACTTTGATTAATTTGAAAGAGAATTAGATGAATACACTTCTT
This sequence comes from Ornithoptera priamus, assembly GCA_029034505.1. Taxonomy (NCBI): domain Eukaryota; kingdom Metazoa; phylum Arthropoda; class Insecta; order Lepidoptera; family Papilionidae; genus Ornithoptera; species Ornithoptera priamus. Next base: position 315,429 of record JARDWD010000672.1, read on the forward strand.
CTTCGTTGGTATCACTCTCGACAGAGTGGTCCTGGTCATTATTTCAGGAGTTGGTCGTAAGCTTAACAACACGTCGCCATTATTTTCTGATGGTCGCCTTCCTAGTGCATTCATGAATTTATGTAGTGGTATGAATACACTATGAAGATGGCAAACTGACAGAGAGAAAGTGAGCGATGTATAGAAAGTTATTTTATTGATTGAAGTAAGAAAAAACGAAAGAGAGAGATTACTTAAAGCACTTAAAGCACAATATTTGTAAAGATAAAAATAGTTCTATGGGACATAAAATTTTCTTTTCTATATATTCACAACATCCGGTTCGTCTATCATGAAAAGGAGAAGAAGTATAAGGCAACTATATACACACGAGGTTTATTAGATAAAGTAGAGAGATGAGATAGAATGAGATTCTCCTTCTCTGTCAGCTTAGACCATGTAAATATATTTATAATTGCTCCTTTTTCTTTACAGTTTCTCGTTTCATAAAACCTAATTTACTCAGTCCCAAAGGAATGCCACATCTAAAACCTAGATCTAATAGGCCGTGTGTAAGTACTGCGTGAGACACGAGTTAAACTAATTACACACATCTTGCTGTATCGTGTCATCATTATCATCGTCAACGGACACTGCTTACTACTGCTGGTTGTATGCCTCCCGGAAAGCCTTAATATCATGTGTGTAGGTATATTATAATCCACAGGCAGCTCCGTAATATTCTAAGCAGCGATTAAGTAAGCTATGTACACTATTTTCAAAAGAGCCACATTATCTTTCAGTGGTGTCAAGGCCGATGGTGATTATCACGTTTCTTCTTAATAATTTCTCTAACGTGTAAAATCAATAAATACTACAACAAAGGATTTATATGAAAACTAACTAAAAATAAAACTTTTCACCTTTTTATCTGAAAGTACTTTGCTTAGGCAGCACTCCGGTGCATAATTGAAACATCGGGGAATCCCCGTCTAATTCAATGACAGACATTAACCGGATTTCCGATCGGTCTAGAAATTCGAATCAATTATTAAGCTCTCTGTGAACATGCGTTCCACTAGACGTGGCAACTAGGCTTAACTTCAAAATGCTAAGTTATAAAGCTTTCCGATCTATGTTACGATCGCAAAAACCATTTACGTGGGTACCTACTCTATGGAAAACTAATGATCACCTCATTTAGTGTGACGTATCGGAAAAATATACACAAACCGTTGAAAAATTTATCTATAGATACTTACATCCGGTGGTTCTTGTAAACCAACCTTCCTACTTTCTCTTACTTTTCCCCAACGCACGGTTCATATCCTTGACATGATATGTAGTAACACTAAGATTGTTATCCAATTATATTTTAGTGCTTAAGTAAAGACAGACGCGTGACCATTCAAATAAGTAAATAATTAAAACGTTAACGGAGACTTAGCAAGCGTACATTCATACCTAAGTAACAAGTACGTAAATAAAATTGAGTAGTCGACAACAAGATTAATCATCCACTTTGATGTAAGGAATGAGGCTCATTACGTGGAAGGATGGTACGTAAGGTCTTCGTGGTGCAGACATAGGAACTTTTAGAATTGTCTGTTGTGTAATGAAACAGTTTTTTTTTAACATCACAACAAATAATTTGGAAGTGTGTTACCATTGGTGAAACTAGATGGGAACATAGAAAATGGTGGCTCAGTGGTTATACTGTTAGTATAAATATATTATATATATTTTTTGTCATCAGGGAGAAATCGTTTAAAATATACTACTATGTCTTTTGGGGAACGCCAGGGTTACATGGAAATTTTTAACCACTAAAACCCCTCGGTGAGGCTTAAGAATTATAGTTTAACCAAGCGAGGTAAATGACAGTTATTTTACCATTAACTATTCCTATCCATTTTTTTAAACATCTTAACCATGCGAACATGACTGGTGGTAAGTCTGTTGTCGGAAACCGTCAAGTTAGGTTCCCGCCGATGAATAGTGTGAAAACATAGTTGTGTACTTGTATGAAAGGTCCTGTAGTTAGGAAAATAACTTGAGTATTGAGATCTTAACATCTTACACTTTAACGCTACGATAACAATTTGGTGCATTGTATCACCATCACCATCACCTTCTCACCAGATAGCTGTTATGTAAGAAATAATAATTTTCGATAAAAGTTATTTAACGACACTAACATTTTGCTTCATGGCTTTTATTAGTTAATTATGATGGTCAGTATAATTCCCGAAGCATGGCTTCAAGTAATATTATGCTTTAGCTTTCGGTGAAGGAAATTATCATGAGATAACCGACATGTTCTAAGAACGAGCTTGGGTTGGATTGTGACGTCCACCTACGCGCTACAGACCCACTTAGTGAATAAGTGGCACCATGAGGATGATTGTTTATTTTTTTTATTGTGAACGCGAATAACACCAGATGAAGTAATTAAAGAATTACAAAAGTCAATATAAGTATTTTATAATACAACAAAAGATATGTTATGCGTACAATAAATTATAATATATTTTATGTATTGTAAACATAAAAAAAATGATATTAATTATATTATTATGAAAAATTTGTTATTGTCGGACAGCTCTACACATTAGGAGTCTACGGGAGAAGCGATTACTTCATTCCAAGACACAAGGTTATTCACAGAGGTCGTAAGATTTCATACAATTTTGCTTCAAAACTTTGGCCTTTGTAATAATGTCGTGAATACACCATTAATGTGTCTGAAACATAGATAGTTTTGGCATTGCCATTGATTGATGTGGTATTACATCTTTCTTTCTTACAGCAGACTTCAAGGATATCTTCGATTAAAACCAGACTTCTCGTACAAGAAAACAAAAAGTCATTTCGGCGCATAACCTGCAGCCATTACGCAACATGTGACGGTAAATAAATACAGACAAGAATGGTCTACCGTTGTATATTATATATATGTATATACAGGGTGTCCCGTGGCAGATTTAGGATTTCGTAATTAAATTAAAGGATCTTATTATTTTGGAATATACATGTTTGTCATAAAAAGAAAGAAGAGACATGCGGATTTTATTTTTTTAAGATCACTTCGTCCAAATGTTTTCCATCGCGACGTACAGACTCGCGGAATCTTTCGAGAGTATTCCGAGTGTATCTCGCGAAGGAGGCTCATGGTGGCTCTTGCTGTGTTAGGCGTGGCTTCATCTTGTTGAAACCACGTGTGAGAGCTGTTCGATGGATGTTCTCTTAGTTTTTGGTATAAAATACCCATTAAGCATGCGTCGATAGACATCACAATGAACAGTTACGGTTGCTCCACGAGAATTTTCAAAGAAAAACGGTCCAATTATTGCATCGACAGAAAGAGCTGCCCAAACAGTTACTTCTGGGCTATGCAATGCTTGTTGGTGTTTCAATCGCGGGTTTTGTCCTCTTGGCGCCCAGTAGCGACAGTTTTGTTTATTGACAAAGCCTTTGCCTGTACCAATTGGATCTTGCACGGGTGGAATTTTATGTCCAAGCTTAAAATACGGTGCACCGTGGTTTTTCGAAGCCGCAAACCTGACGCTCTCTTGCGCACGTACTGGCGGGGATTTTCTCGCACGCTGTTTGCAACGCGTTCAATGTTTTGTGCAGTACTCGACGCTCGGCTAGGACCTGGGCTTGGCTCGTTAACTGTTGAACCTGTTGTACGGAACTACTGGACCCACGTCCTAATCAAACTTTCATTCGGTACCTCACTTAAGCGACGAATATTGTAGTGAGAACAAAATCTCCGGCGAGCGACAGTGTACGATTTATTATATAAAATTAGATCGCAAATAACTTTCTATACCAACCGTTACTATAGCAACCGCATAAATAATACCAAGTGAAAATGTTTATAAAAGTTAATTAGAAATAAAATGATGAAGGATCTATGAAATTCAAAAAATATATAGCCTATAACCATATACAAATTATTCCGCATCGAATGCTCACGTTCCCGGGTCGATACTTCACTAGTTTTCACGTGATTGGAACAAAACCCATTTTCGTTATATATATATATATAAATGCTCTTTACTACTAACATTGTGATCTTTATGATAAATATTTATATAATGTTTTGTTACAAACAGTTTAACCTCTAAGTTAAGAGTTCATCTTTGATTGTGTTTAGATAAATATGATTTTGCACCTATTGAAAATTTCTTAAGATAATCTATTGTATAAGAAATATTAAATATAAATTTACGCAAATACACAGAAAATAACATGTGTAAGTAGTTAGCCGGATTTATACGCAAGCGTTACTTTGTATCTGCTAATAATAAATTATATGAATAACTTAAAGTTGCATCTGAAGTGTAATAAAGAGAAATGAAACAATCTTTGTTCGCCACTCCTTGACAGTAGCAACAGGCACTGCTATGGTACTGGTGGTAGATCCGTGTTGCTGGAGACCGTTTAGGTAGGTACCGTTGCAAGGTGCAACAATTATTGTGTTAGTACTATACTTAGTTTTGGTAGGTCTTTGTTGCCGGAGATTGTCTAGGTTTGTTCCGGTTTGAATGGCGTTGTAGCTAGTGTAATAACTGGGGAAACGATATTCAACATCTTATATCTCAGGCGACGATGCTATGTATATGATCCTAAGAAGCGCCACGTTGTTATATTATAATATGCCAAGAGGTGAACATCCCGATTGTTTGTTCGCGTTGTCGAAAAAATATGAGAGTCGGTGATAATATACTCCTTTTGGAGTATCGTAAAAAGCGACTAAAAAAAGAAAAATTCAGGGACAGGTCAGCACACTGTCAGTGGGTTCATATGTCCTATTAATACGGGTTCGCGTACCCGGAGACCACAGCCAATAGTAACATCCTACATTACCCCATATTCCTAAGTATTTCGCAACATTCCCCTCAAAAGTCTGCATTCCTACCACATCCCCCTATCCCTACCAATACCTTACAGTCGAAGGCGATACTCTCCAATGAGCAGGTGTGTTGTAGGCGAACGCTTCTTCAATTCCAAGTTTAAGTGTTAGCTCGTTATAGTTAAAACAAAATCTAGACATGAAAGGTTTTCCACGCTTCCTCCTTGACAGGTTTAATTTTAACGTGAAATTTGGCCATCTAATCTAATCTCATAACTTCCGCTCGGGCGAGCGTGTCTAACGCTCGTGAACGCTTCGTTAAACAAAAGCGGTTTCTTAAGAACGACCAACGAACAGCGAACAGCGAACAGCGAACAGCGAACAACGATACTTTTAATCAAATCGCGTCCAAAGTAATATAACATTCAGTAGAAGCGATGCTTTGATTTAGTTCTGATAGACATATGGGAAAGTGTATTATCGCAGTATCGAGAAAAGAAACTAAAATGGTTGTAGTAACCTTAAAGAAGCGGTTGCCATTAAGAGTAGAATGTTTCTTCTATACCTTTCCAGAAAATTCTTGCATCCGCCGTTTCTATAATCATAGCTTAGGACTTTGCAAAGGAACAGCGTTTGTTTTCTTATTCGTCTAAATGATGTGTTGAATAAAATACGAGATGAGTGGGTCGTTCACCTGATAGTAAGTGACACGCCCGCCCATTACAAGATGGCGCTAGCTAGAATGGTATTCGTAACACCAAATTGCGCTCGTCGCTTTGAGACATAGATGTTAAGCCTCGATACCTCAGTAATTACGCTATCTACAGCGCCCTTCAAACCGAAACACACTAATGTTTGCATATTACTATTTCGCGGCAAAGATAGGATCTGCGGTGGTAACTAGCTACGCAGTCTCCGGCAACGGAGATCTACCACAAGTATATGACATCTGAATACAGTTACGATGACGTATGTCATTCACATTAAGCTCTATGCTTACGTTAGATGTTAAGTGTTATTACCAAAGTAATTTTATTAGCTACATCATCATCATCATTTCAACCGATGGACGACCATTGCTGCACATCGGTCTTTTTAATTTGTTCACAGAACACGGTCTTGCGCTGTTCAATCCAATGGCTCCCAGCGATTCTTTTTAAGTTCTGTCCACCTCGTTAGGGCTCCGCCAACGCCGCGCTTTCCGGTGCGGAGTAGCCATTCCAGCAATTTAAACGTCCATCGTCTCTACGAGTTATGTGCTCCGCCATAACTACTTCAGCCTCGCGACTTATAGGGCTATGTCGGTGACCTAGGTTTTTTTTTTCTGTGGATATCCTCACTTCTGATTTGATCCTCCAATCATCGCCCTCTCCATCGCCCGCTGTGAAACTCTGAGCTTTCTTATGAGACCCATTTTTTTTAACGTGGTGGAAATGCCTCATACCTGCCTGCTCATACCCGTCCTCGCGGGGGCAAGCACATGTTATTTCGGACTTGCATCGACTAAAACCTCCACGATGTTCAAACTCATCGCATGATGGCGGAGTCACGGAAACGCTTTCGCACCATTCGCGACCCCGCCGGCGCTGGCTGCTTTCGTAGCCCCTTGGGAGGGAGGGATAAACCCTCCCTTTCCACCTCCACAGAGGCACGCCAGAATATACAGCACGCCTCTTCCTCGACCTCCTGCTGTCGCGCGAGCAACGAATTCCTCCAAACCCGTCCTAGAGGCCATGGGAGCCAAGAAAGAAAACTTTTCCGGCTCCCTGTGGCGGATCCGATGTTGGTCCCGCCGCCACCCGTTCTTAGTCACAGAGGGTATTCCCTCCGCGATTCCACCTCGGCTACAGAAGTCGGTATAAAACCGCCCCTGTAGCCTGACCGCAAAGGGCAGCATAAAGCCGCTTCTGCAGCTCCGGCCGCTCCGATGAGCTCCAGTTATCCAACCGGTGTTCTAACCTGGAGCGGCTGCCTCGGGCCGGCCCTTCGTCGCGGGCCAGCTGGATAGGTTCCTCTTCGCTTCACCGTGAGGGACCACACCACGGTTACTGAGCCTCTTCGCCACGACAAGGCGAGAACCTGTTGGGGGGCTTATGAGACCCATAGTTTACGACTAAGTTTAGAAGTCGTAAGTCATCACAGAGTAGCTACAGTGATCTTTTATGGGTAAAATAAAGTTATTTTTGCACAATACTACTTGGTAATAATATAAAATGCGGCAGTAAACCTTGATGACCTCCCGTTGGAGTCGTAGCCGGTCAGGTAGAGAGAGCAAACTGCGGGACGGGCTCTCCCGGAATAGCGTAAAGAGGCCGCGGTTGTGTTCCGAACAGAGATCCTGTGATATCTCCAAACGTCGAAGGTTGGTGAGGAAGGACCTCCGAAGCGGTTTTAGTGTGTAAAATCTCGATATAATTCTGACTTCCCCAAAAGACAGGATATCTTTTCGGAGATTGCTTACCCGATTCTCAAAAAAGATGGGTTTCTGTTAGAGACCTAGCAATAACGGTTCCGATGGTTAAGTTTTATTTATCGAACCTAAGCTATATAAATACTGGGGAACGTAGTTGGCGGAATCTTAGGAGAGCGACTCTTCATGATTCTGGTGATGTAGGCGCTTTAAAGTCATAGCGACACTTACAGCTTATCTGATTTTGGCCTAGTGGATTCGGATCCAGGGCCTGTTAAAGCGGCTCTGAGATAAAGACCTGCACTGAAAAAGCCCGCTCCACGTCCAAAAGCTTGGGAATGGTATTATTCAGCAACAACTTGACCATCACCTAGCGTACTCGTCCCTTACTCTGCTATATATGGCCCATACTCCTTTACGGCTGCGAGGCGTGGACAGTCAAAGAAGACCTTCGGAAGCAGATTGAAGCTTTCGAAATATTGGTATATTGCCGTATGTTTAAAAACAGCTGGGTACAGGAGGTGACCAATGAGGAAGTTAACGGGGAGTGAAAGCGAAACGGCAGCTTAAAAAAGCAGAAGACAGCATATCTAGAACATATAGTCCGAAATGCTAAATAAAGTCTTCCACAATTAGAAATAATGGGGAAAGAAGCCGGAAAGAGAGAAATCGGTCGTAGAAATAAGGTATGGCTGAACGACATCCAGGAGTGGACCAAGATAAAGAGCGCCGCGCATCTCATCTACCTAGTGGGCTACAGGAATGGATTCGCAGGTCTGGTGTCCAATCTTCATTAGTTGGAGGGGCACAAGAAGAAGAAGAAGTTATCAATAAAGTAAGATGTGATAATGTCCATGAGCTTTGGTTCAGCAATGAGGGGCGCAACGATACAGACGTAATACATAAATCAATACGAAATCCGGTGACATTTATACCGAAACGGAATTTGAGTCGGAGCTGCGGCGTCGGTGTGTCGCTGACACCCCCTGGGAAATCATCGCTTGGGGTGTGTACCATTAAATATGCGTTTAATATTTTATTTTGCTTCTCTATATAATCACACATTCGACAGTCTGCGACATGATCTATATGTAGTAATATTATATACCGCGGAAGGTATAAGGGTTTAAAAGTAACGTCGATGGTACCACTATACTCATGGTAGGACTTTGTTGCAGGAGACTATCCAAGTTTATTCCGGATTAAAGAGCGCTGTAGCTAGTGAAGTTACTGAGGTAACGAGACTTACTTTATGTCTCAAGGAGACGAGCGCAATGTGGTTCAGTATATATCATAGCAACTAGCTACATGTTGTTAAGGATAAACATATCACTTACCATCAGGTGAACGTCCCGGTCGTAGAATAAATAGAAGAAACTTGAAAGTGTCTGTTCAGTCTATACTCTTGAACTACTGAACCAACGGTTCCAGTACATCAATATTTTATATCAGCGATACCGTATCTATAGTAAGAGTGCCCTTACGGGTCTGTAGGGTCCGTTGGTAACCCGCTGCGCTGCCCTTTCCATTATTAACTCCCTGCAACCCCTTCTGTTAGTAACATTTCGTAAAATCCATTCTTAACTGATCTATACTCGGCAACAGGAATATTACTACCAAGTTTCAAATCTGCTGGCCTTATGATTCCAGAGATATCGTGATGCGATCGTGATCTCTTATATATATAGATTACATACATTGCTGGAGAATTAAGAGAGAGATAGGGACATTTTGATGTTACTGGATAGAGGACATGGATGATACCGGATAGAGGACAAGAGAAACGAGATATAAAACTAGGAGTAGGTATTTAGTTATCGGGGGATGACACACGTAAATGGAAAGTTTTATTAAATGTGTACAGGAAGGAAAGAAATAGAATGTATGATAAAGCATATTTTGTTATTGTAGCTTCGTACGGATATCAAAATTAGGATCAATTAATTCACATCGTATTGTGGACATCAGTTAAGGCAAATATGATGGGTTGACGTAAGGACATCCTGCTTCAGCAGAAATGACATCTTTGATTACCTACGTTCAGCGAAGTGCCTTCATGGTGATGTGAGCTTGTTACTTCCAGAATACTTATACAACATGAAAGCTAATGATTATAACTAGACTAAGTTAGCTACAAAACGGATATACCTGTATACTTTAGTTAATCTCATATCTAAATGGTAATAATTATTTTTTTACTCCAGTAACAAAAATAAAGAGCAAATAGAAGAATGGGTCGTCGACAAATGTATCATCATCATCCATTTTCATCTTTCCAATACTTAATAGATCTAGCTTGTTGCGCAATAACCTTGGGCTATTAAGCACAGGACTAACATAACTAAGCCTGGCCTATCGTAAAAGACGACTAAAAGAGATTCCAGCATCCACAGGCTTTGAAGATGAGAGTCAATATTGCCTCTTAAATGAGTCCAGGATGGACGAAATTTATGAGGTCTCGTGTTTGATGTAGCATCAACATGAGGGTACTTAAGAAAATTAAGGCTTTCTCTAGGATGTATTTAGATATAGTGTAGGGATTAGGTGGATTCCGTAGATCTCGGAGCCTTCAGCATTGCACTGAGGATGACTACTGAAGGGGTTTTAGTGGGTATAAATTCTACACAACTCTGGTTTCCCCCCAAAAGCATCTTTTGATTTCCTTCCTTTTCTTGAAAGAAGATGGTTTCACTGTCTCCGTGATACAACGGCTAAACCCTTGTTGATTTAAGATGCAGTTGACAGAGATGATTGGAGGATCTTTGAGCTGGCTTGAGTAGTATTATGATGTTCCGATAGTCAAACTTTTTTTAAATTACGAAGGAACGTAACAAGTGAAACGTTTATCTAATGATATATGATACAGCTGCCCATGACAAGCGGCGCTAATTAGTATGATAATATATACAGCATCACATTGAGTTCGTCGTCTTGAGACATAAGAAATTAAGCATAGTTACTTCACTAATTTCACAAGCTACAACGCCATTCCAACCGGAAAACAGTAACGTTGGCATACTACGGTTCTTAATAGGACTTGTGCTAGTACCTACCTAGATTGTCTTCGGTATCAGAGGTATACCACCAGTGTGTTATTTAAATGGAAGCCAGAGCCTACTCTTTCCTATCTACAGTTCCTTGTGACATTACATTGTGTGATGTTTGGATCGTGTATCTTATGTAAAAAAAAACTAAATCTTCGCAGCTTTTAGACAATGAAATCTAAAATAGATTTTAGTTAGTACGATGATTGCTGAAGTTTAGCAGCGATCAGACAGGAAGACGCAAAAGTTGTAATGAACGCAATAAGAAAGATACTTACTTACTCATCTGGCGCACCGACCCAAAGTGATTCTTGGCCTTCGACACAAGAGTGCGTCAGCGTTGTCTCTCCCTCATTGCCTCTTGCTAGTCCATTGCTTGAAGCTCAGTTAGGTCGTGCTGTACAGCGTCCTTCCAGCGATATCTGGGCCGGCCGAAGAGGGGCCGGCAAATCCTAGTCTTGATGAACACTTTTTTGACGTTACAATCGTCTCCCATCCTTAGCATGTGGCCCATCTAGCAAAGTCTATAGGCTTTGACTTCTCCCGTGACGTTGGGAAAACAATAAGAAAGGTACTAAAATTTAATAATTAACTATTGGAAAATTGATTTAATTAGCAACTAACTCCTGGTATCCATTCAGCGATGTTAACCACGCAACGAATTAAAATATAACTAGTATGGCCATAAATACTGTTACATAAAAACTTTTCTATTTTTCAACTTTTTAATTCTTTTAAATTTGGAACACGTGTATTATTTTAAAAACCTTTTTCGATTTTGCGCGATTTCACATATTTTTTCGTGTTCCTTATCAAATTACAATATGGAATGGGGTGGGTAGCGGGTATGGAGCCGGTCCGGTCAGTCATATTCCAGACACTTCGAAAGCTTGCTATCAGCCGTATGTTCGTATATCGTACTATCAACAGACATAACAACACTTCCTCTGTCGAAGACCAGAGAAGAGCGGTGCGGCCACGTGCTGTGCTGTTAGAACCACAAAAGCTGTTAGTGCTATGCTGTTAAAGCCAGAATTCGTCGGAACACCATTAGGAAGCAAAAAATGTTATCGCGATTGGATGAAGATTCCCGCTGGGACTCTGCCGCGTATTATAAAACAAGACCTGAAGCTCGGTGCTTACCGCCGATACACAGGACATGCTCTGAATCAATCTTTGCAATTAACGATGGATGGAGTGGAGTGGATCGATCAAAACACGTTCCGTCGCGATGCAAGAGGCAGGCGAGAGGCGCACAAATATCCTCTTTACAGATGAAAAAATTACACGATTGAAGAACACTGAACACTGCAATAAGCAAAATGATAAAGTGTACCCTCACAGTTCTAAAGAACCTGCTGAAGTGGTGCTGGTCGGAAAGGTACAACGTGGTCATGGTCATCATCCTGTGTCAGTATTGGTTTGGTGGGGCGTGTCTTATTGGAGAGTCACAAAACTAAATTTTTGTGAAAAAGTAGTGAAAACTTCAGCCAGAGTGTATCAAGATACTTCTCAGCAATACGCTTTTTAAAAATATACCGTGGACTTTCCAGCAGGACTCTGCACCTGGTCACGAGGCACGAACTATCCAAGCCTGGCTTGAAATCATCGTTCCGGACTTTATAAGAGCTGCGACTGGCGTTCATCAAGTCGAGACTTCACCCCTTCAGAATTTAAATTATAGTCAGTTTTAGAGGACATGGCCTGCTGCTGCTCTAAACGACAGGGCGATATTGAGTTACTTAGAAAATCTTTGGAGCAAGCAGCGAGGAGTGGCGGTGGTGGAAGTATCCCTTGGAGACAGTGCGTAAATCCATAGATTCGTGATACGTGGACAAACAGATTAAAGGCCTGTATAAAATCCAAACGTGGCCTTTTCGAATGGAATATTGTTTTTTTAATTTTTTGCTGATACTAATAAATAGTTAGATATAAATTTTAATAAAATTACATTACTTCGTTAAAAAAAATGCATTGTCATTAGTAACAGAACTCATGGCCGCACTAGGTACCATTCGAACATACAGAATGATTAAACTTAACGTTAGATGGATAACCAATGCCGTTAACAGCATCAGTTTATACTGGCGGCAGGTCTCTGTTGTTATAGACCGTCTAAGTAAGTTCCACCGCAGCTCCTATTGTAGCCGACAGACAGTATGGTGTTCCGGATATAAGGGTAGCTAATAAAATTACTGGGTAACGAGACAACATCTTACGCTTAAGGCGACGATTGTAATATGGTGCAGTGTATATGGTCCCAACTAGCGCCACGTTGTTTTGGGCAGGCGTATCACTTACCATCAGCTGAACGTCTCGCTAGTCTCATCGCGTCGTTAAAAAAAAAAACATCTGCCGGATATAGGCCTCACCGACATAACTAAATATATGAGTATAATAACTTTTATTGGGAATGGTAATTTAGATTTAATTTGCGAAAACGAATTGCGTCCCCCGAAGTAATTTTTTTTTCTTTCAATAATTTCTTCCACTTCTTACGCTAAATTTCCTGTTATTCAAGAAAGAAAATTAATTACGTATTCCCGTGACCCCGTGACCCCAAAAGTTCGCCAGCTCAAATGAAATTTGTATATTCAAATGATTCCAATTGGAGACGTAATATGTTAATGTGACTTCCATTTTACCGCTTCGTTATAACTTTAAGCTCCTACGAGCGGCCATTTTAGCTTTTTTTATTAGACGTAGGTACGAAACAGGCGGGACGTTCACCTGATGACAAGTGGTCAGCCTGGCGATAACAACGTCGCCTTAGGATGATATAAGCAACACCACATTGCACTCGTCGCTTAAAGACACGATGTAAATCGTCGTTATAGTCATTTGACTAGCTACAGCGCCCTTCAAACCGAAACACAGTAATGTTTACACACTAACACTTAGTGGCAGAAATAGGAGCTACCGTACCTAAGTGGCACCTTTTTTATGTCATTTGAAATCTTCTTTAAAGATACCCAGCTTCAGGAGAGAAGATAATATTATGTGGGGCTTCTACCTACTAAAACCCACTCGGTGATATTCCTCGGTGCAATAGGAAGGGCTCCAGGATCGCCTATGGAATGCGTCGGTGCCCCTCTGCACTTTGGCTAAAACATGTCACGGAAGCGCAAAGCCTTCCTTAGCACCCACGCTGTACTACGGCAAATACAAGACCAACATGCATATGCTGCTTCTCTAAGGCTCGCTTATTGAGCTCTGAGGATCCCATTCTCAATGTCAACAACCCGAGGACACTTTTAGTCGCCTTGTGCGACAGGCATCGAATACCTTAGTACTATTTTTAATAGCTACAGGGATGATCTACATGGTGTAGGTACCTACCTGAGGAGTCTCCGGCAAGCAAGATCTACATTATCAGTTTCTAACCTTAGATGTTACTTATTTTTAACTTTATGTTATTTAAACGTTAATAAACATTCAAATAGAGATCTGCGCGAAGAAATTAAATTATAGTGTTGGTTTGTAATACTTAATGTATTTACTTCTGGAACTTAGGTTTCTTCTTTACAAGGAGAGTGTCTAGACGATTTATCTTCTAAGTTAAAACTGTTGTTGTTAAGATATCTATTGTGCCTTATAACATTTGAAAACTTAAATAATATATGAGTTTTTGATCTTTCAGTAGTAAAGAGGCGAAGGTTTGATCAACTGTTTAAGTTTCCGGGTGTAAGGGATCCTTTATTCACACAACAACTCACGGGACCCACCTGCTCGTGGTGCATCCTCCTAATCAACAAACGAAGTACTGGCTGCCACCAACACGCATTAGGTCAGTGTGGTGGGAAACGTTCGAAATCCTCCGCATATTAACTCCTGCAAACGACAACCCTTACTACTCAACGGTACCGGAGGCTATCCTGACTGTGTGAAGGAACCGCTGGATGCCAGCAGCGTAGAACCCATTGATGTTTAGGGGGAGGGGAGTGTCTGGCGGTGGTCGTCTACAGCTGACGATGATTAAGTCTTCGGTGAAAGAAAAAATCACAAGCATACCGATATATTCAAAAAACAGATTCCGTAATCTCGCGAGTAACTTTAACCCGCACATTGCTGTTGTGATAGATAGGGTTCAACTCTTCTCCTGGGAAAAGCTCCATGTTCAGCAAAAGAAATATTAATGTATTATGTTATTGTGAAAGAATAACTAATAATTCTTAATATTTTTTGTAGGAAACACAAATTTTTATTGTCATTTATGAATGTTTATTGATTTAACAAATTTTCCCCGACGTTGTCCTGCCTCCCTTAGCGCTAAGCCAATGCAGATACAGTGCTAAAGATGTCTATAGGAGTCCGAGACACAGTTTTACTTGTAAGAATTTCATTCGTTTAGGGGGTGAACTTTAAAATTCAAATCACAAAGGCGTTCAGTTATTTTTCAATTAGGAAGAGCTCAGGAAGTTGATTCAGGGGCGGGGCCTTTAAGCGGCTCTTACAATAGACGTTAAAAACTTCGCGAGGGCCAAGACAAAGATGAAGTGGATAATTCGCTTATTATCATATTAAGTTTAATAGACTATGTTTCATTGCAATCGTGCTGCCGATGAAATGTTTTTACTTGGCAACGATTTTTTTACTTTTTGTCAATATTCCGTACAATTTTTAACAAAAGAAAGTTTTAGAGTTTTTTCTTTTATTATACATTTAAAGGACAAGACGAGCGGGACGTTCAGGTAATGCCTGCCGTAACAATGTGGCGGTAGTTAACGTTATATATACTGCACCACATTGTGTTTCTTGCTTGACACCTAAGATGTTGAGTCTCGTTACCGCAGTAATTACACTAGGTTCAACGCCTTTTTATCCGGAACGCAGTAATATTTACTCAATTCTGTTTGGCTACAGAGATTGGCGCTGCGGAGGTACACACCTAGACGGTCTCCAGCAAGAGCTTGTGTAGATGAAGTAATCACTCATCAGCCACAGACGTCTTCTGCTGGATATAGACCTTCCTTAAAGATCTCTATGTCGATCGGTCATGGGCACAGTCAGTATGACCTCCGGTCATAAGAGAAAACTAGCCAAAATATCGAAGTTATTATGTTATAAATATTATTATTATATTAGAATAGAGTAAAGTTGTTTTAATACAAAGTTAAGTAAGTAAAATTTGTTATGTATTCGTTATTAAAAGTTAACTGTTTGTAGCAGTAATATTAATTGGCCGTCGGTGGCAGTGTCTGGTAGAGGCTGCCAATTTGCATGGATACTGTCCGTGTAAACTAAACGGCGTCCATGTAAACATCGGTTCATAGTCGGCGTCGTTTGGGCAATAAATTTACTGGCTGTCGTTAACTAACAAGCCTTGTAATTTAGGGTCCCTTCCTGCGCAGACGGGGGCCGTTCTACATGGCACACTGCGGGCACTGGTGCGGTTTCAGATTTACGTCATGTCCGCTTCAACGTTAAGAACGAGTCGCCTCTGCTAGACTTTAATAAATGAAGCTGTGAGAATGATTTTATTATAATCAAACTTAACGTCACAAATACTATTGTATACGAGATGAAGACAAATTTCCTTTAAATGGACGGCATGTGCATTCTACTGAATTTCAAGAGTTCATAACAAACATTTACTTTGTGTATCTAAGTTGTACTTAGTGATTTTTTTTGACTGATATGACCTCAAGAAAAGGTACCTACGCCTTTCCTATCAAGAATTGATTACGTCCCTGACTGAGATTACAACAATCTTCCTTCATCGATAATACCAAATACAACGTGGGTGGCTTCAGGAGAAGAGTGAATACGCTGTTACTAGGCTAGTGCGCCTTACCACCACAGTCTGCATCACCACGTAACTGGCGGGATCACAGTCAAGCGCTGAGCTTGTCGATATAGAAAACAAGTAATTAGATCGCTTTTCGTTACTTTGTAATTTATTTTTAAACTTTTAAAGTTGTATAAAAAACGTGTTTTCCATTTTCAGTGTTTCAAGCAAACGTTTCTTTCTAGCTCTTAAATTACACAAAGTAATTAAAAGCTATAGCGGATAGAAAGTTCAGTAAAAAGAACTTAACTAGTGAAAACATCTACTCAGGAATTTAATTTAAGACAGTGTTTACCTGTTTCGCCGGAGCATTAAGGCTCCACAAAGTAATGAGCCATTAATTTGCCACCACGAGCGACCCACGCAAGTGCAGCGGCGGCGCTGCCTCAAAGCGAACTGCAAACAGAGAACCCTGAGAGAGTTTTGTTTGTATTCACTCACTTCCGCTAAGGTAAAAAATTCAAACTAAATGCTACAGTAATATATATATATATATATATATATATATATGTACGGGACATTTATACAATTTATAATGTAAGTAATATATAATATTTATTGTAATTGTTCATCCCTCGTTTGGACGCTCGTCTGGGATTTGAGTCCAATACGTCCACCACTCTTAACGTCGAATCATCTGGCCTAAATAAAAACTTGTATTTTAGAAATAACACTGCTTTATCGCACACACCTCTTTAAATTTCCTTCCCATAACAACGTGGCGCTAGTTAGGACGATATACACGGCTCCACATTGCGCTCGTCTCGAAGTCCGAATAATTTCAGTACTACGCCATTACTTTACCGGAACAAAGTAATGTTTGCACAGTATTGTTTGGCAGCGGAAATAGGAACAGCTGGTGGTAGCTACCTAGAACGTCTCCGGCAACCGGTAAATTAACAGAAAAGATACTAATTATGGGCTTTTTCATTATAAAGAGTGGAGACTTATGAGAAACCTAAACAGTCTCCGGCAACAGACTTGTACTAGTTTTTTAGATGATTCTGATTGTCTTAATGTTTTTATTATTTACACAACAATAAATTGGCATTGATCGGAGGGGCTGGTTGAGGGGTTGTTTGGTGCGTTGAATCTTTTTTTTTTGTGTTCCGTAGAGGCATCCAGGGAAGATTGTGCGATAAAATTATCCTAAAATACCGGCCCTCCTGGGAGCAGGAACAGGATCGTAAAACTCGCGCTCGCTGATAATAAAAGTACGGGGAAGCGATGTTGAAGATTTTATCTTGACGGTGATAAAATTATGACACTAAACCATACTGTGCGTATATTCTCACTTCACATGGCAAAGCGATGAGAACAGCAAGACGGTGACCTGGTGGTGAGTGCTGTCTAAAACTATTTAGCTCTGGTTAGTATGTTTGTACTGAAACATTGTGTTTGTTGCTATCCAGATATATGAGATGCGAGATCTGATTTAGATTGGGTTCCGCCAAACAGTAGTGTGCAAACATTACTCAACCTGAACCTGAAGATCTGGTCACTTGTGTCACGGGTTTATTACCTATCACAGGCACCAACGATCCACAGGCATATTGTTAAACGTTATACGTAACATAACACTTTTAATTGTAATTTCTTTTGGTTTGTGGTGATCAATAAAAAAAATTACTGTGTTCCGGCTTAACGGACGTTGTAGCTGGTGTAGTTACTGGGGTAATAAGACACGACATGTTATGTCTCAAGGCGACGAACACAATGTGGTGCGGTGTGCAACATCCCATCTAGCGCCACATTGTTATGAGCAGACGTTATTACTTCTCATCAGGTGAACGTCTCGCTCGTCTTTTCGCTTACTTAAATAAATAAAAGGTTATTCGGGGTGGAGGGAGAGTAGGTCTGTTGTGGTTACCTATACGGTCTCTATTAGAAGTGGCTTACCATCAGTAACGTCATACGTCGTTAAGCACTTTAGGAGGCTTTCATTCGTTTGATTTCGAAACATTCGTCCGGTCTGTGCGACGCTCGTATAAATTACAAATTCTCCACCCGCAATATGAAATTTCATCATTCCTCTGACTTTGATTAAAATATCTTTGTTAAACGGAGCGTAGCACGATCCTTTCTACCTTTGCATTTGCAAATTACAATTTTTATCATCAGTGCAATTATACTACAATATTTTTTTGTATAGACTCGACCATAGGTGTCCAGTCTTCTGAGAACTACCGCCTTATAAACAAATATAACTAGTATGGCCATAAATACTGTTACAGAAAAACTTTTCTATTTTTCAACTTTTTAATTATTTTGAATTTGGAACGCGTGTATTATTTTAAAAACTTGTTTCTATTTTGCGGCATTTCTCATAAATTTTTTCGTGTTTATTATCAAATTACAATATGGAATGGGGTGGGGGTGTTAAAGAAAATAGTATTGTAGTGATCGCCTTGCACAAAGTGGATATGGAGCCGCTCCGGTCAGTCATATTCCAGACACTTCGAAAGCTAGGTATCAGCCATATGTTCGTATATTATACTATCAACAGACACAACAACAGTTCCTCTGTCGAAGACCAGAATAGATCGGTGCGGCCGCGTGCTGTGCTGTTAGAACTACAAAGGCTGTTAATGTTATAAAAGCCAGAATTCGTCGGAATCTCATTAGGAAGCAAATCAAAAAATCTTATCGCGAGAAATGAAGATTCCCGCTTGGATTCTGTCGTGTATCGCGTATTATAAAAATAAGACCTGAGGCTCGGTGCTTATCAGGTTACGGTCGATATAAAGGACATGCCCTAAATCGATCTTTACAATTAAAGATGGATGGAGTGGATCGATCAAAACAAACAAATATTCTGTCGCAATATGCAGGTGAAACGCACAAAAATATTCTCTTTACCGATGAAATAATTTTCACGATTAAAGAGCACTAAACACTACAATAAGCAAAATGATGAAGTGTACGCTCACAGTTCTAAAGAAGCTGCCCAAGTGGTTGTGGTCGGAAAGGTACAAAATCACAATCTTTTCCTACCACGCTGGCCCAATGCGGATTGGTGGGAGCCAGGGCCTCGTTTGTTGATTGGCAGTGTGCACCACGAGCCGGTGGGGTTTGGTTTGATGACGTGAATTGTTGTGTGCGAACACCCCTCCATTATCTATAGTTTACAAATCTAAAAGTAAGTTTTGACGTGTTGAAGTTCGCGTAAGTTTACCGATCTGAACAGTGCAGTAACTTTCATTTAATTAATCATCATCGTCGGATACATACACAACTGGTACATTTTTATTGTAGCGCGATTAGAAAGAGAGAATTGACTTCGAATTTGTGATTATTAATACATATTACCGATCCTTGTGGAGATCTTTGAGACAAGCCTTTGTTCAGCACTGGACGTTTGTCGGATGATGATGAGAAGAGAAATTCGAAATAATTTTCAATAATAATAATAAAAATGAAATATAATTCACATCATCAATCGAAAGATCATATCCCAGCAGAGGGCTCTCATAAGTATTTCCATTCCAGCGCTGCTGGAAGCGACTTTTTTGGAAGACGAAAAAAGGTGGCTTAATATTTTTTTCACTATTTCGGTTTATTATTATCACTAGACGACATAACTATTTGCGATAATACAGTTAAATTAAATTATAATACGTTGTTAATAGTTTGGGCGAGTTAAAACATCAAAGCGTTTCGCTCATGTTTTATTAAAGCCTAAATATTTCGCACGGCGTCGCGCTCTCAAGTGTCCTCGCCATAAATCCTGCTTCGTCAGACTTTGCTTTGCTCGGAGCGCCGCGGCCGCTTTACTTGTCGCCCCGTCCTCCTCCTCCTCCTCCTCCTTGCCTCCCTACACCCTACTCCTCGTTGAATTTCAATAGAATTAGATCAAGAGACCGTTGCATGTTTCTCGCGCCGCCTTTTCTTAAATATTTTTTTTTCGAGCAAGCTGCGTGAGAATCTTGCTGCTAATAGTGTTTAAGGAAAAAAATTGAATAAAGTAACCTACTCCTTTTAAATATTATATATTTTATCCTTTGCCGTTCACTGATGTAAATATATGCAATTGAATGATATGAATGTACCTTCCTAGAATAGATAAGTTGGAGTTAGGATGATCCTGTAGGATGAGCATGCCCTGACGATTTTACTACGTACGACAAGGTTTGAAAAGTCGAAAGTGAGAATAATGTGTATTCCTACCGCCCTCACAACGACTCTGACGAGGACGATAGCTGTGTCATTGTTTCTAGAATAGTGCAAAGTAGTGATGGATAGACCGCAGAAGACGACTCTCTACAGGGTTTTCTGGTTAAAAATCTCCACATAACCCTGTAATTTCCGTACGTTGGCTATCATTTGGAATATTTCCCACTGAATAGAAGCGATCGAGTGAATCTGGGAGAGAGAGTCGATTCATGAGACACAAGTTAAATTTCTAATTCGGGTACCAGTGGCTTCAAATGCCGAAGACTTGGTTGGAAGATAGTTCCCGCACAACAACTCACGGGATCCAAGCCAACCTCAATTGCTCGTGGTGCACCCTGTTAAGCAATAAACGAAGCTCTGACTCTTATCAACTCGCATTGGGCCAGCGTGGTGAAAATGGCCCCCATCTCCCCGTATACATCCCTACCCGATCGATGTTGGAATCTTTGGGACAGGCTTCCAGCAGTGGACTTTGTCGATTTATATTTATCTTTACCTTTGTATTTGCCTTCGGTTTTGTCTTCGCTTTTGCTTTTATTTTTAGTAGAAAAAGAGAGACGAGAAATTTTACTGCCTTTGCCGAAATAATACCTTTAAGAAGATCTTGATGACGCTCTTTTCGGATATAAGTATTATAATAAGAACCAAAAAGAAGTAATTTTTATACTGTATCTCTTTAGTCGATGAAAAACTTGAATAAATTGAAAGCAGTATAAGCTGATTACCAACTATTAGTCGTTATTGTAACGTCCGCTTCAAAATCTGTACCTCACATACTTTAGCACGGTGTGTCCGGTGGCTTAGCGCTAACGACCAAAGTTGCCCACGTTCCCAACTTTGTTAACATGCATTTGTATCGAAGGATAAATCAATAGGTTTTATCTAATACATCCCTCTGTGTAAAACTATTTTACATCAGGCGCAGGTGCACATGTGCACGTAGGATATCCCAGAGCAACACCACGAGGGCAGCCATGGTAGGGATTTATACGTTGTTGTTATCTAAATATTTGTGTGTTGTTATTATCTAATTATTATTCTCTAGAAGTATCTTTAGTAGATTTATTAAAATGAGTTACGAACGCAGCGATGCCTTTTTTCGCAACCTATCAGCAAGAGAATCTTGAAAACCTAGAAATCTAGATTTTTCACTGATGAAGTTACTCGGATAGCGAGATTTAACAGTTTAGGTGACGAGCGCAATGTGGTGCTATATATATTATCCTAACTTGCGTCAAATTGTTATAAGCAAGCGTATCACTTACCATCTGGTAATCCATTTGTTCGTCTCGTCGAATAAAAAAAAGAGAAATGAAATGTATTTCACGAAAGTAGCGTTATTTGTCAACTCGGAGTTTACTTTACATTATTTGTAAACATTAACGAAGTAACTTCCGGCGAAGTTTGCGAAATTATGATAACAAGTGAGTTTATATAAGTTGAGAATTCGCTAACGGAAAGTCCGCAAGGAGAAATGTTTTAAATATTATAAACCATAAGGAGGTAGCAAGGACTTTCTAAAGGAATATGGATAGATTTAATTTTTTTTTCTATGTTATTGTGTTTAGCGAAGGAAGCTAAAAGTGATTCAATTACATATAATTGTTTACTATACTTTATTCACACCGGTCGCGACGACCGGCTCTTTCACTCGATGGTAAGTAATACGCCTGCTCATAACAAAATCGTGCTGCTATGATATATATCCTGCTTCAGAATGCGCGCTCCGCCTGACACATAAGATATTTTACCTCAGTAATTTCACTAGATGCATCTCCCTTCAAACGGGAAAAGAGTAATGTTTGCACACTGTTTGTATGGCGGCAAAAATAGGCGACGAGCGCCACATGGTACGGTGTATATTCTAACTAGCGTCACTTTGTTATGGGTGGGCGTATGACTCATCATTAGGTGAATGACTTGCTCGTCTCGTCGCTTGATTGAAAAAAAAATATATAGACGAATTTTCTATGTAATTTAAACAATTGAGTTATTTATCGTTATCCATTATTTTATCATTTTCGCTAAGGAAATTACAGGCTTCGGTTACCGAATTATAAATAATACCTTCGCCGCCGGCCGTACACCGTTTCTTTTTGTTTCGCCTCCGTTGTTTGTTGTTTTCATCTTTTTTCAACTCCGGCTATTCTGTTTTGAAAGTGATAATATCTATTATCTGCTGGAAAGATCTTTTTTTCGATCTCTGTTAAAAAACAAAAACTCAAAACACAGTCGTATAAACGCGTTAAACAAACGTTTAGATAGAGATGCTTAGGTTATAATTTATTTTTTTATTACCTTATTGACTGTTTTAAAGTGGAGTGCTTTTTTATTTGATGAACCAAGGAGACAAGCGGGACGTTCCCCTTATTGTAAATCATGCACCTGAATACAACAATTTGCAGCTAGTCGAGATGATATACACAGCACCGTTACTCTAGTAATTGCACTAGCTACAACGCCGTGCAAATTGGTACACATTATCGTTTGAACACTACTGTTCAGCAGCAGAAATAGGCGCCACGGTGGTACCCAGACGGTTTCCGGCTACAGAAATTTATGACAAGTATTATGTCTAAATAAATTATTTACTACTTTATAAATAAACTAGCTGTTACCCGCCCGCTTTGATAGTGGTGAAATAAAATTAGACTGTTACTATGGCAACCGCATAATAAGAAATGAAAATGTTTATTATATTATAGATACTTAGAAATAAATTATTGAAGAACTTTGAAAATTCAAAACCTAAATAGCCTATAACCATCTAAAAATCATTTCGCGTCGAATGATCATGTTTCCGTGTTGATACTTTCACTAGTTTTCACGTGATTGGGGAACAAAGGAAACCCATTTTCGTTATTTATAAATATATATCATTAATTGTGATTCGTTTAACATCAGACACCGACTTACGTCCTTTTTTGTTATCAGGGGAAAATCTTCGAAAAGCCACCATGTCTTGAGGAGGACCCTCAGTGATCATGCTGTTGTTAGAAACCATCAAGGTAGGTTCTACCGCAGCTCCTATTTTGGGCGTAAAATAGTATAACGAAAACATGCAGCGCGCCCACTCCTCGGCCTCCTGCAGTCATGCGGTCGACAGGTTCGGAGGAACCGTAATACCGTAATTCGCAGGCAGTATGAAACCGTCCCTGCAGCCGGCCGCAAAGGGCGGGCTCCAGTTATCCAACCCGTATTCGAACCTGGAGCGGCCGCCTCGGCCGGCCTTCAACGCGGGCCGGCCGGGTGGGTTCCCCTTCGCTTCACCGTGTGTCGGGCCACGGTTACTGAGCCCCTCCGCCACGACAAGACGGGAATCCGTTGGGGGAACAAGACTTAATATCTTATCTAGCTGTACGTTGTTATGGGCAGGCGTATAATTTGCCGTCAGATGTAAGTCTAGTCGCTTCGTGTAATAAGAAATCCTGAGTGTATCGTTTTATAGCCTAGAACATTCCAATTACGTTAAGTAGCTCTGTATACTAGTAACTTTAGTATTTATACCAACTTTAATTAATGGAATATGTTTATTATAATTTCGATTAAAAATGTAGTATACAGTAATGAAAATATTTATTTTTCATTGAACAAGTTAAGAGAACCTATTTCCGTTAAAATACGCCGACTGGGGTGGAAATAACACAATCCCTACGAATATTATTGTAAATCGCATTGTTTACTTCCTGTAGAGGAAGCTATGTTAAGAAGTGATACGTTTTTCATACAAAATATTGTTTGCATTTTTTGTTTGGATATAGTGGTGGTATTGGTGGTAGGTCCTTTATGCTGGAGACGGTCCAGGTTGGTGCCGATGCTCCGATTTGAAGGTCGTTGTAGCTAATGTAATTACTGAGGTCATAAGATTCGACATCTTATGTCGCAGACAACGAATACAATGCTGAGTAATCACCCTAACTAATGCCACGTTGTTATGGACAGGCGTATCACTTACTATCTAGTGAACGTCTCGTAGCGTACGATTTGTTGAATAAAATAAAAGCTCAAATATTAAAATTTAATTTAAGTAACATCGTCGAGGCATTTCCACTTATATTTTTTGTACAATATTGAAAGAGGGAAACCTAAATAGAAAAAAAACAATAGAAAGAAGAGGTATTTTGTTTAATTTTTCGTCAAGTTTTATAAGTAGTATAGTATAGTAAATTAATTCCTTCACTTAAGTAAGGAAAAGTTGTTTATCTATCTAGATTCTAGATTAAGAAACGTAGTATTATTCTATACATGTGTTTCTTATACAACCACAAAGTAGGTAACAGTTTAATCGGTCAGTAATACATTCATGATGATGAGGGTGTGGTTAAAATATTTATATAAGTTTTGAAATTATATCATAACTCTTTATTAAGCGAGAACTGAGACTTTCTGTCAGGTCTTTTTTTATTCAACTGACTAGATGAGCGAGGTTGTTCACCTCATGGTAAATCATACTCCTATTCATAACGATGAGACGCTTGTTAGGATGATATAAAAAGCATCACTTTGCGCTAGTTGCTTATTACACTCATTAATAACACTAGCTACAGCACCCTTCAAACTGTAACACGGTAAGTTTTCCACATTACTATATGGCGGTAGAAATACGCGCTGCGGTGGTACCAACCAAGGGTAGGTCTCTATTGTCAGAGGACTAGTGGAGAAGTTTAAAAGTGAAATTAATTATGATGTTTTAAATAAATATATATATATATATTTAAAACGTCATTATACCTACTGGATGCGAGCAAAGTGGGACCAATCGACATGGTGATCGTTGGGGTGGCCTATGTCCAGCAGAGGATGTGTTTCGACTGATGATGATGAATTTTAAATATACAATTGGAAGGGCCGGGAGCGTATAGGGTTTCCGTTCACCTTACAGAGCCCAAGTCAACTTAACCTGCACTTAGTGCACCCTTATAAACAGAGAGGTTCTGACCACCCACCAACCCTGAGCCAGCGTGGTGGGGCTAAATCCCAATTCGCTCTCAATGAGCTATGCCTAGCAGTGGGCGTTATTCGGCTGATAATTATATATACAATTGGAAAGGAAACACTCGCTGGTGTATCCGGAGATTTCGACATTATTGTTTGATGCGGAATAATCAAAAGTCAATATAATTAAACTATGAAACTGAATTGTGGCCGCCGGAAGATAACGCCTGAATTGTGAAACAGAAGTCATGCCGCCGGATGCATTGTATTATTAAATGGACGATATCGATTATATAAAACTTTGCCCATATAAAACGCAACAATAATTTTACTTGCTATAGATAAAAAAGAGGTGCTGCTCGTGGTGCACCCTGCCCAAATCCCTCTACATAAGCAATTACAAACGACAGTCCCTGGTGCCTGGCTGTACTGCCATGAGGCCATGCTGTCTGTTGAAGGTTGCAGGAAGCCGTTGTAAGCAAACCAGCGCAGGACCGATTGATGTGGAGAATTTTGAGGAAGGTCTATGTCCGTTAGTGTACCTCCATCGGCTGATGATGATAGATAAAAGAAAAGTTGTAAAAACGGTGAAATCATTTTAGATAATTTCGACAATTTTAACGTTATTTTTTTCATTCTTCGAAGTCACGAGTCATGCTGGACGTTCACCTGATGGTAAGTAATACGCCTGCCTATAACAACGTAGCGCTACTTAGGATGATATGTACAGCACCACATTGTGCTCGTCGCCTAAGCTGTTATATCTCCTTACAGCAGTAATTTCATCAGATACAGCGCCCTAGCTAGTACCACGTTGTTATGGGCGGGCGTATCATTTACCATCAGGTGAACGCCCCCTCCCCATTTAGTCGCTTAATTTGAAATAAAAAAAATGGTGTCCACTTTGTTAAAACTTGTAACCAGAATCTTCTGTAGTTTTAAAGTCATTTTCCTAATGATGCTTGTAATTAATAGATGGATTTGTAAATAAGTAATTACCAGTAGAACATGACGCCGGTTATGTTCGCTGGTTTCTGGTATCATTCTGTGAAATAAAAAAGTATTTCTTTTTTAAAGAAATGTTATTCTGAACACTCAGCAAGCCGTACGAAATGTGCATAAAATTTACTTCAAACGTGCACACAAATATGCAGAATGGCGGACTCGCCATTGTAATTTACATATTAAGCTAAAATTGTTCTCTCTTTGTGTTCCATATATTGCATTACAAAAAACTAACTTGAATTGCTTAAGTTAAACCGAAATGCTGTAATGTTTAGGTTGGGCTTAATGAAAGTCAAGAAGAAGAAAGTGGCGGTAGGCCTCTGTTCTCGTAAACCGTCTAAGTAAATACTACCGCAGCGCATTGCGCAGCCGACAAACACGGTGAACGTTACTGTGTTCCGGTTTAAACGGCGTTGTAGTTAATAAAATTACTGGTGTATCGAGACAACATCTTATATCTCAAAGCAACGAGCACTATGTGGTGTTGTGTACATCATCCTATCGCCACCAAAAACGTCATGTAAGAATTCTCTTATAATGTTTATGTGCATATCAAAAAGTATGAGAAATGCATATATAACTCGTCAATTTGAATTTGTCTGCTTTTTTTATATACTACGAATCGACGAGACGAGCGTGACGTTCACTTGATGGTAAGTGATACGCTTGCTTATAACAATACGGCGCTAGTTAAGAAGCTATATACAGCACCACATTCCGATAGACGCTTTGAGACACGATGTTAAGTCTCGTTACTCCAGTAATTTCACTAGCTACAGCGTCTTTCAAACTGGAACACAGTAATGTTCGTTTAGAACTGTTTGTCGGGTGCAACAGGCGCTACGGTGGTACTTATCTGTCGCTGGAAACAGAGACCTACCACCAGTAGTAGTTCCGTCCGCAATATTATATTCAGTAGCACTTCTATTTGTTTAATATTTTTAGCAATATAATACACAAGTTGTAGTCTGCTATTTCAAAACGCAGTGGTTTTTTTTTGTATCTCCAACAGTTCCGTTTCCTTATCTAAAGGGAACATTTTTCACGTCATTCGGAGCCGTGTTAAACATTTATCACAACCCTTTTTATGTTATTCGACTCAAGATTTCCTTTTACACTTGCGGTGATATTTCATTGTAAAAACCTTTTCAGAATTTTAATCAACAATGGAATAATCTTAAAATAATATGAGTTAAAGCAACAGATAAGTGTTTAGTGTATAAAGTATTCAAAAAATATCTACTGTTATTGTAACCTAATATATTATAAGTTTCGGATTTTTTTATTTAATCGTATAATTTAAGCAAAAACGAAAAAAAACATTTAATTTCTTTTTTCATACATATATAAATAAATAACAGTTTATAAAACTTTCGTATAATAAGAGTTTTAATGTTAATAATAACTATTTAATAAATATCAGGTTATAATATCTGATATTTCATACACTGATAGTGCATGCAGAAAAAATTAAAGCGAATCAATGATAAATAAGAGAAAAAAAAAACGATATTGAATATTAGTAACCGAAATATTTATATACATTATTTAGGTAATAGCAAATATAAAAAAAATTATCAAAATATACGTACTGCGCATGCGTCAAAATATGACCCAAGCAACTCACTTAATATAAATCTGTACATATACAATCTGTTAAACCCTATTTATACCAGAACGGTTCAATGGTATATCATCACCCGATAGAAGCCCACTGCTGGACATAGATCTTCCGTAAAGGTCACATCGATCGGTTTTACTCTGGCCGTAGTAGCGACTTTCATCAGAAACAACGTTAGCGGAAATGGAAGAAATAACGATACACTGTAGTCAAAAAGTTTTTAAAGCATATCGCATACAAAAAAATGATTTATATAAATAATTTAAACATTATGTTTATAAAGCTAATTGATTGATTATTTCTGTACTTGGTATCGTCAAGTTTAAGTTACCGATAAAAATATAATATACAGTAAAGGAATATTAAAGGAATGTATTTGGTTTTAAGTAGGCAATGGGAACGGGTCCAAAGTCGTTCGCGTATGAGTCGACGTACGTATCTACAGCGGTCTATTGCCAACGAGATTGTGGAAAGGAAATTAAGTATGAACTCACGAGACATTTGGCGCACGCCTCGTCTGATAAACATCGCGGGCGAGGATTCTAATGGACTCCTTACTTAAAAAACATCAATGACTTATAACTTTATCTAACACATACATTTATTTTTAAAAGGAAATGAACTTGCTAATGTTGATTGTTTTTTTGTTCGTGGTAGAGTTTATTCGAAGCCTGATAGCTATTACCCTCATATTGTAAATGTTCTTCAACAGCAATGCTTAGAATCATCAACATCATCATCAGCCGATAGACTTCCACTGCTGAACTCAGGTCTCCTATGCTCCAAAGATCCCCACATCGATCAGTCCTGTACCGCCCGCATAGCCGGCACCAGGGCCCGTCGTTTGTAAGATTTCATATATCACCTTCAGTACAACGCTCGTTATCGACATGATCTCGTGAGTATTAGCTCGTTAACAGCAGCGCGCAGGTGCAGCGTGACGTCATCGTTCGACTTTCTGTGACAGAGGTGTTGGGGACAATCCAATGACATAGAATCACCATCATTAAATCAGTTACCATTCTGAATTAAAACTGTACCGCTTAAAAATTTTGTAATTGCAACTAAAATTCCTAAATCATTATCAACTTGTTATTGATTTAGATAAAAATGTCGTAGCCAGGGCGATGAACATTTTTATCGGTTTATAAGCACTTATCTAAGCATAAAGTTTTCACTCACGTAAAGTAGAAAGTTGAAATAAATTGGTGGTAACTTGTAACTAACTATACGAGTAGTCAAACCTTAACATGTCTAAATAAATATTAGGCAACATAAAAGGGTTCCGCACGCTGTACGGTAGCCTTTTATAAATCATGTTATAACTTATTTAACTTCGTCGTAAGTTTAAAGGTTGTTACCTTTTTACTTACAAGTCTCTCACTGGGAACACTTTATCCGATACATTGTAGTAGGGATAAAAATGAAAAGAAATGGTGAAAGGTAATTTAGATTAAATTCAAGTTGGTACATTGAGTGGGTTGTTTCTAAAACTTGAAACGAGACTTAGCTTATGCGTAAATATTTTTTTTTAAATGTTTCCAAGCACAGCATGAGACGGCAAATGGATCGACGAACTGATGAAGATAGCAAAGAACTGATGGATGGAGTTGGCATCGTACTAGTCGCTCAGGAAATCAATTAGGAATGACAACGTTTGAGCACTAGATCACATTAACCGAGTTGAGATTTTTTTGGGAAGCCTATGCTCAACAGTGGGCTTCCGTCACCTGATAATGACGATAACGATGATGTTTAGGACTAAGGTCATGTTGACCGGAGGACGATAATAGTTTGAAATGATAACGGCGATTGGAAGAATTTTGAATAATAAAAATTCAGAAGACAGAAAATCAATAGAGTTTTTTACTTCCGGTCTAAAGGAGGGTATAAAGAATTTGGTGCCGGTGCCATTGTCGATTGAAGCCTGTGTGTGTGTGTTTTTTTCTGTTCCATCTAAATAATCGGTTCAACCATTTAAATGTCGTTAGCTGTTCTCAATTTATGTTAAGCGTTTTAAAATTTAGAATTTCATAGTAAAGGTTAATTAATAGTTCATCCCTAATCTAACCTGACCTAACCTCCCCTCCAACGGGTTCTCGCCTTGTCGTGGCGGAGGGACTTAGTAACCGTGGTCCGGTACACGGTGAAGCCAAGTGGAACCCATCCGGCCGGCCCGCGGCGAAGGGCTGGTCGAAGCGGCCGCTCCCGGTTCGAGTACCGCTTGGGATAACTGGAGCTTACTAGAGCGGCCGGGGGCCGCAGGGGTGGCTGTGTGCTGCCCCAGCGGCCGGCTGCAGGGGCGGTTTACCGCCCCTCGCAACCGAGGTGGGGTCGCGGAGGGAGTACCCTCTGCGGCCAACCGGTGTCGCACCGGCGATGCGGCGGCGGTGGGGCCGCGGGGGAAGAGGAGTTTCGGTATTGCGATGCGCCGTTCTCCCTATCCTCCGCGGCCGTTAACAGGTAGCGGCGGGCCTAACATCTCTCCGCCGCGGGGAGCCGGGAGAGGTTTTCTCCCGTGGCTCCCATGGCCCCTGGGCGACAGGTTCGGGGGAACCGGTCGGCCGCACACGGATGAGGTCGAGGAGGGGGTACGTTGCATGTTCCGGCGCACCCTGGGAGGGTTCATCCCTCTCTCCCGCCGGCAGGGTCGCGGTTGAGTGCTTGCGTTCCCGTGACCCTGCCATTATGGCGATGAGGCGGAACATCGTGGGGGTATCATTCGGTGCAAGTCCGACATAACTCGTCCTTGCCCCCACGAGGACGAGTATGCGTAGGCATTTCCCCCACGTAAAAAAAAAAAAAAACCTAACCCAACCTAACCTAACCTATGAACGTACGCAATGTTCTCTTTAAAAGATTTACATTGTTTATTCCTTTGTTTGTTTTATGTTTTTTATTTATAAGACCTTTATATTTTATTTTAAGTTCTTTATAGTCCTTATTTTGTTTAACTTAATTTTTATTTTTTGTTAGCTACAATGTTTAATTTGTGGTTAATGTTGTGTATGCTTATAAGTACAAGTGGCCATCGCCCAAATTTCATAAGTGTTCCTTTTTAGATTTAAGGGTATATGTGTTGATATAATTTTAAATAAATATGTAAATGAATAAATTAATTACTTATTGCAAATTGTGCTTACATAAAGTTGAAATGATTGTGTACGTATTCTGGAAAAAAGAGTTTGTTAAGGAGTTGTATTAAAAAAAATTTCGTATTACATCAATTCAAGTGTATAATTCCAAAGTTGTAATCTTATAATTTCCCCTCACAACGTTAGCCTGATTGTGGAAA
Source organism: Ornithoptera priamus (assembly GCA_029034505.1). Taxonomy (NCBI): domain Eukaryota; kingdom Metazoa; phylum Arthropoda; class Insecta; order Lepidoptera; family Papilionidae; genus Ornithoptera; species Ornithoptera priamus. Next base: position 346,540 of record JARDWD010000672.1, read on the forward strand.
TATATATTTTTTTATCATGAGTGTGAGGTGCTTCTGAACTCATCATAACTTTGCCAATGTATACCAAGTTGCGGACAAGTTCAAGAGTTTGCTTTGGCTGGCATTTATCTCTCAGGAGGTATTTTCCTGTCGTACCCTGACAACAAAGAAAATTATTTATATTATGTTATATTTACTTCAGTAAAAAAATGTTGTCGCAGTATATAATGATAATAATGGATTATAGGGATAGAAGACCTGACTTATACAAAACTGGTACAAAAGGTCGAAATATCGCTTATTGACAAAAGACTATGTATCCTTTACAACTGTAAGATGTTTCATTAGCTACAGCGCCCTTCAAACTGGAAAACAATAACGTTTTTAGGCTACCGCTCGCCTTGTTGTCATAGGAAACTAAAACTAGTCAATCTCGTAACGTTGATATAACTAAGTTTTTTTTAAAAAAATTGGTTATTTGTTAAAAAAGATAGATAAACTTTTTATTTTTAAGATAATAAATCGATTTTTATTTGTCGAAGCGTGGAGACGAGCGAGACGTTCACTTGATTGTTAGGTCTGTTGTTGTTGTGACGTCTGCCCATAACAACGTGGTAGTAGTTAGGATATTGTACACAGCATCAAAAAGTGCTCTCCTCGTCTTGAGATGTTAAGTCTCGTTACCCCAGTAAATTCACTATAAACTGAAGCGCAGTACAGCACAAACAGGGGCTGTGGTGCCTATCTAGACGGTCTCTGAAACAGGAACCTACCACCCGTCTATTATTTATAAGTTTACAACGCTTAATGTTAAAAATGTTAAAGTTATAATACTACTAATAACCAACCATTAAAAGAGGTGTAACAAGTTTAGCATGAGCATCTAGAGGAGTTAGAGAGGACTGGAATCTAGATCAAATTTTGTTTCAGTTAAAACCTTACTTAATTCTGAATGTTGTTAGGTTGCTAGTTAAGTATTAGCGATATGATTTTTTGAATCTCGGAACTTCGTGTATGTCAGGGGGAGAGTAAAAATGAAGAGCGTTGTGTAATTTTTTTTTATTAGATATTTTTATTCCTAAAATATTTGATGTGTTCTTAATTGTTTCTTTATTTGAAGCAAAGGAAACAATTCAAATTTTCCCTTCGGATTCGGACCGGGCGCGCCGGGTTCGGTGGTGAAACACGGAACGGTCTGTGGGGGTGTATAAATGAATAATAATCTTATTGTTTACAAACTGATGTCAATGATAATGTATTCGCTGAAGGGATGTTTATCGCGACCACTGAAAAGGTAACTTCAATATTTTTTGTTCCTCATAAAAACTATGCAATTTATCTTGAATTACTTATATATTCAATCTTCCGTCTGTTGATGACATTACTAGTTGGAACATCGTTAGCCGATAGACGTCCACTGCTGGACATAGACCTCCACCGAAGATTTCCACATCGCTCGGTTCCGCGTTGCTCGCATCCAGTGGGTTCCTGCGATCCTCACCAAATCGTCGGTCCACCTTGTGGGAGGCCTCTCAACGCCACGTCTATCGGTACGCAGGTGCCACTCGAGGACCTAATAGGCTAGTAGGAACCATTGTTAAAAATTTAAGTCGTAGACCCTGGGCGCGAGCCTAGTTTCCGCTAAGCCATCAATCAATAGCTGGCAAGCACTGTAGATCATCAGTTCTACCTTCAAACTAACGTATATGGGTAAAAGGTAAAATTATCTATATATATAAGTTATTTCCACTTATGTAGAGACTCCTCACGGTATCTCTAGAATTATAAGACCTGGAAACTTAAAATTTGGTAAGAATTCCTTTTGCCGAGTGCTTGCGGGGGCGTTAATAACGGCGAGGGGTTGGGGACTGGGGAGTGGGGGTATTTCTGACAAATTCCATGTCTAAATTTCTAATCTAATTCAATATTACGGCCAGCAAAGCGAGCCAGGAGCCAGTAATAATGAATATCCATAAGACCCTCTCCCGCGATCGTTGCTTCACAGTTATCACAGTGTTTCCGTAAAACTTAAGATGGAAGTTATTATTTGAAATTAATTCAAATGTGATTATTCAGCTGCCAAAATAGTTGTATAACGCGAACGGAGCGGATGCTGCTAAGTTGTTGACGTTTCAACTCCTCGCGTATTATCTCTAGCTCACAGGCCTCCACGGCGGAATCTGTTGTGAAGTTAACTTGAATTGTTAATAATTAACAAATTAAATGAGAACTCTCATTAACTGATAGAAGCGTCTTAAATACTTTAGATTTCGCAAGCGGAATAACAAATATACGTTTTAAAGGGCGCAGAATCTTCTAAGACAAATTCACTTAAAGCTGAAGATTTATCCCCAGGTTCATTTTCATATATCCCTACCCGGTCGAGGTGGTAATCCTTAGGTGAGGCCTATGTCCAGCTGTGGACGTTAATCGGCTGATAATGTAACAACTACAGAGAACATGTTTCAGCAAATCTTGGTTGTGTTTTAATAATTGGCGAGATTTAGGTAAGAAGAGATTATAACTTTATGTTTTATTTAAATGTGGAAATCCCTGCAGCTTGCAATCGTAAATGTTGTATAAGTAACGGAGCAGAGCTGCTGGGACAAGTTACGTCGTTAGTGTAACTTGACAAATTAAATATTACTTTTTAAAATGTAGTTTTTCACCGGTTTTAGAGATATTGGAGACGTTCACCTGATACTAGGAGATAAGTCTGGTCGTACAATCGTAACGCTGGTTAGGATGATATACACCGCACCATATTGTGCTCGTCGTCCTGAGATATAAAATGTTACGTTCCCTCATCATCATCATTAGCTGATAGGCCTCCTCTAAAAGTTCTCCACGTTTGTAGTGAGTGGTTCATATAGGAGATTTGAGTCATTGCCCACGACTCTCTCCTAATGCGGGTTGGTTGGCCGCCAGAGCCTCGTCTGTTGATTAGCCGGGTGCACCACGAGCAGGTGAGGTTGGCTTGGGTCCCGTGAGTTGTTGTGCCTTACACTCCGTAGTACTTCGTTACCGCAGTAATTTCATATTCTAATTGAGATTAATTGTGTTAGAATGATATAAAAGTTTTCTGCATCATAACGAAGTTTGTTTACTCTTTTATCCTTTCTCTCTCTCTCTTTCCAGTTTATATCCTATATCGTGGTGAGGTGAGCGTTCTTCATCTTTCCCCTTCACTTCACTCTGTCCTCGATACATTAAAATCTACCTATACCATCCTTGCCATCAGGTAGCACGATACATAGCAGTTCATGTTAAACGTGATTGCCAAATAGGCCCCTAGTACCTGGAAGGCACTAACGGCCAGAATAACAACCACCGGACGTTCTCACATTCATATTACCGGTGAGACACATCAATACCCATGCTCACTCTGAGATCAGCTCAGAAATAGACTGCACTGCTTGAGGGTCCCTTTAAAATTAGCTTCTTTTAATTAAGTTAGTTTTTTAAAAACCTATTTCCGCAAAGTCAAAACTTGACTACCTCATCCGTGTTTACTTTATGTATGTATTTTTTATTTATATTGATGTTGCATCCGATTGCTTCGCTTCCGGTGAAAGTGTATAATGAATGCATACTGAAGCGGAGCTGAAGTTTCGTTCGTTAGTAAAGTCGGAGGGTCCGTGTGGAATTTTAATGAAGATGCACATTGTTCCGGCACGGTTTATAACAAGTCGAGTTTACAAGAAGTGCGGAGTCGGGCCAAGTTTTTAACATGTCCAGAGCAGTTGGCGCGGGCTGCTCGGTGCTATCCGATCGGGGAAGTTATCCAGCTCGCGGCGCCCGCCAACCTCGATGAGGCAGGAGCTTGGCAAATTAAATCAAAGAAAAATTTTTTATTTTCCATTTAGACTTTTTATCATCATCAACCGATAGACGTTCACTGATGGACACAGGCCTAAAACCATCACAGTTTGTGGGGGTTCACATGAGAGGATTTGGACCATTGCGGGTTGGTGGGAGCCTGATTTACGTTTCTTGGTTAGCAGGGTGCATCACGAACAGGCGAGGTTGGCTTTTTTAGACCTTTAACTGATGCTAAATGATACGCTTCCCAATAAAAACGTGGCGGTAGATAAGATGATATACACAGCACCGAATTGTGCCCATCGCGTACTACATTAGCTATAACGCCCTTCGAATCGGGGTTTAGCGCCAGGAATATGAGCTGCAGTGGTACCTAAATGGTCTCCGGCTAGAGAGATCTACTACCAGGCTATTTATGGTCTGCAGTTTAAATAATGTAACATTATTTAGATATCTCAGCTGCGTCAGCTCAGCCAACCCTGCAGTCTCGGGCTATTAAGAATAGGACTAAGCTATTCCCTGCCTGTTGTACAAGGCGACTGAAAGGATCCTTGGGCTCGTGGGTCTTGAAGGTGAGGGCCATCAGAGTTCAATAGGCGAGCCTTAGGAGAGAGGCAAATGCACGGTGCTCTTGTATTTGCCATAGCACAGCGTGGGTGCTGAGGGCTTTGCTCTTCCGTGGGATGTTTTAGCCAGTATGCAGGGGACACCGATGCGTTCTGTAGGAGATCCCGGAGCCCCTCCTGATGCACTGAGAGAGACCACCGAGGGAGTTTTAGTGAGTAGAAGCCCCACATAACCTTGTCTTCCCTCAGAAGCAAGGTATCTTTTAAGATTTCTCCGCGATAAAAAAGAAAAAAAAAAGGTCAGTTCAGCTATTACAAGTACACCCATTACTACTGCACGATACATAATAGAGCACTAGTAGATCTCTTTTGTCGGAGACTGCCTGGGAAGGAATCACCGCAGCTCCTACTTCTGCAGTCAATCAGTACGCAAATATTACTGCGTCCTGAAGGGCGCCGTAGCTAGTAATATTACTGTGGTAAAAAACATCCTATATCTCAAAGCGATAAGCATAATGTTGGTGCTGTGTATGTCATCCTAACAAGCGCCGTTATGTTACGAGTAGAGAACTTACCACCAGGTAATCGTCTCGCTCGTCTCGCCGTATCAAGAATTACGCGTAACAACAAATCTTCCTCACGATAATATATTCTTTATCAAGATTCATAAAACATGGCAATACTATACATAGTTATATATCAAAAAATCAGGAATAAATTAGTAATAAACTTAGTTTTTGTGTTTTTGTGTTTTTGTGCTTATTATTTTAGCTCGAGTCCGGTGAAGCTGCAATAGATGTCAACAAAACTAGCAGTACAAACTTCATCATAAGTAAAAAGTAATAAAATATATATTTTTTTAAAATTCAATCAAGTCTTAAGACGAGCAGGACCTTCACCTAATGCTAAGTGATATGTTCACCCGTAACAACTTAGCGCTAATTAGAATGACACGCACCGCCACATTGCGCTCGCCTGAGACAGGATGTTGAGTCTCATTGCTCCAGTGATTACAATAGCTGTAGCGTCCTTCAAGCCGGAATACAGTAATGTTTGCACAGTATTAACACATACACATACATTGATAATGATTATTTGCTTCTATGTTTTGTAGCATTTCAACAAACGTACCGAAGGCAGTGTGGCCGAGCGGTCTAAGGCGCTGGTTTTAGGCACCAGTCCGAAAGGGCGTGGGTTCGAATCCCACCGCTGTCAAACTTTTTTTCTATTAATTTTCCTCTACATATATTTTATGTGAAAAGTTTTTGGTAATTAATTCATTTAATTGTTATATACATATGTGTAATAAGTTTCTCAACTATTTACTTTTTGTGCCTCCTCCAACAATTGAAGATTGTACGCCAGTTCTGCGCATCCCTCAACTATAGCAGTGTACATAACACTTGTTGTATAAATTCGATAGCTGCAGCGCCTTTAACACCCCAAATTAAGTGAAATACGCACACTACTGCTTCCGGCAAATTTAATTAGAACAAGGGACCGACTTAAAAAAAAGTTAGTTACCTAACCTTCTGTAGCCTTAAAACAAAAGAGACCGTCTAGTTACCACTGCAGCGCCAGTTAGTATTGCGCAAACACTACTGTGTACCGGATTGAAGGGCGTTGTAGGTAGTGTAATTTCTAAGGTAATGAGAGTACACATCTTATGTCACAAGGCGACGAGCGTAATGTAGTGCAAATTTCATAGACAATAGAACAATTTTCCAAAAAAAAAAATTATTAAATTATTCATTTTTTTTTATTAGTACCTACAAGTATATTTTCTTTATTCAACTAAGCGACGAAACGAGCGAATTGTTCATCTGATGGTAAGAGATCAACATCATTTCAACCGATTGACGTTCACTGCTGGACACAGGTCTCTATGGTCTGTGACAGGTGATAGGTTGGTCTAACGTGGCGCTAGTTCCGGTGATGTACAATAGCAGCACAATATGCTCGTCGCTATAATCCTATGTTACCTAATTACCCCAGTAAGTTTAGTAACTACAACGCCCTTCAAACCGGAATAAGGTAATGTATGCACAGTACTGTCTAGCGTTGCGATTATATGATTATGAAACGGTCTCCGGCAACAGAGACCTACCAGCGAGACCTGTGTGGGAATTGGTATTAAATGTAAGTTAGCGGTTAGATCTCCAAGTAGTTGTGCTTAAGTTATCAATTGGTGCTTTGGGTTACCCAGGAGTATTCAGAGCTAGTCCGGATGAAGCGAGTTGAGGTTAACTAGCAAAGTTTTAATTATCTTTTAACTTAGTAATATGCTATAACGGGTCATCCCAAATTCAGGAGTTTCTTTTGGTTATCCTTATAATAATTATTAGCTCATTTTTTATTCTACGAAGCGATGAGATGAGCGAGACGTTCACTTGATGGTAAGTGATACACCTGCCCATGACAACGCGGCGCCGGTTACGATGATATACACAGCGCCACATTGCGCTCGTCCCCTGAGGCTTAAGATGTTGAGCCTCGTTACGCCAGTAATTACAATAGCTACAACGCCCTTCAAATCAGAACGCAGTAATATTTGAGCATTACTGTTTGTGCGGCAGTAACAGGAGTTGCGGTGGCACTTAGCTAGACGGCTGTTGACAGCAGAAATCTACTACCAGTAAAGTAGTGTTGGTGGTAAGATTTCTAATTGACCGTCTGACTTGGTAAGAATATATACGATCTTATGGTTGGACCATTTTTGGTCAGAGAGCCTACCGTACCAGGAGATACCTTTTAAGATAGCGACTTCCTGCGAACTTACAGCCAGCATGGCCTCCAGTATCGCCGGGCACTAGGAGCCGTCGTTTGTAGAGGATCATATGGGGATTTGGGCCTTTTCCTATCACGTTAGCCTAATGCGAGTTGGTGGAAGCCAGAGCCTCGTTTGTTGGTTAGCAGGGTGCATTTTGAACAGATGAGGTTGGCGCGGGTTCCGTGAGCTGTGGTACAGGACCCCTTACACCTATCTCTATAATAATACACTATATTTTAACACTGTAAACGTGTTAACCCGTTACACTCCTCACGCCCCTGCATATGGGGGGCCGACTACACGGCGCCGTGTGATCCATGTGCAGATTCCGAGTAGTGGTACCTGAAAGCATTGTGCTTACCTAAAATAAAAATAAACTTACTGATTATAATTCAGCATAATTGCGTACCTTTTGAAATGACTCAGAAGATTATTATTTAAAAAGCTTTAAGCAGCTAAGATATGCAGTGCTTCTTTGCCTATGTGAACCGCACGCTCTGCATATGAGGAGCCGACCACACGGCGCCGTGTGAACAAAGACGCTGACATTTCGGGCACTTAAAAATAAACTAATTTAGCCTAATTATTTCGTACCTCTTGAGTAAGTATCTATGGTTAAAGGAAGTCAAGGAGGGCAGTGCCATAGAGAAGTGCTATTGCTTAATAAATAAAACGGAAAAGAAATTATCAAACGTTCACATTATATTAACCAAATAAGTTTAAGTGTAAACATAAACATCATAGTGAAGATTTTTGCCTTTGTCGCTCTTCATACGGATGTTGACGTGGGAGTAGCCAAGTCCGCCTGAAGTTATGTTGGCTGAAGCACCGGAGTTGCTCAAATCGTAAGCAAGAATACCCTGAAAAAGAAATTAACGTTAATCAGATTAATTTAACTACCCGCTGTTAAATAAACCTAGAAGTAAAGGAGAAGACAATGTTTCTACTAGATCATTTTTAGTGACCTTACTTGACCCCAATTTTATTTATGGACGCGACAATGAGACCGAAGATGAACCTGATATTCTTAGTTTACTCGTGATTTCATCACTTTTTACTTTCATTCAACATTTTTCGACCTTTTCTTTGTTTAATATTTAACTAATTTGTCCTGTTTTTATTTACTTTCCTATATCCTTTACATATTTCGAGCTCGATGATGATTCACCGGTGGTAGGTGTCAGTCGCTGGAGACCGTCTAATACCACCGCAGTCCCTATTTCCGCCGCTAAACAGTAGTCTGCAAACATTACTTCACACAGGTTTGAAGGGCGTTGTAATTAATGAAATTACAGGGATAAAGAGACTTAACATCTTATGTATCAAGATCACGAGCACAATATGGTGCAGTGAAGATCCTCACTGGTGCCACATTGTTATGGGCAAGCTTATCGTTGACCATCAGATGAACGTTTCGCTCGTCTGGTTGAACACAAGTTTCCGTTGCCAACTCACCTGAATGTAACCGCCTTGTAATACATGATATGGAATTGTGACGTTCACAGTTTCTACTCTCTTCTGTAAAGTTTTGGAGCTGTACTTGACAGTTTTATGGAAGACCAGCTCTCTTCGTACGCTCGTGCCCATGAAAGTGTGCGAACATTCAACTATGAGGACGGTGGCCACCAGAAATCCGAAAATGAACAACTTCATCTTCAGACCTTCGCGTCCACAGTAAGGTATGAACATTAATGCTGAACTGAACTATATTTATATTATAGTATTATCAATTAGTGATAATGATAATTGAATAATTAACCGCTGTTATAGATATTTCATTACATATGACATCAACTCTCCATAAATGATAACCAGAAATATCAATTTAACTGCTTCAGTGGTTTACTGCTCGTCTGGTAACATCAAGATCTATTTATTACCCTTTAAGCAATGTCAGATTATGTCAGCCTTGCACCGACTAAAAACTCCTCGCTGTACCTCAGTCGCTATACGCCTAGGCCATGAGCAGATCAGCCCTGTAGTTCCGGGCTAGTGAGAATAGGACTAATGTAAGCCCTGCCTGTCGTAGAAGGCAACTAAAAGGGTCTCGGAGTTTCGGACGAACCTGCGTGCGATAGCCTATGGCTCAGCGATGGTGTCTAGGAGGGTTAGGCCCCTGTTCAGAGACGTATTAACAAAACGTGTAGAGGGGTATCGGTGCGTTCTATAAGAGATCCCGGAACATCTCCGAATGCACTGATGCAGACCACCGAGGTTATTTAGTAAGTAACAATCTCATATAACCCTGACTTCACTCTAGAAACAGGATATCTTTAAAAAGATTTCCCCCGAAGCCAACAAAAACCTCCATAACTAAATGTTAAAGCATACACCTACGACCCCTCCAGCGCTGGTCGCACCGTACAGCCTCAATGGAGGTAGTCCTTCGTCTTCTGGTAGGGAGCACTGGATAATACTAGCGCTTTCTCCTCTCAGTTACATACCTTCGATAGGCAACGGATCCGATCAATGCTCGAGAAGTTCTCCCAACTTCTTGCAACAATTCTAGTCCTGGTTTCCACTGTCAACTATTATTATACAGTCTCCCGGAATCAGCACTCCGCCTCGGGCCGTTATGTTCTTCTTAGGTTCACCATAGGTGACCAAGTTACCTACAAGATAACAACAAGTAATCAGACAAAATGGTACCTACGTACTTTAGTTAGATATAAATAAACTATGTTAATATATGTTTTGAATTTTCTTAAAAACGCGAAGAAACTTTTTCCCCAACTTAATATTACTTGTTCATGTTGTGTTTTCCAAAGTATCAACATTTTAAAGTTCCGCATCCGTTGTTTGTCGCGCTCCCAGCGGAAGTACATATATATTTTGTAAATATATTTCCGCTGTAAAACATGGCTAGTTTCAAATACTACCTAAGTTTTATAGTATATAGTTATCTTTGTAAGGTTAACGCCTCTGATGGTGTATGTTGATACTTGCCGCTGGCTACAGTTAATTTTATGTAGTCATTTGTGGTCACCATGATGGGGTTTCCTAAATATAATAGATAGTATCGGTGTGCTATAGACAGAATTTTTCTTCAAAACTTTAACCGGTAGATGTTACTGTTAAATTAAACTAAACATTGAGCTTACTATTAAACTGTGACAGTATTAACACACTAACTAAGGTTACAAGAAAAATATTTCGCTAACCAAATTAGTTTAATCTCGCAGTTAATTTTAATGAACTCGAATACGCGCAGGAGGAACTTTCCCAGTTGGCTCATGCATCGCCCCGTTAATGCCAGCTCAGCCTTAAAGAGATTCTATTTTTTTTACCACGCGACTTTCACCTGATTTTAAGTGACTCCCCCGCCCGTAACAACGTGGTCCTAGTTAATATGATATACACTGCAATACAATGTGCTCGTCGCTTTTACACATATGTTAAATCTTATTACTGCAGTAACTATAGCTACAGCGCCTTTCAAACAGGAACACAATAACATTTGCATACTACTGTTTGGCAGGAGGAATAGGAGCTGTGGTGATACCTACTGTCTCCAGCAACAGAGACCTTTTCTTTGTCTGGGATAATCTTCTACAGATACTATCCTTATGAGGAGAAGACAGGGTTATGTACGATTACACCTACAACTGGTCTGGCCTGGTTATCCTCTGTGCGATACCAGGAACACGCTGGTGCCTCTCTAAACTATGCTTAAGCACGTCCCGGGAGCGCCGTAACCCTCCGCAGCACTCTCTGTTACGACAAACACGAGACCACCTCTTGACATTCACGCCGCTGCACGCTTAGAGGCCAATGAAGACATTCAAATCTGATGAACTCGAAAAATTTTTATGAGCATATTCTCTTATTTGATAGAAGAGCTTATGTTAATCCTATTGTTATTAGCTCAAGACTCAGAAAAGTTTCACGATATATATATATTATAGCCCTTCAAACCAGAATTCTGTAATGTTTGTATACTACTGTTCGTCAGTAGAAATAGGAGCAGCGGTGGTATAAACGTAAAGAGTCTTCGGCAACAGAGTCTTACCACCAGTAGAATATTTTCTTGGTGACTGTTTTAGTTTTTGTAAAGAAACTAATTAAAATCCTCTTAGCTCAGTGGCTAACACCCTCATAATATGAAGGTCTCTATTTCGAATCCACTTGTCTAATTAACATCTTCACACAGTAAACTAACATTGCTTTGTCCCACTCATCAACACGTAAAAGCCGAAGTGTTCGAGGCGTGTACACTTTACTGTACTACAGAGTTATCGTCACCTAAAATCAGGTGATATTGAAATCCATTAACAGCATTATAATATTATTAATGCCAAAAAAAGTGCTAAAATACAAAAGTGCCAAAAAGGTGAACTATACAATGTTAGTCACGTTTTAACTAGTAATATTACTGCGGTAAATATACTCATCATCGGCCGATAGCCGTCCACTGCTGGACATAGACCTCTCCCAAATATCTCCAGGTTTGTGGGGGTTCATACGGCGGGATCTGGACCATTTACCACCACACTGGCCCAATGCGGCTTGGTAGAAGACAGAGTCTCGTTTGTTTATTAGCAGGGTGCATCACGCCAACCCGCATTGGGCCGGCGTGGTGGGAAATGGCCCAAATCCCCTATATGAATCCCTATGTACGATAGCCACCAGTGTCCAGCAGGACTGAAGGCCATGCTGAATGTATGTGGAGATCTTTGGAGGAGGCCTATGTCTAACAGTGGATGTCTATCGGCTGATGATGGTGATGAGGGTGCACCACGAGCAGGTGAGGTTGGCTTGAATTCTGTGAGTTACTGTGCAGGATGCCTTACACCGTGGTAAATATACTGTACACTAGATGTATCAATCAGCGGCCATCAGAGAAGAGTAGCGACGTGCTGTGAAGCTTGCCACCAATACCTAAAGTGATGACCACGACCACTCAGTTAACGGTGATACTGGCGAAGAAGGAGTTATAAAAATAAACACTGATCTTTTTTGCTTGGGTGTATTAAAAAAAATATGCCGAAATGGCTTTATCTAGACGCAAGAGATTTGGGTAGCCGGCGCCCCATCCGTTTCACTTAATTCTCCCTCGGCGGTGTACCGTGAGTCATGGCGTATGTGACCCGGACAGACTTGATGAATGAGCAGACTAATTCTTCATTTTCATGCTGTGAAATAAAACAGTACAGAAGATCATGCTGATCTTTCATATCGCTGAGTAATTCTCGAAACGTACAGAATAAAATAAGACGAGACGACGAGACGGGGAACACGTTCACTTGATGGTAAGTTATACGCTTGCCCATAACAAAGTGTGTCTAGTTAGGATGTTATACACTGCACCACATTGCGCTCGTTGCATTGAGACGTAAGATGTTGAGTCTCATTACCCCAGTAATTACACTAGCTACAGCGCCATTCAATCCGGATTAGAGTAATGATTGTATAGTACTATTAGGCTGCAATAGACGCTGCGGTGGTACCTGCCTAGACGGTCTGCGGCAACAGAGACTTACCAATAAATTTTCTCTTTTTTAATTGTCACAAAATCAACTTCCGGCTATATATTATATATTATATAGTACAAACAGAATCTCTAGAAATATATAAGCGCTATATTGATAATTATATCATTTGCACTCACATATTTATATATATACATTTATAGGTATATATATTATTCACATGCAGCTTAAGTATGCGTCAGTTTGTCGCCGATAGCTTATTGGTTTGTTGAGTAACAGTGTCAGCCAACGAAGTGAAGTTGGCGCGGAATTGAAGCAGTCCACATGCACCGACACCATGCATGCAATTACCATTGTTGAATTCAATTTCCATAACAATTAACTATTGATAATAATTAGCAGTCACCTTTGCATAGATATTCTTAATGACAATTCATAATATCTAGAACAGCAGTCAATTCCGTTGACTGCCGGGCTTTTAGTAGTATATATATATATATATATATATATGAAGTATATCTAGTGACTTCTAACATACAAAGCGTGTGTATGTCAGATGTATGTTACGTGTGTGTAAAGTCTCAAAGAGTCCTCGCTCAGTGTTGTACTTGACAGCGAGTGCGGGGAACATTCATCAAGGGATATTAGCCTGTAACACGTGGCAGGTGATGACGTCACGTAAAAGGACTGAGCTGATGACTTACACAGCGCTTGTTAATGAGAGAACAACAATCCTGTGAGAGAGTTTGAAAGGCGGTCTAGCTAATTATTGAATGAAGATAATTATTATTTCATTGTTAATGGAAAGGAGATATGTTATATGTGTCAACCAGAAATTTTCTGTGATCCGGTGCAAAAGGCGATGTATCTAATAACTGGACCAAATAATTATAGTTTGTATATTAAAGGAAGATAATAAAATCCTAAAATTTATTTTGACAAAATAAAGTTATATTGTCTATGGTGTAACTTTACTGGTGGTAAATCTTCCGGAGACTGTCTATGTAGGTATCACCGCAGCTGCTATTTCCACCTAGAAACCCTAGTGTGTGTTCCGATTTGAAGGGCACTGTAGCTAGTGTAACAATTGGGGCAAGGAATTTTAATATCTTATATTTCAAGACGACGAGCACAGCGTGAGCGTGAGCGTTGTGTATTATTTACCTTCATTTTGTTCATCATAGTATTTTAGTTTATAATCAACATTTTATCTAAATTTAGTTTTTTTTATATAGTTACTATTTTGTCTTTTAATTACTATGCATACTGCATTTATTCCAAAAAAATTGTGGATGTATTTTTAGTCTGTCGCAGTACGTGCCAATATAAACAAATTGCTGGTTACGCTGATAATCAGATTTGCGGCCAAAATAAATGAATAATCTTTTTTCTCTTTCACACACATCACTTTCTGCTCACGTTATATACTATTTAATGTGTATGTTTTTTTGTATTCTACGAATCGACGAGACGAGCGGGTCGTTCACCCGATGGTAAGTGATACGCCTGCCCATAACAATGTAGCGCTAGTTAGAATGGTATACTTAGCAGCACATTGCACTCGTCGCCTTGATACGATGTTAAGTCTCTTTACCTCCGTAACAGCGTCATACTAAATACAGCGCCTTTCAAACCGGAACACAGCAATATTTAAACAGTACTGTTTGTCGACTGTAGTAGGAGCTGCGGTGGTACCTACATAACCGGTAATACACAGTGTGAAAGGTAATAGGTGTAAAAGATGTGGAGGGGCTAAAGTACATCTCGTATCCTGTCTATCATATGTATGGAATACATTATACAAAAATAATGCTTTTGGAGTTATTGATTTTTTAAATATTTTTCAAAAAATTCTCGATATTTCTAGGAGAAAATTTGATGATTTTTTTTCTTACTTATTTCTACACAAATTTTAATATAATTCATATTGATTAATCATTGTTTTATTAAATTAAATTAATAATCATCACTTAAATCTTTTAAATTAGGTTCCTTGAACGTCGTTACATAAAAAAATTAGATGTCATACTTATATTTTTATATAATCTTAAAATAAAATTTATTTATGAAAAATACGTATAAAGCACATAAATATGTACGCGACTTTAATACTTATCCTACTAGGTATAATAAAGTACATAAAGTTGCTGAAATTAAGAAAAAAACACTTAGAATTTTGTATAGATATTATTTCTGTCATCTACGGGTCAGCTAGGAGAGAATTTTACAAAATTCTCTCTCCAAAGCGAGTTGCGGGGGAGTTGCGGCCGGCAAAGTGGGCGGGGAACAGCTAGTATATTTATATCATATTATATGTAAGTCCAGCAGTGGACGTCTATCGGCTGATGATGATGATGATATATAACAATGAATATTTACAAAAAATATTTACAGGTTATTACATCTTTACTTCTTTCTCTGCTCGACTCTAAGGTAGACAAGGACAGAATGTTCTTCTACTTTAAATCTACCTTTTCGTAATTTATTTTCTGTGTGCAAATATATTTTTAAATAAATACATGAATACTGCACATTGACTATTTATTACTTGTACTTAAGACGATGTAAGCCGTCTAGGTTCCCAGTACTTAGACGGCTCTAGGTACCATCGCAGCTCTTCTCCCAGTCGACAAACTTAGAGGATGTCCGTTTGAAAGGCGTCCTAGCTAGTGAAATTACTGTAGTAGCGAGACAACGTCTTTATCAAGACGAAGATCATAATGTAGTTCTATGTATAGTGTAGTGTCCTGGATATGGCAGACGTATCGCATACAAATATCTGAACGTCTTGCTCCTCTCGTCGCTTTATCTATTGTTATATATTTTGTATGTTACAAAGTTTTATTGTATTTTATTAGACAAATTATTAGTTTCCTTCTTTTTTTTTCAATTACAGAATGTGTCAAAGAATATGAAAGAGACACTGAAATGCATCATAAAATATTTACTATGTTCCGAATAGTCCCCGCCGACTTTGTCGTATTGTTTTCATTAGCTACAGGGCGGGGAGTCTCGGCAGGCGGGGAGTCCGGCGAGGAGTCCCGGCGGCGCCGCTTCGTCGGTGTGTTTGTATTTTAAATGTGATTATCAGGAAATATTACGGTTTCTTGAAACCGTAGAAATTTGTATGAGCTCCTGTGAAAATATTTTTAAAGTCGTCTCCCGCTTTGGTAGTGAGCACAGCTTATTCATCTCATCTATTTTCTTTGCCTCTAGAAGTATTATAGAATGGTCGAGTTCGAGTTAAGACATGAAGTCTAAATTCCTTTCCCTTAATGCTTGTTCAAAAGTTTAATAAAATTATTAGACAACTGACGAATTCGTGGAGACTTATAACAAACCCATACCATGATAACTTTTTTAGTCAACCGAATTCCAAAGATTTAGAACCTAATGAGAGGTACTCATGTTTGTGTCAATCTGCAGAATCGTACATCCAAGATGAACAACTTGATATTGTCCTAGATGTTTTTGTTCGAAAATGACTCTGTATCACCGTACAAATTTTTTTTAAATGATGGAAGAACGAGACGTATAACACATTCACCTTATAGTAAGTTATACGCCTAGTTAGTTATACGCTGCTCATAACAATATTGCGCTAGTCGAGATCATACATACAACACCATATTGTACTTATCCATAAAGGTGTTAAGTCTCGTCATCCCAGTAATCTCACTGGCTACAATGCCTTTAAAAGCGGAAAACAATAATGTTTGTACTGCACTGTTTAGCGACAGAGACAGGAGCTGCGATGGTACCTAGACAGTCTCCGGTAATTGAGACCTATAACCATTGTTTTCTGGATTTTTGAATATCTTTCATCATAAAAGTTGTCATACCCTATTAGTCTAGTTGCAAAAGTATAATCAAAGGTTTTGTTTAATAATTATGAAATATTATCTCATAAAATTCGTAATGTGATTCTTAGTATCCAATTCTTCTTAATTCTGTCACAAGACTAAGCCTGTTTCCAGAATAATGATAATTTCTCTCGCTATATTCTGTTGTTTATGTGCGTTACTCTGTTAAATTATCTTCGCCGAAACAAAATGAGATTTATTTCCCATTAGTATAATGAAATAGCTTCTTTATCTCATATTACAATGTAATTGATGTAATTAAAGTTTGGCATTACGTGAGATAGGCGCCTCCTACCTACCTTATTAATATCTAAATATTAATAAGGTAATCCGAGCATGTCCGGTGGCAGTGGACCAAGCAAACACACAACAGTTACATTACCTATATGATGATGAGACGAGCGAGACGTTTACCTGATGGTAGCAACATCCCCGCTTATAACAATATGGCGCTAGTCAGTATAATATAAAATGACATATATACAAATCATATTGTGCTCGTCGCCTCAGACACAAGTCTTATTAACTCGGTAATTTCACTAGCTACAACGTCTCTTAAACCGGAGTACAGTAATATTTGTTCACTACTGTCTAGCGGTCGAATTAGGAGCTGCGGTGATAGCTAGACAATCTCTGGTAACGAAGATCTACCTTAAGTTATTAAAGAGAATTCTAGACAATTACTTTACAAATATTTACATAAATTCTAAAACTTTTTTTTGGATTAACATTTAGATCTAGATCTTAATATTACATGATGTTAACTGATAATAAGATCTTGAATTGTAAAGGGTAATCGTCGAGATTGGTTCTAAAATATTGGCAGGAAGGCAGAAATAGTATTATGGCAGCAGGTTTAAGTAGCTACCACCATGAAATCTAGATGCTAGCAACGCGGGACCAACCGCAGTGGAGATCTTTAGGGTAGGCCTATGTCCAGCAGTGGACCTCTATCAGCTGATAATGATAATTAAATGACACCATCGAATTGTGAATCTCGCACCGACCTGCCTAGATTCGTTAAAAACTTACCCCCATTTAAACTGTACACAAAGTAGTCCTGGAATCGAAGGGTCCTCAATGTTACTAGAAACTATCCACTGCGCTCTTCAGAGGCAGTTCCATTTAATAAAGATTTTACTGTCGGCAGGCTTCTCTTTAAAGAATTTTCGTGTGGGTATTGAAAAAAACGCAGGCGGATTTCGACTGAATATGGTAAAATACTTGATCATTTTTAAAACCAGCGTCAAAAACGTAGGAAGCGCATGCGTAGTTTGCGATGTATCATGATAGCAGGTGTCACCGTGTCCGACAAGGCGGACGGTGGACGGTGGTCTCGCTGGATTTTTTGTTCACGTCGCATATTTCACAATTCCGAAAGGCTTGGTTAGATGCACTCAAATTTCAGGAATATTTTCACTCTGCACATTTCAAACTGAATACATTTAAATATTTCCTACTTTTCATCTAATTTTGTTTTCAGTTTATATTTGATATTCGGCGGGACGGTCTATTTGATATTAAGTGATACTCCTGACCGTAATGTGGCACTACTTAGGGTGATGTTCACAGCACCAAATTGTGATCGTACAGACATCACATTCGTTACTTAAGTAATTTCATTAGCTACAACGTCCTTTACAGTCTGGCGGCAGAAATGGGAGGTGCGGTGGTGCCTAGATGATCTCTGGAAACAGAACATACCACCAGTAATTATGATGATTAGTAGTTATATGTTCTCTGACCAATTTTGCAGTCATTCACTAACTAACAAAGATTAACACATCACTTCAATTTTACAAAGTATTATATAATAATGAAACCATTTCGGGGGAAGATATCTCCTCCCCTTTCACCTCTGTAAGGGCGCGCCGGAACATACAGCGTGCTCCTCTTATCGTCACTTGGGCTACGGATCCGCCCGAACCCGTCACCCAGAGGCCATGGAAGCCACGAGACAACAAACTCTTTGCTCCGTACGGCGGATCTGATCTTGAGCTCCGCCGCCATCCGTTATCAACGTCCGCGGACGGCAGAGTACACGCTCAACCAACCCACTGCACCACTGAGTCAATTAACAACTTCTACTTCTACAGTTCTATAAAATAAGTTGTAGTATATTGTAGATATCTTTTATATTTACAAATTTTTAGTATATATAATTCATATAGTATTTACTTTTAAGAAAGCCTAAATTATTTTATTTCTTTTGTTAATGTTTCAAGATAATTTTTAACCGAAATAAAGAATTGAAGGCCTTAGAAGAAAGTTATTTATAACAAGTATCAAATGATATAAAAAAATGCGTAATATATAATAGTAATAAGTAAGTTAGTACGTAACGCTATGGATTATGTGTTAAGTAATGAATAAGTTTTACTTCATGACTAGAGCATTATAAGTCATAGTGTAATTCCAGTTACAAGTATTATCATTCAAAGTCAAGACTGCGTCCGGCGTTAAATAGCTGCTCATATCCTACAGCCCTCTAACAACCCTCCCATGGAGGTGTACTTATGTTTCTCAAGCGTCCTCATTACTTTCACTTCCCACTGCTATCCCATATCTTTTTATTGACTAAAGCTATGTCTGGTCATAACCCGAGGTCCCGGGCTCGTAACTTTATATTACTTATGTCATATTTATGAAGTTTTAACAGGAATATGAACCGGGGTCCATTTTAACCATTTCAAGTGAAATCCGATATGTATTTTTGTATGATGATGGCGCTGAGGTTTTTTTAAAGACCTGAAACAAAAATAAAAATAATATAATTTTTTTTTAATGTAATTAAGCGCAAGACGAGCAAGACATTCACTTGATAGTAAGTAATACGTCTGCTCATAACAATGTGGCGCTAGTTAAGATGGTATGCACTGCACCATATTGCACTCGTCGCCTAAGATATAAGATGGTAAATATCGTTACCTAAGTAATTACGTTAGATAAGAATTGCACATTACCTATCTACCTAAACGGTCTCTGACTACCGAGACCAACTAGTACCAACTAGACAAAAATAGTAAAGCCTCTATATCTCAAAAGCTTAAGTTATCTAAATATCTATTTCAGGTTTCTGTCGTCGGAGACCGTCTGAGTAGGTACTACCGTAACGCCTGGTTCTACCGACAGACAGTAGCGTGTAAACATAACCGTGTTCCAATTTGAAGGGCGTTGTACTTAGTAAAATCACTGGGGTTACGAAACTTAACATCTTATATAGACGATGACCGCAATGTAATATAATATGTATAATCCTAACTAGCGCCACGTTATAGTGAGTAGGAGTATGATTTACCATAAAAAAAAACAAACGCAGAGATTACTTGCTTGCAATGATGAATTGAATTAGATTCATTGAATTTGTGTGCGAATATGCGAGCATCACTATGTATGTTTGGTAATTAATTTGATACAACGTAATGTACATGCGATGTTGCAATTACATAAGAGGATTATTTGAACGCAGCAAGAGCTTTGATAGTATGCTCACGTTAATAATTTCCACACCAAAATGTTATCAGAGGAACTAAACGAGCGGGATATTTACCTGATGGTAACTGATACGTCTGTCCGTAACAACGTAAAGCTAGCTATTAACGAGTAACATTGGACTAAGAGCTTTTGCGAAAAAGCGAGATCTCTTGCTCTTGCTTTTTCGTAAGACCTCAGCTAAAACAAACAAAAACCACGTTTACAAGAGCAATACCAAGACCAAAACCAAGACAGACCTATTATGCAAGACC
Organism: Ornithoptera priamus; assembly: GCA_029034505.1. NCBI lineage: Eukaryota > Metazoa > Arthropoda > Insecta > Lepidoptera > Papilionidae > Ornithoptera > Ornithoptera priamus. The sequence continues at coordinate 366,715 of JARDWD010000672.1, forward strand.
AAGACCGAATGTGCAAGACTAAGGGAAAAATTAAAAATCCGTTAAAATGATGAGTTAAAATATTTATCATAACTTCAACATATGCTTTCACTCTGGAAACAATATATTATTAGACTGAATATACAAAACCAAGATCGGGACTGAACAAACAAGATCAAGACCAATATCAAGACTACTCAAGCCTTGGTCTTGTTATTGCTTTGCTCATCACTAAATGTTAGGATGATATACACAAAACCGCTTTGTGCTCATCGCTTTGAGACAAGATATTATTCTATAGTAATTCATGAGCCACAATGTCTTTTAAACCGGAACACAGGAATGTTTGCAGACTACTGTTTAGTGGTAGTCTAGCGTCGGTTAATGCTTTGAATTTCCATCATCATCAGCCGATACACGTCCAGTGCTGGATATAGATATCGTCCAACGATTCCTACGCGATCGGATAAGGATTCATATGGAGGGATTTGGGCCATTTCCCATTACGCTGGCCCAATGTGAGTAGGTGGGAGCCAGAGCCTCGATTGTTGATTAGCAGGATACTAATACTGCCTCATATTGAGACGTGTGATAAGTCTCACTACATTGCCTCAGTAAATTCTTAGAACTTGAAACTGGAAAGCAGTAAATTTAGTACTCCTATTGCGTGTTATTAATATACACTAACCTATGTCCAACAGTGGACAGCCAGCAGTTGAGATGGGGATGATGAAGTAAATGTTTATACAGTAACATAATTGTTAAAGGCGCTGTAATAATGTAAAGAAGATTCTTATTATTTAACAATAATATTAAATATTCCGTAATTGCTTTTCTACCACCGGAAGTATGTACTAGGGTGGTACGAACCCTTTTGTTATAGATTAACAGCGTATTAGGAAAGCATTTCGCTTTGTCCTTTATTATGTGTACTGCTGTCAGACCTTAATCTCACATGGTCTTAGAGACACAGTGGATAGCTAAGCGCACTTGTCTAGAATATCTTTATCTATGGCCGTATTTATCTATGCTTTTCATATATTTACAGTAGAAGCACAGCAATGATAGCTAGGCAGGTACAAAAGAGGCTTGCAACTATCTAAACTTAGCGATACAAAGCGCCGGAAGCGAATTAGTGACCTTCGTGTTACAAAGTAAGTTGATAGCCACTTTTACGGAGGCAGTTAAAAATTAATTGCAGACAATTATTTTTTTATTTAATGATACAACGAGACGGTAGTGGATCGTTCACCTGATGGTAAGTCATACGCCTGCCCATAACAACGTGGTACTACTTAGAATGGTATACACAGCGTTATATTACTCTAATCGCTTTAAGACATAAGGTGTTATTCTCAAGCAATTCATTAGCAAAATGTCAGAGAATGGACTGGTATATCTATGGGGCGTCCGAATTGTTTCACCGAACCAGAGACATATAGGACTGTACCACGCTAATCGTCAACCTTCGCTAGTTAGGCACTTTATGAAGAAGAAGAACTTATTAGCCACAAACCTTTCAAACCGGAATGCGGCAATGTTTGCACACTAACTTTTGGTGGTAGAAATAGGAGCTGCGGTGGTGTTTATCTAGACGGTCTCCGGAAACAAAGACCCACCCCAGTAGATATCGTGTGGTCGTGTTGCGTTGCCGTTTTAAAAATATTAAAAAAGAAATGTGAATGTTCGAAATTTAAACAACAGTTCTCCATTTCGCGCGGGAGTTTCCGCATCACCGTTTTCCGCTACATTTAATAAAAGGAATCGCCGCGGTCGCGTTTCCACTGTACGCAATAAATATCGTATTATACCATGCGTGTGGCGCGGACGTGACGGACTCGACACTGCCTCTATATATTTTAATTCTGTGCTTTATTTTTTGAACATTTCAACTGTACACGTTGTTACTGGGTTAAACGATTAATTACTGTGGTAATGCAATTAAATTTTACAACGACAGTTTGCACGATTCGCAGCAGTGGCGATCGTGAGACGACTGACAGATATGAGGTCATAGCCATCACTGTATATCTACAGTTTTCTAATAGTTTATAGTGTTATCTACCCAAGATGAGCTCATACTTGAAGTCTTTCAGATATCTTTTTTTTATTCATCGAAGCGACGATACTGGCGCGACGTTCACCTGATGATAAGTAAAAACGTGGCGCTAGTTAGGATGGGTTACGCTGCACCAGTTTCTGTTCTTCGCTTAGAGTCATAAAATATTAAGTCTCGTTACCCCAATTTCATTAGGTACAGCGTTCTTCGAACCGGAACACAACAATGTTCGCATACTGTCTGTCGGCTGCAAGACGCGCTGCGATGGTACCTACATAGACAGTCTCTGGCAATAGAGACTATTTTTTTGTAGGAGAAATGCTTTCGTGTACCTGCTTTCGTTGGAGCAAAGACAGGTCATGTTGGACTTGCACCGACTAAAACTTCAACGATGTTACAGATTCGTCGCTTTTCGATGGGGCCACGGGGCCCTTCCGCACACCTCCGCGACACCGCCAGCGCGTAGTAACAGGCTTCCCTTTCTGGAAACAGAAATCAACCCAACTAACTAGTCCTCGTTTCAGGTCGCTCTTTACAAGTTGGTGATCTTATAATGAAATTACCACCGGGTTCAGTTTAATAGCCTGGTTAGAGTTAGACTATAATTTTCATGATCAATTGACCAATTTATAATTATAGTCAAATTCAATAGAAAATTGATTAAAGTTTTTAGGTATAGCTACAACAACAACAACAACAACAACAATTTATAGCTACGTACATATATAGTTTAGAGAGCACGTTAATCATATTTTGAATGATATCACAAACTTTGGTAGAATATTAGATAACATCTTATCCGATACCAACAACAAAACTCTAGATAGTCATTTATAAACTAAGGGTGTAAGAGAGCCCCGCACAACCACCCACAGAACCCAAGCCAACCTCACCTCCTCGTGGCGCACCCTGCTAATCAACAAACGAGGCTCTGGCTACCACCAACCCGCATTGGACCAGTGTGGTAGTAAACTCCCTATAAACGGCTACCACTAAGATCCGGTAATACCGGAGGCCACGCTGACTGTCTGTTGAAGGTCGCGGGAATCCGTTGCAAGAAGCACAAGACCGATCAATGAGGAGATCTTTGGGGATGTTTATCTTCAGTAATGGACGTCTATCGGCAGATGAGTGATTGATTGATTGACCTTTAATGCTTGGTCTTTACAACCAGTTTATGTATATTGTTTGTTTCCTAGCAATATGGACAAAGTAGTTAAAGAACTCGTTAGTAGATCTTAAGTTATTTCGACTACGGAGCACGTAAATAACTTTTTTATTCAATTAAGCAACAACAAGAGAGGAACGTTTACCTGATGGTAAGTGATAATAAAATTTACTGATGATAGGTCTCTGATGCCGGAGATTGTCTAGGTGGGTACCACCGCAGCGCCTCTTTCTGCGGCAAAACAGTAGGGGGTAAACATTACTGTGTTCCAGTTTGAAGGGCGCTGCAGTTAGTGTAATTAGTGGGGTAAGGAAACTCAACATCTTATGTCTCAGGCGAGGAGCTCAATGTGCTGCCGTTCCATCATCTTAACTAGCGCCATATTGTTATGGGCGGGCGTATCACTTACCATCAGGTGAACATCCCGCTCGTCTCATCGCTTAATTACATAAAAAAAGAGCAACGTGGTACTGCGTAGATAATTTCCGGTAACAGAGAACCTATCCCCAGTAAAAGTAAAGAAGTTTGGTTGAAAGGGTATTTGAAATATATCTGCTAACTACAGCTCTTATTCGCCGATATCGTTTGAATAGTCATACACATATATAAATAATCCCCCCCCCTCAAAATTGACTTATGAAAGAAAACTAATGTACCTATGTTTTTATAATATTTTCTTCTACCCCTTTTTGTCCTTAATAAAGGCGACGTCGTTGGTTTTGATTGTTATTCTTTTACCAAAGCATCAAGCGGTCAAAATGTTCCTGTTCTATTAAATGCATGTTCTATATTAAATTCTAGAAATAGATTCTGAACCCTACAGGCTCATGGAAAAAAAAGCCACGAGACAAATAGACTTAGGTGCAATAAAAATGGCCGAGTCTGATACAGCAGCAGTTGCTGCGGACTGTTTGAACAATAAAACGACGTTTAGCGTTGCGCTACCCCACCGCGCAGGGTTGTCGAACGATTTTACATTATATCGATATTATTCATGTATCGTGCATGCTACCTCTAGTGGTCCGCTGCCCTAATGGTCAGAGCGCGCGGTCTTCATTGCGAAGGTCGCGGGTTCGAATCTCGGCATGAACCTATGACTTTAATAATTAAGTTATGTACATTTGTGAACTTAAGAAACAACAGCAAAATACAAACGGCGAAGGGAAACATCGCGAGGAAACCTGCACATGAATTAGAATTCATTCTAAGGTATGTGTGAAGTCACCAATCCGCATTGGGCCCGCGAGGTGACTATGGCCCATCGTCGTCAAATTAAGGAAAGACCTGTGCCCCAACAGTAGGAACATAAATTGGCTGTAAAAAAAAAACTATCTGTTCCCCACCCGCTTCACTGGCCGTAATATAAAATTAGAACGCAAACAAATTTCTATAGCAACCGTTACTATAGCAAACGCACAAATAACACCAAAAGAAAATGTTTAATAAAATAATGAAGGGTATATGAAATTCAAAACTAAATAGCCTGTAACCATTTACAGATCATTCCGCGTCGGACGCTCACGTTCCCCTGCACATACGTTCACTTGTTTTCACGTGATTGGCAACCAAGAAAACCTATTTTCAATATATATATATATAGATTTAGAGTTAAAATAGATTTAATTCTTCTGTCGCAGCAATCCAATAGTCTCCCACCGTCTTTCCAGCCCACTGTTGGACGCGGGTTTGTTTTACAACTATAAGATGGGAAAACCATTTCATTATGCCTCACACATGACGACTCGAGGACGAGAAATTCAGAAGGCGGGGATTTGGGTCGGCCTTCTGGTGCCGCCGACTCACTGCGTCGCATTGAGCCACCATTCATTGATCCTTGCGGGAGTCTATCTAAACAGGTATCATTGTAGCCATTGCCGTCTGAAGCAGTAGTAGTAGTGGTAGCAGGAGAAGAGTGGAGTAGGTCCTTTCCTTCGGGGCTCAGCAGATTATTCGCTAGCTTTGAACATTTTACTGATACAATTGAGATCAGAATTTTAGATGTCGTTGTGATTTGACATGTCTTCTAAAGGTTTACTAAAATAATGTATTATGTCCAATCAAGTTGCTGGTGGCAGGTCTCTGGTGCCGGAGACTGTCTATGTAGATTTCAGAGCAGCGCTTATTTTTGCCGCTGTATAGTACTGTACAAACGTTACTGTGTTCAGGTTTAAAGGGCGCTGTAGATGTTTCAATTATTAGAGTAACGATACTCAACATCTGGTCTCAAGTTGACAAGTACAATTTGGTGCTGGGATATAACATCCTAACTAGTGCCACATTATTATGGGCGGATGTGTCACTTACCATCAGCCGAACGGCCTGCTTGCCTCCTCGCTTAATAGTATAAAAAACATAACATGTAAAAGTTACTTGTGACAACCCTGTAACTTTGGATTTTTCAGTCTATCTGAGAATACCAACACGGTTTCAGCGTTTATCTGCAGATGCATTGCAGACTTAATACAGCCTTTTCTAAATAAAAATAGCTTTGGATTAGATTTTAGATATTTAGCGTTATTTTTGCACACAGAGTTCTTACCGGAAATCGGCCCTTATTTGAGCTGTTTATTTTACACACACCTGCTCTATTTAACTAAAATAACTTAATACCCAAATACTTATTCATCTAAGTATAGTTGTTATAATTTATTTGGTAGCATTTGCTTATATTAACTTTCCCACCACTTTCTGATGGTAAGTGATACGCTTGCCCATAACATCGTGGTGCTAGTTAGAATTACATACACAGCACCACAATGTGCTCGTCGACTTGAAACATGAGATGTTGTCTCGTTGCATCAGTAATTACAATAACTACAGCGCCCTCTGAACCGGAATGAGCCGGAGTAATGTTTTCACACTTGTCCGCAGAAATAGGTACTGCGGTGGTGTCTAGATAGTCTCCAGAAATAGATACCTACCACCAGTGAATCCTTTAACAAGGATCAGTAGATGTATAAAAAGTATAGTAATACAGTTACTGTCTTAACCGACGATAAAGAAGGGGTTCTCTACTTGTTTGTTACATATTTTTTTGTACTAATCATAACGAGGATTTTTATTCAGAACAGCTTAACTGATGATTTATGTTTTGTTGAAACAAAGTTAATCCAAGTTAGTGGCAAACTCTGGAAAGAAGAAAGTTCAGTTCTATTGATGATAGTGTTGTATCTTTAATACTTGTTTATATTGGAGGAAATATTTCAAACCTAGTTTAGCGATCATTTGAGATAAAAACTTTTTTTTTCTTCTCCGTTTAGTTCTGTTACTTACGATCCTGCTTGAAAATTACTTAAATTATGCTAAATAAGGAAGATCGATTCTTAAACTTCTGTCTAATGTATGAATCTTTTTGTATCAATTTCTCTTTATTCTGAAATAATACTTTTGTTATTCGATGAAGATGCGAAAGCGGTTCACTTAATGATAAGTGATACGTTTGTCTATAACAAAGTGGCGCTTTTTAGGATGATATACACGGCACCACATTACACTAATTGCTTTAAGATATAACGTGTTAGGTTTTGTTATCTAAGTAATTTCACTAGCTACAGCGTTCTTCAAACCGGAACACAGTAATGTTTGCATAATGCTATTTGTCGGTAGTGATAGGTGCCGTCGGAGACCTTCATCATCAGACAATAGACGTCTACTACTGCGCACAGGCCTCCCCCAAAAGTCATCACATCGATGGTTTCGCTACTGCCCTTATCCAGCGGCTTCCCGCGACGTCACTGTTAACATAGCCGTCTTTGGGGATCATATAGGGGATTTGGGCCATTTCTCACCACGCTGGCTAAATGCGGTTTGGTGGAAGCCAAAGGCTGGTTTGTTGATTAGCAAGATGTACCACGAGCAGGGAGGGTTGGCTTGTGTTCCTTGAGTGCGGGATCTCTTACAACACAGGAGAGCTACTACAACTAAGTTACATCTTAAGAAGTACCGATGGAACTTTCGATCCGTTATTAATCTAAAAACACTGCGCACCGGAAAAGTTATTTAAATAGTTTAACTGTTAGAATACGAATCGTATATAACAAAGGCGAGTTTTCCACCGTTGGAGGTAATAAAGCTGGGGCCTAAGGCCCGCTCGGACCCCACATTACTTACAGTCACCCGTAAATTGGAGTGAAGCATTGAGTGCGGAATACGAACTGTCGTGACGTATCTAACGGAGGTCGCGTCCGGCCGTTCTAACTCCGTCTCAATCATAACTTATTGATAACTTCTTTTAAGCTATCATTCGTCGGCAAATATTGAGCAAAAAGAATCGGTGACCTCATTATGATATTAAACAACAGTTGTAACATATAATTATATATAAATAATATAATCGTAGCGGCGTTACTTCCGCTCGAAGTTACCTAATGTTCGTTAAGAAGTTCAATGTTTAAGTTAATTTGAACGATTGGTTAGAATTAAAATAACGCGTTTCATGGGGTAAAAGAAAAACATTTTCAAGGAGCAGATGAATGAGGAAAAAAAAATGTGGAAACAAATTGAAAACGATTTGGCGGAGGCGAGCTCCTCGTGATAACGGTCCGGCGCGACATTTGTTAAACCGGAAACAAAGGGAAGAAATTTTTGCGCGTTTCCTTTTATTTAAAGGAAACCCGGATCCGTGCAGTCCTTATCTATCAACAGAGATTAGCTTTAAGAAAATGTACGGACAATGTTACAGCTTTGTAGCATTTTTTTTAATTAATTATTTCATCCTTCGGCTCCTTAACACTCCTTTATCTACCAGACCATCGGGTGGCGTAATGAAGAGAATTCGTATATACTCTACATTTGGTCACAGACTCATCCAACCTAATGTCCTAGTATTTATATATATATATCTTCTTCAAATCGTATCATGCTCATGTCTGAGCGTCGTGACTACCTCCACCCACCACCCTTGTCTTCACGATGTTTCGCCATCTCGTTCTATCTGCGACTATTCGGAGAGCATCGTAGACTGTCGAGTCGTGTATATTACGATGATATATACATATATATGATATATCAACATTGACATCATCATCATTCATCATTATCACTTTTGTTTATCCACTACTGGATATATGCCTTCCCCAATGACTTCCACCAAATGCGATCCTCAGTTTCTCCCATCCACCTACTTCCGACCACTCTGATGATGTCGTCGGTCCATCTAGAGAGGACGTCTCGCACGTCTGCGACTAATACCCAGCCTCCACTCCAAGACTTTCCTCCCCCATCGGCTGTCACTGATACGGCAGACATGGCTGGCCCACTGCCACTTCAGCTTACAGATTTTAAGTTCCCCGACGAATTTTGTTCCTTAGAGAATATGCCAAGCATAGCCCTTTCCATCGCTCGCTGTGCTGCTTTGAGCCGGTGGAGCAGCTCGATGGACAGATGCCATGTCTCTTCGCCGTAAGTAAGAAAGGGGAGAACGCACTGGGTAAAGAAATATAATATATAGAAATTATTTAATACTATATATAATAAAAAATATATCCTTTACACATAACTGTTTCGGTTAGAAAGGCGCTGTAGCTTATGAACATCATCGGAGTAAATACATGTAAAAACTTAACAATGACTTGACTATACTTGTATATAGTCCTAATTTGTTACATTATTAAACTGATGAATATCTTAAAAATGTACTCATTAAGCTAGAATGAAAAAGGAGCGAGTGCAGAGTAAGTAGAAGAGACAGAAAAAAAACACTTTACGGTCTTTTTTAGTAATTTAAATGCAAATTTTAGGTTTTTCATTTCGCACGAAAAAACTACGCAAACATTATTAAGAGAACTCCGTTTATAGAAACAGTAGTTTAACTTGAATAAGTCGCAGTGTTTTAAAAAACATTATAAAGGTTAAGTTAAAATATTAACACGTACATTCATCGTCATTATTATCATCATCTGATCATCCCATGGATGTCCACTATTGGACATAGACAGGTCTCAACTATTAACACTTAAATAATGAGTTGATTCATATCACAGTGTATTAAAGAATCTTCCGGATAAGGCTGATGTTGTAACATAAAGGTCTCCGATTCAATTCCGGGGCTACTGCAGGGTTTACTAGGTGGTAGGATAGTTTCCAGTTCGCCTGGCTATCTGTTCTCATATGGACAAATCTGCCGATATCACATCTGTGTCACCTAAGACCAAAAGTGATCGTAAATCAAACGCCTGTCTCAACCACGTGGCGCTAGTAAGTATGATTTAAACAGCACCACATCGTGCTCGTCGCTTTAAGTCAATAACTTCACTACCTACAACGTCCTTTAAACCGGAATACAATGCTTTGTGAAGTACTGTATGTCGGCTGCAATACGAGCTGCAGTGGTATCTACTCAGACGGTCTCCGGCAACTGACTGACTGCTAGGATATAACATATATAAATATGTAACATATCCGGTTATAGATTTGTATTACATATTAATACTGAATCACAGTATTAATATAATGTCGATTGTGTGAGTAATATTACACGTCCCAGGAGATGCTGTTGGAGTTTATTATCTATGGAGGTAACCAGCTTCAATTCGGCTAAATCATTACTGTGTTCCGGGTTAAAGGGAGTTGTAGCTAGTGAAATTACTAATGAGACTAAACATATTGTGTGTCAAAGCGACGGACACAATGTGAAGCTGTGTATATCAAACTTGCAAGCGACCAATGTTATAGGCCGGCGTATCACTCACCATCAGATGAACGCAGCGCTCGTCTCGTCGCTCCGTGGAATAAAAAAAAATAAGATTCAGCATCTTATATCCCAAAGCAAAGTACATTGTGGTACAGTATAAATTTTTTCTTTCTACACTATTTCCTCTGTAATACATTATGTCCCAAGACAAAGAGCGCAGTGTGATGTTGTGTATATCATCTAAATTAGCGCTATATTGTTATAGATGTAACGTACCATCAGAGCAACGTCTCTTTTGATAGAAAAAAAATAAACAAAATCTTTTAGAGTTGTTCGGCCGTCTTGGTATAATGAGAATGACCCATCGCTGTGGGAAACTTTGTGGGAGGCCTATGTCCAGCAGTGGACGTCTATCGGCTGATGATGGTTTCGATCTCGCGTAAGGTCCGACAATAAAATATAACAACATAAGCAATTCCGGGTTGGCTTTATTGCATACCTCGTCAGGACCCAAATTCAATTTAGCGCGCCCGATTTGTTGAGAAAGGAGAAATTTATTCATGAAAATTGTTGCCCCGCGCCCCCCCACCCCCAAACAAGAGCAAACTTCCCGCACATTAATCTCGACTTTCGCCTCGTTTTAAACATAAATTTTAATGAAGACCTTTGTATTTAATTTTTTTTTGTGCGACGTCATTCAGTTACACACCGCTTGGAGACTTCTCTGAACTCAAATACTATTGTCGCCTCGCAGCTTCGTACACAAGGAGAAACTAAGAAATGAAGCTTTCAACTATCACTTAGTATACACTTGATAACTGGTGATAGGTCGCTGTTGTCTATGTAAGTATCAACACAGCCCCTTTCTCTGCCGCCAAACAGTTACTGTGTTCCGGATTGAAAGGAGTTGTAGTTAGTGAAATTTACTAGTGATAGGTCTTTGTTATTCGAGAGACTTGTGGTCCAGGGAAAAGTTGAAGGTACTACGCCACGAGTAAGAACGCCTACGAGATGGACTGACCAGATAAAGGCGGCAGTAAATGGCTCATCATCATTACCACTATACGAAAGCACCAGGAGGGCGACCATCAGTGAGGAATGGCGACGTGTTGTTAAGCTTTCGATCAACACCTGAAGTGATGACTACAACTACTATGTGAAGAATGATACCGAAGAAGGAGAAGAAAGTCTGTTGCTGGAGACCAGTAGCGAGACCTAGCATCTTATGTCTAAAGGCGACGAGCACAATGTGGTGTTGTGTACCATCGCAACTCGCGCCACGTTGTTATGAGTTGGCGTATCACTTACCATCAGGTAGATTGTTGTCCGCTTAATAATCTCAACACAAAGTATCAGTAATAATTAACTGATACAAAATCTATCTTCTCTAATCAAAGCATTGGAATTTCTACAAACTTCAACATGCCATATTCATTGAATAGTAAATATATATTTCCAGGAGCAGCTGTTAAAAGGTGAGCACACACCCCCGTCGGGTCGGTTAAAAGTACAGCGAATATTATCCATGAAAATTTTAAATACATTGAAAAATAAAAGTATCAAACAATATTGAACGTTTCTCCTGAAAACGAATGCCTTCGACATCCTCGCCATGTTTTCCATTTCAAGTCTGTCACTTGGAATCGTTACCGGAAGACACATGGATCTTGAAGTATTTTCCATTTGTTTTCGGATTCTATCTATTCTTTACAAGATTTTGGTGTTGTTTCTACAGCTGACATTGTGAAATTTCTTTTATTCGATACAACCACCGTCAGCTGAAAGACGTCCACTGCTGGACTTAGGCTTCCTCCAAAGATCCCCACAACGAACAGTTCTGTGCCAACAGAGACCTATTTTTTTTTATTCCGAGCAGAAAATCTTCGAAAGATATCCAGCTTCTGGTGAGAAGTCAGGGTTTGATAAGATTTTTTCTCACTTAATCCCACTGATGGTCTGCAACAGTGCATTCGGAGAGGCTCCGATATCTTTTATAGGACGCACCGGTGCTCCTCTACACTTTATGGTAACAGGTCGCTAAGGAAAGACCTAATCTTCCTAGGCGATAAGGGCACCCACCCTCAAAGCCCACGAAACTCCTAGACCCTTTTAGTCGCCTTCTACGACAGGCAGGGCTTACCTTAGTCCTATTCTTACTGGCCCGACACTACAGGGCTAGACACTAAACACTAAAATAATTTCATTTATTGCTTAAACTCAACTGTTTCGAATAGGGGTCCAGCACAACAACTAACGGGATCCAAGCCAACCTCATCTGTTCGTAGTGCATCCTGCTAATCAACAAATGAGGCTCTAGTTCCCACCAACGCGCATTGGACCAGCGTGGTGGGAAATGACCCAAATCCTCCCATATGAACCCTTACATACGACAACCTCTAGTGCCCGGCGGTATCGGAGGCCATGCCGACTGTACGTGGAGATCTTTGGGGTAGACCCATGTCCAGCAGTGGACGACTATCGGCTGATGACGATGATGCTGTTACATAGTTCTAAGTTTCATGTGTTATTTATTTGTGTTAAAGTTGACTTTAAATTTATCCGAAGACAGATATTATTATGCATACAAGGTATTCGGCAGCGTAAAGTGGTTGACGTTAAGTGGCTTAGCCGACGTGCACATCGATTAAATTATTAAGCCACGCAGTACGGGGACGGGGGGGTGGCTTAATGAAGGGAGGGACCACGGGATAATTTATTTACCACTTCACTGCTTGATGTTCACAGCGAGATGAAACTATATTTGCATTGTTATGGTACATTTATTTGTATCTAATGAAATGGAATCTATTTTAAACCTGACCTGGAAGTCCATAGTCACCATTGTATCCTACAGAATGATAATATCTATATATATATATAATATCATCGTCAGCCGATAGACGTCGTCTGCTGGACATAGACCCTCTTCAAAGATCTCCACATCAATCCGTCCCGTGTTGCTAGCACCCAGTGGCTGTATAGTTATATACAATGAAAATGTGTCTCATTTATTCGCCAATCACGTAAAAATTAGTGAGAGTATAGATATAGCAACATGATCATTCACGAATCATTTGTAAATAGTTGCAGGCTATTTATTTTTTTGAATTTCATAGATCCCTGTTTATCTTATTTCTAAGAAAATGACTTTTGTAATTATTTTCTTTTCGTATTATTTAAGCGGTTGCTATAGTAACGATCAAGACGTTCACGTGACGGTAAATGATGTGTACCCGTAAACAACGCGGCTGTATTTAGGTCGATGTACACTATATATAGCGCATCGCCTGGAGACATATCACGTTAAGTTTCATTACTGCAGTAATTCGACAAGCTAAAGCTCATTATTGTCTGTCAGCAAATACTGGCGCTCTGTAACAACTATAGAGGAATAAAGCTCATGTCACAGTTTGTGAAAGTGTGGGAAAGACTCTTAGCGGGAAGACTGAGAGAGGAGAGGGAGGTAGCCCGGAACCAATTCGGATTTATGCCTGACGAGGATGGATAAAATTAAGAATGAGTATGTTAGAGGAAGTCTGAAAGTTGCTCCAGTGACAGAGAAATTGAAGAGGTTTGCTCTTTGGGTTAGCTTGAGTCATGTGAGCTGTTATGCGGAAACCCTCACACCCTATATTTTTTGGGATCCTTGAATCCCTTTCACCCTTTTGAGAAATACTTCAGGTTTTTCAGTAGTGTTTTTGCACTAACAGTAATATATAAAAAAAGTTGCTTCAGTGAAAAATTGAAGAACAAGAGGCTAGCGCGATAGTTATAAGGGTAGAGGAAGACCGAAGAAAGTGTGGACAGATTGTGTGAAAGACGACATGTGTAAGAAGAGTGTGAATTCAGACATGACGGCTGAGGGATGTGGAAGAGCAATACATACTGTGCCGACCCCACATAGCTAGGGTAAGGGCAGGAGTAAGAAGCAATTACAGGCGTTGCGGTGGTACCTACCTAAACGGTTTACTTCAACAGATACCTTCCACCAGTAGAAGCTACACCGTTTACCTGATGGAAGCGGCGATAGAGATAAATACAGGGATCACTGTCAAGCGCTTTTTTTATTTAATTAAGCGGCGAGAGGAGCTGGACGTTGATATGATGGTAAGTAATAAGCAGCAACGTGGTGATAGTTGGGATGATACACAGCACCACATTACGCTCGTAGCCTGAGACACAATACTGTTAGTCGGTTGCAACAGGCGCTGTGGTGGTATCTACCTAGACGTTTTCCGACAATATGGACCTACCAGTAAAGTCCACCGCCGTTAGAAAATATAATTAAAAAAAATTAAACAGTTTTATCTCATTCTATCATCATCATTAGGTGTCCTCCTTAAACTGAAATTTAGCAATCAGATTGAGAAAACCGTCGATCCTCAGCCATTCTCTCACAGCCAAAAGTTGTATCAGAATCGTTACACTTCTTCGTTTCTTAAAACCTTAATTCACGCGTCCATCCGTCCTAAGTTTGCTCCCAATAAATAATATATGTAAACATATACTTATAAGTTACGTGTGAATATAACGCCGTACCTCATTTAACGCCATTGGTTCCGGTGAACGCTCCCCGCGGCAGCTAAATCATGCCGCCGGATGTATTATGAAACGAACGACACTTTACTGACATATTTCGTGAATGGCCCATCAGCGTTAATACACGTCAATCCATCATGAACGATTCATCTGCGAGCTGAAAGAAATTAAGCCTTTAGGTAAAACTTATTGGACGGATATAGATTGCTTTACATGAAATTTTATGGACCTCGGCGCTTTATCACCAGCCACGCCATGTTTTTAACTTATCGTCGTCGCGGATAATGTGGTGCGAAATAAACTTGATAACCAACAGGCTAATGACATTTTTTTTTGGTTTTGAGGGGGAAACCTTCGGAATATACCCTACTCTGGGAGCGAAGGACAGGGTTATGTGAGATTTTTACTCGCTAAAACCCCTCGGTGCATCAGCTCATTGGGAGAGGCTCCCATATCTCTTACAGAACGCACCGGTGCTCCTGTACACATTATGTTAACAGGTCGCTAAGGAAAAACCTAACCCTCCTAGACACCATCGCTGAGCCATATTCCTACTAGCCTTTATATAGGAGATAACCAGAGATTCATTAACTAATCACGCAATGTCCGAAGCTATTAAATACAGACACTCAAAATTTGGTAGTGATATTGCATCATTTATTTAGAGGTCATAAAATAGTAAAACTAAAAATGTAGTGCATGAGCCTTGTCCTGACTTGAAGAGGAAATAGTTGAAAAGGAAAAAAAAACAAAATGTACTCTTTGCTTTGGGATATAAGATTTTAAATATTTTTTTTATTCGACTGCGCAACGATACGAGTGTGACGTTCACTTAATAGTAAGTGATACGCCGGCCTTTAACATTGGGCGGTAGTAAGTTTGACATGCAACAGCCCCACATTGTGCTAGTCGCTTTGAGACATAATAAGTTGTCTCATTACCTCAATAAATTCACTAGCTACATCGCACTTCAAACCGGAATACAGTAATGTGTAAACACTGATGTTTGTTGACAAAATAGAAGCATAGCTCCCTGCGACGGAGACCTACCACTAGTAAAGGGAGAGTTTTTCCAAAGGCGTTTGTGAGGGTATTAATATATATAATAATAATAAGAAGGCGAACGAAGTTTGGCAATATTTCAGAAAAATTTCAAGTTTAAACTTCAAATCTAGTTATAGACTGACATAGTTCAGGGCCAGCAAAACGGGCAGGAAATAACTGGAGGTTAATAAAATAATATTGTAAAATTTAATGATAGAATAGAAACTGACAAAAGGATGATGTCTAAAATAAAGTGAAGAAGAAGATGCTGGAAAGTGGACACTGCCACAAAATCAAACTTAGGAAGAAGAATATGGAGAAACGGCACTGGTGGATCTTTATTGCCGGTGACCGTGTAGGTAGGTGCAACCGCAGCTCCTATTGCAACCAACAATTAGTATTATACAAACTTTACTAAATCCGGTTTCAAGAGTGTTGTGGATTGTAAAATTATTGGTGCGGATCGAACACAATAGGATGCTATGTATATCATCCTAACTAGCGCTACGTCGTTACAGACACATCACTTACTAGCAGGTGAACACCTTGCTTCGTCAAATAAAGTAATTTACTTAGCAATACTAAATGTGTATGCACTCACCTCTCCGAGCGTTTCAATTTCGTATTAAACAGTTCTGCAGCGGAAGCCGCAGTCGCTTTCTTATTGCGATGGAGCGTTCACTTATTTTCCAACTTAAAAGATCCCAGAAACTTAACGCTCGATGATTGTCGGAGCGGAAATTACAATGGATGCTAGAAACTTCCGGTTAGAACAAGCTATCGTCAGACATCGAGCCCTCCCCAATGCAAATGTTATACTTAATAATATTCAAACGCCATTTCTGTTCAATCAAACGTTTTATTCTTAGTTTAATGAAGAAATATATTAAAGTATTGATTTCTTAAGTCATTTAAAGCGTTGATTTGTTTACTTCTTCTTATTTCTTAATATTTTTAAGTAGATTTGTACTTAATAATGAATTGTTATTTGAATCATTATTAACTCGAGTATTTAGTCTGATAAACCAACCGAAAACGGCTACCCATACAAATATTTGTATTCGCCTACTTTCGTTACTGTTTAAACATTTTTTATTAAACTTTTAAAGAAAATTAAAAAAAAAAAGACAAACGAAGTGGATTTGTTTCAGTGAAAGTGTATTGGCTGATCATACATATATATATATATACATATATACACATATATATATATATATATCTGTATATATGTGTGCGGGGAAAATATATCACCGTACCGTACATCCGTGTGTTTTAGAACATTTGTAAGGTGCGAGGATTTATGATTTTAAAAGGGCCAAGGACAACGGCCCGGCGGCTACAGCCACCACTTAACCGCTGTGAATTAACGTTATAAACCGGAAGCGTGCATAAGCTTTTTAAAACTCTATTTACATTATTAAATAAAGTGGAGGGTATTCTAAAAATGATGGGTTTTATTACAGAGTCGACCGATCCGAGCGTCTCTACTACTTGTAAGTCTGTGAATCTACTGGTGGTTGGTCTCTGGTGCCGTAGGCCGTCTAGGTGGGTACAACCGTAGTGCCTTTATCTGCCACGAAACATTAGTATGCAAACAATACTGTGGTCCGGTTTGAAGGGTCTTGTGGCTAGTGTAATTACTGAGGTGAAGCGACTCGACATCTAATGTCTTTGGCGACGAGCATAACGCGGTGCAGTTTATAACATCCTAACTATCGCCACGTCGTTATTAGCAGACGTATCACTTATTATCAAGTGATCGTCCCGCTCGTCTATCAATAAAAAATAGATCGCCTTTGGTTGGATAGATAAGCTTTAACTTAATTCAGTTAAAATATAATTCTAAAGGTACATGGTGAATTCTGATAGATATTGCTGTACCTACTTTCTTTGCATTTTTTTTTTATAATACCAAACGACGATACGCGCGATACTTTCACCTGATGGTAAGTGATATGGCCGCCCAAAGGAATATGGCGCTACTTAAGATGATATACAAAGCACCAAATTGCGATAGTCGCTTTGAGACAGAAGATGATGAATCCCGCTATCCCAGTAATGTCACTGGCTATAGCGCCCTCTAAACCGGAATACGCTATGTCGGTATACTAGTGTTTGGTGACAGATACGCGCTGCTGTGGGCTCCGGCAAAAGAGACCTACTACCAGTATATGACGGTAGTTCTTCTTCTAATACTCTATAGGTAGATATATCTCTCTACGAAAGGGAGATATATTTATACCCTTATTGCGGCGACAGATTTACAGTACAAATGAGGTATATAACCATGTCAACATCCAATATCGATAATGTGCGACCACAGAACTGAACAAGGATCCTCTGTGTCACAATGTCAGGAAGAAAATAATATCCTCGCTACGAATGTGGAAGTATTCAAAGATATTTTCGGGAGTGGCCTTCCCTCGTAAATTCCGACGTCTTCAGGGAACGGTGATATTTCCGTACAAACAGATTAAATCAAATAACGACTTTTGGGCGAAAACGACTACCCTGTCACCCCCTTGTGTCCTGTGCAAGAGTGGGACAACTGGAAAATATTATTCACAGTCTCCGTAAGAACTTTTTTTCTCATTACATTTTATATCTAAGGCTTTATTACGCTTTCGTCTCACTCGTGTACACTGAGACAGCTTCGTGTATCTGTTCAATTATAAAACATAATTTCACTATGAATCACTTAATTATTGGTGGTAGGTCTCCGTTGCCGGAGACCGCCCGGATACCATCTCAGATCCTACTGCAGCCGACGAACAGTACTGTCCAGGCATTATATGTATAGTTAGGATGTTATCTATTGTACTACACTGTGCACGTTGCTTTGAGATATATGTTATGTCTCGTTACCCAAGATATTTTACTACTTACAGCGCCCTTCAAACAGGAACACAGTAATATTTTCAGACTACTGTTTCTCCGTAGAAACAAGCACAACGGTTATACCTACCTAGACAGTCTTCGGCAACAGCGATTTATCAGTAGTAAAGAACAAGGACATCGCGGGTTAAGGTAGGTAATAATAGATGGTACTAGGTCCTATTTAAATGTACTACTGGTGGTAGGTCTCTGTTACCCGAGACCGTCTATGTAGGTACCACCGCAGTGCATGTTTCTACCGACAAATAGTACCGTGTATAAATTATCGTGTTCTTGTTTGAAGGTCGGTGTGGCTACTGAAATTACTGAATAAAATAACTTACATCTTATGTCTCGAGGTGATGGGTACAATGAAGTATAGTATATACTGTATAACATCCCCTATAACCATGTTGTTACCGGCAAGCGTCTCACCATCAAAGCTGAACGTTTTCTTCGTCACATCGAATATATTTAAAAACAAAACTCCTGACGATTTATAAATATCTCATACATTTACTTGACAACTTAGTAATTTTTTTTCGCAGTTTTATTTACTCTTAAAATATAACTACGAGGGTAGAAAAGGAAAGATTCATTTCGAATTTCTGTTGAAGCTTTGAGTATTCCATATCAGTATTATCGTATGGAGATAAAGGCTCATCATCAGATAGGTGATTTGACTTTTCACTTTCTTCTTCTTCCTCCTGCCCTTTTCCCATTCTATGTAGGGTTGGCACAGTACGTACTTCATGATTTGACTTCTTAAAAATATCTTGTAACAAAAAGTTTTCAAAGAACTCATACGATGGCGTCACCAAACAATAAATCACGCTTTCATCTACCATAACGCAAATATATATATAAGGTTTGTAATAACAAGACTTGGAGTCATTCGGGTTCAGCCCGCCGTATCGAACGGACGTGTTCCGTGCTGTCGTTATTTGTGCGCGCTACCGCCCCGCTACCGCGCCGCTCCGCCCCTCTCCGCCCCTCTCCGCCCCTCTCCGCCCCGCAAACGCGCTTCTCAATGCTCCTCTGAGTCGAACTCGGACCGCGCCTCGCCGACGAGCGCGCCGGCAAAAAGGGCGCGCCTCCCACACACACACCGCGTACACTAAGTAAAACCGCAATCAGGGCCGGTTGTTATCGCCCAGGGATTCCGACTCAGGCGAAGGCAGTCGGGGAACGGGTCCGCGCCCGCCACGACGACCGAGTATATCCGCCAGAAAAACCAACAACCAGACACATATTGAAGAATTCCGCCGCCGGATAGCTACACCCCACGTAGTACACTTTTTTGAAATCAGGTTGTGGATCCGGGTCCACGAGCCCAGTGTCAGATAAACTGTAAAAGTAGCATGGCTTGCAGTACTAACATCGCCAGGAATCTAAGGCTTGGAGTGATGTTGAAGTGAGTGAGAACTTGAAGTCGTTACGAGAGTAATGCAACAATTGTATACATTAACTGGATCTCTCTGGATCCTCGTAATACTTTTGTACTTAGTAACATCCCCTGTACTTTAAATCGCTCTGTCATTATCAATATAGTGCTGATGTTGATGCGTACGTTGTCATTCACCGGACACGCCGCACCCCATCTACCCCACAATCTTGAATATCTACTATTTATATATACTTCAAAGTATTCAATTTAGAAGTTTACATTTAAAGAAATAGGTCTATCTTTAGAAAGTTGTAAGGTAAGGTTTTTTTTTTGTTTACCTTAGGCGAAATGCCTACGCTTACCTCTACTCGTGGGAGCGAGGACGAGTTATGTCGGACTTGCACCGACTAAAACCCCTCACGATGTTCCGCCTCATGATGGCAGGGACACGGGAACGCGTGTGCGCACTCCATCGCAACCCTGCCGGTGCTGGCCGTTTGCGCAGCCCCGCCTCGGGAGGGAGGGATGAACCCTCCCTTGCCAGGTCGCGCCGGAACATGCAGCGTGCCCCCTCCTCGGCCTCCTGCAGTCGCGCGGGCGACCGGTTCCCCCGAATCCGTCGCCCAGAGGCCATGGGAGCCATTGGAGAAAACCTCTCCCGGCTCCCCGCGGCGGAGAGATGTTAGGCCCGCCGCTAGCTGTCAGCGGCCGCGGAGGATAGAGAGAACGGCGCATCTCAATACCGGCACTCTTCTTCCCCCGCGGCCCTACCGCCGCCGCATCGCCGGTGCGACACCGGTTGACTGAAGAGGGTACTCCCTCCGCGACTCCACCTCGGCTGCGAGGGGCGGTATGAAATCGCCCCTTCAGCCTGGCCGCTAAGGCAGCAGACAGCCGCCCCTGCGGCCCCTGGCCGCTCCGGTGAGCTCCAGTTATCCAACCGGTGCTCGAACCTGTAGCGGCTGCTTCGGCCAGCCCTTCGCCGCGGGCCGGCCGGGTGGGTTCCACTTAGCTTCACCGTGTTCCGTCCCACGGTTACTAAGCCCCTCCGCCATGACAAGGTGAGAACCCGTTGGAGGGGGTGTAGCTAAGGTATATCAGGTCCTTACATATGAAATTAGCGTTTTGTAGCACTGATCACTTCGATCTGAAACATCTCCTCTTTGGTTAAGAATTCCAAATTCAAATTTAAAAATTCGTGTAGCTGCTACATTTGAGTTTTGGAAACAGTCATTCTTTTTTCTCATTATTTTTTTGTAGTCGCTTATAACCGCACAATGGAGAACATAAAGTATCGGTATATTTACTAGTACGAGTTCCACCGCGGCACCAGTACCAGTGCTGCAGGAACAGCTCGAAGGATTAATGATGTGTACGGTGCTGGTGTCGCAAAAGAAAGCACGGTACGTTTTTGGTTTCAACGTTTTCGTTCTGGAAATTTCGACCTTCAGTACCAACCCCGTGGACGGCCGGAGACCAAAGTGGAAAATGAAAAATTGAAGGCTATTGCGGAAGCGGATACATCACAAAGCACTTCAGAGATAGCTGCAGGCTTCGGGGTAAGTGACAACTGTATTAATCCACTTGAAACAAATCGAGAAAGTAAATACTTAAACGACGGGTATGTCATGAATTGAGTGAATCGAACTTGCGAACACGCGTCAACCACCACACTGCACAACAAACAACCACTAAGTTAGATGAGCCACAATTGGGATGTCTGCAACAGCCACCGCACTCCCCGGACCTTGATCCAACAGATTACCATTTTTTTCAGAACTTGGACAACTTCTTACAAAGATAAAAATTAATTTCCTATGCGGCAGTTCAAACCGCCTTCAAACAGTTTATTGATTCTCGCTCTCCATGGTTTATTTTAGTAAAGGTATCAATGAACTACCTGTGAGATTACAAAACTGCATAGATAACAACGCGGTGCATACTTTGATTGATTAAGTATATTTTACAAAAAACAATTGACTTTACATTACTCCCGTACAAAGCGCCGATTTCACATGTAAGGAGCTAATATATTGTTTTAATAGTAAAACAAACTAGTTTTGAAACGAGATAAAACAATTAGCCACTTGGAAACTAGGAACAGGTCATTGCAGTGGACGAGGACTTCGTTCCGAGGACGTTGTCTCCTCGAGTTAGTATCAAACTTCAACTGAGTGTCACTGCGGGTTATTCAATTATATTTTTCTACTTCGCTTACTTGATACTTAAGGGAGAATTAAAAGTTAAGCCTATCAATGAAATATACAGGTTTTTCAGTACTCAGATAATACATTATCAAGTTTTCTTGCGCGACAACGTAAGGACTGAATTTTTTGTTTATATTAAAGAATTGGCTTCCTTAACTGTTAGCCTACAGACGTCCAATCTTGGATATAGGCCTCCTCTCAAAGATCTCCACAGTGGAATTCATTGAGAGAAATTGTGCTGTAACCTACCACAATGGCCGAGTGTGGGTTGGTGGGTGGTCAGAGCCTCGCCTGTTATTTAGCAGGGTGCACCGCGAGCAGGTGAAGTTGGCTTGGGCTCCGTAAGAGTTGACTTGTTTTGTTTAAAAGTTTATTATATGTATGATGCCTCTGCTTGTTTTGCTGCATAATATTAAAGTATACATCTGTATGAAATAAATATGAGCTCCTCGACGTGGAGATCTTTGGGGGAGGTCTATGTTCAGCAGTAGACATCTTTCGACTGATGATGATAATGATGATATTTTAAGTAAAACATTGAAAATACATTATTACAAGTTCAAATCAATTTGTATTACTTGACGTATATAAAAAACAACCCCTATATAAATTGTACAACAGCGACATAACTACACACAAGTGAAGCGGTTAGTGTTAAGCTGTGAAAAGTTTTTATAATAGTTAAATAAAATATTTTAAGATATGGTTATCATAAAATTCGTTCCACGAAAACGGTGAATACAGGACGTCGGCAGGGGTAATTCCACACTGAAAACAACTTCCGTTAACTTCTTTGAAACGACTCTTCGCGGAAGTGCACTTACGCCGGTGAATCGTGTTCTCTACAACTACTTCCTATTAAAAGCTTTCATAACGTCGACGTGATCATCTATAGATAACATGTATAGTTTGGAAGACTCGTGATGATCATCGCTGTCTGTATGATATAATGTCATCATTTCAACAAACAGATGCACACTATTGAACTTTTCGATATTGAAGGAATTAGCAGTATTAAAATATGGAAAGACGAGAGCAGACTATTGAAGAAAACGTAAGAAAATCTACTGTTCTTTTCTTAGTATAATTCGTTCTTAGTCGACTTTTATAACATGTTGAGCGATGGAGATATTCCAACTCAGTCTTTACCTAGAAATTCTTCTATAAAGGCCACCTTGAACCTGAATGTTTTAAGACAATCTGTCAGCTGCTGCGAATTTAAACTGTTTTTCTAGGTTTGATACGTCCTTTATTACTAAAATTATTTAATACTAAATAGTATTTGATATTAAGTAGTAATAGCAAGTATGTATGCAATTTTTTAATTCGTAATAACCTAAGATTTAATTTAAATTTTGCATGATAAAAGATAATGAGGCTGTGGATAATTAAACGCGCTTTTTCAGAGAACTCGTTACGAGACGGATTTGATACCATCATCATCATTATCATCATCACCTTCAAACTGAAGTTTGGCTGTCAATTAACAAAACTGATTCGGATTTCGGCTATTCTCTTCAACTGATTGTGTTTACGCCTAATCTATTTCTTTTTATCAACAAACTATTTCTTCCGCTGTCTACCAGAAGGAACTCATGAATTATGCTCTTCAGACTCAACCTGAAAATCTCCTTAAAGTATTCTCAGTAAACATCCTATCATTATTATAATATAACATATCAAACAGAGAAGGCTGCAAGAACTGAACCAGCATCCTATAAGACGAGAGGTTGAAGAAAACTTGTGTATAAATGAAATCTATAATACTTGTCCTCGTAACATATCCTGGAAGATTGTCTGGGATGTCCTTAGTGAATGTTACGAGTTAAAATAATTTAATTATCATCAGGACTGGGTGTAAGAGACCGCAGCAGACGTTCGGTTAGTTTAACACTTTATTAGGTTAACCGGATAACCGTTGTTATATCAAGAATACTGGATATAGTAATAATGTTATATTCCCTTTTACGTATATTAGCTTTTTATTCATAGATACACTTATTTATTTATTTATTTATATTCGACGGAAAAGAGTGAGATGTTCACCCGATGGTAGGTAATACCCCTGACCATAATAAAATGGTGCTAGTAAGGATGATATACAAGTTGTCGCATTGTGTTCGTGTGCCTTGAGATATATAATATTAAGTCTATACCCCACTAATCTCACCAGCTACAAACCTTCAAACCGGAGCACAGTAATTGCCCACTAATCTTTATCGACTGCAATAAGAGCTGCGGCTGTACCTACCTAGACGATCTCCGGCAACAGACACCTACCACCAGTATATATAAGTTCTAGAATAATATATCATTTTTTCATATTGTGAATACTCCGTATTTACTACCTAGTATTCTACCTATTTCCTAGTTTGATGGAGAATACCTAAAGGTCATTCTGTCAACAGTTCCAAGTTCTCTTATAAATCATGCATATGAGCTTTGTATACCTTTTTGTTAATTTCTAACTAAACGTATTTAATTTAACTTCGTTTGGATACTGTAAATGTTAAAGTGATTAATGTACATGAAACTCGTTATTCTATATAACGGTTTCGATAATAAATATCATCATCATCACCCGCCGATAGACGTCCACTGCTGGACATCGGCCTCCCTCAAAGATTCCCACATCGATCGGTTAGAGACTCGTAGGGGGGGTTTTAAGCAATTTCCCACCATGGCGGCCCAATGCGGATTTTTTTTTGTTTTACGTGGAGGAAATGCCTGCGCATACCTGTCCTCGCGGGGGCAAGCACAGGTTATGTCGGACTTGCACCGACTAAAACCTCCACGATTTTCCAAGTCATTGCCTGATGGCAAGGTCACGGGAACGCTTTCGCAACCCCGCCTCGGGAGGAAGGGATAACCTCTCCTTTTCTACCTCCGCAGAAGCACGCTGGAACACGCAGCGGGCCTCGTGCCGGTAAATATACTACCTATAGCGGTCGTTTGAAGACCGCTGTAGGTAGTGTATTTACCGGGTCGACGAGACTCAACATTTTGTAATTCCAGTCGGTGTCATCGATCGGGTCTCATCTTGTGGCGTATGTGGTACAGTGTATGACATCCGAACTAGCGCCTTATTGTTATGGGTGGGCGTATCACTTAATATCAGGTGAACATGCCTCTCGTCTCATCGCTTAATTTTATAAAAAAAGTTAACTATAAAAAATCCTGAATAATACTAACTCCAATGTCATATGTAATTTTTTTTAACGGAAGCGACGAGACCAGCGGTACTTTCATCTGATGGTAATTGAGACGCCAATAACAACGTGGCACTAGGAAGGATAATATACACTACATCACACTGTGCTCGTCGCTTTGAGACATATATTGAGTATCGATACCCCAGTACTTACACTAGTTACAGCGCCCTTCAAACCGGAACACAGTATTGTTTCATAATCATCATCAGCCGATAGACGTCCAATGCTGCACATAGGCCTCCCATAAAGATCTCCACAGTATTGTTTGCAGACTATTATTTGGCGACAGAAATAGAAGCTGCGGTGGTACCTACTTAGATAGTCTCCGGCAATAGAGACCAACCATCATTCATCTTCATCACCAGTCGATAGAAGTCTAATTAGGCTTGTATCGGCCAGTGATTAAGATGATGACATATTTAAAAATACATTAAATAGCAGAAAAACAGCCGCAATACTCTTTCACGTACTGAATTCGTGTATTAAATTGTGATGCACTCCATGCGAACCCCTACTACGTGGAGTACGTAATAACGATGTGTGTTTGCCGTCACGTAAATATACGTGCAATACATAACAATATATTGAAATATATTTCTTTCTATGCACTTTTGTATGTCACAGAATATGAGAATTTTAATATGTTGACGAAATTCTTTATATTTTTATCGCCACCTTTGTAATATAAAATTGTTTAATTTTATGTGAATATAAATAATAATCAAATTATAATTATATCTCATTCAATTAATACATATATTATACGGAGGCGAAATTTTCATATGATGGTAAGTTATACACCTGCTCATAACAGTGTGGTCGTAGTTAACGTTATAGATACTAATGTAGTAATACATACGTCAGTAGCTGATAAGTTGATAAGAAACAGAATATGGGACAGAATAATAAAAGAGACAGAGGAGATGTATAGATATAATAAGGAGTAAGAAAGAGAAAATCTAAAAATAGCAAATATCAAAAGAAAACGAAAAAACCCTAATTAAGAAAAAAGCAACAAACCAGACGAAAACTTTGATGAAAATCAGCTCTAGATTATATTTAAAATAAGAGAATGAAACATGAAAAGGAGAATGGGAGTGATAGAAGCAAATAGGAAGAAAGATTTAAAATAGAAAAAAAAATTAATATATATGCCCTGTCTCAATTTAGAGACAAAATAGTGTAAAAATAGATAAAAAAAAACTATACCGCAATATGCTATTAGCTTTGGAGCATAAGATGTTCAGGTTCGTTACCCTAGTAATTTTACTAGCTATAGCGCCCTTCAAATGGCAACACAGTAATGTTTACATACGACTGTTTGGCGATAAAAATAGGCACTGCTGTGCCACCTGTTTAGATGATCAACAGAGACTTACCACCAGTAAACAGGTGCCTACCTGGACGGGTAATTATATTATAATATGTTGCCTCAGTAATTTTACTAACTACAGCACTCTTCATATTATTACAAAAATGTTTGCTACTAAATATAGTACTAGAACATTCGAGAGGTGTCCGAGAGCGAGTTTTATTTTTAATGTATAGACTAGCGCTTGACTACGATCTCACCTGATGGTAAGCGGCGATGAATAAATATATTATGATCTTGTCTACACGAGCGATGTACTAGGCTAGTGGATTTGGGCTTGTGAAGAGATCATTTTAGTTGACTTTTATTGTCAAGGGTTAACGTTTTTTTTTTATTCCAGAACGTCGGTTCATTCCATCTAACCCAAAGCAGCTCGTAACGATATTGTAAATCTGGCGCAATTGTTACTGCGAATTAATGTATTCCGTCTATATGAGAGCTGGATTATTCTGAACGGGCGCGCTTCACCATTCACAGTTTTATTGTCACTTAACATCATGTAAAGTAATCACGTTTTAACCCCTCCTAGAAAATACAAAAGAATCCTGGTGGTAGGTCTCTGCACTAGTGGTAGGTCTCTGTTGCCGGAGACCGTCTAGGTGGGTGTCACCGAAGCTCCTATTTCCGCCGCCACACAGTACTGTACAAGCATTACTGTAGTCCGGTTTGAAAGGGGCCGTACCTAGTGTAATTACTGGGGTAACGACAATCAACATCTTATGTCTCAAGGTGACGAGTGCATTGTGGTGTTATGTATAGCATTCTAACTAGCGCCACATTGTTATGGGCAGGAGTATCACTTACCACCAGTTGAACGTTTTGCTTGTCTCTTCGCTTAATGTATTAAAAAAAAAAAAAAAACCAGTAGTCATATAGCCAAGTAATCAAACTGACAAACAATGTGTATCGACAACGACATTAATATTTTTAACAGATTACTTTAATGAAGTTTATCGTTGTCTTTTATGAAATAATTAAACTTTAATCAATATAATTAAATTATAGCACATGTATATAACACTGCTAGTTATTTTTAGTATTACTCTTCCGTTGGTTATCGACTAAGCTTGCTAATAAGCTAAAATGAAAGTACTACTTTTAGTTGTTTTCGTTCTGGCTGTTGCCATAGTGGAATGTTCTTATACATTTATGGGAATGAGCGTGCAAAGGGAGCTGGTATTCAAGAAGACCGTTAAATACGGATCTAGAATATTCCAGAAGAGAGTGGAGACATTGAATGTCACTATACCGTACCATCCTTACCGTTGCTACATTTAAGTAAGTAGAATTTCGAATTTTGCTTAATTGATTAATGAATCTTCAATTATCTTACTTTGTCATCATCACCTAGGAAACGCCCAATTTTAATCCTGTTTCGTCTGCGACTGTGTTCGCAACAACTTTACCAAATGTTACACTTAATTTTCAGGGTATGCTGGCGTACGATTTAACTAAGTTGGGTGATTCATTCAACGTGACTGCCGGCGGCCTAGGCTACAACTTGGTGAACCTTCGAATGAAGAGCGACAGGGGAAAGGATCTACGCTACGAAGTGTACGTATACGCTTAAATTGTAACCGACATACAACATTACATAGTTGACACCTAAAGACATTTGTATTTAATCATCATCATACGTGACTATTGACTTATTGGTGATCACTGGATAAGAGGGAGCGGTAGTTATTACGGTCAAAGGAAGCACGAACGGAAGATCTTTTCTCAAATTAATTACTCCTTATAGTCTTTTGCGAGGGTACGCAAAATAGATGGTAACAGCATATGTATGTTAGTTATCCAATCATGCGTCATCATCATCATCACACGTCCACCGAAGCATTCCGCAAAGCGTTGCACGTTAAAACAAACCATTACTCTTGTGATTTATTGTAAACGGTCGAAGAAAATGCATCCGAAAATTTCCAACAATTTTTACGTGTCATAAAGTGCTCGCATTCATCAATTTGACGCGGTTTGCACATGAAGTGTGCTCACACCACCACCATTACACAGCGTACGAGGATGTAGTGTGGGGTTACGAGGCTATTTGATATATTATTTTCCATTTCAACGCTGGAAATAAGTAACATTAAGACGGTTAATTTATACGCAATATAATTCCTCCACTCTCTTTTCGCCACCGGGCGAGTGCGACGACGAGATCCTTATGTTGTGGATATCTCCAAATTGAAACGAAGAGATCTAACTCCTCGTTCTTGATAAGAACGGAAAAGAAGTGGAACAGCGTTGTTGTTCCTTTCCAAATACGACGCGGGTGTCTTCAAAAGAAGAACGGATAGGATAGTTAGATGGATGAATACGGACGTCTATCAGCTGATGATGATGATGTTAAAAAAAATTAACAACAATTAAAAAACATTTTCATTCTGTATGTAGTGCAGTACTTCAAAGGGCACAGGTTCATTGAACAAGCCCTGATAGGAACAACACTGATTTCAAGACTTTTGGAAGAGGCTATTGCTATGGCTACATGAAAGGTTGTTACTAGATTAGTGAGCATTACCACCACAGACCACATCACTACTTAACATCAGGTGGAAATCTGTTCAAGCGCTAAAACTATTGATTAATAAAAGAAAAGTATTTTTTAAAGCAACGAATGTCGTCGAATTGTTGAAATCTCGATATGCCACATTATTAGGATATTTACATAAGGACGAATTGTATATTTATTTATTTAGTCATTTCAATGTTATATTGGTTGGTATAATCTTCAGCATTAGGTGATCAAGGGAGTAGAGGGCGCTATAGTGTAGAACAATTCATTAACTATTCAATTCTATGCAATTAGATGTGTGTACATGTTAACAGACACAAGTCAGAACTGTAACTATTGATGTGTACGCGAATAACACCAGCTGTTCACCGCCCGCTTCGCTGGCCGTAATATAAAATTAGACCGCAGATGGCTTTCTATATCAACCGTTACTATAGCAACCGCATAAATAATACCAAGTGAACATGTTTATATAAGACAATCGGCAACAAAATGATGAAGGATCTATGAAATTCAAAAAATAAGTAGTTTGTAACCATCAACAAATCATTACGCGTCGAATGCTAATATTCCCATGTACCCACCTTCACTAGTTTTTACGTGATTGACGAACTTAGGAAACCCATTTTCATTATATATATAGATGTAGATAAAGCTAATTAATAAAGAGAAAAAATATTATGTAATAACCAAAACTCACAGCCTTCATAATATTCCCACAGCTGGGACTTGAAGCCTTCTTGGACAAGGTAAAACTCAAGGTAGATGTAAGCCGTATCCAAATTCATAAGTTGTCATGTTCAGTGTTCATTTGATATTTTCTTTCACCGGTAGCTTAAACTCATTAGGCATTCAACCTACTTTTCTTTGGACATAGAGAAGTAATAAATACTACTACTACTATATATTTAGAAGTAATAAAGAGAATCACGAATACGAACCCTCTTAATGTTCCTTCTGCTGGTTCTCAGAACTTTCTCGCACGAAGACAGAGTTGAGGCTGTTTACTCACAATGCTGGATAAGAAAAATTCTACGAAAGCTTTCTCTTTTGTAATACGATAGTTTCCTCTTAATATGTTCCTTCACCGGTATCTCAAATTTAATACGGAATGCACCTGCACCTCTGTAAAATGCACATACATACAGCCAAATCGAATGATTTACAAACTACACTGTTAAGGCTTAAATGGTTAGAGATTATAATATCTGTCTAACGAAATAGGTCCCACACTAGAAATAAAACTGAGGGTTGGAATAATTTAGATGTAAGAAAGGAAACTACCAGTTCTTCTATGTTTATTTTTTTATTCTAATAATCACTTGATGGTAAATGATTCTTAGCGCTAGTTAAGATTGATATACATAGTATTGCATTGGTTTGAAACTTAACATGTTGAGTCTACTTACTTAAGTAATTATACTAGCTACCACGACTTATTTGGCGGCAGAAATAGTCTCCGCAGTGGTTTTTACCTAGACGCTCTCCGGCGACGTAGACCTACCGCAATAGGTGTGAAAGAAAATATGAAGCATGAATGAGGAAAGAAAATTAGAATAACAGAGAATATAATAATAAATGAAGTTACTTGTATAGAAACGAAAAGTCGCTGAACCGACACACGCAAGGAACGCTTAAAAGAGAAAGAAAAAACAGTAACTTCTTCACTAAGAAATGTTTCACCGAGAAACTTTTAAATTTCTGAAACAATATCAACGACATTAAACATAAGACAGTGGAACTATAGAGAATTTTGAATTAGGCAACCAAAGGAAGAAGAGAAGTTAACCTTTATTACAGTTTGAAAGTAATAAATGGAGAGTGAAAGAGATATTAATCCAAGCACACAGAAGTAGTTAATACCTATTCCAAAACAAAATGTTTTTTGTTTGTAAGGAAACATTTAAAATATACAGTTGAAAATGTTACCTTCGGGAAATCATCAGCAACGACACGAGTACACAGCGTTACGAATTAAAACCAGCACCGGATATAAATTTTATTTATCTATCAGGAATCACTGTCAGACCTGGAGTAATAAAACGGAAATTGTTCGTTAAAAACAAGCGTAACCCTTTTTATTATCAATGCTGAATATATATCACTGTTCAGTTAATTTTTATTGGTATCAGATATCTTACATTTTTCTTTTTATCTGGATGTAATTACGAGAGATTTTACGAGGATGGAGATTTACAAATGGAGAGAAATTTTTGAGAGGGATTTCTTTATAATGTTTTTTCTGATTCAAACTGCTAAAGGTCGTGTTTTGCGCAATACCTTACAAAAACTGTGGTCCAGCAATAAACGTCTATCGTCTGAGATGATGATGATTATGATCCGATTCAGCAGGGAGCCCTTGCAGTATTTTTTTGATTGCTTCTGAATATCTATTCCATACACCACATATGCCTGCGCGGTTCGTTTGCGCTGTAATGCGCAAGTTTCCGATTCAGTTTCAAGAGAGATTTTAGATTAAATGTCATCCTCATAATTTAAATTAGCCACCACTATAATATTATTGTAGTCTAGTTGTAAACTTATAAAAACAAGGCCTCTTTGCCATTTAACACCATGTATAGTGTGGTTCATTCTTTATATGAAGATGCTACTGATGCTTCAGAGGAATCCGGTCACCGTTCTTGTGCTTTATTGTTGTTATCTGTTCATATGTTTTTATCTGATACTATTTCCATAGAACTATTACTAGAGTTAAAAAAATTTGAAACATGTTATTGCCATATTATTTAGTTGTTTGTTTGTAGTGTTTGTGACTTCCATGTTTACATTTTCAACTTTCATGCTGTTTCTTACTATTCGCTCGTTTTCATCTCCCACGCGCCGCCTCTTAGTTTTCTTCGCCGTAATCCTTTTTTATTCTTATCAAAAATTTCAACTCCATTTTTTTTTTTCATTTTACTACTTATTTGTTTATTTGTATTTTGTTTCTTTACTTTATTTTACACATTAATTTTATGCGCATGATTGTTACATTTTTGCTTTTCCATTTTTATATATATTTTAATTCATTCCTATTCCAATTTTACATTTGTTTTCTTTCTTATTACATGTAGTCTCATATATGCATATATTGTACGACGCGGGCTTTGGGAGGTCTGTAAGATGTACATAGGTGTAATGCAAGGGAGCACCGGTACAATTTTAGAAGGTCCTAGGGTGTCTCGCAATACAATGAGAGTGACGAACTATTGGCTCATGTTCCCACAAGATCCCGACATTGTTCTACAAATTAGCTACCTTTAGAAGATTTCCCCAGAAATAAAGCTCGTCTGAATCTTTTTATTACATGTTATAGCTAAAATAGCTCGCGATCTAAATGACACGTATAGTTATTCAGTGATGTACTCAATAATTTACGGCTTAAACAGCGCGGACCAGTGTTTGTACGGAGCGCTTAGTTCACGAGATGTATGCGAAACAGGGGCAGCTGCGTTTACGTTTTATGGACCATCAATTCACTGAGCAGATTTATGTGGACACCAATTGTGTTGGTTACAATGAAAACTTTAAAAATGTCAATTTTAAAATTTATCTAACGTTGATTACTTTAAATCAAGATAGGGGTTTATCTATTTAGTCTATATACATAAGTATTATATTATCAGAAGATTATAGAATGTTCAAAAGTAGAAAAAGAAACATCATACTTCTTGTGCCTTCTCTATTATCTTTAAGCCCTAAATGGGGTTATAACTATGAAGTGATTGTGGGTGTGGTAGGAGTAACCTTCAGCTGAAACTAGACATAAACTTGAGGTGGTTACTGGTGGTAGGTTACTGTTCTCGCAGACGGTTTCGGTAGGTATCACCGCAGCACCTGTTTCTACCGCCAAACATATCTATTTTCCTGTTTGAAAAGAGTTATAGCTAGTTATATTACTGTGTTATAAACTTAAAATCATATGCCTAAGAGCGACGAGCACCATGTAGTCCTGGGTATACTCATCCTAACTAGAGCCACTTTGTTATGGAGAGACGTATCGCTTACAATCAAATGAACGTCTCGCCCGTCTGGTCGTTTCATTTATTAAAAAAAGTAGATAATCTAGAGCTCATCAGTGGGAAGATATTTGATGCTGCTCTCAATGCCGCTGAAGATAATGAAGAATTGATTTTGATTTAATATGTGCAGCGTACTCAGTATTTACTTTTTTGACTAGTCAAGATCTACTATCAATTTAAAATACTGATGTGCTTTTCCTTTAGATAAGTATCTAAAAATATATAAGAGGATTAATATATGTTGGTAATAAGCTTTTTCGTCAGGGAGGAAATCTTTAAAAGACTGCTTTTAGTAGGGCAGATAGAGTTATGACGTATCTGTACCAACTAAAACCCCCTGTTGATTATTCTTAATGCATTACGGGAAGGCCTGGAAGCACCGTAACACTCAACAGAATCTTTGCTTGGCTACATAAAACAGGAGACCATCTACCTTCTAGGCATGACTTACCTTAATATTATTCTCATAAGCCCAGGACTACAGTACAAATTTATATAGTACCCTGTACAATATCAGTCCCTAGTAAATGATCATCCCTTTTCCTGTTGTCCTGCTATGCTAGTTAAGTCTGCAATGAGAATAACTACAGATAGAATAATTAACATGTATTTAATATATATGTTATGTACAGAAGTAGCTTAGGTTTAAACCGAATTGACTAAAACTAGAAACTAAAATGTACTTCTAGAAAATCGTTGCTTGGATTCCCTTCAACCGGAATTTTAGATGTGGTTTACTTAGTGGATAGCCTTCGCTAGTCGTAGATATCTCGGCTTTTTTATATATATGAAACTTTGTATGTAAATACTAAGAATGTATATAATAGTTTTATTTACTGCAACCAACTCATAGTCGTATATTTAATCGATTTATTTGATTGACAAAAGTTTTAATGGTAGGTCTTTGATATCGGAGAGTCCAGTATCCGCCACCAAACAGCGAATATTGACGTGTTCCGGTTTGAAGGTAGATATTAAAATTACTGAGGTAATGAAACAACATCGTATCTCTCAAGGCGAGGAGGTAAAGTTGTGCAGTGTGTATTATCGTAACTAGCCGCACGTTGTTATCACTTATCATCAGTTAAACGTCTGTCTCTGTTAAAGATAATGATGAGATCAAAATTATCTTATAATATCAATTCCTTCTTTTCCTTCCTTAACTTACTTACCTTAATATACTTTACCTATATTCATTGTTTATTTGATATACTTGTTTAATTACCATTAGACCAATAGACCCAAACTGTGCTGACCCAAATAGACCTGGTAAGAAAATAGTTTTAATAATTTATCTCTTACTTATAGTTTGGTTAGTTATAAATATTTAAAAAGTACGTTTGAATTGATGTGCCTTTTAGAAACAAAAATCCAAATAAATACTAAAAAGTCCTGTCTTATATAAAATGTAGGAAACAAACTAGAATACCAAAGTATTAAAAGTTAAGTAGCTTCGTATGTTTTATGACGTTTAAGGTTTATTTGACAAAGGTTACACGAGCTTGTTATCCGGCGCTTGACTATACGTATGAAAATGTACGATTTCATTATACATCGCAGTCATTACCGGAAGAGCTCGTAAATCCGTCGACGTGGGAGCTTTGCCTTGGCAGGAAATGTATCCATGTTAACTTCCCGACTGCCAGCCAGTAAATTGATTTCGATTCCAATTCCTAAATGTACGTCGATGAAAAGTGCAAATGCTTCCGTTACTCCTCATCCCCACATTATTACTATTTTACCCCAGCACATGTTAAATAATATTTATCGTCATATTGATTTTTTTTACTTAATCATATCTGCTATAACGGAGTAAATAACTTTATGTATTACTTGTGATTTTCGTTTGCCGGAGACTTGTCCAGTACCATCGCAGCTCCGAATCCGGCCTCCAACCTGTATTCCAGTTCGAGGGGCGCTTTAGTTAGTTAAATTACACGAGTAGCGAGATTTTAGATCTTAGGTCTTAAGGCGATGACAACAACGTGATGCTGTTTATATCATCGTAACTAGAGATCCTAGTACACTGCCCAAAATAATGTGGCGTTAGTTAAGATAGTATACACAGCATCACATTGTCCTCATGGCCTTGAGACATGAGATGTTGTCTCGGTAATTTCACAAGCTACAGCGTCGTTCTAACCGGAACACAGTAATGTTTGCACACTATTGTTAGTCGACTGTAACAGGTGCTGCTGTGATACTTATCTAAACGGTCTCCGGCAATAGAGACCTACCACCAGTAAAGCGCTGAACTTGTCGATTTTCAATACATAAGTCAAGTTCTCCTAACTACCCCATCATTCCAGTTACTTAATGCCCTGTTCGTTGGAAGGAAAACAACTTTTAAATTAAAGGTCTTTGTTTGACTTGGTCTAACTTTTTTTTTGGTCGTATTTCACTAATTGCTAAAAGGGGCAACTTGTTCAGGGTCCCGGATGAAATTCAACTTTTTGCCCCTAATTTAAATGTTAAATCCTTTGTGCCTTGCACCAGTAATTGTCACATAAATAACAAGGGGGGACAGGCTAAGGAAATTTACGTTACGGCGAAAATCTATATTAGAGAAAAAAATATACATTAAATGTATTTCCTATTACATTAAGTAATCTATCTATATATCTAAGTAAAGTATCTAGTACAACTCGTGAATCAAATAAATGTATTGTATAACTCAAGTATTGTGAGACCTTCCCCTGATGATAAGTGATACGCCTGCCCATAACAACGTCGCGCTTGGTAAGATGATATACAGGACCACATTATGCTCGTCATGCACACATGAGTTGTTAAGTTTAGTTACTCATGAAATTTCACTAACTACGATCTTTCAAACCAGATTAAATAAAACTTGCACAGTACTGTTCGGCGACAGATACAAGAGCTGCGGTAACTATCTAAATGGTTACCGGTAACAGACATCTACAACTATTAGGATTGTATATAACTAGCTGTTATAATATAGATATAGATTTGAAATTTAGACTTGAAATTTGACACAATTAATCCCGTAATTAATACCCTTGCAACCCCTTCTTAGCTGGCCTACGCTGGGTAACAAACACTTTTCTATCAAATTTTAAGTCCTTATGCCTTGTGGTTCCAGAGATATAGTGATGAATCTCTACATAGCTGGAACTCTATTATATATATACTAGGCTATATACTACCCTTACACCCCTATATATACATAGAGGTGTAAGGGTTCCCGCGCAACAACTCACGGGACCCAAGCCAATCTCACCTGCTCGCGGTGCACCCTGCTAATCAACAGACGAGGTTCTGGTTCCAAACAACCCGTATTGACAAATGTGAGGCTTTATTGGGTGAAAGCGTATGTAGGGATGGAGGGGAATGAAAGGGCGGACCAACTGGCCAAGGAAGCGGCCCTAAAGGATAAAAGAAGATCGGTGTATGAGGATTGCCCCGTTTCCTTCGTCAAGCGTCAGCTCAGGCTGAAGACGCTTGACGAATGGAACAGGAGGTACGTGCAAGGTACAACGGCTTCAACAACGGGGGTTTTCTTCCTAAACGTCGCGTCGGCATACCGGTCCCTTCGTCGATTGGAGCTCGACGCGGTCTTGGTCCAGATGTTCACTGGGCACGGGGGATTCTCCGAGTACCTCCACAGGTTTAAGCTCAAGGAGAGTTCCGCGTGCATTAGATGATAAGTGATTGTGTATACATAGGTCCTGACCCAAAATACGCAGAGAGAATGTTAAATAAAAAAAAAAATAATTAAAAAAAAAGCTCAAGGAGAGTCCCTAGTGCCTCTGTGACTCGGCGGTGGACCAGACCGTCGTGCACATCCTGACTTCCTGCCCCTTACTTGGGAAAGAGAGATTTGATTGCGAAGTGGAGATTGGAAAGAAGATAGATAGTGGAGTCATTGGCTCTCTGATGAGTGAGCACGAAAGTCGCACAATATTCCTGGAATAAAAAAAGATAATAAAAAAGAACAAAGTATAAATAAAAAACTAAAAATAAATAAGAAATTGAAATAAATAATGAAGTAATTATAAAATAAAAATGTAAAAATAAAATAAAACTAAAGTGATGTAAGAGAAAATAAGTACAAATTGGTAGAAGATGAAGACATGAAGAAGAAAACGATGCTACAGGGATGTTCTTTTTCAGACCTTCCCCCCTCCAGAAATAAACACAAAGGCCAGTTTTCACTTCAGAAAGAGAGGAGTAATGAAAGAAGGAATAGAGTGTAGAGCGGTAGAGGAGAGAAGTGTATAAGATAAGTAGAGAGCGAAAGATAACATATAAATAATAGATACGTTGGTTAAAATTTGTTAACTTTAAGGAATATATTTTTCAGTACATAAATACGGCGGGATTCAGTTTATAGGTGAAATTTATTTTAATTTATTCACCCCGGAGCCCGGTCCGTATCTTCATGATCTTTCTGGTGCCAGTTTTTCCCTTATTAATGTATTTTTTTTCCTCTAAATAAAACTCTTGAATATTTATTTCTCTGTTAACGATAGCATTGTTTCTACTTTATATATTCTACGTTATTTATTTTAACATAAAAAAATATCTTTTTTGTTAATAATGTATTTTTTTCTTATCCAATAAATAAAATATAAAACTGAGGACATATCCTGTCAATATCATGGTCCCAGGTAGAGTGTGGGTGATACAGCATTTTCAAGTTCACCTCGCCACCATCATCATACAATTATTATAATAACGGCATTGGTACATTTCACTGGTGGCTGGTTTCTATTGCCGGTGACCATCTAGCTAGATACTAATGTGCAAACATTACTGTGTTCCGACTTGAAGGGCGCTGAAACTAGTGAAATAACTGGGGTAACAAGACTTACAAATGTTATGTCTTAAGGCGACGGACACACGTCCATCCGGCGCCAAGTATCTATGAGCGACCGTATCACTTACCATTGACTATGTTGGAGTAACGGTATTCCACGTAAACATCTTCAATCATCCACTGCCTCATTGTCACCTAATATTACGTGACATGAAGGTTATCGTATTGTTTATAGGAAACGAGAAAGGATGACGTTTGAATGAAATTGTACAATAAAAGCTTATTTCCTTTGTCTTAAAGGTTGTTAATCTTTAACGTAAGTGTAAGGAGTATACAACTTTTTTCTTTTATTGATATCTTTATCATCATCATCTCAACCGATGGATGTTCCCACTGCTGCACATAGGTCTCTCGTAATGTGTTTCACAATGCACAGTCTTGTGCTGTTTGAGTCCAGTGGCTCCCAGCAATTGCTTTTATATCCTCTGTCCACCTAGTGCACACTAAGTGGCGCGCCACTTTAAGAAATCTTTATAGGTCACCTAACATCAGGATACGTTAGTCGGTATTAATGCAATCCGAATTCTTTACCAGTCGACCGGAAGTGGGGAAATGCTGTAATAGACGAGGAGGGACATTATAAAAGTGTAACAGCATTTGATAGTAAGTACCGTATATACATATATATACTATAGTAAATATTAAATATATAACGTCTAGTTACATGTGCCCTTTCATCATTCTTCTAAAATAGTTGTTTACTTGCAATAGATATAAATAGATATTTATTATCTGGAGACGATTTTAGATCTAAAGATATTATTAAAAATTCTAAAGATAGGATGTTTTGTTCTCAGTTGTAAGAATCTGCTACTGAATAGAAAATGGCTTCAGGTAATTCTTCGTAATATCTATTTCAGCCTTACAGGATCCGTTTTTGGATATAAATTTTCTCTCCATTTTTAGGGGAGAGGTTTTAGCAATAATCACCACGACAGCAAAGACGGGACAGTTCTTTTCTTCTTCTTCTTGCTATACCTTGTCCCATCTTTTCTTGGGGTCGGCTTTCCTGGTCATTCTTCTAAATCAATTTTTATTTTGTGTCATACTTTCTGTTGTATATTCATTGTGTACTTTCATGACCTGGAGAATGTATTGGCTTCATTAACTTTACGTCCGGCCGCCGCTCGACACCAAGATAGTACATCTCATTGAAGGTATATGGGCGCTACGGTTGGGTTTTCTATTTGACCTCCTCCGGTACCATCCCTAATGTAGTATATTGCTTAACATCACAGCTCCAGCAGAACCTAAGAATAGCTAGAAGCAGAGATAGCTTGTAGCTGGGAAATTTGTCTCTTCCGCCTGCTTTGCCGTACTGATGGTCTCCATCTTCGTCTTCACAGCCGTTGAGGACACCCGTAACCCTGGGCAAGGGCTCCGCGTTATACCCCACGAAACGGGATCCCTGATTGAATTCCGCCACCCAAACTTAAAGGCCTACTGCTGATGTTGATTGCTCATCCCCACGACTAGGACTCGCCAAACAGGAGTTATCCTAGTGGATGGACGAGGAAGGTGTTCGCATCCTCCATAGGGTGAGGTTAATGATCTTGTATAATTCGAAGGCAAGGGCGGGTTAGTGATTATTCTTAATATATATTCAAAGAACTATTGAAAACTTTCCATGTTCCGGTGAACAGGTAACACTTCCGTATTGTGTAATACTTAAAAGACGCTAAGGGCCGAAAAATTTAAAACTAGGAGAAGGTAAAGTAAAAGGCGTGAAATATTACAAAGAAAAGTATTCTCAAGGAAAATATGATGGGGCTTTTGAGTACTTCCTGTAAGGCAAAGAAAGCGCCGGATGTATCGGATTGAAGCGTCGTCTAAAATCTCATACGAAAATATTTATCGGGCGTATCATGCTACATATCCAAGTTTGGTTCAAATTTTTTAAATGTTTAAGCGAGATCCCCGAATAAAGTCTAGATATTTTAGATGTTTGATGAAGTAATACATTTTAAATCATTCGAAACCGTTACCGGTAACAGAGACCTATCAGTCTGTATTGATGGAGATCGTCTAGGTGTTACCGCAGCTGCTGTCTCTTCCGTTAAACAGTGATATGCAAACAATTCTGTTCTGGTTTGAAGGGTGTGTAATTTCACTAATTGCACTTGTGTAATTAGTGAAATAATGATACTTGACATATTTAGTTTATATTTTTTTATTTAACGAAGCTACGAAACGAGCGCTACGTTCATCTGATGGTAAGCGATACGCTCGCTCATAAAAACGTGGCGATAGTTAAGATGGTATTCATAGCAACGCAATGCTCTCGTCGCCATGAGTCATAAGATGTTAAGATTCGTTACCCCAGTAATTTCACTAACGATAGCCCCTTTCAATCCAGAATACAGTAATATTTGCACATTACTATTAATCTATCTAGACGGTCTCCAAGAAAAGAGATCTACCACCAGTAAAATCAAGGCAATGAGCACAATGTGGTGTTGTATATCATCCTTACTAGCACCTCATTACCATGGTCAGGCTTATCACTTCCGGAAAAAGAAGCAAACAGTTTGATCGTTTTCTGTTAATAGATATGAGTAGATCTTGTTGCTAACCGGATCTAACATACAACAAACAGATTTTTGATCCTTTACGGTAGTTTATACTTTAAAAGATTACAATAAAATGTTTTCTTCCCAATATGTATTTGTTAGTTAATATTTTATTTATATATAAACACAAATTAAACAATGACATAGACGGAAATGGTACAGGTGAGCTTAATACTCAGGTTGAGTTTTGTAGCATTTAACTTTGGCGAAGGAGCCAGTCCGTGTAGGTCAAGTATCATCCTATTTGAACTCTATGTACTTAAAAAGAACGATATTATACATAAGATGAATACAAAATGTCCAACAATTTTAAAACATTTTCCATTGAAATGATATCAGACTCAATTCGCCCGTAGTCTGTATTTCAGCACGGATCAATTTTGTCCCGGAGTAAGTCGACAGAGGCAAGGGATTAACCAGATATTTCAGCACGGTGATCAATCAATGTTAGAAATTCAGACCACTGTTTACGTTTACATTAATTTTCACTCTTGTATATACGAGAATTATTACGTTTTATCAAATAATTAAATCTATATACTAAGTTTTTTCTGCCTTCGATCTATCTATCCCATTTCGTAAATCGTACCAAAAAGACTTAGTAGCTGCTGCATTGTCCGGTGGGGAAGAGCTGAGATTTTATTTATCATACTAAAAATAAAATTTTAAGTCTCATTACCTCAGTAATTTCACTACCAACAGCGTCCTTTAAACCTGAACGCAGCAATATTTTCAAAGTGCTGTCTGGCGGCAGAAATAGCTGCAGTGGTACCTATCTAAACGGTCACCACCAATAGAAACCTAACAACAGAGAATACATTTCTTTCATGCATTTGTCCAGGCCTCATAAAGTGTTGTTCCTTATATACAACGGTCGTGGAATGGTCTAGGATTTTGTTGATCTAGTCAAACCAATGCAATATCCAGTGCATTGGTTTGCAGTCCTTTTTGCTGCCATTTGTCCGGTAACCGTTAGCTTTTGAAGATCACCATTTTTCCGGTAATATATGTTAAATACTCTATTTGCTTAAAGCATATAATAGAGACTAATTAAAATTTTAAGCCTAGCCATTTTGAATTGTTTGGTCCAATATGTAGTTCATGGGTTTCAGAACATTCCTTTCCAGTATTACATTTCGAAAGCTTCAATCCGATGTTTCGTATGTTCAGCGGTGGGCATCAATTCATGTACGCGGCGCACGTCTCTGTTGTCGGAGACCATCTATGTCAGTTTTGCTCCACGAAGCAATGAGACGAGCGAGATGTTAGTAATACTCTTGCATTGTACTTGCTGCCGGATAGTAAGCAATACTCTTGCATTGTACTTGCTGCCGGATAGTAAGCAATACTCTTGCATTGTGCTTGTTGCAGGATAGTAAGCAATGTTATACCACCAACCGGTGGTAGAATAGTTAACAAACTTTTTTGTTATAAAATAAATTCTAAATACTGTTGCTTTTGCGTTAAGCATCCAATAAGTTTACCGCAGCTGAACAGAGTAGGGAAAATACTTTTTATGCAATCCAACGCCAACTCGAATTTACAAGAAAATTGGTAGCAGAATATCGCGGGCCAAAGTAGAATGTGAAAAGCTTCCGGACATCCTCGGGCGATATTATACCCGGATAGTTCCACAATATCAGTGTTTCTTGTGTGTGTGTGTTTTTTGTTATAACATTTGAAAATATCTACACTGAGCTTACTTATCTAAATTTATTTTAAGTATTGATATTCGATAAAATATAACTACTTTTATTAGCAGCAATTGGTTCCCGCACAACAACTTACGGGATCCAAGCTAACCTCACCTGCATACGATGCAGCCTGCTAATCAACAAATGAGGCTCTGGCTTCCACAAACCCGCATATGGTCAGGGTGGTGAGAAGTAACTCAAATCCTCCCATATGACTCCTTATAGCATCGACTGGGAATCTTTGGGAAGCGCCTATGTTCAGCAGTGGACGTCTATCGGCGGATGATTAATGTTGAATGAACAAATGAATTGGTATCTATGAATTAACCTTAGTCATTTTATTTCCGGACATAGAAAAAGTATTTCCTGTTTTTCAGGAGGGTCACGAGAGCTATAGATATCTAAGAATAGCTTGACCATCCTTATTCTTCCAAATGTCACAAGTAGTTAAGTTCGCTTTCATTGAGAAATTATTAAGATAATTACTATTTCGAACTCCGTAGAGCCTCATCGCGATATCTCTGGACCATAAAGCTTGAAGACTTGAAATTTGGTAGG
The DNA here is from genome assembly GCA_029034505.1 of Ornithoptera priamus. Lineage (NCBI taxonomy): Eukaryota > Metazoa > Arthropoda > Insecta > Lepidoptera > Papilionidae > Ornithoptera > Ornithoptera priamus. The sequence continues at coordinate 409,392 of JARDWD010000672.1, forward strand.
AACATTCCTTATACCTAGTATAAATCAGCTGAGAACTGATATTAAAAAATTCGTTCTCCGAAGGTAGTTGCAGGGGTGCTACGGCAGGCGGCAGCCAGTACAGATATATAATAACATATTTGTATATACATATATATATATTAAATTCCAGCAACTATCGAAAATTAGTTGAACGGTGTACTAGTTTTACATATTTATCTATTAAAATAGAAATACAGCTCTTATGTTTAACTTAGGAACTTAAACATAATTAAGTAACAATCTTAGTGTTTATGTACAACATGTTAAGGATATCACTGAATGCATTGGGAATAATCACCACTAGAATTAAATAACAGTACGAAGGGTAGGTTTAGAAAAATAACAAAAAGAAAGAAATAATGAGTGTTATTGATAATATATATATATAACAATAACATAGAACCGGAAGAGCAAGCAACTACTAATTCTCTCTCCACAACATCAGTTTTGTTGAATTCTAGAAATATATCAATAAATAGACCCACCGTCTCACAGATAGAGTTATATGATATGGTGATGAACTGTTTAAGGTTGGTGCTGATGCAGCAAACCCTATCAACAAACATGTATACAATAAAATCTGATGGTGAGAAATAAAATTTAAAAAAATTTGGTTTTCTCTCACGAGATTTTGTAGTTAAAAGACAGGTTATATTTTAAAGTATATTCATATTTTTGATGTGGGAGACAAGAGTGGAAACTGGTATGCTCTGTGTTATGCGACTTCTGCTCCTCCTCTTGGGTAAAGTGATGTACTTAGGTGTTTGTTCGTGTGTCTATTCTATGTAAATGTTTTTCTGTATATGCGAAGCCTCCGGAAGCGTTGCTGAAGCCATTTGGTTGTACCTTTTTTTTTCAGAGGAGAAACTTTCGAAAGATAGCTTGTTTCTAGGCGGAAGTTAGAGTACATACCGAGACGCTCCGGGATCTCTTACAGATTGCATCGGTGCCTCTCTACACTTTGTGTTAACTCGTTTCTGAGGAGGGGCTTAACCCTCGCTGAACCATACACCGTCCCACACAGGTTCGCTTGTTGAGAGATAATAGGCCCCCAACCTCAAGGCCAGCGAAACTCCTAGACCCGTTTAGTCTCCTTCTACAACAGGCAGGGCTTACTTTAGTTCCATTCTTACTAGCCCGAGACTCCAGAGCGGACGGGCTGGTGCGTCCATTACTATCGCCCCGCCATTTCCTTTTCCGAGCGGAATCAACCCTACCTCGATTCCGTTCAGCGGCGGCGTGGTTATACCTCTATAATCATAAAACTTCTGTGTGAAGAAGATTTTTGCTGAGTGAATTTTGATTGTTTTGCCATCCCCTGTAACACCTCCTGAAGTAAATATTTTGTCCGTAAAATTGCGATAAATATGTAACGATTTGTATATGTAAACAATGATATGAGTTAAGTAAACAAGTTGCAATAAAACAGACACTTGATATTATTGATACGTGTTAAACCGCCCGCCTGTATTGAATTTGAGTAAATAGATTCGGTGTTGTAATACAGTAAACGTGGTAACCATGGTAACCATGGTAAACATGGTAAATTTTCGTCGTTCACTCCGTGGAATTGTAAATAATTAATTTTAATAATATTTATATGAAAAGTTACCGACGATTATGGTCCAGTTAAAATGTTTGTAACGGAAGTAATGTAAACGATTTCCGCAACGACGCGAAATTCATGGCTTCCAACTGCGCCGTACATTTACAACGGTCGGTATAAATGGTAAAGTCAGTTTATTTTGTATTTCACTGTATTAATGTTGTCTGATGCAATACTTTATTCGCAACGGAGATGTAGGGCGTCTGAAAATATCTGCTTTACTATTTGAGCGCATTGAAACCTTTTTGTTTATCCTCCTCAGTACTTTATATAAAGGCCGTGATCGAGGTAAGTAAGGGTAACGGTACCTTAGTATCTAAGTATATAGGTGTTTAAAATGTTAAATCCTTTTGTGTTTAAGGGTAGACACGACCCTCTCCAATCCTTAGTTATAGTACAAACACGAGACCTTACTTTCTTTGAACAACTTTATTAAAAAAAATTAATAGTCTAATCTGTTCTACTTGAAAACATAAAAGAAGTATATATAAATAAGGTTTTGTAAACAAAATTTCAAATAGACTACAATGTACAAATATTTGCAAATTTAGAGTCCTTGGAAATGAAGTGTTTAAGCAGTTAACGTTGACTCGTTGTCTTCTATAATAAAAAAAGGTTTCAAATATAATTTAGACTAAGCAGGATTTCTTGTATATGTTGATCTTAAGTTACAAACTTAATCAAAAGCTTTAAAATTCTTAAGTATGTAAATTGGAATTGATGTTTAATAAAATCTCAACCAAACAGAGAAGGTCAAGATTTACGGATTGCAGTGCAATTTGTACAAGTAATAGTTAAATAGAAATATTTAGTTAAATGTAAAATAAAATCTATATCCGTACACAAAACTCGAGTAAATAATAAACTTCAGATCCTGATACAACAAGGAAGCATTATCAGGTTTTGTATATCGCGATGACTCCTTTGGACAGACTACTAGACAAGTAGGAGTATAACGGATACTAAATCCGTAAGTGTGATGAGCAAGTGGACTCCTCAACAGGGGAGACCGAAGTTTGATCATGGAAAATATATCTGAAAGGTTCAGGAAATTATCTCTGGAGAACGAGAGGAAGGAAGTCGTGACGTTCGGAGAAGAATTGTACAAATAGTCACCAGGTAAGTACTATATCAACATAGCACTGGTGGTAACTTTCTGTTGGTGTAACTATCTAGATAGCTAGGCAGCCCCATTACTTCCGCCAAACGGTAGTGTGTAAACCTTACTATGGCTCTCCAGCTCTCCCATCCACTTGATAATTGATATTTTCAGGAATATCAGTTAGCGGAGGAAGCGAGAGAGGTGTGCCAGGATCGTAGCAAGTGGAGAGAGGTGGTCTCTGCATACCATATATACGTACGTATCACTTACTATCAGCTGGACATTCTGTACTGTCTCTGCTAAGATATAAAGGATGTTAGAAATGTTTTATATATATAGTACTTATATATGCAGTGGTATTAGGTATCTTCAGCGGTCTATTGCCAACGAGATTGTGGAAAGGAAATTAAGTATGAACTCGCGAGACATTTGGCGCACGCCTCGTCTGATAAACATCGCGGGCGAGGATTCTAATGGACTCCGGAAATTGTATGAATGTATTCTACTTATATCAAATGGCTAGAATAAAACTGAGCATATTAAAAAAAGTTTACTTAAAATTATATAAAAGCTGGTACTAGCGTCTCCGTTGCTGTAATAGAATTAATTACATATACTGCAATCCGAAGGTGTGGTGAGAATCGCGGGAACCCGCTGGATACGAGCGATCGATGTGGAGATATTTGGTGAAGGCCTAAGTCCAGCAGTGGACGTCTATCGGCTGACGATGATGACAATCCAGCTTCCAGTCGAACTTGGGATGTAAAATAGAAAAATTGACATAAATATAAAGAAAAGAACACAAAGAAGAATAAGAGGAAGAACAAGACAATGATGATGATATTTTTTTTTAAATTTACGGATCAATTATCGATCAGTACAACTAAAAATAATGTAGTTATCATTGAAAAGGTCACGAAGGTTTGTGAGTAGTCCTTTCACCGTACACATTTCCTGTTCGGAGGCGCGCGTAGCGGCAGCCCGCCTGTATACAGGGTGGTCAATTATATTTAGTAAATTGCAGTGGAAGAATTGTTCCTTCAACAAATTACATTTAAGTTTAATGTGTCGGAGCAAGACTTTGCAATGGTTAAATAGCCCAAAATCATTATCCCTATAATGAGATTTAACTGTATCACTATAGTTTTTAATATTTACAACTGCATGTTGTAAATCCTATTTAAGTAAATTTCATATGTGCATCCATAAATACTAAGTCCGTATTTGATATACATTCTTCTAATCTTCTTCTTCTTCTTTCTCCTGCTGTTTGCCCAGCTATGTGGGTTCGGCATAGTATGTACTTCTCTTCCATATCTCCCTATCAGCCGTCATATCTGAATTCACACTCTTCTTACACATGTCATCTTTCACAAACAATAATCTTTTACATTCAGCAAGAGAATTATACAGCATCAATTTAATCTTGATCGGTATGCGATGTTTTGATATATTAATCTGCGCGAGAAATTATCTTAATTTATTGCTCACGTGGTCGATGTGATAGATCCAATTAAGTTTGCTATCTATAATAAGGCCAAGGTAAGTGTGAGACATTACATACTCAGTAGCAGGACAGTCACGTAAGTTAGAGTGAGAATGCATGCATTTATGGTCGTGGGCTATGATGTCATGAATCGAGTCCTTGGTTTTTTTGTAAGGTGATTTAGTTTGAGGAAGTTTAGTTTTATTTGCGTTTAAAACAAGTCCAACGTCATGACACCGGGCGCGCACTCCTCACTCCTGGCGGGAGGGAGCACGAACGAATATATGATCGATGCAAGATTTTGTGATGTTATTTAGTTTGTGTACTATTGTAGTGTAATCCGTGATTCCACGCATCAGTCCGTGCTCGGGCAGCGGGTCCAGATATCACTCTCTATATAATGAAATAGCTTTCAAATCAATGTTTCATATCGATTTGAGAAATACAGTTACGTTGCTCTTTTACAAAAAGTGTTTCACCGGTTGACGGTGGCCTGTATATATAAGTGGGTGTTGGGAGTCCGCTTCAGTAGTGTGTGTACTTTAAAGATTCCCCACTAGAAGGAGTGGATGTATATTTTATAATTATTGCAAAGACGTTATAAGCAAAACTTGTGTAAAGACTATGAGCATAATGTGATGCAGTGTAAACATTCTCACGTGGGTTATGAGCTGTATCATTTAATACTTGGTGTATAAATAGCATTAATAGCATGATTATTGATTAACAGTATTTATACAATACAAGTGTTCCTGACATCATTGAGAACAGGTTATCGGTAAGGAGTCACGACCCTCAGCATTGAGGAACCGACCTAAAGAGAGATAGATTTTCCTGTGTTTTTCTTGTGAATATATACAGCTTCTTTATCATTTTTAAAACATATATTGTTATGAGATTGCAACTATATAGTAAGCTAAGTACTTAACTGTTTCTTTATAGAATTTATTTTACAGTATCTAATAAAATTAATTAAAATTTATATAAAAAAAAATTCAACAACCCCCGTCATTGAAACGTTTCTCTCAAGAACAATTAATGACGTATTTGCATTGAAAGCCGTTTCATCTCGGTAAGGAGTTTCAGCGGCGTTATAATGGAAATATATTCAAATGTATCAAATTGGGATGTTTGCTTTATAAATTTCTTTTGTTCTTCGAAACCTACCATCACCATGACAGGTTTCACAAATATCGAAGATCATATAATCAAATTACATAAAAAACATGACTGGTGAAATATTAACTATATTAACAAGCAGTTCAATTCCTGAATGACGCTCTGAAGTATTTGAATAAACACCTTGCAAAAGAATTCTGAAAGAAGAGAGAAGAGTTTCTTTCAATGATTCGTGGGGCTATTGACATTAAAAAAAAATCCTAATTCGAATATCGATGGGTGAGTAATACCATCAGATTGGATCCCGGTATTACAAAAATTTAATCAAACACCAAGCATACCACTATAAGACCTCAAGATACAGTGAGATCATTCTGCGTAGATCAGACTACACCTAATTGGAATAACTGGCTGTAGGTACTGAGCAGTGACTATGATGTCAGGACATCTATCAGGTCAGTGCTCGCATGAGCATGGCTGCTGTTAACCACTCAAAATCTAGGGATAATAAATGAACAAGATAAAAATGTTAGTTTCATTAAAAACATCGATGGATCTTTGTATGTCTAAGCTATGCTTGTTGGTAGATCTGTTCTCTCTGGCTTGGCAGTATACGCTTGCTGTTTTACTAGGTGGTTCTGAGTTTGATTACAAACGCCTTGACGTATAGTTTAGATTGTATTAGGGTTGTTTTCTAACCCCCTTAGGTATAATTATCATCTTTATGACATAAATCTGCCGACGTACCGCAGCGTTCAGTGTCTTCGTCATCATATGTCTTATAGTATTTTGGATGAGCATGCTTCATCATCTTCAACTTCATTTTCATAACATTATGTGAACCTGTGGTTAAGTAGACAAAAGGTTTCATTTATTTTTTATAATACATTAAAAGTATTAAAGTAAGTTATCTATCGATCAGTGTCTTTGCATCTAAAGTTTCAACTAAAATTTTTATTATCTACAACTATACAAAATCTCAATTTGCTACTTTAACTACTTGTCTTTCTATTTTTACTTAATCTAGTAGAACTATTATAATAAAAAAAACAATTGTATACTGTTTAAAGTAGTTTATTTCAAGCAGCAGTTACTGTACGCTTAAAGTGAAACAACAAGTCAGTGTTTCTGAAAACATTTTCTCAGCTGAGTTTAAGTTAATAAGTTTTCGATGTTCGCATACTTCGAAATATTATCTAAAATTTACAGGCTGCCTAGAACAAAGTTAGCCCGTTCTATTTAACAACAATGCAGTTAATTTAAAAGGTGTTGATATAAAACGAATCAGAAGACAGAACGAAAGATACAAACGACGAAGTAGATGAATGAATTGGGATTTCATCTCCGTCAACAACTCTATTTGTAGTTCAAATCAAAAGCTTAGTAAAGTCATCTTTCATAATATACCCCTGAAATATTATTTCATTGAAAAGTAATTTTTCAATGAAAGTGGAAAGAAAAGGTAAAGGAAAATAAGGTATTGTTAAAAAAGATTGACTCGAAGAAAGAAATGGATATATTATCAATAAATATTCAAGGCACAAACCCTAGGACTTCCATGGTATTATATTTAGCTTTTATAGATTTAAGCCGCGAAAGCTCAGTTTGTGAGACAGGTAAGTGCTGTACATTAAAGACGCGGGTTCGATCTCCATTGAACTTGAGTTTCCGGTAAAGGAAGACATTGTGAGGAAACCGACGTATTCCAAAAGCTTTCATAAATATGTGAATTCTACAAAACAGCTTTAACCAGTATGGTGGACGAAAGGTTTTGGGACAGTATAAACTTTGTAGGATAAATAGGCTCTCCTTATAGAGGACCCCGAATCCCAGCGGTGGGAATATTAATACATTTTATTTCTAAATATATATTCCTTACCTGTAACGATCGTTATATTAATGCATGTCGTTTCGGTAATGCTTCAGAGGCTGAGATATATATTTATGTATAAATACACATTGTACGTTATATATATACATTTTCGATTAATTATATATTGTTTAGGTGATATATAAATATTCAGCAACATAAATAGTCCATTTAACAGAAACAAGTTACCAATGAACAGCTCTTGATACAAAATAATGGTTCGTGGAGCGTCGAGTGGGCGCTGTAAATTATAACAATGGCCTTTTCATGCTCACTTTAAAACGTTACATTTTATCCATAATTTAATATGTAACATAATTAATGTAAACCTAATTTAATACTGTCATATTGCGCTATATTGATAATAAATAACATTCAATATTGTGATATTGCGCTATATTGATAATAAATAACATTCAATATTGTTATATTGGCGCTGGTTCTTTAGTGCGGGTACTGTCTACACCCACCGCAGATACTATTTATACAGCCAAACGTTTGAGTATCATTATACCAAACCGGAAGTTTGGAAGGCGCTGTAACTAGTGAAATTACTGCGGTAATGAGATTAAAATACCTTTGTCATAAAGCGATGAGCACAGTGAGGCAGTGTGTACCCATCTATCTATAATTAGAATATTACGTCGTAGTTCTAATCTATTAGATAAATTTCCTTCTAATATGGTCTTAAAAAGGAGGGTGTCACGGTTACCGCACAACAACTCACAGGGTCCAAGCCAACCTCACCTGCTCGTGGTGCATTCTGCTAATCAACAAACGCGGCATTGGCTCCTACCATCCCGCATTGGGCCAGCGTGGTGGAAATGGCCTAAATTTAAATCCCTACCTGATCGCGTGGGAATGTTTAGGGGAGGCCTATGTTCAGCAGTGGATATATATCGGCTGATGATGATGAATATGATCTTTTCGATAAATAATAACAAATGATAGTGCAAATAGGACTCAGGGATTTCTACACAAGGTGAAGAACACTAAAACTAAAAAGTGAGGGTTGGAGCATGTAGCCTTTCTAGGAAAGTTGTCATTATCAGAACATGTCGCTTTCCGCACGGCGCTACGGTCGTCTTATAAATAATCAAAGTTTCTTTTAGTACATATAAAAAAGTATTTTCTTTTCTGTTTTATATGTGAATAACAATATAACGGCTTTAGTGAGCTCTATGTTAGGGTTCCGCAGGGGCTGGAATTAACGGACCTAAGCATGGCGGTTAGTTTTACAGTCAGATTAGTGTTAGGGTCCAAAGTCTATGTTTCTGAGTATATATTATACATCATATAACCAAATGATACAGAAGATGTGAAGATAAACATGATATATGTACGTATGTTGTTGAGCGGAAAGAGGAGAGGAAGATTAGAGAATAGTTCGACCAGGTTAGTCTCCATTAGTTTGTCTGCATGAATTAATGATGATTAGGAATCGAACAGAAATATTGAGTGAACCGAAGCTAGCACAAGTCTGGTCTTGATGTTGTTTGGCGCCTGTTTTGCTAGAATCTAATTGAACTTATTCAATATTGCTTCATACTTATCCGAATTTCTCTGTCACGGCCTCCTCAATTACTCATCATCATCAGGTGATACACTTCCACTGCTGGACATAGGCCTCTCTCAAAGATCTTCACATCGATCCGTCACGCGATGCTCCAATCCAGTGGGTTCCTGCGATTCTCACCAAATCGTCTGTCCACTTTGTGGGAGGCTTCCCAACACTATATCTACCGGTACATGAGCGCCACTCCAGGACCTCACAGCCCCATCGACCGTCGGTCCTTCAAGCAATGCACCCTGCCCACCACCACCATTTCAGCCAATTTACGTCCTCACTGTTGGGGCACAGATCTACCCTCAATATGAGAGCAAACCTCAATGTACCCTGCCCACTTCCACTTAAGGCTAGCAATCTTTTGGGCTATGTCGGTGACCTTAGTTCTTCTGCCGATCTCCACTTTTCTCATTCGCTCTTGCCTCGATCGCGTGATCGCTGTTTGGATGACTTTGCTCATCAATGACATTAAATAGACAACTCCAGCTAAATTCACCACATGATTCTTCATGTTTTCTTATTTATGAATAGATCGACCATTTCACTTGCACCCTCGACTCTATCGAACAGTTCAGATATTTCTCACTCTGAGGACTAATAACCATTTTTTGTATTAACATACATTTTAAATATTTAAATAATTCATTGGTCCAACTTGTGTCCTTGAAAATTTTCTATGAATCGAATATAAAAAAGATAGACTTAAATTTAATTATTCTTAGATATCTAGTATCCTCAGTTGCCTTTTAAATGACAGGGTGAAATGGCAATGGGAAAAAGTCATACATTATTAGCTTCTTACACATTATAATCTTATTTTAATATTTTCAAAATATTATATGATAAAGAGTATATAATGATATAAGTACAAAAAAAACAGTTTTAGTTATAGTTAAACGGTTTTACGTTAGGGGATGTTTCCACATACATGTGTACCCATTAAGGACGAAGTTAGATGTAGGAACTTTCGCCATTAGATCTAAGTTAGCTTAAGCACCTACAAGCCTTTTCTGGAAGTTTATCACTGGACGAATTCAAGGTAATATTTCTCAAGTAATTTGTATGATAAAGTTAAAATACACAGTACAGTAATCGGAAGAAAGGTCTTCAGTTGTTTGCTTTTTTTATTTCGTGGAAAATCTTAAAAAGATGCTCTGCATTTGCAAAGACCATCATGGTTATGTGAATCTCAGCATTTGAACGTCTTGTGATCTCCGCTAAACATTGAATCCGCGGCCTTTATGACGCTATGCTATGACAAGGTCATTTATTTATCTATCCTTTATTGTACACCGGTTACAAGTATATGGAATACATTATATATATACATAGATGTACAATGGGCGGTCTTATTGCACAGAAAGCAATTTCATCTGGACAACCCGTTGGAAAGGAAGACGTGAGCTAAGAGCAAAGATAAGATAGTGGTGCAGTAATTAATTAAAAACTAAAGCGCTTGATGACAGATGCAAGCAATAGCATAAGTAGACAGAATTTATAATATAAACTTTATGATAGTAGTTACTTAAGTGTCTTTTGAAAGAAAATAGGGATTTGGCGATACGGATGTGGTTCGGTAAGGAGTTCCGTAAGCGAACCGCCGCGACGGAAAAGGAGTTGTGGAAAACTGAAGAGGAATGCACGGGGACGCAAGGGACAGGTTCATTGAAGAGCGAAGAGTGCGACTGTGGCAATAGGAAATAAATTCCAATTGATGTTTTAGGTAGGAAGGAGTTAGAGGATTGAACAATATCTTGTATAGAATAAAGAGAAAGTGAGTATTCCTGCGAAGACGGATAGACAGTACGCTTAAGCTTATCAAGCTACGCTTCAGTTAAATCAAGATAGCAAACATCGGCATAGTCGAGAATAGGCAGAAGAAGAGAATTAGCAAGCGCAACCTTAGTGGCGTTTGGAAGAAAATTGTGGAGTCTGCGTAAGGAGCTTATAGCCCCGTACATCTTTCTGCTGACCTCGTTAACTTGCGGCGCCCACGATAGACAGGAGTCAATGTAAATACCTAGATTCTTAACTTTGTTATTATTATGAATTACGTTACCGTTAAGAATAATAGGCGGTACACCAGACCAGTTAACTTTGTAGTGTAGTCTAGAACTTCCGATTATGACTGATTGTGTCTTGTTAGGGTTTACGTTCGGACCATACAATTTACATAATCTGTAATACAGACAAGGTCAGAGTTAATGCCGTGAACGGCCTGACAGAGATCGCCAAGAGAAGCTCGAGTGTAAATTTGGAGATCGTCAGCATACAAGTGGTAAGAAGAAAATAAGTCGTGGGTTATAGAATTGATAAAAATAGCGAACAAGATTGGAGACAACACACCACCTTGAGGCACACCAGCATTGGTATTTAACCAGGTGGAGAAATTATTCTGCACTTGGACGCGCTGTTGACGGCCAAACAAGTAACTATGAAACCAGACAATAACAACCGGAGATAAGTTAACAGTGCGCAGAATACTTAACATGATGTCAAAGTAGACAGTGTTAAAGGCATTACTAAAATCAAGCAACGTAAGTACTGCTAGTTTTAGATTTTTCATTGAATGATGAATCGAAGACGATCATCTATAAATATATATATATATATAATATCCCAAAAGATATGTGATTGAGACACTAATAAAACACCTTATTCCGCCTAAAACAACTTTTTAATTCCTTTTAACATCCGCAACCTATCAAATCCTTATTCTTCCATTTCTACATTCTTTTGACACTCTCGTGACGTCCTTCTTTCTTTTTATTGTTATATGTCATTTCATCCGACACGGCTATCCTGCACATTCATCTGTCCCAGATGAATCGTCATCTTCAGGGATCCAAGGCTTCATAAAATCAGCTGATGTGGAAGTGTTGATGGGACCTTTAGTATTGCCTACTTTTTTTACTCTGTATCTATCATTTCCTTTATTATTTACAACATCATAAGGTCCGAGGTATTTTGGATACAGCTTGGCTCCTTGAGAAAATTGTGTTTTCTTAATGGCAATTAAATCTCCTCTTCTATAGGAAACAGCTTCTTTTCTTTACTTGCCTCGTTTGTGTGCGTTCATGATGCACTTAACACAGTTCCCAATGACTTTCTTTATTTTTTGTGGTAAATTTTCAATGTAATAATCTCTTCTAATCAATTCTTCCGTTTTATCAACTCCGAAGTGTCCTTTTTCATGTGCTTTTCTTATAATTTCATACCTTTATTAATATAATAAACTTTATTAATATTAATAAATTAATAATCAAATAATGAATTGTTCGGATGAAATGACATATAACAATAAAAAGAGAAAAGGACGTCACGAGACTGTCAAAAGAATGTAAAGATGGAAGAATAAGGATTTGATAGATTGCGGATGTTAAAAGGAATTAAAAAGATGTTTTAGGCGGAATAAAGTGTTTTATTAGTGTCTCAATCTCATATATATATATATATATATGATGACGGAGTATATATACTCCGTCTGTGTAGGCGCGTTACGACATCTTTACAGCCATAGACTCTGGTGACTAAAGTCAGCGAACCGGACGGTTAACAGCTAATTTATACAAAAATCGATACCCAACTTTCTTGCGGACACTACCACCATGCTTGGAGACTACAACCAGCCACCGCCTTCTTCCGATCTGTTGTGATGGCGATGAGGAGAAACTCCATAACAACTTCTCAACACCGGAAAGAAGACTACAATTAATATGGCTTTCTTTGTTGCTGTAATACAATATTCATTTATAACTTATCCTTTATAAATATATATACACTTATCATTTATAAATATATATACACTTATCATTTATAAATATATATACACTTATCCATTATTAATATATATACACTTATCCTTTATAAATATATATACACTTATCCTTTATGAATATATATACACTTATCCTTTATAAATATATATACACTTATCCTTTATGAATATATATACACTTATCCTTTATAAATATATATACACTTATCCATTATTAATATATATACACTAATCCTTTATAAATATATATACACTTATCCATTATTAATATATATACACTTATCCTTTATAAATATATATACACTTATCCTTTATGAATATATATACACTTATCCATTATTAATATATATACACTTATCCTTTATAAATATATATACACTTATCCTTTATAAATATATATACACTTATCCATTATTAATATATATACACTTATCCTTTATAAATATATATACACTTATCCTTTATGAATATATATACACTTATCCTTTATAAATATATATACACTTATCCTTTATGAATATATATACACTTATCCTTTATAAATATATATACACTTATCCTTTATGAATATATATACACTTATCCATTATTAATATATATACACTAATCCTTTATAAATATATATACACTTATCCATTATTAATATATATACACTTATCCTTTATAAATATATATACACTTATCCTTTATGAATATATATACACTTATCCATTATTAATATATATACACTTATCCTTTATAAATATATATACACTTATCCTTTATAAATATATATACACTTATCCATTATTAATATATATACACTTATCCTTTATAAATATATATACACTTATCCTTTATGAATATATATACACTTATCCTTTATAAATATATATACACTTATCCTTTATAAATATATATACACTTATCCTTTATGAATATATATACACTTACCTTTATAAATATATATACACTTATCCATTATTAATATATATACACTTATCCTTTATAAATATATATACACTTATCCTTTATAAATATATATACACATTCATACTCATAACAACGTGGCACTAGTTAGGATGATACACACAGCACCACATTGTGATGATCATGTTGCGCTGTTAGAACTTGTTACCCGCGTAATTTCACTAGTTACACCTTTAAACTGTTTACACAGTGCTGTTTGTCTGCTGGTATCTACTTGGCGATAGAAACCTACCACCAGTATCCTATAGTATCTTTTATTTATTTAAACAATAACATAGTATTCAACACATTCCTTTATTGTAATAAAATACTCACGCAGTCACCGGATATTGTATTACCTGATAGCAGAGTTTAAATAAAAAAATATTTGTTCGCGATATCAAATTTTTGACGTTCCATCCACTTATGAAATGTCAAGGGTAATATATATATATATATATATAACAGATATCTAGAGATACATTGACTTGCATACAACACTCAAAATTAAGTAGAGATTTAGCTCCAGCCGTTTAAAGATCAGCTATGAAAGGATTTTACAGAATTCCATCCCCAAAGAGTGTTGTGGGGGTGTCACTACCGGCATATAGATCGTGGAACAGCTAGTACGATTTGTTAAAATCTGTGGAATAATAGTCGTGGTAATGTGGTGGTAGGTCTGTTGTCAGAGACCACATCAGCTCTTATTTCTGCCGATAAACACTTATGTTCAATTATTGTGTTCTGGTTTGAAGGATGTTGTAGCTAATGAGATTATTATAAGGCGTAATTTATCTTATCGATGTAACAAATTCTGTCTCAAGGCGACGACCATAATGTGGTGCCGCGTATACTATCATAGTTACTATTATATATTATAGTGTGGACGTATCACTTACCATCAGGTGAACGTCCGCGTTCGTCTCGTCGCTTTATTGAACAAAAAAAAAATTTAATCGTTAGTCGAATAGTTGTTTCAAAAACAATTGTTAAACGCTAGAGCTTGTCTAGTGTTTTTAAGGGTGCATTAAACTTGTATCATCCCTTTTGCGGTTGTAGGTTAATACATATATATATATATATATATTTAAAGTTAAAACAGAAGCTCCACGCGTCCGTATCAAAATGAATCACTGTGTATGCAGTGTCGGAATTGGTGTCATTAAAAAGCTTCACGTACAAAATTTGTCCGTTGCATTTTATTGTATAAAATGGGAAACACGTGAACGCGATAAATCAACGACCGACGTACAGTTTTATTGTTATTAATGTTATCCTGGTCACGGCACACCGTCTGGTGCAGTGTACATCATCCTAACTAGCGCCACCTTGTTAAGCGCGAGTGGATCAATTACCTACATGCGATTATAACCGGGGAAAGCTGTTGAAAGAAAAATGTACCTGGTTGACGATGAAGGGTCGGACGGTGAAGACTTGCCCGAGTTGTTATCGATCAGGGATTTGTTAAACAGCAGCTTCTCCAAGGAGTCAATCTTCTGCGCCACGAGTGGTGTACGTTGTGTATTCTCTTCTGAACATGTAATAAGAAATTTTAGTCATTAATGCTTTTTGATGTCTTGCAGGTGTTTTACTCCACACGGGATCTTGTCTAGATCTCGCAGATTTTTTCGAACAAACTAATGAGATGAGCAGAAACTTCATCATCATCAAAAAATATGTGAACATTTCTTCTGACAGTTCTTTAGTTGCAACGCCCTTCAAACCTAAACATGGTAATGTTTACACACTACCGTTTGGCGCTAGAATTAGGTGCTGCGGTTCTGCACAGTCTTAGGCAACAGAGACCACCAAGCAGATGGAATTTTTTTTTATTCAAGATAGTGACAAGGGGAGAGGAACGTTCAACTGATGATAAGTGATACATCAACCCATAACGATGTTATGCACTACATCAAATTGTGTCCATCACCTTAAGATGATGTGTCTTATTACTCCAGTACTCTTACTAATTACAACGCCCTTCAAACCGGAACACAGAAATATTGGCACAGTACTGTTTCTCGGAAACCGTATAACACAGACCCAGGATGAGCTATTCCAGCATAGCATTAGAGGCTGCGGTTGCGTTCTAAACGGACATCCCGTGACCTCTCCAAACCCTGAAGATGATCACCGGGAGTGGACGAGTAGAAGACTCTTCACTAAAGGAAGAATAAGTGGATTAGAAGGGCAACAAAAATTCGAGACATGGTGAAAGAAATATAAAGGAGAAAGGGAAGATGGTCTAGACACATTTCTCGAATGGACTATAGTCGTTGAGTGAGACGCAATTTGGAGTAGAGTTCCCGCGCAAACATCGGCGGAAAGAAAAGACCACCAAAGAGCTGAACAGATAAAATCTGCTTCGACTGGAGTGGAAACATAAAGAGGAGGCCTATGTCCGAAGACTCTGGACCCCATAAGGCTGAAATAGACAGAATAGATAGATTTATATGTACATGGTGGAGAGAGAGCAATGGTACAGTTAAAGTAAGTGGAGAGAATTCCGTGACCTCTCCAAACGCTGAAGATGACCACCGAGAGGGTTTTAGTGGGTAAAAATCTCCAAATAACTCTGATTTCCCCCAAAGAGACGGTGTATCTTTTCGATGACTTCTCCCCCGAAACAAAAAAAAGTACTATTTGTCGGCTGCAATAGGAGCTGCTGTGGTCCTACCTAACCTACTTAGATGGTCACCGACAGCAGAGACCTATCCCAGTGAAAGCGTTAGATAATTATACCTAAGACATTCTTCAAGAATGCAGTTCAAATATTGTACATTATCCTTTGTTCACAATTTAGCAAGCATACACTTCATCTTTGTCTTGGCCCTCGCGAAGTTTTTAACGTCTATTGTAAGAGCCGCTTAAAGGCCCCGCCCCTGAATCAACTTCCTGAGCTCTTCCTAATTGAAAAATAACTGAACGCCTTTGTGATTTGAATTTTAAAGCTCACCCCTAAACGACACGAATTCCTGCGACGACGACGAATGAAACTTTTACTCGATGGACCCGCTATTGAACTCTTAATACTACGATCTTAGATTTTCTCATGATTGAAGTAATTTGATTAACACCATCATCATCAGACAATAGATGTTCACTGCTGGACATAGGCCTCCCCCAAAGATCTCCATATCGTTAGCTCCTGCGCTGCCCGCATCCCGCGATTTCCCACGACCTTCGTTTGTAAAGGTTTATGCAGGGCGATTTGGACCATTTCCTACCACTCTGACAATGCGGGTTGTTAGGAACCAGACCCCCGTTTGTTAATTAACAGGGTGCACCATGAGTAGGTGAAGTTGGCTTAGGTCCCATGAGTTGTTATACGGGAAACCTACTCCCCATCCTTTTTTGTTAACACTTTTTGTAATTAGTAAATGGCGCATTATGAACAGACAAATTACTGATGTGGCACAGCGGTTATCTGATGCTTGCATTGAAATACGGAGGACCCTTCTTCGATTCCGGCTGTTTGTATGTCTCATAGGTGGACGGTTAAATTTTATCCGTATGATGAAACTATTATTATTGTTAAAAGTAATGGTTTAGTGAATGTATTTTAAAATAATAATCCCAAAACAATTTATTAATAAAGTTCAATAATAAGATGAAAAGTTTTCAAGGGTTCTTCAGGTTACATTATAGTTCGCACAGAACTAACCTTACAAAGCCAAATCTTAAACTTCATCTCCAGAACATTAATAATAACGTAAAATTGTATACGTAGACTGATTAGATTATTTCTACAGTTTCTAAAACCTCGATTTGACGTATGAGGCGACTAAAACGCAAAATATCCAAAGTTTGAAATCTTAATATACCTTCAAAATTCTCAAGAGTTAGATATACGAGAATTACTCCCAGAATAGTAGACACTCAGAAAACTAAGATTATGTTGTAGAACTTGATTGGTGGCAGTCCTGTGCTGCAGAAATGCGATGTCTTTGATGATTCTGCAGAATATAGCAAGTCTCACATATGGACTAGCTGTATCTCGCAATAGATCTTTATCTGTATATTTAGTTTTATCTGATAATCTATGGTGGTCTTAAATTTTACACTCCACTATTAATCTAGGGATCCCGGAAATGATTCCTATGCAGAAATATCTGGTTATACTAATTTTAATAGAGATCGGCAGGTTGATTAAAGAATAATAGTTAATATGCTACAACCGTCTGACGAATATCACAGGAAACCTCTGGATGAAGCCAGCGTAGGACTGATTCATGTCAAAACCCTTGATGAAGAAGTACCCTCAGCAGTAGGTGTCTTTGACTATAAAGATGATAAACTATTACGTGAAAATTGTACTTTTAAGCTAAAATTTGGAAATCTATTAAATGGAGTACACTCTAATACAGGTCCATTACTCCAAAGGTTGGGAGTGAAAAATGGCATACGTTTGCAACAGATAAACGGTTAGCTACTTCAAAACTTTCAGAAAGACCTTCACCATATTTCAGAAACTTTAGCTTAAATAGCGAAGCGTCGGCAATTTGTCTTAGTTGGTTCGACCTTCGGTGTTAATAAGTTTTTGGAAATGTTCAAGTATTCAACAGTTTGGAATGAGTTGAATTTAGTTTTATTATGCTTATTTTGTAAGTATTCTTCACGGAACTCTCTCTGGGGTATATCAGGGATCATCAATCCCCCAATTACTGTGACTCTCCATCGTAAACAAAAATACTAATATCTGATTCTTATTCTAGTGTCATAGAGAGTTTAGAATATATGAAGGTACTTCTTGATAGAAGAGTTTGTAGATTTATTAGTTTATGGACTAAAGCAGATAAGGAATAATGGTAACTCAAATAAATTTTTAGATTACTTAAAATATGTACCGCAATAGTGCTCAGATAAATTATTAGATAATTCAATGGGAATAAATTAAGCGGGGTATAAGGGATCCCGTACAACAACTCACGAGACCCAAGCCAACCTTACGTGCTCGTGGTTCACCTTGCTAATCAACAAACGAGGCTTTAGCTTCCACTAACCCACATTGGGCCAGCATGGTGCAAAATGGCCGAAATCCCCCCATATGGACTCCGACAATCGAAGGTCACGGGAAGCCGCTGTATGCGGGCAACACAGGACCGATCGATGTAGATATCTTTGAAGGAAGCTTATGATGACGGTTGATGATGAATATATTATGCTTTTAATTACCAAAGTATAGATGAAATATTCACTATGAAAAACATTTTAATTAGATTCCTATATTAAATTTACTGCCGTATAGGAAATTAATTTTGTACTCCAAAGGCCCCCGTCGTAAACTTGCTCCGAAGTAATTCGTACATTCAGGAGACGAGCGCCGCTGAAGTCTTTATATGTTAATGTCACTTAATTTACCATTTACTTCGTTACAGTTAGAAAGCGTTTAATGAACTCCCGTTAACAGTTACAGACATCTTTATCTGATAAAGTTAATTCGAGATCGAAAGAAGAATCATTTCAAAATTAAAGGACACATGATATGGGGAGTAAGTAGCAACGTTGTAAGAAGACAATGACGATAATTATGACTTACATTATTAGTCGGGAAAACACTACCACTGATCCTACTGTAGGCCACTCACAAGGACCTCTACATCGATCGGACCTGAGCTGCTCGCATCCAGCCGTTGAAAGATCTATAACTATCTGGTATAGGAAAGTTTAGTTGGGTGGGAGGGTGTAAGGGGCCCGCACTAAAACTCACGGAACTCAAACCAACCTCCCCTGCTTGTGATGCACCTTACTAATCAACAAACGGGGCTTTAGCTCCCACCGACCCGCATTAGGCCAGCGTGGTGGTAAATGGCCTATTTCCCCATATGAACCCTACCAGCGAAGGTCGCAGAAAGCTGCTGGACGTGGGCAGCGCAGTACCTATTGATGTGGATAACTTTGGGAGAGGCCTGTCACCAGCAGTCGACGTTTATAACCTGATAATGATTATGATGATGATGAACCTTTAGTAAATGAACAGTCAATTATATACCTGCCAACAGTGATGACTTACTGGGATAGAATATCAAAAGGATCAGCTTCCCAGAATTAATGCTTCCGTCCAGGTATGACAAGAGAATATTTAAGAGTGACTACTTGTAGACTAGCGCGCTTTATTCAAAACCTACAGAGCTTACCATCAGCAGTTAATGTTACTAAACGCTAGTTCATGTTGTTAATAAAACATCAGAAGCTGTAAAGCGATTATATATATATATATGATTTTTTTTTTATCAAAAATGTGTAATATTTATTTAGAGCTTCCTTTAACAGTAAGGTTAGCTGATGTCTGTTAGGCTCGTCTATACAACTTTCTCCTTCTTCGTCGGTATCACTCCTGAGAGGGGCCGTGGTCATTACCGCCGCCTTCCTGCTGCATTCGTATAGTGGTAACGATCATGAGCCATATTACACGGTAATAAAGTTGTATACGATGATGATCGTCATATACAAATTTATTACCGTGTAATCATTGTTTATTTTTTGATTTATTTATATGTATAAAGGAATATAATAAATAAAATAAAATCACTTAGAGCCTATGCGAATAGAAATAAATAATGATTTCGCAAACAGTTGTATATCGTGGAAAATATAATCTGTTGTAAATCACGGGGGCGTGTTATTGGAGGCCGCCGTGGCGCGCCTTCGTAAGCATTACGGCCGTAATTCGATCAACTTTATTAATAGTTTCAGTAATAGTAGCTTTTTCTAACACAGTAAACAGTCTGAATACAGTAATAACCTCAATGCCAATATATATATTATTACTATAGTAATCTGTTTATAAACATTACCAGTATCGTCTCTTTTGCCAGTGACCGTCTATGTACTACCGCAGGCCCTATTTTTACCACGAACTAAAGTCTGCGAATATTCCGGTGCTCCGGCTTGAAGGATACTGTGGCTAGTCAAATTACTAAGGTAACGATACTTAACAACTATCTTTTGAAAGCGATAAGCACAGTGTGATGCTGTGCAGATCATTATAAGAGAAAAACTTAGAAACGGGTTAATTATATAATTGTGATATTGGACACCTTATTTAAATAAATAACTCTATGTTCAGACAGGGGTGTAAGGGCACCCTCACTGCAACTCATGGGGTACAAACCAGCCTTATCTGTTAATGGTTCACCCTGCTAATCAACAAACAAGGGAGTGGGAACCAGTGTGGAAGCACCAGCAGAGAATGGCTCAAATGGGGGGGCATTTGGATACCTACCCGATCAATGTGGAAATCTTTGGGAGAGGCCTATGTCCAGTAATGAACGACTATCGGTCTATGATGATGGTCATGAACCGTATGTAAGCGGTAAAGTTAAGAAGAGCGATCTTTTAGAGAACTATGAGCAGGTTATAGCGGAGAGGAAAGGGAGAAGCACTAAAGAGCCTTTTATAAGACGAAGCGAAGGAGAAGTACTTCTTTTATAATTTTGTCAGCAGTTTGTTTAATCAAGTTTCCATCAAGTATTTCACTACACTACTAAGCACATCTACTAAGTTTCTACTTACAATAATAATTTATAAATATATTTTTCATATATATATGAAATCATTATGAATAGAAGTTAATATGAGATGTTGAAATTGACCACTACGGCCATCGTGTCCAGGTTCCGGTCTAGGTTACTTTGAACTAAAATGTAATATGAAAACATTCAATTTAACTTCTTTCCGATATATCATATTTCTGGTAATTTTTTTTATATAAAATAATTATTTTTGTATTTTTTTTTATAAAGTAAAAGCCCAGGTTCCTAATTATTATTTTTTTTGTGTCAAAAAATTTTAATAAAACTGTAAACTCTCGCTCGAAGGATTTTAAGTAAAACAACGCGGTGACGGAAAGAGTTAAACACCATGGCATAAAGCTATAAGGGAATAGATGGTAAAGCTCCTCAAGAATAATCTGGCTCTCATACGCTCACAGCTCATGACAGCATCAAATGCTGTCATTTACATGAGGAATATGGTGTAACAAAGTTGATCCGGAGAGGTAACCGAGCTAGTCCCCTAATACATAGCGTCTCAGTCGAACCAAGGACCTCAGAGTTACAAAGCAAGAACTTAACCACTGTCCAATGGAGGTAGATAAATATTATCTAAATTATATTAGTTAAGTTTATTAACGTTACAAGTAAAGTGTTTTAACCCCTTTTTTATTAAATTCGTACTCCCCACGGAATTTCAGTTGAATTTGCATTTTGAAATGTACGTGTAGGAAAACTTACGTGTTTTGAATTGTGAACCGCATCAGCGCTACTCGAATGTGAGTGTTGCAGCATCAGACTTTATTTCACGTGAATCAGTAGTACTACACTGCGGTATTACATCCCTACGCAAACTTTCGCAAGTGGCCAAGTACTTCATTATCATCATTATCGTCAGCAGCCGATAGTGGTCCATTGCTGGACATAGACCTCCCCCAAACATCGATCGGTACCGCGTTGTCCGCAGGCAGTGGGTGCCCGCGATTCTCACCAGATCGGTTCATCTTGTGGTTGGCCTCCCACCACTACGTCGACCAGTACGCGGGCGCCACTCGAAGACCTTACTGCACCATCGGCTGTCGGTCCTTCGAGCAATGTGCCCTGCCCACTGACACTTAAGACTAGCAATCTTTTGGGCTTTATCGGTGACCTTAATTTTTCTGCAGGTCTCCACATTTTTGATTCGATCACGTAAAGAAACTCCGCCCTCTCCATTGCCCTTTGGATGACTATGAGCCTTTTTATAAGGCCGTCACTAAGGGACCACGTCTCGGTACCGTATGTCAACACTGGCAACACGCACGAGTTGAAGACTTGTCTTCAGAGGCTGTGAAGACCTTACAGATATTAATAGAGTCCAGCATTTTGTAAAATCAATTGTCGCCAGGTTTGAAGGGTGCTGTAGTTAGTGTAAGTACCGGGGTCACGTGATGCAACATCTTATGTGTCAAGGCGACGAGCGTAATGTGGTGCTGTTTGTATCATCCTATCTAGCGCCACGTTGTTATGGGCAGGCGTATTACTATCCCCCGAACGGGTTCTCACCATGTCATGGCGGTGGGACTCAGTAGCCGTGGTTTGGTCACCCAAGGTGAAGCTAAGTTGAACCTACCCGGTCGGCCCGAGGGTTATAACCGGTCCTAGTTGGCCGCTTCATGTGAGCTACGCGAGGTGAGCTGCGAGGGCAGATTTGTACTACTCTTCCCAGCCGAGGTGGACTGGCGGAGAGAGAGGAATGTTAGTATTGCGGTTCGTCGCTATCTCTCCCCTCCGCAACTGAGCAGTGCCGCACCGCTGATATACAGTTCTGGACGTAGGTCTCTAAGTACATACATATGCATATGTATTTTGAGTTAGACCTTTTTTTTGTTATCGAAATTTAAAATGATACCTTGCTTTTGGGTCGAAGAGATAATTATGTTTGATTTTTACCCATTAAAACCCACTCGGTGGTCACGTTCAGTGCGTTGCGGGAGGCCCCTGGATTTACGCCGGAACACACCGGTGCCTCTCGGCACTACGCTTAAAGCACGTCTCAGAGAGGGCTGTAGCCCTCTTGATACCCTCACATTGTACGATAAGAGCTAGACAGCTCCCACCTTCAAAACCCATGAACCGGATATTGGATGAGACCTGTGATGAGTACATTTTCTCCATAAGCTTTTGTTTTATTGTACAAATGTTTTATCGTTTTACAATAATAATAGACTTTCGGTAAATGAATAAATAAATAAGAATTTTAATTATCTAGCATCGTATTCAGTTTATTATGAACCCTAGGGTCTATGTCATTAAACCTAATGCCTTTTAAAGTATGACAAATAATATAATAAGATTAAATCTGATTTCAAATATTAGAGAGATAAGGCTACTGAGTGTAAAATATGTCTGGTTCAGGTAAAACTTTGTATGTTGTTATACGCAACCTAGCAAAGTAAACGTCGGGAGAGAACATCAAGTAAAAGAGCTTAAAGTGGGCATAAGTTATACTGCGTAACTTGTACGAGCTGTCGTAACTTGCGCTTGAAAAGCACCCTCTTATTTGATGTCTCCGTTGACAAATGCGAAGTGTCTGTTGTGCGAGGACAAAGCCGGCCGGGGGTTACTTTCGCTTGTTTGATATCGCTTTCTACACAAACGGGGAATCTTTTATTATTTATGTGACAATATATGAAAGTAGGTACGCCGTGTGGTTTCGTTCGGACCTTTCATCCAGTCCTCGGTCTTACATCATCATCATATCAACTGATCAACGTCCGCCGCCAGATATTGGTCTCTTGTAATGATAATCTTTGAATCTAGTGTTTTAAAGTTGTATAGAATAAATTGAGTATTGTTTTTTTTTTTAATTTGGAACATCTTAAATTATGTTGAATGAACTTGAACCTTCAAATTTTATAATGAATCTGGTGGTTTGATTTTGAAGATGGCCTAACTCAGTAGTATCTTTTAAGAAAAAAGATTTTCTTTCTCTCTGTTTATCTTCTTAATAGTGTAGTAATCTCATTCCTTTACAAATTAATCAGAATACAAAGTTTAATTTATACCACGTGTGAACTTATTATATATGAACAAATTTTATAAGTTTTCTTCTAACCTATAAAAATAAATATATATTCTTATTTTAATTTGTCCAGTACCAACACTAAATTTCAGATCCTCTGCATGATGTGGTGAGAGACCTATTTGATAAGCGGAATATATTTGGTGATTATGCAAAGTTGAATGCTTGGGAGGCTTCACACAGCTGACGTGAGTGACGTCCAATTCGAACGGTGAGCGTGTGAAGCCAATTTCCTCGGCGGCGGTAATCGAAAACGTCATTTGTGCTCAATCACATCGACTTACTGCAGGTCTTGAACAGTTTAACTGGTGGTTGGTCTCTGTTGCCAGTGGCCGTCTACCACCGCAGCTGCTACTCCTGCCGGCGAACAGTAGTGTGCAAACATTGTCATGTCCCGCTAGTGCAGTTATTGGGGTAACAAGAAATCATGTTATGTCTCAGGTGACGAGCAATGCTGCTGCAATGGTGCTGTGTATATTATCCTAACTAGGTCCACGTTATTATAGATTTGTGTATCAGTTACTCATATCGTAGTCTTCTCTAATAAAGTACAAGAGACCAGTAGTAAGATACTTGTATTCGATGTACTATTATTATGAATAAATTTGTTTATATATATAAAATATATATATAAACGTAATACGAATGGCGGAATACAATCACATACACTAGATCTCATTTTCACGTGATATTAAGTGATAATAACGCCATGGACAGTAAAGCATGCTTGCCCAGAATATATTCACTCTCGTGTGTTGAATGGTGATATGAGGATAGTAGCCTTCAAAAAAACTCTGTCACCATCCAAATTCCACAACCTGAAGTCTATTTTTTTCTTTTATGTAGGGAAAGTGACTTCGCATACTTGCCATCCCAGGCCAAAGACAGGTTATGTCGGACTTGCACCGACTAAAACCCCCACGATGTTCAACCTCGAGTATGCTAAGTTACGGCAGCGCAGGTTGCACCGCGCACTGTAGGGGGAGAAACCCTCCTCTTCATCCCTGTAGGTGAGTGTCGGAGCATATAATTCCATTCATCTCCGCCTTTTATCTTCACATGGATAATGGATCACAACTTGAGACCCTTGCATCAAATTAAAGACCTCTGTGCTGGAAAATGACAAATTTAAACAATACATTTTAAGTTTCAAATAGTGCTTATAACAAAAATAGTTTTTTAGATAACTGAAGTTTTTGAGATTATAGAAGCTTTACTGGTGGTCAGTCTCCGTTGCCGGAGATCGTCTAGGTAGGTACCAGAATAACTCCTATTTACCCTACGAGCACAAAGTGTAGCAGTGTATATCGTCCTAACTAGCGCCGCGTTGTTATAGGCAGGCGTAACAAGTACCATCAGGTGGACGTCTCGGTCATCTCGTTGCTTCGTAAAATAAAAACGAAGTGTAGGGCGCGAAGATGTCGCAAGTGCGATGGCAGCTTGGAACCTGTCTGTTCCATTATCCTCATAAAAACGTTTCCATCCACTGCACAGCGCCACTTATAGGTTAAGATTAATCTTTACCTCTGAAGTATGGAAAAATTCATTACACGTCCCGCTTGTATAGGAATTAAGAAATGATGCTGAAACATATGTAAAACGTTTACTGTTTTACAAAATGATGTTTCAGTATATATTGTGCATTAAAATAAAGTGTATGGATAAGTCATAGACCGTTAAACGGTAATGAATTACTTATTGTTAACTTTGTAAGACCTGTAACTTTCAACATATATTTATCACATTAAGAAAGGACAGTTGACAATATTTAAAGAAATAAAAAAAAATCTAGTTATATCTGTTTCAGATAGCTTTTTTAATTTATTTAGAACCTAAGCAAGGATATTGTATTGATAATGATCTCTGGTTACGATGATCAATCGAGAGATCTATGTATTTTTTAAACTGAGTGTTTAATGTTAGGATTTTAATAAGTATACGATAAGTATTCTCGTCGGCTTCCTGTAATGGATAATAATGTAATTGATGAAAATGTTGGATGATTTTATTTGGGCCATCTACCCTCAGAGTCAACAAGATTGATGATGACAAATCGGTTGCGGTGTATATCTCTGCTTTTCAATTAGTGTGCTGGCGTCTTGGCGCTGGAAATCCCGTAGACTGATGTAACAGACGCACACACATGCAAAATTGGAGTTAAGTGATTTGTTTGAGAAGATCCATACAGATATTTTAATACTTTTTTTTTTTTACTTTATTCGATACATAAATAAACAAAAGCATAACAGGGCTATAAGTATCAAAAAGGAGAACCAATGGATCACTGAATGAATATATATCAAAAAATCTTTTTATATCGTATTATTTCCATTTAATCGTGGTTTGAAGGATTCTATTATTAATAACATTACTATGATTTATATAATCATAGATGGCGTTCATATTTTTCTGTATTTGGACTACGCGATTACTTTTGTCCGCGATGGAGTAAAAACTAAATACAACTTTGCTACTATTATAAGTTACAAAGCCCACAGTTCAAAAGCTTCCTGCAGTTACTTTCTTAATCTGATGATTTAAGCTTTAAGTTAAAAATACTGTAAGTTTATTCCTGTTAAGCACATTCTTATCACTACTGTTCTTTTCGTACCAATTACTACTAAATTAATTTATTAACAAAAGCAAGGAGCGTTGTGGATTGTAACTTTGAAAGGGGTTGGTGTTACCACTCACATATTCGCGTAGGAAGTTGTTACCGCGGTGTAATCATACGACGAAACTTAAACCGTGTTCGTTGCGGTACATACTTTACTTAGTGTTCACTTGGTTCACCTACAAACAACTAGTTATGAAATTGGAGCGCAGTGAAAATACTAAATTAATAAAATTTAAACACCTCTCACGTAGTCTACGGGAGTTTATAACATTGACAAGATTTCTCCATGGCTTAGATGCAACCGTTAGCCCTGTAACATAGAGGTTCCTGCTTCGAATCAACGGTAGCATGTTGTAATGTTTGGTTGGTGGTAAAATTTTTTACCCAAAATCCTCTACCATAATATCATTACTGTATTCCGGATGTTAAAATATGAGGGGTCAGAGTATCCCAAACGATCTCGCTTTACCAACCAAGACCTAGTTTTCACTTGAGACTTTGTTAAACAGAGATTCAAGAAATAGAAGAATGAGAAGTTATAGTTCACAGATAAATAAGAACAAAAATTGATTGTCTGCTGAAAATTTTATAGTTCATCGTTATGAAACCAAAGGCTTTTAATTTAATTTACCAGTCAGAATGATACAATACTATATCATATAAATAAATGTCTGCCTGTTTGCTCCAAGTGCATTCGTTACCTCGGTAATAAATTGAACATGTGTTTTTGTTCATTTCCGCTGCGGGATTCCTGGAACTTTGAATGTGGCGAGGGCACGAGCGTCGGTTACCTTGAGTTAGCGGAAGTCTACGTGCTGCAGCAAATGCCTCACTAAAAGCTCACAAGTGCCGGTCGGTGTAATTTATGTTCCGCAATGAAACGAACCCGCACCCCGTGACGGACAAGGGGAGTCACTAAACTCGAAATGGGGTTACGAGAAATCGTGCTACGATTTTTTCGTAGATATCTTGCAATTTTGAACGGAACAACCGGAATCGGCGCTACGAGAAATTGTGTTACAGTTATTTCGTAGATAAAGTTATGTTCACTGATCTGTATATAAACTTTAGCAATCGGGTACAGGAAAAACGCGCGAAATGATCTTTTAACCTTTATGACGGATCAAATATTTTAACCGGAACATGTCATCGAGGCCGCGAGGGAAATCAGACCCAGCATCAGGACGCGTTAAACTCGACGACCGAGAAATCCAAACCGATGTCCCTTCGTTCATATTTTGCGACGATATTTTTTAATGAAAAATTTTCTAATAGTATAAAGTTTAAATTTGAACTTATTAAGTAAACGCAAATAACTTATTAAGTTAACTTATCAGATTTACAGGTTTGAATTCAGTAGACGATTACAGTAACTTCATAAGCACAGAGGTTAGGTGTCTATTTTCGTTACTTATTGTCGTAGAAAATGATTAAAAGGCCCTTAGCGTTAGCAGGCTTTGTAAAGGTCCACATTGTCACTAAACTGGCAGTAACTCTCCCTAGCGAGGTTGCTAGGGAGAGTTACTGCCATTCCTAGGATATATTCAATCGAAGGGAGCTAGCGGCTGATTCCAAAGAAGATCCCGAAGCCAGTTGCAATTTTGCACTGAAGTTTGAGCAGCGATAGCATTTTACTAGGAATAAATCCTATGTTTCCGATTACCTCTCCCAGGAAGCAAAGTAACTTTTTAAGATTTTCTCAACACAAAAGAAAACATCTCTATTATCTGTACCATCTATATAGATACCATTTACGCAAGGGAACGAGTATGATGATAATGATAACGATCATGATAATCGTAATAAATAAATAAATCAATAAATTCTATGCTTGACAAAAATCTGTATGGTGAGTAAAAATAGAACGGCTCTCTTTGTATATCTTAGTTTTTAGTACTTAAGGGATGTTAGCAAAGTATGGTCGTTAATATGTTGCTGTAGTCGTCCCTAGTGTCCCATCCAAATGAAAGCATTCTTAGTTCGTAGTCTTACCTCTCTTATATGCTATGTCTCACCGACCTCGTCCCTCTGACCAGCGCCGCTCTTCCCTTCTTTCCTCGGCCTGTTGTCAGAGCTAATTCCAAATCCAACTTCAGTCATAGGGTGCGTTCGGAAATCGAACGCCGCCACATACTCAAAGGGAATCACTTTAGTTCTAGTTGAAATATTACATATATTTCTTTATAAGATTACTATATACTTTACTTTATATATATATATATATGTACCTAGAAATATCCATACAATTCTCTGAATACGTACGTAAAGAATATTTTATTGGAATAACGGGATTTAATATCATCTCGTCTTAAGGCGTAAAGCAAAAAGTGTTGTTGTGAGCATCGTAACTAGCGCCACGTTGTTACGGGCAGGCGTAACACTTACCATCAGGTGAACGTGTTACGCTTGTGATATGTATATATTAGCGATAAATACATTCTGTTAATAATAATTATTTAAAATTTGCACCAGTTTACAAGTGTTTACAATTATCGTAACTTTGCCGTTATGCAAACCACGAGCGCAGCGCCGGGGCGCGCACGTGTTTGTGTTAGCATTCGCAACACTGGGCGAAACAGAAAATTTCCAGTTTGATTTAGTTCATTGGTATGCTGAAAGTGTAAAAGCTGAAAATGACGCGAAAACCTGAAATTTCGAAAATTTAAAGATATTCAAACAATCCAATCCGAAAACTGGCACAATTTTATATTGCGAATGTCCGTTGACGAACCTCCAAACAGGATTTACGCAAATATAGTAATGAATTGAAAATGGTGTTAAAAGATGATATTATACATCATACGAAAACAACCCTTATATTTTTTTATCGGCAGACACGATTGAGACGCTCACCTGATGGTGAGTGACACGCCTGCTCATAAAAACATGGCACCAATTACGATTACCTACACTACCACATTATACTCTTGCCCTTTAGATGATGTTTTGTTACTCCAGAGAAATAATTGAGGCGATATACCTACTTATTAGAGTTATGAATATACTAAAATGTTCCCACAAGTGGGATTAAAGGCTTTCTCTCACGTGCAAGGCCATCTGAATAATATAAATTCTGTCTTTATTAATTTTACTGGCGGCAGGTCTCTGTTGACGGACACCGACAAACAGTAGTGTGCAAACATTACTGTGTTGTAGTTTGAAGGGCGCTGTAAGTAGAGAAAGTACTGGGGTAACGATGCTTAACATTTTGTGTCTCAAGGCGACGAGCGTAATGTCGTGTTACGTATAACATCCTAACTAGCACCGCCATTTTGTTGGCAAGCGTATCACTTAACATCACTTGAACGAACGAACTAGTGGGAACTAATCTCATTTTAAAAATGATTAAAAAAATTAATTAGTGGTAATTATTTTTTTTTATATTAATGAATCAGTGTTTTTTTTTATTCCATTAAACAGCGCGAAGAGCGGAACGTACACATGGTAAATAATACGCCTACCTACCACGATGCGACGACGTCTGAGACAAATAGTGTAGGGCTAGTCACCCCAATAATGACACTAGCAACAGCGCCCTTCAAACCGGTACACGGATTGTTTGCACAGTACTGTATGGCGGCAGAAGTAGGAACTGCGGTGGTACCTACTAGTATACGCAGTACGGTGACCTGCCACCGAACTGCGTATTGACGAAAAAGCTAAGTAGCGTTCCTTGGGTGAGGCTTTTGTCCAGCAGTGGACTGGCGCAGGTTGTTGATGATGATAGATCAAACTATTTGTTTAACTTCAATTCATAAAGTGAGTTCACCGGCAAACGAGTGAAATTTAAAATTTCATTCACATTACCTATCACACGTATTACGTTCTCGAATCTAGATATTAAATGGATCAAAATGGTTTTTTTATTGCCATCACTCAATTTTAATGGACAATGAAATTTTGAACGCCCTCCGATAGAGCATTGATTTTAGTGACGAATATAACTTTATAATTTACTGGGGATGCGGTTCGAAAGATTTCCCTTAAGTCCTCCTATTAAGTTACCAAAAAAGTTGATAAAATCGTGAAAGTATTTTTTTATTAAGCAGTCACATTGATATAAAGCACTGCTAGGTTTGACTTTCAAATAATTTTCTATACCAAACGTTACTATAGCAACCACATAAGGAATAGGAAATGAAAATATTTACAAAAGTTAATTAGATATATAATGATGAAGGATCTACGAAATTGCAAAAATAAATATCCTATAACTATCTACAAACCTTCCCCGTCGCAAGGTGTTCCAGTGTCGATATGTTCACTAGTTTTCACGTGATTGGCAAACAAATGAAACCCAATATATGTATACATAGGAGACGTCCAGGGATTATTACAAGTAGACACTCAAAATTTAGTAGAGATATTGCTTATTCCATTTAGAGGTTAGCTAAGAGTGGACTTTACAAAATTGTCTCCCTAAAGGGAGTCGCGGTTTCCGGCAATAGGGACCTACCACCAGAGAATTGACAATTATTTATAAGCCATAAAACTTACGTTACTCTTCTATTCTACTATGGATACTTTGCTAATGGTCTACAGTTCCAAACGATGAGTGCAATATGATGCAGTGTAACCGTCCCAACTTGTATCACGCAGTTATGGACGGATGTTGCTTAACGTCACTTGTAAATCTTATATCAAACACTGGTACAATGAAATTGATGATGGTACATAACCACGCGACCTCATCGCACTCGAATCAGTGAGTGTGGCTATTAGTGAATAGTTGTGGTGCAAGTATTCCGAACTTTCCACGACCCTCGAGCCGTGGAGGCTGTGGAACATCTCATTAAAACTTGCGAAACACTTGCTGCGGAACGCCAAGATCTCTGTAAATTTCACGTTTGTTCTATTTCAGAAACACAACTAGAAACGAAGTATTGACTCTTTTATTATTAATAAATATATACATATATATATATAAGATGCAGTGTTGGTAGGCCCCACACTAGGTGGTGGGTGGTCTGACAACCTGGTAAAGATCTTGGAAGTAGCTGCTTGCAGGTAGCGTAGGGTTCGTCGATCGTGGAGATCTTTGGGGGAGGCTTATGTCCAGTGATGGACCTCTATTAGCTGATGATATATGTGTGTAGGGACTCATCACGATATCTCTGGAGCCATAAAGCCTGAAATGCAGTAGTGCATTAATGTTCATATCATTATTGTTACAGTGATCAGAAAGATTTTGTGGATCTAAAACAATTTATGGTCTAAGTTATTATACACTTATATAGAAACAGCGAAAAGTTAAATTTTGCGTCGTTACTAACCCGATTATTGCGAGATCAGAAGTACTTTACTTAAACGCGTATAATAATGGTATCGCTTAAACTTCATGAATACAAGTGGTCTAAGTTAACTCGAGCAGTCTGTTTTGACAGTCCTTTTGAAGGTGAGCCCCCATTTGCATGAATGAAGTTGTTCAGATTTACGCCAGCTCCGTACTATTCGTTTCCGACACAATTTTTTTTAACTTAATATCGGAACTATTTCAGCTATTACTAAAAAGGTCTACGTAAGTAATCTAAGTCAAATGTGTAAGGTTCTATATATAACAGATGAACACAGAGTCGAATGTTTTTGGTTTGTTGTTACAAAACATGTCTAAGAACAAGACTAAAGTTTAAGCAATTTAGTTTTTTTTTCTTATTTAACTAAGCGACGAGACGAGCGGGGTGTTCACCTGATGGTAAGTGTTGCTAGACAGAATGATATACACTGCTTCATATTACGCCCCTCGTTTAAAAGTGGATACAACGCCCGTCAAATTTGAACTTAGTAAGGTTACATACTACTCTAGTGGTACTCACCTAGACGGTCTCCAGCAACAGAGAGCTACCACCAGTAAAGAAAGGAGTTGCGTTTGCGTTATTATCATCCCCTGCCCTCCCCCTTGATACTCCCTAATTCAAAAAAATAAAAATCCATGATACAATAAATTATTTACCTTAATGTCTAACCAACCATCTTTTAAAGAGAGCGAACCTTCTAATCGAAGATGGATATAAAGATCCAGAACTGCAAATAACTTCGAGTTAAACAAGTAGTAAGGGGTATAACTATTACTCACTAAGATTATGAAAGGACTGAAAGTTACAATTAAGTTCGGAGTTAAGTGATAACATCCTTGATAACGTGTACGTAAAGTGTGGAGATAAACGAATCTCGTAGCCGAATGAAACCACTAGCAGTATCCTTAGATATCATTATTTTTAAACTTGTAGCTTATAGCTAGCGATTTTCCTTAATTTTGTCATAATCTTCGTTTCAACTTCACGTGATATTAAGTGACAATATCGAATAAGATGAAGAAGAGTGCTATAGTAGAATATTCAGGTTTTTAAATGTAGTAACCGAAAGACCGGAAAGCTGCTATGGCGGAAGGTAAATGAGCGATAACCAAGCTAGACTGGTTAATCAAAACTGTATCACCATTTAAAGACCCCTCCATCGTTTAAAGAAATAAGTTAGGTAAGTAAAGACTTTGCGCAGTAAAAGAGAAGAAAACAAATCACGTAACATGTTTGCTTATTAGTCGAATCAAGCGTGCTGATACCTGCTTCTCATGAGATTCTTTCGGCTCAGCTGAAATGAAACAACAACGGTTTAAGCAACAGGATGTAGCGGGATTACTTCTCCAAGTTATATTACTTTGTAAAAATATTAAAGAGAGAAAAGAAAGAGAGGTTAACAGTGGGCGCTTTTATGATGATGATAATAATGAACTAAGTTTAACTATGTCCTTAACCTGCTTACCGTTTCTTCATATATATACCGCGAAGGTTACCACTCTGATTTCAGACGACGTGAGTGTGAGATGGATTAGAATATCCAGGAGGAGAAGAGGAGAAGAAAATGATAGCACCACACTCGATGTCGGCGTGATGTGGATGGAGAGTAATAGAAGATCGTTTTAGAAAAAAGGAGATAACTTTCCTGTAATTAACAAACCTAATGCTTTCACCGTCCTCTATGTAGTTTAGCGAGCTCACAAAGCTCTCATTGCTAGTGAGATGTATGGTAGGGTAGATCTATGGTCCATTGGAGGGGATATATTCGTAATATGTGTTATCTTCATCATGAGGTTCTTCTAAGGTTTTGATGTCAGATTCAAAAATCTAATCCGGTCTTCAGCTATTACTCTCAATTGTTGGTACTTAGCCCGGTTTTCTCCCACATACAGACATAGCATTTCTTCAGCTGTCGAGTTTCGGGTCTCGGGTCTCCGGTCTCCGGTGTATGGTCTCCAGTCTCCTGTCTCCGGTCTCCGGTATCCTGTACCCAGCATCCTTTCTCCCGTCTGCGTTCTCTGGTCTCCTGTTTCGTTCTCCGTTCTCCGTTCTCCGTTCTCCGGTCTCCCGTCTCCGGTCTCCGGTCTCCCGTTTTCCGCCTCCGGTCTCGCGTCTCCGGTCTCCGGTCTCCCGTCTCCGGTCTCGCCAATCCTTGACAAAATGGCGCTAGTTAGGATGATATATGTTGCACCACAAGGTAGTTGCCCCCTTGTGACAAAAGATGTATAATCAGGTAACAGAAACTTACCACCGTAAATCTAGAGAGAGATCTAGAAGAAATAGAGAGGGCTCCTGATTTATGGTTTATTACCTTACTGATGTGAACAGAGGAACAGATCGCTTTACTCATCACACTACCTTGCAGTGTAAATAAATATTTCTTAATCCTGCCCCGCTCTCCGCTGCTTGTTTGCACAAGGCAAGGACGGCAAATTTATTAATGAAATTCAATTAAGTCCAGGTGCGTCCTGTCGGTTAACGTCGCTTGCATGACTATTGTTACAGGAAGTCCTGTCCTAATGTTTGCATCTTCCACGGGATTGGTTATTGATATAAGAAATTTATGTTTTTTTATTTAGGCAAAGGGTTAAGAGGGAAACAGTTTTCACTGTAGTATCACCGTCCGGTTTAATATCATCTGTATACTTTTTCTAATTTGAATTCTTACTTTTGAAGATTGAGAAATGGTGTAGACGCTAATAGAGCTTTTTAAAGGAGTGGAGTGTGAACCGGTCTGTGCTGGTGGTGGTAGATCTCTGGAAGCAAACGCTGTCTAGGTGGGTGCCATCGCAGCTCCTGCAGCAGACGACAAACAGTGCTATGCAAACATTATGTTATTAGGATTTAAAGTGTGCTGTAGGTAGTGTAATTACTGGGGTAGATTCAACATCTTACGTCTCAGGCTACGAGTGCAACGTGGTGCAGTGTATACCATCCTAACTAGCGCCTCATTGTTATGAGCAGGCATATCACTTATCTGGTGACCGGCCTGCTCGCCTCGTTGCTTTCTTAAATAAAAAAAATAATTCATTAAGATTAAGAATTTTTAAGCGTGTACATGTATATATGTATTTCTTATATGATTATATAACAAGTTAAATTACCACATACCACATACCACATCCCACTTCATGAACGGATGTCAGGTAGAGTATGCCTACCTATACAACATAGTATGAAAGTCTGCTGCCTAATGATGTGGTGTTATTTACATTCTTGTCCTCTGGTAAGGCTATATTTGACTGGTTTAGCCATTTACAAGTAAAATAAGTCGAATTCTAAGCTGACAAAGAGGTAGAGCATACAGGGGCGAACTCCTTACACTTTAGCACCCTCCATAAATCAAACTCGCCGCAAGTAAACGGCCCAATTGTCGGCCATTCCCCGCAGCGATTCGCGACACGTACACTCGCCTTAAATATGTTTTATTCCGACAAAGGAAACGGTCTCGCGATGCCATTCACACACAAAAGCATCTCGTGTAAACGTTTCAGAATATATCAATTTTATTTCTATATAAATAACATGTTAGAAACTATGTGAAATCACGAATTTCTCCACTGGTGGCAGGATTCCGGAGGCTGACTTGATATGCACCAGTGCAGCGCCTGTTGCAGCCGACAAACAGTAATGTGCAGAAATTACTGTAGTAATGAAAGTAAAATGTAATGCTTCAAAACGACGAGCGTATTGAAGTGTAGTGTATACCATCCTAACTAGCACCATGTTGTTATAGGCAGGTGTATCACTTAATATCAGGTGAAAGATTTTCATCTATTCGCCTGGTGAATGAAAAAAATAAGGTTCCAATTAATTACAAAACTGTTTCTTGTACAAATCAAGAAATATAATATAAAGAAAGAAGGTAAGGTAAAATGGAGAAAAACCAGGCAGAGTTTGAAATGGAGGTGTAAGGGTTCCAACATAACTCACAGGATCCAAGCCAACATCACATGCTCGTGGTGCACCCAACTAATCAAAAAACGAAGCTCTGATTCTCACCAGCTCGTATTGGACCAGATTAGTGGGAAATGGCCCTAATCTCTCCATACCAATATCGATCGAGTAGAGATCAGATAGATGTGGGAATCTTTGAGAAGGCCATGTCCAGCAGTGGACGTTTATCGGCGGATGATGATGATAAGGCAGAGGATAATTGAGAAGATTATATTATTATTATATATTATTACTGGACTGCCTAATAAAATAAATGGGAAAAGATGAAAGTCACACAACAAAGAAAGATTTCAGCATGAAGGTAGATTACTATTAATGTAGAGAAAGACCTAAAGATAGTGCATTTAGACTTCGTGACAAGATGAATGATGAATGAAGATATACATATATATATATCAATAAATCCTAAGAGCCAGAACCATCTAGACTCTAGAATATACAGGGTGAAAGGTAATAGGTGAAAAGACCTGGAGGGACTAAAGTATAGCTCGTATTGTATCTATGCATGGAATACCCCCATTCAAAAACAATGCTTCTGGAGTTATCCATTTTTTAAATGTTTTTCAAAAAATTCTCGATTTTGTAGGTAAAAATTAGATGATTTTATTTCTTACTCATTTCTACACAAATTTCAATGTTATCATTATTGTTTGAACGTTGTTTTTTTAAATCTAGTTAGTAATCATCCCTTAGAGGCTAAAACTTTTACTATAGATTCTTTGAAAGTCGTGACAGTAAAAAATAGGGCGTCATACTTACATATTTAATTAATCTTAAAACAAAATTTTATTCATAAAAAATACGTATAAAGCACATAAATAAGTACCTGACTGCAATACCTATCGGACTAGATATAAGAAGTACATAAAGTTTCTAAAATTAAAAAAAAACACATAATAAAATCAAGTACCATGAAATATCAATAAGAAAAACGGGTTTTAGTTAAGTTACAAGTTATTTGTTGTACTTCAGAAACAGACTAGTCACAACCTTTAAGAGGATCGTAGCTTTCCAGACCATAAGTCTAAAACTTTAAACTAATAAATTGTCACTCGCAGATAACTCTAGTAGCTGTCTTAAAAGTTAAGAAAACGTCGATATTTATTATTATTTCTATAAATTCTGAATTATATATAATACTAACACTAAGTTAATTAACTGAAGTAACCAAAGGTTTAAAGTTGATCCCTAAATAATAAAGTGAAACACGATTGTTGTAATTACAAGCACAAACGACAACATGCATAATTACTTTATAAATGTACTCTTAACTTATTGTTTTTACATCTGATTGGTGTTAATTTTGACCTCAAATTTACACAACAGTTAATATTGTCTTTTACACATTCTTTAAGTGCTCTTTTGCAGCTAGAAAATCTTTCTCATTTGAAACACAAAAGCCAAGCGCGAATTTCCATTAATTAAAAGCATAAATGGACGAGCGGCTTGTGCTCTTAACAAGCGCTAAATAATTGCATTTAATTGCAGTTGATGTAAAACATTTCGTATTGCAGGTCGGCTGGTTCCTTTTGTATCTGTGGTGTAGAATCCTTTGGACCGCACAAAAAGTGAAATGCCATTAGGTTTACTTTTTTGCTATAGCATTGCAGCTTCCAAATGCTGGACCAATATTTGCGTCACATCTAAAACTGATTCCGTAGTTAACCGTTATGACATAGAAGTCCCAAGTTCATTTCGATTTCTTGCTGTTGTCCTTGAAAATGGTTAGGCTTATTATCCAAACGTATGCACTGTATATATATGTAGGATATATCCATTGATCCATTGACTCGTCACGACATCTCGAAACTATTACACGTAAATATTCAAAATTTGGTAGTGCTATTGCTTCTTCCATTTATAAATCATCTAAGAACAGATTTTATAAAATTTCTTCACCATATTTGATTTAAGTCTCCTATGCAATATCCATCTTCAATTGTGATGAATAAATGGCCTTGCACATGAGAAAAGGCAATCCCACAAGTGGGTACATTTAAGAACATTCATTACTTGTAGGTCTCCGTTGTCGGAAGCCGTTGAGTTAGATGCCAGCACAGCTCCCAGTTCAAGTTTGATAGGCGCTGTAGCTAGTGAAATTACTTATGTAAGGATATATGATGCAGTGTATATTATCCTAACTAGTGCCATGATGTTATTGGCAGGGGTATCATTTAGGTGTAAGTTGATCGTGTCGCTCGCGTCTTCGCTTCGTGTTATGTATTTATGTTTTGTGCAATAACATACAAAATGTTCCCTGTAATGTATGCCGCTGCATATCTGTAGCGGAGTAACAAGGGCCGCGTTATTCCCCGGCATCGGAACACTTTCATGAATTACAACTGAAAATATTTCATACGCGATATAAACTTTTACAACGGCACGCTACAACGCGTGAAGGCTTTGTTCAACGGAACGTCGTGTAATCGTACCCTTTCAATTTATTTCCGCCAGTTGTAACTTTAATTTTATAATATAACTTGAGCTGACCTCGCAACTATGTAAACAAAACAAGTAAACATAAATAACCATTTTTGCACTTTATTTACATTTTAGTTATTAATAGATTTGCTTCATATTTTACGTATTACTGAAATTAGTTCACACCATATAAACCTCTGAATATAACTGACAAGAAAGTTGAGGTGTTTTACCTTTATACCGATGCGACAAGACGAGCGGGACCTGCACCTGATGGTAAGTGATACACCTGCCTATAACAACGTGGCTCTAATTAGGATGATATATACCGAAACACATTGCGCACGTCGCCGGTGACATAAGATGTTGAGCCACGTTATCTCAGTAATACTGGCTACAACGCCCTTCAATCTGGAACACAGTAATATTTGCCAACTATTACTTGGTGGCAGGAAATAGGCATTGCAGCTACCTAGACTATCTCCGGCAATACAGACCTACCAACAGTAAATACTGAATAGCATTAAGCAATATTATGAACTCTACTCTTACAATATTCTTCGTTAACTCATATGTATATATATATATATATATTAAGTACTTACATATGAAATCGGCGTTTTGTACGGGAGGAATATAAAGTATTTTTTTTGTAAAATATATTTAATTAATCAAAGTATGCACCGCGTTGTTATCTATGCACTTTTGTCATCTCACAGGTAGTTCATTGATCCCTTTACTAAAATAAACCATGGGGGCGAGAATCAATAAACTGTTTGAAGGCGGTTTGGACTGCCGCATCGGTATTTAATATTTTTCCTTGTAAGAAGTTGTCCAAATTCCGGAAAATATGGTAATCTGTTAGGGCAAGGTCCGGGCAGTACGGTGGTTATCGCAGAAATTCCAATTGTAGCTCATCTAACTTAGTGGTTGTTTGTTGTGCAGTGTGGTGGTGGTGGTGTTGCGTTGTCGTGAAGCAGCAGTGGTCTAGAGCGATTGACCAATCCCAGTTGTTTAGCAGCTAGTTCTTCCTTCATGGTCTGCAGTTGCTGACAATAGATATCTGCCGCAATCGTTTGGCCAGATGTTAGAAAGCTGCAGTGAACGACACCGGTGCCAGTCCACCAAACACTCACAAGTTACTTTTTCTGAGTCAATTTTCGTTTAGGGCAGGATTTGGCTGGGTCTCGAGGGTTCAGCCATTGTGACGAGCGCTTCCGATTATCGTATAGTATCCACTTTTCTAAAATCCCTTCATCATTGTGTCGGCTGAGCAAAGTAACACAGCAGCAGCAGTCGACGCGTGTTCGCAAGTTCGATTCACTCAATGCATGAGGTACCCATCGTTCAAGTATTTTTACTTTCCCGATTTGCTTCAAGTGGATTAATACAGTTCTGTCATTTACCCCGAAGCCTGCAGTTATCTCTGAAGTGCTTTGTGATGGATCCGCTTCCCCAGTAGCCTTTAATTTTTCATTTTCCACTTTGGTTTCCGGTCGTCCACGGGGTTGGTTCTGAAGGTCAAAATTTCCAGAACAAAAACGTTGAAACCAACAACGTATCGTGCTTCCTCTTGCGACACCAGCGCCGTACACATCATTAATCCTTCGAGCTGTTCCTGCAGCACTGGTACTGGTGCCACGGTAGAGCTCGTACTCGTAAATATACCGATATTTCATGTTTCCCACTGTGCGGCAATAAGCGACGACAAAGAAATAATTAATGAGTAAAAAACAAATGAATGACTGTTTCCAAAACTCAAATGTATCAGCTAAAGGAATTTATAAATTTGAATTTGGAATTGTTAACCAAAGAGGAGATATTTCAGATCGAAGCGGTCAGTGCGACAACACGGTGTAATCGCATATGTAAGGACCTAATATATAACGTTATGTATACGTCATTATATATATATACATATATATATATGTATATATATGTATAATGACGACATATATATATACAGAATATATAACGTTATTTATCTCCTTAACCGGACACACCTAGAACAATTAAGTTCCGTCTCAAATGGAAGTTTTAACGACGCTAGAGAACTACTTAAAAAAGAGCATTAAGATTGTAATTAAAGTATGAAAAAAAAGCAGGTGGAAGCGCAATCCGGAAACGGAAGTTAAGCGTTACGTTAAAAGAAAACCAATTTAGATAAAATGTTTGTGAAGGATATCGCATGTAGCAAGTAACTCTAAAATAAAGTTATAAATTTAATGATATTGTATTACCAACTATAAGTATAACTATGCTAAGTAAGAAGAGCCGTTAAAAGTTAATTGAAAGTTAGAGTTAACGAGAATCGTTAACTATTGAACTGGCCAAGTTAGAAAATGTCACCATCCATTTATTAAGGATAGGTTCCCTCAACCTCAATAAGTTACAAAACGAACCATTAAAAAAATTAAACTCTAACTTAGATACAATCGTTAACTATTGAACTGATCATGCTTAGGAACGTTTTCATCCATTTACTGAGGATATTCTTTGTATTCAGACGGAAGTGCTTCGCATCATTATTGTTAACCGCATACATGGAAACACTGGAACAGCTTACTGACATCAATGTTCACACAAAATTGAGTGCTAACTTTAATTGTATGTATATGCTGATTAAGATTTGATTGGTTAGGGATATAAGGGGTCCCGCACAACAACTCACGGGACCCAAGCCAACCTCACCTGCTCGTGATGCACCCTCCTGATCAACAAACGAGGCTCTGGTTTCCACCAACCCGCATTGGGCCAGCGTGGTGGGAAATGACCCAAATTCCCCTACATGAACCCCTACAAACGACGGTCCCCAGCGCTGTGCGGTGACAGTGGCCATGATGACTACAGCGCAGGACCGATCGATGGGGCGATGTATTGAGGAGGGCTACGTACAGCAGTAGACGTCCATCGACTGATGATGCTGATGATGCTGATGATACGCTGATTATATATTTATGTACGTTATCAGTGAAAACCACTTCGTCACACAAAGCCAAGTTAAGGATCGATCCAAACTATTTATAGAAGTTCTATTTTTGTAGTCTTCTCTATTAAGTATAGAAATAAGTAATAGCGATGAATCGTCTGTATACTGCGTGTGTGTGTGTGTGTGTGTGTGTGTGTGTGTGTGTGTGTGTGGGTCTGTGTGTGTGTGTGTGCGTGCTTTAATCGTAGTTTTTGTACACAAGTGTCATTAGTCAGAGCCTGCGCATAATTACATTGTGTCTGGCGCGAGTTTATTGAACATTAAAATTCAAATATGTTAATAAACCTGACGTACGTTCTTCAGTATAGACTTTAAAAAAAAATTAATAAACCTTTATAATTACAGCAAATTTACTGTTTTTTTTTATCTAAACATAATATCATATTGTATAATGTTCTACATATTTATTTACAGATTGAACTCATCATTGGTACGAACGAGATGATCGTACGACGTTGGAGACAATTATCAGTAACGTCCATTTAAGAATCAAACTCAGGACTTCCATGTAAACTAGGCCATTTAGCTGATTAGCAAACGGAAGCAGTTAATCAGACAGTAAATAGTTTATATATGATAGATGGAAAACATGATCTGAGCTATCAGATACGAATGGAGTATCGAAAACTAATATTTTACGTCAAACCTATTTTGGTCCGGTGTGAAATGGCTTTTATAACACGGAAATGACACAGCCATAAATGTTTTCATGAGGATTAGGCTGTGAGGAAACCAGATGAATTGCGTTCCTATGAAGTTTTCGTATCCTTCGTCTCTTCTTTGTGCTCTAGTCAGCAGCTCGCCCACTACTCTGCCGCCGCGTACGAGCCCGTACTCTGCATACCGTGGAGACTAGTTTTCATGTATACTACTATACTGAATATACGACGAAATATATAATGCGAAAGAGAGATAAACAGAGAGAGAATATATTGCTGTATAATGACCAGCACCGACTGCATACCATGGAATCTTGTTTTTCCACTCTTAATATATTTCAAAGAGAGAGAAAAACTTTTAAATCTATAGTAAATAATTTTATTCTGCTTTCTTTTGGTCTTTCCTACTTCAATGAATAACAAAATCAATCTCTCTCTTTCTCTCTCTGTGTTTACCACCATCAGAATATATACATTCCTAATTACCAGAATACAAGGAACCAGAAACTATACCGGGTGTGTACTCGCACTAATTACTTTGTGTCTTTCTTTAGGGGGTCAGTGAAGTCTATCTTAGATATAACCACCAGACATTACTCGAGTAAAAGTCCAGCTGTGGGTTGCCACAGTTGACCATAAAGCTGTAGATGATTATAATAATGGCGGCAATGATTATATCCTTTAACTTTTTAAGACAATTATTAGATAAACAGTATTAAAACATTTCACATAATCGTTTAGAGATTTTATCCACCTCATAATTATGTCCACTGCTGGACACGTCTTGCGCTGTTTAAGTCCACTCGTTCGTAATTATCATTTTCTTTATATCCAGGACGGATAGGATACAGAATCAGGAGTATTAGTTAATTTGAATCACTGCTCCATATTGTGGAGAGTACACTGATTATATTTCTATCCGATCTAACGACATTTTATTGATATATAAAGAAGTATACCACGCGTACATTTTTCCAAATAGTATATCAGTAACTAATGGAAAAAATCATATATAAAACGTAGTTTTTTTTTTATTATATGTTTTAAAATTAATATATTTATTTAGTATGTGAAGGTAACGTTATATTCACTTGGCCGTCTCTGCTGCACAGAGGAGCGGGATACAAATGTGCCTATTACGTTGCGTATTGTCTTAAAAAAATGACTAAGAGGGAAACCGACGTATAACAGAAAGATTTCATTATTCATCCTGTACATTTTTTTTTTCAGGAAATAAAAGCCTACTCCGTTTTGTGAGTGTTTGATAAATGCCGACACATTTCCTTCTCTTCAAGTCGGTTTTAATTATTTTCAGTTGTAAGCGACGTATTTCAGTTACAGTTAGACTTTTACAGATGATGTAAGGGGTCCCGCGCAACAGCTGACGGGACCCAAGCCTACCCCACGTGCTCGCGGTGCATCCTGCTAATCAATAAACGAGGCTTCGGTTCCCACCAACCCGCATTGGGCCAGCGTGGTGTGAAGTAGCCCAAATCCCCCCATATGAAATCCTACAAACAACAGCTCCGAACGATGTGAGGTTCTTTGGGGGAGACCTATGTCCAGCGGTGGACGTCTATCGGCTGATGGTACTGGTGGTGGTGATAGATTTTCTTCTGCTGGTACGTTTGTTCAGTCTAACGAGTTCGTTAACTTCCATATAACAAGGTGTAATATAGCAAAGGTCTAAGATGGTGAAGCTAGTCCTCAACATATTTATCTCTAATATTTTGACAACTGGAATAGAACCTGTTTCGTTTTAGGCTTCTCTCTTATATGCTTTAATAGCTATTAAGCTCAATTGAAAACTTGTATCTATAATAGCAGTCAGGATGTTTACAGTAGTACTT
Source organism: Ornithoptera priamus (assembly GCA_029034505.1). NCBI lineage: Eukaryota > Metazoa > Arthropoda > Insecta > Lepidoptera > Papilionidae > Ornithoptera > Ornithoptera priamus. Next base: position 453,233 of record JARDWD010000672.1, read on the forward strand.
CCTGTTTAAAGCCTTAATTCATAACACATCTCATTACCATAGTAATTTTGCTAGGTATCTTAAAAATTAAAATGCACGTTTCTTTTTAGTGGTAGCAATAAGTTTTGTACTATCTAGACAGTCTCCGCTTAGAGACAGCAATATATGATAACAAGATGAAATAAGAGATTTTTTTTATTTAAAATTTTTTTCTTACTCTTGAATATCGTTACTTTATTTTACCAAAAAAAAAACATTAATTTGTTATTAGCGGTGGTTAAATATTTTACATCTTCTACAGCCCTGTTTTTGGTTACTCTGCATTTATTTAGATTAACTTCATCAATGTCTATATGAACGCAACTTTTACTAGCTTACTATACCTTTCCAGTTGAAACAGAAGTTTGAATATCTATCATGGTTTATAATATTTGCAAATAACCATCTAACTGCAGGTGTAGACTAAGCGGAGAAACCTATCTAGACAGGTTTCAGTTAAAAAAAGCCTTGACACCTTTGAAAGATCGCATTCACTTAGTTATATTAAATAGATAACAAAATGGTTATGAATTTTGTAAAAAAAACCGGGGACAGAAGGGTGACTTAAAGTTCACACCCCTCTCCTCCAGGAGAGCCTGGTCCTCTGTTTCGTCCGTTTATGTAATATTACGGTAATTTCCATGCAAATTTTAAATTCTCATTATACTAAGAGGACTTTACAAACAGCTCTAAAAGATTTTGCTTATGATGTACCAAGTCCTGGTGGAGATATAATGAATGTAGTGAGATTGTATAAAATAGACATTTGACTAGTTACTAGTAGATATAAGATATTTGGACAAAGTAAATGTATACGTATGTTTGATTTCCGCTTTGTTGTTGCGCACCAGCAGATGAAGCAACTCCTCATAATATTTACACATAAGAGATATAAGATATAAGAGATTCCCACCTATGTGAACACTCGTCACGATATCTCCGGAACCATGTGGCCTGGAGACTTGAAATTCGGTTGGCATTTTATTTTTCCGGAATATAGGAAGACAAAGACCGGGTTTAACAAAATTCTTTCCTCAGGGGGAGTTGTGGGGGTGTTACGGCCAGCAAAGCGGCTGTGGAAAAGCTAATATATTACCCTCTTCGGGTAAAATAAAATAAAAATTCATCATTATTATTTTAGCATTATTTTACTATAGAACTAGAGAAAAGAAAAGAAGAGATGATGGTACTATTTGAGGTAATCGTAGAGGTATTTGCGAGTTTCAACGGAAGTAAACCGACCGGACTTACAACGGCAACAGAGACTTAATAGTGGGATAACCCTGCAGCTCTTATTCCTGCCGACGAACAGTAGTGTGCATGCATGTGTGCGAACAAACAGTGTTCCGGTTTGAAGGGCGATATAGCTACTATGGAAAGGCGACTAGTATATTGTGCTGCTGTGTCTACCATGGTAACTAGCACCTTGTTGTTATAGGCGGCTGGTAAACGTCGTTGAAAAAAAAACGTGACGAGAAGCAGGACTTACAAGGACCTGCGATATCCGACTTCCTGTACTAGATCTGTTGAATAACCAATTCTTCCTTTTGTAAGAGAAGGACTAGAGCCTCAGCAGCGGGAATTTTGAGTGGGTTGAGATATGTTATGGATCTATGTTCTGATGAAAAGTTTTCGTCAGTCAAAGTTTTATTAAATTGTGATTGATGATGGACGTTTTCTTAAGGTTCCGAGGCTCCTCGTGTCATGGTAACCGAAAAGGCTTTTAGATATGTCCTAGAAGGTGGTCGGTCCCTGTTGCCGGTGACCGTCTAGGTACCACAACAGCGCCTATTGCAGCCGACAAACAGTTGAGTGCAAACATTACTGTGTTCCGGTTTGAAAGATGCTGTAGCTAATGTAATTATTGGGGTAACGAGACTTAACATCTTGTATCTAAGGCGACGAGCGCAACGTGGTGCAGTATATCCCATCCTAACTACCGCTGCCTCGTTATGGGCGGGCGTATCACTTACCATCAGGTGAACGTGCCGCTCCTGCCTCCTCCTCGCCGTTAATTAACCGAATAAAACAATAACTAGTACGATATACAACTTTCGTACCTGAAATTGAAATCGTATGAAAGTTTCTGATAACTGTACCTTTTTGTTTTTTAAATGAAACAAAATCGTTAATACTTAAGTAAAGAAGTTAATCCCCGTTCTCAAGTAACTTAGTAAGATGTTTATTAATTCGTTTGAAAGGCTTTTCGAATATGAAAATTTGAAATTCAAGTTTTAAGATTACAACCGACTTATTATACTTATGTTTGAAAGTTCGTCTAATTACATTGCTACAGGGGTCGCGTTCGGGGAAAGTTGTGACGGTGCGCAATAATTTTCCTGAAAATGCCGTGAATATAATTGAAATATTATTTTTAAAAGGCTATAATGACTTGTTACTGAGGGCAAGTTGCGCAGGGCCACATTTAGGTTATATACTACACTGTATGTTTAATCTACATCGACATTCAGCGCTTTTCCTATTGCTGATATAAAAGCTGTACGACCTAGCTATTAACACTAAAGTGACCAATCTTTTATGATCAATGTGATGCTGTGAAAATACATCAACTACTTACTAGAATTTTATCAGCTGTTTTTATTAGAGGAAGTAACAATACGAGTGAGATATTCATCCGATGGTAAGGGATACGCCTGCCCATAACGTGACGGTAGTTAACATGATGTACTCAGAACTATGTGCTCGTCGCCATTAGATAAGATGTTACCTCTTCAAACCTCAGTAATTTCACTAGCTACAATGCCCTTCAACCCGGAACACAGTAATGTATACACACTACAGTTTGTTGGCTGAACAGGCTGCGGTTATATCGACTTAGAGTGTTTCCTGCAACATCGACTTACCTCGCGGTTGAGTAAACATCCTGCTGATTTCGTCGTTTTATCGCTTGATAAAAAAAAAATCAAGTTATTCTAGCATGGTTCCTACCCCGACGCATGGTCTCATTAAAACGGTCGGCGCCGGTAGCTTTGCATGAAACTTACAGAAGAACGTCCGCTTTGAAATTCCACACTAACATTCGCTTTGAAGACTTTCTATGTACGCTTTGTGTTGAATGAAAATAACTTAATGTTATTTAATATTCAGTTAAACTTACTAATATAGAGATAATGTATTATATTTAACCAATGGTTAAAAAGAAAAGTGTGATATTTTTATCGTGTTTTATCAACCGACAATAATAGTTTATTTCATATGAATATTATATATAGTTAAGTTTTAACTACAATTTAAACTTTCAGTAGTTTGAAGCTTATTACAATTTTTTAACTTATGTCGAAAGTGTTTTAATATTTATCAATAACTTTAGTATTAATAATGATAACAGCTCCAGTATGAGGTTTTAGCAAAGATAATATTTTGATGAAAAGCATCATGCAAGAATAACTTTCGCATGCTCCTACATCCGCTATCCTGGCCTTGACTCTCTTTATGAGAAGGTACGAAAACTATTTAATAATTTTAATACGAGTGAAAACTGAGCTGAGCTGATCATTGTTTATACCGCCAAACAGTACTGTGCAATTATTACTGTGTCCCGGTTCGAAGGGCGCCGTAGCTACTGTAATTACTAGAGTAAAGAAGATTATCGCAAAATGGTATAGTACATATCATCTTAACTAACTAGCGCGTTGTTATGGGCAGGCGTATCACTTACCATCCGGTGAACGTCCCGCTCCTCTCAGTCTTAGTTGAATATAAAAAAAAAATCTTATCAGCTAAATTAGTCCCCTCTCATTCCTAACAAAGTGAAGAAACAGCCTCAGCTTGTAGAAATCTTCAAGTCGCACAAAGAGCAATGGAAAGGGCTATGCCCTTGGCTTCCCTGAGTGATCAAAAGAGAAATGCGGAGACGGGCAGGAGACCTAAGGTCGCCGATATAGTTCAAAAGATTAGTAATCTCAAATGGCAATGGGCGGGACACACTGCTTGAAGGACTGATGGCCGATCGGGCACCAAGGCCCTCGAATGGTCGTGTACCGGAAGACGTAGTGTTGGTAGTCCCCACTAGGTGGTACAACGATCTGGTGAAAGTTGCGGGAAGCAGCTGGATTCGGGAACTATCGATGTGGAGTTGTTCCGAGGAGGCCCATGTCCAGTGTTGGACGTCTACCGGTTCATGATGATGAAAGTATCAAAAGATTATATATGTTATATAAATGAATTACAAATTTATATAACTGTTCATGTACATATATGTATATGTATGGATATATATGTAAATAGTATGATCATATGAATTTATTTAATTCATTTTTGATTACGTGTAGAAGTAGCTATTGCCCACAGCAGCTGTACCACCCCTGCAACCCCTTTTGGAGGTAGTATTATGTAAATTCTGCTTCCTAGCTGTCCTGTACTCGGCACAAAGAACATTCCTAGCAAATTTCAAATCTCTAGCTCTTATGGTTCCAGAGACATCGTGATGAGTCTCAACATAGATAGGTTTTTCTTATATATATATATATATATATCTTATATATATAGTCATAAGGATAGAGAGAGATAAGTAGTGAAAGTGATGAAACAAACTATTTAGACTTCCTTGACGAATCTCTTTCACGAAACTACTCACTCTTTATAAAGAGTGTATTCCGATTATACGTAAAACCGTTTCAGCCATGTTTGCAGTGCTCTCTAAGCAAAATGAAAATGTAAATTTGCATATAAATCACTGAATATTACGTGAGCGGACAATGGGACGACAGTCCTTACCTATTTGTTCTAACTTTGTCATCTCTTTGTAGTGCTAACGTTTGAGTTATTCTTTTTAATTTATACAAGCCGTCTCTTCTGACTAAAGACCTACTTACAAATCTTCAACGCTCCTTCTTTTGTTAGCTACAGCGTCCTTCAAACAGGTAACGCTTTTATTAATGGTGTGTCCCTACTGCCGGAGACCGTCGAAGGAGGTACCACCACAGCTCCTCTTTCTGCCGCCCGACACTACTTTTCATAAATGACTTAGTTCCGCGTGGACGTGGCGCTGGTCTCGTTGCTTTATTAAATAAAAACCAATTTATCTAAACTCCCGCCATTTCCTCAGCACCGTCGGGAAGTACCGTTGCAACGTATATCGGAAGTATTTTAATATCGCCGCTGTATATGTTTACCTAGTCCCCGGCACTGGGAGCCCACTCTTTGTGCTGTCAGGGCAAATTGCGCCACCCCTGAAATTATTGCTTCACAGCTGAATGTATTTGTCGGAAACGTACCCTGGAGATATGAATAAGAGGACTTTTATTTTTACTACCCCAGTAGCCCGCCTGCCGCCCTTTGTATGTAAAGAGAACATCAGTAACATGGGTTCAATGAGAAATAGGGAAATTTTTTTTGCTTTTTTCATGATATGCTTAAAGGCTTTGGGGGTGATCATGAAAAGGTATTTTCATTCGTAATTAAAGTGATTCCATCGCACGGATATCGTCACTGCACCATTACGGTCTGTACTGTTTAAGCTAGACGGGGATGAGTGCTTGTTCCGCCATTTGTTGGTCACCAGAGCCTGGTTGGTCTATTGCAGGATACACCACGGACGTTGACAATTGGAAAGATTGACTAGAACTAAGTCTTCTCCTTGTACCCCAGCGCAAGACCATGGTTTGCTGAATATATTATAAGAGAACTGCGTCCAGCAGTGGACGTCCATCGGTTGAAACGATGATGAAAAAGTACTTATGTTTTTCGTAAAATGTCTGGAGTAAAGACAATCTCTGTTGATAGATAAGGATTACACCGGAAGCGGCGTTTTCTTCTTCTTACGGGACAGCGTAAAAATTCATTCCCTTGTTTACCCTTCAGCAAATGTCACTCCGAACCGTTATCACAACAGCCCCAACTACCCCAAATAGTTTTCAATTTGTTTGTTTACACGATCTCTTATTATTTCTTATATTTATAAAACATCGCAATTCTGTACAAACGTACCAAAGAAACGTTTTCTCGACAGAATTTGACCCATAGCTGCTGAGTAATAAGCTTACCGCCTTTTGATCAGCGTTCACCTGAGGTTGGATTAAGCAGTAATGAGAGTGTAGTCTACATTTTTTAAGTGATAGATGTCCTAGGCTCCTGGTGATTAACATGGTGAATAAATGTCTTTGGGGGGCACTGTGCGCCCGAATGCCTTTACAACAAAAAGTTAACAGCTCTCTTATTGTTCCCTCTATTATTATTTCATTGTAATCGACCAGGGAGTCTCGCACAACAACTCACGGGATCCAAGCCAAGCTCACCTGCTCGTGGTGTCCCCTATCATACCATCCTTAACAGCCAATTTACGTCCCGACTGCTGGGGCACATGCCTACCCTCAATATGAAGGCAATGGGGCCATAGACGCCACGGAGACCCAACCCTGCTAATCAACAAACGAGGCTCTGGCTCCCACCAATCCGCATTCAGTCAGCATGGTGGGAAATGGCCTAAATACTCCCGCATGAGCCCCTAAAAACGATGGCTCCTCTTGCCCGGCGATGCGGGTAGCGCGGCATCGATCGATGTGGGGATCTTTGGGGGAGGCTTGTGTCCAGCTGTAGACATCTAACGGCTGATGAATCGAACAGAGGACCTTCATGTTGCATGCTTGTTCGCTGCATGATCTGTATAAGAGTGGACTTACAGGCGGTAAACAATATTTTGGTCACCCATATAACAACTGTAAAAAGATACTTAACTATATCATGAGGTGTAAAGGGTATCGCCGAACAACTCACAGAACCCAACGCCCCTGCTCGTAGTGCACTCTGCTAATGAAAAAATGGAAGCTCTGGCCCCTACCAACCCGCACTGGGCCAGCGTGGTGGAAGAAGGCCCAAATTCCCTATATGAACCCCAACAATCGACGGTCCCTGGTGCCCGGCAGTACCGGGGGTTATGTTGACTGTGACAGATGCCGGCAAGGCGCCGAAACCAGAGCAGCGCACGGCGGTTGTTGTGGTGAGTTTTGGGGGAGGATTATGTGCATCAGTGGACGTTTATCGGCTGACGGTGATGGTGTTATCTTGTACGTTTGTCCGAACAGACAATACGTTGCGGCGTGTGTACGTCGTGCAAATTTATTCTCGCGCGATAACCGCGCGTTGATTGTTCGAGCGCACTGAAGTTACTTGATTTATTAACTTTATGTTAATTTAATGGATTAAAGTGCACATTGATACTTTAAAATTTTAGATTTCAGTTAATAAATTAACAAAATCGTTACCATAATTAAATTTTTTCGAACCTTTACAAAATTTGGTGGCAACGGTGGTTGTTCGATTTACTTATATATTTTGTTTGTCAAAATATTTCTATTGCTAAAACTACACAGTGTTATACTAAATTATAAACTAAGTTTTAGAAGGAGTAAGGTCATTAAAATAGCCTAAAGGATATCTAGATTTAAGTGATAAAAACCTGGGTACAATACTAAAAGAACGGTGATAGTAGACGGTCCTCTCTAAAGGTGGGCTAATGAAAACTTCTAGCTCAACGAAGGACCGATCAGTGTATATTATCTTAGGGAGGGACCTATATCTAGCGATGAACATCACCTAACTAGCAGATATCAGAGCTTACCCACGGCATCAAGCAGTCGTAGTGTTTTGTTTATCGGCTGCAATAGGAGCTGCGGTTGTACCCACTTGGAGGGTCTCTGGCAACAAAAACCTCCTACCAGTGAAAACTTATTCAAAATTAGTTTGTTACATACAAAAGTATGAACTTTAAATACATATGAAGTTATATATCAGAACATATGATATTATGTGTAACGTCAGCATTCCTCATCGGTAGAAAGGTTCATCTTCATACCCGAACTTCAGTTATCTCATTGACTCCGATTACAAAGATGTATCCTGCCTATAATGAAACACACTGATTTATTCTCCATCCACCGCCATACATTTATTCTTATAACTTCCGCCATCGTACGTAACACTTGCAAAAACATTCAAGTTGAGAAATGTCCTACTGAGGTCTTCCTTTGAAGCAACATAAGTTCATCAATATATTTCTTTACAGTCAGCAGCGCGCTGGTGATCCTTGCAGAGAGTCGCGATGACTGAGTTATTAAGGCAACCGTACAGGCGATACTTCTAGAGGAGACGCGGATTCCCACTGGGCTACAGTTACCCGTGAAGGAAATCGTCGTGAGAAAATTGCTCTCGCAGACATATGACATCCAACAACTCGCACTTGCACTCGCAACCAGTGCGGTAGACAAGAAGATCTTCATTGTCTCTTTGCAAACATTCCGAGTCAAAGTAACAGAAACAATATGATCACTGGTCATATTCCGTGAGTTGCGGTGGCCCTTACACAGCAGACGGACGGACTTGAGACCGATGTGGTGCATAAAGAACTCTATTATATAAATATTTAATTTGAAACGTATCAGGTGTTTCTCCAGGCACCGAGTACAGTCGCGGCGGCCTCGTACCGGAAGATAACAGAATACAATCGATAGATAAACTGATAGGATTCGACGAAACGTCCGACTCTATTAATATCACACACGCGTGGGCAGCGGATCGCGTGGCACGGTCACGGTCCATGCATTGCGTGCACCGTTTAAAATGGCGGTCAAGTATTATTTCGAAAGAAGTGTTGGGTGGGTGTTGAATAATAAATTGATTGTTTTCCTGGGCCTGTTGTCCTTTTGTCTGTTCGTGTCGACGTTGGCGATCGCCGGACAAAGGAATAGATTGCGCGATCAGTTACACGACCTGACATCGAGCTCCACGTCGACTACAACCACAACCACAACCACACCACCACCTGAAACGGGTGGCGGTGAATCCGATAAAGGTGATGGTGAAGGAGAGAATGACGGCGCTGGAGGTGGCGGCGGCGGTGGTGGAGGCGGCGGCGACGGTGCTGGAGGAGGCGGCGACGGTGCTGGAGGCGGCGGCGACGGTGCTGGAGGCGGTGGCGACAATGCTGGAGGAGGGGGCGACGGTGCAGGAGGCGGCGGCGATGGTGCTGGAGGTGGTGGCAACGGTGCTGGAGGAGGCGACGACGGTTCCAAAGGAAGCGAAAACGGTGCTGGAAGAAGCGGCTACAGTAGCACTAACGACAAGGATTCTGAAAACAAAGAAAGCAGTATTCCAAAAACAATAGAGGATAAGGATGACGGTGATAAACCCGAAGCCAAAGATCAAAATTATTTTATAACAAAACTTTTAAATCGCAAATAAACCTAAACCGTATGAAAATCATTGGAAGATCAGCGATGGTGCCAACGTGGTCGCAGCAGAGGTTATCACTATATGAGAATTAAACAACAAAGTAATTGTAAAAAGATTGTTATACATTAACATATATATACATATATATATACACACACATGTATATATATATATATATATACACATGTATATATATATATAATATATATACATGTATATATTTTTGGTGGCATTCGTATTTATTTTTAAGTCGTAACTAAGTGTGTTGCATAAAAATATCCATAATCATATATAATCTATATCTATATATATACTAATTTTTTTGAAATGTGGTGCAACAGGAAAATTACTTAACGCCTATACTTATTTTAACGTCTTAAGTTATTTAAGTAATAAAAAAAATGATAACTAATTTGTTTTGTTTTTATACTATTAAAGTTAATCGTTAAACAGTAATGTGCAAACATCACCGTGTTCCGGTTTAAAGGGCGCTGAAGCTAGCGAAGTTACTGGGGTAACGAGACTGAACATCTGACATCTTTTTTTATATGAAGCGACCAGACGAACGGGACGTTCGCCTGATGGTAAGTAATACGCCGGCCCATAACATCTTGGTGCTAGGTAGGATAGTATACACTACATTGCGTCGTTGAAATAAGAGCTGCAGCGGTGCCTGTCTCCGTCTCAAGAATAATGTGATGAAGTATATGTTATCCTAACTAGCGCCACGTATTTAGTCCAGGCGTATCACTCAGCATCAGGTGAACATCCTGCCCGTCTGGTCGCTTCGTTCAGTAATACATAATAAATGAATTTATTATGTATTCTGTCTGAAACAAGTGTAATTAATGGAGTAAAGAAACTTAACATCCGGTGACTCAGGCGAGCACAATATGGCGTAGTGTGTATCCACCTATCCAGCGCAAGTTTGTGTTGAGCTGGCATATCACTTACTATCAGGTGAACGTTGCGTTCGTTTTAAAAGGAGAATATTTGTTATTATTCAACTGTAACAAAATTGTTATCGATTCAATTATTTATTAATTATAAATACATTATCTTACAAGCAACCTTTAAGCTTATAAATATTTAATGAAGATAGTGTTATCAGTGATACGTGATAACAAATATTTCAGTGTTCTGCTGTCACGGTGTGTTCGTGTATTGATCCCTCCGGACAGACGGCGTTTTTATTTAATTTTTAGATACCGCTAATGTATGTTAGTGTTCATTTCATGTCTCTGATAATTTATAAACGATATGAAAATTAATAAAAAAACTGTCAAAGTTATTAGTAGGCATAAATGTAATATAATATAATATAACATAACATATGTTGCAAGTATATAAACTTCAGTACTTTGGGAGATCAGTTGTCATCAACTGTATTCTAAGTTACATAAGATTTAGAGACTAGAAAGGAATGCTTTTTCACGACATTTTTCATCATCATCATTATCCTCAGCCAATAGACACCCACTGCTGGACATAGACCTGATCCAAAAATCCCCACATCGATAGGTCCTGTGTTGCCCGCATCGGGTTCATATGGGGGGATTTGAGTTATTTCCCACCACGCTGACTCAATGCGGGTTCGTGGGAGCCAGAGTCTCGTTTGTTGATTGCAAGGTGCATCACGAGTAGATGAGGTTCGTTTGGGTCTCATGAGTTGTTGTGCGGGACCCCTTACACCCCACTACATTTTTAAAATACAAGAATTTTATGAGACCTCGGGTTTCTGTCCACTGGCAAGAGTAACCAATTACCATCACATATTCCGCTGGCAAATTTACCTATCTTCTGAAAGTCTTGCAAAATTGGACCAATTGTCTTCAACGAGGGAGACTTGCACAGATTAAATCCAAAGTTTGGATTTTAAAGTTAAGACATTATATAATTATTATATTTTTAAACACTAATATATTGAAAAAATATAATAACTCGATAATCCGAAAGACATTTATCATAGGACATTATTCACATAAACCCTGAACAGTGCGTCTGTCGGGTTTCATCTGAGTGAAGATCTGATTAAGAAAACAACAGTGAGGCTTATTGTTTGTGCCATGTGGTTTACGGCTGTGGGGTCTCGAGTCGCTTGCGTTAATCTTTTAGATAAACCTCTAAAAAGTTTAATCGCACCCGGACCTGAACATGAAATCATCACTAAGGCATTCATACTTAATCTTTAGAAGCTCCGCGTGGATTACAGCCGCACCAGTAATATGCAGTGTCCCAGACGTGGGACGAATCAAGTGTATCAGCGCAAGTAAAATACTACACCAGAGCGCGCCCCACCCTCCAACGAACTAGATTTATCCCATCCGTTCTCTTGCCATCTTCACGCGCGAAACCAGAGGGCTCCAATACAGCTGGCACAAAAGCGGTGACAAGAGGCAGACGATATAAGTCATTAATAAGATAATGCTCGAACAGCATCTTATATTCCAGCTTACTGTTTACATGGACGGAGGACAAGAACGCCGGTAGAGACACATTAGATGTTTTCCGGACACCCAGATCACCAATTTAATAATTAAATGTGTATAAAAACTTTGACTATCCGCCTACATGCAAAGTATATTTTCTACCCTATAGGTTGACTGACAGAAAATGCCTCTATGTCAATTAGTCTAATCTCCGTACCCTGAGCTCAAGGTGTTCTATGAGAATAAATAAAAGCAAGTCCTTAGTATTTGGTGAATAATTTTAATTTATTTAATTTCATATAAATAATAGTTTCGCAAAAATAAAAAATGATACTATAACAACAAACATGATTAACAAATACTATAAAAAGTATATTGCTTAAATGTAAAGAAAAAAAACAATACAGTTTCTTAACGATCTAATAGGAACGAAGAACTTATGATTTGTAAATTAATACGTCCATACTTTTACAAGATGTTTATTATAATTACATAAAAATACAAAAAAAAAATTAAAAAAAAGACAGAAAAAAAACTACAAAAAAGGAAATAAAAACAAAAATTTTTTTATAAAATGTCCTAGCAACAAATGACAAATCGATAAATTGCACGTCAGTTCTATCAGGCGCTTTATGAATTTAATTGTAGTTGATTTTTTTTACATTCCACGGAGTGACGTGACAAGCGCTACGTTCACCTGATGATAAGTGATACGCTTGCTCATAACAATGTGGCGATAGTTAGGATGATATAAACTGCACCATAATGTGCTCGCCGCATAAGACGTAAGATATTGAATATCTTTCCCACAGTAATTACACTAACACAACGCCTTCAAATTGAAACACAATAACGTTTGCACAATACTGTTTGGCGGCTGGAATGAAAGCAGTGGTGATACCTACTTAGACAGTTTCCGGCGACGTAGAGTATATATATATACACTTATATATATATCTGCTTCTGTGGTATGGTTAGCTGGATAGAAAGGATAGTCTTAGTTCGATTGTGGGAGTATAAGTCTTCAACATCTATGTTCTGGAAATCGAAACAGAATAGATGTAGGGTTCTTTAGAACCCGCATGGCGACCTTGACAGTTTGACAGGCGAAGCTTGACACGTTGTATTCAGTCTGTAAAGCAATTCGCAGATATTTATGTTCTGTGACCATGTTAAACGATTTAACCGACATAATAACACAAATAAAACAAATAAATGGTTAAATGAAAATATTTTAGCAATACCATATCCAGGTAAGCCATCAGCGACGTCAAATAGTAAATGTTTCACATCGCCCGTTTTTATTACGGCTCAACCCTTTCATGTTCGTAGGGTGCCCCGCAATAATGATAGTTGGCCTTAATGACTAAAGTTTCGCAACTTTGTACTTGCGGAATCACCGCGGCAATCGTGATGGCCGCCACAAATGTTGGCGCGTGTGTTTACGGCGATAAAGAGTCACTATTTAATATAAACAGGAAAACGATTTTATTATATATTTCTTTAATCTACGAAGCGACGAAACGAGCTGAATATTCACCTGATTGTAAGTGATACGCCCGCCCATAACAACGTACAGCAACGATGATATACACTACACCGCATTGTGCTCGTCGCCTAGAGACCTCATATATTTTTTTATTCTAATTTAATATGGTCTATTGGATGTTATGGTTTTAAACCCTTTCAGTACGAGTGCCGGTTATATCCGGGGTTCAAAACAAACGACATGCCGGATATTTCCGGTGTTTATAAACTGACCTGTTTTGTTAAGCGCTTTATATATCCGGTAGCTATTCCATGATTTGTGTAGATTGAAGGGCGGATATATCCGGCGTCTAAAACCTGATGACCTGTGTAGGTAAACGCCAGATATGTCCGGTGACCATCAAATGACCTGTGTTGACAAGTGTAGGATATATCCGGCGTCTAATCTAATAACGTGAAAACGAGGCCAGTTATATCTGGTGACCATTTGAACCTGTGCGGAAAAGCGGCGGATATATCCGGCGTCCGGTTTAATGAATATCTTAATAATGAAACATCTTCTAGTAGACGGTACCCTGTTTAACGTGCTTTGTTAACAAAGTTGACACTAAGTAAAAAACAACTTAATATGACGTAAATCAATACAACATCTATTCATAACAGGTATGTTCGTTTCATAAAGCAAACAGCATATGTATATAGCTTACACACACATAAAGCTGCAGTGTATAACAAAGCTATATCCATTAATCAAATAGCCCACAAGAGGGTACTCAAATCCCGGTCATTACTCGTACCATACCGTAACACGGATATGTGCTTTCAACCTTCCGCTTTAATGCTTAATAGCTTAACCTTAGCTTTTTTAGACTCGCGTGAAGCTCCGCCTAACTTAAACATTAAAATGCCTTCATATCTAATCATTGGAGATCATCATTATCAACCAATAGAGGTCCGCTGCTGGACATAGCCCTCCCCCAAAGATTACCACCTCGACCAGGTAAGGATTTATGAGGGGATTTGGGCCATTCCCCACCATGCTAATCCAATGCGGGTTAGTGAGAGTGGAGTAGAAGAATGAGGCTGCAGGAGGGAAGATGAGATGTATATATGTATGTAATTTGTAACAAATTACCACCAGGTCGCATTGCACCATTAAAACTTAAACCCGTTTAATTACTTACTAACATATATTAACTTAAGCATGCTTTCAAAAAAGCGACATTGGAACTCCGATTCGTATTCAGGTAATTTTTCAAGGATGCCTTCGAAGATGACCTATGCAAGCTTCAAGCCATGGACTGGCTGGAAGTGGTGCGAGACTGTCAACACTGGTGTTCTCTTATGTTGGAAGCCAAGGTCGAAGTCGAAGGCCAAAAGGAGTTTAGAGTTGAAACTCATAAATATTAGTAAACGAAGTTTTTTTTATGTTTTACTTTTTATTATTCTGTTTTTATAAATACATTGATATGGTAATTCAAGTTTTTAAATTATATCTGGTTTAACCGAATTTAAGGCTTTAAAGGAGTAAGTTAATAACGACGATTTTTACTCTGTATCCTTATTGTCGTGTTTGTGCTAATAGCTGTGTGTACAAAATATATTAAATAAAATAAATAAATGACATAGCTGCGATATTAACATTCCGCCCGTCAAGCTGCTCAAAAGGAAATCATGTAGCTTTCCAATTTTTTTTTTAATTCGATATAACTAAAAATTGGCAAACATATTTTGCAGTATCGCCTGTTAGAATTTTGTAACTTAATTAGCGGGAATACAGTTTCTCTTTCCAATTTTCTGTGAGAGCCTTTAAGCTCGAAAAGTTTCCGTTGCGCGTATTCGTTACGCGAATTCAAGTTCTAACAAGTAACACTAGTACGAATAGTATTTAAATAATGACAAAGTTGCAGTTTTGCCTTTTTTTTCTACTTAAAATTATCCATTGTTCTACTTAGAACTCACGGGCTATTCTCTCTTGCTCGTCTTGCACCCCGCTAATCAACAAACGAGGCTCCAACTCTCACCAACCCGCATTGGGCTAACGTGGTCGGAAATGGCACAAATCCTTTACATGAACCCCTACAAACGATGGATCCTAGTGCCGGGCGGTAGCAGAAGCCATGTTGACTACATAGATGACCGATCGATGTACAGATTTATGTCCAGCAGTGGTCGTCTATCGGTTGATGATGATGATGATTACAAGTACATATAAGCATCAGAGAAGTACCCACGAGAGGTCGCTGATTAGACTATTTCACCTGGTGCTAATGAATGAATACATAGAATACCTATTGTTATCAAAGACTAAATTAAGACGTTCCCGTCTGATCGTCATTATTATATATTTACTATATGTATATCGGTACGAGGAGGGATCACAAAATAGTGAGAACCACATATATACTCCTTGGTAAGAAAAAAATAAATAAATGGTGGCATAGCTCATCTGAGCGTACGTATCTACGTATTTGTAATATTAATAAAGAAAAAATCTTCGATTCTCTTTAGTTTTTTGTAAATGTAGACATTTGTTGGCTTCGTATCGGCTTGATGGCTGTATGACTTGTTCTCGAAAATGGAGAAAAGCGAAGCGCGAGCCGTTATTAAATAGCTCTGTTTGAAAAAGTTAACAACGCAAGAGACGCTAGGTGGGCTTCTCAATTTCGAGTGGGGAGAACGAGCACGGAAGACGAACATCGTTGCGGCCGTCACTACGTCCATCAACGTCAGTAACCTAAGAAAATGTTGCGAAAGTCGAGAAAATTGTATTGAGCGATCGAAAAGTCACCATCCGATACTTAATTCAAGAAACGGGCGTTTAATATGGAAGTATTCAATCCATATTGGAACAATGTTTGAATATGAGACAAGTCTCCGCAAGATGGATGCCTGGTGGGAGAATGTTAACCGACACTCGGAAACAAAACACG
Organism: Ornithoptera priamus; assembly: GCA_029034505.1. Taxonomy (NCBI): domain Eukaryota; kingdom Metazoa; phylum Arthropoda; class Insecta; order Lepidoptera; family Papilionidae; genus Ornithoptera; species Ornithoptera priamus. The sequence goes on from JARDWD010000672.1 coordinate 469,290, forward strand.
ACGACGACTTGATATTTCGAAGATATTGTCGGACAAGTTTCGAGAAGAGTCTGAAAACCATTTGTCTCGTTTCGTAACAATGGACGAAACATGGGTCTATCATTTTGAACCTGAAACAAAACAGCAATCTTAGCAATGGAAACGCCCATCATCACCGACCCAGAAGTAGTTTCGTGCCGTGGAATCGGCGGGCGAAGTTATGGCCTCAATATTTTAGGACTCGGAAGAGATATTGTTGATTGATTACCTGGAGCGTGGAAGGTGATTATAGACCAATATTATGCAGCTTTAATTCCCAAGTTGATAAATGCCATCAAAGAGTAAAGAAGAGAGAAACTTTGAACGGGCGTGCTGTTTCATCACGACAACGCACCCGCGCACAGGTCACAGTTGCGATGGCTGCCATTCAGCAAGCTGGCTTCAAATTGGTTGACCACCCCTCTTTTTCATGTGATCTGTCGCCTAACGATTTTTATCTGTTTCCCATATTTAAAGAATACTTAAGGGGAAACAGGTAGGTAGACGATAACGAGGTGATGAACGCCGTGGAGAGCTTTTTGCAGAACCAGGACAAAACTTTTTTAGAAAGGGATTGAATCCTTCGATAAGCGCTAAACTCGGTGTGTAGAGAGACTCGGAGACTATGTAAAAAATAAATTATTTGATTATTCAATAATGATTATATTCTATTTCATTCTGACTACTTTTTGATCCCTCCTAGTATGTAACATTTTCTGTGAAAACTTAGATAATGTTCCGACAAATAGATTTTGTTGTAGAGGAGCGCGCAATTAAGCACTGCGGAATTTAAAGAACTTGTCATTGTACGAAAGAACAATCTATCCCGCAGCGAGCTTGTCCGCTTTATGAAAGAGACAAGAATGTAACATGCAGCCTCCTTTGTGAGGAAGACTAAACACTCTTTGTTTTCAGAAATAGAGCAGAGTCGGAGGGAAACAAAACACATTCGTATTCATACAAAAGGCGCAAGGTTTAAACGTTTGAGCGGTAACCTTTTCATGCGGCGCGGGTTACGTAGACGCCGTCTGCTCAGTCGCTGTGTGCTACGTCGCCACGTCGCTACGGCGGTACGGGCGGGCAGTGTGCTACGGGACGCGCTACGAGCTGGTCGCGCGCTACGGGACCGCGGCGGCCGCGACATCGCGACTCGTTGTGAACAATCATTGATTCAAATGTAATTTCATTCCGGCATCAAACGTTGCACCCGGTTAACAAGTTTAATAGTAATCCAAAGTTAAAATTTAACCTACACAGTGTTACGTTAAGATAGATAGTGAAAGCGAGACGCGACACATACAAATTTAACGTAATTAACTTATAGTTGAAGATTTATTGTTTGACAGAAACTACGAAGATAGTAAAGTTTTTCAATGAGAAAAAAATAAACCTTTGCAATAAAAATTGAAAGTACCTTCAACTAATAACTATATTAATGAATTTTAATTTTTTTTTTTTTGATAAATACTTTAATAAAACGGTGATTAGAGGACCGTATAATAATAATATATATTTTTTTGGTTTTAGAGTACAATTTCTTTTCATTTGTGTAGTGCTTAATAATTGGTTGAACAACGAAGATGCATTATCGATGACCTGCTTGAACAAGTCGTAGAAGAATAATGAACAATGAAGTGTTTTGAGTGATTAAATGGAAAAATTGTTGTGAGCGGAATGAGGACCGGAAAGTCTTGTTTTTGGACAATGCTGCAGGCACTGGCTTTCCTTCCAAGCATGGCTTTGAAAGGTGAGTTAACTATATAAATATTTTAACAAATCACTGTCACCGAGTAATAAGTACGCAAATATAACTAGACTCCGGTTTGAAGAAAGCTGCTCACACATTAAAGGATAATGAATTTATTTTATAATGTCCAAAATCAGAAAGCCTATTTTCAATGCTTAGCATCAAGTAAATATGCCGTGTCTCATAAATATCCTGGAGCGGTTCTTAGTGTTATTAATAGCTTATTGACTTATTATTAAAAGCCTCTGTTGATGCCGTCTAGGTAAGTACCACCGCAGCTCCTGTATCCACCGCCAATCATTAGTGTGCAAACATTACTGTGTGGCAAGGCAGCTATGTCTAGCAATAGACCACCAGCTATCGAGGTGATGATGATGACGATGACTGTCTTTCGGTCATAAAAACTCTGTAGGTAGTAAAATTACTGAGCTAGCAACAACATGGTGTTGTGTTCGTAATCCTTAATAACAGTGCGTTGTTATAATCAAGGATAACACTTACCATCAGGTGAACGTCTCACTCGTTGTTTTGTGATATCAAAAAAAACTGTTTTATCTACAAAATTTAATACAACATCATTGTATTCAGCGAACAAACATAATAACGTTAACACCGTTACGATCGTGCGAGGAATATTAACGTCGGGACATTTTTAAAACATTCTCGTTTATAATGTCCTTAGGAATATATAAATAAATATATAATTTTTACAATTACAAGTGTTTAAATGGTGGTAGTATCCTTTTTCAGGCAGTGGTAGTCACTACAACAGTGTTCACTTCCACCACCGAACAAAGTTGTATGTAAACATTACAGTTACAGTTTAAATCATATCGCATAATGTGCAGTGTATACATCCGAACAGGATGCATAATAGTTATCATTATCATCATCACCAGCCGATGCACGTCCACTGCTGGACATAGGCGTCCCCCAATAGTTGTCAGCGCACTAACAATTAACATCAAAACCTGGAGGTATGTCTCTGTTTCCGGACACCGTTAAAGTCCTATTACTCCTGCGAAACAGTAGAACGCAAAGAAGTGTGTTCCGGATGGAAGGACGCTGTAGCTAGTGAGATTACTGGGGTAGAGAGATTTATTATTATACGTGTCAGGGCGATGAGCTCAATGTCGCCCTGTGTATATCATCCTAACTAGCGCGATGTTTAAGTATATATTATTTTATTGTATATATAAGTATATAGATAGTGTATAATATATAGATTTACGTTCAAATTTTAATTAATAATCAAATGTTCTAAGAAATATCATACAATTGGTAAATAATTGTAATATCTATTTTTTTTTTATTTATCAAAGTGACGTCACTAACCATATCTTCACCAGATGGTAAGTGATACGCCTACCCATAACAATGTGACGCTAGTTAGGATTATATATACACCGCCATATCATACTCGTCACCTTAAGGCATTAAATGACAAATTTTATAACCCAATTAATTTCACTAGCTGCAACGCCCTTCGAACCAGAACATAGTAATGTTCGCACACTACTGCTTAGCGCTGCTATACCTTAACCTGTAGAGTTTATAACTAGAATAAATATTTACGACAGATTCGCACGTGTCTCACGTGTTAGTCCGACAAATTTAAATAGGTCATTGAACTTGCAGCAAGCTTATACGATAGAGGCGTCTATCGAATTTGAATGCATAAACTGTTTCGTCTGAAACGAAGAGAATAGATCATAGTGAATAGCCGCAGTTGCTGTGTGTGGCTAGTGGCGTTCCTAGGCTTAACAACTTACCATCACACATCCTACAGGACGTCTGTGTACCATCTTAATGATATAAAAAAATATTAATATCTTGCATAAGTATCGTACCTAGTACGTACGTAATCCAACTGGTATTACTTACATATACTTTATGTTAGCGGTAGAAGACAATAGATTTAACAGCTTACAAACTTACGTTAAAACAAGGTTATCTTTAGATTTTACGCGTTCACTGAGATATGCTGCAGTATGAATATCCGAACTATTGCCTTATTGTTTTGATTGATAGCAATGAGAGAAATAATTGACGAAAAGTAGTGACTGTTCTAAGAAGTAATTTCACTTGGTATTTAAATTATATTTATATATGTATATTGTATAATTACGTGAATGATAAAGTTTTTGCCATCTTATGGGACACATGTGTGGTTTCCAGACTGTTTATGTTATTGACTGCTATCAAGATTTGGCTGATTCCGGTGGACCCTCTGCAGCTACATTTCTACCATATTCCCAATGCTTCACAAAAGATGTAAATATTATAACCAACGTAAAACCTCCTTGGAATCTCTCGAGAACCTTAGGGGTCCCCCTGGTCAACTTTGGTAGCTAAGGGCATACGTAGACAGAATTTCATAAGATTATTCTTTTATTTCACTAAGATTTAGCGCTCCTTTTTACATATATATTAACAGATACTTTGTGAGTTTGTTCTTGTGTGCGTACACCAGTACATAGTACCGGTGTGATGTACCTTCGAATGTGGTGTGCCACCGCGTTCGGTGACAGGTGGGAACTGCCTCCGACGCGCTCCTGCGACACCGCCTCGCGCTGTAACATTTTATTCGGCCGTTTACTTTATCGCCCACTTTAGGACTACTGTAATGGCCGCTGCGCATTTCCGCTACCGACCCTTATTTCTATAGCTGAGCTGTAAAGCTGTAAAAACAACTATATGTTAGAATTTGTTAAAAGTTATCATCAGAACATCCTATAATATACACAATACGTACCAATAGTAATACAAGATACATGGCTACACGTTGATATGGGTTTCCTCCAAAGATCTCCACACTGATCAGTTCCTTGTTACCTTCACCAGGTTGTCGGTCCACTTTTAGAAAGGTATTTAAATACCTTTCTGCCCCATCGGACTTTCTTTCTTCCAGCAATGTTTCCTGCCCACTTCCACTTAAATCTACCAATCGTTTGATCTTTATTGAAGACCTTAGTTCTTGTGGACCCTAAGTAAACTTATCACCACGATTTATGTACATTCTAAGTGATCGATTCTCCATAGCATAAAGCAATAAAATGTAAGATAAACTTCTAAATCCTACGATAGTATAAACTAACCTAGTATAAATACTATATGATAGACCATACGATAAATATAATACCTTATATGATAGCTGGACCACAAACGTAGGGGCGTAGTAAGGATTTTCCAACCCTACCTAGCTATAGCTTTCAAGTATAAATTTGCAAGTAAACTATAACATGATATACTTGTAGTATTGTTGGCTCCCGGACGACTACTTTTTTTTTTCACCAAACGACGACACGAGCAAGAGATATTAACTTAATAGAAAATAATATGTGAGCCTGTCAAAATCTGTGACACTTCACCACATTGTTCTTATTTTGATGTGGTGTCGCAACCCCAGTAATTTAATTAGGTACACCGCCCTTCGATCATCAACACAGTAATGTTTTCACGCTACCGTTAGTCCGTCTCCGACAACAGAGACCTGCCAGAGTCCAGGCTCTAATTTGACAGAAAGAGTTTTCTAAGTGAACACGCTTCACTAACAGTCCAGTGTAATTCAATGAAGATGTAAAGAGGCGTTAGTGCAAATAGTTATTTGTTGCAGACTCACAGACAACGACAAAGAAAGCTGCTGAGGAGCCGGTGTTCGAGAGGCCCATAGGTAACCACACGTTCTTCCTTGGACGGGAAGCGGTGATCGGCTGCGCGGTCACCAACATCGGAAGACATAAAGTAAGTGAGCTATGGTTGGAGTGTCTCTAACAATCGTCGCACTACCCGGAACTTGATCCAAAAGGTTTTATTTTTCAATACGAAACGAGCGAGATGTTCATCTGATGGCGATGTGATTGCCCCTAACAATGCCTTTTTTTTATAATTAATACAGGAGTTGGACGTTCACCTGATGGTACGCCCGACCATAACGACGTGGAGCTGGTTAGGGTGACGTATACTGCAACACATTGCACTCGTCGCCTGAGACATAATATGTTGAGTCTCATTACCCCAGTAATAACACTAACACCCTTCAAACTAGAGAACAGTTATGTTATTGTTTCACACACACAATTGTTTCGCGTAGAATTTACAACTACCCCTGCAGCTCTTAATTCTGCGCTATGCGTTTTTTTTGTTTTACGTGAGGGAAATGCCTGCGGATACCGGCCCACGCGGGGGCAAGGACGGGAAAAACCCTCTCTTTCCACCACTGTCAGGGCAGGTCGGTAGACACAACGCGCCCTACTCTTGGCCTGTCACAGTCACTTCGCAACGGAAAAGAATTCCCCCGAATCCGTCACCTAGAGGCCTAGGTATCTAGGTAGGTGCACATTCCGTAGGAGATCCCGGAGCCCATCCTAACGCTCTGACAGAGACTACCGAGGGGGTTTAACTGGTTAGAAGCCCGACATAACGTTGTCTTCCCCCCACAAGCAGGGTATATTTTAAGAAGATTTCCCCCGGAATAATAAAAGAATAGGTATCTAGGTAGGTACTGCTGCAGCTACTGTTGCAGCCGCCAAGCAGTAGTGAGCAAACATTACTGTGAACCGATTGGCTTGCTGGTCTAGTGGTTAGAGCGGACGGCCTTCATTGCGAAGGTCGCGCGTTCGGATCTCGGCATGTATGGATGACTTCAATATTTAAGTTATGTACATTTGTGAACTTAAGCAACAACAGCGGAATATAAACGATGAAGGAGAACATCGCGAGGAAACCTGCACATGAATTGGAATTCATTCTAAGGTGTGTGTGAAGTCACCAATCCGCGTTGGGCCCGCGTGGTGACTATGGCCCATCGCCCACATGATGAGGGTAGGCCTGTGCCCCTGCAGTAGGGACGTAAATTGGCTGTTGGTTGGACCATTGGAAGGTTGTTGTAGCTAGTGAAATTATTATAACGAGACACCATGGTTACACCTAGTCGCGCAACGACAAGCACAACGTGGTGCTGTGTACACCATCCTAACTTATCACCATAAAGTTAACGTCTCTTTTCGTCGCTTCAATTGATAAAAACCATGCTTTAAGTAATGTGTCTATACTTTAAATATTACTTATCTTTAATATAGCCAGCCTAAAGTAAATCGCAGGCTTTTATCATAGTAAAAAAAATTATCATCATCAATTGATAGACGTCCACTACTGGACTTAGTCTTCCCCCAAAGATCTCAACTTACAGTCAACATGGCTGGCGGTACCGCTGTCGTATGTAGCGGTTCATATGGGGGGGATTTGGGTCATTACCCACCACGCTCGGCCAACGCGGATTGGCGGGAGAAGGGGTCTATACGAGCTCCTAATCCATTTGTTTATCTCCTCATTCATACAATACTGGTCTATATCAAAAGCGATTCAATAATATTGCTTCTATTTACGTCCATACAAGTTAGGTTGATCAATACTCATCACGATACATTTGTGACCATCATTACATATCAATTAAGCTTTAACTAATGAAAGGTTAAGCATTACTAATAACTTAAATGGTATACAAATATTTGGACGTTAACGAAAGGTCAAGAAGTGACATTAGAGAATATTATACAGTACAGCCGACAGACGTCCACTGCTGAACATAGGCCTCCCCCAAAGATTTCCACATCGATCGACCCTGCGTCGACCCATCGTCGGACCACCTGGTGGGCGGCCTGCTGACACTACGAATACGTCTTCCGGTACGCGGTCGCCATTCGAGGACCTTGGTGCCCCATCGGCTGTCAGTCCTTAGAGAGTATACTGTATATAAAAGACGAAAAATTTGCATGCTTCTTAAATAAATAATGCATTATATTATACTAGCTGTTTACCCAGGCCGCTTTGCCGGCCGAAACAACCCTGCAACTACCTATAGGGGAGGGATTTTTAAAATCTATTTTTAACTGCGCTCTAAATGACAGAAGCTTATTTTAAGTTCCGTATGTTTACGTGTAATGTGTTTCGGAGTTCTCATGATCATAATCATCATCATCATCCCAACCGATGGACGTCCACTGCTGGACATAGGTCTCTTATAATGTGTTCCACAAAGTATGCTGCTTGATTTCAGCGGCTCCCGGCGATCTTTTTATATCCTCTGATTTTATGATCTCGTGATGAGTCAATTAATTTCTGGACACTTGCGTATATAGATGAACTTATAATTTACATATATTTAAATTTATGTTTATATATATATAACTATAAACACACACATATATATATATGTAAAACAGGTTTCGCTAATTATTATTAGAATTAACCTTTAAAAGTTGTTTAATTCTTTGTTAGAGTTAAGTATACAAAAAGAAATATATATCCTATGATTGCGTTTCTATCTATCCTTCTATTTGCAACTTATCCCAGATAACCCTGGTACTAAAAGATACGACTTAGTTAATATATATATATATATATATATCCTTAATAAGCCAAAAATAAGTGATGCGTAAGCTGGAAAAATATTTTGATACTGCCCATTGTAAAAAATTATAGTTTTCTCATCTCATAGTGCACAGCAGAACATAACTCAAACAGGGTTCAATTCACCTTCAAGTTCACGGAACCAGTTAAAATTAAGTTAAGTATCAACCTAGCTAATGGTTGGTGTCCACCATAAAAAATACATGAACTTAACGGAACGGTCACAAATAAGTGAGACTTGGAGTTAACCAATAACGGACGACCAACTTATAGAATGCATTCGGAAAACTTAAAAGGAAATATTTCTTAGAAGAGTTTTAATTATTAAGTCTGAAATAATTGTTCATGTTATGAAGTTTAACTACAGAATACTTAAGTGTGTAGCACGGCACGGACTTGGCCAGTTTTTGTATTATATCTGAGATGAAAATGAATCTGCCCGAGCTTGCGGTATTTATGTTAGAATAATTTTGCAAATTTTAACCCTAGCCAATGAGCGTTGCTCCACGAAACTTTAACACTTAAGTTGATCGATGCCCCAACGAAGTTCCCTCGATGACCCCGAACTTCGTCCAGAATATTAGCAGTGAATTAATACAGCTTCATTATCTTTATTACCGCCGTAACGAGCGTGAACATGAGTTTACGTTTACCGTTCGTAACGGAGTATAAATAGATGATCTCCTGTTTTATTGGTTCTGAATTAAAACTGCCACTGCCACTGTGGCTATCAGTATACCTTTTACCATGGGAGGATTCTGATGAGAGATCTATACGTGTTGGTGTATGAACAATTGGAACTGGTTATCCGCTTACCGCTGCTTATATGGGTTTATTTTGTTTTTTTTTGCACTTGAATATCTTCGTTTTTAATGTAAAATGTAGGTCACAAAAAAAAACTTTTGTTCTGTTAAACGAGTACATAGTACAATGACATTATACGATCTCTCCCCATTAGATATGCCTTCCTTTGGACGCATATTGATAAGTTTATTTACTGAAACTTTTTAAAGATTTTAAACAGTAGTACGTAAGTAAACATTAGCTTACACTTTTGTGAAGTTATGTCCAATAACATTATTACTAACGTTAACAAAAGAGTATATAGATATAAGTGATAATTGTGAAAATAAAAGTAAATATTTTTGACGTACAGTGGACTTCCGTATTAGAAAACAAGCGATTGCCAAATTCTTCTCGCGAGTATCCGCCATTATTATTCCACGATATTTAATACAAATAGTAATAAATGCATATATAACATATATTGTTTATAAGAATTTTCGTTGATACATATGACAAAGAGTTTAGCTATTTTGAAATCTCTTTTTTTAATCTATTTCACAGAGCACAGCTTTACGAGTATGTCACATGAGCCATAAAGCTGAGAACTTCAATATTTTATTATTATATTTAATCAATACAGTGTTACAGTAAAGAACAGGAATCTTTCATTTTTTTTTAGTTCATGTCCTATAAATAAGAACAAGAATCCAGTCTGAACAATGGTTACTAATCGAAAAAGAGTGGAACAAAAGAAATCATAGCGTAAAAGAAAAACAAAGGGGGACAGAACAACGGTGAAATACACGAGCCCACCTTCCGCCCGTGTACTGCTTAACAAGTACATTTAAGTAATAACTTGCGGGATTTACCACTAGATTAATACAACCCTCTTCTGTTCTGTTTCTTGCATAGAAACCCTCGCAGGTTTTCTTTTTTCAAAGAATGTCGATAGGAAAAGGAAAGTTGAAAAACTGTCAGCGCCAGGGTATCCTTCACATAAAAGCTTCTAACAACCTTTAAACACAAACTTAGTAATAAATGCATTTATGCAGAAACATCTAAGTTAGTATACATAGTTTCATAAAAACCTCTTTTTTTACCTGTTTACTTATTTTTCTTTACTATAATATCAAAACTTTGTGCTATGCTAGAACCTTATCCCTGTTACTCTTCGCATAATGCGAGTGGTGGAGTCACTATCAGCATTATGAATATTATTGTCATCAGATTTGAATTGAGCTTGAATAAACAAGTTCTAACGAAGCTTTCTAAGATATTGAGGAGGAAGTGGATTCCGAGTTGTAAGCAATCGGCCGGTCGTAAAGGATCCGATTCCATCTAGAAACATCTACGATTACTATCAATCGTCAGCCTATAGACGGCCACTATTGGAGATAGGCCCCTTTCATAGATCTCCACATCACAGCCACTTTCCTTGTAGTCAGCATGGCCTTCGGTACCGCCAGACACTAGGGTCCGTTGTGTGTAGGGGTAAAAATAGGAGGATCCAACGTTTCCCACCACGATGGCCCAATGTCTGTTGGTGGAAGCCATAGCCTAGTTTGTTGATTAGCAGGCTGCATCACGAGCAGGTGAGGTTGGGCCCCGTGAGTTGTGCGGGTTTCCTTATAGCCCACGGTTACTATAGAATTATAAAATATACAATAGTAATTATATTATCTTTGAGGGAGGCCTATGTCCAGCAGTGCACGTCTATCGGCTGATGATGATGATGATGTACGACTGTTACGATCTAACTTGTATCTTTTTCCACAGGTCGGTTGGCTCCGTGCGGAGGATCAAACGGTGCTAACGATGCACGACCGCGCGGTACTGGGTCCTAGGTACACCGTGAACCTGGACCCACCGCAGACGTGGCAGCTGCGTATCCGGCCGCTACGGGCCGAGGACCGTGGCTGCTATATGTGCCAGATCAATACCCAGCCGACGATGATATGGCAGATAGGCTGCATAGACGTGTTTGGTAAGTGCATACTTCTTTACTCTCTTATACTGGATACCCACTAACTGGGAGTGTGATCTTTGGTTAGGAAACAAACGTCCATCATCATCATCATTCCGATCTACAGCTAAATACAGATCAGCTCAATTGATTCCCAACTCGACCGGTTCTATGCCTTCATCCATAATCCCCAACGATCTTCATCAGGTCGTCATTCCAAACTGTGCTCGTCACTATGTAGTACCTGTTAGTGCTTCTAATGGTAGGTCTATGATGCCGGAGACTATCTAGGTAGATACCACCGGAGATCTTATTTCCGGTTTTAAGTGAGCTGTAGCTAGCGAAATTATTTACTATCTTGTCAAAATGCTGCGAGCAAAATATGGTTCTGTATATATTTTCTTAAGTATCAAGTATCATTACCATCAGGTATCAATACTTAGTATAAAAATGGAAAAACACGTGAAAGGAGATTTTTTCTTTCTTCTGTGTTTCGCGTCCCCATTTTCTTACTTACTTCCGGCCGCTCTCACTAACTTGTCGGTCCATCTGAACATTGGGCCTTCCGTGTCCAGTATGCTACCTCCTCAAAAACATTCCTCCCCCTGTCTTGAATAAAGTTATGTCGGAAGTGTAAAGCTGTCTCTCGCCATATTTTACCCTCAGGACATTTTGTGCCCAGTGAAGTGAGTAAGATAATTCATCATCATCTTTATTAACGACACATATCACGTCACTTTAGTTAAGTTGCTGCCTCTAAAAAACAGTTACTGTACTTAATAGTAATAAAATGAATTTTCGAATTGTCCAATGTTCAAAGTTTTAGTGGTGACAGTGGCAAGCACAGTGAATGTTTGCGTAGCCTGCCGGATATAACTATTGGTTGTTGCTTGCCGTTGTAGCTAGTGTAATTACTGAGATAACGAGACATATTACTGTTTTACTGATGGTAAGTCTCTGTTGCTTGAGAGCGTCTAGGTGGTTACCATCATAACGTCTATTTCTGCTGCCCAAGCATTACTGTGTTCAGGTTGAAACGGTGTTGTAACTTATGATATTACTGGAGTAACGAGACTTAAAGTTGTATGTCTCAAGGCGATGAGGACAATGTGGTGCTGTGTGTCATCCTAAATAGCGGTACGTTGTTATGGATGTACATGACCTACCATCAGGAGAACGTCCCGTTTGTCCCCGGTAGGTTGAATATAAACGGCCGTGGTCTCCACTCAAAGATCTTTTTGCCTCGTCGGTCCTTTGATCATTGCGTTGTATTGAGGCAGTTCACTAATCCCTTGGGCTGTATATTTCATTCATCATCAGCCTATAGACGTCCACTGCTGGATATAGGTCTCTCCCAATGATTCCCACACGATCGAGTAGGGATTCATATGGGGGGATTTGAGCCATTTCCAACTACGCCGGCCCAATTTACTTTGGTGGGCATATATATATATATATACATACATATACATACATTTATATATATTTATATATATTTATATATATATATGTATATATATATATATACTTTAACTGTATATATATATACAGTTAAATCTTCAGAGTGAGTCGAATAGGTAAATTAATAAATACATAAATACTGTATAATACTGTGTACCTACCAGTGGTGGTTGTGAAGGATGATCAGGGCTCGGTCGAAGTTTCGCTGGCTACAAATGGATTAAAAAGGCGCGTATCTTTGCACTGCACTCGTATATATTCAATATCGCCGCCGCGCCCTGCTCTGTGCCATCCGCCGGTAGACTTCCGGGGCAGGTAAGACAAGGCTGATCGATCGGTACACGCCGCTCGAATCGGTTCAATTTTAAATTGCTTTCCACCAGTCACTACACCGATTTCCAATATACAATAACGACCTGATGTTATTGTGTTAGTTATCTATTTTCGTATTTAATCTCTTTTCGATCTTTGTACATACAAATAAAGTAAGAACAAACAATGATTATAAGGTAATGGAAAAGTATAGGCGAGCTTAATTTACATTGAGTTTTCTGCTAGCCGACCTTATTATAACAGTAAACCTGTAGTAATCATGATAATAAATAAATTACAGTACCGTAATAATTAAATACATAAACTATTACACTGATAGAAAAGTGATCCCTGATGCGCATTGTAAATATATGAAGCGGAGAGCGTTCGCGTATTGATAGAAAAGAGGAATTACAGTTGTAGAAGTATGAAACGAATGTATCATACATAAAGATACTATATACTACCCTAGTATAGTTTAAGTAGATAGTATAGTCGTCGTGGTTATGTTTTAACTTAAGTAATATCTAAGCCGGTTTGCAATAACGTATCCCTTTAGTCTTGAATTTCTGATGATCTATTTACATTGTTCAATGATCAAATCTTCTGAAAGAATAAACATTGTTGTGTTTCGGTATAACATACTTCTTATTTACTGCTATTTCTGCTATATTATGATGCGTGTGCTCATTAAGTGACTATAAACAATCATTAAACAACAATAATTCCATTTAATGCACACTAAACTACTTAGAATACTTAAATAAGTGTAAATTATTGCATCGATGTTTTTTCTTCCGGCATAACACTATATACATAACTATGTATATATATACGATAAATAAAACGGAAGTTCCTGTTTCGCTGAATTAAGATGTTGATAGGTTGTTCATTCCACCACCCCCATGTCAGTCTGCCACTATAACTTCGTTGCTTAGTTAGTCCAAAGTGTTATGTTAGATTACTTCATAGCCTAACGACCTTGAATCATTATCGAAATGAAATTTTGTTTTTTATTCAAAGAAGCGAAAAGTCGAGCGCGACGATCACCTGAAGGTAAGTGCTTGTGTAACTACGCCAGTTTAGATGATACACTGTGCTCGTCTTGAGACAGAAGATGTCGTCTCAGTACTCCTGTAAGGTTTTCAACTGTTTGTCGGCTGCAATAGGTGCTGTGGTGGTAGCTGGACGGTATCCAGCAACAGACCTACCACCAGTAAGATATTTTTAAAACATATTTGTCACATTTAAAGTAGATTTACATTTGTAAGAGTTTAACAGTACTTTAGCGACGCATGCGCGCGGCTGCGTGGAGTCGCGATTTCCTTTTCAATTTCCAACTTGTTCCACACTTTATTGGTACTCCGCCGCCAGCCGGCACTCAGGGCCCTCTGGTGTTACACTTTATACCAGTTTCCTCTCACTACAAAATACAAAACTATAACTAACAGCGTTCTTATCATTACTAACTTTTATTTTATTCTACGAAGCGACGACACGAGCGCGGCGTTCACCCTGATGATAACAAGGTGGTGCTAGTAAAGACCACATCACATTGTGTCCGTCGCCTTAAGACAGAAGATATTAGGTCTCGGTACACCTGTAGTTTCACTAGCCACATCATCATCATCATTAGGAGCCGTCTTCAAACTGACGTTTGGCGATCTCAATCTGAGAAACCCAAATCGCTCCTCAGCTATACCTTTTAACTGATGGTGTTTAAACCCGGTCCATTCCTTTAACCGTCAAATCATTTTTTGCCCTGTATATTAGATGCAGGTCTTCCAGGAATTTGTTCCTCCAGGATCAACCTTGGTAACTTATAAAGGGATCCTCTGTGAAGGTGACCGAAAAATGAAACCTTTCTTTGCTTGACTGTTGTCATCCGCCTACGTTTGCAGTTAGGTCTCTCAAAGACTTGACAAACTGCTTCCACGTGATCTTAAACATTTGACAGAGTTCTCTTACTAGCTGCAGCACCGTTCAAACCGGAACACAGTAATGTTTGCACATTGCTGTTTGTCGGCTGCAATAGGCGTTGCGGTCGTACCTACCTGGACGGTCTCCGGCAACAGAGGCCTACCAACAATAAAGGGAAGGAAACGATATATATCATCTTCATCTCAGATAATATTGTCTTCATGTAATGATTTCAAATTATTTACACAATGATGATTTCATTGAGTAAACTTTAAGTGATTAAGTGAAGTTTTTATATAAACAATTTGTCATATACTATTTATATATTTTTATCACAGACAGCTTAGTAGTAGTAGATGAGTGTACACTTTACTGTACTTCAGTTATAACTAGAAGCACTTGAAGGAGAAGCAAGAACAATGAAAATAACATCGTACAATGCGTTGAGGTGGTAATGAATATATGTATCAATTAGTATCTTACCATCAGGTCTACGCAGGAACATGTACCCAGGCCAACCTCACCTGCTCGTGGTGCAGCCTGCTAATGAACAAAGGAGGCTCTGGCTCCCACCAACCCGCACTAAGCCAGCGTAGTGGGATATAGTCCAAATACCTCCCTATGAACCCCTAACAAACGAAGGTACCTGGTGCCCGACAAGCAACGGATCAGAGCAGCGCGGGATCAGTTGATGTGGGGATCTTTGGGAGAGGCTTATGTCGAGCACTGGATATCTACCGGCTGATGATGATAATGAAATCTCTGGGCTGGTCTATACCTAAACATTGACATACCAATTAAGTCAATTAAGCACCAATTCGGTAATAGTCAAAGTATAGCTGTGTACCCTTTGAGTAACTTGAGAGATTACTATTTAGGTTTAGAGGGCCAGGGTACGAAGTGTTTATTTACCTTAATGAAGCGTACGTTCCTAGGTCCACCGTCCAAGACTGATCAAAATTTTTTTATGTGATTCATGTTTAAGGAGACAAATTTAATTATTTAAATTAATCCTTTGGAAATATAAAAAATATCTGAATCAAAATGGAGTAAAGATTAGTTTATCTTTTCACGTACAATATTTCCTGGTTAACCAACTGATCCATGATGTGGTTAAAATTGAAAATTAGGTTCGAATAAAAAAAGCTCCACGCCGTCCCCTACATTTTACGTTCCGAACTCAAAACGGCGGAAGTTTCGCAATTTACTTATATTTGTGTTCGCGATTTGCATGAGGCCGGAGGAACTGCGGAGGTTCCTTTTCCAATTTCCAACTTGCTCCATGCTCCGGCAGCGCACGGCGGCGGTGCGGTGACTTTTCTATCGGTTCACTTAACTTTTTCTTATATTATTATTTCTCTTTTTTCGCATTTGTTATATTATTATTAACAATATAAACTTTGCAATAAAGGAGTAGATGATGATATTATTTTAAACATTTTAAGGGCAGTACAAAAAACTGCAACAGTATTTTATTATAACGACAATGTTATAACAAATAACAAGGTTATTGAGATAACAGGGAGGTTTAAGTAGGTATAATGTATATAAAATACTTTAACTGTTATCTGTTATCTCAAACACAGTAAAGATGTGATGGTCAACTTTAACTATTAAGTGATTAACTTTAATATACTAAGCGAAGGTATTAAAACGTAACTAGATGTAGTTTCGCACATTGTAATGGTAAAATGAAACTAAAAGTTATTATTATTATAATAAATTAATCAGTTGTTGAATTTGCTTAAAGCTCATAGAGATCGATCGATTCTTTCAAGCATTCATCATCACCATCTTCATCCGATGCTCACTAACTGTTGGACACAGAGATCATCCAAAGATCTCATTACGCATTAGGCGTAGAGAACTAGTACAAATTAGTCAAAGCATTTAGAAGCAATTAAAAAATCTCGTTAAATATATCATAAAATTTATGAATAAAAATTTATTTTTAATAGTCATAATAAGAAAATACAATATATATATATATATATATATATATTATACAATTAAGCTACGCTAAGGGATGTGGGCTATTTCCCACCACGTTGACCCAATGTGGGTTGGTGGGAGCCAGAGTCTCGTTTGTTGATTAGCAGGGTGCACTACGAGCAATGTGCGATACTTCTCTAAAATATATTGACTAATCAGCTAAACTAATATACTTAGCTTATTAGTTAGTATGTTCTAGAGTAAATATATATATATATATATATATATAATAGCTTCACGTTAAGTTTAATATTTAAGCTATATAAGTAGAAATACCTTGGAATCTTACGACATATACATATATATATATATATATATATATATATTATACAATTAAGCTACGTTCACTTGATGGTAAGTGATACGCCCGCTCATAACAACGTGGCGTTAGTTAGGATGTTGTTGCACATGGCGCTCGTTGCCTGGCACATGAGATGTTCAGTCTCGTTACCTCAGTAATTACACTAGTTACGGCGCCCTTCAAACCGGAACATAGAAATGTTATGGTATCGACCTGAACGGTCTCCGGCAGCAGATACCCACCGCCAGTAAAACAACAAACAACGCGCGCGCACTACCGATCCACAGCAATCTTCTATCTACTTTTATGTTAATATTGATACCTATTATTTTTATTAGGTATGGATATCAGTTATAAATAATACGAAGTATGAATTATATTTTTGAATGCAGTAATAACAGTTATCGCTACAACATTCCTTAGGCCGGTAGGAGCCGTAAGCGGAACCGGGCACCGGGTGAAGTAGTATCAACACTAATGCCGTATAAAGCCTTCACAAAATAATTTGTGCCTCTATTTAAATTAAATAGGCTTTGTTTTAATTGATGTTCTTTAACGAGCAACCGGAAACTAATTAGTAGGAAGCTGCCACGAGCTTTGTTAATGGCCGCGCTCTAAATGCGTTTGATATTTTATTTCAATACCGTATCCAGTTGTATACATATATACATATATGTGTATATATATATATATATATATATATATATATATATACATATTTATATTTATATATACATATATATATTTATATGTATAATTAAAGAAGGTATTCGTGTTTTGCCAATCACGTGAAAACTAGTGAATGTGTGAACACGGGTACATGAGCATTCGACGCGGAATAATATGTAGGTGGTTATAGGGTATTGGAGTGTAAGGGGTCCCGCACAACAACTAACGGGATCCGAGCCAACCTCGCCTGCTCGTGGTGTACCCTGCTCATCAACAAACGAGGCTCTGGCTTACACCGACTCGCATTGTGCCAGAGTGGTGGGAAATGGCCTAAATCCCCATATGATTTTTTACAAACGACGGCTCCATGTGCACGGCAGGTCGAGGGAAGCCGCTAGATGCGGATAGACCAAGACCGATCGATGTGGGGATGTTTGGAGGAGGTCTTTGTCCAGTTGTGGACGTGTATCGGCTGATGATGATCGGCTGTTTAATTTTGGAATCCCATAGATCCTTCGTCATTTTATTTTTAAATTGTATAAAGATTTTCATACTATTTATGCGGATGCTATAGTAACGGTTGCCATAGAAACTCGTTTGTGTGAGGTACTATCAGTAACTTTAAAAATTATGTATTGTCTTAGATTTTATAAGGAAGGTCTATTCATGTTTTTTAAAAGTCCAAAAGGGTTTCTAAGTGTTTTAACTTCTCCAATAGCAGGATATCTTCTCGAAGATTGTATTCTCCAGATACCATTACTCGTGGTTGATCTCTGTTACCAGAGACAGTCTGGGTAGGTACCACCGCAGCAGCTATTTCAACCGCCAAACAGTGGTGTGCAAACATTGCTGTGCTCCGATTGAACAGGAGTTGTAATTAGGGTAACTACTGCAGTAACGAGACTCGACATCTTATATTTCAGCATCCTAACTACCGCGCCGTTATAGGCGAGCGTATCACTCACCATCAGGTGAACTTTCCATCTCGTCACTTAATTTCTCATCAGCTGACAAACGTATACCGCTGGACATAGGCCTCTCCAAGATCTCCACGTTTATAGGGGTTTATATGGAGGGATTTGGGCTATTTCCCACCACGCTGACCCAATGTGGGTTGGTGGGAGCCAGAGTCTCGTTTGTTGATTAGCAGGGTGCACTACGAGCAATGTGCGATACTTCTCTAAAATATATTGACTAATCAGCTAAACTAATATACTTAGCTTATTAGTTAGTATGTTCTAGAGTAAATATATATATATATATAATAGCTTTACGTTAAGTTTAATATTTAAGCTATATAAGTAGAAATACCTTGCAATCTTACGACATATACAATTTACTCCGGAGTCGACAAGTTTTCGCTCCGTCGGACACAACTCGATCAGACGGCGGCTGCGAAATTGCGATATATCTCGTTTCCCAATATACCTCAATACCTGAAGACATAAGGGATGAGTCTCCGAATGGTATATGTGGTAGATAGTGGTAATCACGAATAGTTACAGTATAGATTCGCCGACCGCTGACTCAAGCTGCTTCTACTTGTTCATATACCTATCTAACTAGTTGAGATTGGATACCAGTTCTGCTAATCCTATTCTGTTACGCGCCAGATGTTGGACCATACCTTGATGTTATCGAACCATGATTTCTTTCTGCGAACAATTGTTCTCTTTCCAACTACTTCCCCCATTATTTCTATCCGCTGGAAGACTGTTTATTTCATTTCGGGCTATATATCCTAGGTATGCTGTCTTTCATTTTTTGATGGTTAGGAAAAGCACCCGTTTCGTATGCACTCGTTGCGAACTTCTCCATTAATCACCTGCTGTACCAGCTAATATTGAACATGCGACAATATACTTACAATTCGAAGGCCTCAATCCGCTTCGGAAGGTCTGTTTCGACTGGCTACCCCTGAAGGTGTTTGTGTATGTTAAAAACTATGATGAAGAAATGTTCTTCGTGTTTGACAAACGGTAAGCTTTATTCACATCTGTTATTCCTGCGGTTCTCGCTATCAGCTGCTTCCTACGACCTTCACCAGGTCGTCGGACCACCTAGTTGAATGCCTGCCAACACTGGGTCTTCCGGTACACGGTCGCCATTCGATGACTTTGCTGCCCTATCGGCCGTCAGACGTTCTGATTTATCTGATCTATGTGTAAATCTTTGGGGGATGCCTATGCCCAACTGTGGACGTCTGTCGACTGATGATATGTATATATATAAAAGCATTTTACAGACCTTTCCGATTTTGATTGTCTTTTCTTTGGTACAAAGATACTACGATATAGGCACCACGATATAAGGAGATGAACATGGCAATGTAGAAAAAGATTGATTTTCCCTATGTTATATTTCTATTAGCTAAATTACCATAATCAATAGGTAATTTTTTTTATTTTAAAATAAATATTTATGGGGTGTTTTATTTATTTATTTTGTTTGATATAACTAGAAAGATAAACTAGACATTAGATCTATATTAATATATATTTTAAATTTTAAGTCCCACCGGATATAATAAGCGACGACACATCATCGGATGTCTCGGTTCAAGAATTGGAGAACGCCACGCTGATCTGCAAAGCTACGGGACACCCGCAACCTAAAATTACTTGGAGAAGAGAGGACCACGAACCTATCCTGCTGAAAAAGCCGCAATCGAGAGAGTTTGAGAAAGGTATGGCGTAGTATATTATGTATTGTAGTTACTGGTACCATCATTAGTCCTTTTCCTCTTATCTCTCAACAGTGGGGTGGTGTGTTTCGGTCTGAAGGATTCTGTAGTTATACCTAGAGGTAACGAGAATAAATGTATATGTTCAATCATGTCAAGAGTGTTACTGCTCAATATTAAAATCTACTATAGTAATGGAAGTGCTCATAGAGTGTCAGTTAGATAAGTTCTTTATTCTACAATGTTACTGCTGAAGAAAGAACAAACTAATTAACAAATACACAAACATGTGACAGCATTCAAGAACTCCCTTTTTGTCTAAGGGTTTCGGAAACAGGTAGACGTCTATATACTCTCGCTGCTTGGGTCTGGGTCCTGTTTTCACAATGAAGGAGATGACGGATTACGCTTATGTTCGATAGCTATTGTTCTTGAAACCAGTCGATATCTTCCTCGATTGCATCAACAGAAGAACAAACTGAACATATACTTCCTGAAGTCATATAATGCGAAGTTACAACACATTCACTATTGAACTTTCATCACTAGCTGTGAACAGGGTTTCTTTTAATTTAAAGGGAAAATTAACCCTAGCAGCCCACGTAATAGTGTTTGTCACCATCTGTAGAGGTACTTCGAAGCTGGGTAATTGCATTTGTGTTGGAAGTATTAAACAATATAAAAGTGTCACAACGTCGACAAGAAATGTGGTACACTGTCATCTTAAAAATGTGGAACACAGCATAGATTGTCGGGGAATATTCCCAGCGCCGTGTTGGCTGTCGTCTCCCACTCCCGTCCCCGTTTCGTCCCCGTCTCGTCCCCGTATGTGGAGCAGCCAGGTGGGCCGCAGGTGCGCCAGCAAATTGCTAGCGTCGAAGACTCGCCGAAATCGTTCTCGCTTTTATTCTTAACACGCGACGTAACTATTTCGCTATTAAATATATCTCGGAACTAGACATCGCATTTTATTAAAAAATACTATATATTTATGCATATATATATATATATATATATCCTCAATATGATATTGAAGTCATAGAAGACAATGAGACTGCCAGTAGTCAACCAATATTCAATTATATAGTTGGTTTCTCCATAATACTCCACCTATCATATGTCGACATCCGGATCACACCGATGCTGTAATGACAGCAGATTTGAAATATGGGGATGGTAACCAGGCAAGTTCTAAATAACCCTAACAACCATACTCCGCCACCATATCTGAATTTTACATCATTTCATATACACTTACTGGTATCAGATGTCGGAGACACTCCAGGTAGGTACCACCGCAGATCCTAATTCCGCAGCGAAACAATAGTATGCAAACATTACTGAACTCCGGTTTTAAGCGCTTTGTAGTTAATAAAAACTAAAAAAGAAAACACACTGGGGTACAAGTATATCAACGCTACTGCTTACAGATGTTCACCACCAGGATACGTCTGCCATAACAACGTGGCGTTAGGTTGATGTACACAGCACCACAATGTACTCGTATCCTTAAGACAAAGATGTTATGTCCTCAAAGGAATTTCCCAAGCTACAACATCCTACGCGTGGTGACTAGTATATTGAGGATAGGCCTGTGTCCCAACAGTGGGGACGTAAATAGGCTGTCGAAAAAAAACGTCCCACAGTAGACAGTAATTTTTTCATACTACTGCTTAGCGGCTGCAACAGGAACTACTGTGATACCTCGTCGGTCTCCAGCAACAGAGACCTGCCACCGGTGTACGAATAGTTTCTTCCTTTAAAAACCGGAAGTTTTTAGATGTACGTTTTTCAGAGTGTTTTCGTGGTTTCTATCTATAATCATTATCATCATCAGCTGATAGACGTCCACAACTGGACATAGGCCTCTCTCAAAGATTCCCGAACGTTCGGGTATGAATTCATATGAGGAGTTTTGGGCTATTACGCAACACGCTGGTCCAATGCAGGTTGATTGGAGCCAGAGCGTCGTTTGTTGATTAGCAGGGTGTACGACGAGCAGGTGAGGCTGGCTTCGGTCTGGTGAATTATTGTGCAGGAACCCTCACACCCCTTCTATCTATCGATAGATATATATATTTTTTTTGTTAAAGAGTTAATTATTTTTCAGTTGAGAGCTACGTAGGTAGCTCGTTGCCTCTGCTGCGGGTGGATAGAAGACAGATGGGAACGTTCCTCTGCATCGCATCAAACGACGTACCACCAGCCGTCAGCAAACGGATAACGCTTCTCGTTAATTGTGAGTTTGTTATATTTATTATTTATCCCACCAAGCCGCACTAGGTCAGCGTACTGAGAAATGACCCAAATTCCCTCTATATGAACCCCTAAAAACCACGGCCCCTAGTGCCAGGACCGATCAATGTGGAGTTCTTTATGGAGACCCTATGTCCAGCGGTGGACGTCTATCGGCAGATGATGATGATATATTTATTAGCCGCTGATGAGAAAAGAACTATATCCTGAATGCTATAACCTGAAGACTGCTAGATTTAAATGGCAACAGGCGCGGCACATTGCTCCAAGTGCTGACGACGGATGAGATTATAAGGTCATCGACTATCGACCGCGATTTAATTTGGATCGACGATCTGGTGAAGATCGAGGGAAACCGTTCGATTCATGCAGTGCAGGACCAATCCATGTGGAGAGAGGAAATAGGGGGGATAGGGGTAGCCGATGTGAAAAAGAGATACTATAAATGCATTTCCAGGGTTTAGGCTGCGAGTGGATCAGATGATAAGTGTTTCTATAGTTTCTGTATCACTATGTAATATGACACATTGTTATGAGGAAGACTATCACTTACAATCAAGTGAACATCTTGTTCGTCCAATAGATTTAAAAAAAAAACACTTTAATAATATATTCATCTCATCCTACCACAAATTAACCAGAACACATAGTTTAATCTTACTGCATTTGATCTTAGATTGTTTTCTTATATAGCAGCATATGTAATACATAAGTATGTATTAGTACAAGTTTTGTAAGTTTTTTTTTTCTAACTTAAATTCTTGTTGAAATTTGTCCAGTCTCCGACCTCCATTGCAGATCTTCCGCGGGATGTGGTGGGGGACGTTTTTTAATAAGCGATTTTGTTTGCTCGATAGTTGCTCCGACCGTTAAAGTACCGAACCAATTACTCGGCGCCCCCCTGGGTACCGACGTGAAGCTTAAATGTTACGTGGAGGCCTATCCAAACACTATCAACTATTGGATAAAGAACAGGGGGGAGATGCTTTTAGATGGGTAAGTTATATACACTAACATAAAATATTCATTGCAACCTTTTTAACCGAATCGTTAGAGTTACTTTGTGTATTGCCAGAGACTACTTGTGTTGGTGTGTGTACAGAGGTGTAAGGGGTCCGTCCATCATCTTAGGGAGTCGACCTCATCTGCACGCGGTGCACCCTGCTGAATAACAGACAAGGCTCTGACACACCAACCCGCACTTGGTCGGCGTGGTAGGCTAAGGCTCAATTCCCTTGAATGAACTTTTGGTTGTGGAGATCTTTGAGTGAGGCCTATGTCCAACAGTGGACGTTCATCGGCTGATGATGATGATGATGACTGTTTTGAAGGGATATATATCCTCACCGCAACTCCATCCTTTGAAGTGTGAAAAAGGTGACAAGGAAAAGATAACTCCAACCTAAAAATTAAATGAGATTAGAGAGGTATATATTAAGGGTTGGCCACCTACCAATTAAACGTTCTCGTCACATTTTGTGAGGGTGGTAAACCTCTGTGACAGGAAATTGTCTACGTACCGCAGCAGCTCTTATTTCTGCCGCCAGAATTATGCACACATTACTGTAATTCAGACAGAAAAGCGTTGTAGCTAATGAAATTATTGAGATAATGAGGTTTTAAATCTTATTTCTATACCGACGAGCACGATGGGGTGCTGTGTATATCCTCCGAACTTACACCACCTTGTTATATACAGGCTTACGACTTACCATCAAGTAGACCTCTTGCTGCTCTCATCGCTTCGTGAGATAAAAAAATATTGCAGATTATTTAGGGCTGTGTAAATATCCTATCATTTCTTTGTAACAATAATATACATACAAATCCTAGACATTATTCTCCTACAGCTGCTGAAGATAAGAGTATGTGTCTTCCAGTTTGAAGGGTTCTGTAGTAAGAAATGTACGAATTTATAAAGACAACGTCTACATTTTTTTTTTAATTTTTCTACTGTTCAACAGAAAGTGATGATATACCTGTCCATAACAACGCGGTGCTAGTTAGAATCATATACACTGCATCACAACTCGCTCGTCGCAATACACATGAGATGTTAAGTCTCATTACTCCAGTAATATCACTAGATATAGCTTCCTTCAAACTGGAACACAGTAATGTTTGTCGGTTGCAGTGGACCCTGCGGTAGTACCTACCTAGACGGTCTATAACAACAGAGACACTACCACCAGTGTAAATATTCTAAACAAGTGGAGCGAGCGTCTTGTTAGTCTTTCCATCCCTTCATGTGTAAAGTTCAAAGTCCATATTATTTCTGTGGCGATGGGAATATATACACTATTACTTTTCAGTCCAAAGTATACGATTAGAGAAGAGAAGACCTCATACAAAGTGTCAATGTGGTTGACCATAAAGCAGTTCTCCAAAAGCGACATCGGCACATACAACTGCATCAGCACCAACTCGTTAGGCAAGAGTGAAGGAACTCTTCGGTTGTATGGTAAGGTTACTAGTTAAATGTTATTACTAGTTAGTTATATATCTCCGTTAGTTATAGATATCCGGAGATTTGTGGACTCATCACGAGCTCTCCGAAATTATTAGATTAAAAAAAAACAAATTTGGTAGAGAATTCGCTTCTTCCATTTAGAGGTCAACCAAGAAGAGTTTATACAAACTTTCATCCCCAAAGTTGCAGGGGTGTTACGTCCAGCGAAGCTGGCGAGAAACAGCTAGCAGCTAAAAGAGTTATCATTGCTGGATCTTTGGAGTCGTGTATATGATTAGAACTATAATAAAAAAAACTTTGTTAATCTTATACTATGTTCATCTACTTATCATTTCGTAATTTCTCTGTCTCTGTAAATGTCTGATGAACCTTCAAGACCTCAAC
Organism: Ornithoptera priamus; assembly: GCA_029034505.1. NCBI lineage: Eukaryota > Metazoa > Arthropoda > Insecta > Lepidoptera > Papilionidae > Ornithoptera > Ornithoptera priamus. Next base: position 494,663 of record JARDWD010000672.1, read on the forward strand.
ATCCATTGATATTGACAATTGGAGATTATTGAATCTAATTCGAACTTGCTCATGAGCTGGACAAAGTGGAGTAGTCCGTCGACTATATATAAAGATTTTTCGTTTATATAGTATATTAAATATTCGTATTATATATGGGGGGCAACGGTTTCTTTAAAGTACAACGGGTTCAAGTGGAAATGGTAGAGAGACGCTCGCATTGGTACGGCCATATTATGCGAAGACCAACAGCGCTTTTGGTCAGGGTAGCGCTGGATCTCCAAACTAAAAAGAGAGGCCCTGGGAGACACCCGACTACTTGGTTGACGATGATCAATAAAGATCTAAAGAATAACAAATTGACAGAAGCTGTCACACAATATAGAGATAGATTTAGAAGAATGACCAGGAGGACCGACCCCAAGTAAAGATGGGAGGATGTCTAGCAAGAAGAAGAAGATATGGGTGACATGATGATAAAATCATTATTATGAAAATCAGCTTTTCACTCATCTTTTACAAATACGCTGCCGTCTTATGCGATTTAGTTCTGTATATAGCGTCCTTTGCCGCTGTTCCTCTCCTTTCTCACAACCCTCTCTCCCTAACATGAATCCTACACATAGATATGCTATATGCATCAGCATTTATCTAAATTAATAATTCAGTTTTTTTTTGGTTTTAGAAATAAAACTCAATTCTCAAGCCGAAGACTTCAATAATCAGATAAGCGTTGCGGGGGGTGAGTTATAACAATCATATTCATATACACCTACATACATATATCATATATATATAGCTTTGTAGAATAAAATAAATAAGCATCCTGGGTAACGAGATATGATATCTTTTCTCATTCCTCATCATCCTCATTCAACTAACGCTATATCATCATGAGCTGGTTTACCAGATAAACGTTCTATTTGTGATATTTAATTATTTCTTCATCAGGTTTGACTGAAGCCGCGAAAGGGATATCGAATGGAGGACTGCCTTCCTGCAGGCTGCTGATGTTGTCGCTGGGCTGCGTAGTACTCACCATGTTTCTGTAGACGTTGTAACGAACCCTTATTGTAAATAAGTAAAAAAAAAAACCGCATTTATGCTTTAAACAACCGTAATACAATTACAATTGTAAAGTTTTCTGTTTGTAAATATTGATTGTTATTGAAACAGTTCGTGTATACAACGACGTTAAGCTATTAAGTTATCAAACGGATGTGTGTAAGCTCATGTAATCAATAACTTTGCTTAAGACCGCCAAATTGAATGGAAACTTGAAGTTTTTGAACTGTCGCTCGATTATAAGACTGTTTGAAACAAATAAAGTTAAATAATGTGATCTGACGTTTCATTTTCAACTCCTGACGCTTTGGACGTTCACTCGATGGTGAGTGATACGCCTGACCATGACCACTACTACTACTACTACTACCACTACTACCTACTTCAGTTGATAAATGTCCTCTGCTGGACATAGGCCTCCCTCAAAGATCGCCTCGTTTGTAGAGCTTCATGTGGGGGGATTTGGGCTATTTCCCAGCACGCTGATCTAGTGTGGGTTGGCGGGAGCCAGAGCCTCGGTTGTGGTTAGCAAGGTGTACCACGAGCTGGTGAGGTTGCCTTGGGTCCCGTGAGTTGTTGTACGGGAACCCTTACACCTCCCTGACCATAACAACGGCGCTAAGTATAATGATATACACAACATTGTGATCGTTAGAACACAAAATTTATTAACCCTTGTTACCTCAATCATTTGACTAGCTACAACGTCTTACAAACCGGAACACGGTAATTTTTTTGTTTCGGAAATCTTCGAAAGATACTCTACTTCTGAAGAGAAGCCAGGGTTATGTGAGATTTTTACTCATTAAACCTCTCTTGGTGCTTTGCATCAAAGCATTCGCAGAGGTCCCCGGGATCTCTTACAGAATGCATCGGTACCTCTCTGCAGTCTGTGTTAACACGTCTCTGAGGAGGAGCCTAACCCTCCTAAGTACCATCGGTGAGCCATACGCTGTCCCACGCACGTTCGCTTTTTGAGTGATATACGCCCCACCCTCAAGGCTCGTGAAACTTCTGAACCCTTTCGCCTTCTAACACCGGCAGGGTTTACCTTAGTCCTATTTTAACTAGCCAGAGACTAAAGAGGCCTACCACCACTAAAATCTCAAACTGTACAGTCTATTATTAGAATTCTTCGTCTTCAGCGTGATGCAGTCCTTTTTTTCTCTGGTTCCGCGGAACAATTCAGGCACCCCAGATATGCCCATCCATGCCTTAATATTCTTCAACAGTGACTATTTCCACCTTCCAACCTTTCGTTTACCAAAAACTTTACTCATTATTATCAGCTGCAGCGGATCATATCGCTGATGACTATTATTAGAATAAACATATATGAAAGGTTCGCACGTGTCTCACGTGTTAGTCCGACAAATTTAAATAGGTCATTGAACTTGCAGCAAGCTTATACGATAGAGGCGTCTATCGAATTTGAATGCATAAACTGTTTCGTCTGAAACGAAGAGAATAGATCATAGTGAATAGCTGCAGTTGCTATGTGTGGCTAGTGGCGTTCCTAGGCTTAACAACTTACCATCACACATCCTACAGGACGTCTGTGTACCATCTTAATGATATAAAAAAAATCCTCCATTGTTGTACTATTTAATATCTTGCACGAATATCGTACCAAGGCCGTCGCAGAAGAAGAAATAAGAGTTGTGCGGGTACCTACTTAGTTTCCGGCTACAGACACCTGCCACCAGTAGTCTCCTAAGAATAAAACTTAGTACCTACCGTTTGTGAGCTTCGAAATTGGAGTTCCTCATTGTCTATTTAGCAAGCTCGAAGTAGAAGTAAAAGTTATAAGAGCTCTCCTGTTCGTATCCTACAACAATCCTTTTCCTTCCTCGTGCTCCTTGATTAGTGAAATTAAAAAAAAAAAACTTACTCGTGCTGAATTGTTATTAAATTACAAGTAATATTTGAAAACTCTTTGATGGTAGACCTTTATTAAGACCGTCTAGTCTAGGTAGACTGCAGCAGCTATTTCTACCGCCAAATAATATGCAAATTACTGTAGTCTTAAGAACCTTGATATATGATACGGAAGCTGCATCACATGCATCTGTCACCTGACAATCAGCACTTACTGTAACTGATTGATTTAACGCGTGATTTTGATTGCGTTTACTTGACAAATCGATTGCGAAGCTGTTAAGCAGACGCGTCACGTCAACACGCGATCTGTCACGGCAATACATGATCTATCACATCAACGTGTCCAGCTCACTACGAACACTTCAACAGCACCACATGCACCCTCCGCCTTGACTACCTTTAATCCATTAATCGCTTTATTTACAAAGTCTATAATTTTCTTATCGACCAGTTGATCCCATGCACCTCACCCAAATTACGCTTGGTGTTGGCCAAAATGGATGGTGAAGTGTGTTTACCCAGTTTACTCCACTCCTCAAATGGTGATAATACGTAGTAATGTTTTTATGTTAGGTAGTAAGGCAAGTATGAAAAAACCTTTCATCATCACCATCATCCGATACACGTCCACTGCTGAACATAGGCCACCCCCGAGAATCTCCACATCGATCAGTGGCTTCCTGCTACAAAAAACCTTTACATCATTCGCATTACATCGCGTGTAATTCAGGAGTCAAGGACTTTCATAATAAGCCAACGGATAGCCTTATTACTTGGTTGTCATATTTACGACTTTAAATTACTTTCATAACTATTACCATTTCAACTGGTGGTGGTCTACATTACTGGTGGTAGGTCTCCATTTCCAAGAACCGTCTGAGTAGGTGCCAATAGTATTATGCAAACATTACTGTGTTCCGATTTGAAAGGCGCTGTAGCTAGGGAAGTGATTGGAGTAACCTGGTTTATCATCTCGAGACGATAAGCGCAGTGTGGTGCTGTGATGATCACGCGTTTCGCTTACCATCAGGTGATCGTCCCGCTCGTGTGGTCGTTTTGTTAGAATAAAAAAAAAACAACAATTATACTAAAACAGAAAAAGATCTAATAATATTAATACTGGATGGTCGGAAGCAGCCGGATGCGGGCTGCGCAGGATCGATCTATGTGACGCTCTTGGGGAGAGACCTATGTTCAGCAGTGGACGTCTGTTCGCTGATGATGATGATATACAATTAGATATCAAATAAACATATTTATCTATCTATTTATTATTTTATAATGATTGTGTATATATATATATATATATATGATTCAATTGATGATCTTCTGTCAATTTGATATCTACCCGTCGAAAACATCAGCGAAGATTAATGAATACGTATTGGCCGAGAGTTTCCCTCGATTTAGAATTAACACACAACCACCCTTAGATCATTATTTAGAAACAAATGATCGTGGGAATTGAATGATTGAGCATCTTCAAGTAATTTATGATCGCCATTTCCGCTTTGATTAATTACACCAGTGCTTCGTTTGAGGTGAAACTATTTTTTATTGATTTATTCAAAATAACTTAGGACAACGTGGATTTCATACAACATTATATCATCACCATCATCGGCAACCCTCAGCACCCCCAATGATCTCCACGTCGATTGGGCATGCGCGTCCTCTCGTAACAATGAACAATGTTGTGCAGTCACTAATATTTGTAAGAAAACTTTCGTTGTTAGATAACCTAACTGGTGGTAGGTATCACTGCCGGAGACCACCTAGTTAGCACAGCAGCAGCTATTTCTGCCACCAAATAGTAGTGTGCAAACATTACTGTGTTCCGGATTAAAGGAGGTTTTAGCTAGTTAAATTACTGTTAGCGACGAGCGCAATGGGATGCTGTGTATATCATCCTAGCTAGTGGCACGTCGTTATAGGAAAGCGTACCACTTACCACTAGGGGAACGTCTCACTAGCCCCGTCGCATCGTGGAATAAAAAAAATAACTTATTTTTATAGAAGCCGTCCTTTATATATAACGAGACGCAGCATGATGAAAAAATATTTGTTTTAACAGGGAAAATAAGCATCGCCTTCAAGTATTTAACTCATCAATAATTAAAATAATATAAAGTAGTAACTTATTTTTTTTTATACTGTGACTTTAAAAGCAATAGATTAGAAGTGATGGGCTCTTACTCTCTGCTTAGGAATCGACTACCATCGCGTTTCAAGCAAACTCCTCTGTACTGTTCGGACGTGAGACGGGTTCAACTTGCCAATCTTTCAAGTAATGTATCATCCCCATCCTACTTACTCCGTAATCTCGTAACCTAAACGCATTTGAGTAATTTTTTCAAGAAAAGCAATAAAATGTAAATGATCCGCTTGCTTATTAATATATATCGATATTACGATGACATACACTGCACCACATTATGCTCGTCATCTTGATATAATGTATACGCTGATAAATTTCTTTACCTTGATAATTTTTCCAACTACAACACAGTAACAAAGTAATGTTTGTACGTGGTCGTCATCAGCCGATAGACATCAACAACTGGACGTGGACCTCCCCTAAGATCTCCACACAGCTCGGTCCCGCTTTGTCCGCACCGTCGAGCACTAGGGACCGTCGTTTCTAGGGTTTCATATGAGGGGATTTCGGCCATCTCCCATCACTCTGGCCCAATGCGGGTTGGTGGGAGTTATGTGTTCACTACTACGCAATTAAAGCTGCGGTGGTAGGTACCACCACTTCGGGAACAGAAGCCAAGCACCAATACTAATAGTTAAACTTATAACACCCAACGTTTAGTTATTAGTTAAAATAAATACTCCATCCACCGACCGTTGAACTATTGCAATAAGTGCACCAACAGCTTGCAAGTTTCAGCAGCTGAAGTTAATACTTTTCTAAAAGCTTACAAGTTGTCCGACTGACAGATTTATGTGCCACAGTAGTGTGAGCCCGGCTGCCTTGACAGACGAGAGTGGGGAGAAGGAGGAAGTGGAGACGACGAGAGGGCGAGGAGTTACGTGTTAGGAAAATCATTCTTCACTATATAGAGGGGAAGTGTTATTGGATACTCGATAGCGAAATCGTTATACAAGGGATTAAAGTATATTATTCAACGAAGAGAATGTTCTCCACACCACCATATTGTGCTGATCATCCTTAGTTATTGGCTAGATTGTTCAGACAGAGCGCACTGGCGCACGCCTATAGACATTAAGTATGTAACATAGTGCAGTATTAAAAGCAAATAGGGTTCCGTGTAAATATTAAATCTCTTATAAATATGAATAGGATTTGGATTCAATTTATTCATCTAGCAATCAATCAATCAACAGCCGGTAGACGTCCACTGCTGGACTTAGGCCTCGCCCAAAGATCTCCTAACTATCGGTCCTGCGCTGGTTGTGACTTTACACTCAGCGTGGTATAAGGGTGCGTATGGGAGCATTTGGTCCATTGCGGGTTGGTGGGAGCCAGAGCCTCGTTTGTTTTTCGCTGGTTGCACCACGAGCAGGTGAGGATGGCTATGGTCCCGTGAGTTCTTATACATATACATATATATATATATATATACAACATACAACGGTATATATAACAACATATATGTACAATGTATAACAATATATATATATATATACACAGGAGACATCCTGGAGGCATACAGGATACCTTCGAAACTATTAGAAGAGAACACTCAAATTGTCGTAGAGATTATTGCTTTTGCTATTTAGAGATCAGCTAAGAATAGATTTTATAAAATTACTCCCCCGAAAGGATAGGGAGTGTTAATAACGGGAATAGGTCTGCGGGGTGCTGATTTAACGCGGGGCAGAAATATTTTTGTCATATTTCAGGTCTATTTCTGTAGAAAGCAGACGGGGACCAGCTACTTATATATATCAAAGACGGTGGTGAAACTCTGCTCCCAGAGACTGTCTCAGAACATTTTATTTTCTGTTCCGGTTCACGCTGAAATAATATATAGAAGTATTTTAGTGCACTTTTTTCTTTGTTTTAAAACTAAGCTGAATGTTCCTTCACCGTACGCTTTACAGCTTCAAAGTTTTCATATTAACATTTCCTGTTATATCCGTACATATGTACACGGAAACAACCATTATGCTAACTATACAGGAATTAAAAAAATTCGTTATATTCATTATTACTGTGATCCGGTTTGGAAGGCGCTGTAGCTACTGTAATTACTGGAGTAAATAGACTCAACATCTAATGTATTAAGGCGATGAGTGCAATGTGGAGCAGTATATAACAACCTAACTAGCGCCACATTGTTATTGGAAAGCGTATCACTTAACATCAGGTGTACACTCGCCCATCTCATCGCTTCGTGGTATAAATAAAAACAAACAACATATTTAACTTTTGTTGAACCTTCTACTTAAGGTTAAAATAAACAAAATAATAGTTTTACCCCTATATGAGATATACGATATAAGGACCATAAAACTACTGATGATGAAAGAACTATTTTCTTTGGAAGCGGCAAGACGAGCGTGACGTTCACCTGATGATGAGTGATACGCATGGCCATTACAACGTGGCACTAATTAGTATGTTATACACGGCAACACGCTCAACGCTGTGAGACATAAGATTTTATGTCTCGTTACCACAGTAATTACACTAGTTATAACGTCCTTCAAACCGGAACATAGTAGTTTGTATATATGTTTGTTGTAACAGACGCTGCAGTGGTGCCGACTTAGATGGCCTCCTGCAACAGATACATACCATCAGTGAACATATGTTGCTTCAAGTCACGAGATCATTACACTTGTAATTAAGTGAATTAACTGTAATTGATTAAAAAGTTTATAAATAGTGACCTAAAGATCCTTCTGAAGCATCAACATGGTAATGTTTGCACATCATCATCATCATTATCAGTCGATAAACTTCCACTAGCTGAACATAGGCCTGACCCAAAGATTCCCAATCGAGTAGGGGCTCATAATGGAGGGAATTTGCGTCTTTTTCCACCACGCTAGCTCGATGCGGGTTGGTGGGAGCCAGAGCCTCGTTTGTTGATTACCAGGATACACCACGAGCTGCTAAGGTTGACTTGGATCCCGTGAGTTGTTCCGCCGGAATTTTTACGCCCCTGTTATGTTCGCACACTAATACTTAAACCGGCTGTACTACAGAACGCCGCTGCAGTGCTGCGGTCTCTGCCCTAGATGTATCAGTGAACTTAAAACTAAGTTACTATTACTTAACTAAATGTTGACAGATTATCTATTTATTTTCACGCAGAACTATGTATTCACGTACGCTTTATAATTAACCTGGAATCTTATTAACAAGCCCGTTAACCGCTAATTATACGTTTAGTCGCGCAGATAGAGCCCGATTTGCGGTCGGGGGTTGAAGGCAACATATGTATAATAAAATTGCACTTCCGTTTTCCATGATATATATTTAACAGATGACATAAATAAAATAATATATAATGGTAATTAAAATTTAAATTACTGGGGTAACGAGACTCAACATCCTGTCTTTACGGGTGGAGCACAATGTATAATACCTTTATTTTATATTTACGTATGCGACCTGGCTGGCTCGTTTGCACAGTGGATAACCGCCTGGTAACGAGAATGTACCTGGTTTGAGTCCGGAAACACATGTTCTCTTTTATTCAACGAGCCGAACAAGTCCACCTGATGGTAAGTTACACACCTGCCTATAAAAGTTAAGTGGTAGTTGGCTATTACTGGAGATCGTCTGTATACGTACCACCGCAACTCCTATTACAGCCGACGAACGGTAGTTTGTAAATATAACATTACTGTGTTCCGGTTTGAAAGGTGCTGTAGCTAGTGAAATTACTGAAGTAACGAGATTTAACATCTAACGTATAAAATTGACGAGCGTAAGTTGTTTTGTGTATATCATCCTAACTAAATCCACGTTATGGGCAAGCGTATCACTTACCATCAGGTGAACGTCCCACTCTTCTCGTAACCTGTCGTGACGCCCCCTTGTAATCACAACTCGAATGGCAACGTTTCAAATCATAGAATTAAGAAAACTATGGAAATGTATCAAGGATGATCTTTCATGATTTTCAGATATTTTTCAGAAAGGATAATAAAGTGGGAGACGACGGTCTTCAGTCAGGAGAGGAATGGTAGAAGGGATAAGAAGTTTGAGAGAAAAGCAGAGCATGCAAGATATGAGAGAATAAAAGATGAGAATGAGTAGGAAATAGAAAGTGAGAAAGTGATGGTAAATGTAAAGCACCCAAAGGCTCTGACCCACCATACGCAGAGGACCGATTAAAAAAAAAAGAATTCGATTTGTTACCTGACTGTTCGTTTCTTGCCTGGCACCGCAAATAGTCGACTAGTTGAAATTGCTATTGCTGCAGCGCCGCCGCTATTACAAACTGCAGCAACAGTTTCTTCGCACAATTACTTACGAAACAAGTCAAAGCGAACAATAGATAAGTTATATGGACGACGAGTTTAAACTTAAACTTAAAATGAGTTTTATTGTTTCAAGTTATAACGACGACGCGACGAACAAGGTATAAATAACCATCTGACCATGACAACGTGGCAATAGTTAAGATGATATACACTACACCTCACAAAACTAATCGTGTTGAAACATAAGAACAGACCAATGGTTACCAGTACACTAGTCCTAGGCTATTAAGATTAGGACTAAGGCAATAGCCCAGCCTGTCATACAACTTCAATCTGGAACTACCATCTAATGTTATACTGGTGATAGGTCTCTGTCGCCGGAGACTGTCTGGATACCACAGCAGCTCCTGTTTCAGCCACCAAACAGACGACCTACCACCAGTAAAACCACCAAATATCCAGTACATTATTATTTATAATATTTGAGTTGTAAAGTTCACCGAAATAGTGTGTAAGCACCTTTACACGAAGCCCGTACTGTAATGTTGAACTAAAAGCAAGCTTCCCTTTTAATTTCGCCCCTAACGACCCTCAGGTATATTTTAGGTTGAAATGTATTATTTTAGGTCTTAAGTAATATATATAATTTATCGCTAATTAGGTTCTAAGTACATTTACTTAATATAACACAAGCTAACACATGACCTAAAGGTCAAATGAGGTTAAGCGGTCTTTAGGATGAAAATGAGGAGTTCTCGCTTAAAATACCTCTTATAACTGTATCGGAATTTCACTGGTGGATGTTCTGACTGTTCCTACAGGTACCACGGCAGCAGCAGTTTCCGCCGCTAAACAGCAGTGTACAAATATTACCGTGTTCGGGTTTGAAAGGCTGTAGCCAAAGTTACTGTACTGAGACTTAATATATTATATTTAAGGCGCGAGCGCAATGTGGAGCTGCGTATGACAATCTGACTAGCGCCACGTGGTTGTGAGTGGATGGATTGCTCATCGACAGGATGTTACACACAACACCACATAAAGCAATATTTACACGATACTGTTTAACGACTGATATAGGATCTGTGATGGTACCTACCAAGAGCGTCCGTCTCCAGCATCAGACCTACCGTCGGCGATCGTCTTAGTTCGTCGCTTCATAAAAAAAATAAGAACTCAATATTTACATATTGTAAGTTATGCAGCGAGTGGTTTAGTTATCATTTTATCAGCGTTTCGACTACTTAAGTTATTTTGTGCTTAAATTAAGCATTAAGGTAAGAAGAATGTAATTACTAGTTATATATATTTACTGCATCATTTTGCTGGAGTTACAGCTGAAGTTAAATATTATCGAGCGATTTCCCGCAAAGCCACAATTTCTGAACGCACTCAGACGTGAGGCGGCGTGTAATAGCTTCGGCGGCAGCTTGCCTTCCTAAATGGAGTACACACGATCCCGGGCAACGGTCCAAGGTCTAAGATTATGTGAAGGTGATGGTGGATATTATGCCAATATACTCCTTTGATCGATGGCTACGTATATATAAATGCATATTAATATATACATTACTTAAAGTTTAATGTTATAGACATATTCTTCAAACTGCACTATTACGAATGTTTATTTAACTTTATACATATCTTCTAAAAGTGCATTTAATGCCTTTGGGAATATCTTGCAATCAACCTTGAGTAATTATCTCTTCATTATTGAACAAATGAAACATACATATAAATACAAGTGCTACAATGACGTTAAATAAATCTTTAACATTATTTCAATGAAGACTCGGTCCTAGTTTCATTGAGAAGAAGTTCAGTATCGAGAGGGAGCGCATTTCAGTAAGAGAATAAATTGAATAGAAAAGAAAGAGTGAAAAATATTAGAGATATGAGGAAGGCACAAAAGAATGGATTGTTAGAGGAGCGAAGATATATGTCATGGTGAAACGAAATAACTTAAGCCAGTAAGTGAAATAAGAAGGTGGTTTTACATGTGTTAATGTCAATATTGGCAACGCACGACGCAGCCCTGTCCCTTCTGGTGTTGCGACTGACCATGGACGTGATAACTTTCCACCGGTTGAACTGTTCGTTTGCCCACCTCATACTACATATCACTTATATATTTAAAACACTTTATCTACACACAAAAAATGGACTAAATGCCAAAAGGCATAGTCCAGAGACAAAGCCTTTTGGCATTTACTTCCCTGTCTACTGCAGGGTGGAGCAGCGCACAAAAGTGTGGGTGTAGTGTCAAGTGTGTATATTAAATTGTTACATATAACACAAATCGTTATAAACATAGTACATACAAATGTGATTAATACATATATTGTGAGATGGACTGAAATATATATAATAAATTCGATGTTTACAGATAAATGATATTTTATAGTAACTTGAAATGTACCCACAATATTCACTTAAAGGGAACCATACTTCTATATAATATTCAAAACTCTTCTAATAAACTAAGCAATGGATTCATAAGGGAGGATTTGAGTCATTTCACACCACGCTGGCCCAATACAGGTTGGTGGGCGGCCGAGCCTCGTTTGTTGATTAGCAGGGTGCACCACGTGACAACCCTTACGTATAGTATATAATATTAATTTATTTTACCGTTACTTTATAGGTCAGCATATTTCCTACAATCAGATAAAGGTTCGTTGATTAGGAAAATATGGTCTACAAGAATCCAACGTTAAATATATCAAACATCAATTTTATGATATAAATCGAAAAGTACTAGGAAATATACATATATATAAATATATACGACTGTATCAGCACCAACTCGATAGAAAAGCGTAAAGGAACTCTTCAGTTATATATGGTTACCAGATAATTATTACTACTTGTTAGTTATAAACCTACATATAAGAGATATCCAGAGATTCATTGAGTCGTCACGAGATCTCCGAAACTATTACACGTAAACACTCAAAATTTGGTGGAGATATTAGTTCTGCCATTTAAAGGTCACCTACGAACTGATTTTACGACATCCTTTCCCTAAAGGGAGTTGCGGGGGTGTTAATGCCAGCAAAACGGGCAGTGAACAGCCAGATTTCTATAAAAGGTTTGTGTTTGTAATTCAGTTATACGGAACCCTCTTCACGTCTCTACTGCTGGGACCAAGACATTTATTTCATAAGGAAAAAGTCAAGGCCATTTATTTACAATGTTGGCTAAGTGCGAGTTGGACGATGTCACAACAACGAAATCTAGTCACTTCGTACTGGAACGAGTCAGTTTCCAAACGATGTTCTCCTTCACTGATACATTACGTTAAAGATACATACAATATATAATTTACATATAATTGTACTCACATGCAGCTTAAGTGTATGCCAGTTTGTCGTCGATAACTTATTGGTTTGTTGAGGAACAGTGGCAGCCAACGGAGTGAAGTTGGCGCGGAATTGAAGCAGTCCACATGCACCGACACCATGCATGCAATTACCATTGTTGAATTCAATTTCTATAACAATCAACTATTGATAATAATTAGAATATTTTAATGTAAAACAGCTGTTCATATACATATACATTTTCATTGATTTCCACGACCGTTAGTAATAATAATAAGATTGTTTATTAACAATATAATCACCGATTTAATTCAATACAAGTTTCATAATATCTAGAATCTAACTGCCGGCCTTCTACTAGTTATTGTATAAGAGGGTGTAGTTTACCCTTGCAGAGCGTGATTGATATATTTGTAATATATTTTCAAATAACAGCAGTCGATCATGTTACTGTTAACTTAGCAGACAGTCTATATAATAAATACTACAATACTTTATACTATGTAATATATATGTTTTAAACTTATTTTACTTTTAAATATATCAGTATATCCCAATACACAGTTCCTTCAATAGAACTGCTCTTTCTATTTACTTATTAAGGCGAATTAACGTTGTAACATAGTATAGTATATAGGTATTACTGTGGTAATAGAACAGCGCGGTTAACAGAATTTCAATCAAAGCCAAATCCAAAACATAATAAAGAACCAGAAGTAACAACATAAAATATTTGTATAATAGGGTTCAAATACTTGGTATATATACTTCATGTATACAGAAATATTGTTTCCGATCAGGTCTATTTTGATGCTGACGTTCTTCCAAAGATTTCCTTAATATGCTTCATCATTTCCATTTTGATGAAGGTCCGGAACCGGGGAGAAATGGATTTATTTTCAGCGCTGTAAATGATGAGGTTGTTATGTCAAAATTAGAAATAACATTGCCGTCATTAATATAACAAAACGACACCATAGAGATAATAGAGTAAAAGATAACAGGAGATATAATTCTAGTATAGAATGTAGTAAATATTCTTCACCAGAAAGAACTCTAGAAATTTTTATGTTTTATAGAAATTTTTGGGGTAAAAGGTATAAAATAATATTGAAGTTTGAAAATAACGTTTTTAATGGAGTAGTTGATGATGATAATAAGGCTTTACTGGTGCTAGGTCACTGCGTTACATTTCGAATTTACTGACCATAGACAACGGCACGAAAGATTTGAATACATCTTCTAGAGGACGATGTTAAGGTTAAAGCTAATATGATGATGAAAAGCAAAATAGCAGTACTGGTGGTAGGTCTCTGTTGTACTGGTGGTAGGTCCCTGGTGCCGGAGACCGTCTAGATGGGTACCACTGCAGCGCCTATTTTAGCCGCCAAACTGAAGTGTGCAAACATTGATATGTTCCGGTTTGAAGGGCGGTGTAGCTAGTGCAATTACTGGGGTAACGAGACGCAACGTCTTATGTCTCAGGCGACGAGCGGGATGTGGTGCAGTGTATAACATCCTAACTAGCGCCACGTTCTTATTAGCGGACGTATCACTTACCATCAGGTGAACATCCCACCCATCTCGTCGGTTAATTATATAATAAAAAGGCTACATCTCCTTAGGGTTGGAAGCTGTTGGTTAACGACAAATTCTCTATGAAATTGCCTGATATGACAAGTTTATTCAAAATGGTGGATTTTTTTATATGATTACATCAAAGCAGCTTGCTTTTAATGAAAGGTCCTTGGATCATAATAAAGATTTTAATTAATCTATAAACTATCCCTATAACCCTCAAGTTATCCTATTTACTGTGCTCTCCATGGTGCTGATAGTATTAATTGGAAACCGTGGGGAAAAAAACAAACTTTAAACGTACCATACGAACCATAATCAATTTTGAAATTAGTATAAGGTTTTCCTTTCCACTTTAAGTTGGCTATCGGGTCGAGTTCCGCCGGAAATTATAAGCCTGTCGACCCTCGCTCGGAGTGGAGTTTGGCTTGAATGTGAATGAGGACACTTATTTGGCGACACACTTCTTTCCTATAATTTAATATAAGAAGCTTATCAGAGGGAAAAGTTATTGTACATTTCATTATCATCTGCTCGATGTGGAGATGTTTTGAAGGAGGCCTATGTCCAGCAGTGGGCGTCTATCGGCTGATGATGATGACGATATTTTATTATTACTACCGCTGTTCACTGCTGAACGTAGCCATTCATAAGTTCCAACACAATTATTCCGATGGAACCTATATCCTACAACTCCACATGATCTTCATCAACAACTGGTCATTTAACACTGGACTCGTCATTACGTGATCAGCTTAAGGAAACTTCATCGTCATCATGATCGTAGTCGCTACCGATGTTTTATACATCCACAGGACCTTCTCATTTAGGATCTTAGACTGAATAAATGTAAGGGGTCCCGCGCGACAACTCACGGGACCCAAACCAATCGCACCATGCTAATCAGAAAAGAATGTCTCCCACCAACGTGCATTGGGCAAGAGTGGTGGGAAATGGCTGAAATGCCCCTACATGAACCCATACAAACGACGGCACCTGGTGACCATGCTGACTGTAAAGTCGCGGGAAGCCGCTGGATGCTTGCAGCGCAGGATCGATGGATGTGGAGATCTTTGGGGGAGGCCTATATCAAGCAGTGGACGTCGATCGGCTGCTGATGATGAAATATCTTATTATTGTTTTTTTTTTATTTTACTCTTCATTTAACTGTTTTCATTAATTACCTTTTAGATATTATTTTATTATTAATATTATAACAATAACATTGGTAGTTATGCCCTTTTATATATAGTTATGAAATCATTTTGTTATTTTCTATTTTTTTTAATTAAGGCACGGGACAGACGGTAAGTTCACCTGATGATAAGTGATGAGAGACAAGATGTTGAGTCTATTTACTCCAGTAATTACAGTAGCTACAGCGCCTTGCAAACCGGATCACAGTAATAATGAATATAACAGGATTTTTTTTAATTCCTGTATAGTTAGCAGTAATGGTTGTTTCCGTGTACATATGTACGGATATAACAGGAAATGTTAATATGAAAACTTTGAAGCTGTAAAGCGTACGGTGAAGAAACATTCAGCTTTGTTTTAAAACAAAGAAAAAAGTGCACTAAAATACTTCAATATATTATTTCAGCGTGAACCGGAACAGAAAAAAAAATGTCGACTCTGAAACGTCCCTTTGTTTCTGGTGTTGACGTAAAAAAATACTTTTGTTGCGGAGAGTAATCGTTACCGTTAAGTTGAGTTAAAATTTAACTTGTGGTTTATATAT
The DNA here is from genome assembly GCA_029034505.1 of Ornithoptera priamus. Lineage (NCBI taxonomy): Eukaryota > Metazoa > Arthropoda > Insecta > Lepidoptera > Papilionidae > Ornithoptera > Ornithoptera priamus. The sequence goes on from JARDWD010000672.1 coordinate 510,641, forward strand.
TTTGTAACGAATTAAAGGACGATACGAGCGCGACGTTCACCTGATGGTAAGTGGTAAGCCTGCTCACAACAACGTGGCGCTAGTTAACATGGTATATACTCCACAACATCACCCTAGTCGCCTGCGATATGACATGTTGAGTGTAGTTACCCCTAGCAACACTACACTAGCCCACTACTGTTTGGATACAGACTTAGGGCACCCAAATATCTGTGTTTTAAAGGTGCATACATTATCATATGTTATATGTTATATGTTGTGTCGTTTACTAAGGATTTAATAACCGAACAAAAGTTTATTAAAATGCAAAGTAAACATCGATTCCGCGAACAATCAATCACGAATCCTGCCAACTTTAACAACGGCTTAAACGTAAGCTGGATCAGCATAAAACGCTTATAAACTCGGCTCGCGATGAAAAATGTTTTATATTGAATACTACTTAATCTGTATGTGTATATATATATGTACATATATATATATAGCCAAGAAGTTTACTTTGTTTGCCAATCACGTGGAAACGAGTGAACGTATACATATGGGAACACGAACATTCGTTACCGAATAAATTGTAGATGGTATAGACAATTGATTTTATTTGAATTTTATAGATCATTTATCATTTTATTTCTAGTATATGCATATGTATGTAGATCGCTATATTCAGTGTATATCATCCTAAGTAGCGGCACGTTGTTATAGGCAAGCGTATCACTTACCATTAAGTGAACATCTCGCTCGTCTTGTCTCTATATATATAATAAGTATTGTGGCCTTTTAACACATGTTCGTCCTTACTCCTTAATGTTAATTTTTTAACACCCTTGATCTTCAATAAGGGTTCAGGTTAAACCGTTTCCGTATAAATCTATAAAGGGTAGTTATCTAATATAAATCAATATTTTACATCAAAAAATCTAAATATATATGAGAGTTTCCCAAGTATGTGGAGACTCTTCACGATATATCTGGCACTATCCCTGGAGAGTTACAGGTAAGAATGGATTGTGGAAATTCCTACTCCCAATTGTATTGGTGTTAACTACAATACTTTCTTCATGAGATCTTTCCAACAGCCAGCGACAGACTGACAGCTCATCTCATACTGGGCCCGTGCAACGTTGTGGTGAAACAGTGTTGCCAACCTAAGTAGTATCCGCTTTATTCACTGTAGTATAGATACTCTGTGCCCGAGCGCGCACGAGCAGTATTATTACGTCAGTACCGCACGATCCGCCGGCGAGAGCGGACGTGTAACCGTTGTATTATGCGCATGCGCAGCGAATAACGTGTCTTTCAGTCGCCTTCATAAACAACTACTATTTGTCTCTCAGGTTTATCTGGCGGTGGTGCCTTTGTTACTGGAAACCATCTAGGTAGCTACCACCGCAGCGTCTATTTATGCCGATAAACAGTAGTGTCAAAAATTACTGTGTTCCGGTTTGATGGGCGCTGTAGCTAGTGTAATGACTGGGGTAACGAGACAACATCTTATGTCTCATGCGACGAGCGCAATGTGATGCAATGTATATCATTCTAACTAGCGCCGCCTTGTTATGGACAGGCGTATTTTTTACCATCAGGTGAACGTCCGGTTCGTATTGTTGCTTAATTGTATAAAAAAATGTTTGTAACGTTACCACGCGATTTATTTTCATTATCCTTTATCCTTAATCCTTCGCTGGTTACATTATTTCATAGACATTTATACAACTTTCTTAATAATAAATTTAGATCCATTTGAATGTACATGTAGACAAATCTGAATCTGATAACAATAGGCCTCTCTCATAGACCGGTCCCGCGTTCCTCGCATCCAGTGGCTTCTAGCTACTCTCACCAGATCCTCGGTTCAACTTGCGGAAGTCCTTCAAGCAATGTACCCTGTCCACTGCCACTTAAGTCTTTTCTTTTTTTGTTTCCGGGATCTTCAAAAGATACCTTGCTTCTTGGGGGACGTCAGAGTTATATGAGATTCTTTCTCACTAAAACCCCCTCGGTGGTCTGCATCAGTGCATTCGGAGAGGCCCCGACATCTCTCACAGAACGCACCGGTGCCCCTCTACACTTTGTGTTAACACTTCTCTTCAGGAAGAGCGAAATCCCCCAAGGCACCGTCGCTGAGCTATACGCTGTCTTCCGCAGGTTCACTTGTTGGGCGATAAGGGCCCCGACACTTAAGTCCCGCGAACCTTCTAGACCCTTTTAGTCGCCTACCGCAACATGCAGAGCTTACCTTAGTCCTATATATTTACTGACCCGAGCTTAGCAGCCACTAAAGTTTAACAAATTTTTGGGCTATATCAAAGATCTGTGTTTTTACAACTACCGTCGCTTTTGATGATGGATTGAATTAATTCTGCTGTTTACCCAAAAACCGATGTCAGAAAAACAAATAACACATGTTGTTTTTCATGAAAGTTGAATTGACAAACGGAAGGAAGCTCTTCTGCAAAATGTGTCCTCATATTACTTTGGAAGATATTTACATTGGAAGCAGGTATAATATTATACAGACGTTATTCGTTATTTACACTGTGTTTGAAGCAAAATGTTTGTTTTATTTGTATTATAAAATTACGATAAAATAACTGGTGGTGTGTACTGTTGATGTATACTGTACTGGAGACATGGCAGCAGACCATCGGTCTGATTCACCGGTCGGCATTCCTCCAAGGGAAAAAATCTGGATCGAAAAAATTCGAAGGAGAACCAATGTTATCCACGAAAGTGGCAGTGGGCCGGCCATGTAGAAAAGTCTTGGAGTGCAGGCTGTGTACAGGATGCGGAAGTGTAGGACGGTGTCCCTCCGATGTCTCTGGAAATGGGTGCATTCACCCACTTTCGAAGATGACGATCGTATTTGGTGCAAGACATTGGGGAAAGCCTATCCAGCAATGGATAAACAAAGGCTGATAATGACGATGTCTCTATTACCGGAGACCGTCTACTGTAGATAAACAATACTTAAAAAAAATCCTGTCTCGTTTTGAAGGGCGCTGTAGCTAGTGTAATTACAAGGGTAACGAGACTTAATATCCTATGTCTCAAGGCTACCTGCACAATGTGGTGCAGTGAATATCATCTCAACTAGTTCCATGTTCTCATGGATTTTGAACTTTCCAACATGTGATCGACGCGCTCGTCTCGTCGCTTCCTTGAAAAAAATAATAATTGCACAGTGGTTTACAGCTTCCCGTTATCTTGGTTTATGGCATACCTGGCATGTTGTGGAGTTATGATCGTGTTAGGTATCTTCAACCTCGACTGACTAAACTTTCTGATAATATAAATTTACCTCCATAACAGCAATGCTGTGTATCCCTTCAGCAAATGGGATCTTGTTTTATTCGTACTTAGGATCCGAGCAAGATGTACATCTGATGGTAACTACATGCTCACAACAACGTACCGTTGGTTATAGATGGTGTACACTGCACCACCACCCCTCAACAGAAATAGGATCTATAATAGTACTTACTTAGACGATCTTCAATAATAGAGATCTACCACCATCAGTCTCATCATCATCATAACCAGCAGGTAGCCGTGCACTGCAGGACGTGGGCCTCTTCCAAAGATCTCCACATCAAGCGATCCTGCGTCGCCCGCATTCACGTACCGCTGGGCAATAGGAGCCGTCATTTGTACGGGTTTATATGGAGGGATTCGGCCTGTTTCCCACCACGATGGCCCAATGTGGGTTGGTACTACCAGTCTATCCCGCCTCATTATCTATAGACATCATTCGGACGAAGACTTTAATTCACTATTAAAAAAGAAAGTGTAAAATTTCTTCATCAGCGGGTAAAGCTCACAGCTGGTTATGACCAGCCCTTATGCCCCTCTCAAGGACCTCCACGCCGATCAGTCTTGCGCCGCCCATCATCCAGCGGCGTCCTGGGTCCCAATTTTAACATAAAATTTTTTGGTAATTTCGGACATATCCACTATTAGATTTGTAGATTTTTCAACACCATTACTAACCTTTCCATCGTATACCTTCGCAAAACCCATGGATTCTTAATCGATATGTGGGACTTTGTATAGCGAGCGTTGAACTTTGACCTGCATATTATCTACTTGATGTCGATAGAGAACAAGCGCATTACAAAACCTTTCAGGATTGCATTTATCAGTTACTATTGAAAACAAATCAGGATAAACACTTCTTTATTTATTATTCTTTCACCCCCAAACAAATGCTTTGTGTAAAAATGATTACTCCCTTTTATATGTGGGTAACTTGTATAGCTTTCACACAATAGTAAGTTGTAAGGTGGGGGTCTTTTGTTTGCTTATATGGCTACAGGTCATAGAGTTTGGAATTGATTAGGGTTTCTAAAAATCGTTCGGGGTGTAAGGGATCTCAGCACAACAACTCACGGGACCCAAGCCTACCTCACCTCCTCGTGATGCACCCTGCTAATCAACAAACGAAGTTCTGACTCCCGCCAACCCTCATTAGACCAGCGTGGTGGGAAATGCCTCAACTCCCCCTATATGAACCGCTACATACGACAGAACACTATTGCTCAGTGGTACCGCAGACCATGCTGCCTGTATGTGGAGATCTTTGGGGGAGGAGGGAAGTGTCCAGTAGTAGACGTCTATCGGCTGATGATGATGATGATGACTCGGAGTATATACCACCTCTGTATGTCTGTTTCTTTTTGTTACAACTGAACACGTATTCTCATTATAATGATCAGTAATGTTTTGGAAGAAACCTGCCTGAACGATCCTTATGCTATTTACTTTGATATTACATCATTTATTACTTTAAATATTTTCTCTTCTTAGCGGGTAGAGAGAGGGGTAGTTATTTTAATGTATTAGGTGCAGCAAACATTTATTTAGACTGACGTTTTAAGTGCTAGCCTGTAAAGTGCATCGCTCGATACTGGTTACTTAATTTCATTAAAGTCGCCGTGCTTAACTAACATGGAGATACAGCTGCTTAATAATTTTGTATCACAGAGGTTACTAGTTTGGTTCTCAAGTAGGTTTTAGATTTTAAGTTGTTAGTATGTTTTTTGATTCCGGCAAATGAGTCTTGATATCAAACGGATTTAACAGCACAGCTGTATTCTTTCTGTCGGTCAACATACCAGATATAGAGTATTCTGGATGAACATACTTTACAATTTACAGATTTCTTAATAGCTTTTAATAATGATATGAATATAATCGTGAATAAGAAAACGTAATATATGCACTAAATCAAGAATTAGAATCTAGTACTAAACATACCTTCATATTTTTTCCACCGTCACCTTCTATACTTAACTATACAGTATACTTATCTTTTTAACTAATGAACTTTATATTGATAAGTTTATTTGTATATCATTACCACTCTGAGATGATGGTAATTAAGTTGGTTAAGAGAATGACTTTTTCCACACCGAAATATGAGTAGAGTTAATACTGTAACCCGCCGGAAAAATATATACATATCAACTTGAGTCGTATTTAATAAAACAAGAGAAAAACTATTTACAGTAAAAAAGATTATTTTTTTATGAAGGGGTTTATTATATCTATAACAAAAAATTGTAAATTTATATTATTTTTAATAAAAACAAACATTACACAATTTATTTCAGCGCTGGTGAGCAATCCCACTTGTAATAAATTCACGAAGTTTCAAGACTATAAATGTACGGAAGGAATATGAATGAAACGATTTTTTTTTGTAAGAGGGAAAAAAAACGAAGACACGTTTTATTTCCAAACGGAACAAGTTATGCATGAAAACTGTATCAGGCGGTTTGGGCCCATGGAGAACAAATTTCATGAATAATTTTTTCCTTTGAAAACAAATTGGGGGCGTCCTTACAGCGTTACGGGGAGAACGCGGACAAACATTATTCACAATTTACGTATTAAACAAAAACAAGCTTATGATAATACTGTAATATGTATATATTGTACTTGTTATCGTAGCTGTTATATATTGTAATACTAGCTGTTCGCCGCTCGCTTTGCTGGTTGCAATACCACCGCAACTCCTACCGGGGGTAACATTCCGTGAAACACCCTTTTTAGCTGACCTGTGCACGGCAAAAAGAATATTCCTAACAAATTTCAAGTCTCTAGACCTTACGGTTGCAGAGACATCGTGAGGAGTCTCTCTCTACATAGGTGGCTCACTGTACTTGAAGGTTGTTCTTGTATATCGGTTTCATCATTACCCTCTTTAGAAGCCTAAAGGTTCTAATGAAGGTAATGATCAGAGAGCGCTTAGGTTTCATTCAAGTTCATTAGGTTTAAGAATCCGAAGAATTGTTAAATATTGTCAACTTTTTAAAACAATATAAATACAAGAAAAGTTCAAATGAGAACTAACACTTATGAAGACAACTCTCTTATCTATCAACCCATGGCACCACAGACTGCCTGGTCATAGAGGAGACCATACAGTGGCAGGTCTCTGTTGTCGGAGACCGTCTGTATAGGTGAAACCGCAGCGCCTAATGCTGCCGCTTAACTGTAATGTATATTCATAACTTTATTCCGGTTTGAAGGGCGTTATAAGTAGTGAAACTACTGAGGTAATGTGTCAGCATCATGTCTCAAGGCGATGTGTTCAATATGGTGTTGTGTTTATCTTCCTACTTAGCTGCGCTTTGTTACGAGCTGGCGCAGTACTAGGCAACGCCCCACTCGTCTGGTGGAATAAAAGAAAAGTTGGAAATAAATATACACCTGCTATATATTTTTCTACAAATGTGGAAAAGTCATCAGCGCGAAATATCACAAGAACTACTCATGTTGATGATCCAGAGTAAGGCTTATCGCGCCGTGATAAATGGTTCCGTACTGGTGAGTGCACGGCACAAACGACACTCACCCTCACATCTGAGAGTACCTAAAATTTTTTCCAAGCGAATTAGTGCTGAGGTGTGAATTGAAGAGCTCATGACATTACTGAAAAAGTTTTTTTCATGGAGCACCGAAAACATCACGACGATATCTAAATCTAGATAAAACCTGTAGATATTGTAATATACGTTTCATTATATCCATGTTTAATTCTTATCTTACCCTCATGTACGCATTATTATTACCATATTTAGATTGTTTTTAAATGATTTACAATCTAATAGTTACTTAAACTTAATTCATCAAACTTACTTTCTGGCAAATATTGTGAATGCCCATACCAACCAAATGTAAGTTGAGTAAAGTCAACACCAAGGTATTCATATATTGATTCTATATATAAATATATAGGAGATATTCATAGAATCACGACTCATCACGAGATCTCCGAAACTATTAGAAGATCACTCAAAATTTGGTACAGACACTGCGTCTGCTATTAAGAGGTTAGGTAAGAATAGATTTTACTAAATTCCTTTCTCAAAGGGAGTTGCAGGGTGTTACGGCCAGCCAAACGGGGTGGGATATTTTATTAAAGGTGACTTAGATGACCTACTTTGTGGGAAGTCGTTTAAAGTAAAGCGAAATTCGAGGCTTTACTTATTGAAGATCTATATACTGTCTCAACTTCAAAATATCGCATCTTAAGTAACACTATACACCGGAAACATTTACAATGCTTGTTTTGCTGTGTTTGTTTTATAGAATACAATAATCTTTCTGAATTACCTAAAGTATAGGATATTAGACAATAAGTAGACGCAATAGAAACTTCGTTTCTACACAGAACAAAACTAAATACTCCTAATACTAGTGTTACAGGGGATCAAGTATCCAATGACAGGGAAGAGTCAATTATACGCAAGGACGGCTGACAAGGAGCAGATCAATTTAGCTTTATTACGTCCATTAGACACGGTACAAAGGACGAAAACGGACATTATTAATATTAAACTTGCTTCATAATAAAAGAAGCACAAAAAAAAATTTGAAGCTCCTTAGTAACATAACTAACTGTATTATACAATTTAACTGTCTCCCTGACGCAGCAGCAAACATCTTGCCTTACTATATTGCAGTTTGACTCGTTTGGTTGGTGATTAGGTTTGACTCTCAACACATTTAGTCAAGTAGATGGTGGATGGTCAGCTACCACCATCATCATTTATATCTGCCCACATAATACCACTCCTATATTCCGACTACCCAACACATGCGTGCTCAACAGCAACGGTCTCGTATTCACTTATTATCATGTGAAATTACGAAGTGTGAACTCACTGCGAATACTGTTGACACATACATATGTATATGTATATATACTACGTCAATATATATATATATATGATATACAAACACGAGCAATGATAAGATAAAGCAAATTGATAAAATAACGATACACGAACTCTCTGTTACAATATCGTTGTGCGTATCAAGTCTGAAATGAAATAGTTTGTTTACGCAGAAATAGTTGTATTATGTATAAAGGACTTAATCCTTTAAAAAAATTCTTTTATTATTGTGTGCTTAAATATATTTTATTTATATCGATATTATTATTAGAAAATCCTTATCGCTTTCTTCCGTTTCAATATCAACATCGTTTTAAATACCGCGCGCGGCAAAACGCTTGCCAAAGCTCGGCGAATATGACAATGACCTCCGAATATGGAAAGGTCTATGTTCAAAAGAGGACATCAGAAATAATGATCATCATCAGCCGATAGACCTCAACTGAACATGGGCTTCCTTCAAAAACCTCCTCACCAATCTGTGATGTACTGTCCGCCTCCAGCAGTTTGTTTGATTGATTTATTTTATTTCGGACTAACACTCCATCTCAATTTCACGTGGTGACTGGCCTTGGTTGTTGGAAGCGTGATCGCCAAGAACGCTCTGGGTTTTACGTAACAGCCAGAAGACGTCAATGTCGTTGTGGTGCCGTTAGACTGTGATAATATCTGCTGCGTAGTGTCAAGCTATTCAGAATATGTCTAAAGTAGACCCTGCTGGCAAGGGTTACAGCTTTCGCTGGGACGTGGTAAGACATAGTTCCGCATGATTCCCAACGCCTGTCCTCCCGCAGAAGCAGAGTATCATTAAGATTTCCTTCCAGTAAACCAAAAAAGAAATGGCTATGATGATACATTTTTAATATTGATTGAAATTCTAGAACCATTATTGGTAATGGTGGAGCCGTTCTCAAAGTTGGAGAAGTGCGAGGTCTGCGCAGTGAAAGTTCGATATTGAAATTTATACCTCAAAGAAATGAAAAATCAAACTGAAACGGCTCGCCCGAAACTCACCCCCACCACCAATGAAGCGGGGAAGTAACGTTAACTTTTGCTAAAGTGATTTATTTTTCTGTAGGAAATGTTTTCTGCGAGTCTCATTCCGAACTTAATATTAACTTTTATACTCGGAAGCGTTTCCAAGCAGTCGATTGGTCTTCGCCGTGATTTCTTCACTGTCCACTTCCTTTAAATAGGAACGTTACTTTCACTCCTATAACTGCATATATATCGTTTATAACAATTTGTTTTCTTTTTTAATTGTTCAAGATATTGATCTGACGCTAATGGATACGCCATCCCCGTGGGGCTAGTTAAGATAGACACAACTCTACATTGTGCTCGTCGCCTTGGGATATTAAGACTCAATCTCTCTCGGGTCCTTACTTCACGTCTGAGAATCGTGGACAACGCTAGAGTTGCTATATGGATCTGCCTCAACTAGATTCCAATAAATCTCATTACCCTAATAATTACAACACAGCGCTTTCCAAACAGAACCTCGTCAGACTGTAGAGTTTAAACATTAATGTGTTCCGGTTTGAAGGGTAGGTAAGAGTAGCTAGTTAAACTTCAAGGTGTCAGGCGCAATATGGTGTCATCTATATCCTACACCCCCCCCCCCCTCATCATCCCAAAAGAACCTAAAATAGCCATTAGCCTCTCCCCAGTGTGCCAACAAAGAGCACTAAACTTTTTTGGGCACATCATGCATTCTCCAAAGGGTTGTCTGGAGAAGGAAGTCATTTTGAGGAAACTAAAAGATATATGTGCTCAACGAAGAGCCTCTACCACTGCATATGACCGCACTCGATTGAGACTTTGTTTGTGGTCACTATCCTCAGCAGTGAGGGAGTGACGAAGAAGTAGAAGATATCACTCAAACTTGAGCCACGTTGTTATGAACACGCGTACAGTGATACGGCTGTTCATAACAACCCACTTACCATCAGGAGAACATCTCGAAGAATAAAAAAATAAGGATTTTTTTCTATAAACAAATCCTACAAAACTACCTAGTGCATATACTTAGAGCATATTAAAATAATCTTCGTGTCGTTTTTAAACCCTCGAACAAAGGGGTAGTTTTCAATTCAATGCAAGACTTTTCACAAAGTACTTTTTGATGTTTTTTCTGTACAGATGTTTCTCTTCTCTTCAATATTTTCTTTGTCTTTACTTACTTTTTGGTGTCAATATGAAAAAAAAATTCTTCAATAATGGCGTCTACCTGTTCCTAAGACGTGGTAGTAGATTTAAAAAAGTAAGCAGTGAGATTTATTTTACTTCCCCATAGAATAGCGAATACGTTTGGCACGCGCGTTGGCAATTTTGCAAGAATTACGTTACATTACAGGGGTGGCTATTTACAATTCCCGCGCCATTGTAACTTTCGCCCCCACAATAAACCTGGACGTGAGCGAGGATTTAAATGGAGTCGTTACGATGCTCGGAATCAATTTTTGGCAGAGCGTGATCACTGCGCGCCAGTTCACGATTTTACCATTTAAAAACAACCCCCACTTTCCCGGCTAAATTTGATTTAATGACTGACTGTTAGTAGAGAAACTTCCCTTCAGCAATTTACTTAATAACCCTTCTGTTTTTTTTTTTATTATTCCAAGAAGCGACGGGACGAGGGAGACGTTCATTTGATGGCAAGTGTTACGCCCGCCCATAACAACATAGTGCTGGTAAGTATGGTGAAACATTACTACATTGTGCTCGTCGCCTTCAGACAATACGTTAAATATACTAAATACAGCACCTTTCAAACCGGAACACGGTAATGTTTGCACACTTCGTTTAGCGGTAGTAATAAGCTTTGCGGTGGTACCTGTGTAAACGGTCTCCGGTAACAGAGACCTACCATTAATCCAAAGACGTACCATCAATATCTTTTTACTATAGTGTCACTCACATTTTCACTGTTAACAAATATTCAACTATACTCTCTTGATCATTAATTAGTATCAATTGAAGCTGAGGTCAAGTATTAGCTGTTCCCAAAACCTGTTATACATAAATACTCATTTCCCATAACAGTGTTTGGTGTGTTTTAGAATTAAATTGATTAAACATAATAGGCGTAATATATTGTTTGTCAAAATGAAGCAAACCTTTTATAACCCTGGACAGGGTGATGTACACTGCATCACATAGTGCTCGTGGTCTCGAGCGAAATTATCTTAAGTGGTAACTTCACTATCATCTCTATATTCTATATTCTTCATGTACAGTAATTTAAATATAGTATTGTTTAGAGGAGAAATATGTAAATGATGCAGTGGCACCTACCAAGACAGACTCCGGCAGCAGAGACCTACCATTACTCAAAAGGTGAAGGTGATCAAAAGAAGTGGAACAGAAACTAGACCGTGTACATTCTCACGCAATTCTATATCACCTGTGAATCCATGGGTCTGAGGAGCCATGGTGAAAGAATTGTCGTTCTATCTACATAGACGCAGCGACGCCTTCCCATAACATTATAGCGCTTGTTAGGATGGTTATGAAATGTTAGGTTTCGTTATCCCTAGTAATTACACTAACTACAGCGCCCTTCAAACTGGAACATAGTAATGTGTGCACTTGACTATTGAACGGTAAAAAATAGTAGTTGCGGTAACACCTACCTAGACGGTGTCCGGCAACAGACTAAGTCTAGTAGATGATTCGGTTCCCCCAATAAATTTAACCGTATAGTAAGCAGTTAAACACATGATTAAGCCAAAAGGTTATAATTTATTCAGAGACACTCCTTCTAACACTATACATATACACAAAGATGAGCAAGTTAAAGTAATAACCTCATGTTTTATATGGCGGCGGTTAAATGTGAACTTCAGCAAGTATAAACTTCTTTTACTATTATTAGAGCATAAGTTGTGATTCACAAAGCGGCAACAACTCACCCCGGGAACACGTAAAAACTATAAACTTTTACTGCGCGAGGGTAGGAACAATAGCTGGCCAGGTGCACCGGCCGTTAAGGCGCGATGAGGCCGTTACTCCGCTAACTTGGAAATAAACAAGATGCAATTACAAGCTTCCAACTTAACGTTAAACCGCCCACCAAACTGCTTTAAGATCAAAACTATTTTAACCTTCTAAAACTGCTTAAGCAAAAGATGCGACTCTCGTTACCCCAGTAATTATGTTCTTATTCAACGATGCGACCGGATATGCAGGGCGTTAACCAGATTGTAAGTAATACATCTGCCTGTAACTGCGTAGCGCTAGTAAAGATGATAGACACAGCACCAGATAGCGCTCATCGCCTTGAGATATAAGATGTTAGATCATCAAGTAATTTCACTTCCTACAGGGCCATTCAAACTGGAACACAGTAATATTTTTACTGGAAGTAGGTCTCTGTTGTCCGATCCGTCTAGGTAGGTACGACCGCAGCTGCTATCTACCTCCAAACAATAATACGCAAATATTACTTTATTCCAGTTAAAAGGAAACTGTAGCTAGTAAAATTACTGGGGTAACGAAACCTAACATTTCATGTCCTAAGGAGACGAGAACAATAGGGTTCAATGTATATTATCCTAACTAGCGCTACATTGTAACAAGCGCACCATGAACGTCCTGCTCGTGTAGTCAAAAAAAATCTGCGGAAGCTGCGCTGGTAGCTGGACGGTCTCCGACAACAGAGATCTAATATATAATGATCTGTACTAATATATACAAAATACTTGCTAAATTTAATAGGTACGAGCAGGCGCGACAGCGTGTATAATCTTATTAACTTCATAATCCTATTACAGCATCACTGATTTTTGCTTTTCACGGCGCAGTGTATATACTCTTACATATATTGAGGTACTTCATAAAAGGATATCTCGCGCTTCCGTATTAGTAAAATTAGTAAGTAAAAGTATTGTGGTGGTAAAGAAAACAGTCAGTTTATTAAATTTTCTTACTCTGGTCCGATTTGAAGGGCGCTGTAGCTAGTGTAATTACTAATGTAGCGAGACTTAACAACACAGTATACTATCCTCACTGACGGCACATCGTTTTGGGCAGGCGTATCATTACCATCAGATGAATGGTGTGGTACTTTCGTCGCTTCGTTAAAATATAAAATTAAACAGCAGGTATCCACAGAAAAAAAGAAAAAATACTGTAATTTTCACACAATTGTCTAGCGTAAGTGGATATGACCTTAAATCGTCGATGTGTGGATTTGGCTTTTTTTTATTCAATTAGGCGAAGAGACGAGTGGTGCGTTCACCTGATGGTGAGTAACATGCTTGCCCTTAACAAAGTGGCGCCAGTTAGAATGTCACACATAGCACCACACTGCGCTCGTCGGCTACAATAGTCGCTCCGGTGGTACCTACCTAGACCGACTCCGGCAACAGAGGTCTACCACCAGTCGTTATAAGTATTCTCCTTTGCATATCTTCGCTCGTAAAATGACAGCGAGATGTACTTCTACAGATTATTCTATAAATAAATTTACCGTCATTAGCCTCCCTTAAAGATTCCCACTTCGATCGGGCAGGGATTCAAATGGGGAGATTTGGGTCCTCTAACACCACCGTCGCCCAATGGGGGTTGGTGGGAGCTAGAACCGCGTTTGTTGATAAGCAGGGTGCATCACACTTGAGGCGAGCTTGGACTCCGTGATTACTCAGCGGGAACCTTAACACCTCAAAATAAATTTATACTACGAGATTATTTTTTACATAAAAATTTCGCTACAGGAAAGTTTACACGAAAACCTTAAAAAATTTGTTAGATATATATCTATATGAAGAACTCGACGGTGAGGGGGGAGGTAGGGGACGTGAGCAGTTATGGTATAAGAGGATTAAATACGATAATAGGTTCTCCACGAGGCCACACTAGGCCAGGTCAAGTAGGGCTCAGGAATAAGTGTATTGCTCTTTTGTCGTCGTCCCGTATAAAGAAACATTTATCTTTATAACTTATACTACAAAGAAGAGCAACTTATACCTAAGCTACTTTATGAAATATGTGACTAGATATGATACTTCTATTAGTATTTTTATAATTTTTTAGTACTAGAGATACGTAATAACAAATATAGAACGAGCGAAAATTAAAAATAATAATAATAACGCCCGCCCTCAACCTTTTGGGTTACCCTTCCTACCAAGGGTATCTTTTCTGGTTCATTATATACTCATATATTAAGTCCTTACATATGAAATTAGCATTTTGTCGCACTGACTGCTTTGATCTGAAATATCTCCTCTTTGGTTAACAATTCCAAATTCAAATTTATAATTTCCTTTAGCTTCTACATTTGAGTTTTGGAAACAGTCATTCATTTGTTTTTTCCTCATTAATTATTTCTTTGTCGTCGCTTATTGCCGCACAGTGGGAAACATGAAATATCGGTATATTTACGAGTACGAGCTATGGTACAATGATGAAGGGATTTTAGAAAAGTGGATACTGTACTATAATCGGAAGCGCTCGTCGCAATGGCTGAACCCTGGAGACCCAGTCAAATCCTGCAATGAACGAAAATTGACTCAGAAAAAGTTACTTATGAGTGTTTGGTGGACTGGCGCCGGTTTCGTTCACTGCAGCTTTCTAAAATCTGTTCAAACGATTGCGGCAGATATCTATTGTCAGCAACTGCAGACCATGAAGGAAGAACTAGCTGCTAAACAACCGAGATTAGTCAATCGCTCTAGACCACTGCTGCTTCACGAAAAGGCAACACCACCACCACCACCACAAACTGCACAACAAACAACCACTAAGTTAGATGAGCTACAATTGGAATATCTGTGACATTCACCGTACTCCCTGGACCTTGCCCCAACAGATTACCATTTTTTCCGGAATTTGGACAACTTCTTACAAGGAAAAAATTTTTAATTCCTATGCGGCAGTCCAAACCGCCTTCAAAGAGTTTATTAATTCTCGCCCCCGTGGTTTATTTCACTAAAGGGATCAATGCACTACCTATGAGATGACAGAAGTGCATAGATAACAACGCGGTGCATACTTTGATTAATTAAATATATTTTACAAAAAAAAATTAACTTTAATTCCTCCCGTACCAAACGCCGATTTCATATGTAAGTACCTAATATTTAGTATAATATATAGTATTAATAAAGTAATGCGTAAGTAATTAATACATGTTTAATTACCTAGTCCGGCCAAAGTTCTGTTACAAATGAAATTGCATTTATTTAAAGAAGCAATATTATATTAAAATTTATGTCTAACTATTTATTAGTCTCAGCAAAAAATTAAAAAAAACAATATTCCATTCGAAAAGGCCACGTTTGGACTTTATACAGGCCTTCAGTCTGTTTGTCCACGTATCACGAATCTATGGATTTACGCACTGTCTCCAAGGGATACTTCGACCACCGCCACTCCTCGCTGCTTGCTCCAAAGATTTTCTAAGTAGACTCAATATCGCCCTGTCGTTTAGAGCAGCAGCAGGCCATGTCCTCTAAAACTGACCATAATGTGAAGTCTAAAAGATTAAGGTCTCGACTAAAAGAACGCCAGTCTTCAGCTCTTGTAAAGTCCGGAACGTTGGTTTCAAGCCAGGCTTGGATAGTTCGTGCCTCGTAACCAGATGCAGAGTCCTGCTGGAAAGTCCACGGTATATTTTTAAAAAGCGTATTGCTGAGAAGTTTCTTGATACACTTTGGCTGAAGTTTTCACTACTTTTTCACAAAAATGTAGTTTTGTGACTCCCTGATAAGACACGCCCCACCAAACCAACACTGACACAGGATGATGACCATGACCACGTTGAAAGTTTTTGTGTAAAAGTATTTATGGCCATACTAGTTATTTATTTATCCTTTGTTTTAGTTCAATGAAACGACGGCGCGGGCAGAACGTTCACCTGATGGCGTTAGTTAGAATGGTATACACTGCACCACATTGTGCTTATCTCTATGAGACATTAGGTGTAGTCTCGTTACTCCAGTACCTTCACTAGCTACAGCACCTCTTAAACCGGAACACTGTAATATTTACACATTACTGTTTGGCGATAGAAATAGAGTTGTTTATCCATGTTTTACTTTGTTATACTCTTATTAATATATTTTAAATCCAGTAATTACTGAAAAATGTTTACTTTTTAAAAAAATATCTTTTTAATATGTTTGTAAAGTATATTACTTAATATTAACTTAAAATATTATTTAAATAAAACTTAATGTTGTAAAGCGATGTTACTAAGGCAAATGTACTGTACTAGAGTCTAATGAAAATTACCATCTTCAGGACATAGTTAAGTGTCAAGGAAATAAGCGCAATGCTGCTCTGTCTATACCAGTGGCTGCCAACCTTTTGTATGAGCACCCGTCCTCTGATAATTTCATACCTATTCCTAAAAATTAATATCGTTTCTCTTAAGCTCGTTGTCATTTTTAACTTTAAAATACCGTCTGTTATCCACCACCATAATAAGCACTGGTGGTAGGTCTCTGTTGCTGGAGATTATCTAGGAAGACACCATCACGGCGCTTGTTTGAGCCGGCAAACAGTATTTAAAAATCCTTACTGTGTCCCGGTTTAAAGGACGCTATAGCTGGTGTAACGAAACTCAACACCTTACGTGTCAGTCGAAGAGCACAATGTGGTGCAGTACATATCATCCTAAATAGCCACGTTGTTATGGGCAGGCGTATCACTTAACATCAGCTGAGCGTCCCGCTCGTCACGTCGCTTGGGTGATTAAAAAAAAAGTAAAATTATAAGCTACATATTCTAGACATGATACATTATAATAACGTTAAGTTATTTGTTTTAAGTTCACAGTATTTCCGTCAATATTAATCAACATCAGCCGACAGACGTCCGCGGCTGGACATAGACCCAAAGATATCATATCATTTAATTGTCATATCATTATTAATATTATTTATAAATACCCCTAATTGAACCCTGCGTGCACCTAGGGGTGTACGAGCCCCAGGTTGGTAACAAAATGTTCGAGTATATTTTTGTTACAGTGGCTGCCGCACAAGGTTATTTATTTATTAAGGCTTATCAACATAATTACATGATTGGTTTCATGGCTTAACATTAAAAATTAAGTTAAAAATAGCAACAAGTACGTACACTTAAAGATAAACACATCGTGCGTTAAGTATCTGCGCATAAACACTAACTATAAAAACAAATTAGACTATACAGGAATTCTAAACTAGAGAACAAGAAAAATATTTTAAGTTAAGTTAAGCTCTAAATTAAACTAGTTATGTAAGGACTAGATATTGACTACTTTGACAACGTTGACAAAAAAAAATGGTTGTATGATCATGATCACGTGTATGATATGGCAAACAAAATACTAGACGTCTGCAGCTGTGCTGGGATTCAGTGCCCCGACGGTGTTGGTAATTTATCGTGATGTATATCGATGGAGCTACCTTTGTTTGTGAAATACTGCAGCAGTCTGCACAACCTCGGAACCGAGGGATGATGGCCCAAATTTGATTTATACGTTCTGTGAGTGAGGGTGGATCTTGGGTGGCGTGGCGCGCCAGTCGGGACATCAAAGGAAAAAGGACTAAGCAGATCGGAATTATCCGATAAATTGTTGAATAGCTTGTATAGAAATAACATGTCCTGTGACGTGCGCCGGTCGGATAACTTAACTTCACAAGGTGAAGAACTCTAAGTCGGTCGGAGTACGGAACCCTTTTATTTGGTCCATCAAAATAGAAATAAGCGAATCGTATTTGTATAGACTCGATACGGTCTTTGTGAACCTGATAATTTGGGTTCCACACCACTGAGCAATATTCAAGTTCATGTCCAATTTTAGTGTTCAAGTTTTATAACATGATTTTCCCTTCTTTCGGGGTGACTTTTTGTTGGCGATTTTGTCAGACCCTACAGTCCACTTTGTGGCACCACTGCTGGTACTGGAAACCTTTCATACGGAGAAGCAATCAATACTAACCAAATACAGTTCTAGCGAACGTTATATATACATGAGTTATTTTTTTTTCGAAGGAAGCAACGAGAGTAGCGGTACGTTCACCTGATAGTGAGTGATACACACTGTGAATGTTGCTTTGAAATATAAGATGTTGAGTCTCGCCGAGTACTTTCACTAGGTTCAGCGACATAGTTTCAGGAACATAGTAACGTTTGCATACTACAGTTTGTCGGCTGCATAGCGCGCTGTGGCGGTACTTAGACAGTCTCCGGAAACAGAAGCCTGCCACTGTATGGCCACCCGTGTGACCAGTGTGCCTGAGGGATCAATGGTTGATAGGTAATGAGTTGCCCCCAAGAGAAGTAGGTTCTCTCTAACCTGCCTCGACGATCCCCGGCAATAAAGACCTGTTACCAGTCTCGTTCCTGATGATATTTTCGTTCACCGGAAGCCTGACATCAGTGGGACTCATGCCCACGCTTCTACGAGTTATATAGCGCTTATTTCCCACGCATATAACCGTACTTAGTACGTACATTGGAAGCACCTTTATCTAGAAAGAAATGATAAAGGAAAAATATCATTATTTTGTATCACAGACTTAATATTTATTATTAATCTCATATGAAGTATAGAAGAATTTACTTTTTATTGAATATTAATAAAATAAAAGAAACTGTAGCGACTTTACAAATATTTGTAGATAAACACAAAAGTATTAACAAGTCTACTAAGTTCACTCTCTTTTAAATTGAAAGTAAAGTGGTTACATAATAATTCGTTTGTGATACAAAATGATGAAGCGGTGAATGCACTGGTTGGTGATATGGTTTTTCTAACCTGCTTACTACCGTCGTATGGTAAATCTTCCGCCAGGGTCGCATTCATGTGTTGTGCCAGTCAATATATTGAGACGGAGCATTGGGAAGCTTGCTTCATCGCGGCGTTGTTATTATTATTAGTATCATCATCAGCCGATAGATGTCCACTGTTGGACGTAGGCCTCCCCCAAATATATTCACACTGATTTGTCCCGCGTTGCTCGCATCCGGTGGGTTCTAGCGATTCTTACCAGATCTTCGGGCCACCTTGTTGAAGGCCTCCCAACACTAAGGCCACCGGTAGGCGGGCGCCACTCAAGGTACTATTATTAGTATGATTAACTGAAATTAATATGTAAACCAATGCAATAAAAAAAAACACACCCACAGACACACAGACATACACGATATTATTAGCGCTAAGGCTGTCTGCAGAAAATCAGGGTAAAAGCTTTGTGACAGTTTGTATGAATAATATGTGATGATTTTACGTCGTCCGCCATCTTGTGTTGAAGGCGTCAGCTGCGGAAGTTAATTTAGATATATATATATATATACTATAGTTACTTCCACACTAATACTAAAGACATATATGTATATATATTACAGTTAGACATATATATTTATCACATATATAATATGTGATAAATAATATGCGTTATTTTTGTTAAAAATTCCTCCTTACCTACTAGTACATCTTCCTACTTCCTGGGATGACTGGCAGACAATTCCCATAGACATCAAGTCCATCTAATATAACCTAATTTTAGATTGTTATTATTCTAAGCTACAAGAGTTTTAACAATGATAATATCTTAATAGAATTTTCTTTAATATAATGTAATAGTAATTAAAATACTCATATCTCGTATATTATTGAAGTATATTTATGTTAGTATACATTTTTTTCGACAACAAGCGGGACGTAGATCTGGTGGTAAGTACGTCTGCTTATTATAAAATAGATCTAATTAGGATGACATACACAACTCCACATTGTGCTGTTCGCTATGAGACATAAGATCTCTCAATAATTTCATTCACTACTCACGCCCTCGGAACCGGAACACAATATTGTCTGGCGGAGCTACTACTGTTCATACCTGGATAGTCTCCGGCGGCAGATGGTAACCATTAATGAAACAGAGTTAATAAAGCCTTATATAATATAGAATATCTGTGAAAAGATAATTTCTAAATAATAATAACGAGTTCTCCATTTTCAATATAACATAGTCTAGACTGTGTCATTAACTTTGAGACCGTCTACTTCATACAAATGTATGAAAGGGATTTATTCAATATTCAAGAAACGCATGTAATCTTTGAAGGTCTGAATATTATTAAAGTTGTATGAAATATATTGTTAGTGTAAAAAAGTCGACCATAGATATATTGTTATAGATTAAAAATTTATTAACCATAGACAATCGTACCATAGATTTGAATAGATCTTCTAGAAGACGTCGTTAGGGATAAAACTAATTTGATGATGAAAAGTAGGAAAGCACTACTGATGGTAGGTCTCTGTTGCCGGAGATCGTCTAGATGGAAACCACCGCAGTAGCTATTTCTGCCGTCAAACAGGAGTGTGCAAACATTACTGTGTTCGGGTTTGAATGGCGCTGCAACCAGTGTAATTACTGCGGTAACGAGACTTAACATCTTATGTCTCAAGGCGACAGACGCAATGTGGTGCAGTGTGTAACATCCCAACTAGCGCCACATTGTTACGGACAGACGCATCACTTACCATCAGGTGAACCTCCCGCTCGACTATTCGCTTAATGAAAAAAGAAACAGATTTAGAAAAGAAACAGAACTAAAGTTAAAAAGTTAGGCTTCAAAAGGTAAAACTTGTCTACAGTCATTATAAGTGTACTTGGTGATTGCCCTGTAGTCTGGAGCGATTAAGAATAGGTCTAAGGTAGGCCTTGCCTGTCGTAGAAGTCGACTAAAAGGATTTTCAGGTTCGAAGGCGTTCACGATAAACGACAAGAACGAGGTGGTCTAGTGCTTGTCGTACCGAAGCGAAGGTGCCAAGGGCGACTGTATCCTTCCCTAGGACGTGCTTTGGGCGTAATGCCAGGGAGGCACCGGTGCGTTATGTAGGAGATCCCAGGACTTCAAGCAACATACTGAAAATGACAACCGATGGGAATTTAGTGGGTAAAAATCCCACATAACTTTGCCTTCTCCCCAGAAGCAGAGTATCATTTTAGAAGATTTCCTCCTTTATAACAAAAACTAGGGTTAACATTCGATCTCGATCCCTCGTAAATGGTGGATGGCCCTGGTTGTTGGAAGCACGAGCGCCAAGAACGCTTTGGTTTTCATATGACAACTGAAACACAGAAATGTCCTTGTGGTGCTGTTAGGATGTGATAATATCTGGCGTGTAGTATCAGGATATAAAGAATAGGAGGAAGTAAGTCCTGCCTGTCATAGAAGATTACTAAACAAGTCCTCAGGTCCGCAGCCATTAAAAGTTGGCGTTCATTGCTCACAGAGGTCAGGGTGGACAACGGATCCGAAGTGATCACGTATTTGTCGGTGATGGTGCCAGAGAAAGGTTACAGCATTCATGGACATGATTACAAGTAGTTCGGTAAACAATACCAGGGGCTTCCGCATGCACTGAATACTACCACCAACGGAGTTTTAGTGAGTAAAAGCATCTTAACCTTGTCTTCCCCCCAGAAACAGCATACAAAAAAATGTGTGCTTGGTGGAAATCTGTATGCTACTCACATCGTCTCCAGAAAATCTATTTCCTCTTCCTGTATATATATATATATATATATATACTTTCTGTACTTCACGCCGAGGGTTGGAATAAACCGTCCTCCCTCTTCTTTGAGTTTTTATTATTATAAGAGTATATACTTTTTTCATTACTGTGCGATATAAAGTTATCCAAACATTAAGGGTACTCGGAATTCAAGATAGATTTTGCGGATAATTCGCTGATCATCAAAGAATTTTCATTAGACCTAATTCGATCTCGTCTTGATGCGTAGCGGAGTCGGTTCTGGTATTCCGAAATGCGAGAATTTCTTAAGAGAAAACGGTAGAGCAATTCAATGTACTTACAGGGAGGGGTCCTTTACTTGAACTGTGAATTTAATATATACTAAGAACCGTCAATGTGCTGACAACTGTCTTATTAAACTTCTCTATTTCCCCAGAAATAGCCCAATCCCCCCACCTCTAATAGACCCCCACAAACGAAGGTCGCGAAAGCCGCTGGATGCGGACAACTCAGAATCTATCTACGTGGATATCTTTGGGAGAAGCCTGTCCAGCAGTGGACGTCAATCGGCTGATGCTTACAGATTGTAGCACAGAGATCTGATGCAGCTTCAATCTTGATAAGATTTTTTATACGCTTACTTGCAATCGATTGCCTTGCAACTGGTTTGCTGACGGTAGGTATGTGTTACCGGAGACCATCGAGGTAGGTACCACTGCAGCACCTATTTCTGAGGATTACTGAATAAGTGCAATTAATGGAGCAATGAGAATCATACTATGATGTACGTCATCATAACTAGGGCCACGGCTTATCACTGACCATCAGGTGAACGTCCCGCTCGTTGTCGGTTATATGAATAAAAAAAAACTGAGATTTGTTCATACTTTGTATCGTAGAATTTGCTATATCGATCTAATATTAAATATTTAAAAAAAACCGTTCCGCTGAACACTCCCCTTTTTAACCGGCGGTTAACAAACGTGCTTTCGAATAAAGGCTTCGCATAACATTCTCATGTTTATGCGGAATCAATGCGAATAAACGTACCAATAAATCTGAACAAAGTCTGCTGCAATCAAGCATGGGTGCGCAAAATGTATGCGCATATATTCCTATTACTGTAACACCCCCTCGCACACCCCCATTTCTCCTTCGATCTCCTCCTACCATTCAATAACACATCGATAATATAACGTTATCCATTTTCATCTATCTCAAGTACTGTACTGAAAACTAAAATTTAACCAGAGACAAAAAATTATAACTTGTTTTTTTTTTACTAATCTTGATGCTTTTATTTAGTAACATTTGGTTCGTAATTTAGATAGGTTTTATATATTTTATTAAGCGATTTTTATAAAAAAAAATTAGTTTGTAGATGGTGAAGCGAGCTCGTCTGCGATAGTCTATCTCACAAATGTTGACCGCCAGGACTTATTAAAACCTTAATGATAAATAATATCGGTCTTTGTGGCTTGTGCTTCAAACAATAATAAAAAAAAGTTACATTAGTATGTACAGTTAACTTTGATGTCGTAAAAATCTAGGTTATTTGATGATGACACCCCATCTTTATAGTTAATAGATTTTTATGAAAGCACTACACTACACCGCGGTCTGGTTTCCTTCCACGTAATGAATCATTAAACTAATATAATAACACTACATTTTTCAGGTGAGAGGAGGATGAGGGAATAATAAAGTACGGTCTGTCCACAGCGGCTCCGCGACGGTACTGGACTGGACTGGTGCTGGACACACGCCACAATAACAAACTCACCAACCGTCACAAACTAACCTTCACCACAACACCTGTTTACTATAACGCGATCTGATTAAAGCGTAAAGTTACATTAATTTAACTAACTTTTTTTTTTCAGGCGATCCCCCATTCGAACAAGTTTTCCCCCAAAACTATTTTCGTAACGGAAACGAATGGTCAGCGAAGCCTAGAATAATAGCCGTGGGGGAAGGAAAAAGTTCAACTCGGCAGGTGTAACAAAGAGGTTCGTTAGCGCGGAGGCGCCAAGTTACCAGCCAAACGCGAAATTTCCCCGAAATCCAGTTAACTATTAACGACCTATTTAGCTCCTACCTTTTTTTAAATATAAATTATCGAATATTCTAAGGTTCTTCTAAAAAAAATAGTACTAATTCACAGTTGACTTCCTTTTCAGCGACTCCCTCGAATCGCTGAAAGATCAGTAGAACATACATATATTATCAGTCGATCTCTACATTGACCATTTAGGAATTTTTTATATGGAAGGATTTGGGCCATTTCCCACCACGTTGGCCCTATATGGTTTAGTGGAAGCCTGAGCCTCGTTTGTTGATTAACAGGGTGCACCACGAGCAGAGATGACTTAGACCTGTAAGTTCTTGTGCGGGTACCATTATATTTATATCCACCTGATAACCAGACGAACAGCAAGTCTCTTTATGTTGTGGATATCCCCAGTTTGTGTCAAAGGAGATTCAGCTCCTCGTTTTTCATGTGAACAGCAAAAGAGTAGAATAACTTGCCAGCGTCAGTGTTCCCGCACAAATACGAGAGTGTCTTCAAGAAATGAGTAACAAGACTGTTACTAAGTTAGTGTGCCTTAACACTGCAGACCACATAGATGACATTACCACTTAACATCAAGTGGGAATGTCATTGAGCGCTGACCTTGTCGATATAAAAAAAGAAACATTTATGAAGCGTTTTTAGAAGAACTGCATCTAGTCTACATATAACATCTAGGACATGTGTAGAGAGGGTCCGTTTATGAGTTCTCGATCATGTCGTTATGTTAAAAGGCAGCATCGCCATCAGGTTGTGCTCATTACGACGTTTGAAGTATAAAAAAGGTATCACCAACAGAGTCGTTTCTCATCATTTATTACCAATTATCCGGAAAGCCATGAAAATGGAGACTTAGGAATCATTTTTATACTCAGGTCCGTTCGTAAAGTTCGAGGGAAAAGGCGGACTGAATCGTGTTTTACTTCTCAATAAAAATACAGATGGTTCATTACCACCCCCATTGCAATAGCGGCCGCGTAATGAGGCGGGATAACAAGATCACTCCCACGTTTAATTCTATAGACTTCCCTCCGGTTTCATATTCTCCACACAGACATTTTTATATTCAACGGATTAAAAGCTCTGAATAAATGTTTAACATTATTAAGACTTTTCAAACCAACAAATAGATATTTATATATATATATATATATATATATATATATATAATAAAAATGGGTTTTGTTTATCTGCCAACCACGCGAATACTAGTGAACGTGTTGACATAAGAACATGGCCATTCGACGCGGAATATTTTGTAGATGGTGATAAGCTATTTATTTTTTGATTTCATAAATAAATCTTTCATTGTTTTATTTCTAATTAAGATATATAAATATTTTCTTTCGTTATTTATACGGTTGCTATAGAAACTCATTTGCAACTGCGGCTACGGGTGCTCTCCACGAATATTTCATAGAAATTGCAAGTCTATTTTTATATAACGGCCAGCAAAGTGGGCGGGAACAGGTAGTGTTATATAAGTATATATATGTCAATATATATTTTGTTACACTAAAGAAGTTCTTCAGTTCAATTCCCAAGCTATATATTGTGAAGTTTGATTGCTAGTAGGTTTTCTTAAAACAAGTCTAGCGACCGCCGCCATCTTGGAAATTTGCCGCCATTACAGCATTGCTGTGCTCCGGCTGTCAATGTGTGAGAGTTGGAGTAACCTAGGCGGGAATGTTCGATCACATATTATCACTGGAAACTATGTGAAATTGAAGTAGATATGAAAACAAATAGTAAATATTTAAAAAAAAATTACAAGAAATGAAATATCTAGAATGTTACTGACATTCTTTCAACCGTTTAATAGATTTTTCTTACTTAAGACGAAGGACAAATTCGCTATTTTTTCTGTTTATTGTAAAACCTTACAGCGAGATATACAAAAGGCGTTCTTAATGATTGTTGGCATTCTGTACCAATCAAGCTTCGGTGAAAGGAGATGTTGTGGTAGGTGGTAACGTGTTAACTTAAACTATATTAATAATAAAGTATACACATGCATATAAATAGTACAAACATATATATAAATAAATATACACATCTATATATTTAGAAGTTAAATAGCAAGAAAACCAATAAATGTAACCTAATGTGATAGACTGACACACCGAGCCATATACATATACATATACATATACATATACATATACATATACATATACATATACATATACATATACATATACATATACATATACATATACATATACATATACATATACATATACATGCTTTCAATTTAGTACACCCTCTTTCTTGTGACGTGGTTGAAACGAAATTGCCTACATCGGTACTTTCTTAAAATTTTCATTCAGTACAAGGTTATTCTTAGATTTGTTCTTGGGTCTCAACATGAAGGCAGGAATTGGGTCGTTCTATAGGACCCAAGGGTTACGATGAATTCAAGTAATTCGGTGGCTGATATTTACGATTATTTGGGAGGGTCTATTGTGCAAAGTAAGCATTGGAAAGCCGTCTCTAACAAGAATTACATTGACAACCAAACTTAAGGTAAGTATTATTGATGTATCGAATGTTCCTATTTCTTTATTATCGTATTATTTATATACATCATCACTGTCTGTCTACCACCAATGACGCTTATGTAAACCGTGAACGGACACGTGTCCAGCAGTGGGCATGCATCGGTTATTATTGACGATTGTACATCAGTATATATAAATCTTATTGGTACGCGGTTTATCTCTCGAAGTTGATTTCAATGGAAGATTCAAAAATAAAATATAAAAATCTTACGACATACGAAAGTAGTACAAATTGTAATTATAGCTCTATGTGATTTCTGTTGAAAGGTTGAAATTATAAGGTTCTATTTACCAACTGCTTGTTGGTAACATAAAAGTTCATAGTATTGTTAAATATATATATATATATATACATAATATTAAATGTAATGTAAACTGCACACTCTTAACCTACTTTTGCTTTTGCTTTTAGAGTGTAAAAACTTCCCTCTTTACAGGGAGCAAAATGCGGAACCCTATTTACGTTAAAGAAGACTAAATGAGCTTAATTTATTTTCCAGGAGAGCACAGTCGGAGTAGTCTGTGATCAGACGATGTTCGCAAGTCAATTTCTTGAAAGCACTTAACCTATAAACATCTAGGAACAGGTTTATTGCTCAAATCAAAATATTGAAGCAAATACTTTAGTAAATGCTTATATTGAATAAGTTATTTCAAGGAGTAATTTTTTTATTGATCCTGTCATTCAAAATCACTTGAATAATGATAATGATAGTCTATGATTTTCTAATTAATTATCTGTCTATGATATCTTCTTACTAACAAATGGTTATTTAATCTTAATGTCTGTAAACAATGAGTTAGTATATTGATATATTAAATGCTGCTGTATGTAATAATTAAATATATATATACGTTTGTATATGTATATTAAAAACAAACGGTCCACTGAATGTTCCTTCGAAAATTCAATACCTTCCACAAGGGTAGAGTCGAACCAATTTATCCACTACGATAAACTATTGTAGTATTGGTGGTGGCTCTTGTTAAATGTAGAATGTTTCATCAGCACAAAATCAGTGGGATTCGAACCCACCTCTCGGTGTTCTATAGTATGAACTATCACCGCTCTGCATCTTCCGTCTTCTCTGATTATATACAGAAGGGTGTAACAGTTAATTCTTTCCAGGTAAACGCGCGGTGTAAATATCTACCTCGCAGTGCAGTGAAAGTAAGCGAGCTAATTTCCTTTTAGCGAAGATCTGCAGCAATTTCTCTGAATATTTCCTTTAAAATTTCCCCCGAGTACGGTTCACAACGTTGAAAACTTACTACAAACACGAAAAAATATTCTTGAGATTTACATTTTTTTACTGTTATCCTTCCTCGCTAATGAAATAACTTGTAATATATTAAAACTATTGTTCCTTTCCCTTATTGTTATTTGATCTATGTGAAGATCTATGGGGGAGGCCTACGCCCAGCAGTGGACGTCTATCGGCTGATGATGATGATAATAATTGTTCCTTTTCTTAGTACTATTTTATAGGAACCGAGCAAGGTGTTGAAATGAAAGAAAATAACACATCTTCATAAACACCAATTAGAAGATCTACACCACATTATCTGAGGTGTTGAAAGCAATGTTAGACATCAGTGATGTTTGTCATCATCAGCGGATAGACGTCCACTGCTGGACATCGTGTAGGGATTCATATAGAGGAATCCGAGCGATTTCCCGACAATCCTGGCTTAATGCGGGTTGGTGGAAGCCAGAGCCACGATTGTTGATTAGCCGGGTGCTCCACGAGCGGGTGAGGTTGCCTTAGTTCACGTGAGTTGTCGTGCGGCAACCCTTACACTCCTTGTAGTGATGTTATTAAACATGAATACAGTACATACTCCAACATTACTATTTAACAGTAGTGATCAATGTTGCTATAGTACTTGAGTAATTAGAGTACATTAAACTTACATATTAAATGCGATATGCATTTGGTATAATGTATAACAATACACGAACTCTATCAGTGCGCTTACAGATCAAGGCGACGTCTCTGCGATCAAAGCCTTTACATTTGCATTCAACTGACGGCAATAGTCCTCTGATGCGGGGCTTCATCGCCCCACCATTGTTCCTCATGCACAATCACTTCCATATTCCAATTCCAATGAAACGTAATATGAAATTCTGTATGATAAAATACAACTGATTGTTAAACATACATGTTAACACGATTTCTATCATACAAAGCTACTGTCTGCAAAACCTCAATATTAAACATTTATAACATTAATTTACTATTTAGTAGTACTTCATCGTCATCATCCATCATTCCAGCCAATCGTTGAGCATGTCTTTTAAAATCTTTACTATCAAGCAGTAATGTGATAAACATGACTATATTCCGATCTTAATTGCGTTATAATTAGTAAAGTGATTTCAGTTAAATCCATCACACTACCACATTGTAGTCTCCATTATGATCATCTTGAAACAGTCTTCAATGTCATCACCAAACTGTCTTCATAACAGCACTGTTCCTTTTAGTAATGCATAAGAGAATAAAAGTAACCTGAACTAGTACACTTCACTATCTACAACCCTTTTATCATTTAACATCATGGAAAATATTAGGTGATTTATTATATTTTTAATAAATACATATGTATGTAAGAGATTTCCACCTAGATCCTCATCACGACATCTGTAAAGGTATAAGGTCTACAGACTTGAATTTCGTTAGGAATAATTATTAAGCCGTGTTGGTCAGCTGAGAACGGATTTTAGAAAATACCTTCCCCAAACGGAAATACGGGGGTGTTACGGCCAGCAAAGCGGGCTGGGAACAGCTGGTATATTAATATATACAATCGGAACATATATATATATATAACAGATAGGAATACCTGAGAGTTGAATTAGCTTTCTGAATGTGATCGGCAAATTTCAGTTTGGAGATGGCACCTAATGATGATCATGAACAGATATATTTGTCTGTCTGTGTGAATTCACGAAGACTGCGACAATGACAATATAAAATAAAGATTGTTATATAGAAAAGATAGTTATCTGTATTATGTCACACTACTGCATTAAGCTATCCTATAAATAGAGATATATGTATATGTGAGTCAGACTAGTCTTTCTATACAAGCAAATTTTATAGAAGATCTCCCTTGCCAGAGACTGTTTAGGTAGATACCGCTGCAGCTCATATTTCTGCTGATAAACAGTAGTGTGCAGACATTCCTTCGTTCCGGTTAGAAGGGCTCTGAAGCTAGTGAAATTACTAACGTAAAGGGCCTCAACTATAGCTCATAGCGCCGACTTCAATATGATGCTGTGTATATCATACTAACTAACGCCACATTTTAACGAGCAGGCGTATCACTTACCAACAAGCGAACTACTCAGTAGTCTAGTAACTTAACCATCATTAGCCTAAATTATCTCATGAGAGATTACGGCTAAACATTAGACTGATGTAGATAGATATGTGTGCACCGACGAGCACCATTTTTGTGGTTTGTTAATAAAAAAAAAGATTGGTTTATTAAAGTTTTTACATTTTACAACAGCACAAGAAACACCTGCTGCAGACATTAGCGAGCCAATTATCGTCCTCTCGGCAGAACGAGCCCGACAGTTCAATTATAAAGTCGAGATGACCTGCTGCTGCGATTTCTGTTCCTGATAGGACGTTTGCAAACGAGAAATACAAAAATTTTTAAGTCCTATGTAAATATTCGAATCGCAGTCAAATAAAATTGTTACAACGCAGTGTTACATTACATGTCGTTATTATTGAAACCATCATCATAGTTATCATCTCCTCAATATATAATATAGACTATATTCAGCTTCCAATAGATTTGCAGCTCGTCTGGTCTGATGCCACTCTTATCCTACGGTCTTCAACAGGTCGCTGCTTTTTCATGTGGTCTTAGCAACCTGCTCTAACCTGGTTGTCGTCATTCCAGGACCACATTCACCTACCAGTATTCAGTAGCAGATAATAACGCGTTCATCGTATATGGTTAAGTTAAAAGCTTAATTCGGCGTGTCCATAAAAGTGGATATAATATAAAAACCGTTTTGTATTTATTGTGTATTTCAGTCAGAAACTATTCAGTTTCCTTTGTGCCCAATTTGTGGAGGGTGGAGACTCTTCACCTCCTTGTATGAACGTATACCGCTGCAGCCACAATGCCAGAAATACTCTCAACGTGATGACCTACAATTCTCATCTACTTACTTTCTACTTCTACACAGATGATAGTCTGAAATTACCTCTTGACTGTCCCTCTGAAGTCTTCCTCTAGAACATTGTTTACAGATTACCGACAATTAAGAAACTGTAAATCAACAGCGACGTATTTAATGATATCCTCTTTTTCTAATAATCCAAAATAAACTAAATCTCCTCCTTCGAATCTCTATTAACGACGGCCCCTGGTGCCCGGCGATGCGGCCAGGGGGGGACCGATCGATGTGGGAATCTTTAGGGCAGGCCTATGTCCATCAGTGGACGTCTATCGGCTGATGATGATAATGTTATGGTAATATTAAGTTATGTATATAGATTGAAAGGGTTTATCTCCGTGATGATATCTTGATGGAAATGTTTAAAAATTCCACATAGGACACCCTTTAGTTGTGGGGCCAAAAGAAAAGTCATACCGGACCTGTATCCGCTAAAACTCCACGGTTTTTTTTATGAAGAATTTTGCGCCCCTAGTTTTTTTTTAACTATAGCATCTTCATCGGACTCAAGGGTTCCAGATCTCGTATACGTGAATTGAATAAACCCCATGGTACCTACCTGAATGGTCTCGACGGAATTCGTCACAACGCATCTTAATCTAAAGACTAATGATGTTCAAAATGAAGAGTTCACTGATAATGGAAACTGGTACGTGAAATATGTTAGTGCTAGATCTTAGGTGTTTATAGCTGGAGCGAGGAAATGTTGCTGTAGCACCGGTTAGAGAATATTAAGTCGTAAGTCGTCGTCGTCGTAGTCGGATAGAAAACATTAAATATTCACCAATTATTTGGCACCAGAATCGAATCTGTAACCTTGCTGTTGTATGGTAAGGGATTAACCTGATTAACTGCTACTGGTGGTAGATCCATGTTTTCAGAGACAGTTTATCTAGATACCATCGCATCTCCCATTTCTGATGACATATAGTGAAATTACTAAGGCAAAGAGACTTTCAATCTTATGTCTCAAAGCCAGCACAATGTCGTGTAGTGTATATAATCCTAACTCCAGGTTATTATAAGTTTATCCTCATGAGAACATCTCTCTCATCTCATCACTTCGGAGAGTAAATAAAGCAGGGAAATTGTGAGCATTTAACAGTGTTAATATATTTTAATACTAAATCCAGTGGTTTTAGTGTATATTCCCGAAGGTATTAGCTTACACTGCTCTGTGACGTGCCTACTCAGGGAACAGACACAAAGAGCTGGTTCACATAGTTGAAGCCTTGCGTATGCATTACAACCGGCGCAGTGAAAATATACATAAAAAGCAGTATATAACATGAGCTACATACTATTAAATATATTCTATAGATTTATATTCTTTACAGTATTGATGAGCTGCGATGCTGGTGGTAATCCGTTATCAGAGGCCGTGGGGTTTGATTCAAGTACTTACACTACCACTGAAGAGGTTTTAGGTAACTTTATTTTAATCAACGCAGCGATGAGAAGAGACGTTCATATAATGGTAAGTTATACGCCTGCTCATAACACACAGTAATTTTTCCACGTTTGGCGGCAGAAGTAGGGACTGCTGTAATACCTGGACGGCCTGCAGCAACAGAGACCCACCACCAATAATTCACATAGAAAACTGCCTTAAAGTTTCCAATACGTGACTGTCTAAGTACCGAGGAGTTTGCTATCTCACCCTCGAGAATTCAAAGTTAAGTTCCTCAAAGAAATTACTGCGGAACATTAATCCATACCCCCGTGGAATTAAACAAGCTTAACGTTTCAAGTTGTTTGTATTACTTGAAACAAACTGATGGTCATTTCCCCTCGTCCACGACAGTTCAAATACCACATAAACTTCTCTACCACTGTCTGACAAACAATAACATGGAGTGAAACCGACGAAAGGATATAGCAAGGGAAGTAGGAATCCTTGACAAAACATAGACTTATCACAGCAGGGTAGTTTTCAACACTATAGAAGGAACAGCTCTGGATTTAAGTGAGGTTCTGGTGCCATACATCGAAGCTGCCGAAATGTATCCGGAGATCCTGCATGATATGGGATCACAGTTGAACTGTACCCTGTTTGATTTAAAAATTACATGCTTCTGTATGGAAAGGATTTAAAAGAAGAATACATGAAAACATTTCTATATCCTCTTACAATGGGGGATCAGGGTGAGATAAAATCACACAAGAGAATTAACTATTTTATAGTGAGGGGCGCACACAATAACATCAGTAACGTGTTCAGCAAATATTTTGAAGCAATTTAATGCGGTTGAGCTTAGATCCAATTCCAGCTTTATCCTCATCGTCTCTTTGTAATCGAGCTGCAGCTTAGAGATTTTTATTCCTGAAATAGTTGTCTATGCTGTTTTATTCTCTATCATCATCAGCGGATAGACGTTCACTGCTGGACATAGGTGTCCAAAGATTCCCACATCGATCGAGTAAGGGCTCGTACGGAAGAGTTGAGACATTTCGCACCACGCTGGCCCAAGGTGGAGTTGGTGGGCGCCAGAGCCTCGTTTGTTGATTAGCAGGGTACACCACGAGCAGGTGAAGTTGGTTTGGGTCCCGTGAGTTGTAGTGCGGGATCCACCTACACCCCGCGGTTCTCTATACTACAAATAAAACTAATTGTAAGGGTGTATATTAATTAGTTACAATGTTATCGGCATCCATCCATAATAATATAGGGTATATTAATATTGGTGTATGCGAGAAGCTGAGGATCGCATTTGGTGGAAGACATTGGGGAAGGTCTATATCCAGCAGTGGATAAACAAAGGCTGATAATGATGATGGTAATGAAAGTTATTCTATTTTTCACGCTTTGTAAAAATCGATTATGAGAGAACAGGATGAAAAATGACAAGAAGAATATTTCTTGTGACATTTCTCAATATACTATGGTCACTATTTATGTTACTTAGTTTATCATCTAGTGATAGTCTACTTTTACTGTATCAGTCCATCATCAGAGACCGTATACGCAAGTATAACCGCAGCTCCTATTTCCGCCGACAAACAGTAGTGTGCCAACATTACTGTGTTTAATTTGAAAGGACTTGTAGCTAGTTAATTTATTGTAAAGAAATTTAACATCTTATGTCTTAAGGCGACGAGAACAATGTGGTGCAGTGTATATCATTCTACCTTACCAGCTGGGGAAGATCTCGCTCATCTCGTCGTTTCCCAAATTAGTTTACAGCGCGATAAGTCCAATACCACTTAGCAATGATTTCCCACCAAACAAACTGGTGGTCGTATGCGTATGGCCACTAGAAAATCTTCCTGTTCTATCTGACCTTTGCGCTATATGGTCATCCTATTTCATTAAAGAAGGATACCATATTCAGCAGATTCTAACAATGATGTCGTCACCACACCTTCATTAACACCCATCCACTATTGTAACTAGTACATAATGAAGGATATATATACTTGTTACGTACATAATTTATATACAATATTATGTACGTAACAAAATGAACTTGGTAAGAAAAGATTATATTTAAGTTTATGTAAGATGAACTTACAAATTGAATCCGAGCTTCCGTCGAAACGATTTCGTACCTCGAATGCTGCGACGAAATCCGTTATTGCTTATTCATTTTATTTCATTGTCAAGGAAATCGACTTCTGAATAGAAACTACAGTAGCCTAGCACTTCCGGTCCGTAAAATGTGAAGTAAAACGTTTGCATTGTAATTTATGAATTTCCATAAAGAACCAACAGACATTTGAAATTCATTGTGAAAAGTCTCTCTAACCATCCGGCGCTTAAACGATACGCGTTAAAAAGCTCGAATAAGCTAAAAGCTAAAGCCATAAATATTTATTAGCTGTTTTTTTTAAAAAAACTTTTAAAGTTGATCTACAAAAAATTTAATTTTATATACTAAAACTATGTAAATATATGTACATAGTGATTTCTTATAACATTATTGATACAGGAATTTGTTTTACTCTGTTATCTTACGTAAAGACTATTTGGTTTGGTTTAGAGCTATTTTATTCTTGAAGTAGCTTAATAGCTCTCAAGCTTACTCGGCTAGGATAATCCGGATATAACTTAAATTATAGCTACGGATTTATAATAAACAGTAGTTACTAATGACGAGGAATCGAAGAAATTACTATCTTTCGAAATCCACCCACCAAGGAATCGTGCGCATAGTGATTAAGGTAGTTGAAAGCTTAATTACCTTCCGTTCCTTAAAGGATATCTATGAAAATTTTATCCACTAAGCCAGTGTATAAGTTCTTGCCTTAATAAGCAGATATGAAGTATCTAAACACAGCGGCACCAGAAACTGGTAACGCCTTCGTAAATCTCGTCGGAGACGGCTTTGTTTGAACTGCTTGTAATTAAGGATGCCAGAAAGGGCACGTTAAATTAATTACGTTTGTCCAGGATAATCACAGCGGAAATGCTTTGGGGCACATTTCTTACTTTTTACGTTTCATTCGCGCACATTTTTTTTTACTCCAGCGCAGTAAGAACAAATGAAGTTATTTCTTCGCAACATCTTAGCGTCCATTGTTTGTAATTTACAAAAGGGTAATTTAATTATTCCGCTTGCTATTTCACGCTGGAAATAATGAAACGCCCCTTACATTTCATTTTTTTTCTCATTTACAACTTATATTCAACTTAATAACTTGTCAGATTTCTGTTAAGCAGACTTCAGAGAGTATAATATAAAAATAATTGAATAACACCTGAAACAAATAATTAGAAAAAAAGAAGTTAATAATAACTGTGACAAAATTAACTTAGGTTTAGTAAAAAAACTAGGGCTAAGATAAAAATAAAGATTATCTAGCATTTGTAACAATAACGAAAATGTTCTTCAGTTCTATATCTACCTGACAAACAATTATATAAATAGGACGTCATCTCGAAGAGCTGTGGTCATCATCATCATCCTAAATCCATTTATCATCCTATAAATACGAACAGGGAGAATGGTAACACGAAAATGGTGAAACAATAATTGGCAACTAAAGATGTGCATGAAGGTGGAAATACTTGAAGACTCTGCTCCTTTACATTGGTACATGCGAAATTCGTTCAGTTCACCATATACATTATCATCATCAGGAATTGCCATCAAATTAAAGTTTGACAGTCAGGTTTAAAAAAAAAACTATTGCGATCTTCAGCTATTCGCTTCAACAGTTGGTATTTAAGCCCAGTACACTTATCAACATCATCATAGCATTTCATACTGTGTCTTGGAGTCCATGTCCTTAAAACTGTGTCCTTCAGAGTCATCCCCGTTGGATTCGTTAAGGGTAATAACCAACATTATAAAAATTATAACACTACAGAACACTTCAAAAGAGCTGTGTTACTTCAGCCCAAGTAACGGTTAGGAAACCAACACCAAGAGTAAATCCCGAATAACAGTACAAGGTAATGTGGCCAGAACTCCGCAAAGCTCTCACCCTGATTGCTTTGCGGTGTCCACTGATGATTACATCCAGCTTTATAACGCTTAATTGAATAATTCTGATATAGCAAAAGCTTTACGTATATGTGTACATGAACATGCAAATTGACCATGTTCCGGTTTAAGGGTGTTATAGATAGTGAGACCACTGCAGTAAGGAGACTTAGGATTCTATGTCTCAAGATGACGAGCGCAATTGGTGGCTATCATCGTAACTAGCGCCACGATGTGGCAGGAGTATCACTTGTTATCAGGTGAAGGTCTCGCTCGTCTTCCCACTTTGGTGAATGAAAAAAAATCTGTGTTTCTGATGTCGACATATATATGTCGAGTGTATATGTTTATAGTCTATCACATTTCAAGTACGAGACCACCTCGTACTTGTCGTCCTCCCTGGATTATCTCAGTAATAAATGAAGACCCCCTCCCCTACCATCAACACTCACGAACCCGAAACCCAGATGGTCGTCTTCTTCGACAGACAAGGGTTGCCTTAGTCCTATTCTTACTAGCCCGAGACTGCAGGGTAGAGGATAGTATTACAGGTCGAAGTTGCTTTAGCTTATATCAGTTATCAAACAAAAATTATAAATTTCACGTGTATGTGAAGTAAGGGGAAGTTTTTCATCGCTGTAAGCCCCACTTGACCCAGCGGGGGTATCGCTTACAAACGCACCCTATTACCGTATTTAATCCTCTTATGACAGCCGACCCACTTCCCACCCCGCGAGTCGGGCTGACGGATAAACGTACTGACTTGTTGCTCGATTGCTTTTTTAGCGTACTCTCAAATTACCTTCGGATTCCACACGACTCATGCTGTCACATTTGAGCTGATCCTGTCAGTTACCAACTGGAACTTCCGTATGAAGCGGCGTAAGATGTCAATAGTCAGTAATCAAGAGATGTAAAGCGCAAGCGCTAGTTTCTCATTGTTCTACCGATTGCACCTCAGACAGAATGCTCAAGGACTTCTTCTAATACCACTGTTGACTTTCACCATCAAATAAACAGACCGTCACCATACTACCATAATTATAGAGATACCACCTTCTTTCATCCTTATGTTGTCGATATTTGACAAATTAAAACAAGCAGTTTCTCTTCGTCCTTATCAAGGACAGCGTTGTGTATCAGTTTACCATCATGGTAGTTTCCGTTCAGATTTAAGGTTAAGTGGTATTATATTTTCTACTAGGGAGAGGTCTCTGTTCCCGGAGACCGTCAAGGTCCCACAACAGCTCTTATTTCTGCTGCCAAACAGTAGTATGCAAATATTACTGTGTTCCGGTTTTACTGTCGTTATCGCTAGTGAAATTACTTAGATACGGAATTTAACATCGTATGTCTGAAGGCAACGAGCACAATATGGTGCTGTGTATACCATGCTAACTGGCGTCAAGTTGTTATGAGCAGGCATGACACTTACCATCAGGTACACACCTGGCTCGACTCATTGCTTTGCAGGATAAATTAAACTTGGTAGTTTTATACTTTCATATACTACAAACTCAATATGATTGAATATATATATATCAAATTATAATATATGTATGTATATCATCATCATCATCATCAGCTGATAATGTCCACTGCTGAACAAAGGCCTCCCTTAAAGATCTCCACATCGATCGATCCCGCGTTGCTCGCATCCAGTGGTTTCATCCCGCGATTCTCACCAGAACCTCGGTCTGCCTTGTGGGAGGGAACACTGTATATAAGGATTGAAGTGATGACCACGACCACTCTGTCAAGATTGATACTGACGAAGAAGAACACTTCAAGCTTTACAGTTTTTAATAACAACGTCCGTATTCCTTAAGAAAATATTTTTGAACATTTTTCACATACGAAGAAGAATTTCGTATAACATTCTTTTTACCGCCACAAAACGGACTTATTTTCTATGAATTTAATAAATCTTACCCACGTTTCCTTCCGCTCGCTACGTCGGTGTGGAGCTGGCTCCGTGGAGGTCCTGTTCTTATATTCAATTCGCGTTTCTCACGACTTTAAATATATTATTTCCTTAAAACAGACTCTTCGTGTGAAACACGACGTTTTGTTACAACTGTACTACATAAAAATAACTTAACCGTTTATAAATAAAGTTAAAAATATTATGTTCAAATTGAAGTTGGTCGGCATCGTCATGATCATCAGCCGATAGAGGGCCACTGCTGGCCATAGGCCTCCCTCAAATATCCCCACCCCGTTCAGGTAGGGATCTATATGGACTGATTTGGGCCATTTCCCACCACGCTGGCCCATTACGGTTTGGTGAAAGCTAGAGCCTCGTTTGTTGATTACCAAGTTGCACCACGAGCAGATGATGTTGGCTTGGATCCCGTGAGCTGTTGTGCAGGAATACTTACGTTTTGAAGTTAATATGAGGAAGGAAATAACAGTTATTGAACCGACATATACTAAGAACAACTTCCGCCTATATACAAGTCTGTGTTGCAGTTAAATTACCATTTTTCTGTCCAGCTGTGGGAATATTATTTGGGCTATTCATTTCATACAATATATTGAAGATAAACTTTTTTTTTTATTTTTTTATTATTCAAAGAAATGATAAGACAGCGAGGTGATCACCTGTAAGTAATACGCCACCTATAGCAACGTGGCGCTAGTTAGGATGATATACACAGCACCTTCACACATGGGATGTTAAAATCGTTACCCCAGTAATTTTAGCTACAGTACCATTCAAACCGGAACACAATAATGTTTCCACAAAGGCGGCTGCAATAGGAGCTGCGGTAACGACCTGGCAACAGACACCTACCACCAGTAACTATACTGTTCACGGTATATGTTGATGATGTATAAACATACTTTTTAATTTCAATAACATAACAGAAATCTAGATAATTTAAGTTACTTATAATGGGGTAAGTTTTAACTTAGCGGAACGACGTCTGTACGAACTAAAGCGTTCCCCATACATTACACTTGTTGTGGTGCTTTTATCCTGATTGCCTGACGTTGCCTTGTACTCAACCAATTACTCCTGACTCCCTTCTACCTCCTGTGAATAATTGAAGAGAACTACAGTGATATAATCCCGCTGCAAATATATATATATATATATATATATATATATATATAATACGAATAGTTAAAATATATTTTGTTCAATGTTAAATATAAATTTTTTAACGTGGTATCAAACCACCACATCAGCACCACATTCAGCATTCTAATTGCTTTTTTTTAATCACTATTCATCTAATTGCCCAGCTCGTCTCCATCCCGACCTGATTTAATTAAAACACTTCATTTCACCCTCAAGCACACATAATGAACCGTAATAAATTCATCTCTTTACTGCAAGTGGAGGAGGATCTCCCTATTTCTTCCTGAAAAAAATCTTTTCAGGAATTTTGCTTGACTTTTTCCTGCTCCGACTGTAAAGATTGTTCATTTATATGACCTTTTTTCATATATACACGCATATATTTATTATAGACGCTGAACAGTAGTGCTGAAACATTAATAGGTTGTATATTTACTTTAACTCTCATCTCTGTAACAATAACAACGGATAAAAACAAATTATATGCGTTATCTCCTTATTCCTCTAACACCGGAAGTAAAGGCTTTCATTTACTCTTTCCTTCATTCTTTTTATTCTTCTCTTTTCCACTTTTCAAACTCCACCTATCTAACTTTTGTATTGCGGGGGAAATCTTAAAAGATACCTTGCTTCTGGAGGGAAGACAGGGTTATGTGGAGCGTCTACCCATTAAACCCACTTGGTGGTGTCCCTCAGTGTATTAGGAGGGGCTCCGGGATTTCCTACGGAAAGTACCGGTGCCCCCTGCATATTGGCTAAAACATCCCACGGAAGGGCAAAGCCCTCAGCACCCACGCTGTGCTACGGCAAATAGAAGACCACCGTACATTTGCTCTCCTCGTAAAGCTCTCTTATTGAGCTCTAAGGACCCCCACTCTTAGAGCCCATGAACCCGAGGACCCTGTTAGTCGCCTTGTACGAGGCAGGGAATACCTCAGTTCTTTTACTAGTAGCCCCAGACTACAGGGCTGATCTTGATTCTACCTACTATCGTCTTCTCCTTATAGCTATTAACAATTTATATTTACCATTTATTTAGACTTT
Organism: Ornithoptera priamus; assembly: GCA_029034505.1. Lineage (NCBI taxonomy): Eukaryota > Metazoa > Arthropoda > Insecta > Lepidoptera > Papilionidae > Ornithoptera > Ornithoptera priamus. Next base: position 550,704 of record JARDWD010000672.1, read on the forward strand.
TTTGTATACTGGATACATAATTAATCTACTTAATTTACTTGGAAACCTACTTTAGAAAAATAAATTATGTTTCTTGCGAATCTCTCTAAATATATATATATATGTACAATATATCAAGAATAAATTTTTCTATGGCTTGTATATTTGAACTTGTCCAACGACATATTAACGCGACAGAGGAGAAAGAGAGGGAGTACCTCATCTGAGATCACAGCCTTTTCGACACAGTCGCGAAAGTTTCCAAGAGCGCTACATTGAACCTTTTTCCCTTCCCATAAAGGAGAAAAGAGGAACAAGGAGGGTTTTGTTAAGTCCAAACCCATCATACTATTCAACCACTTACACGCTATGAAATTATTATACACATATCATATGTTTTTATAACCACAACACCCTTCAAACTGGAACTTAGTACTGTTTATATAAGAGACAAGTTAACTACATGTTTGTTTAGAACACTGCTGTCTAAAATTTAATTGTACTCCGGCTTTCCTCTCCAGCTTGTGGATGTCGGAAGTACTGTAAAGATTTACTCTAGTTGTTTTCATACCGTCATATCCTACGGCGTCTCGTTTAGAATAGAATAAGCCGTCAGGAGGCTGCGTTTATCTAACATGAAAGAGGATTCCCTGCTATTTATTGCATACATTTAACAGTTATTTTAAGAGAAAACTATAGAAAATAGTTAATATATATATAGTTAATTTTTTCGTTATTTACATACAAACTTTATTGGAAAACGGAACATACTGAAATAACAATCATACGAAAACTGTACTCTGCTGTATAAGAATAAAAAGTTATAAAGTTAATGATTGGTTTCCGGTTGTCCATACAATCGTACATCGAAGATAAAAAAGGTTATCTTTGATACAATATCATTCTTAAACAACGAGATAACATCATGGCGCTAGTACGAATGATATACACTACACATATTATGTTCCTTGTCTTGAGGCGTAAGATGTTACTTCTCATTACTCTAGCTACAGCGTACTTCAAACCGGAACACTGTAATGCACACTACTGTTAGGCGGCTGCAATAAGAGCTGCGGTAATTACCTAGACGGTCCACCGGAAACCTACCACCAGCAAAAGTAGATATTTAAATAGCCGCCTTATATACAACACAACTGTACGAGTATACTCAGTGACGTCATCTCCACATCTTTAAATAAAAAATTGCTGGTCATAGGGCTGCGTTATTGAAGATCAATATCCCAAGATGGTAACCGGAAAACCGGTTTCGGCTACTGGAGCCATATATCTAGTAAAATGATTGGAGTAAGAAGATATATCATGATGTAGCCCGATGTCGTCTAAAGTAGTCTTTTATTGTTATGAGCAAGATTCCTTTATTCTTTCCTATTTTATAAGAAAACAAAAGCTTTTTGTTATTTCACAGGATTGTAGTTTTCGTTACAAAATATCTAGTAAATAAACTAACTGATACTATACTATCACTGGTCTCTGTTGCCGGAGTCCACAGATCAGGATGGAAAATGACAAGAAGGATATTTCTTGTGACATTCCCAATATACTATGGTCACTATTTATGTTACTTAGTTTATCATCTAGTGATAGTCTACTTTTACTGTATCAGTCCATCATCAGAGACCGTATACGCAAGTATAACCGCAGCTCCTATTTCTGCTGACAAACAGTAGTGTGCCAACATTACTGTGTTCCGGTTTAAAGGGCGTTGTAACCAGTAAAATTATTAGATTAATTATACTTAACACCGTATGTCCCAGGTGGCGAGCCCAAGGTAGTGCTGTACATATCATCCACACTAGCACCACCTTGTTATAGTCAGTCGGTGCCACATACCATCAGGTCTGGTCGCTTAATTGAACTAAAAATACCACACATCAGTACTAGTGTAAGTATTCGTATAACCAATTAATATAATGTTATTAAATTTACTCTGACGAAAACAAACTCCAGGGGCTCCAATTACACAGGGTTAAATTTATATTTGAACAAGTCGACTAACAACATTCTATTTCAATGTTATATTATCCACAAAAGTGGAAAGAGGGGGGTCAGCTGTCGGGGGTGCGGGTGCGACTTACCTGCGAAAGCGCCCTGAACCAAATAATTAAGGCAGAGTTAAACACGGATTTGACCCAAACCCAAACTACTTTGAACTAGTGGGAGTTGGTTGTACGTAATATAAAGTTTTATTTCATGTTCCACCGCATCCTGTTTGAAGCCACCCCAAGTGCCTTCTCTTACGTTCGTACGTTCACACACTAACCACTTGTTAACCCTAATTCAATTCCAGGTCTATGAAGTAGGCATTGTTCTAACCAATAACCAGACAGACACACGTCACTAAAAACTCCGCCGTCGGATAACTACAATACAAGTAGTACACTTTTTATAAAACAGGCCGTGGATCCGGGTCCACGCGCCCAATGTCAGATAAGCTGTTTAAAGTCGAATGGCTCGCAGCGTTATCATCATCAGGAATCTAGAGGCATTGTTCTAAAACAGCTCAAATATTGGCTACACAACAGCAGCAAGCGGTAATGCGACTGCTCCTATCGTCGACTGTGCAGAGCCGCAAAAGTATCATGGGGGTTGAACTCTGAGGTAATCAGAATGATGTATCTGGCGGTGTTGGAGCCGATCATTTTGTATGCAGCGAGTGCATGGGCGCCGGCGGCTAAGAAGCTGCTGGTCCGAAAGCAGCTCGATGCGGTTCAGCGTGGCTTCGCGCAGAAAATTGCGCGAACTCACCGAACCGCGTCGTTGCATTCGGCCCTAGTACTTGCCGGGTTGCTTCCTCTGAACCTTCGGGTCCAAGAAGCAGCCACTTTATTTGAGGTAAAGCGCGGCCACTCCCGGGAAGTACTGAGAGATCGAGAGCTGGAGGTACCGGCAAGCTACTTGAGACTACCACACCCGTCTGAACAGTTTGGTGTGGAGTTCTCCTGCCTGGGGGAAAGTGCAGAGGAGGTCCAACTTGCCACCTCGGCTGCCGATTCGGCTATTTACACCGACGGCAGCCGCATCGACGACAAGGTGGGTGCGGCGTTCAGCGTAATGCGGAACGCCGCAGAGGTTACTTGTAAGAAACTCAAGTTGGGCAACTTCTGCACCGTATACCAGGCAGAGCTGCTGGCACTTGTAGAAGCGACGGGGTACGCGGCCAGCGGGTCGGCGCAGTCATGCGCCGTACTCAGCGACTCGAGGTCCGCCCTTGAAACAGTCGCAAGATCGGACACCCTCCACCCCCTGGCGCTGCGAGTAAAAGAGAATATCATGAAAGCGCGGGAGAAAGAGACGAATGTGAGATTATTTTGGGTGAAAGCGCACGTGGGGATGGAGGGTAATGAAAGGGCGGACCAACTAGCCAAGGAAGCGGCCCTCAAGGATAAAAGAAGACCGGTGTACGAGGATTGCCCCGTTTCATTCGTCAAGCGTCAGCTCAGGCTGAAGACGCTTGACGAATGGAACACGTGAAACGTTGAAACAACGAGGATTTTCTTCCCAGACGTCGTGTCAGCCTACCGGACCCTTCGCCGACTGGAGCTCGACACTTCCACCATAATTCGCCGATGTGCAGCACTGGAGGCTACACAATACCACAATTGTGAACTGCACTGAACTTCTTTATTCATCACAAAGTGGACTTGTTTAACCTGGGCAAATATTTAACCAGTTGCAATGCGGGCGATTCGCGCGCGAATACAAAATGTATGATTTAAATGTTAAAATGATAATATATACATTCAATAAACATTGTGATAATCCTTACATCATCATCAGCAGCGGATACACTTCCACTGCTGGGCATGGGCCTCCATCAAAGATTACTACGTCGATCGGGTAGAAATTCATATGAATGGATTTGGGTCATTTCCACCACGCTGGTCCAATACGGATTGATAAGAGCCCGAGCCTCGTTTGTTGATTAGAAGGGTGCACCGCAAAGAGGTGAGGTTTTGAGTTGGATTCCATGAGTTATTATGCGGAAACCACTTCTACTACTAGACTTACAATAACTCAATGACTATTAAAGAAAAGTCCTAAGAACTGCTTAGTTATGGTCTAATTCGTCTTCATTTGAGTACAGCGCTCAATTTAGTCCGTCATTTGAATGAAGATTAAGGCTCCAGTAGACAGGCGAAGTATATTTTAACCGGAAATGGAAAAGATATTTTCTTCTCTGATATCTAAGCGCTAACAGTATCGCTTATGTATGCTGTGTAACGACAAAGATATTCACGTGAGTATTAATCTATGCAAGTTAATAATAACTTGACCTGGTGGAAAATAAAAAGGAACCTGAGCACACAAACTGTCATATATTTATATATTTTTTTAATAGGGGTTAATTAATTATTAATAAAAAACCCCAAAGCTTAAATCTACACACCTTTAAGTGATATAGCAGCCCAAATAATCATTAGAAGACGAGTCTTTTTTTTATTCAACGACAGTCTGAAGGGGCACCAAGGTCCTGGAATAGCGCCCGCGTACCGGAAGACGTAGTGTTGGCTCCCCACTAGGTGGTCCGACGATCTGGTGAAAGTTGCTGGTAGCAGCTGGATGCGGACGGCGTAGCATCGATCGATGTGGAGATCTTTGGAGGAGGCCTATGGCCAGCAGTGGACGTATATCGGCTGATAATGATGATGATGACGACGAGACGTTCAACTGATGGTAAATGTGGCGCTAGTAATGAAACACAACATCACGTTACCCCTTCGCCTTGAGATATACGATGTTAACTCTCGTTACCCCAGTAATTACCGTAGCTACATTCAAACCGGAACACAGTAATGTTTGGCGGCAGAATTAGGCGCTGGTGTTGGCGCCTAGACAGTCTCCAGCTATAGACTTACCACCAGCGAAAGGGTCCGGATACTGTTAGGATTATCAAAGGAATATCATCCAAGCTAATTCAATCGTCACAAACGCGTCGGAGGAAAACTGCCAACAAAAATAAATCGACAAAAAAATCCTAAACAAGCAGCGGCAGGCAGCGGCAGGCAGCGGCAGGCAGCGGCAGGCAGCGCTGAATACAAAGGAGGACCTCATGATCTCTCCTCTTTCCAAGTCATTTATCTTTGAGAAAAGCAAACGTAACTTCGCATAATAAGTTTTATTTCTATCGTTTGTTAAGAAAGTTTCAGTTGACGTTATCTAAATGGCGGACAAGTTTAAAAAAACGGAAGTGATATTATTTAACTCCGTATATACGCTTAGATTAATGCTTAACGATATATCAAAAGCTTATAGTCTTTACACTTAAATGGGGTCATCACGGGATCTTTAAGAGTAGAGTGAGCTAGGCTACATCTAGACTAGTACGCTTTGTCACCAAAGACTACATCGAGTGGAATCGTAGTCAAGCGCTAGACTATGCAATAATGCAACACCACCTTTTACCCTTATTAGTTAATGGTAATGAAAATCCTCTCTTAACTCGTTAAATTTGTTAGGAGTTCTAAAGGACCTCCTACAGGTATTTTAGTTGGTGCAACACCAAAGAACGTTGTAATATGTCTGCCAGAGACAAACATACACGCTTCCGGCTTTTGGTCGGATTGAATAGTTGAGTAAACAAATTAAAAATTAATTAAATCCCGAACGCAATGCGATTAAGGAATCAAGCATTTATATTACACACAGCATCCAAAGAGATCAGTGCGAACATGAGAATCAATCGCGTCCAATCCAACACAAACTTTACTGCTGGTATGTCTCTGTTGTCAAAGATCGTCTAGGTACAATTGCAGTAGATAAACATTACTGTGTTCCGGTTTGAACGGCGCTGTAGCTTTTGAAATAATTGGGTTGACGAGATTCAACATCTTATGTGTCAAGGTGGCTAGCGCAATGCGGTGCTGTGTATATCATCCTGACTAGCGCCACGTTATTATTGGTCGGGGTATCACTTACGATCACGTGATTATAATAAAAAATCTATCCAACGGAAAAATTTGCTCAACACGAGGAAAATATATTATTTTTTTCCCTTTTGTTGGCATCGCATTGTTGTGAAGGCACTCGTAGCAGGATCTCGCAGCCCACTTAAAAGCGATAAAAGAAACATCGAAGAGATTTATGATTTTCAACGAAACCTCCTCACGAGCCTCCGCACCTCTGGGGGCGAGAGAGGGTGCCAACCAAAATTTACACGTGGAAAATTAATATCTGATAAACATCCAAATAATCCTATGTAACATCAGCTTACATTTAACGCGACGAGCACAATGTGGTGAAGTGTATACCATCCTATCCAGGGCTACATTGTTATGGACAAGCGCATCACTTACCATCAGCTGAATGGCCCGTCCCTCTCACCGCTTCTTAGATTAAACAATAAATAAATAAGAAGATGATACGAGTCATCATGACTGTTCCAACTAATATCCATTCCAAATATATCAAGGTACTTAATCAAATATATATACTTATAGAGACGTAATAGTAGAAGGTTCTTTACAAGGTGGATCGGTGATCTGGTGGAGATTAGGGGCATCGTAGAACTGGTCTGTATAAAGAAGTTTTCAGTTCCCCTAAGCCGGGCATTGGACATCAATCGGCTGAAGGACATGATGTTCAGGACCGTTTAGCAGTTGACTTAGCCACAAATATTTTGCTGACATGCTTTTCAGATTTTGTTTCTGATACAAATCGACTATTTCTGATTCAATTAAGGGACGAGAAGAGCAGGACCTTCACCTGATGGTAAGTGATACTTATGCCTGTAACTGAATATATTGCGCCACACATTCAAGATGTCATGTTTCGTTACCCAAGTGTCATTACAAGACCATCATGCATTTGCCGTCCTCCCAAGGCTGGCTTATTGAGCTTTGAGGACCCCCACACACAAAGCCCGTATACCCTTTTAGTCGCCTTTTACGGCAGGCAGGAAATGCCTTAGTCCTATTCTTAATAGCCCAAGACTACAGGGCTGAAAAAAGTTGAGTGGTAGTTACCTAAACGGTCTCCGTTGACGGAGACCAACCACAAGTAAATCTTTGAGGATAGAAATTACTCTAGTATGATTTAGATGATATTTGTAATGAAATCTGTTTGGCTGTACTGTTTGTATCCGGCGGGGTTTGGTGTCGTTCGAAGTTTAAATGTTGAAGAACATAATTCCAAATTCAAATTAGGTGAATGTGTGATTTACATTTGTATCTCGCACTGACCGGATGAGCGAATCTAATGGAGGAATTCGATACATTTTAAAATTGTACTGCAATAGAGGTAAATATGCAACGCAAGCCGCGAAAACAATTTGCGATGTGTATGGAGCTAGTGCAGTGCAGTGCAGTGTAGTGTAGTGCAGTGCAGTGCAGTGCAGTGTAGTGTAGTGCAGTGTCTGTAAGCACCGTGTAGCACAAATTTGGTTTAATCGTTTTCAATTCGGAAATTTTGATGTCAAACATGCACGTCGCTCTGGTCGCCCTATCAAGAATAAAATGGATGGCATTTTTGAAAAAGTGGAGCAAGATCGGCATATCAGTTGTTACAACGACATAGCTGAAGAACTGGGAATTGACCACAAAACAGTTTTGGCGCATTTGGAAAAAACTGGGTACACAAAAAAGCTCAATGTTTGGGTTCCTCACGAGCTCACGAGCTCACTGAAAGAAACCTAATGATGAACCGTGTACTCGTTTGTGATCCTTTATTGCGACGTAATGAAACCGAACCATTATTGAAGAAGCTGATAACTGGTGATGGAAAGTGGAACACGTAGGACAAGAACGTGCGAAAAAGGTCGTGGTCAAAGGTCGGTCAGGCTTGACAGACTGTGGCGAAACCCGGGTTAACTCGCAACATGGTGATGCTGTGTGTGTGGTGGGATTGGAAGGGCATTATTCATTATGAGCTGTTACCACCAGGCAGGACCATCGATTCTGAACTCAACTGCGAACAACTGATGAGATTAAACGGGAAGTTGAGAGAAAGCGGCCGGAATTAATCAACAGAAGGGGTGTGGTTTTTCATCATGATAACGCTAGACCTCACACATCTTTAGCCACTCAGCAAAAATTAAGAGAGTTTGGCTGGGAGGTGTTAATGCATCCGCCGTATAGTTCTGACCTTGCACCTTCAGATTTCCATCTGTTTCTGTCTCTTCAGAATTCTTTAGGCAGTGTCAGGTTAACATCACGAGAGGACTGCCAAAACCACTTGTCGCAATATTTTGGTCAGAAATCCCAAAATCTCTATATCAATGGGATCATCTCCCCGTCGGTACCTACAAGATGGCAATAGGTAATCAAACAAAATGGTACCTACGTACTTTAGTTAAATATAAATATACTATATTAATATATGTTTTGAATTTTCTTAAAAAGTGCAAAGAACAACCTAATATAACAATGCTCTCTCGCAAAGTCCTCGCAGATGTACGCCGGTAAACAAAAACAACTGCGCCCACCGTAGATGAGGAATGGCAGCCATCGGTTACGCGGAGCTCCAACAACGGAGCAATAAACGTGGAAGGAGAGGGATCAAACCAAACCGGGCCGGGGTGCGCGCCGACGCAACCGTCCGAGATTAATGTCGCACGGTGCGATAATATATCGCCCGACGCGTTACATCTCATATTAGACAGATAGTTATTAATACATATTTCATCATCATTATCAGCCGACAGCCGTCCACTGCTGGACATAGGCCTCTCCAAAGATCTCCACATCAATAAATTCTGGATCAAGGTCCTCAAATAGCGACCGCGTACCGGAGGGCGTAGTGTTGTTGGGTTCGGTTGTCCCCACACTCCCGGTGGTCCGACGATCTGGTGAACGTGCGGGAAGTAGCTGGATGCAGGCAGCGCAGGAATACATATTCAACATATTTACAATATTTCGAATATTTAAATAAACTCGCGAACAGACAGAGCGATATATCGAAACTGCATGAGTTACTTGTTAATTATCATTTTGTTAAGGATGGAAGACGATCTCAGCGTCACCTAAGCGTTCCTAGGAACCCTAATTAGCTGCCCGACCTATCGACCGACCCAGATATCGCTGGAAGGATGCAAAAGAGCACGACCTACACGAGCTGCAGGCAGTGGACTGGCATGTGCTTCAGGCAGTGCGAGACAGTCAATGCTGGCGCTCTATTGCGGTGGCCAAGACTTACTTTGAGTCATTGCGCCAGATGAGTAGTACTAATAAGTAATCATTATTTAGCCCGTAATAATTGTTCATTACTTAACTTAGAAACAAGAAGAGAAGAACTAGAATGAGGGAAAGTAATATTAATTGCGAATGTCTATGATGAAACTAGAAACAACTACAACGATGACGATGAGCATGACGACGACGAGGGAGACAACATCGGCGACCACGACGACAACAAAAACCACAGGGACGAGGACGGCGACAAGGGTCACGGCGAAGAGGATAACGACGGTAAAAAAAGAATCATACATCACTATTATCCACAAGTGTATAAGTTACCACCAGAACATCCCGCTCTCAACAATTCTTAATATAAAAGGAAGACTGTCCAACATGTCTCTGTCAACTTCCGCCTTTAATAATTTTATTATTGTCTTAAACTTGTTCTTTAAAAGCTGAATCTAATGTAGGGTTCCAGTAGATGTTATTACTCGGTTATTGATTCAACGTGTGAGGGTGCGGCCATCCCTCTCTAACAAAGCCCTCTTGAAGTATTCGTGGCATTAGGAAGATGATTGATGGTATACCCGTGCGCTGTGCCGACGGGGGATGTTTGCTCTGAGCGTTCCCTCAGCGTTATTATTTACTAAACAGATTATAATTTCGCTCTATTACTAACGATAACTCTAATTTTTTTATGTAAATAAGTATTAATACCATAACTTTCCTTTGCCGTAAGGCGATAACTTTACCGGCTGTGACCTCGGAGATGAGGGAATGGGAGGAATCCAATAGGCAAATCCAATGGATGCGAGATCACAGCGGGCCCAACGAACTCGAATCTAAAATTTATTGAGAAAAGCCGCTCGGGATTTAGGCAGCCTGTGCTGTTGGTCCAGACTAGAAGTAAATACTTATTTTTTTTATAAAGCTTTACTTTAAATTCGTAGCCGTGATACATGAGATATTAATAACTTAAAGACTTTATATATTATGACTGAAACCAAATACAATAGATCCTTTCTACCACCACATTGTTACCCATATAGATATCACTTACCATCACATCCTGCTTGTCTAGTTGTTTAGGAAAAAAAAATTGCAACAGTATCATTATCCGGTAATTCGCGCACTTCGCATGATCAAAGCCTCGTATATTTCCGGATGATAGGCTGTTTTTTTTGTAATTGACATTTTGGCTTTAACTCGATCCCACTTGATGTTAAGTGGTGATGTGGTCTGTGATAGTATGCCGCGCTAAACTAGTAACAGCTTATTCACTTTTTTCTTGAAGACTATCACGTCGGACTTGTACGGGCACGTCGGCAAGTTCTTCCACACCTTTTCTGTTCTCATTAAAAACAAGGACCTGCTCCCATTTTTTTGGCAAACTGGGGATATCCGCAACGTAAGGATGGTGACTTGGATGTCCAGATGTACGGGCGTCTGTTCATCCGGCGGTTGACAACTACCATCAGCTTTTTTACTAACAACTGTGACGTCACAGTGAAATTCATAACAATGTTTTTACATAAATTAAAGATTTTTTGGCAATGACCAAAACAATTTTTTTTTTAAATATCTCCATTATAACTTAAAGTACTCGTCCGTAATTTGTGATTTAACTCGCGGAAGGACGAAGCGCGCTTGCAGCTTTCGATTAAAGCTTAAAAGCTTTCTACTACATTTATTGGAAAAGTTTCATATTGCGTTTTCAAGTTTTTATTTCCGTTTATGTTGGATTTTTCCACTATGTACTTTTGTATAAAGTTTTCGATGAATAGAAGAATAAAAACTGTACATAAAAAACTTAAGAAACATAAACGGGGTTACTTTATGCTTTCGTGAACAATAAGGTTATCAATGGGACGAAAATAAAGAGATGAAGCTTACTCGATCAGAATAGCTCGCTAGACAGCTAAAACACAGCAATGCTGTTACAGCTACAGATTTAGAACAAGACGGTAATAACATCTCTCTCACAACTCACTCTCACACTCACACTCACTAGTGGTAGATCTCCGTTGCCTGAAACCATTTTAGAAAGATACCACCGCAGCCCTTATATAGTAGTAGTTATACAAACATTACTGGGTTTTTGGGTATGTGAGGGGTGTAATCCGCCCTGCTAATAACAAACAAGTCTCTGGCTCCCACCAACCCGCATTGGACCAGCGTGGTAGAAAATCACCCAAATCTTCCATATAAACATATACAAACGACGACCTTTGAAGTCCGGCGATATCGGAGCCAATGCTGACTGCATGTGAAGATTTTTACGGGAGGTCTATGTCCAGAAGTTTGGGAATATACCTATAGATTACAAAACAATCGGTTAGGCTAATCCTATCCCTCTTCCCATCCCCTTACAAATTCCCGCCCCACTTTGCTGGCAGTACACCTCCGGATCACCTTTTGTAAATTCCACTCTTAGCTGATCTATACACAGTAAAAGGAAAATTCTTACTAAATTTCAAGTATCCCAAGTCTGATAGTTCCAGATATATATATATATATATATTAGTTGTTCCCGGTCTGCTTTGCTTGCTGACCGTAACATAAAATTTGACCTTAAATGACTTTCTATAGCAACCACATAAATACTACGGAATGAACATGCTTATAGAAGTTGATTAGAAATAAAACAATGAAGGATCTATGACATTCATATATGACAAGTCATTCTGCGTCGAATGCTCATGTTCCTGTGTCGATAGGTTCACTGGTTTTCGCGTGATTGACGAACAAAGAAAACGATAATTAATTATATGTATATAAATAATTTATTTATTTACCAAAAAAATAAACGTACATCAAAAATCAGTTACCGATGGCCCCACACTAGGTCAGTCTGTTCTGTGGGTGCCTGTTACGCTACATCATCATCATCAGCTGATAGACATCCACAGCTGGACATAAGCCTCCCCCAAAAATCCCCACATCGATCAAACCAGCGCTGCTCGTATAGCCGAGAACTACGGGCCGTCGTTTATAGCGGGTCATATGAGGGGATATGCCACTCCCCACCACGCTGTCCCAATGCGGGTTGGGGGGAGTCCGAGCCACGTTTGTTGAGTAATAACGGACTTGCAGCCGAGGTTGGTTTTAGAGTCCCGTGAGTTGTTGTGCGGGACCCCTTACACCCATGTCACACTTAGGTTATAACTATTATTCAGTTTAACACATAACATATATATATATACATATATATGCTTTGTCGGATACGCTTTCATCTTGTCGCATCTACCCGACAGTGTATAAAGTGTCTGCGCAACATCCGCGCCGAGTTTTCAGCGAGTTCTTATTGTTTTTAACAGTTACTGTTTGAAACTTCAGGCAACACTGGACGGGGGCGCGCGAGCAATACTTTATGTTGCGAAATAGTTTGTACCTTGCCGTCGCTTCAACTTCCGCCCACTTCCTTATTTCGTACTAGCCGAGCCCGGAAAACTTTATCTATTTATATTTATATCATTATACAACACCCACGAAAGCGCGAAGACCAGCGCGTGGAAGATGTTTCGTTCAAGGGAACTAATAAATTCAAATATCTGGGTTGCACTATCGCGGACACAAGCACACAGGAAGAGGAAATCGATATCCGTATTCCTAATCCCCTCCATTGTAGTGCCGCTCTTCAACAACAACAATGTCCTGGTACCCAAGTTTCGGAGCAGAAAGACCAAAATTAGTATATACAACACGGTGATAAGATCGATCTTGGTGTACGGTAGCGAGACCTGGACACTAACGCTTAAAGAAGAGTGGCTCCTGGTTACCGAAAGGAAATTCATGAGTAGAATCTTCAGCCCGACCCAACGAGAAGACGGTAGGCGGCGAGCCCGACGCAATATTGAAATCGAGGGGCTGGTTGGCGAACCGAACACCATAGCGGAAGCCAAAGCTCACAGACTTCGCTGGATGGGCCACTTGCTAAGGATGGGAGACGATCGTATAGTTTAAAGAGCGTTCCTCGGAACCCCAGTTTGGCGCCGACCTGTCCGCCGGCCCAGATATCGCTGGAAGGATCCCGTAGAGCTCAACGTCAGTGGACTGGCAAAAGGCAGTGCGAGACAGACAACGCTGGTGCTGGCTTGTGTCGGAGGTCAAGCCTCACTTTGGGTCGCTGCGCCAGAGGAGTAAGTATACAACACCCAAAGGAATTTAAATCTTGTCTCCATTGGAAGGAAACCGAGTAATGATATTAATTTTTTTATAATTCCATTTATCCGTTTATAGAGTAATCAATTTTTTTTTCTTCAATTTTGGTATTTTTAATTAAAAATCATGACAGTCCCATCATCAGCCGATTAGATAAATGTGTGGTGTGACGAGGATGGATAATATTAAGAATATATTATAGGAACGGGATTACATTTCATAAAATTCTTTCTTAGCTGATCTTTACTCAGCAAATATAATTTAAATATATCGAATATAATATATATCGTTAAGATAGACTAACATAACATATCCTTTATTCGCTTTGTAGTGGCTAAGTTCTTATCTTCTAACAGTGTCATACATAGCTTAATAAGTTACTACTCTTAAATTGCATATGATATACAAAGATAACGGAACTAAACATAACGTATTATACTCCTCTAGAATACCCATTATTTTATTTATTTTGGCAATATTATGCTAGCAACATTACATTTATTTATTTTCTCCTTATTTAATTAACTTAGGTTAAGTTACAAGTAGTGTATATTATTCTAAATTAATTGAATCAATCATATTCATTTTATAATAGATGTATGAGTATAGTTTATCAATTGATTCTGAGCGATTGTAACGGCCATTGTGAGAACGGGAATAGTTAATACTAGAAAGCGATGACACGAGCGGGACCTTCACTTGATAATAAGTGATACGCCTGCCCATAACAACGCAGCGCGAGTTAGAATGTTATACGCTGCACCCCAGTGCAATCGTCGTCTGAGACGTAAGATATCAATTAAGTCTCGTTACCCCAGTAATTACACTAGCTACTGTGTGACAGTCTGTCGGCTGCAATAGGCGCTGCGGTGGTACCTACCTTTTTTTTAAACGCGGATGAAATCTTAATAGATACTTTGCTTTGAGGGGAAGACAAGGTTATGTGGGGCTTCTGTCCACTAGAACTTCCTTGGTGGTTTCCTTTAGTGCATTAGGAAGGACTCCGGGATCTCTTACGGAACGCACCGGTGCCCTCTAGTTAAAACATGCCACGGAAGGGCAAAGCCTTCCTAAGCACCCACACTTTGCTATCGCAAATACAAGACGAACATGCCTTCACTGTCCTCCTAAACTCGCTTATTGAGCTCTGATGGTCACATCCTCAACGCTGAAGAACCCGAGGACGGTTTTAGTCAGTTTGTACGACAGACAGGGAATACCTTAGTCCTATTCTTAATAGGCCGAGAGTACAGGGCTGAGCGGTGGTACCTACCCAGACGGTCTCCAGCAACAAGGACCTACCACCGTTGAAAACGTTTGTTACTCATGCAAATTCCTGGAACGACTCGTAATTTCTTAAAACAACGCGACGAAATTGGCCGTTGTAATTAATAATTAAGTTTACCCTTTTACGGGTTGTTTACTGTCGAGTAATTTATGGCAGTCGTAACCAGGGAAATAACGTTCAACCGAGTTTCGCAGGAGGAAACAGCTTTTAAAGCGGATGTTAAGTAATAAAACACTGAACAGTGCTACAGTCGGATGCAACTAGAGCGTCGTAAGCACTGTCTAGATTAATCTTTGTGTGTCCTGTAGTTTGGCGCTGTTAAGAATAGGACTAAGGTAAGCCCTGTTTGTCGTAGAAGGCGACTAAAAGGGTTTTCGGGTTGATGGGCTGTGAAAGTGGGAGCCCTCTTTGTCCGTTAAGCGAGCCAAGGATGTACGGCAAATACATGGTTGTACGAAGAAATTGGACAAAGGACTAAAGTTGTCGACGTAGCTCTCAAAATCTTTAAGCTTGAGTGGCGGTGGGCCGGCCATGTTTGTCGTGTCAGTGACGACCGATAAAGGAGATAAGTCTGAGGTTGGATGCTGCGTACAGATCGCAGAAGTGTAAAACACCATTCCTCCAGATGGATCGAAGACATCATTAATGCGATCGGAAGTGGGTGGATACGAGAAGCTGTTACAAGACATTGGGAAAGGCTTATATCCAACAGTGGATAAACAAAGGCTGATAATGATGATAATGATATGGTTTAGTTCTTGTTGTACCAAAGCAAGGATGTTTAGGATGACAACAGCCCTCCCTGGATCGTGTTTTACGTGTAGTGCCGAGAGACACCGGTGCACTCCTTAACAGATCCCGCAGCCTCCGGAACGCACCGAACATGACCACCGAGGGTAAAAATTCCACATAACCTTGTCTTTCCCTTAGTATCAGGGTATCTTTTTAGAAGATATCACCCGATAAAAAAAGCTTAATATTTGTATAGCTTACAACTACAACTTGTTTTTAGCTTTATCCGATCTCTATAGCGATCATCAATTATTATTCTCTGTTTAACATGAGTTATAAATCACTCTCCTTCTCTTTCGTCGGTTAAAACCATAAAAGCAAACATACATCGTTTACATTACTCAGAGATAGGGGATGAATAAACATAATTATAACTTTTAGGGAATCTTTGGTATACAAAATGTTTAACATTTTCAAACAACCCCGGCGAAACAATTAAAGTTAAGGGCTTCATTAAATCGAATCGATTGTTTTAATTAATTACGAAATCGACATCATCCCTCGTTGAATAGTCGTTGGTGCTATAACTATATCGAAGTTATAACTATTAGGAAAACATTCAAGTAACCATTATTAGACATTAATTCATGTGAATAAAGTATTATTGTGATAACTAAAGTCGTTTGCAAAGTTAGCGTTGTGTTTAGATAGTCTGATCACCCATCCAGTCCACCAACCCCGCCCATCCCTGTCCGCTGTGGGAAGTATTTCAATTGATAAGAGCATTACCATCTGTACAATGACTTCTTTGGGAACCTCTCTCGGGCGTTCCCTTAAACATTTCTAACCACCAAAACTAACTATTAACTTAATTCGATAATTAAAATAACACTTACTTTAACTGTTAAAATATTTAGTTACTGATAGAGGAATAACTGTGTGATCATAGTTTAGAATCGGGAACTATTTCATAATTTTGTTCTGATTATAAGTCTAGGTTAAGATTGCTAGACTTAAGTGGTGGTGGGTAGGGCACATTGCTCGAAGTTCCGACGGCCGATGGAGCCGTAAGGTCTTCGAGTGCCGCCCGCGTACCGATAAACTTAGCGTCTGGAAGCCACCCACAAGGTGGACCGACGACCTGGTGAGAATCGCGGGTACCCACTGGTGCGAGCAACGCGCGACCGATCGATGTGGAGATCTTTGGGAGAGATCTATGTCCAACAGTGGACGTTTATCGCCTGATGATAATGATAGGTCTCCGTCGCAGGAGACCGTATGGATACCACCGTAGCTCCTATTTCAGCCACAAAACAGTAATGTGCAAACATTATGGCGTGCCAGATTGAAGGGCGCTTTAACAATATCCGGTGTCAAAGCAACGACTTTAAAGTGATCCTAAGGTGAACATCCTACTTGCTAAGCCGCTTCTTTACATAAAAGAAAAAAAATCACAGAGAAAATATTGTTAGGTAAAGTATACCAAAGAAACACTTATGTTTTCACAGGGAGTAAGCCGTGTGTTTGTGTGTGTGTGTGTATGTGTATATTTAATTCAATGGGGTGGATTCCGGAGGCGAAGTTCTGCCTCGCTACCGAACTGACTAAAAGGAATTTCATATGTGAAAAAGGAACCGTTCGTTATGCCGTATGTACTTTATGGACCTCTGTTACGGACTCTTGCTGTTACAAATTTAACATGTTCCTCACGGAACACCTAACTACTTATTCGGATATAATAAAAACTGAAAAGTTTCAGGAAACCATCCTCAGTAGTCCGATTGCACCAGTGACGTCGGTTACTCGCTAACTGTTATAATTGATAGTAAGATTGAAATTAACTCGGCTGGTTAGTTACGAATCTTATAAAGTAAATCTACTCTTATCTGCATATGAGATCTACAGTATTCAGAGTACGCTACTACCTGCCACATTGTCACCTAACGCTATGCCAAATGGAACTGAAGTATCAACCTACCAGCTGTTCCCCGCCTGCTTTGATCGCCGTAATCCTGCAACTACGTTGGAGAGAGAATTTTGTAAAATCCCTTCTTAGCCGACTTCTAAACAGCAGAAGAGATATCCTTACTATATTTAGAAGGAATGTGTAGCTAGTGTTGGGGTAATGAGACTTAACATCTTATATTTCAAGGCGACGAGCGTAATGTGGTGATGTTTGAATCATTCTAACCAGTGCCAGGTTGTTATAGGCAAGGATATTATTGGCCATCAGCAGACTGGTAACTTTGTAATACATGCCTACTATATATATATATATCGAAAAAGTGCGACTCCTATTGAGCTATACATATCTACGCAGCGCGGCGTACTTACTCAACGCGACCGGCCGGCGACAACGGACGCTGCCTCTGCTCGAGCCGAGCGACCGGCCGGCGATAACGGACGCTGCCTCTGCTCGAGCCGAGCGACCGGCCGGCGATAACGGACGCTGCCTCTGCTCGAGCCGAGCGACCGGCCGGCGATAACGGAGACGCTGCCTCTGCTCGAGCCGAGCGACCGGCCGGCGACAACGAGGACGCTGCCTCTGCTCGAGCCGAGCGACCGGCCGGCGACGACGGACGCTGCCTCTGCGCGAGCCGAGTGACCGGCCAGCGATGCCGATGCCTGTACTCGTAAACCGGACTATTACGGACGGGGGGCACGCGTATAACCCTCGCGATGTAAATCCTCCAATTCATAAAATAAAATC
The DNA here is from genome assembly GCA_029034505.1 of Ornithoptera priamus. Taxonomy (NCBI): domain Eukaryota; kingdom Metazoa; phylum Arthropoda; class Insecta; order Lepidoptera; family Papilionidae; genus Ornithoptera; species Ornithoptera priamus. The sequence goes on from JARDWD010000672.1 coordinate 568,705, forward strand.
TGTACCACAAATAGTTGGAGAAGGAAAATGGAAAATGCAGACACGTAGTGATAATACATAATAGTACAAAGAAAGAGATTACGTCGTTTTTTGGCTAAAGAGGAAAAGCAATTATACAACCTGAAAATAATTTTAAAGCAGCGGAAATTAACATTCCTATTTATCACTTCCGTATGCGATATTAAGGAATTTATTAATAGAAAAAGATGAACATTGATGTTAGTATAGAGACAAATTAAATATGGAAATAAATAAAGATTATGATTGTTATAAGATATTTGTACCGAAACGAAAATTAGATATGTTCATGTCGGAAGACTTTTGGCCGGAAGGAGATGCTTTTAGGCGACTTGTTAATTTTAAATACTGTAAAAAAGGGAACCTCGCGAATGGAAGCGTGAACCAACAAAGTAAATTATGATTGGCAAAGTTAAGTTAGTTAGTTTTAACTGTATAAGTATATTTAGATCTGTGGACCGTGTGCGTCGACTATGTTGTTCAGCTGATATAATCGCGCTACAGGAGACATGATTGTTTCCACATGACCTGGCTTTTCTTGGGGCAGTCGAACAAAACTTTGCTTACGTAGGCACATCTATTGATACGTCTGCTGGCATGCTTCATGCGAGGCCTTACGGAGGAGTTGCCCTACTGTGGAGAAAGACCGTGTCCTGACGTAACTATAATGAAGTGTAGTGTAAGACTGACAGCGATAAAGGTCTCACTAAGTGATTGCTATGTTATGTTTTTCTTAGTGTATATGCCCTCGCAGTCTATTGAAAATCTGATAGAATTCACCGAATGTCTTAGTGAGATGACGGCTGTTATAAAGAATGATAACGTGGGCTCAGTTTTCATGCTTGGAGACTACAACACTGATCCAGGTAAGACTTTTCATAAAGAACTTATGTCGTTTTGTGCAGGACAGTTACGGTAGTGTATAGACACCCGATTTGTTGCCATGAGACAGTTACACTTTTGTAATTGATGCCCACGGACGTCACCGCTGACTTGCTCATCGTCTTATGACAAGCGCTGCCCGACCTTCCGTATGCTCTGCATCCATTATTTATGATGCCTAATGGTCGAATCACTGTCCGTTATGTATATAATCTAATATTAATGTAATAACTTCGAAAACATTTGAACACAACACTTGTTAATAAAACTACGTGGGGAGAGCGCGATAGTGATCAGATATCTAGGTACCATAATGAATGTCACTCTAAATTAAGTAAACTAGACTGATCATTGCAACTAATAAAATATTACGAAGGTGTGTATAATGATAAGTGTCACAGAATATTAATTAATAACATGTATGAAAATATCTTATGTATACTCCGCAACACACAATTATTGTGTTATGGAAAGGCGTAGACTTAAACGTAAATATTTGCGAGGGTGGTGGGGTGGAATAACCACGTCCGCGAGGGTCACGGGTCGGCTCCACAGTGTTATCAGTTATGGCTACTACATGGAAAACCAAAATGTGGAAAGCTTTACGATAGCATGCGCCAGTCGAGGCGTATTTTTAAAGCTAAGTTGAAATGTTGTCAAAATAATGAGGAAGAAATAAAAATGGATACTTTAGTAGAACACTATAAAAATAATAACTTCAGCTAGTTCTGAAAAAATACCAATAAATTGAACCATAGGTCGGGTCTGCCCGCGAGTGTCACTGATGTTCACGAGCCCCCTGATATAGCCAATCTGTTTGGACAGCACTTCATAGTTGAATCTCAGCTAGGGTCGGCCGGACGCAGCATGCGTGCTGCTAATGCATTCATTCTGGAGCGGAATGGAGCAAATCCCCGAATGTTGATGACGTCAGCATCGAGCACTTGCAGTATGCCGGCAGTCAGTTGTCGAGGTGTCTTTCTTTGTCTTTTAACTTGTGTGTTGGGCATCCTTACTTACCCGAAAGCCTCATACGTACTGTGCTTGTACCTATTTGGAAAAACCAAACAGGTGACGCCTCCGACATATCCAGTTGTAGACCTATTTCACTTGCAACAGTTATTGCAAAGGTGCTGCACGCTGTGCTGGGCGGGCGCCTGGAAGCTCACGTCTCGCATAATGACGCTCAATTCGGTTTTAGATCAGGTCTTTCTACCAAGAGTGCCATCATATGCCTCAAACAGACTGTTCAATACTATACTTTACGAAAGACGCCAGTTACTTGGATCTGTCTAAGGGATTTGATCTCGTATGCTATGACATCCTTTGGAACAAGGTGAGAACTGAAACAGATCTGTCCAACGATGTTATATTATTTTTTAAGTACTGGTATAATAATCAAATTAACAGCGTTAGATGAGCTGAAGCATTCGCGGATGGCTACAGATTGGAGCTCGGCTTGAGCTCTCCGACACTCTCAATCTGTATATGAACGGCCAGCCCATGAGCTCAGCGGGACAGGAATCGGTTGTCATATTGATGGAGTGTGTATTAATAATATTAGTTATGCGGACGATCTGGTACTGCTGAGCCCATTAAGCCGTGGTGTGAAAGGACTCATTAAGATTCGTGCGTCCTGCGCTGTATCCTACGGGCTCAAATAGAACTCGGCGAAAAGCGGATTCATGATATGCTGGTCTGGAGCGCAGACGGTGTTCTGACGTACCGCAGTCCTCGCTCTGTGATTCAACCTTAAAAAAGTTGACAAATTTATGTATATGCTTCACTGGATCACGGAGGATGTGAAAGATAACTTGGATATTGGAAAAGAGCGTAGGTCGCTGTCTGTTCGCTGCAACATGTTAGCCCGCAGATTCGCCAAATGTACTAAACAGGTTAAGTCGACTTTTTTTAAAGCATACTGCCAATCTTTTTATGCATGCGGTCTGTGGGTTAACTGCACGCGGAGTGCTTACAGCGACCTGCGCGTGCAGTGCAATAACGGTTCAGGGTGTTGATGGGGTTGCCGCGTCATTGCAGCGTTTCCGCCACATACGCGCATGCAGACGCATTCCCTGCCATCATGCGGAAACGCTGCGCATCTTTACTTAAGCGATCCCGGGCCAGCACCAGCACCATCCTGCGCGCGCTGTCAGATAGATGGGACTCAGCGATGCCAGCACTCTGGATACAATTACACGCTGTCTAGTAAATAGGCGTTACGCTATTATAATATTAATGTGTGATAGTGATTGTTACTAACACTACTTATAAGCCTACATGTATCTAACCTAATATGGATCACATACAGTTATCTGAAATAAATGATTTATTATTATTAATATTGTTAAAGGATATGTGTAAACATGTGTGTATAATGTGTATGGGTGAACCTACATGTTGTAAGAACACCAGGTTTCGTACCCAGCGAAATAGGCATTAGAATTGCCTGGATTGTTCTCTCGGAGACCAGCAAGGTAACTCTTTTATTAAGTGTTGCAAATCTTTCAATTTTCTCACAGTTTACAGAACTACAAGAACTAATCCGCGGCGGGAAATAATAAAGGTTCGATTTCCGGGTTAACCGTGAGCGGTAACACAATCGCAGCGGCGATTAAGCTCCGATCCTGGTGAGCTCCAACATAACCGTTTATTTCAGTTAGCACATTTCACGGTTACTCCTACAACTACGGTATACAACTATTGTATATTGTTCACAAGGTATTAGCTCCTTACATATCAAATTGGCGTTTTGTACGGGACCAAAATAAAGTCATTTTTATTGTAAAATATATTTAATTAATCAAAGTATGCACCGCGTTGTTATCTATGCAGTTTTGTCATCTCACAGGTAGTGCATTGATACCTTTACTAAAATAAACCATGGGAGCAAGAATCAATAAACTCTTTGAAGGCTGTTTGGACTGCCGCATCGGAGTTTAATATTTTTCTTTGTAAGTAAATGTCCAAATTCCGGAAAAAAAGGTAATCTGTTGGGACAAGGTCCGGCGAGTACGGTGGATGTCGCAGATATTCCAATTGTAGCTCATCTAACTTAGTGGTTGTTTGTTGTGCAGTGTGTGGTGGTGGAGGTGGTGGTGTTCCGTTGTCGTGAAGCACTAGTGGCCTACAGCGATTGACCAATCCCAGTTGTTTAGCAGCTAGTTCTTCCTTCATGGTCTGCAGTTGCTGACAATAGATATCTGCCGCAATCGTTTGTCGAGATTTTAAAAAGCTGCAGTGAACGACACCGGCGCCAGTCCACCAAACACTCACAAGTAACTTTTTCTGAGTCAATTTTCGTTTAGGGCAGGATTTGGCTGAGTCTCCAGGATTCAGCCATTGCGATGAGCGCTTCCGATTATCGCACAGTATCCACTTTTCTAAAATCCCTTCATCATTGTGTCGGCTGAGCAAAGTAACACAGCAGCAGCAGTCGGCGCGTGTTCACAAGTACGATTGCCTCAGTTCATGAGGTACCCATTGTTCAAGTTTTTTTACTTTCCCGATTTGCTTCAAGTGGTTTAATACAGTTTTGTGACTTACCCTGAAGCCTGCAGCTATCTCTGAAGTGCTTTATGATGGATCCGCTTCCGCAATAGCCTTTAATTCTTCATGTTCCACTTCGGTCTCCGGCCGTCCACGGGGTTGGTTCTGAATGTTAAAATTTCCATAACGAAAACGTTGAAACCAAAAACGTACCGTGCTTTCTTTTGCGCCACCAGCGCCGTACACATCATCAATCCTTCGAGCTGTTCCTGCAGAACTGGTGCTGGTGCCGCAGTGGAACTCGTACTCGTAAATATACCGATATTTTATGTTTTCCATTGTGCGGTAATAAGCGACGCCAAAGAATGAGGATTAAACAAATGAATGATTGTTTCCAAAACTCAAACCCATCAGCTAAATGAATTTATAAATTTGAATTTGGAATTGTTAACCAAAGCGGAAATATTTAAAATCAAAGTTCAGGTCAGTACGAAGAAACGCTAATTTCATATGTAAGGACATAATATAAACATCGGGACAGATAGATGTGGTGACTTTGGAGGAAGCCTATGTCCAACAGTGGACGTCTATCAGCTGATGATGGTGACGATGATGATGATGATATATGTGTGTACATATAAGCTATGTTAATACAAGCATATATATAAGAGTTTTTCGGTATAGATAAAAGTTTACCACCTACGTACATACTAATCACAATATTCCTGTAACCATAAGGGCTGGAGGATTGAAATTTGGAAGAAATAATTCTTTTGCCCAGTATAGGTCAGCTTTAAATGGAAATTACAAAATTTCTTCCCCATGGGGAGTTTCGGGGGTGGTACGGCCAGTAAAGCGGAAGTGAACAGCTAGCGAGCAGCTTATAAAGCAAACGTAATGCCAAAGAGCTTTCTCTCCCAATCGACTTTAGGATTGATAGGAGAAAAAGGTAAAGATCCAGTTCGTTTGTTTGTAAATATAATAATAATGAATGTGATACATATATATATGTTCAATACATAACATAATAAATATCATAGGGCACATATTTGATAGGAACGGGAAAAAAGATATTTCATAAGGAGATGTTCTCAAAGCATTCACTTAGAGAAAATCTTATTGCGAAATAACTTTATTTTGTGATTTATAAAAAAACAATTACATTGCGAAAAGATAATATTTATCAAAGATATAAAAGCTACGGAACCCTTAGATGTTATTATCCAAGTTCTTTCCCGATCACGAATTTAATCATAGTCCGTAAGTCGGAGGAAGGCGCGGGTTGTGAGAAATCAAACCGGTAACACCTTTGGGTTCTAGAAAAGTATTCAAGTAATAAATTATTGCGACCAACACCTGAAGTGATGACCACGATCACTCTGTCAAGAGTGATACCGACGAAGAACAATAAAATATTTTTCAGACATAAAAAATTTTTCAAACATTCTCAGTACTTTGTAATCCACGCATAAACAGATAGCGTTGTAACTAGAAAATATTGATCAAGCGTAAGTTATGACATCCGTTTTAATCCTACTGAAGGTAGGTTGCTGGAGACTGCGGGAACAGCAGCAGCCCCTATTCCCGCCGATAAACAGTAGTGTGCAAACATTATTGTGTTCCGGTTTTAATGGCGCTGTAGCTTATGAAATTACCGGGCGTAATAAAACTTAACATCTTATATCTCAATGCGACGAGCACAACGCGGTGTAGTGTATATCATCCTGCTCAATAAAATAACGCTAGTTACGATGATATATACTGCACCATATTGCGCTCATCGCCTGAGACATGATGTTGAGATTCATTACCGTAGTAATTTCAATAGTTACAGCGCCTTTTAATCCGGAACACAGTAATGTTTGCACACCACTGTTGTCCGCAGAAACAGGCGCTGCGATAGTGTCTACCTTTTTTTTGGTTCTGAGGGGACGAAATCTTCGAAAGATACGCTGCTTCTGGGGAGAAGTCAGGGTTAAGTGAGATTCTTATTTACTGAAATCCCCTCGGTATCAGTCGATTCGGAGAAGCTCCGGGATATCTTATAGAACGCACTTGGTGCCCCTCTACACTTTGTGTTAGCACGTCTCTCAGGAAGACCCTGCTAGGCACCATCGCCCAGCCATACACTGTACCACGCTGGTTCGCTTGTTACGCGATAAGGGCCCGCAACCTCAAGGCTCACGAAATTCCTGAATCCTTTAGTCTGCTTCTACGACAGGCAGGGCTTACCTTAGTCCTATCCTTACTACCCCGAGACTACAGGGCTTGCGGTGGTTACTTACCTAGACGTACTCCGGCAATATGCTGATGAAATGGAACAGTTATAATTAACAACAATGTAACGACGTTTCAGTAAATATATCCGCAACTGTTAAGCAGTATAAATGCTAAATTAGGCGTTAATTAGTCGCACTGACGTTTGGGAGGCGATTGTTGCGCGTTAGATACCATCGCGTGGTGATTACGGCGCGGTCCGCCGGCGCCCCGCCCCCCGCCACGGCCACGGCCCGCGACGGGGCTCACACGGGTTATTATCGCAAATATCCTTATTTACTTGCTTCAGTACATAGTTAATTGTACCACTGTCTACATGTAAATGTACCATACTGTCCTTTTTCTTTACCCGTAAATAATACGATTTAATTTGCGACAATAATTGCAAGAACCCCTGGACTACATGATTAACCCCCGAAATTGTTCATTAAAGAACTTATCAATACCCAGAACTCTATGCTAAACGCACCTCCCAATACTTAATTCCCACAGGATATAAAAGGAACAATAAATGAGAAAATTTTTAGTATTTAAAATTCAAGTATATATTAAAACAATAATTGAAATTTGACATATTTGGCTAAAAAGCATAAAAACCATTTTGGCATTGACTGTACATTTTTTTTTCATGTTTTAGCGGATACATCTTTCATACAAACTCATTGGTAGCGTGCTTCTCATTGAGTTTTTTTTTGCGGGTGCTTTTATCCCTTAGAGATACATCAGCCCTTCTGTTTGTTTGTTAATGTATGTTGTATTAATAAGAGAATGTGCAGGTTTCATACAAACTTCATTAGGTTTAAGAAATCGAATAATTGTTAAATGTAAACTGTTTTCTTTAACAAACTAAATAAAAAAAAAGGTGTAACTGTCAATAGACCTACTTTGATTAGTTGTCCGAATCCGTTAAAGGAAAAGAAAATTCATTTAGTTAGTGGAGACGAGTAGTATCAACTCTTCACTGTCACCCAAACTCCGCCAGTATATTGGAGCTAGATAATCAGGTCACAGGTCAGAGAAAGAAACCTTAGGTGTTTATTTATTTGTATATTCATAACACGTCAACGGTTGATACTGTAACATTTGTAAGTAATACGTAATGGGGGGCAGATCGGTAATTACGGCCCGTCTATCGACTGCTCCTCACACGAGGTCCCTGGGATAAAGCCGGATGATTGATGCTCGTTCGACGGCTACGAGTAAACCCCAATCGGATTACGGATGAATGGCGGCGATCACGTAAATGTTTTGAATTTGTCCCTTGTCAAAGTGAAAACGTCTTTAGTTCTGACAACTTGTTTTGGTTAAATACGTACGATCAAACGGCGTCCGACCCTATTTATCTTAAATTCATCGATGGATATACCTTCTACGGAGATCTATTATATATAAAGACTAGCTATTGCTTACGGAGGGTACAGCAGACGCAGATCGTGCGTGAAGGAAAGAAATGGATATATAAATAGTTGATCATTATCTGTTGATACTGTCGGCGAGACTCTCTCTAGTAGTTCTGTAGTAATGAGGAAACTATCAAAGATAATAATTAATGAGCGATACTCGCTTTTCAATTAGAAAACTCTCTGATCATGCAGACATACTCGCCGAGCGAGTAAGCAGCTTTTTTTACACAACCTAAGTACAACAAGCATGTGGTCCGCCTGGTGTTGAGTCTATAACAGCCAATAACACCAGAGGTATCACTGGGCGTTTTGCCGATCCTGAAGAAACCTTTTCACGCCTTTTTTGTAACACTTCATGTTGTAGCTCCTACGGACTTCGTATTGCGATATATAATGTACCGTCCCAGCAACTCTGAGCATCAAAACTACCAGAGCTACACACTTGTATTTTCATCAAGAAAGCTTGCCTTAGTGTTGATTTTTTATTTATTTATCATCATCATCATTATCGTAAGTCAATAAACGCCTACTGCTGCACACAGGCCTCCTGAACATGACAGTGCACGACCGATGTAAAAAAAATATTTTTTATATCATCATCGTCAGCTTATAGATGTTCACTGCTGGACATAGGCCTCCTCCAATGAACAATCGGTCTACATTGATCAGTCCTGCGCTGTCTGCATCGCCGGGCACTAGAGGCCGTCGTTTTTAAGGGTTCGTATAGGAGGCTCTGAGCCATTCCCCACCACGCTTGCCCATTGCAGCTTGGTGATAGCCAAAGCCTCGTTTGTTGATTAACATGGCGCACCACGAGCAGGCGAGGTTAGCTTCGATCCCGTAAAGTGATGTGCAAGACCTCTTACACCCCCTTTTCTATATAATAATAAATGACTTATTTATATTATTCATGTCAATTATATTCATCACTGAAGATCGCAATCAATTCCAGTGGCTGTCAATCCGTCTTCGCAGGAATACTCATATTCTTTCTACTATTCTTTATACAAGATATTGTTCAATCCTCTCACTCCTTCCTACCTAAAACATCAATTCGAATTTATTTCCGATTGCCAAGATCGCACTCTTCGCTCTTCAATGAACCTCTCCCTTCGCGTCCCCGTGCATTCCTCTTCATTTCTCTCTTTACCAAACCATTCGTATCACCAAATCCCTATTTCTTTCAAAAGAAAGAACTAACTACTACTATATAGTTTAAATTCTAAACCCTTTCTAATTGTGCTATTGCTTGTTTCTTTCATCAAATGCTTTAGTTTCTAAATATCTAATGCACCACTAACCTCTCCCTGCTATTAGTATGTCTGCCTTTCCAACGGGTTGTCCGGATCAAATTGCTTTTTGTGCAATAAGATAATGTATTCCATAACTTGTAACCGGTTTACAATAAAGGATAGATAAATAAATATATATAATGAATATGAATAACAAATATTATATAATACATTAATATTTTTTTAAACATTTTGACAATATACATTTCATTTATTACAATTTTTAATACGTAAGACAGACGTTCAAACTAACTAACCCTTTACTATAAATCCCCTGGTTTCTTCTCTCGGCTATATCTATTACTTGCTTTTGCCCCGCTTTACTGGCCGTAACCCCTCCCCAATCCTCTTTTTAAAACGAATTTTGAAAAATCCATTCTTAGCTGTACCAAGGTTCTCTAACCACTAGACCAGCGAGCTACTATTAGCTTACTTAGTTACTATTATATATAGATGATTTGGTAGAAAATGGAAGAACAATAAAGTTGTAATTGGTCATATTAAAAACAAATAAAGGACCAAATAAAAAGGACATGTAGACTGATAACTATTTCTTTTATTCGCGTATGCAAAGGGGGTTAAAAATAAACCCGCTGAAAACCCGTCGTGATAAAGATATTAACCGGAAGGCTTTCCGGAATTGGAATTTAATCGCCGGCATAAGTCGGGTTAATGCTTACGTTTAACAGTTAAATCTAACTGTGAAACAAACACATTTCAATCCAATGCAAAGTTATATCGAACTTCAGAAAGGTGTTCAGTTTGTAATGCAGAACAATATTTATTTATTTATTCATGTATACAGAAATTGCGCTGTCCATGATATCTTGGAAGCCACAATTATGCCCAAGTTTTTAGCAGTATCAGAGTAAGCAAGGACTTTGTTGTTAATAATCATTGCTGAGAGAGAGAAAAAATCAAGTGAACTGCGAAGTTGGTTACTGCTTATTATCATTGTCTGCAATTTGTGCAGATTAAGTTCCAACCCATGGTTTCGACACCATCCGGTTATCTTACATAAATCCTCGTTTAGTGTTTTAACTGCAATATGAGCTTCAAAAACAGGAAAATAGCGATATACCTGCAAATTATCTGCATATAGATGGTATTTGGATGAGATTACATTAGTAATAGAGTTTATAAAAACCGAAAAGAGCAACGGTGAAAAGATTCCATCTTGAGGCACTTAGCGAGATCTATCCATTTAGAGAAGGATTCATCTTCACGAACATATTGGGAATGGCCTCGAAGGTAACAGTCAAACCATGAAATTACAGAAGGCGATAAATTAACGGACTGAAGGATTTTAATAAGGATATTGAATTCAACTGAGTTAAAAGCGCCACTAAAATCAAGCAGCACAAGAGCGGTTAAGTGTTTTTGATCCATACCGTTACGAATGTCTTCTGTTATCTTAAGGAGAGCAGATGTCATGCTGTGTCCGCTACGGAAGCCGGATTGATACGGATTTAAAATATCATTATTATTGAGAAATACTGAGATGTTCCAGAACTTTTCAAAGAAATGGCCGGATTGATATAGGTCGAAAATCGGATGAAGAAGGTGGATTTGATGTTTTAAGGAGTGCTGGAATATTAGTAAGCTTCCACATTGAAGGAAAATAACAGCAAGATAAAGAAAAGTTAAAGATATTTGTGAGGACTGCCAAATGAGCTGGTAAAAGCAACTTCATCATTCTAGAACATATTTTGTCATTTCCAATTGCACAAGAAGTAATGGAGAGAATTGAACTTTCGACATCAGCTTGTGTCAAAATGTTAAAATATTTTTTTTTGTATTGCGGAGTTGGACAAAATGAAAGTTCTGGGGGACATGAAAAATGTTGGTTGAGAATATCTAGATTCATTGTATCATTTGTCATCTTAGAACATTTGCCTAAACCAACACTTTTAAGGAAACTCCAGGTTTTTGTAGAATCGCTATTAGGGAGTGATTCTTAAAAATAAAAACTTTTTGCGTTTCTACATAGTCGATTGCAGTAACTTCGCAGAACTTTAAAGTGCGACAAATTTTGGTCCGATCGGTATCGCTTTAATCTTCTTTGTACTTTATCCCTGCGTGCCATTCATTCTTTTATGTCAGCAGTAATCCATGGTGCTGCACCATACTTAATTTTTATGCGTTTTACTGGAGCATGACGGTTATAAAGATTTAAAATGTCAAGTTGAAGTTTGTCACAATATCATTTATGTTCATACAGCTGCTTACACTTAACCAATCATTTGCTACCGCTTCCTGCCTTAATTTATCAAGATTTATATGTTTGTCGCTGCGGACATACTGAAATTGTATTTTAGGCTTGGGCGGTCTAATACGAAAGGATAGACAAGTAAGGTCGTGATATGAGAATGAAGCTACTAACTGGCCGAGAGTTACATTATTCGTACCTGACACTATAATCAAATCAAGAAGTGACGGTGAACAATTTGGGAAGTGATGGGTTGCAGAGAGCGGTAGGACTTGAAGGTTGTAAGAAGTCAGCAGAGTTTGCAATTTATATTGAATCACTCATCGAGATCATATGGGGATAAATAGGGGAATATTGGTGGAGAATACTATCAAGGTTATTAAAATAATTAATGTATGGTAAGGTTATTAAAATAATGTAAATAAAATTAAGACTGTATAAAAGCCCAAGTAGAACTTTGTTGTGGTGAAGGAAAACTTCAAGAAACAGATTGCTGATTCTGCGTAAATTGATAATGAAGCACAAACAATTTCAAATGAAATTTCAGCTCGCAGGTAAATTGCAACTCCGCCACCGCCTTTACCCATCCTATCATTTCTTATTAATGCAACGAATAATGAGCAGAGGGAAGTAAAGGCTTCAGGAAAGTTTCAGATATTAAAAGAGCGTCGATGTGGCTACTGCTTATGGTTGCAAGAAGATCGGAATAATGGCTAGAAACAGTAAATATGGGCAACGTTCAAACAATTAGGATAAGAAGAAAGGAGCCTGAAATGCATTCACGCAAATCAAGAGGCTTGGAACTATCGCTATCTGCACTGTCATTACTGTTTTCTGATGATGAACACGAGAAAAAGCTTTCATTTAAATTAATTAATAAGTCCATGGGTTACCTATACATCCGAATGTATTATGCAAGGATATAATTATAAGCAAAATTAAAATTATTAAATAGAGTATTTAAATGAGTATGTATCACCATTAAGTTGTGGTTATCAATATAGTAATTTTTACTTAAAAACCAAAAAAAAAGAATCTTCAAATCATCCATCTCATTAGCGAATTGCAAGAAATTTTGCTCTTAAACCTAAGTAATTACATCCCATATAAAAAAAATTAAAGAATAATAACAACTGAGCACTGTAGCATAGAGCATAGCAACGCAAATGAAAAGAAAAAAAAATGTAAAATTGCGGCTGATGCATTATATATATAGTATTCGTGGGGTAGTGAGGGGTGATCGATTCTGTTGTAATTAAATTCGAATAATAGTACCTCAATAGAATAATCATTACATTGAAAGAAAAAATAAATATACTGTAAACACAATAACAGTATGAATATGTAACTAAAGCGCGAATTATGTTGGTAGAAAAAAAGAAACAAAATTTATATAATGTTCAACCCGCGTGTACATTGAGTAGTATGATAATAAATTTAAACTCTATGTGCAGGATATTAATAATAATAAAAATATAATCAAAATATTGTAAATAATAAAAAAAATTATAATATTAAAAAATTACATTGAGACTCCATGGATTTCTAAAACCGGAGTACATTATTTGTATTTAAGCTTCATTATACCCACATAGCAGTAACAAATGTATGCTGGACAACACAATATCCGCGCGTGCGCAGTATAACGCGGCCAAGTTTAGAACACCATCAGTGCTAGTGCCCTGTCTCCTAATAACTAGTTGTTCAGGCGGCGACGCGTCTTCTCTTGGGCAGAGTCAACCCTTGTGCGTATCTGTGATCCAGAAGTGTTACTTTGTGGCATGTTTACTTCGGCAGCAGTTGGCGGGTATTTGTTAATCAGGACCTCCAGTTCAGTCACTGTTTCAATCTTACGTCGAAGTCTTATCGGGAATAATCAGAATAATTTTGTCTTCGCATGATCAGCATTGTTTATAACCAAAATGTTTGCGTGCAGCAGTGAAAATTTGACGCCTAGACTTAGTTAAAAATTTGATGCCTAGACTTAGTTAAAAATTTGATACCTAGACTTAGTTAAAAATTCGGATGTAGTAACACCCGATCCCTTAAGGTTAGTCTTGGTATCCCAAACCAGTTGTATATCTTCCATATTTATGAAACGAACTAAAACAGGCCAGGTTTCGCTGGAGGCAGAACCAAGTCGACGGCATACCTTAATATAATTTTTAATAAGACCAGTCAACTTCAGTTGATCGGATACAACTTGGATAAGGATATGTAGATTTTCGTGTCGTGGCTCTGGAATGCCATGAAATAAAAGAACTTTCCGTCTGATGGCAGTGTTGTGCCCAGTGCCCAGCCCCGTAGGTAACACGTCTATTTAAAATCGGAATACTCACGGGACAATGATGCGACGTCAGGATCAGTTGCTGTCTATATTTCATTTTAAGAGTTTTTCTTCGCATTCATGCATACGGGACCCAAACAACTTCAAGTTCGTTTAGATTGTTAGTCAGCAGGTCATCCATCATTAATGCCAGCTAAAATCTTCTTTATAAAAGATATTGGTAAAGGAGTGATAGTGAACAATGAGCACTCGTGAGTTTAACAAACACTTAATTTCGGTAACTAAATGTACAAAAAAAAACCACAATATTAAACAGGAACAACACCGCGCACCGTAAACAGATCGAGGCTGTCGGTGCACGGAAGTCGTTGTATCCTCGTCGAGGAAACTTCACCGTCTGCTTGTAACCTTAACGTCACTTAACTAATTAACACCAAATCTTAAAGTCTTTTAACTCCCGTGTAAATGACTATTATATCTTAGAGTTTTACGGCAGAGCAAAGCACAAACGGCAGCTGGATTTCCCGTTAACCTACTGGACTGCAGCCAATGCACTGATAAACTATAGTTCATCCCGCAGACAAAGCTTTCGAATTGGACCTTCTAAGCTTCCGGCGATCCGTAAACGAGCTTGGTTATCCGGATAATTCGCGTCTGTATACGTGTATACAGATACCTTACATAATACACGAGTTACTTTGTTATAAACTATGTGAACTTTGATTTAAGGCATAGGTTCCCAAACTTTTGTGAACTACCGCCAACTTTTTATGTAGTTAATTAAACCGATTTTATATATGTCGGTAGTTGTGAGAGTTTTATAAAAGATAAGTAAGCAATTAACGCATCTGCGACCCTTCTGGTGATGCGGCTGTCCATGGGCGTCAGTGATCACTTTCCACCGGGTGAACTTTTCGCTCGTTTGTTCACCCTTACTATATAATTAAATAAATAAATAAACATTATATACGCGCAATAGAAATAACATTATATCTGATGGTTAAATATGCTCATCACACGATCTCATCGGTGAAGGTCAGCGAAGAAGATACAGACTGGCGACTCATCAGCTATATTTATACTCTCTATACAATGCTCAGTATATTGCTACTAAAGTGTTGCCAGTTTCCGCTTTAGTTATAAGTAACCGGAAACCGTGTAGGTGGGACCCACCGCAGCGCCGATTTCTACCGCTAAAGTGTAATGTGGTAACATTTTGCTCCGGCCTCAAGGGCGCTGTAGCTAGTAAAATTACTGGGGTAAGGAGAATTAATATCTTAAGTCGCAAATCGACGAGCACAAAGGAGTGCAATATCATCATAACTGGCGCCACGTTGTTATGGGCGATCGTGTCACTTACCATCAGGTGAACGTCCTGTTCCTCTCGTCGTTTGGTTACAAAATAAGAAGTATTGATTAATCGCGAATGACTATTTAATAGTACTATAGTTTCTCGTCGATACTTTTGGAGAAGAGAGTATATCGAGAACAGCGTCACGAAATTACTGTTTTTAATTGGTTTTACTTAAGTAACGTGATTTAAAGTTTAGTTTTAATTAACGTAGAAGTAATGCTGTTTTCACATATAAAGTTTATTAAAAAAAAATATTCAGTTCGCGACTGAGCTGAATGTAAACAGTGCGTCATGGCCGGTGGACTGCGAATCGATAGCCGGAAACATTTAAGCACTGATAGGTCACGGCCTATACTTTACTATGCAGCCTTTATTTTGTTATTCACCGACACACGCTTGACAGATGATGGTAGACAATGACGATAATGTCCTTTTTAACTGGTTGTTATCATCTTATAATCTTCATCATGTCATCGGTGACATACGTTCTAAAACTTACGCTGTCTGACCACCCTCCTATATTTCTTTACGTTAATCTCACGTTGAGGGGTAGTCGGACTTTTTCCAGTCTGAATACAGACATCTGGAAAATAGCAGTTCTACATGTGGCTCCTAACCACACACCATCACAAAACAAACCATGGTAAACCATCACAGTTACAACAGTAAACAAACCCTTCACCTAACTAGTAAATTACTTATCCACATCATCATCATAAGTGCCTTCTTCAATCTGAAGATTGATGGTCACAGATATCTAATTGAGTCTGTAGCTATTCTTGTCATCTTTTCTCTTTCCACATATATTAGTTAAAGTTTATATTCAACCTTTAGTTTCTTTAACCGTATTTAACATATAAATGGAGTTTAGGTTAAAAACTATAATAATCAACAAATTTCTTAACACTGCCTTTTTATAGAAATTAATTATTTATATATAATTAATTATTTATAGCAGAGTCAATGCCAAAAGGCATTCTGTGGTAGTCAACCATAGACTACAAAATGGCTGTTTAGGTTAAAAGCTAGAGATTATATTTTATTACATGACAACTCTCCCTCTGTCTATTCTCTAATCTCTACTGGTCTTCAGAGTCTGTTCAGGTAGGTACCGCCGCGGCTCTTTACTTCGCCAAACAGTACAGTGCAAATTTTATCGTGTTCCTGCTTGAATGGCGCTGTAGCTTGAAATTAATGATGTACTCAAATTTGACATCTTGTCTCAAAGCGACGAGCACTATGTTGTAGTGTTTATCAGCTCAGCTAGCACCATTAGATATGCTCATTTCGTAGAATAAAAAGTAATTCACAGGAATCGAACCCGTGACTCTTCAGGACGTATCTACAATGCACCTCGCAAACAGAGCCACCATACCATAACTTCAATGTTTAATAATTAATCAGATATTGATATCCGTAAATTGGGTTTCTAATCAGTTAAGTGAAATTAATTTTAATTGCCAAGTGGCAGCACCATAAGAAATGAATATTGAATGCGTGGATTCCCACCCTCCCCCTCCACTCTCATCAGGACTTGAATTAATTATTCATTCATACCCGTAATAATTTTGAGCACGAAGTTTTTGTAAGGACTTTCATTTCCCATTTTTTTTTTGTAACAAAGTTTTTTTTTATTATATATCATCATCAGCCGTTATACGTCCACTACTGGACGTAAGCCTCCCCTAAATATCACATCGATCGATCCTATGCTGTCCGCATCCAGCGGCTTCCCGGCTGCCGAGCACCAGGAGCCGTCTAATGCGGGTTGGTGGCAGCCAGAACCTCGTTTGTTCATTAGCAGGGTGCTTCACGAGCTGGTGAGGTTGGCTTGGGTCCCGCGAGTTTTTGTGCGGGACTCCTTGCACCCCTGTAATATATATGTATAAGAGATAACCAGAGATTCATTGACTCGGCACGAGATAGCCAAAACTATTAAACGTCAGCACTCAACATTTGGTAGTGATATTGCTTCCACCATTCAGAAGTCAGCTAAGAGTGGATTTAACAAAATTATTTCCCCAGAGGGTGTTGCGGGGGTGTTTTCAATTAATATATTATCAGACGGATCCATAGAACAAACAAAAGCTATTCTTTGTACAACTGCTCATAACAACGTGCGTTAGTTAGGATATTATACACAGCACCACATTGTGCTCGTCGCCTTAAGACATAAGATGTAAGCATTAGTTACCCCGGTAATTTCACTAGTTACAACACCAAACCGAAACACAGTAATATGGTCTCCGGCAACAGAGACCTCCCACCAGTTATTCAGTTTTAAACTAGCAGGTTCATCGTCATCATCAGGCGATAGACGTCCACTGCTGGACGTAGGGCTTCACGAAAGATCTCCACATCGATCGGTCCCGCGTTGCTCGCTTAAGTTCAATGATCACTAAACATCAGCGCCCTAATTTCTCGAGGTCATTTATCATGAAAAGTAAACGGATTTCCTGTACGCCCCCACTCCGCCTAAATAAAATGATTCCGCTTTCCAATTACTCCATCTGGGGAGGGTGAGGAGGAGCTGAATACGCGAGGTGTTCGCCGGGCGGCGGCAGGCTCGGGCTGTCACGGCGTTATTCAAACACACTGCCATTACACAAAATGGTATTTGATTGAACCAACTTCACGTTTGAATCACGAAAAAGGAGTGATGTTAAACAAATTTGGTAATTCAACAAAACGCGACAAACGGGACGATCACGTGATGGTAAGTGATACGCTTACTCACCTTGTGCTCGTCGGCTTCAGACATGAGAAGTTGAGACGTCAGCGATATTCTCACACTGCTGTTGGGAGGCGGAAACAGAAACTGTGGTGGTACCTGCCTAGACCGTCTCCGGCATCAGAGACCTACCACCAATTGTAATGTAACTTAATAATATGTGAAAGGTTAAAGAAGTTACAAGCTGCATCTATATATACATATATAGGAGATATCCAGATATTCATTGACTCATCACAAGATCCCGAAACTATTAAACGTAAACACTCGAAATTTGGTAGAGATATTACTTCTGTAGTTTAGAGATCAGCTAATGATGGATTTTACAAAATTCTTTCTTCCAAATCTAAATATATATATATATATATGTGTGTGTGTTTGTTTATGTGTGTAAAATTGTTGGTACAATAGGAGTATAAGCATGAAAAAATATCGAAAGGAATTCAAAATGTACCACCATCATCCATACTTCATGAAGGTTGATCCAGAATTGAACCATGTTCGTATTAAAGGGCGAGCGGAACTTCATAACAGACTGTACTTGCGAAGTTTAACGCTTATTTTATTTTCAGCATTTCCACTGTAACGAGTGCCACGTAAAACCGAGTGCGACGAGTGACTGCGTGTACGCAGCTCGCGCGAGCCGGACCTGGTGGCTAAGACCGCCCCGTTTACCTTTGATATGCAACTTCACATATAATTCTTCTTGGTACTTACAATATTAAGAATAATCCATACTTTCAGTGAGGTCTGACGAACGAGGGTAGATTTAAAATACTGAAAAACATATTTGAATATCTGTACTTTATATATATTATTTTTGATGTATAACACTAGTATGAAAGACGTAGCAATCAAGAGTGAATGTAGAGTGTTGCAGTATTCTAAACGGAAACCCTGCGATGAGATGATCGAGACGTTCACGTGATGATATATAATCATCATCAGCGGATAGCGCGTCCACAGCTGGACTAAGGCCTCCCTCGAAGATCTTCACATATAGTCTACATGACCTCCGGTGCAGCCGGGTACAAGAGACTGTCGTCTGTAGGGGTTCATACGAGAGGATTTGGGCCATTTCCCACCATGATAGCCCAATGGAGGGAGCCAGAGCCTTGCTTGTTCATTAGCAGGCTGCACCATGAGCAGGTGAGGTTGGATTGGGTCCCCCGAGTTGTTGTGCAGGATTCCTTACACCCCTTGTAAATAATACCTGATCATAATAGCGCAGCGCTAGTTAGAGTGGTACACACGGCACTTCAATGCGCTCGTTACCTTGAGACAACATGTTGAATCTCGTTACCCTAGTAATTTCATTAGTTACAGCTCCTCTTAAACCGGATCACAGTAATAACGTTCTTAAGGCAACGTGCACAATGTTGTCTTGTAAATCTGTTATCATCGTTACTATCGACACGTTGCTATAGGCAGGTGTATCACTTAATATCAGGTGAACTTCTCGATCGTCCCGTCGGTTTGTATAAAAAAAAAACACATACTTCCGTGTGACGACAGAAGTAGTAGTTGATTTCTAGATAGTCTCCGGCAACAGAGATCTACCAATGTTAACATTTATTATAAATGATGGCTGATGGATTAACTTCCTCTCTCAGTCAGTAGTTAAGTTTGAAACTGATTATTAGCAATATTAATTAATTAACTAATCTCAAACGCGGTTGCATTTTAAAGCAAATCGCTGCAAATTTATAACTGACTTCGCAACAACGTCTTCAAGCTGGCGATTTACGCCGGAAGGGGATCGCGTGTGGCCGGCAACAACTCGATGCGAACTCCAAACGAATTTAAGCTTTATGTGGTGCGCAGTAAAGGTGAAAATCGTACAGCGATATGATTCAGTACAATTTGTTGTAATTAATGCTTGTACGAACTTCTACAGAACTATCAGGTGCTTTGATGAAGTAGTTGAGCTTTGGTGTAATCAAATACGTTTATTGTTATCGCATTTATTTTTTTATTCGATTAAGCAATGAGACGAGCGGTACCTGATGGTAACTAATACGCCTTGTCCATAACAACACTCGTTACGATGACATATACTGCACCACATTCAATAGGCGCCTGAAACATAAGATGTCGAATGCCGTTGTTGCGGTAATTTCATTAGCTACAGCGCTTTTCAAACCGGAACACGGTAATGTTTGCACACTACTATTTGGCGACAGAACTAGGTGCTGTGGTGGTACCTAGTTAGGTGGTCTGCGGTAACAGAGGCCTATAGAATAAGAATGAAAAATAGATAAAGAACGGTTGTCTCTCTCATTTAAACAATGCAAGCAATGTATGACAGAAGGAATTAGAATGGAGAATGGAAAGAAAAATAAGAATGGAATGAAAGAGGAAAAGCAGGAAATAAGGTAATAAAGTACAGAAACGTAAAAAGAAATAATTAAAGGCCAAAAGCCCGTGGGAACGAAAAAAAAAACAGTGACCTGCTACCAGTGAAAATCACACATTCACAAATATACTAGCTTTTTTAAGCGCCCTTCAATAACAGGATAATAATACTATTGAAAAAAATAACAGACCAGAAGACAAAGTTTTAACAGAAGGCATTCAATACGAGAAACAATCAATCATGAACGGCAAGCTTCGTATTGAGAACTATTTCTTTGTTGTCGGTTAAATACAAATCCGGGGAGAATTTTCTTGAAATAACTTTTCAATGTTTACCTTCGTGTTTTAACCCTTAGTAGCCTGATTTACGAAAGTGATTTATTTTTAATATTATTATGTTTACCTGAGGGTCTAGATGAAGGGAAAAATAGCTAAAAAATCACAATATTTATTTTTTTAATTTCATTGGGAAGAATATTATACAACAGTAAAATACGTACAGCCAACCTATAAAAAAAAACTAATAGTAATGTGAACATTCGGTTTAAAAGATTGGTATCAAAATTGAAACTAGGTTATTAAGCGTTAAAAATACTATCCTAACTAGCGCCACTTTATTATGGATAGGATCACTTACGAACAAGTGAACATCCCTCTCATCTCAACATATCGTTCAATAAAAAAAAATGGATCTTTTTAACGATTTTCGCCGGTGGAAATCCGGCGTTACCTATCCTTGCAAGGATAGAAGTAATACCTACTTCATTACGTGGATTCTCGTTTAACCATAAAATGTACTCTCAGTAAAGAAATTACTGACGTCGAGTTTTTTAATGGTATTAACTCCATCCGAGGTCCACATCGGTAGGTACCCACCGTGTACCTACGGGCGTAGCGCCTGCTACGTCTGATAACAAGCTACGAGTAATTTACTGCCTTTAAGTATACTCGTATATTGCAATTGGTTCGACAGATCCGATTGGGTTAATAACTTGATAGATATATTATGTCGATATCTGATATACTTAATCTTTGCTTATGATACGATAAATAATGTCAAAATTATACAAACGATAATGCTTTTATAGTATTTTGCAGGGGTCGGCAACATTTACAGCCGGAAGAGTCAAAAATTACAGTTTACAAAATTTCAATCTTTCTTAAGAATGACAAAAAAAATCTTACAAACAATAAATAGTGCTTGCATATGTAGTTTCTTATTAAAAATAATACTAATATATTTAAACATAAGAAAAATATCTATTTATTGATATATAAGTAGTGTTTCTTCACAACAAATGAGATAATATGTGTATGTGTTGGAGATTGGAGAACGCAAAAATTTGTTAATCGATTTGGGCGTATTCGGGTACGGGGGTTGGCAACACTGAGGTTGGGGGCAGATAGATGTCAATGTCAACATGGAGCGGGGAACGGTCACTTTTTGGTGACAACGGGGAACAAGAGTAGCCGCCCTCCGTCCGACTGCGCCGCGATGCAAAAACTTAATCGATTGTCGTCCGAGTCGCGTGCGCATATTGTGATTGCGAATTAATTTGTTGAATTAAAACCCATACAATGTATACTGAGACATCCTGAATCTACGATGGATGAAAAGCAGCAACACGGAGAACGCAAACATTTCACCACGCTCCCTACTCCCTTCCTTCCCTTCGAGACGTGGTATTGGCAGACCCCCACCTGATACTACTCGATGTGGTGAAGGTTACGGGAAGCAGCTGGATACGACCAGGACTGGATCGATCGATGTGGATATGTTTGGAGACATCGGTCGGCTCCCAATGATGAATCACTTATTATTTAAGTAAAAAATTGAAACAATTGAACATACAAATTCAATGGGAGCAATGTATGATTGTTTAAGTAGAAACTTTAAACTTAACTAAACAGTGTAACTTATACATAAGAATAAAAAAAACTGAGAATACATGGTGAGCCGCAGGTTGTCAACCCCTGGTATATACCATAGTAAGACATGTTTATTATAAAGTTGATGGAGTTATTATTTGGATATAATAATAAAGTTTGGATTCGTGTTAGTCCACAATGCTATGGGACGACCTGGACCGTTCACCTGATGATAACTGTGTCTGCCCTTAAGGTCTTGGTCCATTTTTTTTCTAAATCGTTCCCCTGCGTGCTGTGGGTCAGGGCCTTTATTTACATTTTTTCATTTACCATCATATTTTTATTACAATTTATCACTTATATTATTCTTACATTTATTTACTCTACTTTCCTAATTATCCTCATTCATTCTTTCCTTCCATTCATTCTCTGCTCTTCTTTCACATTTTTCTTCTCTGTCGATTCTGCTTTCCTCTCTTCTTTCACTCGTTCCTCTCTAGAAGAGTGAAGACTCTTCTCGTACTCATTTCCGGAGAAAAATAGTGGGGGTGAGGAGAGCCTAAAAATAAGCATCCACTGTAGCATTTTACTACTCCAACTGCTCCGTTTCTTCTTTTTCACTTTTTATTTATTTACAATTTCTTATTTTCTATTATTATTTTTACAATTTATAGTTTACAATTCCTATTTACACTTTTGGATTTGCTTTATTCCTACTTATACTTTACTGTTTATTTATTTATTTTTATTATTCTTTCTATAGCTCTCCTACTATACTCCAAGAAGATTTTTCGACTTTCGTCCTCGCTCATCAGAGAGGCGATGACTCCACTATCTATCCTCTTCTTAACCTGCATTTCGCAGTCTACCCTTTCTTTCCCGAATAAGGGACAGGAAGTGAGGATGTGCGAAACAGTTTGGTCCACCGCTGGGTCACAGAGGCACGCGGGACTCTCCTTGACCTTGAATCTGTGTAGGTACTCGGAGAATCCCCCATTCCCGGTAAACATCTGCGTCAAGACCGTGTCGAGCTCCAGTCGACGTAAGGACCTATACGCTGACGTGACGTCTGGGAAGAAAATCCTCGTTGTCGAAGCCGTCGTTGCACCTTGCACGTACCTCCTGTTCCATTCGTCATTCGTCTTCAGTCTAAGCTGCCGCTTGATGAAGGAAACGGGGCAGTCCTCGTATACCGGTCTTCTTTTATCCTTTAGGGCCACTTTCTTGGCCAGTTGGTCCACCCTCTCGTTTCTCTCCATCCCCACGTGCGCCTTCACCCAGTATAACATTATGTCCGTCCCTTTTGCCCGCGCTTTCATTATATTCCCTTTCACTTTAAGCGCCAGGGGGTGGAGGGTGTCCGCTTTTGCGATAGTTTCAAGGGCGGACCTCGAGTCGCTAAGTACGGCGCATGACTGCGCCAACCCGCTGGCCGCGTACCCCGTCGCTTTCACCAATGCCAGCAGCTCTGCCTGGTATACGGTGCAGAAGTTACCCAACTTGTGTTTTTTACAAGTAACCTCTGCGGCGTTCCGCATGACGCAGAACATCGCACCCACCTTGTCGTGGATGCGGCTGCGTTGGTGTAAATGGCCAAGTCGGCTGCCGAGGTGGCAAGTTGGACCTCCTCTACACTTTCCCCCGAGGAGGAGAACTCCACACCAACCTGTTCAGACGTATGTGGTAGCTGGCTGGAACCAGTCTCCTAGCACTGATCTTGGTGCATTAGGGTGATATAAACACCACCGTATTGTGTTCAAGCTGTTTAGTCTTATTACTCCAGTAATTTACTAGCTACAAGAGCTAGGACCTTGTTTTGTAGGATACCTTATGTTGTACATAACTATGTACATCTGTGAACGTCCATAGATTGAGATGATGATGATGACAGCACCCTTTAACCCAGAACACAGTAATGTTTGCACACTAATTTATAACAGCAGATGTAGAAGCTACAGTGGTATCTACCTTTTTAGTGGAGGGGAAAATCTTCAAAAGACTCCATTGCTTCTGGGGAGAAATATAGCGGTTATGAGGGATTTGTACCCACTAAAAGCACTTCGGTGTTTATCCTTAGTGCTTTGCAAGATGCCCTGGGATCTCTTGCGGAACACGGGTACCTCTCAGAACTACATCTAATCACGTCACCGAGGAGTGCTATGACCCTCTCCAGCGCCCTCTCTTGTCTCCGGATTCATTCAATTAGGATATAAGAGCATCCTCGCTTTCAGCTTCAAAGCTCATACCCATAGTAACCGTTTTATTTTAGTCGCCTTCTACCATATCCATAGTTTACCTTAGTCCTATTTTTGATAGCCCAAGGCGACATAGCGGGTGATGGTAACCTTGGTACCTACCTAGACGACACAACAGAAACCTCATAATTTTTTTTTCAACTATCTTGTTTTAGACGCCATTTATAGCTCTGATTTCACCTGAAGTGTTTTTAATTTTAGTTCATCATCAGCTGCTTCTAAGCTTCTATTATGATACCACCGCTGGTTGGATTCGTAGCTTCCGAGACTACGCTTCGCAGTGGCTGTGCTGGTATTACACGGAATCTCCGCGAATATCTGAAAATTAAATTATTTTCTGTATCATCAGCATCAGCCGACAAAGATCCAACCGAGGACTTAGGCCTACCCCAATGATCGCACCTACCAGCCCCGCGCTGCCCGTATTCAGCGCCTTCACGTGATCTTACAGACAGCATGGCCTGCGGTACTGCAGAGCATCAGGGCTGTCGTTTGTAGGGGTTGATATAAGGGAATTTGGGTTATTTCCCACCACGATAGCTCGATGCGGGTTGATGGAAGCCAGAGCCCCGTTTGTCGATTAGAGCATGGTGCACCACGAGCAGGTGAGATGAATTTTTGTATTTTACGCCCCTTATTTTTTGATATAAACGTTTCATTGTATAAACGATCTAATTGTAATTCGATCCGGTTGGAAGCGATTTCATCGCGGTAATACAAATACAAGCGATGAGCCCGATCCGCTTGTTTACACCAACAAATCCCTTTTCAACGCTTTGATAAATGATTCAAAACCCGTTGTTTACGTTCTGAATCACATCAGACTCGCGAGTTTGATGGCCCGCCTTGTTTACCGACCACTAAACATTTAAGGGACAGAACTCTCAAATACTGAGTAGAATTCCAATAGGAAATTAATGTATTAATAGTTTTTTAAGTAGCTTCAAAAAATCACAAATATTCTTTAATTCTTTTATATTCAATGAACGAGACGAGCGGAGCACTCACCTGATAGTAAATAATACGCCTGTACATAACAACGTAGCACTAGTTATGACGGTATTAGCTCCTTATATGTGAAATTGGCATTATGTACGGGAGTAATATAAAGTCAATTTATTTTTGTAAAATATATTTAATTAATCAAAGTATGCACCGCGTTGTTATCTATGCACTTTTGTCATCTCACAGGTAGTGCATTGATACCTTTACTAAAATAAACCATGGGAGCGAGAATCAATAAACTCTTTGAAGGTTTGGACTGTCGCATAGGTATTTAATTTTTTTCTTTGTAAGAAGTTGTCTAAATTCCTTAAAAAATGGTAATCTGTTGGAGCAACGTCCAGGGGGTGCGGTGGATGTCGCAGATATTCCAATTGTAGCTCATCTAACTTAGTGGTTGTTTGTTGTGCAGCGTGTGGTGGTGGTGGTGGTGATGTTGCGTTGTCGTGAAGCAGCAGTGGTCTAGAGCGATTGACCAATCCCAGTTGTTTAGCAGCTAGTTCTTCCTTCATGGTCTGCAGTTGCTGACAATAGATATCTGCCGCAATCGTTTGGCCAGAGTTTAGAAAGCTGCAGTGAACGACACCGGCGCTAGTCCACCAAACACTCACAAGTAACTTTTTCTGAGTCAATTTTCGTTTAGGGCAGGATTTAGCTGGGTCTCCAGGGTTCAGCCATTGCGACAAGCGCTTCCGATTACCGCACAGTATCCACTTTTCTAAAATCCCTTCATCATTGTGTCGGTTAAGCAAAGTAACACAGCAGCAGCAGTCGGCGCGTGTTCGCAAGTTCCATTCACTCAATGCATGTGGTACCCATCATTCAAGTTATTTTACTTTCCTGATTTGCCTTAAGTGGATTAATACAGTTTTGTCACTTACTCTGAAGCCTGCTGCAGCTATCTCTGAAGTGCTTTGTGATGGATCCGCTTCCACAATAGCCTTTAATTCTTCATTTTCCACTTTGGTTTCCGATCGTCCACGGGGTTGGTACTAAAAGTCGAAATTTCCAGAACGAAAACGGTGAAACCAATAACGTACCGTGCTTTCTCTTGCGACACCAGCGCCGGTCACATCATTAATTTTTAGAGCTGTTTCTGCAGCACTGGTACTGGTACCACGGTAGAGCTCGTACTCGTAAATATACCGATATTTCATGTTTCCCACTGTTCGGCAATAAGCGACGACAAAAAAAGTAATGAGTATAAAACAAATGAATGACTGTTTCCAAAACTCAAATGTAGCAGCTAAAGGAAATTATAAATTTGAATTTGGAATTGTTAACCAAAGAGCAGATATTTCAGATCAAAGCGGTCAGTGCGACAACACGGTGTAATTGCATATGTAAGGACATAACATATACTGCGCCACATTGCGCTCGTCGCTTGAAACACGAGATGTTGATACTCCTCACCCAGTGATTACGTTAGCTGCAGCGCCTTTAATAGTAATGTTGCGGATGTACCTATCGGTCTCCGTTAACACAGACGCACCACCAGTTAAGTGAAAGCAATGGACTACAACTTGACCTTAAATTTCGTACCTTATTAACAATTCTACTGATCGGGAATGAATACTGCCTTTGTATGCTCCAGCTCTTATACGTCGTTATTGCTGTTTTCGCGGCAGATTTACATTACGATGTTGAAAGCTGGTTTATATACAGGGTGAAAAGTAACAGGTTTAAAAGATCTGGAGGGGTTAAAGTATATCTCGTATCCTATCTATCTATGTATGGAATATCCCATTCAAAAACAATGCTTCTGTAGACATTCATTTTTTAAATATATTTCAAAAAATTCCCGATTTTGTTGAAAAAAATCGATAATATTATTTATTACTTATTTCTACATAAATTTTTATATAATAATTATTGTTTAATTATTGTTTTATTAAATTAAATTAATAATCATCACTTAAAGGCTAAAATTTTTAAATTAGATTCTTTGAAAGTCGTGACGGTAAAAAAATAAGGCGTCATACTTATTTATTTATTTAAACTTAAAATGAAATTTTATTTATACAAAATATGTATAAAGCACATAAATAAGTACCCGACTTAAACACCTATCCGATAAGGTGTAAAAAAGTACATAAAGTATCTAAAATTTAGAAAAAAAACACTTGTAGTAAAACCAAGTACCATGAAACATTAAACTGTAGACTCATGAAAGTAGACGCCGCGCCTGCCCTTAATTTGACACATTTGTTTTTGTTGTAACATCCTGTATACCAAAACTCCAAAACACGTTGTTACCGCACAATAGCAGTTAAACCAGATTCGAGCCTAATAAGTTTGTATTACATTACTTTGATATTTAGGGGTATAAGGGGTTCGGTATAACAACTCACGGGACTCAAGCCGACCTCACCTGCTCCTGGTGCAATGCTAGTCAACAAACGAGACCCTGGCTACCACCAACCCGCATTAGGCCTACGTGGTGAGAACTAGCCCAAATCCTCCGATATGAACCCTAATTAACGTGGAGATCTTTGATATGAGCATATATCCAGCATCGGACGTCTATCGGTTGATGATCACTTTAATATTTATATAAGTAAACGTCTCATTTTATTGCTAAATGAAATCGCGTTTATTTTCTAAATGTAAAGTGAAACATAAAACTAAGTAGTTAATCCAAATATTACTTTAAACTTTAACCTTCGCTGAACAAAATCAGTTAATTTAAATTGAAACATCTCGGCCGGATGTTACACAATCAAATCGGAATTTCGCGAAGCCTACCTTCAACAATGGAGAAATTCTTAACAATGCTTATTACGCTTCGTTACCGGTAATCAGATGAAGACGGTGCTTCACAGAGTTATTAAGGGGTGGTTTCTTACAACGTCGATAGTAACTATATTATAACTTACCTGTCTAACTGGTGCGAGTCGCCAGTGATGACATATGGAAACGAAACGTGGCTCCCTAAAAAAAGGCTCAAAGTCACCCGAAGGTCACCAATGGAGAGGGCTATGGTCGGAGTTTCAGAATGTTAGAAGAACTAAGGTCATCGACATAGCCCAAAATATTGCTGGAGATAATGGCAGTGGACAGGCCACATTAATCAAAAGACTGACAGCCGATGAGGCAGTGAGGATCTCGAGTGGTGGCCGCGTACCGACAGACGTAGTGTTGAGAGGCCGTCTACGAGATGGACCGACGAACTAGTGAGATTCGCTGAAAGCCACTGGATGCGAGCAATGCGGGACCGATCGATGTGGAGATCTTTGAGGGAGGGTTATGTTCAGCAGTGGATGTCATCGGTTGATGATGAGGATGATCTGATTATACAAATAAATACATCCGTAATATCTCTTTGTTTATTTATTTAAAGACCTCCTAAGCAAGTTATAAATATTTGTGGTATGCTGCTTAACTATGCTTAGAGATAAAAGCTTTTGGGAGTTTTTCTTTTTCTTTGCTTTTCCTTTCTAGACTATCTCTGAAACGATTAAACTACTTTAAATTTCAAAGTACTGTACAAACATTACTGCATTCCGGTTTGAATGGCGTTGTTGCTAGTAAAAATACTGCGATGGGAGAATTTATGTCATATGAATCAAGGCGACGAGCATAAAGTATCGCGGTGTATACATCCTAACTACCGTCGTATAAGTATATCGTTTATCATTAAGTGAACGTTTCACTCGAAAGCTTAAAACAAGTTAAATACTCATTCCAAGTTCTCTTCATCACCAATACTAGCTACCGAATAACAGCATATTATTTACTCACGTAGTATTATTGCCTTATAAAAGAAAAAATATTAAACTAAACAATACGAATTATATTCAAAACGGATACTTTACACGTCTCTCTAAGCGGGTTTAAATCAGTGCTCAAGTTACGTGTTTGGAAAGCGCAAAGTTATATTTAAATTTCCGTTTCCGTAAATTCTACAGCACAATAACTGCGGAGCCCCCGAGAGCTCGGACACGGCGGAAGTAAAATTTTAAGGGTATTAAAAAATCCCCCGCGCGGGAGGCGAATTAGAATATTCCCACCGCTATACTTACTACTTTTGGCGAGTCGTAAAAGGCGATTAAAGAAGGAAAAATGCAAGGAAATATCAGCATAATATTTTCTGATAATTACTAGCATATCCTGTCAGTGGGTTCATCTGTCCGATGAATACGAGTTCGCACCCCCGAACACCACAGCTGTTACTATTCTTCCCCCAATAGTAAGATCCTACATTACCTGTTATACCTA
Organism: Ornithoptera priamus; assembly: GCA_029034505.1. Lineage (NCBI taxonomy): Eukaryota > Metazoa > Arthropoda > Insecta > Lepidoptera > Papilionidae > Ornithoptera > Ornithoptera priamus. Next base: position 598,346 of record JARDWD010000672.1, read on the forward strand.
AGTATTTCGCAACATTCCTCTCAAAAGTCTGCATTCCTACCACATCTCCCTATCCCTACCGATACCTTACAGTCGCCAACCCGCATGCCCAGCGTAGTGACTTATGAGCAATACTCCCCAATGAACCGAGGCCGATCATAATGATGATGCTGAATGAAAAAGTCATGTAATTAATATAGCTTATTATATATCTGGTACCTATTACCGTTGGGGATCTAAGGAGACTGGTACGACAAGTCATCGCACCCAACTAAACTCGTGCAGCACCCTGCTAATCAACAAACGAGGCTTTCGAACCAGAACACAGTAATGTTTGCACAGTACTATTCGGTAACAGAGACCTACCAAAAAGGAATCAAAACTGTAAAACCAATAAAGGAACCTCAGGCCAACAAACGCCCGGGGGAACTATCATAAAAAAAAAATACTGACTTACCACCAGTAGGTAGGAAAAATTTTGTGGGTAGTAGAGGTTTTTTGTGTGCGCTCCGCCAATAATATCAAATACGTGATGAACAGGGGCGGTTTATACTGTATCCTATACTTGAAGAAATACATCTATTTACAGATAAACACGACTTGAGTGAAATGAACGAGATATAAACATAAAATGCATTCGAATGTGTGACGGTTATAAACCGGACAATGAAGCGTCATGTAGGACGAGGTACCATATTAGCTTTGTCAGATTTTTCACGTGCTTCGGACAGTAAGTATTCCACTTTCAAAATTAAACTACTATGGCTATGATCTAAATAGTATGAAGTGGTTTCATAGTTACATAATGGACTGATCACAAGCAGTGAAACTAAAAATGACTGATGGTACCTGCATTTTTTCTGAATCGCAACTGTCATGATGTACCACAGAAATAATTTCTTGGTCCTTTACTTTTCAACATTTATTCGGCAGATTCAGTGAAACCTATCAAATATTGTAAATATCACTGCTGTGCCCGCGACGTGCACCTTTATACATCAGATAAACCTAATAACGTTTTAAACGCGATTTCTAAATCAAACAACGACCTGAGTAGTGTCACTAAGAGGAGAGTAAAGAATAATCTAAAAATCAATCCCACTAAACCTAAATTCATAGCTTTCGGCACAGAATTATAAGTTAAACCTATACGAAACCAAAATCCAACTGTTATAATAAATAATGAAAGTTTAGAGTAGCTTTCTTTAGTAAAATGGTGGGTATTATTTTGGACCCAAAGTTACGTTACGAAAAGCATATACAAATAGTTCTTAAAAATAGTTTTTACCGCCCGAGAGTTTTACATAAAATTGGTAGCTTTCTTTCATCATAACTCGTATGGCTCGGTGCGAAGCTTTTATTTTGTCCAAACTTAGCTGTAGCGATGTTGTCTGCGGTCCGCGGCTGCTTTATACAACAGAGCGCCTGATGCAGCGAGCTAAAAATGCTTGCTGCCGGTTCTGCTTCGGCATTCCTGCGCGGTAAGAGTCTGGATGATGTCAGCGCTGCAAGCCATTCAACTAATACAGCTTATCTGACACTGGGCACGTGGACCTGGATCTACGGCCTGTTTACAAAAAAGTGTACTACTTGTGGTGTAGTTATCCGACGGCGGAGTTTTTATAGTGTGTCTGGTTATTGGTTTCTCTGGCGAATCTACTCGGTCGTCGAGAGCGGGCGCGGACCCGTTCCCGACTACCTTCGCCTGTATCGGAATCTCTGGGCGGTGAGAACCGCTCCTGATCGCGGGTGTACTTAGTGTACGCGGTATGTGAGTACCTGTGGCGCCGCGTTCTGAAGCGAGGGCGGCGTGATGCGGAGATTCGGTGCGTGTTGGTAGTGTCCGAGGTGTGTGTGGTGGTGACGTGGGTGTTGTCGGTGGCTGTGGGTTCGTGTGTGGTGTGGGGGTCCCCTGGGGATGACGAAATTAGCGCATGCTGTGGTCTGTGCTTATTGGTCTTGGGATTCGAGGACGTCTCGTAGTCGACCGCTTTGGCCACCAGAGGGTTCGGGTGAGTTGACGCCTTGTCGAAAAATGTTACGGAGTATTCTCTAAAGTGCTCCGCAATGGTCGAGAGTTTGAGGTCGCTGTGGAGGTCCACATTGCGCTGGTACCATTCGGCACCGGTTGCGATGCGGATGAAACGGTTTTGGATAACCTGCAGGGGTTTGAGGCGTGCTTTAGACGAATGGACGAAGACTACGCTGGCGCAAGACATTATAGGTCTTACGCATACCTTGTAGAGGTGAATCTTGTGCCTGAGAGAGAGCTTGCTCTTTGTGCACAGCAGGGGGTATAGCTTGCCCAGCACTTGGGCCGCTTTATTTCTCGCCCCGCGAATGTGGGCGATGAAGTTGAGCTTGGCGTCGAACGTCACGCCGAGGTATTTGACCGAGTCCCTCCATGGGATGGACTGGCCGAAGAGAGAGATCTGGCGGCGTTTATGCCCTTGTAGGACCGACTTCCAGTGAAGAGTTGAGGGCTTTCGATGAGTGAAGTGGATGGCTTCACTTTTTTCCGGGTTTACATCGATTCGCCACTTACGGAACCACTCGCCTAGACGCTGCCGCTGTTGCTCACTTCCGAATCCGAGTCGGAAGAGGCGGGCAGGACTGGCTTAGAAGGCCCCGCCACGGGGGCCTTTGGAGTGGGTGGCGCGCGAGTCGCGGGGGTTGGGTCCGGAGACGCCGGGCTGTCCGTATCAAAATTCACAGACATTGAGGAAGCGGTGTTGGGATTTTTTAGGAATTGTTCCCAGGTTTCGAGTACGGCGTCCATTGGCATGGCTGCCATTTTGTGGTGTAGCCGCCCCGCCGTACGGCGGGGGGATGTGTGCCTACTTGCGTAGAGAACTTATCTGTCGCCTAATGCGACAGGGCCTATCGGTATTTATACTAACGCCTCTGAGGCGAATAAAATTGGCTACTTACAGTGCCGGAACCAAGCTCCGGCAGAAGTTTTCGCACGCTGGATACACGCACTAAAACATTTCACTGGCACAAGCGCACGCGAGCGCTAGCGGTGGCCGACCGAGCGGCGAGTTGACACGCACTGGGCACGAGCGGGTCGGGCGGGGGCGGGGTGTAGCGGTAGCGCGCACTGACATCGGCAGCATGGAACGCGACCGATCGGTACGGCGAGCTGCACCCGAATCCCCTGCGCGACACCACACCTCTCCCTACTTAAACAATTCATCAATGTTGAATATGGACTCACGCAGACAAATGCATCTTACTTGTCTTTTGTTTGGGCTATTAAAATCCAGAACACCGGAATATCTATACGCTAAACTTAATCTTTCATCAGCTCGGTATAGATTCAACACTAGAAGCACTCAATCTTGCATTGTGTTGTATAAACATAAATCTATGACTCTTGCAGCTAGTGTCCATCATCAAGCGGCAAAGTGCTGTAATAACGTACGACGCCCTATTTTAGAAATTCTCTTACAATTGTTTATTTTAAATCTATGATGTAATGTTTGTCTCTATACAAGTGTTCTGTACTGCGTGGACAAATAAACGGATCTACCTATCTATCAGTAAATAATATGTAATATGTAATATTTTAAAATACTTACAGTATTACAATCGATAATTAAACGGTCAGAGTAACAGATAATAAGGTCTCTCACTCACATCAGATATTTTATAAATTCAAGCTATACACTTTAATACATAGTCACTGCACTGCTCTCTTCGGCAGTTAGCGGCAGTTTGACTGGCGAGTTTGCGCAAACCAATGCTGTATTGCAACAGTGCTGCCACCAATCTAAAGTGTTGCCAACATGAGTTTCTCCTTCAGGTAATTTTTTAAATACCCGTCCGCATTCGTAGTTGTAATATAAAATAAGATTTAAAATTTAGACGTGATATTTTTTAAAAATATTCCCGTCAAGGGACAACCGCCCCGTCTCCTCCACACGGCTCTGCTTTTTATTAACACCCCTGCAATCCCTTTTTCAGGAGTAACATTTTGTAAAATCTATTCTAAGCTCACCTTTACTCGGCAAAAAGAATATTCTTTCCAAATTTCATGTCGCCAGAGATATGTAGATGTTAAATCAAACGTCATCATCATCATCAACAGCTAATGAACGTCCACTGCTGGACATAGCACCCCCCCCCCCCTCTCAAGATCTTCACATACAGTCAGCATGGCGGCTGGCGTATGTAAAGGTTCATGTGGGGGGATTTAGGACAATTCCCACCACGCTTGCCCAGTGTTGGTAGGAGTAAGTAATGTATATTATTAATGAATACATGAATTGTGTAAATAATAGGATAACAAATAGGAAGACCTGAACAATGAGCTAATACCAGAGAGATATGGAGAAAAAAATTGTTGTCCATGGATTTAACTGGATTCATATCGGTACTGTAACAAATGTATAAATGTGCTCCTATATAACGTCTCAACCCTTAAACATATACTGTAACATTTTACATAAATGTAAATAACAAAAAACGTTCCGCGTTATACAGTTGAAAAAAAAAAAACATGCTTACTTTTTATCGAGTACTTGAATAAATCTCTTTCGGAGGTCACATTATTCCGCACCATTGACCTCTAGAACCCTTTACTTTCCATTTGCTCCGTTAAATATATTTGTAAATAAGATACAAAGACTTCTACTTCAAGCACAAGTACCTACCTATAGAAATATTTAGAATTAACTTATAAGCATATAGAGAGTAAGGATTTATTATCGTTATATTGTGTAAGTATAAGGTTCAAGTTATCTTTTATATTCTACCTAGCGAACAGACTAACAGGTCATTACATATCAACGTGGCGCAAGTTATAATGATACCACATTGCGCTCGTTGCCTGGGACATAAGATGTCTCTTTTCCCCAATAATTACACTAGCTACCATAAGCTAGCAGACCTAACTACCATCATCATAATACAAATCAAGTTGGAATGCCACCTGAACGGTCTCCGGCAACAGATACCTACCACCAATAAAATTTAATTAAGTGGTAAAGTTCGGATAGCAGTTCTCAAACCGACAAGTCTAAATACTGTCTACATACTTCCATTACTCTGAAAAACCTGGTTCAATTTCAGTGTAATTTTTTGCAGATTATGGTTGGTGGCAGACCTAACTACTGTAACCATATTACAAATCAAGTTAAAGCGCTACTCAGATACTACCCCAATAAATACTCAAAATAGAAGATGTTTCAAAATATTGTTGTAGACTTTAACTTGGTGAGTACAGCAAGTGTATCGTGCGAATAAAAAAAAACTACAAAATGGAAGAATACGTTTGATTAAAACAATGGGCGAAATATAATTAATCCTTAGTCCTTGTGATTTCTAAAATTTAATTTAGCACAAAAAGGAATATGATTTCCCGTTCGCCGGGCCCCGACAAAAGTTGTTATAAATCTCTTAATCCTGAAAGCTTTGCGGTGATCATATTAAACTGTAAAACGCTTTTTGTTCACACAAATGAATATAATATTCATTAAGCGCGATTATTCTGGATGTTGTTTCAGGATTTGTTTGTGGAGGAGAATTAACGTATCTCCTTTATCACTGTCCAAACATGGCACAGTAGTATGATTGGACGGGGGAAGAAGAAAAGGAAGCAATATTAACTTGGAATTAGTAGAAAGTAATCAAAATGTTAATAGCTTTAGAAATCTGTGTCTCAACCTAGTATCTGTCAGTAGTCAGCCTAACTTCTCATTATTCAAAAAAGAATATATATATATACATATATATATATGTATATATATATAAATATATATATGTATATATTATATAAGCTGAGGACGAGGATGATGGATGAAGCTCTATATCTTCTAAAGATTACTGTAGGTATCTAGCACTGAAGATGGACCACAGTCAAAGTTATAGTGGATGTAAATCTCGCATACTTCTATCTTCCTTTCCAGTAAGAGTCTTTAGAAGATTTCATCCCCTAAAAACAACAGAGGCGATATCACAATTTATACTTGAACCTCACTGTACCACTACTTTATTAAAACGACGAAGTCGCATTCAATACAAATTATTTATACTTTAGAAATTTTTTTTATTAATTTTTTTAAATGTAATTTTATTTTTAAGTTATTTTCAAATATGAATGAATGTATTTCGACCTATTTATGAAATGAAAAAGTTCTAGACTTTCATGACGACTAAATACTAAATGGGAATGAAAAGAGGTCTCTTTAGCTCGCCTCATTAACTGTCACCGATATAGTACCGATTATGGGGGACAACTTAAGTTTCTTTTTATTCAACGAAGTTATAAAACTAGCGGGACGATCACCTGGTGGTAAGTGATACGCTTGCCCATAACAACGTAGCGCAAGTTGGAATAGTACAACATTGCGCTCTTTACCCCAGTTATTACACTAGATATAGCGCCCTTCAAACCAGAACACAGTAATGTTTGCATAGTACTGTTTGGCAGAAATAGGCGCTGCGCTGGTACTTAACTAGATAGTCCCCGGCAACAGAAACCTACCACCAGTAAAATTTAATTAAGTAGTAAAGTTTGGATAGTAGGAATTCTCAAGCCGACTAGCCGAAATACCATCTACATAATACCATTTTTTGCAGATTTTGGTTTGGTACCATACCTAACCACCAGCACCATATTACAAATCAAGGTAAGACGCTTCACCATCAACAGATTCATAGTAGTCCTACTCAACGAACGTAAGCTCGTTGCATTTAAGTATGTAGAAGAAAGTTTCAGGCATTTAGTTTGGATGGTCCTGCTGATGTGTATGCAAATAAACTTCAGTCTTCATTACATCCATAGGCATCTCCTCCGTGTTTCCGGTATATGCTAACACCGCACATTATGGAGTTGCAATTTTAAAATTCCATTACTGCAAATGGGATTGAGGAAGTTCCACTTACGTTACGTATTCATAAGCCAAGTACACAACGCTCAACTCATTTCTGCTCGTGGCTTTGCATTTGCTTTATGTTGGTTGCGATCCTCGTTACGGTGGTATATTTAACCACTCAAAAAAAGAGGTATTATACAAATTTAATCTAGTATTTGATTCTACGTATCGGAGATAGCAAAATGAATATCTGTATATTTTTAACTGTTTTACTGCACAAGGTATCATTGTCGGTATCTTTAGTGAAAAGCTTTATAAGTAGTTAGTATTCATAGCTGCTGCGTGTAAACGTTATCAGTTACACCGGATGTGAAGAGCTTTGTAGCCATTCAATTACTTGACTACACATCGTAATTTAACAGATTGTATATAGATCTTTCTTTAATATGCTATTCTATTTATCGACGCGAAGATACAAGTGAGACGTTCACCTGACATTGAACCTTAAGATATTATACACTGCACTATATTGTGATCAAGACGACAGTAATATGTACACTACTGTCTCCTTCCAGATGAACCGACGATATAATCAGAGCGGTCGGAAGTGGGTGGCTGGAAGAAGCTGAGGATCGCATTTGGTGGAAGACATTGTGGAAGGCCTATGACCAGCAGCGAATAAACAATAGCTGATAATGATGATGATGATGATGATGTTTGGCGGTAGTTATGCGAGCTACAGTTGTAACTTGACGGTCTCCGGCAACAAAGATCTACCACCAGTAAGAAGTAGCTTTTCTATAATATTATTCGTTAATATATACTTCCACGAACGCGCATTGGGTCAGCGTAGGCCGGATCCATGTGGGGATCTTTGAGGGAGTTCTGCGACTAGCTCTGAACATCTACCAGCTGATGATATTGGTATACAATGCGATGAATACTTCATGGTGTTCATATCAACATGTCATTCATATTAGATAGTGCTTTACTTGATATGTAAACAATTTTGTAGATTTAACATAATTATGGAGGTAAAGGCCGGTGGTAAGACTTCCGGGCACGCGACGGTCCAGACCAGCGAAACGCTAAACGGTCACGACCGCAGCCAGTCAGCAGTTGTAACAATGTGCTTCGTTAGTGCTAATGGGCAAGTGGCAAGTGGCGAGTGGATTTGCAATGTTTTCATATTTGCTACGGACAAACAAACGCCGGAACTCCACCGCAATCCAATTAGTTACACATACAATTAACATATAGTTCAATTCTAACCTCCATTGACTAACTGCCGCTGGATCTCTTCCGGAGACCGTCTAGGTATCACCGCAGCTTCTATTCCCATCACCAAACAGTATTAAACATACAAATGCTATGTTCCGGTTTAAAGTGCGTTGTGTCTAGTAAAATTATTGGGGTGACGACATTTAACATCTTATGTGAACATAATATTGTTGTGGCTTATAGTATGTGGTATACTGGATATTATTCTGAGTAGAATAACCTTGTTATGAGCAGAGGTATCACTTACCATGCGGTGAACAATTCACTGATCTCATCGCTATGTCAAATAAAAAAAAAATGTTCACTATAACCCTCTTTAAAATAACAAACTATTTTACTAACCATACAAAAGAAGAAATCGTAAATGTAATGTAGGATACAAGGGTAAAATTGGTATGTAAAAAACGAAGTCACCCTTGTATCGCAGCATCCGAATGGATGAGCTGATTTGATCCTAAATTTTAGCCTTAACAAAAATAGATGTTTAACTATCTCTGTCTTTAATAAAGTATCTTTACTATTATATAGTTCAAAAGGAAAAATGGAATTATTCCTTCTCAAATCACCTTTTAGGTAGGTTATAATAGTTTCCGCATGATGACTCACGAGATCAAAGCCAACCTCATCTGCCCGTGGTGCAGCCTGCTAATCAACAAACGAGGCTCTGGCTTCCACCCACCCGCATTGCACAGGCGTGGTGGGAAATGGCTCAAATCCCCCAACATATGAATCTTTACCCAATGAACGTGAGAATCCTTGGGGGAGTCCTATATCCAACAGGGGATGAAGTTACCTTTTAACCGACCTCTTAACGAGTTGTTCAGCTACTGTCAACTATTTACAAAGGGTTCTGTGTTAGATGCCCAAATAAAGTCCAATATAATATGAGTGGACTGAATTAGCTTTAGAATAATATCAGTAAATAAAAAATAACTTGCTGTACTCCAAGTTAATGTGAAAATCGTAATTACAAGCAAACAAATTGACTTGGAGATTAAATAAGGAAACATGAACAGCTTCACATATAATTTATATCCTTACAACACGGAAAGGTTTAAAAGGTTTTACACGGTTTTAAAAATACTTCATTTACCCTTACTCATGACCTCAACAGAAACTAATACGTATATTTAAGTATAAGCCATTAATCCTAACTTTAGTCCAAATGTTGAAATTTTGCGGATTAACTAAGTTTATTATAAGCTAGATTCCCTGAAGCCATGAGACTAGAGTTATTAAACTGATGGTAAGTTATTCCGTCTGCCCATCACAACGTGGCGCTAGTTACGATGATATATACGGAACCATATTATGCTCGTTGCTTTAAGGCATGTTAAGTCTCATTACCCCAGTAATTTCACTAGCTGCAACCCTCTTAAAACCGGAACACGGTAGGTGTTCGCGTACTACTGCTGATCGGCTGCAATAAGAGCTACCTACCTAAACTTTCTCCATCAAGGGAGATGTACCACCAGTAAAATTATAATTACTGATGGATTACTTGTAACAAGCTATCAAGGCCAGAGAACACATTGTTACTATATAGACAATCAAGAGCTCACGGGCCCCAAGCCAACCTGACCTGCTCGTGGTGCACCCTGCTAATCAACAAACGAGGCTTTGGCTTAGTGCAGGTTGGTGGGACCAACTCGCTATGGGCCAGCGTGGTGATAAATGTCCCAAATCCCAAGTGAATCCGTACAAACGAAGGTCGCGGAAAGCCGCTGGATGCAACTAGAACCGATCGATGTGGCGATCTTTGGGGGAGGCCTATGTCCAGCTGTGGAGTTTTATCGGCTAACGATATTGATGTAGACAATCTGTAGCTCACCGAAGCAGGAAAGGAACAGCTAGTATTTATATATAGCAACATCAATGTTTCCGGCGCTAAGTTTAAAGTACCTTCAAACAGTAGCTTAGCGGTCACAGTAATCGGATCCGATCTTCAGCTATTCTTTACAACTGACTGTACATAAGCGCGATCCAATCCTGTACATCATCAAACCATTTCTTTCTCTGTCTACCAGAAGCGCGTTCGGGAATTGTGTCATCCAGAATCAACCTTGGGGACTAACAGAAGTATCCTCTTTGTGGGGATCAGAAAAATGCAACTTTTTTAAATAAAGTGTTATATAAGAACATAACTGTATACTAGGCGATATATAGTCTAAAAATAATATTATTCTAATATCCAATAACGACCAGCGCTGTGATAATCATTGGGATATATACATCAGTCGTTTAGATAAAAAACAAAGGATTTTCTTAATTAAAACATTAAAAACATCTGTAGCCCATGAAACGGAAACCATAAATACTGAAGGATACTAAGGAAACGTTTTTAGCTTTAACAATATTTCATTCACCTCTTTTATACATTTCCATATTGTTAAAAAAATTTCGGGTACATAAAGCGGAGGGCCGGCGGGCTTCCGCACCCGGTTAAACGGAGAGGGGAAACGTCCGAAGGATTTATTAAATTCCACAGAACCTCGCAGACACACTGCCCCGTAAGAATTTCACTCGTGGATAATTGAATTCACATCAGAATAATCGGAACTCCAACGTTCATATTCCAACACAAACGAAAGTGACACACCAACTCAATGTGATGTTGGATAAACATCTTCCTCCTACCCTCTTCCCAGCTATGTGGGGTCAGCACAGTATGTCCTTCTCTCCCATATCTCTCTATCAGCCGTCATATTTGAATTCACACTCTTACACGTGTCGTCTTTCACACAACCCATCCACACTTCGCCCACACTACCCTTACAATCATCCACATTCACTCTCATTACATTCTTTGTTATATGTCCTCCATCCCTCCGCACAACATGCCCGCACCGCGCTAACCTCATCCTCCTCAATTTATCTGTCACTGGAGCAACTTTCAGATGTTGCGTTAATATCTGGACTTACTAATTATAAAGTTTATCTAATAGTTACAATTAAATGAACATCCTTCTCTACCCTTCATTTCTAAAGTCTTCATTTAATCTTACGCTAGTCCATTCCTAATAAACTTATGTTTCTACACTGATTATCATTATCGGCCGATGGACGTCCACTGCTGGGCACGGGCTTTCCCAATATAACATACTCGTATATCCAAAATTTTTAACAGTCTGTAATTAAGTCTTAACAGCGATAACAACCTAACCCAACTGTTACAAACTCAAACGGAATCACGCGATTTCCTTCCGTTGGAACCAGTTATAGTTTGTTTTTTGTTTTACTGGCAGTTAACGTAATAGTTAAAAATTTAAAGAAGCAAACTCTAAAGCTATTAAAGAAGTGGAACAAGATAGAAACATTCTGTAGGAAGTCTTTTATTTCCGCCGCCGAACAGTATTGCAGAAACATTACTATATTCCAGTTTAAAGGATGCTGTGCCTAGCGAAACCGATACGGTGAAGAACTCAAACGAAATCAAAGAAAGAGCTGTTTGACGTTCAAACCACAAATATGTCACATATCTCTATATCACAGGACAGCTCTCAGACAGCACCATTTTCAAAGGCCAGTTTACGGTTCCCACTGTTGGGGCACAGGCCTACCCTTAATATGCAGGCGATGGGCCATAGTCACCACGCGGGCCCAACGCGAGATTGGTGACTTCACACACACCTTAGAATGAATTCTAATCCATGTGCAGGTTTCCTCACCATGTTTCCCTTCACCGTTTGTATTCCGCTGTTGTTGCTAAAGTTTACAAATGTACATAACTTAAAAATTTAAGTCATCGGTACCTGCCGAGATTCGAACCCGCGACTTTATTCGAGCATAGCTTCCGGTACCACTGGCCACTAGAAGCTGTCGTTTGTAGAGATTCATATGGGTGAATTTAGGTCATTTTCTATCACGCTGGCCCAATTCGAATTGGCGGGAGCCAGAGCCTTGTTCGGAGATTAGCAGGGTGCTCCACGAGCAGGTGAGGTTGACTTGGGTTCCATGAATGACATCTTACACCTCTGTATACATACATAAATATACTCGTATATACATATAGGGTGTAAGTATACACTTAAATATATGAACTGTCAAAATTTGGTAGAAATATTGCTGCCGCCATTTAGAGGTGCGGGTGAGATGGATTTTATAAAATTCTTTCCCCAAAGAGAGTTGAGGGGTTGTTAATGACGGAAAGGGGCCCGAGGTGCGGCGATTTGTCTCCAGATGAGAATCGACATATTTCTGACAAACTTCTAGTCAAATTCTATACTACAAGAGACCAGGTTGTGGATAAGTATTTAAGTAAATTCACTAGCACTCGTCATTATCCAAACATGGTTCAAAATTGCTTTAGACATCAGAAGATTCCAATAGATTTATTTTAAAATTACAGAACAATAACATCTAAAGATGTGTGAAATTAGTGGTGATGAGACTTGACAGTTTTAGCGAGGAATACACTGTGATGCTGTGTGTATTATTCTAACTAGTGATATCTTGTCATGGACAGGCTCATGACTATCTATTGACTCTTCGATTGGCTTCTTCAAATAATGATTAAACTGGAGTTAAAAAATATACTCATTAAGTTAATTAAAAAAATGAAGCTTAAAGGACGAAGTAGTTAAGTTAGAGGTATAAAATTTTAAGCACAGTCACGGCTCGTATGACCTAGACCCTGTAATTGCAAACGCCCCATTAGCTTTGATATAAAGTTCACCTGAGCTTGGAGCCTTTGCGCGTGGAACCTTCTCGTAAATTTACTGTAGCACTTGGGCGCACATTAAACTTTAAACATGCGGTTAAGTTAACACTAAGTACATACATATAAGTATAACGAAAGTTCACTTACAGCATCTGATCTAATTCTCATTTTATAAACGAATAGAAACCTTATTCAGAGATGCGACGAGCTGATGATAATAAAAACGTTGTGATGCTCAGTTAGTTCCTAAAATCATGGGGATCTTTAACAGCTTAATGTGAAGGTAGACCAAACATGATGTGAATGGACCAAGCCATAGCCACGGTAGATATTCCTCTTCAAGAACCTGCGAAAAAAGCAGGACCAATGTTCACACGCTAAATCACCAAGATCAGTACTGTCAAGCAAAGTGAAATAAAGCAAATCTAATTAATTTTAAAAAAAACAAGAGATGAGGTGACGTGGTTAGAAAGACGATAGCTTGATGGTAAGCATCCCAGCCCATAACAATGTGGTGTAAATCAACGAGAAATATTACCATATTGTACTCGCGTTGAGATGTTGACCTTACCACAATTACTTACTGGTGGTAACTAATTACTGGTGGTAATTCGCTGCTGCTGAAGACCGTCTAAGTGGGTATCACAGCAGCGCCTATTTCTGCCGCCGACGAGCGCAATGTGGTGCAGTGTATAAGATGCTAACTAGCGGTACGTTGTAACGTGCGGACGTCACTTACCAACTTGAAGCGTGTTGCCAAGTAATTACTAGTAACAGCGCTCGAGATACTTATCCCCCTTCTCGAAGGCTCACAACTACTGGACATCACGCGATGGAGGTTTTGATGGATTCCACGATAGGATAATCTCATAGCGTGTGACAATGAATCTGTAACTTTGAAGACATTTCTCCTGCTAGTAGAACTACTAAATCTCTTCATGTTTAAACTCTGAATACCATCATATCTTCCAGTGTATTAACCAGTCCCCATAAGATATTTAAACACATAGCAATATTCTAGATTTAAGTAGAGCTAAGTTTTTTTTTTACACAATGGCGGGAGGAGCCGAGCGGGACGTTTATTAGTTTTTCATCATCATTATCAGCCGATAGACGTCCACTGCTGGACATAATCCTCCCCAAAGATCTCCTTGTTAGAGTTCATTGAGGGGGATTGGGCATTAACTCACCACGCTGGTCTAGTGGGGGTTTGTGGGTAGTCAAAGCCTTGTCTGTTATTCAGCAGGGTGCACCGCGAGCAGGTGAGGTTGGCTTGGGTTGCGTGAGCTGTTGTGCGGGAACCCTTACACCCCATATTTTTTGAGATTAACTTGGACTTCGTAAGATATTAGATGGAATGCCGTACACCCTTGTGAGAAATACTTCAGGTTTTTTATTTGTTTTTGTGCACCAATAGTCATTTATAAAAAAAAGGTTGCTCCAGTGACAGAGAAGTTGAGGAGCAAGAGATTAGCGCGGTACGGGCATGTTGTGCGGAGGGATGAAGGACATATAACAAAGAAAGTAATGAGAGTGAATGTGGATGAATATAAGGGTAGACGAAGACCGAAGAAAGGGTGGACGGATTATGTGAAAGGTGATATGTTAAAGAACAGTGTGAATTCAGATATGAAGGCTGATAGAGGGATATGGAAGAGAAGTGCATACTGTGCCGACCCCAAATAGCTGGGAGAAGGATAGGAGAAAGAGAAGACAAAGTCATTTATAAAACATATAACGAATCGTTTATGAAATACTGTTAATTTTAACTTGGTGAATGTTTAAACAGTTAAAATACACAACTTCAATACGTAAAATTGAATAATGTGTTACGAAAGAGGTTGTAAATTAATAATCCCTTTAGTAATTGCCCGCCCGGGGGCTAATATTTTAGGGGTGACTGTAATATCTCTTCCTTTCTAAACTTTAGTATTGAGTAAAAATGATTAAACAGTTTTAGATGCTCCCGTCGCAAATTAATCAAAGGCTCTCCCGGGCGATATTTATCAAGGTAATCATTTTGTAATGAATTTGTGTCTTTGACAAAATCAATCTATTTCCGGAAACCGGACATCAAAAGAGCACAAGGCTTTCACTTTAAATAATTGGGCCGTTAGACACAATAAAAGAAATTAGCGTCTCCATGAAACAGTCGAAAAAGATAGATCAAGTGTTTGATCGAACGCGAAGGATCGATAGAGTTTCTAAATTCAATGCCGGAAGTTATCTTACCATGGCTTACTTGGCGCTTTGATCATATTATAATAAAATCTTCACATGTATCACATGTACATCACATATTATCACAAAAAAATTCTGCTTGCCAGCGAAATCTTCAACAGCAGGGTATCTTTCTTCTTCTATGCCACATCATTCTCACTTCCGTATACGGGTATTCATTATCAGATGTAATATGTTGTCTGGTTTCTAAGAGTTATAGGCACATGCCGGGTTCTTCCTGGACTTAAACTTGTGTAAATACTGCAAGGACCTGATCTTCCGTTATTACATGTGCAACTATTGGGTCCAGATCTATTTTCGTTAGAACGAAATAAACCCTTATGGCATCCGGAAAATAAACTTTAATCGTGGAAGCTGTGGTCCCTTCTTTGTACTGCCGGCTTCATTCGCCAAATGACCTTTTTTTGATCGATAGCGAAAACTTCAAATGATGCCCTGTTCATGGGGAAGAGATACAGAGTTATGTGAGATTTGTATTCACTAATAACCCGTCGGTGGTCATCCTTAATGTTTTGTAACTAGGTCTGGTATCTTCAACGAAACACACCGGTGCCTTCCTGCACTGACCCTAAGCATATTTTCTCAGCATCTCTTTGCTACGACAAGCACAAGACCATTTCGTATTTGTCGTCTATCCTGAGATCGCTTCGTAGGCAATGAAGGTCCCCACGTTCAAAGCCCACGAACCCGAAAACCCTCCCAGTAGCCTTCTACAACAGCCGGTCTTAGCTGAGTCCCATTCTTACTAGCCCGAGACTACAGAGCAGAAATGTGAAACACCCTGCGACGCAACGAAAGAGTTTAATTACAATACAACCCTTTCCACGTAATAATTACAACAACAGTAGATACAAAGTATTTCAGAACCATCAAAGAGTTTCATTTAATTAAAAAAAGGGATAATTAAATTAAACCTTCGGGGAAAGTAAAATATTTCCAAGAGACAAATTGTGACATCTGACTGTGAAGAAATACCTTTCAGTGATAATAAGAAAAGGGTCTTTTTGGAAAAAAGATAATAATCCTAATTGAATTGAAAGGTTTCTCCTTTCCTGCGACGCAGTGCTGAAAAGGGTTTGTTTTTTTGTTATGAAAGAGAAATCTTTACAATACATTATTATCCAACAATCCGAGGTAACCTTAACCGTTCTCTGTTACATAGTACAGTTCAATAATATTGTTTTCTACTATATATATACATATATATTGTATGTTCCAGTTTCAGAATGTAAGGTATTTATTGATGTTTTTTTGCTCTGCTTAAGATGAACGGCAGAATATATAAACGGGAAATTAATTAACTATATCCAGAAACAGAAATAACAGTAGTACTGTAACAGGTCCGTCACAAACGAATGGCGTACCGACTATGTGACTATATTCGACTGATGTTCAGGGTTGCTCGCCATCCGGCCTTTTACATCTTCGTCGGGCTCAGAGTCCGCGGATCCGGAATCCACAGGCTTAAAAAAGTTAAAAGAATATCTTTTCAAGCGCCTTTTGTGACGTCTGTAGTCTTAGGTTAATTTAAAACGGTGATTTGTTAACAGTCCTCAAAGCGAAGTACGAATTAGTTTTCTGATGACCTTCACCAGAATTGTTCACTTCGAGGGTCTGAATGGCGAATGCTTTCTGTATACGCGGTATTCTGTTATTGCTTATGATATTTGCAAGAGATGTGCGGAATCATGCCGCCGCTCCTATTTTGCACTTCCTGCTGCTTAGGTGCGTCCGAGATGCTTCGTCATTGGCAAGGGTTTGGTCTCGTGCCACCTCCGCTGGAGTGTTCGTCGGCTGATTGAATGGCTTGCTCTCGTTCAATACTTCGTTTTATAACTCGGATATCGGGAGTGGGGTGAATAGTAGTATTCTGTCTCTCCAACTGATGACGTCATATGTACAAGAGAAGTATTTACAGGATCAGGTTTAAAAACCTGGTATTTTCTTTTAAGTACGCACACAAGCATCATGCGCCTGAGAAATACTTTCAAGTATTTAATACTTTTAATTTTTTTTTCGAACAAGTAGCACTTGATAGCGAGATAATCTTCTTAAAGTGCCTCTCCAACTAGTGAAGGTGAGTGGTGGTGAAAGCGAGACGCTTACCATTTTTTACCACAGTCATACTCTTTATCGTTAACATAACTGTACACCACACAAGTTTAATTTACATAATGATTCGATGTACTTGCACCAAGGGACCCTACTATGGCCCTGGACCTATTATACCTATATGGTACAATGAATCGTACGTTTGTTATTCTGCAATTTTTTTCCGTTGTACACAATAATTGCGACAGCAGTCATGCCACATGAAGGGCAGTAAATTGGTGAGGACGGTAACAGAACTTAGCGTTAAAGGTAATGAGGCGGTCCTTTAATTACAGGGTCCGGATCTTACGACTCTCCTTACGGTTTCATGAGGCACTTTGCTACAAATTGACCTGAATGGAAAGGAGAAAACCAACGCTGAAGAATCTTGTATCGACTAGACTTACTGTCTATCATTTCCGGCTTTAGCTTATACCTAGACGAAGTTCGTGGACGTTTTCTTGTTTATATATATATATATATATATATATATTGTGTTTCATTATGTAAGATCATTTATTTATATATATACAAATAAATTTAAATACTTGTTTTGAATTTATAATATTTTTACGATATTTACGATATTTTCTACGACGCAGCTTTCGAGAATATGCAGAGCAAGAAAATACTCTCGAAGCAAACTAAAACGCGTAATCGCTTAATCCTTTCCATATCTCTAATAAGCGAAGACTTGAACTATAGTACCGTGGGCTGTTGTGCGGGAACCCTTACATCACTGATCTGATGGTTTTCAACACGTTATACTCGTAATTGCTTATTTAAATAGCAACATTCTCTAGCAACACAGTCAAAGCAATAACAGTTGGAATCGAAGGGAGGGGAGAAGAGTTGTAAGTTGGTTTTGTATCGATAGTTAAAGGTGGAGTCATTCTGCTGTCGGTATGCATGGTATGCGGACGTCTATGAGCTGATGATGATGATGATGATAATGATGCGTATTATGCTAGTGAATACTTAAAATCAAATTGAAAATTTATGTTAAAGTATATATTAGTTAAATTATCTATATGAAGGTCAGCTATGAATGGATTTCACAAAATTTCTTCCTCAAATTTAGTTGTAGGGGTATTTAAATATGTCGCAGGTAGTAAATGGAATATTTCAGATAAAATCTAAGTCTAGGTTTTAAATCTAATTCTATATTACCAGCAAAGCGGGCAGGTAACAGCTGGTAATACAACACTTGTAAACATGCTAGTGTAGTTTTGTTATCTTAAACAGACTACCATCAGATGACCGTCATGCTGATCTCGTTGCTTCTTTGAATGTAAAAAAAAATCCTCTTGTCGTTTGTCCTAATATCCGGAAGTAAGCTGACTGTAAATTTAGAAAGTAATCGCGATATTTCCTCGGCGGATGTAATATCCTCCTCTTAGCACCATGTTTCGTTTTCTCCCTCCCCATAATGTTCTACACAGGACTGTGATGGTCAGTGAGCTCTGGATACCACCACGTCATGTAGACACGACGGAGGACCATATATAACTGAAACAACCATAAAACGATACAGGTGCGTTATGAATCAACTTGTATATTATTCATGAAATTGCTTTCATTCTTTTTCTAAGCTTTATTACCCTAATGTGAGTGTAAGGTTTATGTCTCCCCTTAACTGTGCTTCCTGATGTATTGCTACTTACTTCCGGTTTAATTCACTTACAAGCCTTATACTTAAATATAGCACGAGATTAAAAATAATTGTGGTTATTTCTGTCGCCATCGTGTAATAAACATTAATAGGTTCCGGTTTGAAGATCCTTCTGTATCTACCGATATTACTGCGGTAACGAGACAAGATTAACTTGTCAAAAATATAATTATATGTTAGTTTTGTTAAAAAATATTTTACTTTGTTTTTGTGTCTACTACTTTTTTTTAAATACAATTAAGCGATGGGACGAACGGGGCTATCACCTGATATTAAGTGATTCGCTCGCTAATAACAACGTAGCGCTAGTTAGGTTATTATGCACCACATTACGCTCGTCGCTTGAGACATAAGATGTTCAATCTAATTACCGTAATATCACTAGCTACAGCGCCTTTCAAACCGGAACACAGTAATGTTTGCATAGTACTATATGTTGACAGAAATAGGCGCTGCGGTGGTACCCATCTAGACGATATCCGGAAACAGAGACCTACCACCAGCGAAACTAATCTTTTTAATTATAATAGTATATATATACTAGTTATTATATATACTAGGTATTATAATAGTATATATTATATAGTATATATATATATATATATTTACTTTGTAACAACACTTCCTCGGCAATTGTTCCGAAACTGATGCAGAAATATAAACAGCTTTTGCAGCTACTGCAGGGAAGAAGTGTTCGCTGCAGTTACTGCAAATTAAACTTTACTCCCCCAACAACTACAGAGCTACGGATTAAAGCAATGCAATTAGGAGAAGCCTCTTTATTCTTGTATTATTGAGAAACTTTTAAAAACATGTCTAAATGAATAAACAACTTGAAAGTTTTTTTCTTATACTACTAAGCGACGAGACGAGGATGTTCACCTGATGGTAAGTGATACGCCCGCCCATAAAAACTTGGCACGAATTAGGACCTTACTGCACTGCACCACATTGTACTCGAGACAAGATGTTGAGTCATTTCACTAGCTACAGCGCCCTTCATACCGGAACAGCAATGTTTGCACAGTACTGTTTAGCTTCAATAATAGGCGCTGCGGTGGCACTTACATAGACGATCTCTATCAGCGACTTACCACCAGTAAAATAAGTTTTAATTGGTACAGTCCGGTTAGGCGAAAAATAGAAATTTTGTCTTATTTTTTCTTCAACATCAGACAACACCAAGGAATGGACGAACATCAAGACGTGGACTAACATCAGGAGCGTCGCGCAGCGGATCCACATATCGCGCCACAGTAAAGTTGAACAACAGGAACAGAATTAGTAAGTAACTAGTAAGCAGTAGCCACAGAACTAGTGGCCAATCTCCACTAGTTGTAGAGGCACATGAAGATGAGGATCAGCTTATTGACATTCACCGCTACACAAATCCAAGTGTAAGTAACTGCCTTCCCAACATGTGGCTTGATGAGGACAGTACATTGGTAACAAAGACAATTGCTCATTTCACCGAGTTGTTAAATCGTAAGATTTACATCGGAACTATATTAATATAATTTAATAAACATATGAACTACAAATGATTATAAAGTTAAATTAAAGCTAACATCAAGCTGGACGGGGAGATCTAAAAAAACTTAAGCTTAATCGCTTCAGCTCGTAAACTACAACGGCACGAGACACAAGCATAAACGAAAAACAGGCCATTATATTAATGGATGTAATCCATATAATCTATATATATATATAGAGAGAGAGAGAGAGAATATAGGTTTCCTTTGTTCACTTATCACTTGAAAACAAGTGTACCTATCGACACGGGAACGTGAGCATTCGACGTGGAATGATCTGTAGATATAAATTTTTTGAATTCTATTAGATTCTTCACTTTCACTTTATTTCTAATTAACTTTTATATTTTCATTTTGTGTTATTCCTGCGGTTGCTATAGTAACGGTTGGTATAGAAACTCATATGCGGTTGCGGTCGCTTTCAAGGAATGTTTGAGACAAATTTAAAGTCTAATTTTTATTACAGCCAGCAAAGCGAGTCGAGAACAGCTGTAGTATATAAATATATATATATATATATATATATATATATATATATGTGTATATATATATATATATATATATACATATATAAGAACGCGGGACCGATCGATGTGGAGATCTTTAGGAAAGGTCAATGTCGGGCAGTGGACGTCTATCGGTTGATGATGATGATATATCAAATTTCACACACGTTCTCTCTTTCTTTTCAGTCTTCAGCCGACCTGGCTGTACAGTAACGGCGCCGTCTTTCAGGTTCTATTGAACAACACAAATCCTTTCAACGTTTCCTTTATCGCGTTTAAATGAATCGCAGGATCATTTCGAGCGCTGCATTCACAGACAACAATGATCGCCGACAATGGAGTACATGATATATTTCCCACCGACCAAATACGCTGATATTGTTTCCTTTCTTACTGAGCTGTAGTCAAACTTACCCAGTGTTAACTGCGCCCTGATTAGGGTGAAAAAATAACATCAGTAGTAATAACTAAACGGCAGAAGCAATACCTCTAACAAATTTTTAAAGTTTACGTCTAATAGCATTGCACATGTCTTCCCATGCCCTCCCACGTCTTCTCTCGTGTTCCCTGATCTGAAACCTCAAGAAGAAAACAAATAAATCAGATTAAACTGGTGTCGTTGCTTAAGGCACTTTGTTCCCGCAGAACTTCTTCTTCTTGCTAAGTAGTTATCCCTTGTTACTTAGTTGCTCACTGAATCTCTTGCCGTCTATCTACGTCTTATACCCTATTGGCCGACCGGCTGGGGTGTTGAGCGAAGATTGTCTCCGGGTGAGACAAAAACTACGCATTTCCTGTTTTCACTCATTCATCACTATCACTATTATCTATCATCCCTTTTTTTAGTAAATTCTGAAAATTCTTCATCGATGAAAGAAGAGTTTGAACATCGCGAAACATATATAATGGTTTTCAGGCTTCAGTTATTTTCAATTTCCATAATTTCAGTGGAGGCGTAATATTCATAAGCCTCCGACTATGTAACACGCTGGTGGCAGTGCGCCAGGTATTAAGAGCTGCTGTTATGCATACAGTTCATTATTTTACACAAATAATGACTCCCATTTTGTGCAACTCTTTGTGGTTTCCAGATTTCACTGACAGGCTGAAACTGGTTTTTGGAGAATGTCCGTATATGATATACTCGCCACAACATTGTCTCATTGATTTTTGACTACCCTACCTTCGATAGAATAGAATTATAAATGGACGAGATCCTTACTGCCCCATCGTCTCCTTATTAACAAAACTACGTTTGAGTGAAGTCATATTATTTGGTGGTAAGTCTCACCATGAGACTGTCTGAGTAGGAACAACCAAAGCGCCTATTTGCCGCTGAACTGTAGCGGGCAAAAATAACTGCGCTCCGGTTAAAGATCGAAAGCAGCGTATCTAATATCCTCAAGCTGGTGAGAAAGCTAACTGCAAACTTAGACTTACTTTCATATTCCATAATATATTTATTATGGAGGTATCCATAGTAAATTGTTACGTTAATGTTATGGTAGATGGCAGCACCACGCAGAGCCCATATACACCTACTACTTACAATCACTTAACTGTTTAATAGTAATTTAACATATAAACTAGTTTTATCTAATTGGGAATTAATTGTAAACATCTAAACGCCGGATTGGGAGAGTAACTGTTTGCGGGGTGGGGGTTCGCCCGCATTGCGCCTCATAACCGTCTGTGGTTTTGCGAAGACAAACAGCTACATTCAACTCGTCGTGTGAACACAGCGCTACTTAGTTACACTTATTTACTTAATATCATAGCGTTAAATTAAAACTTGTTCAAATATCTGGAGTATCGTTGTATTAATTACTTCACAGTCTATTTACATTCCTACTGCAGGGGCACAGGCCTACCCCCAACGTGCAGGCGATGGGCCATAGTCACCACGCGGGTCCAACGCGGATTGGTGACTTCACACATACCTTAGAATGAATTCTAATTCATGTGCAGGTTTCCTCACCATGTTTCTCGTTCGCCGTTTGTATATCGCCGTTGTTACTTAAGTTCACAAATGTGCATAACTTAAACATTAAAGTTATCGGTACATGCCGAGATTCGAACCCGCGACCTTCGGAATGAAGGCCGCACGCTCTAACCGTTAAGCCAGCGGACTAGTTTTATTAATTATTCCTGCTTAATCACCCTTCATGACACCCGACCATAACCTTGTCTAACTGGCTACCACCTGATGGTAGGTCGTGAGGAATATAACGTGAGCAATGTACTGATCTATTAATGAAGCTCATGTACAGTAGTTGTCATATATCTGCTTACGTTGATGATGATTAATGCATTCAAAACAAAAGAAAAATCACATAATTGATTTAAATTTTTTCAACGAACGGGTCGTTCACTTGATAGTGAGTGATATGCCTACCCATAACAAAATGGCGCTAGTGAATGACCCACGCATTACCACACCGTGCTCGCCGCTTTGATTCATATGGTGTCCTGGTGCCGCAATAACCGGAACTCAATCATAATTGCAGTTATTTTTTATTCAACCGTCCGACGAGACTAACCAGACCTCCTAATGGTAAGCAATACGCTTGCCCATAATAATGAGGCGGTAGGTAGGATGATATATACTGCACCACATTGCGCTCGTCTCCTGATACATAAGATGTTGAGTTTTATTGCCCTGTAATTACATTAGCTACAGCGCCCTTCGAACCGGAACACTATTGTTTGACGGCGGAAATAGGCGTTGCTGTGATTCCCACCAAGACCGGCTCCGGCAACAGAGACCTAAGACTAACTAAGCATCTGTAAATATAATATACACTACTATCTTCGACATCACTGTCACATAAAACTGTAATCAAGGTTAGGTTGTTATACACTGCACCACTTTACGCTCGTCGCCTTAGACATAAGATGTTGAATCTCATTACTTCTGTAATTACACTAGCTACAACGCCCCTCAAGCCAGAACATAGTAATGTTTACACAGTACCGTGTGTCGGCTGCAACAGGAGGTGCGGTGATACCAACCCAGACGGTTTCTGTGAACAGAGACCTACCACCAGTAAACATCGATTACTGTCTAGAATAAAATCAAATTTTAGGTAATTTCGTCTCGAGCTCCACATACCTACCATCTGTTGCAGTTACGACGGGTTGTGACGTCATCCCTTAAAGCACAAGTCACCAAGCAATAAGCCTGAATAAACGATCGCCATGTCACAATATAACTTACGCATTTCCCGTCTAGTTCACACGGAAGCAAACGCAGCTCTGCAAACAGTTAAATATTATCAGCAAACCGTACTCCTGCCGCCGCGCTGATAACTGGCTCTACATAATTAATTGCCAACCGTACAGCCATGCGGTGGTATTGATTCGGCAACTTTGATGAGTTTACTCTGGCGTGGAACTCAAGTGTAGAGCTGGAGTAGAGCAAACACGCCGCCTAAACTTGGACGAGTCATTTACAAATAGTCAAACACATTTAGCGATATCGAGAAATGATGATGACGTGTTTCATTAAAATTAATACAGCCTTCCTCAATTTGCTATCATCGTCAGGGGATAAACGTCCACTGCTGGATATAGGGATCCCCCAAAGATCCCCACATCGGTCGGTTCTGCGCTGCCCGCACTTCCCGCGACCTTCAATCGTTTGGAGGAGTTGATATAGGGAAATTTGGGTCATCTAGCTCCACTCCAGCCAGCGGTTTGGTGGGAGCCACAGCCTCGTTTGTTGCTTAGCTGGCTGCACCACGAGCAGGTGGGGGCACACAATCGCAACTCCTTGCAGGGAGCTTTAACAACCTCTGTGATAGTTAGTATGTAATAGTTTCTCATGTATTCAATAAAACAATATTCAAATGTTTAAACTAATAAAATATTATAAACAAAACGCGACTAATTAAAACTTAACAAGGTTCATTACAAAACTAGTTTAACGTTTAATTACTGTAACGGAGCGGACATTTTGTGTAAACCGGGGCTCATTAACTAACTGTGTTTTAATTGTGGCCGTGTCCAGTATTTATATGTGTTTCGTTACAAACTTCGTTTTATTGTTATATTGGTAATTGGTAACACATAACATGCATTATATATGTATATAATAATCACTGACTTATGTTTTGTAAAATTAACATAAGTTATTAAGTAGATTTATTTTAGATTTTTTGCTGTTCTAAATAATTTTAGTTCAGTAGTTATTTAATTACTTTGTGCGTATAAAGTTATTAATTTCATTGACTATCCATAACAAAAAAGTGAAAAAAAATACCGTTGGAGTACCAACATTACTCCTGTTGGTAACAAATATCTATAGGACATAAAACGGAGATGAAGAAAAACCAGCTATCCCTTAACGGAAGGTGGAAAGAGGTATGTTGGGAACAACAAAATTTTGAGGCGAATAACCAATTTTTTAGACGGAATCCAAAAATCTAATCTCCTGAAATGATCACAGACAGGACACGTTTGTAAGTCAAGATAGATGGAGAAAGATAGCAACCAAATGATTACTGATGAAGAATAGAAGAAAGCAAGGAGGGCAGAAATAAATATACGCGTAGAGAGACATGTTTAAGAAAAGACAGATCGTAATGAATTAAATAACCGAGAGATACGAACTGAGGGAGGCTGACGCCACAGACGCTACTTGTGACAGAAAAAGCTAATTTTTTTTTCTTTTTATTAGTTTAAACTGTAGTAAAGGCTTATTTATTTACAGGACCATATAGGAAGTTATAATGTTGAATAAAATAAAGATACGAAATACAACCTGCAATTGTGCAAAATTTTATCATCATCACCTTCATCAATATTATCAGCGAACAGACGTTCACTGCTGGACATAATCCTCCCCTAAAGATATTCACAATTGACCAGATAGTTGGACCACCTGGTGGTGGGCCTGCCAACACTACGTCTTCCGGTACGCGGTCGCCATTCGAGGACCATAGTGCCCCATCGGTTGTCAGTCCTTCGAACGATGTGCCCGTGCACAATCTTGTGACCACTTCCTGAACCAATCTGCAGAGTATGCTGAATCTCTTCGTACGTAATTCGTCTGTTCAGCCGTCGTAGCACGACCACTCCTTTGTTCATCCCCCAAAGTAACACGCCCGCGTTTGAACTCGCTATACCGGCGGTAGATGGTTGCTTTTGAAGGTCCTTCATCCACAAACGCAATTCGAAGTCGACCAAATGACTCACCAGGTTTTAAGCCACATTTGAAATCGTAAAAAATCATAGCACGAAAATGTTCTCGACGCAGATACATTTTTTAATGAGTCAAGAAATTTTGAATTGGCTCTCGAAAAATTTGGGAAAGAAATTTGAAAATCGAACAGTGGTATTTTTAATTTTAAATAATCGAAGTTTTCAAAACAATCACAAGTGGCCAGTGTGTTATAGATAAAATCTTTTTTTCGCATAACTCTCCGAGCGGCCTGGTACAGTTTGTGTTACATTTTTACAACCGGAAACAATGATATATTTATTTAGATCAAATTACACAGGGGCTTACAAAAGGAATGGAGAGGTTACCTTTGTATATTAAGTAAAGAAAACATTCTGTTTGTTCACATGGGTGGGTGGAAGTGGGTCAGTTTTCATAAGAGGATTAAATACGGTAATAGGGCCTGCGCGTTTGTAAGCTACACTTGGCGGGGTCAAGTGGAGCTTAAGACTTTGTTAAAAAAAATACTCCACATCTGTTTTTTTTTTCTTTAAGTAGACTTACAAAAAGATTCTATTCATTAGACGACTCGTTTTTTTTACTTCAAATATTTGCATGTTTCTATTTTATAACCTCCAACTTTACTGGTGGTAGGTCTCTTTTGCCGCAGACCGTCTAGGTAGGTACCAGCGCAGCTCCTATTGCAGCCGACAAACAGTACTGTGCAAACATTACTGTGTTCGTGTTTGAAAGGCGTTATAGCTAATGTAACTAGGGTAACGAGACTCAACATCTTAGGTGTCAAGCAACGAACGTGGCGCAACATGTATCATCCTAACAAGCGTGACGTTGTTATGAGTGGGCGTATCACTTACCATCAGGTGAACGTCTTACTTGCCACGTCGCTTAATTATATAAAAAAATATTAAATAGTTTTTAATTGTTAGTACCTAATAGTAGTTTAATACCTATATATATTAGTCTGTATTTAGTCTGTATTTTAGTTAGTCTGTATTTTTTCAAATTTGATATTACTGTAATTAGTAAAATTAGTTAGACAACTTATCTTAATATAGTCACTAATGTTGTCATTATTTTAAGACAACTTTAACGTAGATTGTGATTTACTTCCGGCGTAAAAACTCAACTTCCGTACGTGCTTTTAAACTGATTGCACAGCGATATATAGAACTCGAACCAATCACTACCCGCGCGGAATAATGGAAAGGACTTAATTGTAATGCACTCGGATCTGTGGATTTATTCGCTAATACATTCTAGTATGCTTGATCTTAATATCACATGAATTTAAGTGACTATAAGGCAAAGCCTGTTGGTTAAGTAAACTGTCTCACATATATATAGCTTTATCCAAAATGCTCTTGTTATTGGTAAATGTCACGACAGTCATAAAATAGCTTAGTTGTAGTCTATTATTACAGTTTCCTAATTTTAATCATAACTTTCAATTATGTTTTTAAAACTTAGTCCGAAGAGAAATAAGTAAGCAACTTATCTAGTAGGGAGTATTCAGTTTTACGTCAATATTGTATCGCTGCTGAAGATTTGTATCGACATCTGTTCATGGAGAAATATACGAGATACTTTTATTACTGAATTTTTACTAACCTATTTAGAAACTTATCTTTGTATATAAATGTCCAAAAATATAACACCCCCCCCCCCCCACCAACGGTATCTAATCAATGTTTTTTTTTATTTCTATTAAGCGACGACACGAGTAAGACATTCATCTGATGGTATACCCATAACGTGGCGCTAGTTATGCTGATATATTACATTGCGCTCCTCGCCTCAGACAAAAGATATTGAATCTCATTACCCCAGTATTTTAACAAGTTACAGCGCCCTTCAAACTGGAACATATTAATGTTTGCACACAACTGTTTGACGGCAGAAATAAACACTGCGGTGGTAACTACCTAGACGGTCTAGATGAAATACTTTGAAGCTCTATCAATAATAGCCTTTAATAAACATTAGTTAAGACCGAGTCTTTCCTTTGTTTGCGTACCAAAGATATGACGTGTTACCGAAGTTCTGGTGCGTGTCGTTAGGTAATTACAAGTAACTGGGAACGTTGAATTTATCTCCGCAGCCAAAGCTCACAACTACCCAACCTCACGCAATGAAAGTTTTGACGAATTATTTTGTAAAGTTTTCGATGCGTGCAAATGTATTCGCTCCGGTTATTTACGTGAGGCGCAGATCATTCTTTATCTATTTATCTGTACCCTAACTCTAACGAAGCACCCAGACGAGCAAGACGTTCACCCGATAGTAAGTGATGTACCTGCCCAAAACAACCTGGTGCTAGATACGATGGTAAACATTATCACATTGCGCTCATCGCTATAAGACGTTAGATGTTACGTCGCGTTACCCCAGTCATTTCACTAGCTACACCCTTCAAACCGGAACACAGTGATGTTTGCACAGCATTGTTGGTCGGCTGCAATAAGCGCTGCGGTAATACCTACCTAGACGGTCTCCGGTAACAGAGACCTACCACCAGTGTGAACCATATTTATTACTACCGGCTTCTTGTAGGAAGGCAAAGTTATTTGGGGAATGGGACAAAGTTATTGCAATCGCTAGATTAGAACCCTCGAAGTACCTTCTGTATGCTACTCGGCAGCTTTATCGAAGCTAAAGCTATCAAGTTACACAGGAGACATTCCGAGGTTAGCTTTATATCAAAGCTAATGAGATATTTATAATAAAACGGTCTGGAGTCTCACGAGGCAAGACTTGAAATGTTTTTACTTCGTCAGGTGACCACATTTCTTTAAATAATTACTGTGGTAATAAGACAAGCAATGAACTCATTGCTTCGAGTGCTGTGGCCGCTTGTAATGAAGCGAGGATAAGAAAAAGATGTATACATGATCATGAGTCATGAGCAGCACCACACTGCTCGTCGTTTAGAGACATGAGATATTGAGTCTCATTACTCCAGTAATTTCACTTATTACAAAACTCTGTTTCACGGTGGAATTAGGCTAACACTAGAAACGTGTAATAGGGATTAAGTTTTATATATAACTGCACCTCATTTTCTTCAGGCAATACACTTTAAGGGGGTATGTACAAACTTCAGTAGAATTTAATAAATGTTACGGTTTCCCTTCTCGGTTTAACCGGGAACGGAAACCCCTCCTCCGGTTGAGGTTGTTGCCCGGAAATTTCTAACAATATGGAAAGTATCCAAAGAATTATAATTAAGCCATTAGTTAATTTTCTTTATAGTTATTCAATTCCTTTAAGAATATTATAAGCTCATCATGTTAATGTCCTCGCTTCTCTTCTCTCTTTTGTGTTTTAAGCGATTAGTATGAAGAACTTCGTGAAAAGGGCAAAAGGTTTTAAACCTTTCATCATTATCATTATTAGCCGACTTCCACTGCTGGACGTAGGCCTTCCCCAAAAATCTCCACATCACTCGGTCACGCGTTACTCGCATCCAGTGGGTTTCCGCAATTCTCACCAGATCGTCGGTCCACCTTGTGGGAGGCCTCCCATCACTACGTCAACCGGTACGCGAGCACTACTCGAGGACCTTACTGCTCCATCGGCCATCGGTCCTTCGTACAACAGGTGAATAAAAATTCCACCCCAATTTTACTTTACATATGGTTTATTTAGAATAAATCAAGAGAGAACCTAAAGACGTGGTTGGGGAATATCAGGGAATGGATTGGCGTATCTGGAGCGTTCGAACTGTTCCGCCGAACCAGAGACAGAAAGGACTGTACCGCGCTGATCGCCAACTTTCACTAATTGGAGAGGCACTTTAAAATAGTACAATTTATCATAGGGCTGGCAACACAGTATTTCCTCCGTTGGAACCAAACGAAGCTCCTCATCATACAAATTGATTGCATACCTCGTCCTTTATCAATTCCGATGGAAGCTTCCATTAAAATTCTTTCGAGAATATTTAAAATTCTTATTAGCAGATCGAAAGGATCGTTAGCGTCTTATTAGACCTTGTCCCCGTTTCCCGGAGCCTTAAACTTAAATCCTTGTTAAAAAACCGTTAAGTCAATCAATTGGGTTCTTAAGTAATTTGAACCTTAACTACTGTAGAGGCGTCTTCGTAGATACCTGATTGGTTTCTTAAGCATATTTAAAGTAATTTCTTACATTATGTAGTAAAGCGAAGTTAAGTGAAATTTCTAAGTAGAATTACATTATGTCTATTTCTCGCCATTAAATGACGTCCTGCTTTTCACTTGTTTTTATATAATTGAGCGACGAGACGAGCGGTACATCCACCTAATGGTAAGTGACACCCCTGCCCATAACAACATGGCGCTACTTAGGATGTTATACACCGTATCACATCGCGCTCATTGCCTGAGATAAAAGATTTCGAGTGTCCTTTCCCCAGTAATTATACTAGCTACAGCGTCTTTCAAATTGGAACACAGTAATGTTTGCACACTACTGTATGGCGGTAGAAATAGGGGCTGCGATCGTACCGCCAACAGAAGTTTACCACCAGACTAAAAAAGATATATAGATTTTTTTTTGTCGATGAGTTGGAGCTGAAACAACTATGAAAAAGGCCTGTGAAATCCCATGGGAAAAGACAGCTGAGCATGACCAACGACCTCCTCTTATTTTAATCAATACTTCCGGCGTTCATATATATCACCAGGCGCCTGTTTCCACACACTTTTGTTACCTTGAATAATAAAGCTTTTTTTGTTAAATTAAGTGACGAGACAAGCGAGACGTTCACATCATGATAAGTGATACGCCTGTCCATAACAACGTGATACTAGTTAGAATGTTATAAGCTGAAACACTCGTCGCCTGAGGCATAAGATGTTGAGTCTCGTTACGCCAGTAATTTCGCTATAGCGCTCTTCATATCAGAACACAGTAATATTTGCACACTACTGTTTGTTGCCTGCAATAAGCGCTGCGGTGGTAACTACCTAGACAGTCTCCTTTTTTGGGGTGCTTTTCGCAGAATCCGTTGGGAGAGAAATCAATAATATATATAATCCTAAAGATTATTTTTTTTTTTACCCCTCCTTTTCCTTATCTTTTAGTAACAATGTCTACAGCACAGGCAATAAAGTTGATATAAAACTAGATCGTAGTGCAAATTCTCTACGCCTTGCAATATTATGAGAGCATCTGTACAACTCTGAAAACAATGCGATTCGCGGCGAAGTTAAATTAGTTCTAAACTGTTACTAAACCTGTTTGCTTTACACGTTGCATCTCATTTCGTGTAGAGATAAACGTTTATTTAATTCAATCCCGTTTTACATTAGTTAGAGTATTCACACTGTCATCAGCCGACAGACGTTCACTGCTGGACATAGGCCATTTACCATCAGGTGAACTTGCAGCTTGTTTTCTCGCTTAGTTTTTTAACTTAATCGCGGATTACCAATAAAAAAAAAATCTTTTACATGTAAAAAACGTTATGGCGAAATGAATCCATCCCTTATACGAGTGTATATGTATAGATTACCAATTCTGAAGTATTTGTTTATTGAATGAGTAGGAGAAGGAATAATCATGGTTGAGGAATATCAGGAGCGTCCGAATTGTTCCGCTGAACCGGAGAGAGGAAGGACTGTACCAGTCTGATCGCCAACGTTCACTAGTTGGAGAGGCAGTTTAGGAAGAAGAAATAAAGAGTACTCTTTCGAAGTGTGCCGTTAGTCGTCCCAAATTTAAATTCCAGTACCAAATCAAGCTTCACGCTATTCGCCTTTGTCTTTTACATTGTTTCATCTGACAGAGGGTGTAATTGGATATTTTTTTTATCCAATTCCTTTTACGATGATTTGAAATGCAGTAACTGCAGTCGGCACCATCGCTTATACCTCGGCTCAGCGAGAATGGATCGTGACAAGTAATAATTGCTTTGCTACTGAAAATGGGTGAATTCATTTCCCTTCGACGTTTTCTCCATGTAAAAGGATGAGTTTTTTTTTCATTGACATTCAGATATTCAGTTGAAAACTTTTTATGTTTACCAACCAAAAGACGAGCGTCACGTTCACCTCGTGGAAAATTATACTCCCGTCCTCAAAAACGTGGTTGATATATAATGCACTACATTGCACTCGTCACTATAAACATAAGATGTTGAGTCGTGTTACCCACAGGGATAATTACTAAATTACACTAGCCACAACGCCCTTCAAACCGGAACACAACAATGTCTGCACACTACTGTTTATCGGCTGCAATAGGAGCTGCGGTGATACCTGCCTAGACGGTCTGCAGCAACAGACACCACAACAATACAATTATAAGTAAACCCAATACGTACACAGATAATCCTAACAAAATTGTTTTTTTTCTCTATTCATATTTATGCAGCTGTAGTATATATATACTACAGCTTCAGCAGCAGCTCTCTAGCAGCTTCAAACGTATATATTTTTATATATATTACTGAAAGCTGTAATGAAATTCCTTACTACAGCGGGCTATAAACGGGACCCCATATAATGTTACGATGCAATAACACTACCGCCATAATTATTATCTTTCGCAAGCAGTTCCCCGTTTAGCATTCCTTTAACTAAATAACTTGATTAAGAAACATTAACTATTATTATTCGTATTAAAAACTAATTAATTAATAATTGAACTGATATTAGTTAGATTCAAGATCAATCTTCTCTAGCGTCATTTTCTTCGTGTAGATGTTATAAAAGTCTGTTATGAGATCAACTTTGATACGTGATCCTTGTTAGGACATCTCTTTTAAGAATAGGACCATACACACACACACACACACACATACATACACGTACACATAAATACACACATATACATACACCCACATCAAGTTAATTAATATCTATTATTTTGTCGTTAGTGCTTACTAATTAAAGTGTACGTATACGAAATATATGTGTGAATGTAAAGGTTGCAGCACAGTAACTCACGGAATCCAAGCCAACCTCGTCTGCTCGTGGTGCAGCCTGCTAACCAACAAACGAAGCTCTGGCTCCCACCAACCCGCATTGGGCCAGCGTGGTGGAAATCGGCCCTAAACCCCTCACCTCCCAATGAATCTTCTACACAATCGAGGTAGTAATCTTTGGGGGAGTCCTATGTCAACAATATTGTTTATTGTTATTTGTGGTAAATTATTCATTTATTTATCATATGTATATATATATATGAATAATTGAATATTTTATGATATAGCCTATCGATTTCCATATTCATAAATAATATGGGGAATTTTGAGAAAAATTTTTAAACACCCGATTTCCGGATCGTCCGACTCCAGATCCGCGAGCCCCGTGTCTGCCGAAGTTGTAAATATCATCGAAACAATAATAGCAAATACCATTCACTAGCTTCACTAGCTACAGCGCCTTTCAAACCAGACACAGTAATGTTCGCACACTCCTGTTTGTCAGCTGCAATAGACGCTGCGGTGGTTCCGTGCCTAGACGGTCAACGGCAACAGATGCCTACCACTAGTGACATGACCTGATGGTATACCTACATTTTCTGAAGCACCACATGGCTTAGAAATTAGATCACAGTGTTGTGTCAAAAAGCTCAATAGAGTCAAAAGTCTAAAATGTCAGGGTCCATGACACCACCAATAAGTCTTTGACGTGACGAAACTTTTTGGTATTAAATATAAAATCTTTTCACAACACGGGAAGCTCGAGCGCCCTTCTGAAATACGAACCGGAAGTTGAGCAATCGCGTGCGGAAATAGAATTTTAAATACGCGCGTTTTACTTTACTATACACATACACTCACGGGGGCACACTGAGACAGTAAATTTTACATGAAGCAAATAAAAGGGGTGTTAAGTGTTTTACACTAGTCATGAAGATGGATGTATAACCATCTTAATCACAAGTCCATTACTTAATACCCGTGTTAGGATCTCTAGATATGTACCACTGCAGCTCCTATTACAGCCATCAAACAATAGTGTGCAAGCATTACTGTGTTACGGTTTGAAAGGCATTGTAGGTAGTGAAATTACTGGGGTGAAGAACCTGAACAAATGTGGTATATGATCACAATGTGGTGCAGTGTTTATAACCTTAGGTGGCAGCACACTATAATAGTAAATACCGTTGTATAAAAATAATCTAACAAGTCAAATGCGATATAGAAGTGTGTGTGAGAGAGAGAGAGCGATTTGATCGAAAATATAGTAATTGATTTTTTTTTTAATAAAGCGACAAGACGAGCAAGACGTTTACCTGATGGTAAGTGCCGTCTGCCCATAACAACGCAGCGCTTGTTAGGATGATACATGTTGTACCATATTGGGTTCATCTCTTGATGGCTCCCTCCGCGATGGCGCCTCTCTTATCTCTTCATGGCTCTCTCTCTCATTCCCTCTCGAGATATGAAGATATCTCACTCCTCTGTCTCTCTTTGTCTCCCTCTTTCCCTCATTTACTCTCTCAATCCCTCTCTTCCACCACTTCTCCCTCTCCGTCTCATATATCTATAAGCAGCGTATTTTTACAGGGTCACATTTCCCAATGTTGTATATGGGACATAATTTACGTTACTCATTCCAATTTAAATTACCTAGCGATGTACATTTTACAAAACTTAACTATTATATTATTTATTAATAAAATCTAACAATTAGAAATATTACAAAAAAATATTTACGGCGTAGTGTATCCACAGCCTTATTGTACACTGAAGCTACAAACATTTATACAAAGTAGCGGCTTTAACAAAATCCACAACGTTGTCGGCGACCTTAAATATACATACTTGTTATATTTAAAAGCAATAGTGATATCAAGAAGCTTCTAGGTGTAATTCGTCTATGGTCTGTAACACAGGTTCCTAAATTTTTATTACCCCCTCCCCGTAAACCATTAAAACACATAGAATACAAAAATAAAATAGTTAACACTAAAACGAAATTGTGTTATGGAATGCATGCTGAAGCGATATACCGTAACATTTCTACATTGATTTATTTATTATTATTAGATAAGATACACTGCATCACTGCTTCCACTCTTAACGCAAAATTAAGATTGTTTTTTATTCAATTAAGTGACGAGACGTTCACCTGATGGTAAGTGATACGCCCGTACATAACGCGCACCACATTGCGCTCATCGCCTGAGACATAAGATGGTGAGTGCCGTTGCCCCAGTGATTACACTAGCTGCAGCACACCTCAAACTGGAACACAGTAACGTTTGCGTACTTAGACGGTCTCCAACAACGGACACCTACCACCGGAAGTACACTATTGCAAATATATATCAATTCCAGTATTAATACGTTCTGATATTATTAAGAAATTGAATTTAGCGAGATGATATATTGGAAGGTACCGTTTATTTGGGAACGCCGCTATGAAACGTATTCCACGTGTGCTCACCAATAATTTATGGTGTTTGCTGTGTAAATACCATTTTCGAGGGTACAATTATTTAGTAATCAAGTAAAAAGTTAATAAATAAATATCACTTTATCGCCTTACATTACTAACATATACATTTTTATTCACCATCTATTGCTAAGGCATATATAGACTGCTCAGATATCAATGCTGACCGGAACAGCAATTTCGATAAGTGCTAGGTTTTCAACCCCCCCCCCCTCACCCTTTTGTTTTCACCCGTGGATGTTAAGAAGATTTGTAACCGTGGTGTATTAGATGACATTAATTATATGAAAAAACTACAACGAAAAAGGAACAATCCGTTATAAGTACGTTAAGTGCGGTTAGTTTACCATTTGTACAGTACACCTCTTAAGTTTAATCATTTCAAAGTTATTTCTTGGTACAGAAGCGACGAGCGAAATATTCTCCTGATGGTAAGTAATACTTTATGCTTTTCACGACGTAGCGATAGTTAAGACATAAGATGTTAAGTCTCGCTACTCCACTAATTTCACCAGCCAGAGGATCCTTCCGAGCTGGACCACAGTTACGTTTGCAAAGTATGGTTTTTTGGCTGCAATAGGAGCTCTGGTGATACCTAGACGGTCTCCAGTAACAGAGACCTGCCATCACTCAATATTTACATGTCGTCATAATCCCTCCCCATTGGATGAAGCTAGGATATTTATACGTCACCACTTTAAATATTTAGAAAGTATAAAATATTTTTTTTCATTATCATTAATATGAGATAGTATTACTATATTAAAACCGGATGTAAACACGCTTTGTTGCCAACAAAGTAAACTATTATATGACCTATCAGCCAATAGTCGCCCACCAGATATTAGCGATCGTTACTAGATCGTTACTCCACATTATAATTGTTGAATGTTAGGTAGTAACTGGTGGTAGGTCCTTGTTGCCGCAGACCATCTAGATAGGTACCATCGCAGCGCCTATTGCACCCAACAAACAGCACTGTGCAAACATTACTGTTCCAGTTTGAAGGGCGCTGTAGCCAGTGTAATTACTGGGGTAACGAGACTCAACATCTTATGTCTCAGGCGACGAGCAATATAACGTTGCTACGGGCAGGCGTTTCACTTACCATCAGGTGAACGTTCAGCTCGTCTCGTCACTTAATTGAATAAATGAAATATATAATGGTTCAATGAGTTTTCCCAGCGTCAACCTCTTCCATAAAGATGTTGATAATGTTGCGGCCATCATCAATCGGTGTCAACACTTTTTAGAAAGTGCTTTCGTGAGATGGTGCGGTTTTGTTTCGGCGAGCTGGAGCCACGCCAGATAGCACTCGATTAGCGGCGGAGCGAGCTGGTGTAAGTTTTTAGGTTCATTTACGTACTGCGCAATATTCTGCACAGATTAGAAAATTTTATAAAAACATTCTAAATTTAAATAGCTTTTAGACGAAGTTATTACTTTAGATGGACAGAGGAGATCAAAAGAATGACTGGCAGCCACTGGATTCTAGACGTCTATTACTTGAAATGATGATGATGAAGTACTTTAGAATCTTAGTATAGTGATATTGATGGTAAATGATACACTTGCCCATAACAGGGTGTAGCGTCACGTTAGGAATCATCTTAATAAGCGACGAATAATATGATGCTTTGTATATCAACACACAGCATCATATTGTACTCGTTGCGTTGAGACATAAGATGTTAACTCTTATGTCCCCTGTAGTTTTACCAACTACAACGCCCTTGCAAATCGGTATATGGTGTTTGCTCACTACTCTTTGGTGGCAGAAATAGGAGCTGCGGCAGTACCTACCTGGATTATTACTTTTTTCTTTTTACGTCTTCACAACTCGAAACGTTGACTAAACTGCTAGGGAAAGCCTTTTTATCCATTTTCTAACATCTTTTATATAAATATATAGTTTAACGATTAATTACACCTGTCAAGCAAGGCTTTAGTATACATTGGTTAATGCTCAATCTACTAACAGTGTCAAATTTTAATACATTAATGATTTTTCTATAACTCCTATATTATTCGTAACTCATCGAATACCGCATTGGCATCGTGCCGACTGAGCGCTGTAGCGGCAGTAACGGCTGGCAAGTAGTTTAAGAAAGCTTGGCAACGATTGATGATAGTTTACTCCGTGGGTTAGTAAAGCAAATGTCTCCTTTAATGGATTTTGATACCAATAATAACAAAAATAATGTCAGGTTTGATCTCCAATCTTAGTTTTCAAGAAATCAAGAAACACCTCGTGTTCAAGCTTGCGCCGGGGCAGGTAAAATAACTGACAAAACCAATTTACTAAAACCGGTAAAAGATAAGAAATTAAACTAAACAACAGATTAGTGTAAGCATGTTTAGGAAAGGCCTATCCAGCAGCAGTTTATGGGCTGGTGATAATAATGATGAAAACAGTAATTACATGACAATTAGAAACAATTATTTCGCTTAATTATCAATACTTACTAATAAGGCATTTCCGAGTAACCGTCCCTAGCGCGGTGATAGTTGGATAGTAACTAAAATACAGTGATCTACAGTTTTATTTTTATTTATCTTATTAATTGGTGATAAACAATCTCACACTATCGTATTTCCTATCTTCTAAAATATACAATCTACGTAAAAGACTACTTGTAGAGTTATTGAGGTGGGGTGCGACGACCCTGGTGAATGACAACGCACGCAGCAATATCAACACTATATTGACAATGACACAGCGATTACTCAGTATTACGAAGATTCAGAGAGATCCGGTTAATGGATTCATTTGTATACTTGTTCGTGATAGGGTTACCGTCTCGATTCTTGGTATTACGCAGATCCAGATAATGGACATGATAGTACACTCCGTAACGACTCAATGTCCTAAGTCAATATACACAAAATGTAGGAACGTTATATGTATTTGCGTTATGGTAGATGAACGCGCGATCTATTGTTTGTGGTGACGCCATCTGTTGAAATCTTCTTGTTACTTCATTAATTATATATTAGTACAGTGATAATCATTAAATATTAGTTGTTCAATCATCATCGTCATCAGCCTTTCTCAATCCACTACTGGTTATACGCATCCACTTATTTCCGAGCACTTTTAATTTGTCGTCGGTCCATCTCGAGGGCGTCCTAACCTCTTGTGTCCTGTACGCGGCCTGCATTTCCTTCCCCACCGGCCCTATGTTCAGTGCACTGCTACTTGAGGTTACAGATTTTTATTCAGTTATTCAATATATTTGATAAATACCTTACAAGTGACGTCCAGCAGTACACGTCCATCGGTTGAAATGAGGATAAAATGAAGCTGCAATAGTTGTTAATAAACCTTGCGGCGCAAATTTCATGATAAAAAGAAACGTTCATACATTTTGGTGTACATTAACTTGGGTCACTAAGTCGTCACGGAGTATACTCGTACAATTGTATACATCAATTGGATCTCTCTGGATCTTCGTAATAGCAAGAATCGAAATAGTATGCTATCACGAAAAGTACAAATGTATCTATCATTTGGACCTCTCGGGATCATTAGGAAGTATACTATTGTAGCCACCATCACCAGCACCACACTGTTATAGGCAAGCGTATGATTTACCATCAGGCAAACGACCCGTTTATTTAGTCGCTTCATTGAATAAAAAAACACTACTATTTGGCTACAAAATAAATAACTACGGCGGTACCTACTTAGATAGTCCGATGGTTTTCAAGACAGCCTTAAACATTGGCAAGTTTAAGTCGTTTAGTACATGGAAGTCTAAGCGACATGGACCTCCTCATCATTTAGCTAACATCTAGAAGGACCTAGAAGAAAGAGAAGCGGACAAAAGTCTCGTCCCAAATCATCTTATTTGAAGTTTTGAGACTTTGAAAGTCATCCACAAGAAAATAAATTATAATATGTCGGTTGAACCGTTAGGTAGCCATCTTTACTCTAGGCCCAAGTACTGTAATTAACTGACCAAATTTATCTTAACTCTACTTTTAATTCTTAATCTTTTAAGAGAGTTAAAGATAAATTACAGGAACGTGATGAGGCGAAACTTACAAAAACTTGGAGTAACTTAGAAATATTAATCTCTCCTAATGTTCCTGTAAAATGATGTTCGTAAAAAATAAAGTAGCTTCAGACGGAGTCGTTTAAGTTCAGAAATAAAATAAGTTAAAATAGATTTGTCGGAACAGAATTTGAGGTGGTACTTAGCCGTACTTAAACGGTCCCCGGCAACAAAAACTTACCATCTGTTCGACTTTAGTTATAACTCCTACCGTGGTAAACAAATACAACGAATAATACGAATAATTTTTATGATGATGATAAACCGCATCGTGATATATGTATGATTGATGTGAAGGTCCTTGAGGACGGTCTTTAAGTAGCAGTGGGCGTTCAGGTGATGATGAACATTTGTTAAATCTATTAGTGTTGCTACTAGAAACGATTTAAATAAAAATCGTTTTCGTTTAAGGAAACGTAATAAAGAAATCGATTATACATTGATGTTATTCCAAGATCTCGCTGCTCGCGACGTAAATTATTCGGCGGTGTATTGGAAATTTATATTCTAATCGTGATTTCCTGTTAATGGAATTTTATATCAGCCCATTTAAAAATACATGCACAATTTGTGGCCTCGATTCGACTTGTTCCGCTCACACTCTACCATTTCCATTTTAACCTACTTTAACTTTTTCATATTATAATTTTAGTACTAGAGAATGTGCGATTACACGCACTATAATTTAACTTTATGTTTGTGTAAAAACACTATAATCTTACGCGCTAGTTATAAAATAAGTCCTGTACCAAAATCACCAGTGAAGACAAATACCCGTCGCATCGCCTGTACGGGATGTTAAAGTCCCCACAACCACTCACAGGATCCAAGCCAACCTCAGCTGCTCGTGGTGCACCCTGCTAATCAACAAACGAGGCTCTGACTCCCACCAAACCTCACTGGGCCAGCGTGGTGGGAAATGGCTCAAACCCCTCTAATATGAACCCCTACAATCGCGGTGATTTTTGGGGGAGACTTATGTCCAGAAGTGTACGTCTATCGGCTGATGATAATCGCCTGTATACATCGATCACGATGTAACGAAATACATGAATTTATAAAAATAAATGAATGATTCTATAAAAATAAAATATAAAACTAAACCAAAATATTTAAAACAAACTTTAATCCGTCTAAAATACGAAAATATATAAATAAGTTAAATTTGAAAAAGATCCATTATCATAAGTGATAAAGTTAAAAGCCAACGGTTGGGTGTTCGCGATACGTCATAAGGACAGTAATAAGGAACTGTTCGTGTATCGACGGCTGTGCGGGCGGCGCAGACGCAACTCGCGCTGCTACGTACACACGGGCTCCGGGTATTGCTCTGTGCAAATTGATTGAAATATTGATTGGTGATTATTGCTGACCTCCAATACATATTGAAAAGATGTATAGGGATGGAGTACTGTATAGTGTACCGATTGAAATACTAATAAATATAAAAATACAAATGTGATTGTGTGGTGGAAAATTATTATGAAAGTATAAGGGGTGTGGAAGTCTCTAGTGATGAGTTATAAAAGATGTATCGGTTTGAACCCGGAAAAATATTAAAATACAATTAATAATGTATTATGATACAATATGATGGAGTAATAGTGTGGAGGTGTTTAAAAATGGAATTTATAAAGTATACGGGTACGAAACCGTGTGAAATGGTGCATGGCAAATTTAACATATAACATCAAGTTGGTGAAGAATGGTGATTATACTCCGGTTAGGGAAGAGTGTTAGATAGCACTCGGTGATATCGAAATACTCAGAACCATGTCTTAGGGCTTCCGCTCTATGATACATGGGTGCTCGGCGTCTTACTGGCTTGCCGCTCGTGACACGTCGTGTTTAATGACATTTGTTTATTCCAAAGTCAACTCGAATTGTGTCGATGCATTATGAGGTAGCGGAAGCGGATGCGAGCTGCTGCCTCGATGTTTATCAAATATTGATATTGCGTCTTGTCGTAGCGTAACGTTTGCACCGTTACTGAACTGATGCCGCTTACGGATTCGGTTGGTTGAGGACTTTTGCAAAATATTGATGTTTGCTGTGATGTCTTATGTGCCTTTCATGATGATGTGCACCGATGATAGTCGATTTGTCACGTCGACATGTCTGTCGCAGTTCAATGATACGACGTCTTCGACAATCACCTGGCTAAATATCACCTTTGAAGGTTGCGCATCGCATTATGGTTTGACGCTCTACCTTATTAGATTTTTCCAAGTCGGGTCCCTTGATGACGAGGCTGCAGACTGATCTGCCACATCTATTTTATGAATTTTGCAAATGAAAGCCTCAATATCTCCTCATGTTTTAAGATACGTGTCGACACGGACCATCGGAGCTCCTCCATCGTGAAGGGGGGTTCGCATGAATCATCATGACCCTCCCCCTCGTTGACTTCATCAAACTTGGCTCTTACAGTACTGTGGTCCGCATTGTCCTCCCCGGGTTATCCTCCGGGAAAAAGACCTCCGCAAGCATCCTGGCTGATCCCGCTGCGTCCAGCACCTTCCCTCTTACTGTTACAACTCATCTAATACTGGGCTCATGGTCCCGGATCCAAGGCCTGTTACACCTGACTCGCGGCGCGGCGCTCTCTATACAATTTTCAAATGCTCTAGTACTACATCCGATCGTGATAATATTTAGAAAAATATCTTATTCCCGATGTTGCGACTAGCTTACAGCATCCACATTTACGCTAGGACTGAGCTGACAAATGTCCCAATCTCATAGTTATCACGAAGTACTTGCAACTTCT
The DNA here is from genome assembly GCA_029034505.1 of Ornithoptera priamus. Classification (NCBI taxonomy): domain Eukaryota; kingdom Metazoa; phylum Arthropoda; class Insecta; order Lepidoptera; family Papilionidae; genus Ornithoptera; species Ornithoptera priamus. The sequence goes on from JARDWD010000672.1 coordinate 640,525, forward strand.
TAATTGTTGTTTACAGTCTGATCTTTAGATTTTACAAAGGTTGTAGAAAGATTATAAAATTAATCTATACTGGAATTAAGGTTATAAAACATTCACCAATAGTTCTTAGACTCATAGCCCGTTACTATAGCAACCGCATAAATATAATAATATGAAATGAAAATATGTATAAAAGTTAATTTACTGGCGGTAGGTCTCTGTTTCCGGATATCGTCTAGATGGGTACCACCGCAGCGCCTATTTCTGTCAACATATAGTATTATGCAAACATTACTGTGTTCCGGTTTGAAGGGCGATGTCGCTAGTGTAATTATTGGGGTCACGATACGGTTATGTCTAAGGCTTCGAGCGCAATGTGGTGTAGTGCATACCATCTTAACTAGCGCGATGTTATGGGCGGGCGTATCACTTACCATCAGGTGAACGTGCCGCTCGTCTGGCAATTAATTAAAAAATAATTAATTAAACATAAAATGAAGAACGATCTATGAAATTCAAAGAATAAATAGACTTTAAACATCTACAAAATTATTCGCGTCGAAAAGTCATATTCCTGTATCGATACGTTTACTAGTTTTCACGTGATTGTCGAACAAAGGAAAACAATTTTCACTATATGTATAAATATATATGTATATATATATATATATATATGTATATATATTGTGTTAGTGATTTGCACATTAAAAAGTACAAAAGTCATGAATATAAAGTAGAAAGAGAAAAACGAGTCTAAATGTCGTTTTAATTCTGCAAAATCACCTTGAAGCAATTTAACGGCTGCTGGAAGTTACAGGAAAGAGGCTAACGATTGGACCAGCGAGTGATTTTCCATTTCAGTCGTACTTTCAGCAACCTCTTCGAAATATGCTTAGTACATTCATATTCAAAATTACGAATAAAAAAAAATTATATTAACTGGTAGGTAGGTACCACCGCATCACTTATTTATAGCAAGAGGAATTACTGAGGTAATTAGACTTAACATATGTCTCGCGGCTACGGGCATAATGTGGTGCTGTGTATATCACCCTAAGTAAAGCCTTTGAGAAGACTTATCAAGGAACATCAGGTGATCATCTAAGGTCTATACAAAATAACAGACAAGTACATTGTGCTCGTATTTTGAAACATAAGATATTTTCTCGTTATCCCAATAATTTCACTAGCTGCAGCGCCTTCTAAACCGGAACACAGTAATGTTTAAATTAACAAAATTTAAAAAACAAATAACATTCGGCGGCACAAATTAAGGGTGCGATGGTACCTAGACGGTCCCCGGAAACAGAGACCTATCACCTGTAGGTCCTACCTATGTAAGATCATTTATCATAGTTTAATTCCTAAAACTATAAAAAGCTTTACCATCACATTAAAGAAGACACCCTTTCAGTACACTGAATACTGAAAGGGGTACACCGAAAACTACCCAATCTACTCTTTACCGATATATGTTGCGAAGGCCATTATGTGGTCTGTAGATTATCTCGGAATACCCGACCACCCCCGCCCACTCGCTGACCACTGATTTAATTAATTCGCCCTAAAAGCTGTAGGCTATCTGCAAACTATGTTACGTTATATATACATTAACTATAGTAATCACATTATGTGGGATCCGAAATTTTGTTATTTATTACTTTCGGTATAGTACTTAAGTTGCGTTAAGTTAAATACGTTATTACTTTGGTACAGTAATGGCTTTTAAAAGGAGACATAGTTAAGCGATCATCGTTTAAATTTTATAACTTTTTAGTTAATTAACGGTTACCTATTCAAAGTAGTTCTTGTGTATGTAAATATATCATTTTGTTAGTTTCTGAATATATTTCGGGAAAAAAATATATTAATTATGTCTATTAATAGAAAAAATATAAAGTATTTTAATTGCATTAGTACTTTAGAATATTAATTATATAACTACCATTCAAAAGGCGTGATAGACAATGTGTAACGCGGTCATCCTCGCTTTTGACCTCCGTAAAGTACAAGTTCAATCTTTACAGAGCATGAGTTTCCGGTAAAGGAAAAAATCAGCTGAGAAAGCGGAACTTTGTCTATTAAATGAATAATTTGTACTTCGAAGTCTAATGCAAAGTAGTCTATGAAATATTCTGTTATGAAGTAAATATATTCTCTGGTGGTAGATAAAGAGAGTAACAGAGATTACTAGCGACCATCTAGGTCAGAATGCTAACTATTAATAAGTTCTAGAGTGAAGAAAGCTAATTTTAATAATTAGCTTTCTTCACTCTAGTATAACGTAATATAACGAGACTTGGATCGACGAGCAAAATGTGATCCATTTACATAATCCACTGGAAGACAGAGCATAGATCTCTCTCAAGGATCTCTACACGAATCAGCCAAGTCCTACGTCCAACCATTGGCTTGCCGCGACTTTCACCAGATCCAGTAAACCATGTAGGGTATCTGCCATCATTGTGTCTTTCGGTAGACGATTTCTACCCGAAAGCCTACCCTATATGACTGTTAGTCCTTCGAGCAATATACGGCACATTGTCAGTTAAGCTTTGCAATGTTCTAGGATATATCAGTAGTATAACAATAAATGCATTATTAAGGCACAGGTAGCACTTACCATCAAGTGTCGTAGTAGTGTATATAGTTGAATAGAAAGCATCTTACGTGCTTAAATATTTCCAAGTTCCGATCAGCAAAAGAGAATAAATGCAAGATGAAATAAGAAACGGCATCTCCACGAGTTAATGCCTTTGTATGAATCCGTTCGATTCACAGATCAATACCTGTTGACTACTCAATTATCCGCAGGAAGTAATCACTCGTGAAGATGATGTTTTCTATACAACAAAATACGGGCTGCGCTCGTTAGGACGCGATCTCAATTGCTCTCCGGTAACGAGACTACGTAACAAGTTCAACCTGAATTAATAAGGCGATCCTCAATCCCTGAACGGAGCTACGCTTATGAAAGTAAATGAAGGACCCTTGTGTATTTCTATGGACCATCACGGGCCATTTATTAAATAAAAGACATAAACCTAAGAGAGATTAAGATCCGTACTGTTTACATGATGTTAAATGACGAGGTCGTTGATAATGTAAAGCACTGGCTCAGAGCACTAACATCCATATGAACAGCCACTGGAACACAGCGAGAGTATAACAGCGGCAGATCGACAGTAAGAATGGTATCATTAGTATATTTAATCATTACACAGTAATTGTTAATGCTCATATTTATCACTTGGTAATTACTGATTTCACGAAAACGCCTTCATCGATACGTAATCTGAATAATTCCATAGTAATTCAATATTGTACACCCAGCAAGAAAACCAGTACCAGTGCTGCAGGAACAGCTCCAAGGATTAATGATGTGTACGGCGCTGATGTCGCAAAAGAAAACACGTAACGTTTTTGGTTTCAATGTTTTCGTTCTAGAAATTTCGACCTTTAGGACCAATCCCGTGGACGGCCGGAGACTAAGGTGGAAAATAAAGAATTAAAGGCTATTGCGGAAGCGGATCCATTACAAAGCACTTTAGAGATAACTGCAGGCTTCGGGGTAAGTGACAAAACTGTATTAATCCACTTGAAGCAAATCGGGAAAGTAAAAAAACTTGAACAATGGGTACCTCATGAACTGAGTGAATCGAACTTGCGAACACGCGTCGGCTGCTGCTGCTTTGTGACTTTGCTCAGCCGACACAATGATGAAGGGATTTTAAATCGAATCATTACTTGTGATGAAAAGTGGATACTGTACGATAATCAGAAGCGCTCTTAGCAATGGCTGAACGTTGGAGACCCAGCCAAATCCTGCTCTAAACGAAAATTGACTCAGAAAAAGTTACTTGTGAGTGTTTGATGGTCTAGCGCCGGTGTCGTTCACTGCAGCTTTCTAACATCTGGCCAAACGATAACGCAGATATCTATTGTCAGCGACTGCAGACCATGAAGGAAGAACTAGCTGCTAAACAACCGAGATTGGTCAATCGCTCTAGGTCACTGTTGCTTCACGACAACGCAACACCACCACCACCACCACCACCACCACCACCACCACACACTGCACAACAAACAACCACTAAGTTGGATAAGCTACAATTAGAATATCTGCGATATCGACTGTACTCTCCGGACCTTGCCACAACAGATTACCATTTTTTCCGGAATTTGGACAACTTACAAGGAAAAAAATTCAACTCCGATGCGGCAGTCCAAACCGCCTTCAAAGAGTGTATTGATTCTCGCCCTCCGTGGTTTTTTAAGTAAAGGGCTCAATGAACTACCTGTTACCGAGATGGCAAAAGTGCATAAATAATAACGGTGCATACTTTGATTAATTAAATATATTTTACAAAAATAATGACTTTATATTCCACTCATACAAAACGCTAATTTCATATGTAAGGAGCTAATATCATAGACTCATCATCTTTTTTTTCAGCCTGTTCAAGTCTTCTTCTGTAGTTAGATTACCCCAACTTAAAGAGTCTAACCAGTTACACCAAAAAGAACCACTCTTTGTAACCCACTGAATCCTAGCAAGGGAGGACCGATCTACGTCGAGATCTTTGAGGGAAAGCTATGTCCAGCAGTGGACATCTATCGGCTGATGATGATTATGATGATGAACTAGTTAGGAATTTATTGGTGTCTTTCTATCTTAGTCGCCGAGAGTAGATGACAATAGTAATTATTTAACTCTTTACTCAAAGACACAACAAAGTCAAGTTACAAAATATTAATCGCATCTTCAAACAGTAAATAATGTTAACATTTAACAAGAAACAACGGTAACACAATACCATGTCAGCCTTAGGCTATGCCCGTTTAGGTTACAGCAAATACAGAAACTATTGATATACGACCCAAACGTGTGCCTATGGCAGTGTTCAATCCTGAGACCAGCTCAGTCTATTCAAAGCGAAACATGTTTTGTGACAGTGTGAATGTGATTTTATGAAATGAAAAATTTAAACGATGAAAAGACAACTATAAATATATATGCGGTGTTTAGACAGCGGGAGAATGAGATAAATCATGTTTCCGTATCCTACGTTTCCTCTTCGTGCTACAGTCAGCAATGCGCCCACTACTCTAGCGCACCATGCCCATGGAGACTGTTCTCTATGCTTTATATTACATTTAAATACACGTCTATCCGTCACTCTCTCTGTTAAGACCTTCATAGTGGTCACCGTCTCATCTCTTACAAATTAACGCAGTTTCACTTCTACCACGTACTCACCTTAGGTAAGTGTAACCGTTCTTGATGGTCAAAACAAAGAAAGATACATCTGAAATTTAGTTTTATAAAAATTAATAAAAATGATTGACCCTAAAGTGCAAAAGATGGATAAAAACTTAACTTTTATTCCTCACCTAAGCTACACTAAGCAAACAAAGTATTAATATATTAATAAGGTATTACGAATCTAGACATTAATATTTAGTTTTATATACTAATACAGATAACTAAAACATTATCCGTGGTTTTAGATTATATTTAAATTTATGTATCATACCCGTAATACCTTATTTTTTTCGAACCGTAATATTTTTTTTATTTTGATATAATATAGAATAGTATACTGTGTGTTAGGAGACAGCCTCCGAAAACGAAGACAAGAATACTAATGACACCTTTGATGATGGTACGGGAAAAAAATCGATCGTAATTAATAAAAAAATCGAATTTTTAAAATTTTTATCAGCATTATTTACGCTCCAACATATTAGTACGTCTTAATGAAACGATAGTTTCATAAAAAATACATTACTAAGAAAAAACCTGCAACGAAACACAAAATCAAAAACAGCTGATGCTCGGATCAACGAACGCTCGGGTGCGCAATCTAAATGTTCCGTGGCCCTATGAAATAAAGTTCAAATTGCAACCAAATACATGTCGCGTTCCCGCCGCGCCTGCGCGTTCTTTGATCCGAGCATCAGCTGGTTTTTATTTCGTGTTTCATTACTCGTTTTTTTTTTTAGTAAAGTAATGTATTTTTATAAAACTATCTTTTCATTTAGCTGTACTAACATGATGGAACGTAAATAAGGCTGATAAAACGTATAAAAATATATTTTTTTCGTTCTATCATCAAAGGTGTCATTAGTACTATCATCTATCTTCGTTTTCGGAAGCAGTCTCCTTACACGTAAAAATAAATACGTAAGAATCCGTTCACTATATGTAGATTCGTAAGCCACAGAGTATAGAGAACTGAGACTAAAATGTCTGCAAATGGCCGGACTCCGATGGACTATTAGATATTTATCAATTAAATACATTAATATATTTAGATGTATACTGGAATAGTAACTGTTGACAACCTCATAAAAAATTTTGGTTTCCTCGAAGGTAACCTCACAATAACAATGGATTCTGTATGGTGGTTTTTATAAACAAAAGTCTTGTCCCGGCCAAGTAAAAACAGAGCTAAAGTAAGCTACCTGTTGTAAAAGGGGACTAATATTCTCTGAGTTCACCGGACTGAGTTGGGGATCCTTATCGCTCAATAATGGAACTCGAAGGGTCAGACAGTTGAGAAGTAGTAGAGTGTGTTTGCTGTGGTATAATGAAGATTTCTGTAAATAATGTAGTATAATTGAGTGCCTGTGAAAAACATCACCGCAATATTATCTTAACACGACATTGCAAACAATATTCAAGAAATAAAACAGTCTCGATGTAGAAAATTATTTTATAAATAATAAATGTGACAAAAAGGACTAGACAACGTTTCCAAATATTATTTGGAGGGTCAGTTTTTGTTCAATTACAAAAGAGGCCGACCGCGAGGGACCATATTGACATAATAGAAGCGATGTCTTTGTCAACTATTTCGAAGAAAATGGTTTTCTTCTTTACACAGTCTAATACTTAATTCATACTTCATTTATAATTACTTTACGTTTCGGTCCTATTTTACAACGTATTCAGTAAAGGAATTATCTCAAATTATTACCTTACCCATTATTTCACCAGTTTTTTTGCTTATTGAAAATAATGTAATGTTAAAGGACGACACCGATGACCAATTTGAAAATGTGTCTTACTTGACGGTAAGAAGTGGTGATACACAAACAGCATTCAACTGTGCAATAATAATCCCATAATTTAATTTTCTTACTAGTACAATTTAGTTAGTTACGTTTGTACTGTTAGAATTCATAGACATTTTTAATGTTTCGGACATTGTCAAATTCTCCACTAATGGCCACTGTTCGCTAACTTACCAGATATAGTACAATGCTATTAGTCCTGGAGCGACTGTTATGAGAAGGACAAAATCATTAGTAGAGGTTTAATCTCCTGGAACTCGGAAACGAGGGATGGGAGTGGTATTCAAATAAATTGTATGATTGTAGATAATTGACTCCGGCTACTAAAGTTTACTTATATTAATTTATTGTTTTAGTTGGCCATAACGAATTCGAATCTTAACCATATTTTATTTTATGCTCACTACTGTGTGTAGTTTTCGCTGGTAATCGAAGGTAGGTTATTTTCAATGATTTTCAATAAATTTAGCGAGCTATACTTCGACAAAACTGAACTTCAATAATGTACAAGATAATAGTGACAGTATGAAAGATTTTTAAATACAGTAATTAAAAAACCGTTACCTTGCTTCATAATAGGTTTAGCTCTACACCATGCAATGTATTATCTGTATACACGTGATCATAAGTTCGCAGCTCAACTTAATAACCGCTGTTTACTTTAAAACAGCATACTTCTTTAATGACCTTGTATGCAATCGGATTGCGGAGTTGCAGCGCAAATGGAGAATGCATGTCATATCCATCGAATCCATTAGTAACACTGATAAGTATTATATTGTGTTTGTATATAATTTTTTAAATACGAAAACACCTTTAAAGAACTTTTTCACTAGTAGTAAGTTTCTCCTGCCTAAGATCACCTAAGCAGATGCCACTTCTGCGAAGACTTCAGTCACCTAACTAACATTAATACTGACATAACAAGAGTTATCTTAAAGCAAAAGTGATATAAGAATTTGTATAAATATTTTAGGCCCATGGTATTACTTTCTACTACTCATCTGTTAACGTCCTTGCATTAATAATGGATACTTTAATTAATTTACGTGGGACTAAAAATCAATAAATAAAAGAGGATATTATTTAAAAAAAAAACACATTATTCCGCCATTTATTTCACTAACTTTTTGTCAGTTATTGACAACCCTAAAATTCGGATGCCAAATAAAATTACCGGTGTAAATTATTGTCGGTGACTTGTCCTTGTCATAGAAAATTAGACAGTTGATCCCGGTTTATCCCAATGGATATTTTCCTGTAAACAACTCGTTGTGAATGCTACTTCGCACAAAATATTAATTTATGATGATAAAATTGAACTAACTGCAGCGTCCTTCAAACCTGTTTACAGTAGGGTTTGCATACTTTCGTTTGGCGGCAGCACTATGCGCTACGGCAACCGTTCATTGTAATTATAAAAACGGTATGCTATTAAATTGCTTTTTTGTTTACTTCTTTTTTTTGGTTTCGGGAACGGTAAATCTTCGAAGGATACCCTGCTTCTGGGGGGAAATTAGGGTTATGTGAGATTCTTACTCACTAAAACCCTCTCGGTGATCTGTATTAGCGAATTCGTAAAGGCTTCGAGATCCTTTATAGAACGCACGGCTGCTCTTCTACTCTTTGCGTTACATTTTTTGGCATTCAGCGCGCGTAAGCTGCGCCGACTCCTGGTATCCGCCACGGCGGTGACAATGCGTCGTCGATACGCGTCCAATCCTGTTTAGATGCTCACAGAAACACCCGTATCCGGTGAACACGTGAGTCAATCTAAAGGTGACCGCTATTCTACCCGATCGGAACCATACTTCGAAGCTTCGCAGCACCGCGCTTACGATGCGCCTTCACGAGCTATACTCACGCCATACCTCTAGAATCAGTTATAAACCCGCGCATTCATCTCTGATTTTTTCGTTCACTGTCTTACTCATAAAAAAGAAAATTTGTTACTACTCCCCATAGAATAAATATACTCAGTTTTTCTTCTATTAATGAAAAGTAATTTTAACTATTTATTACCCTCCTGTAACCACGACGGCTGCGAAGCGGTCGAAACTTGGAGATAATAAAATAATTAAGTGAACGCCATAAAATCAATAACATTTAATTTAGTTAAGAAAAAGTATTTAAAAAAACTTCATGTTGGTTTTAAAATTCTGGTGAAGCAATTTTTTTTCATATACGCCATTTTGTAGAGATTTAGGTTCTTTAAATGTCACAAATCATCGTCATCTCCTTTCCTCGTTCTTATTGTGTGCGTTTAGCATAGTATGTCTTCTATTTTTCTCTCACCAGTCTTCTAACACACAATCTCTACTTTGGCCTTTATCTATATTTTCTCATATTTACATGTTTATGTGAATAAATAGGAATATTACACGTATTTTAGTATTCTGAATAAAATATGAACAATGCGAATCACAAGCTAGTCTCTAGCTAGTCCAACCATAAATATAGATGTGGATATTAGACATCGCTACCTCACGACATATGATCATGAATAAGGTATAAAAATAGATTTGAATTAAATAAGCCATTAACAAATAATATTATCACTATTTAATATTACACCCGCGCGATGTGCATCGTATGGCGCTAGAATCGATCGATAACGTGTCGTCTCGCTCTTAGCCGCACGCCTTACCGGGGAGGCGGTTTCATGCCGTCCTTGTCTAGCCCGGAACAACACGCGACTCTAGTACAACGAAGGAGTAGCTGTATTCTATTATTTATTTTTGTCTTTGAGCTCGCATGTGCATGAACATATCGCACGAATATAGAGAAAATTTAAAAATAGTATACTATTAAAATATTATTTTAAAATTTTAAATTTAGTTAGATTTTTCAATAGTTTTTTGTTTAAAAATTGTACGCGCATGTGCGGCGAGTTACCGGAGGCCGCCATCAAATGAGCGTCAGTAACGTGTTTGTAAAAAAAAGTAAAAGCTGTAAATGTCATCCGTTAATAATTAAGCTCTAGTGACAAACGTGAACTTGTTTTCGTTATAATAATGGCGAAAGACAACATAAGTGGTGACATAATCGATCTCGATGCGATTTTAGAGCGGCTGGGCCCATTTGGGAAATATAATGTCGTAAATTACGCCATGTTGTTATTCCCTATTTATTTGGCGGGAATATATGGATCAGTGTATGTTTTTGAAGCCCCTGATATAAAATACAGGTCAGTATTAATATGATAATAGATTATTTAAAAACAAATCGACAGTAAAAAATTTGATCTGGTTTGAGATCAGTTTTTAAAATATTATTTTTATATTAACTCTATTTCATAATTGTGTACGTAATTATTCTTATTCTCTGTAAAGTAGATTAGTTACAGCGCATGCGTAATTTTTTCATTAATTCGCTGGCTCTATTTCGGGAGACTTGGAATAGTCCATTAATATTCTCTCTTAAGTTCCTTTGTATCCTTTTAATCAAGTGGATTATGATGATAGAGTGAAACTGCAAATCGTTTGTTAGATATTTTATATATAATATATATATATATAATTAACTATCTATACGTTTCAATCAATTATTTTATATCTATATTATTATTTTTTTGGACGTTTTGCTTTGTATACAAGAAATTAAAAAAAAAACGAAAAAAATATTAAAAATGGTTTGTTGTTATTTACGTCAACAATAATTTGTTTTAAAAAATTAACGTCCATTTACCATTAACGTAATTATAAATAGATTTTGGAGTTTTCAGTTTAGTGTATAGTCCTGTATGTTGTCAGCGATATATATATATAATCCACTTCTGTGTTAAACATAGTTTCTTTGGTGTATACTCTTGGTATAAATGTAAATTAATTGATTAAAATGAGCTAGACTGAGTAAGAACTACCAAATAGCCTATATTCTGCGCCAAAACACAGCATAGTATACAAACATTACTGCGTTTCAGTTTTATGGATGTGCACTACACTATCTTTAGGTTCATTATCTATTATCGTCATGTAGCAGTAATGTGAACAAATTTTGCATTAACGATGCAATAGTATTAATTAAAAACAAATGCGAATATGTATCATGACTTACCAGGAAAACACAATCGCATTGAACATTAACATACATTACATCTCGTTTGTTTTAAACTAAGCGACAAGGTATGTCAACAATGTGCACAATTTGTAGTTAATAATGAAACATAACAATTTAATAATATATACAATGTATGTCAATAACGAGTGACTGTGTCCTCGTATAGACACACAGATGATAGCATCCATAAAAGTCCACTCACTGCTTAACGAAGGTCCCACAAAAGTAGGTATTTATTGTATTCACCAACCACCAAGACACTGCTGTTCTTTCTTTGAACTTACACCATCCTTAGTCGACTTTTACAATTCGTCGAAAAAAAATGGTTGCGGGGAAGGACAAGAGATTCTCTACCGTGTAAGTTTAGCTTACTATAAAACCAGTATTACCCCAGTAAATAAAGTTACTGCTCCGTTTGAACTAGAACAATGTAACATTTACGCTAAAATAAGTGAAGCTGTTAACTGCTGTGCTTATTATTTTTAGACAACAGAATTATTAATTGACATTTGTTATATTTCTTACTGATGGTAGATCTGTTGCCGCAGACTGTTCAGATGAAAAAAAAGGTTTGTTCCGATTTGAAGGGTGTTGTAACTAGTGATATCACTGGGGTAACGAAACCTAACATCTTGTCTCAAGGCGTTGAGCACTATGTGTATATCATTGTAACTAGCGCCACGTTGTCATGGGCGTCATCACTTACCATCAATCGAACGCCTCCCTCGTCTCTTAGTAAGAAAATAATAAAAAAAAATGATTTTTCATTCATGTTAATGTTCCTTTTAGGAAACGACTGTTTTTGGCAAAATAAATACGAAACGGGTTGAACGGAGATATTTCACTAGTGAAATTTTCTAGCAAGCTTCATAACTAACTTGTCTATAACACACATAATTACTTATTTCATATAAATCATTAGTTCATTATCAACACATCGTTCAAGGTTTACATACATATCGATTACGATAAGAACGAGTGATATTGAATATTGTGCCATTAGTAAACAACTAAAATATACTATTACATATACGTAACTAAAACGGATACACTTGCCAGTGCCAGCGGTACGAATGATTTATAATATATGGGCTAAGCGATAATCCCTACCCTGTAGCCTCGGGTTATTAACAATAGGACTAAAATAAACCCTGACTTTTTTTTGTTTCAAGGGGGAAGTCAGGGTTATGTGAGATTCTTACTCACTAAAACCCTCTCGGTGGTCTGCAGTCGGAGAGGCTCCGGAATCTCTTATAGAACGCACCGGTGTCCCCCTACACTTTTTGTTACACGTCTCTGAGGAGGATACTAACCCTCTTAGGCACCATCGCCGAGCCATACGCCGTCCCACACAGATTCTCTTGTTGAGCGATAAGAGCCCCGCCCTAGAGGCCCACGAAACTCCTAGACCATTTTAGTTGTCTTCTACGAAAGGCAGGGCTTACTTTAGATCTATTATTACTAGCCCGAGACTACAGGGTTGAAAGTAAGCCCTGCCTATCGTAGATGGAGGGTAAAAGCGACTTCAGTCCGTGGGCTTTGAAGATGCAGGCCTTCATTGCCCATTAAACGAGCTCGAAGTGGACGACAAAGACGAGGTGGTCTAGTCCAAGTCGCAGACTAGCGGGAATGCCGAGGAGGGTTACGAGTCTCCGAGGAACGTGCTTAAGGTAATGGGTGCCGGGGCTCCTACAATGCACCGAATATTACTACCTTGGGGGTTACAGTGGGCACAAATCTCACATGACCTTATCTTCCCCTCGGGTGCTTTTAAGATTAGCTTTAGAAAATCACTTCTCTACCATGTCCCAATAACAAAACATGGCTAGGTGATAATCTGTAGATCTTAAACTATGTTTAATGGTGGTAACTAATATTGGTCACTGATAACTGGTTTTGTTTCATACTATATTAATAGAAGGAACACATATGAGGGCGGTAGTCACCACGCGGGCCCAATGCGGATTGGTGACTTCACACACACCTTGGAATATATTCTAATTCATGTGCAGGTTTCCTCGCGATGTTCTCCTTCACCGTTTGTATTTCGCTGTTGTAACTAAAGTTCACAAATGTACATAACTTAATTATTAAAGTCATCGGTACATGACAAGATTCGAACCCGCGACCTTCAGAATGAAGGCCGCACGCTCTAACCATTACACCAGCGAGCTACTTTGATAACCATTTCTATTAAAAGTTTATAAAATATTTAACTATACAACAGTAATCCAAACGAGCTATTTAATACAGTTAAATACTTAATTCACGTATTATTTCGCCGTCAGGAAATCCTCGAAACAATATTCACTTGGCATGCATTGGTATAAAGTCTGGCATCAAAAGTCTGTAACAATTTGAACTCTCGTGCAAAGTGGTAAGGTCGACGGGTTCGCAGTGTGTAGACACGAGGTTCGAGAGTGTGCCGAGCATAGTGTTCGCCGGAATCTAAGCGTCCATTATCATACATTTGCATTGCCTTGTAAGCTTTCCGTTTCTGTTTGCGCTTCGTATCGAAGGATATACATTTGGGAATTAACCTGAGAGTGTTATTTTGTTCAGTTTCCGCTTTCAGTTGAGCACGTAAACTTTGTGCGAATTAGGCACTTTGTAGTGCTAATTGAGCTATTTTAGGTTCAGAGATATTTATTTCTCTGTTACTGATACCCTGCAAGTCTGTCCTTATTTTATGTCTGTAGATCGACAAATAGATTTCTAATACAACTTAATAGAGCTTTGACCCTCTCTGGGTATTAGCCTTATTATAACTCTTCACCTGAAATCAGGACTCTGCCTTCTTTCTCCGCCCATTAAACTTTCCACATCATCCGAGAATTTCTTCTATATTATATATATCCAACCTTTTCTTTAGTCTTCTCCTTGGTATCCACCATTCAAAATTATATATGACATTATTACGAACTACCTGCTGCCTTGAATTATTATTCTCATTACAAACTACATCGAAAGAACTTAATAAGAATCGTGATAAGAAAAACCAAGGAGCATAATAAAAAGTATTACTAATCATTTATCATTTAGTAGCATAGTTAGTGTAGTTAAATGTAGTGGTTTTTTTATATTATGTTGTGATTAATTACGCTTTTTACTTGCTCTCTATCTTAAAATGTTTTGCCAATTATCATTAGTTATCAATTGTAACAATAAGTTTTCAAACAACTCAACAGATGGCGCCACCGTGAACAATAGATCACGCTATCGTTTGTCATAACGCAAATCGTTATAAGGATCGTACATCTTTGTGTACATGGACTTAGCTCAGCAAGCCTTTACAGAGTATACAGTTTTAGTCATTTGCTGGATCTCCCTAGATCTTCGTAATGTCAAGACTTGGGTCACTAATTCGTTACAAAGTGTCCAAGTGTCCCCTAGCCGGATCTCTGGATCTTCTTTGTACTTATTAACTTCCTCTGTACTTTAAATCGGCTATGTCATTATCAATTAGCGTAGTGCGCGCTCGTTCACTGATCTCGCTCCAAACTAGTACAATCGTACAAATGTACTAGTTCGGACTTTTAGTACACTAGTAGATTGAATTATTTCCGCTCCTGACTCCTCGGCTACTCGGCTTCTCGTACGTTTAATTCCGATCTTAATATGAACTCAAAAATATCTACATATTCGTGTGACCAAAAAAAATTATACCAGGAACATTGATGGTTCCTTTCTAGTTATTTATTGACAGTTTATCTGTTTGTATTTATTAGTAAGGTATTAAAGGTTTTTGCAGGCTTAGGACTGTCATTCTAAAATGAATATTAGAATGGCGTATTTGCAAATATGATATTATAGTATATATATTATAGTTGATTTTTATGTATTCATTATTAATATACAATATTTACATTTGTTCTTGCGTAATCTTTATTTACTCTTGTACAAAATTGTTATATACCATTACTTAAAGTACTATTGTGTATATATATATATTCAGGCTTTATTTTATAAACTTATTTTTCTAATAGCGAAATAGGAGATGGAGAGGATGTCGTAAAATATTCGGGAAATGATAAACAAATAATATTATAAGTTATGACGACAGTAATTAATTTCGTAATAAATACGAGATCTATCAACACAATGATCATTATAACATAATTAATATCAGCGGCTCTATTGCCGATCCAATGATTGATTGCCCGAGGATTAGACCCTTTGGAAGTGATGAGCAACGCTCTTGTGGTCCAAGTCACTAGAAATATAAATATTTAAAATATAAATTTATTTTTAGAAAACAGTTTAATATTTTAAACGAAATACCGTGAATATGGTTTATTGGTGGCAGTCCACTTTTACTAGAAACCTTTTTCTTTATTCATCGAAACGATGAGACGAGCGAGCCATTCACCTGATGGTAAATAATACACCTGTCCATAAAAACGTGGAGATCATTACAATGATATGCTTTCTCCAAATTAACGAGCACAATATGGTGATACATTGTGATCGTCAATTTGGGACATAAAAGTTTCCCGAAGCAAATTCATCGAAACTCTGGAAGTGTGTGGGGTCGCTTCATCCTGGAGAAACGTATAATTAGAATAACGGATGAGCTCGCTGATTCGCCAAAAAGAAATCTGTAATCATGCGCCTATAGTTCTTACTATTGAAAATCGACGCCTGGGTTCGTGAATTTTCAAAAAAAATAGTCGAATTGTGCTATTCGTGGATAGAGCGCACCAGTACCTCCTTATTTAGTTCGGGAAGGGAATCTTTTTAAAGATACTTTGTCTTCTAGGAGGAAGACAGAGCCATGATAATTTTTACCTACTAAAACCCCTTCGGTAATCATCTTCAGCGTTTGGAGAGGTCACGGGACCACCTTTCAGTACACAACCGCAGCGTCTCTAACGCTACGCTGGAATAACCTGACCCGGGGTCGGTTTTATGCAGTCCCCACTACTACACTCACGAGTACTACCTCAATAGTAAGAGACCACATCCAACGATCGTCCTCCAAGCCGCTCAGAAAGCTATGAGGAATTCCTGATAAACTAGGAACTGAACTTACCCTAGGACAGCTACGTTTTGTAGTTGCTGTATACATAGATGTATTTGAATAAATAGATAGATATATTAGTTAAACGCGTTCGCATTTTAATTAAGACTATGTTATAATTAAGCTACCGTATAATTAAATACCTTTCAGATGGTACATGAACATATAAAACGGTATTATTGATTGACTCATCATAAATAAATTATGTTGATTGGTTTCTTTCGCTAATTGATTGTTCGCATACACTGATTAATTGTTGCCGGAAATGTTTTTATGCGTACCACCACTGTTAAGTGGTCTTTATTTATATATTTATTTATTAAAAAACAAAACTCAACATACTGTATATAACTATTGTTGTATAATAGTTTGTTGCTTAGAAAAATTTACTTAAGTTTAAGAAGCGACAACTTTGGTGTGATATATAATTTCAGCGCCCGTCTAGGTCGGTCACAGCGGCGCCAATTTCTGCAGCCTAACAGTAGTGTGCAAACATTAATGTTTTCCGGATTGAAAGGCGCTGTAGCTAGTGGAATTACTGGGATAACGTGACAAACCTCGTGTCTCAGGCTACGAGCGCAATGTGATGCAGTGTATATCATGGTGGCTAGTATTACGTTGTTGTCGTGAACACTGAATTGAATAAAAAAAACTAAATTAAATCCGAGATTCCAAGTTGTACGATGGTGGTGAAGCGAGTTTGGGAATATGAACATATATTGTATTCACGGCTTAACCAGAGCCGACTTCGCTGAGGCTTTGTGAAATTTATACTGGGGAGTGCTATCATATATGGCGGATGACAATTTATAGACACGTTTCCGCACCCGCATAGAATGGACGCGGCTCCAGGGATATGTGCTCGTTGGGCATCCATTGTTTCCGATTGGATCGGTCTACCAACGATTAATGTATTCATAAATAAATGAAAGGCGACATCAACTACAGTTTTAATTTTATACGCTCACAAAATCTGTGCATTTCCTTTAACGCCATTTTCTAATATCGACTCTGAAATTTCCATCATTAAAAACGTTTTAGTAACCGCGTCATGATGGTAAGTAAAACGGCTGCCAACAGCAAGGTGGCGCTAGTTATGAAGATATAAACCGATCACATGTCACTCATCGCCCTTAAAACATGAGATGTTACGTCCCATTACATAAATAATTTCACTAGCTACAACGTCCTTCAAACCGGAACACCGAAACGTTCACATCTTATGGTTCTGCGAAGCTGCAATGCTATTCATACCTTACTATACGACTTACCACTAACTACCAGTAAATTTACATAAAAGATTTTGGTAAATTAATTTTAATTAATTTTTTTCTTGTTTATGAAAAATATATAAACTAAGCTACAGCTACAAAAACTACATCAGCGTTCAAGTCATAGAAAACTAAATGTGAGTTATCCTCGGCTGTACTCCTCCGTTAATGATTACTTAGATCATGTTTTTTGTTTTTATGAATATCATTATCATCATCATCAGCCGATGGACGTCCACTGCTGGATATGTCCAAACAGCCTCCTCGAAAGATCTCCACAATAATGTATAACGAATATACAAAATATGAATAATAACACAAATAAATCTAAATTTTAGTTTTGTTGAAATTACAGTTATACAATTTGAGCGACGAAGTAAATAACAGTTGTATGATTTGCGAACTGAGGGTTGGTTGACTGTCAGGCAGAGGTATGAGTCCTCCCTGGCCCTTAAGTATACCCAGACTCATAAAAAATAATTACACGAGTTTCATAAAATATTTCGCTTTATACCTATTTGATATTAGATATATAATTTGTTTCACACCGTTATGTACTATGAGGTCATGTTTCTATGGCGGAAATCCATAGATTATATACATTAACGTCCCATTTTAAATGGCCCTGTATTTAGTGAAATTACTCAAGTGTTACCTTTTCCTTGTAGTCGGGGAGAAGTCTGATACTCTGTGCACTAAAGTAAATTACGAGTTATGTGGTAATTTTTACCCACTAAAACTTTAGATGGTCGTCCGAACAGTTTGGAGAGGTCACGTGATCTGGTGTTGGGAGCTGCTTTACGATTGGTCCTCAGTGTCGTTTTGAGTGCAATAACGACCCTCATTTTAACCGCCAGCGACTCCAAGGGCCCTATTAATACATACGAACACCAATCACCAGAGGGAGTCTGACTGTACATATTAGATCAACGCTGCAAACTATGTGCACGTCTTACTAGCCTAGCGTATACTGATGGCAGACTTAATTTTTCTTAGGATATATTAAAGAAAATGTTTTCTGAAATTATTTCCAACTTTTCAATTAGGGCAGTAAGTTTGGTACAAATGTTTAAAGTGAAGAGTTCAAGTTTACTTTAACAAATTTCCATTTTCGGACCGTCACTTGCAGAGCATTGTGTCGTGCGGAGTTCAACTTGCAAGACAAATTAGCAAAATGTTGAATATGCAAACCGACAGACAAACATTCCCACACAGCCGCGAACTTATTTCGCATAATTAATTAGTCCAAATCCTATCCAACTGTAACAACATTGTTGGAGATTTTATCTATGTCGGACATTGCGCACCGTTGTCCATAAATTTTTGACAATGGCCTAACACTTGACCTAAATTTCTAACTGGTAAACTATTTGCACTGTCACAGGTGTGATAAAGTTGTTTTATGTAAATCATCCGTTTCTAAATTTTAACTTGTTGCAGATGTGAAATTAAACAATGCGAAAGTTTAAATCATAGTTTTTGGTTAGAACATGCAATACCACTTGAGAAGAAAGAACTATCCAAATGCAAAATGTTCGTTTGGAGAGGAAACCGCAGCGAGGACTACAATACATGTCAGGAAACGGACTTTAACAGGACCTCTACGATAGAATGCGATAGTTATGTTTACAGCGAAGAGGATTCTGCTGTTAAAGACGTAAGTTACAGAAAATGTATATTTCAGAGCAATGAATTGCTCGCGACATATAAGGACGCCATGTCGAGAAGAACGACGAGTGATACACTTGGCTGCTCATGATCTAACTCCACTGGTTTGCGGGGTTTGAAGGGGGTAGAATATCTACGGCCTTGTGCATAAAGCGATCCAGAATTGAATGACAAATAAGCGATGGTCCTGTGTTTGTCAGATTATAACCAAGGTACTGAGCAAGGTTACGGCTGCTCCTGGTACATGATTAGATCCCGAGGTTCCTCTCAATGCGCTGAGAATGACCACCAAGGATGTTTTAATGGGTACAAATCCCATATAACCTTGTAATCTACTCAAAAAAAGCTATTTTACTCATCACTAATAAATTCCTTAAGGTACTTTGGAACTGCTTTTAGTTATAGGACATACACGACCCAAAGATAAAGTTATATTGAATTTGTTAATTACTGAAAGTTATTAAAAGTCTAGAGTAGATTATTATTCGTAAAAATAGCTGGACAGTAAAAATTAACAGTTTGTCTAATATCACAAGTACTTACATCAATTCGTTACGTAGGGTAAAATAATTATGCACGATATTTCTTGTTGACTATATGTTTAACTTATTTAAACAGACGATTAATACAATACTGGACGATAAGACCCAGAAGATCATACTGGAGCCACTTTTGGAGTAATCACAATCTTGTTTATTATCGTTAATAATAAGCAGATCACATTATGTTCCCACTTGTGGGAATTCTCTCGCAAGGAAATATTCAACTCATCCCCAACCAGTTGTAGATCCGCATCAACGTGAGCTGTTGGTGTTCTACTATTGTGTCTTCGCGATGTTTCTAAAGTTTTATTTTATTTTATATGTAATGTCTAAAATTCGAACTGGAAATATATTAATTGAGATAAACACTGCCCGTAGAGTTTATCGGTCATTTGATCATAGCTTATCTGCGTAGCCTTCGATGATGCAGTGATCATAGATACTGAATGGTAATAGATTATAGGGCTTTATCTGTTTAATACAATTTTGCATTCATTGTGGGAAATATAATATAACGTGGCGCTAGTTAGAATATTATACACTGCACCACATTGTCTTATTACCACGCTAATTTCACTACCTACAGCTCCTTTCAAACCGGAACACGGTAATGTTTGCACTCTATTGTACGCAGCTGCAAATAGGCGCTGCCGTGGCACCCACTTAGACCGTCTCCGGGAACAGATACCTAGTATTAGTAACATGTTGCTGTCTATCATAATACTGTATCTATATTTCCAATTTAGATAAATTTAAATACATATAGAATAGAATAGTGCAATGTTGTTAAGAGACTAATAAATAATAACCTAACCTAACCTAACCAATTGTAAGGAAATAGGCTTTGATATATATTTTACTTATTCCTTTTTTTATTGTATGGAGTAGCGCTTGACTACGCTCTCAGCTGATGATAAACGGGGATTTGGTCTTTGTTGGTAAAGCGCACTAGTCTAGAAGTAGCCCATTCACTCTCCTCATAAAGATCTCTACGTCATACCTACACGGAAACGGGCGCCGGCGGACTGTTCCAATCCTTTGCTGTTCGCATTGTGGAGGTTGCAGCATTTATATTATTCATTTCCTTTGTTGCTTTCTGTTTTCTACAGAATCTATATAAATTGTTTATCAGGTGGTGCAGTTCCTAATCCCGCCGCCGCACGGCAGTATGCAAACATTACTGTGTTCTGGTTTGAAAAGCGTATTAACTAGTGAAATTACTGAGGCTAATAAATTTAATGTCTTGTCTCTACGCAGGTACAATGGGGTGCTGTGTATATCATCCTAACTAGAGTTATGTTGTAATGGGCATGCATAATTACCATTAAGTGAAAGTTTAAGTGGTGTAAATCCACAAATAACATCGTACGATGTCTACGACACAAGTGTTTAAAAAAAATTGTGACGCGGTGGTGGGTTCATTGTGCCTAATCACAATGCTGTGGCGGTGGGGCACGCGAGCGGCGAGTGGCGACGCGTGCTCTGGGCGTGGGCATGTCTTATCGTGGCGAGGAAAGTGGGTTGGCCCCTCTACCACAGTTTCGGCTGTGCGTAAATTTTTTAACTGTTCCAAATTAAGAAACAACGCGTATCATCATACTAGTCGTTATCTCTACTCGCTTGTGTAAATTATATCTGTAATGCTCCATGAACTGGACGCGTGCTTATTCCGTAGCCTTTACATTTGCATAGGTTAGAGTCATGATTTGAATTTTGATGAATGATAAAAAATTAAGTCCAGTTTCCTGTGTTAACGACTAGAATTAGCCAATAATGCGATTGGTATTATTTAAGAGAGATAATAAGTTAAGATGATGACCTGCCCATAACAAAATGATGCTAGGTTATATGACATACACATCACCACATAGAGGTCATCGCTTTGAAAAATAAGAGGATGTCTCATTATCTCGTGATCAGTCTCATGTTTGTACATTTATGTAAAATTTTATGCATTGAAAAAAAAAAACAATCAATATTCTGTAAATACATTCGATAAAACATTTTCAGTACGTAACAGGCGAAGTACGTCGAAATTTAAATTTAATATGATACATATAACGATTTAATATGAAACGTCTAGAAAATATGATAATAAAGTTACTCCTTACTATCACCAATGTTACCAAAATTTTGGCGAATATTCGTTAATGTTAACTCTTGGCAGCAGAAATGAATTCGATTAAGTTAGGCAAGAAAATACTTATCTTCATAACTCTTGAGTTATAATAAAATCTAACTCTCATCTCTTGTTCCAGTTCAATCTCGCCTGTCAGAATTGGAAGAGAACTCTTATCGGTACTATACATAACTCTGGTCTCTTCCTCTCACTGCCGCTGACCGGTATAATCTCGGACCGGTACGGCAGAAAAGTCGCCCTGTCTGTCGCGTCTCTCATGAACGGGGTGTTCGGCTTCATCAGATCTTACTCAACGAATTACACAATGATGCTCGTGTTTGAATTTTTAGAGGCCGGCTTGGGTGCCGGTGCATACAGTACCGCCTTCGTATTAGGTAAGTTTAACTTTGACTTTGTAATTTAAATTAGCCCAGTCAACGATACCAATGCTGGGACTCGGGCTCTTCTCCCACAAGAAGAAAGTCCAGACCATTTATATACCACCTTGTTAATGTGGGAGTTTTTGGATGTCAGATGTCCCTGATAGCTGTTGGTGATCCTGTAACATGGTGGTGCGCTTATATATTTTCGTTCACTGAAAGTACAAGGTCAAGAATTAACTTTTGTCTCTCCGAGTCGCACGGATGCCTGCCCTTACTTATACCAACAAGCAAATATCGCTTTATTTCTAATTACAAGGTCTGTTTTTTTTAATTGATAGTACATCCTAAATACCATTTTTATTACATCTTGATTTATCTCCCACTGTTTGTTCTTTTCTTTTATCGACGTTCCGCTTTCTAAAAGATAGTAAAACAGATCTTGAATAAATTTAAATTATTGTATGCATTATGTAATATCAAATACTTCTGCTACGTTAAGTTCAAGTATATATAATAATTTTAACTATTAATAATGTGAAGGTCGGATCCAACGAGTTTGTCAAAATATAAACAAATTGAAATTAGGCCTAACAATTTGGATAAGAATTTGGTATAAGTTTTAAATTAGTTATTGTTTAAACCTTTTCATGACAAAATCCGGTTGCAATAGCATCCATAACCTGTGTCAAAGTAGACTCGAGAAATATTTTTAGGACAGTTTCGCAATGTAAACAAAGACGTGCGATATTACGGCGAACGTAACACCGCTGTCAAACACAAACCGGGCCCCGTTCAATCCACTCAGAGGTTTACCTAAGGTCCAAATCTTTTCTCTAATCACGTCGCCCAACAAAGGGACCCCATTAATTATCCCGGCGGCGAAGTAATTGTTAGTGTTTATTCAGGACCACGCGCCCTTGAGCTACTCAAAATTTTCGAAACGGTTTTAATAAAACATATTTTTCGTAGACAACGGGGTGGGGGAGGGGGGGGGGGTTAGGAAACGGTTCATTAGTTCCGATTCAATATTCGTGCTATCGTGTTCTAGATGAGATGTACTGTATACATTTACTTTCCAAACTGAACGAGTTTGCAATTATATAAAGAAGACAAACGCGCAATTTTGCGATTGTTTTCACTTTGCTGCGTTTTTTTTATAAATAACTCATAATTGTTTCATTAACAATGTAAGAAATATATCTCGAAAAGATTCAGTTGTAAAACTTATTAAAAACTAAAAGGAAAATCAAGTTACGTCTTTTTTTATTTTCAATGGCCTAAGAGTTAACCTCAAATTCTTTAGATGTTATGACAGTGAGGTCGTAGATGGTAAAGCGTGCTCAGCCACAAACTCTGACTCTCAGCCATGTATTGATAGTCAGACCACAGAAACGGTGTTTTAGTTCAGAAACGAACACGGCCTTCTTTTTACAAGGCAAGAAAGATTTTTTTTTTCATTTTCTATTTTACTAAACGAAACTTATATTTCCAGCGATGGAACTGGTTGGACCTAAAGGAAGAGTTTTCGGCAACACCCTCATAAATGCAGTCTACGTTCTCGGTTTAATGTCGCTCTCTGGTCTCTCATGGTGGCTGCAGAGCTGGAGGCATCTCCTCCGTATCATTTACGCACCGGCGATGCTTGTTATTTCATACTTATGGATATTGAACGAGAGTGTGCGATGGTTGCTAAGCAAGAGGCGGCACAACGAAGCCGTTGAAATACTTAAAAAAGCTATGAAAATGAACAAAGTGGACTTGGCCGATGAAACTCTCTCTCCACTTTACGAACTGAGCAAAATAAATGAAACGAGGACAAAAGATGTGACAGTGAATGAGGAACCAAAAGCCGCTACTCAATCGACGTTTGTGCGAGTGCTGAAATCTAGTATTATCCGCAACAGAGTCCTAGTGTGCTCCTTCCTGTGGATCACGTGCACGTTTGTTTATTACGGACTGTCGATCAATTCTGTTTCGTTAGCGGGTAATAAGTATGTGAACTTCATGCTGGTGGGTTTCGTCGAGATACCGGCGAACTTCGTGTGTTTGCTTGTGTTGGACAGATTTGGGAGGAAGCGGACTTTGATAACAACTTACGTGCTGAGTGCGTGCCTCTGTATCAGCCTTTCTCTGCTTCCCAAAGGTAAGTGAGTAGTCATTTCATTAAACTTATTTTTAACTCTTCCTGTTAGTTAGTGGATAATCTCCGTTGCTGTCGTGTAGTGTCATTATACCGTGTGTCCAGTTTGAAATGCGCTGCAGCTGATCATATTACTCTGGTGATAAGACTTAAAATATTACTTCTCAAGGCGACGAGCACAATTAGTGCAGTGTTATCATACTCATTAGCGCGGCATAGCTTTGTCTAATGTTTACTATTTCCACATTCTAATTTCAGATAATTCTTCCGATGACTTTATTATTTAACTTACAGTTGTCATACGTAATTGACTTACTGGCCCTAGCACATCAGTGATATGTTAACAGAGTAGTTATCTTTGCGTCGATCAAACCTAAGAACAGCAATGGTTGCACAGTAATGTCTGACAGTAGAACAAAACCAAAAGTAGTGACACAAATCTGGATGTCTTAGAATGACTTCACAACAATCCTTCTCTGTTATTTGGCCGATTTAGTACTAAATAGTATTCCTAGCTATATCTCAGCGCTAGTTAAGACATAATGCACATTTTAATTTTTTTTTGGTTGATGGTTGACATAATCCGGATTGTGATATTTTATAAAACTCCTGAGCTGTGTTATAATCATTAGTACCTTTCTTTCCCAGATTATATTTAAAGACCAGATTTTTTTTCTAAATTATTCCTTAATCTCCATTAAACAGTCTTTGCTGTTCTGATACTCTACAATACATAATCCAAAAGGGGACTAGTTTTGGAGTTTTTAACTTATTTATTTTTTCGGAATTACCGCCTATTGCCTCTCACTTTGGCGGTATATTGGGATCCTTTGTACGGATCTAATATTACAGAATCATAAGATCTCTGCAAACATTTACCCTTGCCGTCTACAATCAGTTGTTTAGTTATTCGATAAGATTATTGGAAGGCTCTGAGATATCATCGAGGTAATAAATTATGTTATAACAATATTGATACGTTTCAAAGTTATCATTATCTTCACCGAGGTTCAGAGTTTAACGTTCCGCCAATATTTCTAGATTTTGTTCCCGTTTTAAGTTTGTAGTTTATTAATAATTGAATTTACGTTATAAACAATGACTGTTGGTCTACGACAAGTGATTAATTTATGAAATAACATGTACTTAAGTATGACAATTAGTAAAGCCATATTACCAACGGCTTTTAGATTATAGCTTGGGAATATGGTTAGAGATTGAAAAAATCAAATCGTCATTGATTATTAATGTTCTCTTCTTTAAACTCTTTCTGTTGGGTGAGTCTCTGTATTACCAATGTTCGCAATGTTTGTAAAATATCATCTTCAAACAAATATTTATTTTAGTTCAAATAATACCCAAATTCATTTCAAAATGCATAAATTGGCGTTAATAGATCCTTATTTCGGGATAAGATTGAATCTGTTACAAGTAACAACTTGTTTGCGAAACGGTCTGATTATAACAAGTTCCCTTAGCCCGTCGATCCCAATTTGTCGACACCTCAATTCCAAGTCGGGCATTAGAATTTTACAAGCGCTCTGTTTGCTCAGTGATCATTGTTTAACAAACGCTCAGGATTAATGGGATGTTCCACTTAATTGTACCCTTAGTTATCCCCGCTCGGGTAACCGGAGATTGGAATCTGATAATATTAAAAAAAATAGAATTAGTGAGATAAATGAATATAGATGGGTATATAGATAAGTAGATAGGTAGTCAACTGTATATACACATAGATGGTAGATGGATATGTTCTGACATTTATAACTGCTGGAAAACAGCATTTATTGATGGGAGATCTCTTGCCATAGATCATCTAAGTATTTACTATTGCAGCTTCAGGTTCGGTCGGCAAATAGTAGTATGCAAACATTACTCTGTTCCAGTTTTAAGTGTGCTGTAGATAGATAAATGAGATAATACGACGTAACGTCTTGTATATACGCGTACTGTATCATCATATAAACTTATATAGAGAAATGGCCGAAATCGAATGCAGGATTCAATGAAGGTCACCATCAGATAAACGGAATCCAAATTGTTGAATCTCCGCCATTACTAGTATAATTATTTAATATTTGTGTAATGGTCGATGGTGCGGGGTTTATTATAACGACTATTCCTTTACCTAAGCAGGCATGGGTCAAGACTGGGCTTTGGGAGACGAAGCAATCTAAGTCAGATCTATAGTTATTTACTTTAACCCAGAAGATCGGCTTAAGTGGAACGGCTTAAAGGACATAATAGGGAAAGGGGACGACTCAAAAACTAAGTCTACGCACCAAGACATCTGATGGATGCAGTAGAATGTCAATGATGGTGGTAGCGCAAATTGAAGAAAATGACGATGTCCACCAATAGTACGGATCACACAACTTTTAAACTATGGTCCATTTATTGATGATGTTTGATGGAAATTGAATCCAAATGTTGCCTGATTATAATTTCTCCTAAATCTTTAAATCATTTTTTATTAATTTCGTCTCCGTTTTATATTTGAAAGGATCTGTCGGACTGCTTTATTATATCATAACTCATTTCTCATCAGATCACAAATGGTTGTCGCTGGTGATATACCTATCGGGGAAATTCTCGATCACGGTGTCCTATAGTTCCGTTTACATCTACGTGTCGGAAGTGTTTCCGACGAATGTCCGACAATCGCTGCTGGCGGTATGCTCAGCACTGGGACGTGTTGGGTCCACACTAGCACCTCTGACGCCTCTACTGGTAAGACAAACGCATTTTTTTAGTCACTTATAACTTTCTTTAACCCGCAACACAATGTCTTCTAAAGCTTAATAAGATTTCTTCACATACCCGCAATATCTAAAAATAAGGAATGATAAGAATGTCTCCGCCGCTGTTCAACTCATCGATTGCCGCAAAAGGCGACTAAGGAGAAATAACTTTCAGACAAAAGACAGTGGCTTTTCTCTTAAGTTTTACTAAAAGACTGCGACTGCCAAGCCGAATGCCAAACGTTCCCTAGCAATAAGCAACAACGTGGCGGTAGCTGGGATGGTGTACACAGCACCACATTATGCCCCTCCTCTTAAGACGAAGAAGTTTAGACTTATTACCCCAGTAACTTAATCGAAACACAGTAATGTCTGCACACTACTGCTTGGCGACAGAAATAGATACTGCGTTGGTATCTACTTATACTAAATAATTAAAATAACCAGAGCCCAAAGTCCATGCGTGCGACGTCTGATCGATGGAGTTGATGATGGTGAAGTTAATATCTGATGATAGATAGACACCTACCTCTAATTGCTGTCTAGAGAGACAGCATCTCTAGATAGGAGATAGTCTAAGTACCACAGTAGCGGCTAATCCTACCACCAAACTGTACAGTGCAAACATTACTGTATTCCGGTTTGAAGTGCGTTGTAGCTAATGAAATCACTGGCGTAATGATGCTTATAATCTCGTGTTATAGGCAACGAGCATGTTACAGTGTATACATCCTAACCAGCGTCTATTACCATCAGGTAAGAATAATCAAGATTTAGGGATGTCCTTTTTTTTTTTATTTGCATAAATTAAAAATAAATTTTCACTACCCGCATTATAAATAACTATTTTGTTTTTATAGCAGTGAGCGTGCCGCTCGCACCCCCTTCCATCCCCGAGCACATGATTTATGGCGGTTAATGAATAAACATTTTTAATCCGATACACAACCTTTGTTTGCCGTACTAAGCTATTTCAGAGCTATTCGAAGCTTGCGCAAATAAAATATGAAAAAAAAAATTGTCAACCGGAAAAGTACTTTCATTTCGAAACATGCCCACTGCTGAACACGGCCTTTCCCAAAGTTCAACTGTACCGCCTTTTTTACGTAGAGGTAATGCCTTCGCGTACCTGCTCTCGTGGGGACAAGGACAGGTTCTGTCCTTCCTAAAACATCCACGATGTTCCACCGTGGTCGCCTTATGGTGGGGCCACGGGAACGCTTTCGCACACCTCCGCGACCCCAGGCGCCGGCTGTGCCGCGCATCTCCATCTCGGAAGAAGAATCCTCCATTTTCCACTTCTGTAAGGGTACGCCGAAACACAGCGCGTCCTCCTCTCGACCTCTTATAGTCACCTGGGCAACGGACCCCCCGAATTCTTCACGCAAAGGCCATGAAAGCCAAGAAAGAAAACCTCTTATCTTCCCCGTGGGTAACCAAGCCCTGGCTACTGAGCCCCACCCGCCACGACTAGGTAGGAACCTGTTCGGGCTCCTACGACGTCCGATTCTCTGTATACGAATAGTGAGACGTGTAGTCCTCTCGCTTACCCTTTCTGCAGCTTCCTTTTGGGACATCACTTGTGCGCAGAAGTTAATACTTCCGTTCCACGACCTTTCACTGTCAACCATAGCTTTAACTAAAACCGGCAGTGACAGATCGTCCCCCACTAATCAACTGTAGCACCTGTAGTGTGCGCAGACATTACTGCGGTAATCAGGCTTAACATCTTATGCATCAACCACGGGCATGTTGCTGTGTATACATCCCAACCAGTGCTACATGGTCGCCGTGCGTATTATCGTGAGTTAAACGATGTGTGTGGAGGATGGCCCTCGATCTGATGATCAGGTCAAAGCGGTGGACAATGTTATGTTTTTTAAGTGAAGCTTATGTCCAACAGTGGGCATGTTTCTGCTTACAATGATGATGGTTAATATCGCGTTCAATACAAAAAAAAATAATGTTTAATTTATATATATTTTTTTCTCATGTAAATTATTAATTTTTTTTTTTAATTATCCAACGAACGGGAGGTTAACTTGATGGTAAGTGATACGTCTACCCATAATAACTTGGCGCTAGTTAGGATGTTATACACACCACCACATTGGGCTCGTCGCGAGACTTAAGATGTTTTTTTTTTTTTTTTTTTATTAACGTGTGTAACAAAATGCTAACGGATTGCACACCCCGTACCAATACTGGGCCGGTAGTGGGGTAGTGTCGGACTCCAACCGACTAAAAAGCTTCACACGGTATTCCATCTCTTCCGAAAAGAATGCACGAGGGTCACGGGATAACGCTCTGGGCAGTTTTCCGCAACCCCCGTTCGGTGCCCGGATCGAACGGGCCCGCCTCGGGGAGGGATGTGAAGCATCCCTCCCAATTGACAAGATCCCTAAATTATCCCTAAACGGCAACGCGTCAGAATACGAGACGCGTCGCCAGATACGCCCCAAGACTTAAGATGTTGAGTTTCGTTACCCCAGCAATTTCACAAGATACAGCGCCGTTCAAACCGGAACGAACATAGTAATAAATGCGAGAAATGTGGCACCTTTTTATTGCTTCGGGGGAAATCTTCGAAAGATACCCTGCTGGGGGAAGTCAGGGTTATGTAAGATTCTTACTCACAAAAACCCCCTGCATTCGGAGAGCTTCCGGGATCTCTTATAGAACGCACCGGTGCCTCTCTACACTTTGTGTTAACACGTCACTGAGGAGGGGCCCAACCCTCCTAAGCACCATTGCTGAGCTGTACGCTGTCCCACACAGGTTCGCTTGTTGAGCGGTAAGGTCCTCACTCTCAAGGCCCAGCGAAACTCCTAGACCCTTTTAGTCGCCTCGTCGTCACTAGTAGCCCGAGACCACAGGGCTGGCGGTGGTACCTACCTAGGTGGTCTCCGACAACAGAGACCTACCACCAGTATTATACCTGTATCATTTCCAGAACTTTCTTTATTAAATATTGTCGCAAAGGTAATATTGTTAAATCCATTGTCATATAAAATTAAGATAAATACATATATATTTTTTTACACCTTAGGCGTTGTACTACGACAACCTGCCAGCAATATTCTTCGGCAGCTTGGCGCTGGTGGCCAGCGCGCTGGTGTTCACCCTGCCGGAGACGATCAACATGCCTCTTCCTGACACCATCGAAGACGCCGAGAGGTTGTCGAAGAGGACGAACAAACAATACGCATAACTGTTTTAGCCTCACATTTTTCTAGCTATATATTTTTTTATTAACGAAGCGACGAGCTGAACGTTCACCTGATGGTAAGTGATACACCTACCCATAACAACGTGGCGTTAGTTAGAATGATACACAGTACCGCATTGTTCTCGGCTTGAAACAAAATGTTCGCGTCGCGTTACCCCAATAATTCACTAGCCACAACGCCCTTCAATCCGGAATACGGTTATATTTGCACACTATTTAACGCTGGAAATAGAAGTTAGGGTGACCAAGACGGTCTCTTGCAATAGAAACTTACCACCAATAAATCATTGGTTAGGTTAGGTTAGGTTAGCGTCACGTGGTTATGGGCCGGCGTATCACTTACTATTAGGTGAACCCTGTTCGTCTCGTCACTTCCGTTGAATGTTAAATAAAAAATATATATACGTCATTATAACCATATTAGGTCGTACCACCGCAGAAAGGGTAGTGTGCGAACTCTAACGTGTTGCGCTTCGAATGGCGTTGTAGCTGATGGAATTACTGAGGTAAGGAGACTTCCATTTCAAAACGACGACCACTATTAGGTGTCATTGTCTTACCCCCTATAGCGCTATCCATATCTTCAACCCTTCCGCATCCAATACCTTCGCTCGCGGACACCAGACCCGCGAGCCGCGAGCGCGATGAATCCGTATGCAACAGTTATAAAGCTCACGGCGCAAAGTTCATCATAAAAAAACTATAAAGTGCAATGTATATCATTCTAACTGCAGCTATGCTATGGGTAGGCGTAACACTTGCTATTGGGTGAACATCTTGCCCGTATGCGTGCGTGCGTGTGTGTGTTGCGAATAGCTTTTAGTGTTTATTTGAAAGTGAGCACAAAATCATTAATATCAATTTTTTTCAATTTCCTCGCTCTTGACGCATTGCCAAAGAGCACATACATTTATATATTTCTTATATATAAATATAATTTTTGTGGTTGTATAAATACTTTATTATATATAAGATTGCTTGAAGACCCGACGACTGATGAGGTAGTACGGTCCTCCAGTGGCGCCCGCGTACCGGTACACGTGGTGTTGGGAGGCCTCCCACGAGTTGGACCGACGATCTGGTGAGAATCGCTGGACCGATCTATGTGGGAGGCCTATGTCGGGAGGAGGTCTATCGGCTAATGATGATGATGTAAGATTTAATTAGTATATATCACTATGTTCATATATAACTGATAAAGTGATACGATAAGATTTTCTATGCCTTTTTAAATGTCGTATTTAATGTTTCTATTATCTGCGTATTGTGATATTATTGTTAGTAAGTATATTTTAGTGATGACATACATATTAAGTTAGGGGGAAAAGTTTGTTCGCATTTTTTAAGAAAATTTCAAACATATATTATTATAGTTTTTTTTCTAGACTTTACGCGATTATTTTAGATTTCCTTAAAAAAACTATGAAAATATTGATGGCTTTAATATTTAACCTTTCTTATTGGCACAATTTTACTAAGAGAGATTTTAAGGTAACATCAGATAGGCTGACTGCAGAAGTCAGGTCGCTGGTTGAGTATAGCTGATGTATGTCATACATAAATATACAAAAATATAAATAACACATAAATAATTAATTATTTATATAATAATTTTAATTTGTTTATAGACATAAACAAATTTAATATGGAATATGTAACAAAGGCTTACGTTTTCAATTACTGCCATGTTGTGCCAATGAAGTTATTTGCTTTTAATAATGTCAAGCAAAATATATACAATTAACATTCCTAAATATATTGGTTTATTTCTAACCCACAAAATATAGCAAATTTCAGCTTAAAAGGAAAGAACTCAACCGCAATGAAGGTAATTAATTAATGTAAAACATAGCCGAATGTTTAATGAACGCCTGCGGGTTTATAATAGCAACGAGCCGCACGAAAGTATATTTTAAAATTTAAGGTATTGATTGAAAAGTGTATCCTTCTAATTTTACTGACGTTAAGTCTCTGTTGCCGCAAACCGTCTAGGTATGTACCACCGCCGCTTCTATTTCTTTCGCCAAACAGTGTACAAACATTACTGTGTTCCGGTTAGAAGGGAGCTGAAGCTAGTGATTACTGGGGCAACGAGACAACAACTTATATCACAGGCGACGAGCCCAATGTAGTGATGTGTATATCATCCTAACTAGCGCACGTTATGAGCAGGCGTATCATCTACCACCAGGTGCAGATGCCGCTCATCTCGTTGCTTCTTTGAATAAAAAAAAATTCTAGCTAGACAATTTCCTCCAACCCAAAACGACCTAGCTCCTAAATTGATGCGTAGTTTTTCATTATCATGTCTAGAAAAATCTACAGTTGTATGAAGAGTACGAGAAGATTAACGAATTACGCCTAATAAAAAGAACTTTTTTTATAATTTTGTTCGGTGCTTATTATCAGCACTGACGCCGTGTAAAAATACTAGGTTATTTATTTTACCTTGAAAGATTGAAACAGGGTGGCTTTAAGACGTAATAAATCTTTTTGTCGGATGACAACGCCGTACGGGCGCGCCATGTCTCATTTTAGCTGTCAAAAAGAAGCGGGATCAGCTGGTGTATGAAATGCATCACATCTGTTCCGACTAAGGCACAAATGACATAGAGCCAAGTTATTTTAAAAATACAAAATGCTTTGTTTTTAAAATTATGCTTAAATACTTCTCGTTACATATTATATCCTATATTATTGTAAAAATATAAAATAAAAAATATTGTGGCTATGGCTAACTGCTTGCATCTTAGCGCATAAGTATTCACTTCGATTCCAGGGCAATATGCTGTGGATTTTGGCGTTAGTAGTCCGTCTGGCTAGTGTAGTTTTACTTGTGGTAGGTGTCTGTTGCCAAATACCGTCTAGGTAGGTACTACCGCAGCACCAATTGAAAGCAGACGAACAGTAGAATGCAAACATTACTGTGTTCTAATTTCAAGGGCTTCATAGCTAGTATAATTACCAGTAATTACCCATGGGTGATTATGATGAATACGCGTATTACTTGCCATTAGGTAAATGTCCTGCTGATTTCTTCCTCTTGTTGAAATTAAAAAAAGTTTTGTTTAAGTATTCTATTTTATTATTTTGTTGTTTATAAGAGCTGTGCAACATAAATTTTTCTATATGTAACATCTTTTTGTTATAAATTTTAGGTTTTTAGCATTTTAACTTTTATCATGTCGTGATATTTTTACTTTAATATTAGTTAATAAGAATGCATCAAACACTAGAATCTTTGATCTGAAACTGTATATAAAATCTTTTTATACAACTGTTAGATGCTATTTTGAAAATTAACTTGAAATAATTTCAGTCTATCGATACCCACTGCTGGACAGAAGCTTTCCCAAAAAGTTTTATAGCATTATAACGGTCACAGCGGAAGCTGCTACCATTCCCCACAAAATATTTCCTCGAGATATTATAACGTCATTCAAACAAAAAACATGGGAGTAATATTGACTGTCATTCATTTAACTGTTTTGTGCAAACTATGAAGTTAATATAATATTTTTTAAACGTTGTTTTTTTATCGCAAATACACGTATTTTAATTGTTTATATTTATCATTCACAATATCGATATAATAACCACACGATTCTTCAAATTTCAGATCAAGTCTTAATTTTTATTTAACCGTTTTGGGGAGATTATACAGTGAAAAGGTTAATAATATTTAACCTAAAAATTAATAAATACCAGGTTAACAAAACAATCATGAAGAAATTAGTAACTGGAGTAGTAAGTACTGAAGGCCTGAGTTGACCTCGGCCCCGGGGGTTGTAAATATTGACAATATCGTGGCGGCTCGACGGGGTGCGAGGTTGGGAGTAGCGGCTATGTCGTTCCCAGATTTATCCCTGAAAATTCCGAATTTACTTTTTTATATACTTCACGTGTTACGTATGAGCGGTCTGATTACTGAATTACGATAATAATTATATTTATATTATATAGAGTCCCTTTACGAGTTGCCACGGTTGTCAGTTAAAAAGAATAGCTGAGGTCCAAATAAGTTTTCTCAATCTGATCGCCATACTTCAGTTTAAAGAAGACACCGCATACTGGTGATGACATGATTGTGTTAGTAATATATAAATATATATATATATATATTTGGTTTTCTATCATAGCGTTATAATATAAAAATTAGCGTGTAACAATTATTTTCAATTGGTGATGATGCTGGTATTTGTTACATTTGTCCATACCTAAGAGACGTTCAGAAAAAGTACAAGATATTCATTTTATCAAAAATTTTACTTAAGGGGTCCCACACAACAACTCATGGGACCAAAGCTAATCTGATCAGTTCGTGGTGCACTCTGCTAATCAATAAATGAGGTTCTGGCTCCCACCGACCAGCATTAGACCAGCGTGGTGGAAATGGTATATATTCCCCCATATGAACCTCGACACCGACTCGAATCATTCAAACGACAGCTCTTAGTGCCCAGCGGTACCGGAAATCATGCTGACTGTATGTGGATATCCTTTGGCGAGGCCTATGTACAGCAGTGGACTTCAATCGGCTAATTATGATGATGAAAACCTCAACTTCATTAGATGTTCATTTATTTATTTAAAAAGATTGTATACTAACACATGGTCAATGTCACTCAACCCCGAGTGAAAAAAATTTTACTATATTTCACCTTACTACCAACCAGTCTACATTACATGTGACTACGGAATCGAAACAGGGTTCTTCGTGTGAGCGGTCCAAGCGGTGAGCCGTTGGGCCCCGGACTTGTGTACAAACTTCTGCCTTAGCCCAAGTTCTGTGCTCGTCTGCACAGTTAATATCAATAAACTGAACTTTATGAAGACTTTTAACGTTTTCACAGCACCTCGGAGGAGTCAGGATCTGCTGTAATACATTAAACCAGGCGCATTATACACTTAAGTCAAATTAAAATGGCTTTCCATCTTGGAACTCTTAACGTCTGCGAAGTTGGTACAGAGGGCACCACAGAGACGTACTTAGTAACACATAGCACTCAAGGGAGAACCAGTTCGGTCTTTTGGTACCAATAACACTCGAAGTTGACTGTTGAGTTTTTATATTGTTCACTGATGAACTTAAGCCTCCCCAATTTCCAACATTGCATCCGATCTTTATCAGGTCGACGATCATACCAAGCTCCGCTTACCATTACGTTAATTCCACCGATAGATCATTTCAGAACTGCTGGGTCGCTAATTAGGATGATATTCACAGCACCACATTGCACCTGTTGCTTGAGACAATGAGCTGTCAAGTCTCGTTACCATAGTAATTTTACTAGTTACAACGCCTCTCAAATCGGAATACAGTAACGATTGCACAATATTAGCGACGGATATAAGAGCTGGTCTCTGTTAACATAGACCTGCCACCAGTTACTAAGTTTCAGACTGATAAATTACCACATTATACCAACAACGAAGGGGGTAGGATGGAATGTAAGGAGTCCCGCATACTCACGGGGTCCAAACCAATCTCACCGGCTCGTGGTGCCCTTCTAATCAACAAACGAAGCTCTGGCTTCTACCAACACGCAGTGGGCGAGCGTCGTGGGAAATGACCCAAATGTACCCTATATGAACCCCTACAAATAACGGCCTCTAGTTTCCGGCGGTACCGGAGGCAATGGTAACTGTAAGGCCGTGGGAAAAGCAGGACCTATGGATGGTGGAGATCTTTTGTGGGAGACCTATATCCAGCAGTGGTCGTCTATCGGCTGGTGATTAATTAATTATCTAACCAACGAAAGGTAATTTTTCTACATATATGAAATATTAGTTCGCTAGTCAGGATCCGTGTTCAGAGTTGAATGAACTTTAACTGAATCGATTATCATGGTGTATGTTATTCGTGATAGGTGTCTGTTGCCGGAGACCATCTAGCGCATATCAGAGAGTCTATAACTGTCACCAAACAGTACTGTGGAAACATTATGTTCCGGTTTGAAGGGTTAATAGCTAGTGAATTTACTGGAGTGAAGAGACTTCCTGTTTCAAAGCGACGAGCATGTGATGCAGTATATAACATCCTAGTGCCACGTTATGGGCTGGCATATCACTTACCATCAGGTGAACATCTCGCTCGTCTTGTCGCTCCGTTCAATAAAAAACTTATCATCACTACATTAGAAGTGTTAGCACTACATTAGCCTTTTAAGCTGTAGAGACAGAGCGATACGAGAAGTAATGAACATAATTATAAATAGTCTATGAATTTCAAGCCTTACCTCATATGAAGTGAATCTCCTGACCGTACCGAGACATAGACCGGAGCGAAACAGACCGTACTGAGGCATAGACCGTACCTAGACATAGACCGTACCTAGAGATAGAGAAATAGGGGCTGCAGCGGTACCTAGCCAGTCTCCGAGAACAGAGACCTATCGCCAGTAAACGCTGACAGTATCACGCACAACGTGCAATGTAATGCTGTACATCCTAACCAGCACTTCATTGTTATGCTATCAGATACCACCAGGTGAACGTAGCGCTGTGTATAAAAAAAAAAGTTACATGGAGCGGATCCCCGTCAGTGCGACAGGTTGCGGGTGTATCCAGCACAAAGACCTAAAAACAATAGCACACGGCGCCCG
The DNA here is from genome assembly GCA_029034505.1 of Ornithoptera priamus. Lineage (NCBI taxonomy): Eukaryota > Metazoa > Arthropoda > Insecta > Lepidoptera > Papilionidae > Ornithoptera > Ornithoptera priamus. The sequence continues at coordinate 677,364 of JARDWD010000672.1, forward strand.
TGTCGCTCCGCAAAAGCTCGCAGCAGTTTTTATGTCTACCTAGAATATTATTCCCTTCTGCAATATCGCGAACAAAAAATTTAAATCCTTTCTTAGATGACCTACACTCGGGAAAAGGAATATTCCTACCAAATTTCCAGTCTCCAGGCCTTATGGTTCCAGAGATATCTTGATCTCTACATAAGTTGGTATCTCATACATTTTCTAGCTGTCCCCTGTCCGATTTGGTGGCCGTTATATAGAATTAGATCGTAAATAACTTATTTTAGCAACCGTAACTATAGCAACCACATATGAAATTAAAAAAAGAAACAGCATATAACCTCAAATGGTTGCTCATGTCTCCGTGTCGATACATTTACCAGATTTTACGTAATTGGTGATCAAAAGAAACACATTTTAGTTATATATATATATATTCTTCATCATCAGCCTGTAGGAATGTACCTCACCTGCTCGTGGTGCAGCCTGCTAATCAACATACGAGGCTCTGGCTCCCGCCAACCCGCATTGGGGCAGCGTGGTGGGAAATGGCCCAAATGCCTCCATATGAATCCTTACCTTATCCTTGTGGTAATCTTTTAGAGAGGCTGGTCCAGCAGTAGACATCCATCCGCTGATGATGATCAGCCTATAGACGCTTTCAATCCTAGTATATGCTAACAAAGTCAAGAAGAAATAACATAACGAATAAAACAAAGTTTGCTTTGAAAGATTTATTGTAAAAGTGAATATAACAATCCATATTGATTTCATACGGAGAACACACAAAATGCGTGAAGTTCAGTTGTAAGTTATGAAGTAAACTGTTCTTTTTCACATTGGTCCCGTTCAAACGAATAACTTAGACCCTAAAATACTGTTTTACTTAGTAATGAACTTAAAGAATACAGACAGAGAACTGCCGCGGGCGTAGAGTAGTGCGGATGTTAATATACAAAGCGAAATAAAGTCAGTACACTAAATTAATATAACTGTATTTAAATATTCTATGTATCTATACAACACATCGCTTTTGTTACTGTGTTATAATTGCTGATGTATATGTGATTATCAAACATTGTTATCAGCATGATCATCATCAGCCGGAAGACGGGCACAGCTGAACAAAGGCCTACCGCAAAGATATCCACATCACACACAATACCTTTGGACTTAAAGCTTACTATAAACAAGATGACGTCACTGCAAGTAAAAAAAATCCAGGGGGTTTTACTACCATCCTTGATGGTAAGCAGAGATGTAGTTTAGGTATCCCCACCAGTCCAGATAGGTACTACTCATTCTAACACCAAAAAATATTAGTTCATTCAGGCATTTAATATAATTAATGATATCTTGTATAATGTTATAATTAAACAATTTTATTAGAGCTTCATGTCCTAAAGATTAACCAGATTCGATTCAGGCAGTTTGTGCTTCCGGTGTATAAGGACATCCTGTGGAACTGACATGGCAGCAGCAGCTATGACTTCTTGTAAGAGATCTCAAGTCTCAAAACTAGCAACATTACAATGATGCGTTCATTTTAGTATGTTCATTATAATGTAATACACAATTGTAATTGTATATTTGATCTTAACAATATTTGGGATAAAAATTATTAAAAAAAAAACTGATTTATATGTTTATTAACCTGTCATGGAGTTATTTGTTATAATCTCCAAAAAAAAGTACTTAAAATTTAATAAAAACAACTTTGATCTTCATTATGTACATTCAAAGTGATCGATCGATTATCGATATGAGGGATTATAAGTAGTTTTAAATGTACTATATATCCATTTTACCAATTCCTTGTATTGTTTTTTTTTTGTGTTGGAGATTAAATTTTACTGGTGGTAGATCTCTGTTGCTGAAGATAATCTACATAGGTATCACCGCGGCGTGTACTTCAGCGGCCGACAGGTACCGTGCAAACGTTACCGTTCTGGATCCAAGGGAATTGTAGCTAATGAAATGACAGGGGTAACGATTAACATCCTGTCTCCATATGCTGTGTATACCATCCTAACTAGCGCCACGTTATTATGGATGGGCGTGTCACTTACCATCAGGTGACCGTCTCCCGCTCGTCTCGTTGAACAAAACCGAGACTAAATTCATAAGGAATGAGAAAGTCCAGCAGCGACTACGTGGGACGTCTACGTCTATGAACTGATAATAACAAAACATTGAAACTTTATTTAGTAATGTTGCATTACAGTTTTCTTTTATTATACAATGGGCAAAGGTTGTAGATCATGAAGCCAGAGTACTCCGGCTCCCATATATTATCTGATAGTCCGAAGACAGCGACGCTGTCATGGCGGCTAAGGTCAGGATTTACAATCACATTTATTACCCATTAATCGCATCGATATCCACGTACATGGTGATCGTGTTGCAGACATACCCCATCATTAGTGTATGGTGGTGATATAAAACATTTATTTCATTACCATTCATCACCATCACCAACTTCAACCGACCGCGGCTGAACGTGTATCAACAAAACAAAAAATTGCGCTTTCCCGCCATTATCGCAAACTGTCATATCGCATAGATAACAAATAATTTGTTGCACATTGAATTAAGTGTTATAATCTTATTATGAGTGATAAGTAAATTAAGTAGTACAAGTCTTATATTTTTTTATTAATCATTATCTTTTTTATTTAGTGTATAGTTAATGTGTTGAGCCGGCGTAGGCTTTCAGATAGGAAAAACCCAATTATTTTTTTTTAGATAATTTTGTAGTAATTAATAAAAAAAAATCTGTATGAGAACGTGTCTCGATGTAGCTTGATTGCTTTCCCATGGATTATCAGATCCTTGTTGTCGAAATGTCATAACAACTTAATAAAATATTATCTGTGTGTTTTAAGTTGCGACGACACTTCTATTAGCTTAGATGCAGACAAAAGTATCACGGATACTTTGTATAAGTATCTGAATGTACGTGTGCTTTTGTGGGCTCAAACTTAGTTTAAATTTCACATGATATTAAGTGACAATGAGGCTGTAGATGGTGAAACATGCACAGAATACTCTGGCTGTTCATGTTGATAGCAAAAACTATGGTGATGAGAGATTTACAAAATGTGATGGTAGCCTATTGAACAAGTTATATATATTAAGTGACCACTTCTGAAAACGAAGAAAGACCCTAGTATTTTTAAAACATTTTACTAGCATTATTTAGGTTCCATCATGTTAGTACAGGTAATTGAAACGATAGTTACATTAAAAATACATTACGTTACTAAAATAAAAACCAGCAATGAAACACAAAATCAAAACTGGCTGATGGTCGGATCAACGAACGCGCGGGCGCGGCGGGAACTCGACATGTATTTGATTGCAATTTGAACCTTATGTCATAGGGCAACGGAACATTTAGTTTGAGCGTCCGGGCGTTCGTTGATCCGAGCATCAGCTGTTTTTGATTTTGTGTTTCATTGCTGGTTTTTATTTCAGCAAAGTAATGCATTTTCATGAAACTATCGTTTCATTTAGCTTTACTAACACGACGGAGCGTAAATAATGCTGATAAAATGTTTTTAAAAAAAATCCCATCCTATTATCAAAGGTGTCATTAGTACTATCGACTGTCTTCGTTTTCGGAAGCGGTCTCCTAACACACAGTATATATATATATATATATACATATATATTGTTATAGTCTGTAGCTCGTTCCTGAGGTCAATTGACGATGATAGATACGATGGACCAATCTATGTATTCTTCTAGAATTATTCTTAATAAAGAACCGTCTACGTAATGCTCAAAGCGTATTCGATAAAGTTCTACAATGCTGTTAAGTACTGGCGACTGATCTGGTCTTCATTCTAGAAAGTTCCTCGGCCTCCTCTATGGTGTCAGGCAGCCTCATGTTCCTCGTCTCCGGCAGCATGAGCACCAGCGTGCTCGATATGACGCACATCGCGCCGAATATCACTGTCGGCATGGATCGATGGTAGACAGACTGTAAGAAAATGGAGTAGGCTCTTACTGAAGTCATAAACATATGAATATATATATATATAAGTATATATAAGTATAAAGTATATAGTATATTTTATATGAATTTCATCATCATCATTATCAGTCGATAGAAGTCCACTGCTGGACATAGGCTATATATGTATATATATATATATATATATATATATATACTACTACTATATACTTTATACTTATATATACTATATACTTTGTTATTCAGAGGCTAAAGATATTAGTTAGTTTGCATTGGTCCTTCAAGCCGGATAGGAGATAAGCTAAGTTACAAATCTTCACGCCGAGAGTAATGTTTGCACACTACTGCTTGGCGACAGAAATTATTTGGTGGTAGGTCTGCTGCTGTACACCATTTAGGTAGGTAACACGACGGCACCTATTACAGCAGATAAACAGTAGTGTGCAAACGTTACTGTGTTCCTGTTTGAAGGGCGTTGCAGCTAATGTATTTACTGGAGTAACGATAATTAACATCTTATGTCTGAAGTCGACGAGCACAATATTGTGCAGTGTATAACATTCTAACTAGCGCCACATTGTTATGGGTTGGCGTACCACTTATCATCAGGTGAACCTCCAGCTCATCTCGTTGTTTCGTAACAAAAAAAAAATTGTAAATACAACAACGTGCATTATGAGTTGGAATTTGAATAAACTCACCAGCAACGGAGTCAGAGGCGCTATGAGGGATCCGATCCTGCCGGCTGTCGAGCACACGCTGATCAGCGTCTGCCTCATGTTGGTCGGGAACACCTCCGACACGTATATGTAGACGGAGCTGTAGGCGAGGGTCACACTCCACTTGCCCACCAGGTACAGCGCGATCGACCACCAGTCAGCTGTGTGAGGAATGAATTAATTTTGGGTTTACCTATTGCTCCCACTGTTGGGACTTTGATATGAAAATTCTCAAAGCTAACCAAGTGCTTATTGGTGGATGTCATATGTCCATGGAAGCTGTTCTAGGAACCTATCGATGTTTTCTTTCACCGAAAACTCGAGCTCAATGGGTAAAGAACCCCCCCCCCCCTCCCTCTTTAAAAACGTACAAAGCACACTAAATTCTTACAAACTGATCACAGCCTCACATTATTTTTTATTCAAACGAAGCGACGAGACAAGCAGGCCCTTCACCAGATATTGAGTGATACGTCTGCTCATAACAATACGGCACTAGTTAGGATGTTATACGCTGCACCACATTGTGCTCGTCGCCTTGAGACAAGATGTTAAGTATCGTTTCTCCAATAATTACACTAGATACACAGCCCTTCAAACCGGAACACAGTAATGTTTGCAGAATACTGTTTGACGACTGAAATAAGAGATGCGGTGGTACGTACCTAGACAAAAGCGACAGACACCTACCACCACATGATAATAATTATTAGATAAAAATAACTAGGACATCTTATTTTTGTAATTAACATTTTTGTGATGAACGTTGAATTATAGAAAAAACATGGCGGATTATTGGAATTCGCGCCAAAAAATTACCGGTGGTACGTCTGTTGCCGTCTAGGAGGCTGACCGACTAGATAGGTAGTATTGTGTAAACATTACTATGTTCCGGTTCGAAGTGCGATCTAGCTATTGTAATTATTGGGGTAAGGAGACTAAACAACTCTCAAGGCGACGAGCGCAATGTGGTCACTTTGTTATGGGTGGGCGTATCACTTATCATCAGGTGAATGTACTGCTCGCTCCGTCGCTTCGGACTATAAAAAAAAAGAATAATACCAACTAATAATAACCGTCGATGTATGATAGTGAAAAGAACATGTAGACTCTTTTAAAAAATGAAATTTTTTAAATAAAGAACGTTAAAAAACAACATGGCGATAAAAAGCATTATTTCTCTATTGACTGTCAAGCGCCGCCATGTTTTATTTTAATAAAACTTCCTCGCAAGTAACATGAAAATATGGCCGCGTTCTAGACAAAAGTCACACGGCTGTATTGGGAGCCGTAACTGTTTTAATAAAAACGGAAAGTTCTTAATAAAAAGAAAATGGCGGAGAAGGAGGGAAAGGGGGAGGTGAGGAATAGTATGAATATTTGTTCAAGTTCCCCCACCCAGACGAAAATTAAAATGAAGAGGGAACATCTCTCATACCGTTCACCGCGCCAAGTTAGTGGGAGACGAACTAGCATTCATTTAATGCATAAGATGTAAACACTGCGTTTAATTTACTTTACTATACAGTGGTGGTAAGTCTGCCACCGTGATACCACCACGCACCTAGTTCAGCCAGTAGTACGCAAATATTACAATTACTATTTAATTTATGGGCGGGATGATCATTTCTTGCTAAGTATGTCTGTCCTTAACAATGTAGCCATAGTTAGGACGAGACACCACACCGCTTCGCGCTCGTCGCCCATAAGTCTAATTACTACTTATACAGCAAGTTCACTAGCTACAACGCCTTTCAAACCGAAACACTAATATTTGCATACAAGTGTTTTGCGACTAGAAAGTAGAGGATGTGACTGCCGTGTGCGTGTATGCGTGTGTGTGTGTGTGCGTGTGTGTGCCTGTGTGCGCGCGCGCGCGCGTGCGTGTGTGTGTGTGTGTGTGTGTGTGTGTGTGTGTGTGTGTGTGTGTGTGTGAGTGTCTGTGCGTGCGTGTGTGTGCGTGTGTTTGTATTAATGTACTTTGACGGTATAGTTAAGTACCACTGCAACGCCTATTTCTATCAAACAGTAATGTACAAATATTACTATGTTCCGGTTTGAAAGGCGTTGTAGCTAGTGAAGTAATAGGATTTGACTTATGTCTCAAGGCGGCGAGCACAATGTGGTGCTGTATATCAAACCTAACTATTCCCACGTTGTTTTGGGCGGGCGTATAAATCACCATCAAGTTATCATCTCTTCGCCGAATAAAATAAACACTATACTATGATATTAATTGAAACACATAGCTCCAGAATTGAACCAGGGACTTCCGTACAGAGCAACGTTAATCTCGTTGCAGCGGCGAGCACATTAATCTGTTTTACGATAAGCATGGAATTACTAAATAAACAATGACGCATTTTTCTCATACTGATAGTCGACTTTTTTATCATAACTACACGCGCTTTAATAAATGTTTATTAAGGCACTTTTACACCTAATCGACCTTAATGACTATTACAATTGTGTCAATGTACAGTCTTGCACAAATACACTATATAAAAATCGCGTTATGAAAATATCGATATGAGAGTATTACTATTGTGTGCGAAAGAGACAAAGAGAAAGAGAAGCACGGGATAGAGAGACAGAAAGAAAGTATGAAGCAGAAAGAGAAAGCACTCTTGGTATATCTGTGTATGATACGGTCTGTCTAATGCCAGTGAGGGAAAAAGAATATGTGAGAGAGAAAGAGAGAACGAATTAAATATATACGATCGAATATTTTACTTGTTCGGGAGCTTTTTTTAATTTTAACTTTAGTACCATTAAAAAGAACATAAATAAGTTACTACCTGAAAATGGGATCGCATAGCACAAAATACAGCACAATTTATGTGTGTGACGTCATTGCATTATATGCACAAACAGTGGCTGTTCGCGACTGCACCAGCTGCAGGCTAAACCGTATTGTATGTAAACATCTAACTGCAGTTTTATTAATAGATCCATATTGATTACTCATAAATAAGTCGAAGTAAGAAAACAAGTTTATGTTTCCTTGAGAATTGTCCTATTTAAATAATCTATTCAATCACCTTCAGGGGTCCAAGGGGTCCCGCACAACAACTGACAGGACCCAAGCCAATCTCACTTGCTCGTTGTGCACCCTGATAATCGACGAACGAGGCTCTGGCTCCCGCCAACCCGCATTGGGCCAGCATGATGGGAAATGGCTCAAATCCCCCCATACGAATCCCTATCCGATCATGTAGGAATCTTTGGGGGAGGCCCCATGTCCAGGAGTGGACGTCTATCGGCTGATGATAATGATTCAACCAACTTTATTAATATTATAAACAGAAGACGCGATAGTTCTGTGAGGCAGTACCACGCGCTACATGGCGACATGGTTCGATCCTCAATGCTCGAGCTTTCATTGTAACATATTGAGGAAACCAAAGTTTCAAAACGAAAGGTGGGGAGAAGGAAAAAGTCATAGTTGCGGAATATCAGGAAATGGATACCTGAAGCGCCGGAATTGTTCCACCGAACCAAAGACAGAAAGGATTGTACCATGCTGATCGCCAACCTTCAATAGTTGGTGAAGCACTTTAAGAAGAAGAAGAAAGTTTCAAAAACGTAATCTTTAGCGGAGATGCGACAAAGAACATGCACTTAGACCAATGTTGGTGGGAGCCAGTGTCTCATTTGTTGATTAGCAGGGTGCACCACGAGCAGGTGAGGTTGGCTTGCGTGACTTAAGTTGTTATACGGGACCCCTAAATATTTGAAACTAGTAGACGATGTATGATGGTATTGGACCGGTCTTGCTGAAAGACAGTGGGGTCACTGATGTTCAGCAACGTACATAATCGGTAGCCTGTCAGAACCGATACAATATAGGAATCATGTCAGTGTCTCTCAATCCACTCAACAGCTCATAACAGAAAGCCAAAGTTATGATTGTCATCACTTACCATCATCCTACCCGCCAGTAGGTTCGACTGTAATGATGGGAATAATCATCGGCACCATACTTACATCTCGGCAGAAACGCGAACAGCAAACTGGTCACAGCACAAGTCACATAGTTCACAATCAGCGTCCGCTTCCTCCCGTACTTGTCGAGCACAATCACCACAACCACGTACGCCGGTATCTCCACCATCACCACAAGCATAAAGCTGACGTACTTATTGCCACTGAGCGACACAGAGTTTATCGAGAGCCCGTAGTAAACCAGCGAGCATGTCATCCAGAGAAACGAACAGATGACCAGCCTCTTCCATATAATACTAGACCTGATCGCTTTAGAGAATTGGGACTTTTTGTCGCCGGTCTGGTTCTCCGGTTTGAGCAGAGGATCGCCTAAGGCGTCTAACTCGAGCTTCCGTGGGTCCAGGTTGTTAATCTTGGCGGCTCTTTTTAATATGGTGACGGCTTCCTCGCGCCTGCCTTTGCTGAGCAGCCACCTCGCGCTCTCGTTCATGAACCAGACGTAAACGCCGACCAGAATCGCCGGCGCGTACAGTATGAGGATGTACGTGCGCCAATTGTCGACGAACCATGCGAGCAGCGCGATCAGCATCACACCCACCACGAAGGTCATGTTGCACATCGCAGAGACTATCACACGTTGCTTCAGACCGACTAATTCTACAGCTGCAAGAAAAATTATATTTTTAATGTAGCGAAATCATTAATCTACTGCTGGTAGGTCTCTTTTGTTGGTGAACCGTCTAGCTACCAGCTCCAGCTCCTAATTCAGCTCCAATATTGCTGTACTCGCTACAGTGTATCCTCAACATAACCGCGTTGTTATGAGCCGGCGTGTCACTTACCATCAGGTGAACGTTTCACTGCTTTATCGTTACGTCGAGAGAAAAAAATAATCATCTTGTAATAAGCAATATCCTGTGAGTACAGGACCATGTTCAATTTTATTTATCTTTCTAAATTTTTGTTAAGTTTTATTAGATATTGTTCCCGCACAACAACTCACGGGATCCAAGCCAACCTCACCAGGTCGTGGTGCACCCTGCTAATCAACAAACGAGGCTCTGGTTCCAACCAACCCGCATTGGTCCAGCGTGATGGAAAATGGCTCAAATCCCCCTTTATGAATCCCTATCCAATTGTGTAGAGAATCTTTAGTGGAGGTCTAAGTTCAGCGGTAGACCACTATCAGGTGATGATGATGATGATACACATATAAAATAAAAAGATAAAGGCAATAAACAATAAATCTTATAATCATAGTTAACAGGATCAAATAACTTTATAGCTCTATATAATCTAGACTTCAATGTTTAAAGAGATTTATTTATATAGATAATTTATGTTATCACAATTGCTTGTGAAGTTTTATATTCCGTTGCAGAATTTTAGAATTTCTATTAATTTTTTTCACTGATATCTCGGTGAAGACTCATCAAGCGAGATCTGATTAGTCGGTTCCGCTTAATCAAGACCGATCTGGTTTTATTGCATTATGAAGAGGCGAGTTCCGTTTCATATTAATGCAAGCGTTACGCGATGAAGATCATATCATAGTTAGGACACACAGCATGAAACTTTATATAAAAAAATTAAATTAATAACAAACATGACATTTGTTTTTTTTTTAGTTTTTTTTGTAAAATTCCTCAAAAACTAAACCATTGTTTAGAAATTATTCTAGCGGTATATATATACATAAAAATCTAGTATTGAAAACTCTCCGTTTTTCACACATAAGTTTTTTTTTAAAAAAATTCAATCCTATTTCAAGTGTCTAGAAAACAATTAAAATAACTACAACAAACCTAAAACATATGCGGAGGGGTACAATCCACCGCCAAAGCCGGCTTCCAGGAAGTGCATCGCCAGGTAGGTGAGGTAATCGGTGGTGAACGCTCTGGCAATGCCGAACACGAAGCTGGCGCACGATGCTATCCCCACCGCCACCTTGCGGCCGAAACGGTCCGAGATGGCGCCGGTCACCAGCATGGCCGCGAACATCCCAGAATTGTGTACGGTGCCCACCAGCGCCCTCTTCCACTCCTGGCAACCTAAATCGAACTAGAATACATACAGTTACGTCAATATTTTTACAAGTCTGATTCCTTTTGGAGGAAGGTAACTAAGCAAAAGTAAGAGGCGCCATCACCTACGGATATCCAAACTAGACTAATATTTTTTTTTACCATAAATTACTATATAAATACTTTTTTAATAACTATTATTACTATTCAATGAATATAGAGTCAGTAGACTACCTTGAAAGAGCACGAGTTCGATCTCCACAGCTAGAGCTTCCGGTGAAGGAAAACATCATGAGGAGACCGATATATCTTTTGCTTTAATGAAGTGCAGCGCTTGGTAGTCATTTTGACTCTTACAGAGCATCCGATAATTGATGGATGGACCCGGGACCACCCGTATAAAAATGATATGAATTTTAGACTCAATGTTCACTTATCAAGACGTTATCTATAAGTTTAACTAATGTAGTTAAATTTAACAGCAAGCGTGTAACTTCCGTGATGCTGCAAATTCCGACGGTCCCACACTTAATTAAAGTGAACAAATTCAAGTGTGAATGGAGACGGTTACATTTAGTTTGGTTTGCATTTAAATTACACAGATTTACGATCTCGCTTGGATTAATTTACGCCGTCTGGGAGTTTAACAACGTATTCGGTAGCACTGCAGCGGCATTCCTCACCATTACAGCCAAATTAAACCGGCACGAGAGGACTCTACGGAGCAAACGCTCTCTAGCGTCTGCTGGAACTGCAGAGTATACGCCAAAGATGGTATTATGGATACAGGTGGTAGGTCTATGTTGCACAGCCCTGTAGTCTCGAGCTAGTAAGAATAGAATTATGGTAAGCCCTGCCTGTCGTAGAAGCAGACTAAAAGGGTCTTTCGAGTTTTGGGGCCTTGAAGGTGGGGGCCTTATCGATTAACAAGCGAACCTGAGTGGAACAGCAATGGTGCCTAGGAGGGTTAGACTCGTCCTCAGAGACGCGTTAACACAAAGTGTAGAGGGGCACCCGAGCGTTCTAGAAGAGATCCCGGAGCCTCTCCGAATGCACTTATGCGGACCACCGAGGGGGTTTTAGTAAGTAAGAATATCACATAACCCTGACTTCCACTCTGATGCAGGGTCCCCTTCGAAGAATTTTCCCCAAAACTAAAAAAAAAATTATATGTTGTCAGAGACCGTCTACACGACCGTAACTTTTTCCCAATACAGTTTGGCGGCAGAAATTAGAGGTCTACCGAGATGGTCTCCAGTAATGGAATTTTATAGTATTATTTTATGAAGTTTATATGCAATGTACTCTAAATACGTCATTATAAATAAATAAACTAACCTCCTTAACGAAAGAACGGCTTCCCTCGTAAACGATGCCGTCACAAGGAACGGTATCGTTGGTCGAGAACTCGTCAGGGCTACAATGCGATATGCTGCCATTCACGCTGGCGTATCTCCTGCAGGACTCTGGGCGATGCTTCTCTCCGTCCGTTGGTATCGCATATTGGATCCACGAGGTGTCGTTGAACCTTTCCTCGCAGCCGTGGACTTTGCATCTAGAAATAAAATGCACGTCAACTCGATAAAACTCCTTAAAGTATAGTAAGATGCATGGGCGATGGATGCTTGAAACGAAACGTAAGAACGAGATAGTATGCACGAGCATGAGTGAGAGGTATATTATAGGAAGCTAGGGACAAGAATGAAAGTAGTCGGTACTTCATGAGTTATAAAATAAAAACCAGTGTTTTAGAAAACGATCCCTTTATTTCCACAACCTCAGTCCCACGTATGGCGGCTAGTCCGGACCAAGCGTGGCAACAAGTGGGCCACGAGTTTACGCGACCGCGTGTGAACGAGGTTGTGTATCGGCCCGTACGATGATGAGGGGAAAAACTTGACTAACGTTTTTACGGAGAAATGTTAACGAATATTACGAGTTTATACACGTCGGACGACTTAACGAGGGGCTATAAAGAAGGAGTTTCCCAACATCATCGACAGCAAGACAATACACGAAATGATGAGTGCGAGATGTGAACAACAAAACGAATCCTGCCTCGACTACATGTTTACAATGAAGGCGCTAGGCAAGCAAGAGAAGATTGCAGACTATGTGGCGATTGAGTAATATTGTCGACGGAATCCAGGATGATGAGCATTTTAAAATGATTCTTTATGGTATCCAAATTTATGCGGACTTAAAAAAATAAACTATTAGTTTATGAGGAGATGAGAACGAAGCAAATTGCTAAGTCACATAAGCCGAACACAACGCCAGCAGGAACTCGCGCTAGTTCGCCAAGACCGAGATCGGAAACACTTACGACATGATGTTTTGCCTGTGGGGAGAAAAATCACAACATTATGTAGTATCCTCATAAAGCACATGGGCGTAAATGTTTTAATCTGTAACAATTTCGGTCATTTATAAGCTGAATGTAAAATGCGCAAGATGGCAGACTCAAATAAGCCGAAGCCTACAACGGAAATTCAACGATGTGCAAATTATGTAAACAGGCGTTATGATGGCAGCACTGCAAGAGACGAACTTCAGTCGAATAAAGTTTACCTGAACGCGGTGGCAGGTAGCAGCACGCGTTATAGGAACGATGAAACTGAAAGAAACATTGGAGGCTTACCGAATCAAAACGACCCGAGTAACATTGCTAGTGCAGCTAACATTGGCTGTAACGAGGATATCTCCAAGATGGCGTCCACGCATTGCAATCGGGATGTCATGATTACGTAGAATATGAACGAACCAATATTTCACGTGGAAATTGGATATAAACCCTTAAAGAACATACGAATATCCGATATAGTATAATCGGCGTTGGTAGATAGCGGAAGTCGGGTAAATGTTTTGTCAATTGAACGGTATCAGGAACTTCGATTACCAGCTTACGACGACAACTTCGAAGAAGAAGAAGAAGCTAGGGATTGTTGTGGAATTATTTGTTTATTCATTGCATCATAAAGGCCTCCGATGATAACTTATGTCGGATCTTCCTTGAGGCAGAAATGAAAAATGTATAGCTTGGGACTACCCAAGTAAGTAGTAAAGGTCGACTCTACGGTGCCATGTTGGCAAAACTATGCACAATGTAGTGTATGTTTACCCTAACTGAAGCCTCTGTGCTTGTCTATAGTTAAAAATAAACTTTGTAGTAGTTGGTGCGGTGCGTCGCTTCCAAGTTGGGCGCCACTGTAGAAGTGTTGTATTAAGGTGCGGAGATCAAGTACTGATAACACTGATACTGATAACAACAGTGATCTCTCTTTTAGTATTACGAAGATCCGTTTATGGCTACAATTGTACACTCGACAAACGATAAACGACAGCGTGATCTATTGTTTATGGTGACGCCATCATCATCTGTTGGGATGATTTTACAACTTACTAATTTCTTGTTGTGTACTTTTTATTACTTGCGAGATTAACATTTAGATAACTTTAGTGAGCTACAGTATGCATTGCCTTATTTCCTTATCAACGTTTTTTATGTTCTCGTATCCCCATAATAAAATTTTTCATTAAAATAAGTACCCCCTCTATTAATAATTCGATACCTACTCCTGAAAATTGATCTCGTTTCTTTTAAGCTCTATCTTTTCTATCTCAAGTTTGAAATATACTCTCTCTCTCTCTCTCTTTATTCTCTAGCAAATCCATGAGTTAATAGCGGTAAGGTTTAAGTTAAACGAGACATTGTAAACATAATCAACCATGTTTGTACAAGTTGATTGTGTTAGGTTCTTAGTACTACCCCCAATGGAACCTCGCGTCTGAGGGTATGCGCGTCCATGTTGGGAATCACTGACCTATATAAAGCACGGCTCTGATTGTGTATGGGTAAAAATCAAGCATCCTTTTTATCCAACTGATCATTGTTATGAACGTAGACTCCGGAAGTGGATCGACATGCGTTACACAGATAATACTAGAACGGACGCATCACGTATTGATCAATAACTTTCGTATCTTATCCGACGGAGATACATGGATGCGTTTGCAGCAGACAGATAAACTATTGCTTATCTATATTATTCATTGTTATCTTCAGCACATTAACTGATCTAAAATATCACGTCGGTGTCTACATGATATTATGTATATATTAGCTGTTCTCCCTCCCCCCGCCCAAGTCACGCCCGTTGCGATAGCTATCAATTTTCAGCTGACCTCTAAATGGCAGAATCAATATCTCTACGAAATTTTTAGTGTTTTCGACTAATAGTTTCGAAGATCTCATGATGAGTCGAATCTTTGGATATCTCCTATATATATATATGTATATTCATACTGTATGATAAATACATATATTTTTACTTCGATGCTCGTTCCCTTGCAAGTTAGGGACAGAGCCTACGTTTTACATTTTCTATAACTCCAGTTCGCTGTTCCTCTTTTCTCATCTTTCATTCTTTAATTTAGTAATTATTAAATTAAGTAGCTCGCTGGTCCAATGGTTAGAGCGTGCCGCCTTCATTCCAAAGGTCGCGGGTTTGAATCTCGGCATGTACCAATGACTTAATATTAAGGTTGTGTACATTTGTGAACTTTAGTAACAACAGCGAAATACAAACGGTGAAGGGGAACATCGTGAGGAAACCTGCACGTGAATTAGAATTTATTCTAAGGTGTGTGTGGAGTCACCAATCCGCATTGGGCCTGCGTGGTGACTGTGGCCCATCGCCGTCATATTGAGTGCAGGACTGTCGGTGCATTAACATGCCCTTACTTAATGTATTACACATCTATTCCCTTTGCTTTGTGTTAACAAGATCTTATTCCCACTCTTTTGTTTTCTTCTCATGTGTTTTCTCTTAGAAATTATTTTGTTTCATCTTCGACCTATCACATCTTACTATTTCTTTACTATGGATATATATTATATTAAATATTGTACCACAGACGTCTCCAATTCAATTCTATACAACAGTGTGTTACGTATAAAGTAAACAAAGCATTCATTTGGATGTATCTACAGTGTAGTAGGATTTGACTTAAGGCATCACCCACAAATCTCCACATTGACGTTCATTAAGAGGAATTGGGCCGCAACCCATCAGGCTAGTCCAGTGCGGGTTGGTGGGTGGAAAGAGTGTCGTCTGTTATTCAGCAGAGTTCACCGCGTGCAGATGACTTGGGCTCTGTTAGATGTTGGGCGGAACCCTTTACACCCCGTGGATTTGACTTAATTCCACATTATATGATGGTGCTGGTGGATAGTGAAGAAAGTTCATATTTTCTTGAATATATTGCAATAGATCTTTTGTATCCTTTACATGATTCTCTATTTTTACATTGACAGAAAGTTTATGCTAATTTGACATTTAATTTACTCTATTTGTTGTATTAAAGTAATAGGCATATAAATGCGTAAATATATAATATCGGTGGATTTTCATGATTTTCATTTTAATATAAAAATACAATAAAGATAATAAATAACTTCAATAAATCC
This sequence comes from Ornithoptera priamus, assembly GCA_029034505.1. Taxonomy (NCBI): domain Eukaryota; kingdom Metazoa; phylum Arthropoda; class Insecta; order Lepidoptera; family Papilionidae; genus Ornithoptera; species Ornithoptera priamus. Next base: position 693,483 of record JARDWD010000672.1, read on the forward strand.
GTATGCAAAGTAAATAAGTCGTATGGATGGGCGTAATGAAGCAGTATTAATGGCGTTTACCTCGCGACCGATGCAATATATCGCTCACAAAACATCCCCACCACCCAACCCCCCTCATCTAGTACATTATCATATTTATACCGTATCATAAATAAGCTAATGTGGCAACATTTTACCTTTACTGAAACTCACTAAATATACTTCTGTAATAGCAAATATTTCAGCTCCAGTTAGCAGTAATCACTCTCTTCTTTATTAAAAGGTAGTGTGCAAACCTTACTGTGTTCTAGTTTGATTGGTTAGAATAAATTCCAAATTTCTAGTCATTACCATATGATACATGATGGTGATGGTAAGTCTCATTAGACTAACATCATCATCATCATTCTCTGTTGCATTGTAGACCTATACTGTGTATATAATCTTAATCAGCATCATATTGTTATAGTCAAGTATATCACTTGGAATCACGTAGGTTCACGTTTTGTTGCTTCGTTAAGTAATAACAATAATAATATAGTATTCTTAAGTATTATAACTAATCGTGGACCTAAAAAACAGCTACCTTTGCCCTTTTTTCTATGTAAATGTAAAGTTAAAACGTTCACATAAAATATTAAACGTTACAAAATGGTCTCGGTTGAAAAACCCTTTCGCTGGTTAGAGAAAAAAAAGCGATATGAATTAATATATTTATAAACGGCTACAGGCACACACGCTGAGCTCTAAATAGTAAATGATGATTTCCGAAAAAAAAAAAAACATACTTTTGGACCTACAGTTTATTGGATAAACATTGATAGGAGTAAATAAAAATGTTTCTACATTTCAATATATACTATACAATATACATATTTAAAAATTTCACATAATATATTGTAATAGAAATCAGGATTAAATTGAACAGCCATCTCATTGTTCCCACTATTGGGTCTGGGATATTTATCCCACAAAGAGTAACATATAACAACATAAGCCAAGCGAAGGTGAGTGTAATATATATATATATGAAAGTTATAAGTTTATTCTTGACAAGTATGAATTTTAATTATTGTTATTTGTATAGAAGAAGGAGCCGTTCACGTGAAGATAAGTGATACACCCGTCGATAACTATGTACAGCTGGTTAAGATGATAGACAGCATCTCACTCATGTTCATCGCCCGGAACGCAAGATGTTAAGTCTAGTTGCCTCTGTAAATTCACTAGCTACAACGCCTTTGAAACCAGATCACTGTAATGTTCGCTCACTACTGTATCTCGACAGAAAAAGGATAAAATCCTACCTGTACGTTTGCTCCTGCGCTTCGAATATAAAACCGCATTCGTAGAAGCTGCTGAGAAGCACCGGGAACAGTAGCAGGACGAAATTTAACAGATTGTAACGTCCGTAAGGACCGAGGCTCTCCAGCACCGAGTCCAAATTGATCGGTTTCTTCACTTCATCCATGTTACGGGGTCGGGAACTTGACGGCGAACGTCCAGCGGCACTCCACACGGAACTAGCGGCACTCTGAAAATAGATTGGAACGTTTAACAACTGATTGTGGAACGCAGGAGTGTCTCCGACGGGAAGCACCGACTCGCCATGTTACTTGTGACAAGTATTTTAGAAGTACTTGTTATTTTTTAATAACTTGACAATTAAATGAGGACATCAGCAGAACGTTCGCCTGATGGTAAGGAACCTTACATATAACAACGTCGAAAGTGAGTACTTTACTGGTGGTTGGACTAGTGCCGGACCCATCTAGATGGGTAAAATCCCAGCAGCTATTGCAGCCGACCAACAACACTGCGACAACACTGCTGTGTTCCGGTTTTAAGGGCGTTTCAGCTAGTGAAACTACTAGGGTAACGATACTTAACATCTTGTCTCAAAGCGACGAGCGCACTGTGGTACAGTGTATACCATCCTAACTAGCCACGTTGCTATAGGTAGGAGTATCACTTACTATCAAGTGATCGTCCCGCTTGCTTCGTTGATAAAAAAGCGGAGTATCTCTGAAATTTAAAAAGCTTATACTCAGTTACAACATAACGCTGAAATGATTTCTTTTAAAGGAGCGTCATGATAATCCAAACGTTTATCTGATAGTAAGTACTGTAACACAGTAACCGTTGCATACTACTGCTTGGCAGTAGTAATGCGCGGTGCTTCAGTAAATATCTAGACGGGTTTCAAAATCAGGGACCTACCAACAGACTTCAAAGATAGCTAACAGTATCATAATCGTCTCAACCGATGGAAGTCCACTGTTGGACATGGGACTCTTATATTAAGCTAGGCTATTATCAGTTATGTATTCCAACCCTTATAACAAAGGCCGTGGTGGCGGATTCGGGGGTAATCTGTCATCAAATATGAAAGGCTTCGAGGGGTGCGTGCGGTACTTCCGCCTAACTTTTTATAGGGAGTAGAGAGCTGTAACTCCACCCAGAGATGTGGTCTTATCAAGGCCTCTAGTTGTCGGAACCACGGTTGTGGGCGAAAGTGTTCCCGTGGTTTCGGTCAAATGCGATGAGTGAGAGACCGTGAGGGTATTAGCCGGTAAGAGTCCGGCATAACTCTTCTGTAGCTCCGACAGCAGTAGGGTATCCAATGAAGCATTTCCCACGAAAAAAATCGAATAAAAGGTATGTAGATCTTACCAATAGACCTTTACCATCATAAAATGAAAAGGTTATTCACCACGTCAGTCAAGTGTAAGTTGGCCGATTGGAAACATTCTGAAGGTTTTTATTTAAATATCAAAATATAGCTTTTGGTTCATATGAGAATCGATAAGAACCTACTAGTTATTAAAAGCTTCTCGAAAGACCTAATAACATTTTATCGAAAAAACTTCTACTTATATATCGAGTGTAATAAGGCAATAAAACCGCTTGCGCCGAAGTTCCGGAGACCGGGAGACGAAACTTGAGCGAAACAAAAGCCAATATTAGATATCGAGCGGAAATCAGCTTATTTCCGCTAGTTAAGTATTTATTATCAATTTTCCTCATGTGTTATTTGTGTCATCATTCCCGTCGATACACGTCTACCGCTGGATATAGGTCTCCTCCAAAGGTTTCCACATCGATCGCGTAGAAAGTAGGGAAGTATATAAGGGAATTAGAGCCATTTCCCACCACACTGGCCCATGGTGGGTTGGTGTGAACTGGATCGTTTGTTGTTTAACAGGGTGCACCACGAGCAGGTCAGGTTAGTTTGTATTCTGTGAGTTGTTGTGTTCACAAAATCTTAAACCGTCCAGTTAATGCTCACGAGATATCTCAGGATCCATTAAGCCTCCAGGCTTTGTTGGAAACATTTTTTTGCAGAGTAAAGGTCAGCTAAGAATGGATTTTACAAAATGTCCACCCCGAAGGTAGTTTCAGGAGTGTTACGTCTAGCGAAGCAGGCGGGGAACAATTAGTTCAAAAATAAAATTGTTTATTTTACTGGTGACAAGTCTTTGTTGATGAAGACCGTCTAGGTACCACCACAGCGCCCATTTATGCCGTCAAAGAGTAGTGTCCAAACATTACCATTCTTCAGTTTAAAAGGCGTTATAGATAATTAAATTACTGGGGGAACGAGACTTAACATCTTATGTCTCAAAGCGACGAACTCAACGTGATGCAGTGTATGTCATTCTAACTAGCGCGATGTAGCAATACGTTAGACGTATCGCTTACCACCAGGTGAACGTCTCGCTGGTACGGTAGATTAAAAAAAAGCGATTTATTTGAATGTCGCTGGTATATTAACCACCACATTCACAGTGCATACTAACCGATTCGTGGGTAGTTCACTTTGTATTACAATTGTTAAGTTAAAATATTCACACAGCCATTATGTATACTTCAAAATAATAACTTAAATGTCAAATGGATTTAATGAGCGTGTAATAGTGATGACCTTAAGCTTGTAATTCTTTTTTAGATATATTCCTACCCACCTGATGGTAAGTGGCAAAGAGGTCTACGATGGTGAAGCGTATTATTCTAGAAGTAGCTTATTCTCTCCTCTTATTACACGGTGAGATACTACAATGCTATTTTAATCAATTCAAATGGTGTAGGTCTCTTATCGGAGACTGTCTAGATAGGTACCACAGCAGCTCCTATTTGTAGCTCCACATACTACTGTGTAAGGGGGGTGTAGCTAGTAAAATTACTGGAGTAAAGAATTAACATCTTAATTTTCATGAACATCATTATCAGCTGACAGACGACCACTGCTGGAAATAGGCCTTGCCCAAAAATCGCCACATGGAACGATACCAGCATCCAGCTGCTTCCCGTAACCTTTACCAGCTTGTCAGACTAACCAGTGAGGGACCTGCCAACACTACGTTTTCCGGTACGCGGTCGCCATTCGAGGACTATAATGTCCCATCGGCTGTCAGTCCTTCGAGCGGTAGCCCTTTGAGGCTATCAATCTTTTTGGACTATGTCGATGACTATAGTTTTCTGCGTATATCCTCATTTCTGATCTGGCGAGCAAAATATGGTACTGTGTATATCATCCTAACTAACGCCACGTTGTTATGGGTGTATCGCCGACCATTAGTCTTATCGCTTTGTGGAATAAAAAAAAATTTACTTGAGTAAAGTGGTAGCTTTATAAATTCTTGAGTAAGAGTGACTCACTTGAAATACGTAAAATTAAGGGACATTTATTTCTCCGTGAATTTCCACAGCTTAAAAGCTCCTGGCCAACCGCTACGAGCAGAGTCAAGTTTAATGCATGCTGTCAGGTATTCCGCAGTGCGCGCATCCTCATCGTGCAAAATTAAATTACGTCCGGTAAATTATTTACAGCGCGTTACCCCCACTACAAATTAACGGCTAAGTTAACATTCACTGTAAGGGGTGTAAAGGCTTTGGCCCAACATCCTACGGAGCCCAAGTCGACCTGACCTGCATGCGGTGCACTCTGCTGAATAACAGAAGAGACTCCGACCATCCACCAACCCGCACGGTCTGGGAAGAGTTACGGTAGTACCCGTGCTTAGACGCAATGCAGGAGGCAGTGGTGTGCCTTAGGAAATCTCAGGGTTTATTTTAAAGCACTGAAGATGACAACCCATGGGGTTTTAATTGGTACAAGTCTGACATAACTCTGTCCTCCATACACGAATATGGTATCTTTAGAAGATTCCTCCCGAAAAAGAAATGGAGACAGTACCTCGTGTCGGGAAACCTAAACAAGACTAACTCTGGATTGCTGAATGGTATTTCAGGTACGGTACCAATGTCCATCCAAATATATCAGAACTGAACATTTCGTTTGGCTCGTAACTGAATGATTAATCTAATGAATAATTCCAATAACCCTTACCCCCATTATATTCCTTCACAACACTATTTCCTAAACCCAAATGCTGTGCACAGTGACAAAATGTAATTAGGTCGAATTCATTACCATTTAATGTTTTAAGATCTAGGGGTCGAAGGGTTCAATTGATAGATTTAATTAGCTTAATCTCTCAATTAACCTTTTAATCCTTATAACGGCTAGACTCAGTGTGAATCATTTTCTTGCTGTGAGAACTAAATAATTACCTTACAATATATCCTATATAATATGTAATTAGTTTTATAGGGGTGGAAGGGGTCGCGCACAACTCACGGGACCCAAGCCAACTTCACCTGCTCGTTGCGTGCTCGCCGGGATGCTGCCGTGGAAACTCGATGCCGAGTCACTGGCGCGCGTTTACTGGCGACGGAAAAGCGCCCTGAGGAGGGGTGAGCATCCGTCGCCGGGCGAGAAGGCAAAGTGGCGCCGAAGGGCGTGACGTGAGGTGCTTCGGCGGTGGGAGCGGCGACTCCGAGACCTGTTGTACAGTCGCCTCACCGCGGAGGCCGTCCGGCCGGCAACTGACTGGATAAAGACTGTGGAGTTCTCAATTTCCGCCTGGTGCAGATACTCACGGGGCACGATTGCTTCGGGAGATACCTGCACTTGCGTAATTGTGATGGTAGGACGGGCAAGGCGTCCGACAAGTGTAGACCGTGGATTGCCCGCGATGGGGGGAGGATAAGGCCGCGCTCGTAGCGGCGATAGGGAGCGACCCCTCGCTGCCGACAGTGGTTCACGCAATGGTCGGAAGCGAGGCGTCATGGGATGCGGTATCCCGGTTCTGCTGGTCCGTTATGACACAGAAACGGGAGACCGAACGTCTCAGGGAGCAGGCGCCGAGTGGGAGGACGCGGTCGCAGCGCGCAGACAGCTCACCGTCTACGGGCGGGGCCGAGCGCACCACCGCCGACTGCCTCCTTAGGCAGAGGAACCTGGCGTCGGGACCGACGTGGGCCGTCGGGCCGGCGCCCGCTTTGGAGAGGGTTCCCGTGGTGTATCTGGCGGCGCGTCTCGTATTTCGACGCGTTGCCACTTAGGAATTTCCCGACGGGAGGGGTGTCTCACACCTCACCCCGAGGTGGTCTCGTTCGATCCGGGCGCCGATCGGGGGTTGTAGAAAAACTGTTCGATGTTATTCCGTGACTGTCGTGCATACTGTCGGATGTGTTTTGAATACCGATTTTAAGTCGGTTGGTGTCCAACACTACCCCGTTACCGGCCCATGGTTCCGGGGTATGCGTTCCGTTAGTATTTTGTTATACACGTTAATAAAAAAAAACCTCACCTGCTCGTGGTATATCCAGCTAATCAACAAGCGAAGCTTTGGCTCCCACCAACACGCATCGGGCTAGGGTGGTGGGAATTGACCCAAATCCCCTAATATGAATCCTTACAAACGAAGGTCGTGGGAAGCCACTGGTTGCGAGTAACGTAGGATCAATCGTTGTGGGGATCTTTGGGGGAAGCTAATGATGAACTAGTTTTATAATTATTACTAGGGGTAGGTCTCTGTTGCCGGAGACCGTCTAGGTATCACCGCAGCTACTATATCCGCCGCCAAACAGTGGCGTGTGAATATTACTGTATATCGGTCTAAATTACTGGAGTAACTAAACATAACTTCTTATGTTCCAAGGCTACGAGTAAAATTTGGTGTAGTGTATATCATCCAAACTGGCGCCAAGGTATGCGAAGGAATATCACTCATCAGGTGAATGTTTCGCTGGTCTAGCGGCTACGTAGAACAAAAGTACATGTATATCTCCGTGCCCTTTAAGTCATAGGTCCTCAATTCAATTCCAGGATTAGCATGTAGATTCTTGATAATGATCAGGTTTTATCGAACTCGCCTGTCTAACTACATCCTAATATTGTAGTGATTTTTTTTTGTTGTTAAGAAGTCCCGTGGGAATATCTCTCACAACACTGGCATGTGTGTACACTTGTGTTAAACGTTTCATCAACAGATGACAATTACTTATAAATATCCTTTAGTATTATATTTATATTAGTTTAGAATTAAAGAAATGGTGGGGTGGTTTGTAAAGGTACTCCGCTTTATGGTGTCGACTCAGTGTAGTGGTCTGCAGCCCTTGATGTGGTCAAATCGCGGCCTATCTAAAGGTATATTTTAATAGCCCATCCCGAGGTCTATATAAAATATTCCGTAATACCCTCGCGGGGTAGAAACATCCCCGAGAAATACCATTAGGAAATAATATTTTGATGGTAATACTTATAGATAAAAATTCAGGTCCTCGTTGAGAACAAACGAAATGTGGAACAACTTGCCGGTGTCAGTATTCTTGTATTTCGCGACCGGTCACCATGGCAATCGATTTCGCGTACATTGTTCTTCCTTGTTGTGTATTAAAATGGCGGCGATTCCTTCCTCGTCCCATGTTCAATAAAAAAAAACCGAATAATTGATTCGCAAGCATGATTGGATTAAAACTGGATCAAAATTAACAGGACCCAATAAACAAATAAAATCATCTAGGAAACGGAAGGAGACAAGCCAAAAGCTATGTATATCATAGACAATTTTAATCCTAGTGATTCATATAACACTTAACAGAAATATATTAAAATAAAAATATTGATATATAAAATACCTGGTACGCGATGTCACATCACTATAAAATGGCCATCGCGACCTGACGCGTGCTATTGCTTAGCGTGCTGTACAGACCACATCACCACTTACCACCAGGTGGGATCGTGGCCAAGCACTAACCTATTAAAAAAAATATTGTTTCTCTAAGTAATTAAATAAAAATCAGTATTTTGATCACATGTTTTTTCAACAGACTAACCAGGAAATAGGTCTCCGGCGATGAAGGTCTCTCTGAGGTCCTCGTATCAGATTACCCGTGGTCATGGCTAAACGAACACAAGACGTATCGTATATACGCGTTACGTCAGAGGTCTTTGATAACCGATACTGTGGGTTAACCCAGTGAATGGTAATACCGAGACAGTTGACTGGAGTAGATTCATGGCTAGTGGTTCACAACACGTACAGAGAGTAATTCGTTACATTATTAAATAATCGGCAAACTTAAATTATATTTGGACAGAGTTTAGCAGAAAGGACATGGCCGACATTGTGGGCAAAGATGAGTTGTTAATGCCAAAGAGGTCCTAACTATTGGTTCTTTCATTCACGAAAAAAGATCCGTAGTATCATATGCATAAGGTACATTTTTAAATGATATGTTTCAAACCTTATAAAGGTGTACCAACACTAGCCGTAACTATAAATATACCTCAGTATGTGACAAAACTAGACAGTTGAAAGTATAAGCATATTACCTAGTATAAGTTATTAGTCATCATCTATTAAAAAGTATAATACTAAAAATACGATTTATTATTATTCTCTGAAGAGACGAGCGGAATGTAACCTTCACTTGATGGTAAGTGATACACCTTTCAATAACAAATTAGCGCTAGTTGGGATGTTATACACTGCACGACATTGCGCTCGTTACTTGACACAGATATTAAGTTTCATTATCCCAATAATTATATTAGCTACAGCGCCCTTTAAACCAGAACACAGTAATGCCTGCATACTACTGTATGTCGACTGCAACTGGAGCTGCGGTGGTACCTAGTCTAGGTAAACGATCTTCGGCAATAGAGACCTACCACAGTCATCTCGTCGTCTTCAGGGGATAGACGTCGACTACTGAAGGCCTCTCCCAAAGATCTCCACATACACTTAACTTTGCCGGGGGTATTGGGTCATTTTCCACCATGCTGCCCCAATGCGGTTCAGTGGGAGCCAGAGCCTCGTTTGTGGGTCAGCAGGGTGCACCACGAGCAGGTGAGGTTGGCTTGGATCTCGTGAGTTGTTGTGTGTGATCCGTTATTATAATTAAGTTTTAGCCGTTAGTAGTACATTTAAAATAACCTACATAGATAACAGAAGAATGCAGGTACGCTGCAGCAATTAGATAAAGTTATCAGTGGTCCGGTAAGACTAATATTGGACTACAGTAGCCGCCATGGATTTTATGAATGGTGTGCTAATTACCGCCAGCTATGTATGACCAATTTGAAGTAACCGTTAATTTTACCGAGACCATTGATATTGCTGAAGACCTCGATAACAACATCGCTAGTTAGGATGATATGTATAACCTATAGGTTGTGTACAACACCACATTTTGTTTTTTTTTTTATCAATCAATAGATGAGACGATGGTAACTGATACGCCTGCCCATAACAAAATATTATGCTAGTCTTGAGACATTAAGTATCGTTACCCTCAGTTCTATCACTGGCTACAACGCCTTTCAATCCGGAACACAGTAATGTTTGCAACTACTTTTTGGCGGTAGAAACAGGAGCTGCGGTGGTACCTACCTAGACGTTCTACGGCAACAGAGACCTAACACCAGATCATCGCGATATCTCTGGAACTATAAGGTCTAGAGGCTTGATATTTGGTAAAAATATTGTTAGCGAGCATAGGTAAGCTAAGGACTCGTTTCACTAAATCCTTTTCCCAGGAGTTGCAGAGGAGTTCCGGTCAGCGAAGCGGGTAGGGAACAGCTAATCGTCGCTAGGTCGTCGGCGATGTCCTAGTCAAGGTGCAGGAAGTGACTATCAGACGTAGATAGCGGCGGACTGACGCGTCGCCAGAGTCTAAATGGAAACAAATGAACCGATCACGACACATCGGTGTGATTTAAGTGCACGTTAAGTGTTTGTAAGTGGGGGTCAAGGCCCCTGTGTCGTGTGTGAATACCATTTACTCCCTTGCACTGAGGCAGTGTTGGCCAGTGATACAAAATCTGTCGAGATCAGTCTTCATTCTTTGTGACACTTGGAAGTCTGAAAAATAATAATTTTATATACCATATCCCTTTTTATTCAGAGGAGGTAAACCTTCAGATGATAGTGCGATATACGCCTGCCCATATCACTAGTTAGGATGATGTACACTGCGCCACATTGTTCTCGTATAAAACTGACAACGTTGGCCACTCCCTTATGTCAGAACCCATGGCCCACTTTGGATAGCTTCGCCATAGAAGTAAGTACATCGTGCTCGACTTTATACATCAAATATCGTTACCATAGTAATTTCACTAGCTACAGCGCCCTTCAAAACGGAACACAGCGATGTTTGCGCACTGCTGCTTGTCGGACCTAAAACCCCCAAGTATATATATATATATATATATATATGTATATGTCCTGTAGACCTTTATATTTATACAAGCTTTGGGAGAGTCTTATGTCTTGCAGGGGATATGCCTCGGGCTGAAGATCATATATATCATCATCATCAGGCGATAGACGTCCACTGGACTTAGGCCTCCGCCGAAGATCTCTACATCGATAGATCCTGCGCTGGTCGCATCTAGCTGCATATATTATATATAGTTGTCTAAGGCGGGTTAGATTACCGCCGTACTCACTCAGTCTTCTGAGAGATCTTCGCTTTGATCTGATATTTGCGTTTTATTTTATTCGTTGGTAGCATCAGAGTACTATAAAGATGCTGAATTTCGCAAAATAAGTACATTTTTTTATTAATATGGACACTCCACAAAGTATGACAACCCTGACAACTGTACGGAGAATTTCGAGGGACCTATGTCTAGCTGTGGAAGTCTTTTAGTTGATGATAATGATGATGATGAAACGATAAACTGTTATCTCGTTGACGACCATGAAATCTTCACCGAAAATCAATGTTATAGTATGTGTGCATGTGGGTGTGCGTGCGTGTGTGCGTGCGTGTATGCGTGTGTGTATGCGTGTGTGTGTGTGTGATTCACATCTGATGGTCGCAGAACATACGGAGTGATTTCCATATTTGTTGTTCAACGCGCTTGCCGTAGTTCGAAAACAATATAACTAAGCACAAAACTAGATTTACTTTTAATCCTGCAAACAGACCGGGAATTTACTCCAACGGTGGAGTTAGATAAAATCATTAGGATACGTCATGTCATCAGGATAACACATTTTATCATGTGTGGGAAATAAAAAATCGTTATAAATCGATAGTAGGGACTGTATCGATATAACGAAGGAGATTACTTTGGGATGATGGTTTTCATCATCAGTGTTAACAATCGTTACCCCAGTAATTTCACCAGCTACAACCACCTTCAACCATATTAACGTAACACATGTCAATTAAAAGGATGATAACGAATGATAAGCTATTGCTGCGTCAACACATATCCAAAGATGAAACATACCTTTGTATTTTATTTTCACTTTGATTTTTTTTATAATATTTTTTTAATCAATATCATCAAATTTTATCTGTTCTCCTCCCGCTTTACACACCCCTGCAACTCCCATTGGGGAAGGAGTTTTGCAAAATCCATTCTTAGCTGACACACTTCTAAATGGCAGGAGCTATATCTCTACCAAATTATGAGTGTCATGTCTAATAGTTTCGGAGATCTGCTGATGAGTATATTATATATATATATACATGCATATATACATATATATATATATATATGTATTATCTAATATCACAATGTTCTATAAACAATAAATTTTTCAATCGATAACGAACTTACACTTGACTACAAATTTGTGATAATATAAAGTGTTAAATGTTAAGAAATATAAAACGGTTTCATATTGAAAATAGAAGAAGAGGGCAGAAGGGGTGTAAGGGTTCCCGCACAACCCCAACCTCAATTGCTCGTGGTGCAACCTGCTAATCAAACTAGGCTCCGATTCCCACCAACCCGCAGCGTTGGCCGTTGGCCAGCGTGGTGAGAAATGGCTCAAATCCTCCATATGAACCTCTAAAAACTTGGCATCTTTGGGATAGGTGTATGTCCAGGAGTGGACGTCTATCTGCTGATGATGTTATTGAACATAAACAAATATTCAAACGGCTGTGGTGACGGTAATTGACCGTCGTCTGTGATCCATAACTGCAGGCTTTTAAGACAGAAGTGGGAGGATTATGGAAATCGGCTTTACTACTGATGGTGAGTCTCAGTAATGGTACCATCACAGCTTCTATTTTTACCGACAAACAGTAGTATACAAATATTGCTGAGATCCGGTTTAAAAGGCACTGAAACTGAAATTCCTGGGGTAAGGAAGATTAATACCTTATGTCTGAAGGCATTAAGTACAAAGTGGTGCTGGGTAAGCCATTCTAACCAGCACCACGTTGTTGTTCCTACAGCCAAGCGTATTTACCATCAGACAGCTGTCTCTGAGACAGCTGTTTCCACAAAACACTTGTGCTCCGTAATAAGTTTTTCATTTGAAGCCTACATAATATTTCATCATCATCGTCAGCCGATAGACGTCCACTGCTGGACATCAGCCTCCTCCACGTCGATACATATGTATATATATGTTTAGAAAGTTTCATAGCAAAATAATGCCCATTAAAATTATCAAGTATGGAGAATGATAAAAATATTTAGATAATGATACCAGTCGAAACGAAACGTGGTTATTAGGACGGTAGTGTTTTTTTTTTTTTTTCAATGAAATCACGAAACTAACGAGACCTTCACCTAATGCTAAGTAATATATATATGATGTTACATCCCGTTGCCATATAATCTTAGTAGGTTTACAGCACCCCTTAAACCGGATCACATAAATGTTTACATATTACTGTTTGTCGCGTGCAATAGATGTGGTGGTCCCCGGCAACATAGACCTACCATCAGTTAATTGGGTTTAACGTGGTACTTAATATTTTTTTTTTAGTATAGTACCACACGATTATGCTTTCCTATATTATTTCAATCATGAAAATCGTGATCAGCAGATAGACGTCGAATGCTAGAGGATGATAGATTTCCGTACTCTTCTATATCCGATCCTGATGCTTCCGAGAGAAAGTAACCAAATTCCGTCAGTAGTTAGAGTTGCACACTATTATTGGTCGGAACTGTATATTTAGATTTATTTATTTATCTACTATTGTTGAATATGGTAGAGGGCGGATTTAACCCTGGAAGACAGAAAAGAAATATCGGAGGAAGGTACGATAAAAACGAAACAGGTTTGATAATAGAATAAAGAGAATATGGATGAAAGAGAATTTAATTAATAGAAAGTGAGAAGTAATTTGGATGAATTGGTCGATGTGTTTATAGAAACAACGGATGCAGCTAATCGCTGGTGAACACTTTAATGGAAGGAGCAACCAGTAATTGCGCAGCGGCATGCCGGCGGCGTTGAATTATGCATGAGCAATCTGAGCAATCGCAAACTGCTGAACGAAACGGAAACAACTATAGCAATACGAAAAGATTAATTTAACACAATCACAATTTCATATGGTGTTTGTCAATGAGACTGTGGATGATGAAGTATTTCAACCCCTTACAAGATCATCATCAACTTGTAAACATACTGAACGTAGCGTCGGAAGATTTCCAACGCGATCGAACCGTGATTACTTAAAATTATTAAATTTGCTTGTTAACTTAAAGTAAGGTTCTCAAGTGGTGACCGAGTACCGGTAGACTTCCACAAGGTGGACCGCCGATCAGGTGAGAATCGTGGGACCTAACTGGATGCGAGCTACGGGAGTCTGATCCATGAGGAGATCTTTGGGAGAGGCCTTTGTCCAGCAGTGGGCTATCGGATGATGATATAAATAAAAAAAAGAAGAAAATAACTTTAAATTTATCGAACGAGTACTTAAGTTTATCAGCTGATAGACGTCCACTGCTGGACGTGGGCCTCCCCCAAAAATCTCCACTGAGTTCATTGACAATCGGGCCTTAATCCACCACACTGCTCCAGTGCGATTTGGTGGGTGGTAAGAGCCTCGTCTGTTATTCAGCAGGATGCACAGAGTGCAGGCGAGGTTGACTCGCGCTCCGTAAGATGTTGGACTGAACCCCTTACACCCCTTAAGTAGTTAAGTTATTTGAAGTTAATAAACTACAATCGTTCATTTATATTTTGCAGTTAAATTTCTCTGACGCCGAATTAATGTTCATAGATTGATTCGTCACAGCGATAATACCGCTGCGCAGTCAGAAAGTTATAATTCAGTAATATTCTTACTATACTTAATAATAAGAATATTAATAATAATTCTCTTAAACCGGAAGTACAAATAGAACATATCCAGCACACTTAATGTTCCCAGTTATGGGACTCGAAATACTTCTTTCAGAAGTAGAATATCAAGGCCGTTTATTCACCAGAAGTATCAGGTCCATATTCAGGCCTATATCCAAAGATGGATGTCTATCGGTCGATGATGGTAATGATAACAATGATGATGAATCTCGTAGAAACAAAAATGATTTAAAGAGGGATTTAAAGCTTTGTTAAAGAATGAATAACATCATGAAAGGGGATAAAAATTGTAACTGAAGATTGGATCTAGAGGAAGACCATAAACATCTGCATTTGCGAATTTGAAATGATGAAATTGAATGAATAATGGCGCTATTTAGAATGATATACACCACACCACATTGTTTTCACCGCCTTACGGCATACTGATAAGTGTTCAAATGTAGTCAACCTAATTATTTCACTAGCTACAACGCCCTTCAAAGCAAATGACAGTAATGTTTGCACACTAATGTTTATAAGCAATTGGAGTTCCGGTTGTAATAAGATGGTATCCAGCAACAGAGACCTACTTTATCAGCCTATTTACGCCCTCACTTCCGGGGCGCAGGCCTACCCTCAATATGAAGGCGCTGGGCCTGGTGACTTCACACACACCTTAGAATAAATGCTAATTCATGTGCAGATTTCCTCGCGATGTTTCCCTTCACCGTTTGTATTTCGCTGTTGTTGCTAAAGTTCACAACCGTACGTAACTTAAATATTAAAGTTATCGGTACATGCCCAGATTCGAACCCGCGACCTTCGGAATGAAGACCGCGCGCTCTAACCGTTAGACCAGCGAGCTACAACCAGCGTACAATAAGAAGACTGTTATACGCTGATGATTGTATTTATTGATTTACTACAGAAGATATATTTGGAAAACTGATAATGGTGCTTGTTTTGTTTATATGTGTACAGATTCTCTCTCTCTGTCTCTCTATCTCCTTCGTCTAGTTGTCTAGTATTCCATTCGACATTTCGTGTGGGCAAACGGTGTCATAGAATTTATATTACGCCGCTCTCCTTGAGCTGGGAGTCACTCGGAGGTAAGTGGAACACGCGTGATACGTCAAGGCTCCGACATTTTTTCTCTTCGAACACCACACCAATAATTAATTTTAAGTGACAGCCACTTTAAGTTATATTAACAAGTTTTATTGTATGTTATCATGGTGACCTTTGGGGTAGGCCTATATCCAGCGGTGGAGTTCTATCGGCTGATGATGGTGACTATAATATAACACTTCTCAATATTATCATCAGCCGATAGAACTCCACTGCTGAACATTGGCCTACCCCAAAGATTACCACACCATCAGGTAGGAATTTATATGTATTTGGGCCAATGCGGGTTGGTTGGAGCCAGAGCCTCGTCTGTTGATTAGCAGGGTGCACCACGAGCTGGTGAAGTTGGCTTAGGTCCCGTGAATTGTTGTGCGGGACTCCTAACACCTATTACTTTTACATGTTAGTGTAACTCGATGATTAACATAACATCGATTTGGATAAAAAAAAATAACCTCAAGTAATATAAAAAAAATCGAGATATCAACTTTAACGTCCAATCGTAACTTTGATAAGGAGAGTATTTTACAACGAACGATTTCATTGATCGTGTACTTATCTTAACTCGTACAATGTGAATAGCAGTTAAAAATGGCTGCACTGTTTTATCATTTAACCATACGCGAGGCCGCTGTATTTCATCATCAGCCGATAAACGTCCGCAGCTGGATATAGGCTTCCCCCAAAGATTACCACCTCGATCAAGTAGGGATTTAAATGAGGCGGTTTGGACCATTTCCCACCACGCTGAGCTAATGCGGGTTTGTGGGAGCCAGAGCCTCGTTTGGTGATTAGCAGGGTGCACCACGAACAGGTGATGTTGGCTTGGATCCCGTGAGTTGTGCACGAACCCACCATTACATTCCGTTATATTAATATCAAGATAAAAGCTTTTAAAGAGATTAGTTGGTGGTAGGTCTCTGTTGCAGACTGTCGCTAGGTACAACCACAGTTGCTATTTCTGGCACCAAGTTTGCAAGGATCACTGCGCTCCAATTTTGGAGGACGTTGACAATGTGGTGCTGTGTATATCACCCTACCGCTAGTTTTTCATGGACAGTATCACTCACTAAAAGGACGAATAAAAAAACTTTTTTCTGCTCTTCTTCCTCCTGCTCTTTTCCCAGCTATGTGAGGTCGGCACAGTATCTCACAGATCTATTCCATATCCCTTTAAGCCGTCATATCTGAGTTCACACTCTTACACATGTGACCTTTTATACAACCCATCCACACTTCGGTCTTCATCTACCCTTATAATCATCCACATTCACTCTCATTACTTTCTTTGTTATATGTCCTTCATCCCTCCGCACAACATGCCCGCACCGCGCTAACCTCTTGCTCCTCAATTTTTCTGTTACTGGACCAACTTTCAGACTTCTTGTGATATAAAAAAATATATATGTCCTTTAAATATATATACTTGTAAGAACAGACTAAGTTATATATAATATGACAAGTTGGTTTTAAGTATGCACGTGTTGCTATATACAGCAACCACAATGCGGTACCGACACAATTGTGTTGTTGCATTATTATGTTTAAACATAATCAGTTGCATAATTTTACTAAAGGCAATATTATTTGTTGCGGCCACATCGGGATCATCATCATTGATCAGCTTATAGACGTCCACTGTTGGACATGGCTCTCTCCCAGCGTCAATTTGACGCTAGTTAAGATGATATACACATCACAATGTCCCCGCCGCTATGTCGTCGAGATAGGTACCACCGCCTCGAGATGGAGCGCGTGGTTCTTCCGCCTATTACTAATAAACGGGGTGGAGAGTTCCAGTTCCACCCGGAGACACGGCCTCATCAAGGCCTCTAGCTGTCGGGATCACGGTTGTGTGCGAAAACCTTCCCGTGGTTTTGGCTAAAAGCGTTGAGACGTACACCGTGTAGTTTTAGCTGGTAAGAGTCCGGCATAACTCCTCTGTTGCCCTAACAGCAGAAAGGTATCCAAAGCAGGATTTCACTAAGAAAAAAAAAAAGAAATAAAAATGTAGGTACCACCGCAACACTTATTTCTACCGCCAAACAGTAGTGTACAAACATTACTGTGTTCCGGTTTGAAGGACGCTGTAGCTAGTGTGATTACTGCGGTAATGAGACTTAACATCTCATGTCTCAGGCAACGAGGCCAATGTGGCACAGTGTATTATACCATCTTAACTAGCGCCAGGTTGTTACGGGCGGGCGTATCGCTTACCATCAGGTGAACGTCCTACTTGTCTCGTCGCTTAATTACAATAAAAAAGCAGTAATTATAATGGGTACAGGGCCCTTCAATCCGGAACACGATAATGTTTGCAAACTGCTGTTTGTCGGGTGCAATAGGCGCTGCGGCAGTACCTTCCTAAACGGTCTTCATCAACAGCAAATTACCACCAATATTCAGAGCCACAAAGCATTGCTGTGTTCCGGCTATCAATATATATAGAGCTGGTAGTATTCTAGGTGTCCACGCTTCAGCGGCATGTCACTTAACACCATGTGAAATAGAGGTCAAGAATTAGCCCATTACAGATAAAAAACAATGTCAGATAAGCAGTAACTTTTAATTTCTTTAACATTATACCAACTAAACCGGATACATCCGGAATATCAATTACTTATTTTGCGCAATATAGTTAAATTTGTATATCTTTTATATATATAATGCAAATGTGTATCCTTGTTCGCCTAATCACTTGAAAACAAGTGAACGTATCGATACTGCAACACGAACACTCGCCGCGGAATGACTTGTATATGGTTACAGGCTATTTATTTTTTGAATTGCATAGATCCTTCGTCATTTCATTTCGAATTAACTTTTATAAACATTTCCATATGGTGTTATTTATGCGGTTGCTATAGTAACGGTTGCTATAGAAACCAATTTGCAGTTGCGGTTGCTCTCGAGGATTATCTCTTATTATGTATTACAGCCAGCAAAGCGGACGGGGAACAGCTATTATATATATATTGGGTGTAAGGGTTCCTGCACAACAACTCACGAAATCCAAGCCAACCTTACCAGCTCGTGCTGCACCCTGCTAATCAACAAGCGAGGCTCTGGCTCCCACTACCCCGCATTGGACCAGCGTGGTCGGAATTGGCCCAAATCTCTCCATGAATCCCTACCCGATCGATGTAGGAATCTTTGGAGGAGGCCTATGTCCAGTAGCAGGCGTCTATCGGCTGATGATGATCATGATGATATATGTATATATATACTTATATATAATGGAACATGTAATATTTGGGAAAAGTTTAGGTAATACTCTTATTGTTGTCTCGTTACCCCAGTAATTTCATCAAGTATATCTTAAGGCGAAGAGCTCATTGTGGTGCTGTGCATACAATCTTAACTGACATCATATTACGCAGGCCTAACCTTGCCATCAGAAGAATATCTCGCTGGTTTCTTCGCTTGGTAGAATAAAAAATGTGGCTGCGGAATCTAATCATAGACCTCCGTTACACAATGCAGACACTTAACAACTGCACCGTAATAGCAGTAATACTTTTATTCGTTAAAGCACTAACTATGCACTACTTCTGTCTTCAAATTAAGGCAGTGAGGAGATTTAATCTTACGTGTCACGATGACAAGTATAATATGATGTTGTATATATCATCCTAACAAGCGCTACATTATTATTAGCGTGCGTATGACTTACCATTAGGTGAACGTCCTGGTCCACGTCACTTTATAGATTATTTTTTTTTTATCAATTAAGCAACGAAAACTTACGGGACGTCCACCTGGTGGCAAGTGATACGTCCATAACAACGTGGCGCTAGTAAGGATGGTACACACATCACTACATTGCGCTCGTCGCCTAAGGCAAGATTTTGAGTATCGTTATCTCAGTAATTACACTAGCTACAACGCCTTTCAAACCGGAACACAGTAAAGTTTGCACACTACTCTTCGCCGGGTGCAAAAGACGTAGCGGTGATACCTACCTAGACGGTCTCCGGGAACAGAGGCCTACCACCAGTAAAATGATACTAATACCTATCGATCGTGTACTCAGATACTACCATTGTAAAATGTTCAATAACCCAAATCGGTTTTCATCAAATTGTAATGGGTTGCGACATATTTTTTTTTTTTTGTTTCAAAGACAATGAGGAAAATTACGCTACTAGACTGTTTTTATGTAGTCTTTAACCTAGGTTAGGCATATTCATTGCTGATTAAGATAACGTAACGTCTATTATCTTAAATGAAAAGAATGTTTTGCTATTTCGAAACCTGGTATGATGATTAATAAAAAAATAACAATTACAAATTATTTATGTCTAATGCAGAATATGGCGGTACAGAAACATATGTTGTGGACGCATATATCGATTGGTAATAATGTATTTTATATATTCAAATGAATACTTGACAGACTTTATATCTAAATAAATACTAACATACATTACCATAAAGTGTCACTAATATAAACATGGTAAATAGAAATAATAATATTCAGTAATACTCCATCGTAAATACTAGTAATAATAACAGTTAAAAATTAAGAACTGCTGTTTTCTTTTAAATAGTCTGAAATTAAATATTAGTAAAATAGTCTTATGATTATTATAAATTATTTCAAATGTCTAATTAATTTAAAATAATAATAATAATAATTCTTTTTAAAAACAATGCAAATTTAATTCAATAAAGCACAAATATATATACTATGTAGTATAAATAAACAGAATTTATTTAGACGTTACTATAACAATTAACCAGTATTCATATTTGTGTTTTATTTAAATAAAATATCTAATATATGTTAAAAAAAAATGTTTATGTAAAAAAATATGATAGATATTGTTTATTTGTTGGTTTACATAGTTTAATACAGAACGAATGAGACATTTTTATGCTCGGTTTTAAAATGTATGTTACGAAACGTTGTAGACACTGCCGGCCGGATCCGAAGACAAGTATAATGAGAGGAAGCGCGATTGTTAAGCAAACATAAAACATTGTAACAATACGGTTACGGTTAACTTTAACAGCTTTAACGAGTAGTTATCGATCCCGTTGAAGAAACACCCCAACAAAGTGCCCCCAAGGCGCGACCTAATAAAGAACCGAGTCGGCGTCCATGCAATTCAATTAACACTCAACAGAGCGCGTATACATCGGAAAACAACATATCAACAATACAAGTAACACAACTACAGCTGATTATAATTAATGATAAATATTTATAGAAAAACATACTTACAGCGATGTAGCAACGATTTATGCATGCCCTATTTCACAACACCATCACTGAACAGCAATGTTAGATTTATAACCTCAAAACAAACAGTACGAACAGTTCACACTGAAAAGGTAATTAATGACTTAATGGGTATAATGACGGTGATAATATATAGTTATAACTATTTAATGTATATAATAATTTTGATGAGGCAAGCGACCGGCATGCGAACGTGTGGCCCCGTGCCGAGCTCGTACGAGTCTAGCTCCGCCGGCGTCGGCAGCCGGCTGCACACTACTGCGGCCCGCCACATTAAATGCGCTAACGCCGATTTCGCATCCACGTCGTCGTTACGAACACTTTCGCATACATCGCCGCTACTGACAGTTACAATCAACGGTACAACAAATAATAAGCAGCAATGTATCGGCAAATTTAATTACAATCATATCGTAATTATGAAGTACGTTGTCTAGTAGCTTTAGAATTTACAGATGTTTCTTTTGAAAGTGATAATAATACTACCGCACCCTGGTGCCGTAGACCGTCTAGGTAGGTACCACTGCTGCGCCTATTGCAGCCGACACACGGTACTGTGCGAACATTACCGTGTTCCGGTTTGAAGGGCGGTGTAACTAGTGCAATTATTGGGGTAACGAGATTCAACATCTTATGTCTCAGGCGATGAGTGCAATGTGGTAGAATATACATCATCCTCACTAGCGCTGAGTTATGGGCGGGTTGTATCACTTAACATCAGGTAAACGCCCTGCTGGTCTCGTCGCTTTATTTAACAAAAAAATGTTACTACAAAAATCCTACTATTAATTTTGATATGTAACAGAATATGCGAAAATTTAAAAAAAAACTAAAAAAATATTTTTAAAATATTGCTTACAATAATCTGCCTTTATTTAAAAAAAAGCAATTAACTAGCTTTAAGTAAGCAATGTATTATTAAATATAATAAGTAACAGTTATATCATTAAATGACTCAACAAAATTGTAGTATAGTGGTGGTGTGGTTCTCCATTGCCGGGGACCGTCTAGGTACCACCGCACCACCTATTCTCGCCGCCAAACAGTAATGTACAAACATTACTGTGTTCCGGTTTGAAAGATGCTGTAGCTAGTGAAATTACTAGGGTAACGAGACTCAACGTCTCATGCCTCAGGCGACGAGTGCAATGTATTGTACACAGCACAGATGTATCATCATAACTAGCACCACGTTGTTATGGGCTGACGTATCACTTACCATCAAGTGAACGCCCCGTTCGTTTCACAACTTCGTAGAATAAATTAAAAAAGTTATAGTGATTTGAAGACCTTTAAACCTGATAAAATAGATAGATTAATGAAATAATTCTAAGGATTTTATCGCATTTATTTGACTACTACCCGACATTTCATGTTAGCAGCAGCGATGGTCACCGGGCTGACGCATGTCCTGACCTCAGACTCGTCACGGAGTAACAGCTTTTTTAGTTATTGTCTACAATACGATCTAGGCAGAACGAGTTCACTGTGTCTTGAGGTCTTTTAGTGGTATGCTTAGTGTTTAAATCAATTATGATAGGAATTAGGTTCCGAGCAGGTGGTACTATCCAAATATCTTCACCCTTGAAAAAGAGACCTTCGATCTTTTTTGGCAAGGATTGTTGGACTAACAAATGTGAAAACTAAAAGGATAATACGTCCTAATACATTTGTCAATACGTTGGATCTTTACCTGTTCGGAGATCAGGTAGAAAGTGATTGTTAAACAAAAAAAATACAACCGATTCAAAACAGAACCATGTAGCAGTAGTAATGTTTGAACACATTTTAGATGTAACTGTGTTTTCCATGATCACCGCTTTTTTTTACTTAACGAAGCGACGAGACGAGCGAAATATTCACCTGATGGTAAGTGATACGCCCGCCTATAATAACGTGGCGCTAGTTAAGAGACTATACATAGTACCGCGTTGTTATCGTCGTCTTGAGACACGTGATGTAAGTCTCTTAATTCTAATAATTTCACTAGCTACAGCGCCCTTCATACCGGAATATAGAATCGTTTTCACACTACTGTTTGGCTACTTATACTGTCTCCAGTAATTTTTGTTTAGTTGTATAAAATGAGTTTTTGCTAATGAAATATTATGACCGATGTTTAAACTAGATAAAGAGGATACGTTAAGTTCTCTATAGTTTAAGGTTAATTATTAATAAACTGTAGTTAATTTTTTTCTCAAATGACAGACATCAAAGTCATCCTATCTACTGTATTTATGCCTATTCAAAAATTTATCTAAAACTAGAAACAGATAATTTATAATTGACTATCGAAGAGTTAGGGTTCCTGTAAAACAACTCATGGGAGCTAAGCGAACCTCATCTGCTCGTGGTGCACCCTGCTAAACAACAAACGAGGCTCTGGCTCCCACCAACCCCCATTGAACAGGTGGAAAATAGGCCTAAGTCCCTTCTCTGTGAACCCCTACAAACGACGGCACTTAGTGCCCGACGGCAACGGAGGCCATGCAGATTGTAAGGTCGAGAGAAACCGCTGGATAGTGCGGGCAATGTAGGACCAATCGATGTGGAGATCTTAGGGGGAGGCAGTAGGCCCAGCAGTAGACGTCTATCGGCTGATGATGATATTATTGACGCATGCCATTAAAACATGCTAAAGAGATTGTTTATAGAAAATTGGGAGATTGGGTCAACTACTAAATTTTGCATGAAACCATTACTCAGTTTAAGGGGATATGTCAGCCCCATTGACTTAAAACAAAAACAACACAAGAACTTAAGGTGGTGATACTGTAGTTACAACATACAAATATATCTTGTGCTGCCCTAGACTCAGGTTCACACAACACCATGTGTAAAGCGCCCTAGTTCAGAGTAATGATTGTTTGCGCTTTTGCTCCGATAATTTAAACACTCCATCAGCAAATACAAAGATTATAAGTGGTAAAAAAAGGACTTTTAACATCTGTTTTATATAAACTTATTTTCTGTCATATGTTCATTAGACAGTATTCTAAGCGAAGCTGTTCGTATGGTTTTATATCACAACATAACTTTCTATTAAATGGTATGTAGAATCACATGGTATAATGTTTCATTGCAATAAGTAGAAGCAAGTGTAGCAAGAGTGTTAAAATATCTTCCACTCAATTGATTCATTCGTCTAAATTGGCGTCTTAAATAAAAATTTAATAAACAACCCTTGAGAATATCATTTATTTTAATAAGAAGGGTGAAAAAAGCAAGATATTCATTCTGCGGCCAAACAGTAAATTCCGTTGTAAATGGCGATGTCACCAGTGGTAGTACTAAGCGCGATAGGAAATAATGCAGTGTATATAATCCTAATCACCGGTCTTAATCGCTCATCTCCTCTCTTCGACGAATAAACAAAATATTCCGTTTTGTATTTATTTATAATATATATAAATATTAACAGAAATAAACTACGCTTCTGTGAGTTATGATTAATGGAATCAAAATCATTTATTACGAGTTCGTTTACTATGGACCGTTGTGTAATGGAGATGACGTCGACAGTGTAAGTGCGAGTGAGAGGTAAGAAGAAATTCGATCAGCCATGATAGGCATGGCAAGGTGTGAAGTGAGGCGATCAGGTGATAACTGGAGGTAGGTAATAATTTTTGTGGTGTTAGGATAAAAACAATGGATAACTTATGATGTTCAGTGTAACAATAGTTTTACTTTCGTGGTTTTTATAAGCACCGCGAAGGTAATGTAACGGTACAAACACCGATGGCGACCGCCAAAAAGGTTTTAATAGGTTTAGAACGAACATATTTATAATAGAATATTCTTATTTAAGAATAAGTGGTACTAGATATATCATCATTACTAACGCTACTTTATTATTGGCAGATCTGTTACATACCATGGAGCGAAACACCTGCTCGTCTCGTCCCATTGTTGAATAGAAAACTCTTACGTCAAAGTACATACATTCAATATACTCGACTAATATAGAACAAAACTTCTGGATAAAATTTTGTAGAAACAAACACAAACAGACTGGGGTAATGAGACTCGACATCTTATATTTCAGGCGAGCACAACGTGGTGTAGTATATACCAACTAACTGGCGCCACGTTGGCGCCACAGCCTCCTGCTCGTCTTGTCTTGTCGCTTAATTGTGTAAAAAAAACACTATTTGCTCTTAATTCTTCCCGTGAAAATTATAACGCGGTATACGATATTACGTCATTCTCCTTTACGTTCAGATCCAGACATTGCTTTAGATTTATGAATGATATCGTATCGATGTTTATTGCTGATCGTTTGGCAATACACAGAGCCCGTGCTTTCTGTGTAACGCAAAGTTAAATCTTCCTGGCACAGCGGTTCGATGTTTTATATGTAACCGGAACTACCTGATTCGATGCTCGCAGCACATTGCGGAATTTATACGGGAGTGTTTTTTTTAAAGGCTTTGCTACCGTCATAATGTAAATGATGCCACAAATTTATTCCGACTGTCAATCTGTAAGAGACAGAGTTGTATTTTGAGAGAACACAGTACCATTATAGATGAAATTTGGTCTGAAATTAGAGAAAATAAGTTGAATTTTACTGCTGGTAGGTTTCTATTGCCGGAGATCGTCTGGGTAGATACCACCGCAGCTCCCATTGCAGCCGGTAAATGGTACTGTGCAAACATTACTGTTTTCCGGTGTGAAGGGTGCTTTAGCTAGCGTAATTACTGGGGCATGGAGATTTAACTGTCAGGCGACGAGTGCAGTGTATATCGTCCTAACTGGCGCCATGTCTTTTTCGCTTAATTGAATGAAAAAAAGAAAAAATAATCAGCTCCTTAATGCATATTATTCGTCTCAGTAGTACTACAGCGGAGTAGTTTATTACAAATTACACTACTTTGTAGCCCCACACTTTGTTCTGAAGTTGTAGCTATTGAAACAAAGTAGACTTCATGAGTTATGACTGATCAAATGTTTTTAGATGTTAAGCAAAATACTCTACTTTGTCAACGGTTACCGCTAAGATAAGTTATCATTTAGAACATCATACTAATCTTGTCGCTTTCTTAGCTTAAATATTTAATAGTCTCTTCTTCTTATGGTGCCTCTCCAACTAGTGAAAGTTGGCGATTAGGGTGATACAGTCCTTTTTGTCTCTGGTTCGGCAGAACAATTCGGACGCCCCAGATATGACAGTCCATTCCCTGAGATTCTTCAACCATGACTTTTTACTTTATTTTATTACTATCAGTTTTACCTCCATTGCCTGAGTATTTACTTTACTTCATATGAGAATCTAGTTCTGTGTTATAAGACTCTTGTCAACGCTTTAAACATGTCAAATTATGTGACGCCAAACGCCTAGACTGCCTCCTCCATCCAGTCTTGTTAAATAATAGTCTCTTTCATTTGTTTTCTGTAGATAGAAAAGCAGAAATGAAAAACGACAAAACGAAGAAAAATGAAACAGAGCTTTCAGAGATGTTTAAAAAAAAGAGTAACATCAATATCCGGCCACAATAACGATACGCATTCGCAATGCCGTAAAGCTCTTTATTGATATTGCATGGATATTAAAAGGAGGAAGAGGCGCGCTGGTTTACGGAAAGCAATGCTGGGCACAGGAGAGTTAATTACAATAGTATCCCCAGTATTCCCCTGCTCACTGTTAATTAAAGCAGATTTCTTTTGACTGGTTGCATTGTCTCGTTGAAAAATGGAAATGAATTTGATGGTACGAGGAGATTGGCTTTTGTTGCGATCCATTTGTTGTTGGATGATAGAGAAGTGATAGTTTTATTGGCACGGTAAAACAGAGCTTCCGGATACTTCATTGAAATCATAATATATTGACTTTGAAGTATTGCAATTCAACTTATTTGCAATGGTTTTGTAATAAACTGTAATTGAGACAATTTATAAATCTAGGACAACAGACAAACAGAAGCTGAACTAGCTGCTTCCTGTATAAAGACGGACTATGGATATGGGATTTAATAGAATTATAATGACGGCTAGTAACTCTTAGGTTAACAATACATTATAATTTAAAGTTAACAACTTCTAAATAAAGTTGTAAACATAAAGTTTAGAGACAAAGGTGAACGCAGTAAATCAAAATTCAATAAGTTTTACAGGCATCGATCAATTTAACCAGGTTTATGAACACTTTTCTAGTTATCTAACATAATTCTAATGTTGATGACTATATTAAGTTGTATATTTAGATTGGTGTTTCGTTAGTTTATAGACAGAATGTATCATAGGTTTAAATGCCATGTCAAGATTTGGGTTGTACGAACTATGAATTCCTGCAACCGGTTGAAATAACGGTTTAAGAATTATTTATTACATCTTGGAGCATTGTTTCATTGCCTTATAAAACGGAACTTCCTGGTTTGATTTCGGAGCTACTGTGGTTGAGTTTGTACAATGGTTATCAATCACCTAACAACAGATCTCTATAAATCTGCCGCCATTACCTCACAATGGGACCTTTTACACACACTGTTTAATTGTGGTTAAATATGTTTTGGCTATTTGTTACTAAAATAAAAACCTAGTTAGTACTAAGGAAAAACATGATTTTTGAATATGCAGTAAAACGTTTATTATAAAATTGATAAACAGACATTTCACTATTGAAATAGCTAACGTAATCTTTATCTTTGAGATGATGGATGATGGATTACATTGAGTTAAACAAAATATAACATAGCAAAGCCGCCAAGTATATAATTCTAGTCATTTTATTATTGGAACGACCTGGATCGAAGGCTAAATTCAATCTAGAAAACCGGCGACATGCCGTCGCAATGTCGGGATTTTCGCCTTATATTCTCGTGAATTTCCAATCGCATCTTGCGACTACGTAATACTTATCGAAGTTTGCTCCTTCTTGAATAAAATTAGAAAAAAGCTACCAATTGCCAAGCTAGTACTTACCTGAATAGTTTGATTAAGAGGAATTTCGATTGAGCTATCGGGACACTATAATGTTTGTACACTACTGGTTGAAGACAGAAATAGGCACTGCGGAGATACATATCTTTTTGTTTTACTTCATGGCAGAAAGGATGACTTTTATAAGATATCATCCATCTGGAAGGCAACTCAAGTTTGAGTGGGGCAAGTAACTTTCAGCATCTGTTTTCCACGAGTTCGTTTAATGAACAATGATAATCACCAAATAACTCCAAATCGACTGCTTCCTAAGACAGGTAGAAGTTAGCTCAGCGCAATATATATATATATATATATTTGGGATCGTTTCCGGTTAGGATAGGGTTTCTCATCGTCTTTCAAACTACCCTGAGTCTCCGGCTATTGAATTCTCGCAAGGGTGATAGAGACAGCATAAAACAAATCACGGGGCGGGCTATCCCGGTATAAAGCTAGAGACTGCCGCGATAATGTTCCGAATGGAGATCTGTCTCTCTCTCTCTCTCTCTCTCGAACGCTTGACGATGACAACCAAGGGGGGTTTTAGTGGGTAAAAGTCTCCACATAACTGACTTCCTCCCAAAAGACAAAGTATCTTTTCGGAGTTTGCCCCCTTTAAAAACAAAAAAAAGAACTGCATATATATAGTAACAGAGAAAACAATGTACTTGTAGATTAATACTATCCTATATATTAAGTATAAATGCGACATCTTTAATAATGCAACGTTGTGATATATTAGAAGGATCTACACAGAAATTGTTTTAATATTTTTTTATTAATTAGTAAAGAAATAATTAAAATAATAAGCCATCTTTATGTCTTAGTGATAAATCTATCCAGCAACGCACAAGGGGATGTTTTACAGAGGCAGTTTTAAAAACTTTTCTAAAGTTCTCGAAAACCTCCACATACTTTAAAACAAGTCTCTGCTTTAAGCTCTCGATAAAACTAACTTATCATGGTACCACATACACTTAAAATACTTAAAACTAAGAGGGATCTTCGGAAATAAAAGCCGGTAAAACGGTTGCAGTGGTTTCCGGAAGTAAAGGGTATTCCCTCGTTGCGATCTTCTCGAAAACTGTTATTGCTATTCGATTCTTCCTTGAATGAATTTTTAGCGGAAGTTTTACTATTGATCTTCTCTATTGAAATTATTTCACATTAAAATCTTGAAGATCAATAAACTTTCAATGGTTTTACTAGAAAGAAAGTCTAGATTTTATTATTTATGCAACGAAACGACGAGCTGGTGATTGCACTTGATGGTTACTGACAGCTACACCAACGTGGGCAATAATAACTAGTTAGGACTCATTTAGATATTATACAAAACGTTAGGTCTCGATATATCACTAATTTCACTAGCTAGTCTCTAGGGTCGTTCCCTCATGTCTGGGGATCGTCGTCAGTGCTAGGTTTTCTGTCTGGAGCGGACGATCTGTTTCCACCGATTCCTGTCCATCGCATCTTTTACGACTGTGTAAAATTTATAGGACGAGGAGTCTTGAACCTGATCAGTCCATCACTAGCTACAACATTCTTCAACCCGGAACACGTTATGTAGATACTGTTACAGTTCGGCAGCAAAATGAGGAACTGAGGTGGTAAAAGGTCTCCGGGAACAGAAAGGTGCGACCTGTTATTTAGTATTATACATGACATTATTGCACAGAGAGTGGATCAGCTAGCCACAGGGGAACAAAGAGTGCAAATCATGCATGACGAGGTCAAAAGAAAGATTTTTCTGCGATTACTGTCTGGAAGTGGCCAGGACAGCGGCCAAAGCGAATGGCTCAATTGTTAAGTAGCGTCGTAAAAGGAGAAAAAAATACTTGACCCATTGAAAGATGTGAATCTGTAATAGTCAGTCACCAAGGTTGCTGCTAAACAAATCCGAGCAGCATCCATAGAACCAACTAAGAGTAAAAAAAACATTATCATCATCAACCGATAGACGTCCACTGCTGAGTATGGACACACACACATCTCCACATCAATCGGTCATGCTCTGCCTGCAACATGCGGCTTGTCGCGACCTTTGTTTGAAGAAGTTCATATGGTGGATTAGGGCCATTACCCACCACGCTGGCCTAATGCGGGTTGGCGAAAAGCCAGAGCCTCCTTTGTTGATTAGCACGTTGCACCACGAGCAGGTGAGGTTGGCTTGGATCCCGTGAGTTGTTGTGGAACCCTTACACCTTTTTTTTTGTTTCCGAGGGGGAAATCTTCGGAAAATACCCTGGTTCTGGGGGGAAGTCACAGCACGCAGGGGGAACAATTACCCTTACACCTAACAAACAAAAAAGCATATAAATACACAGAGGTAGCGAGAAAGCAGTTACATTCCACAATATATATGGAATATTCGTGTTTTAGTCCGTTTATAAAATCGTGCCTTTTACGTACTAACGTTTGTGGTAAAATTTTTTGCTCTGTTTTATTTTGGGTGAAACGCTGGAATTCTAGCACGGCAAACCGACGTCCGACAGTTCTGCCAGATATTACAATTTTACGTTATATTTTATGCAGTCGTTCGCAAATCTTTTCCCCCTCAAACCTGGCGCGTTTGCAGACTGTAATATTTTGGAGTGTGAATGAGACTTCTCCTCGCAGCGTCTAAAGTTCCTCGTTAAGAGTAACCCCTGCCGTCCATATAAAAAAAGCATAAACGTTTTTAACGTAACATTTTCTTCATTTTTTTAAGAGATTTAATTATAGAATAAGTTTTTATTCATATTTCGTTTATTTACCACACGCCAACTTGGCGGACAGAAAGGTTTAGCTTCTCGTTCTTCATCAGAACGGGAAAAGAGTGGAACAGCTTGCCGGCGCCGGTGTTCCCGTCTTAGTATGACGCGGGTATCTTGAAGACAAAAGTGAATAGGCTGTTACTAGGTTAGTGCACTCTACCACCACAGATCACATCGACATTTAATATCAGGTGGAATCGTGATCAAGCGCTAACCTTATTGATTTAAAAAAAAAGTGTAAGTCGCCGTTTCGCTTCCAAATTTGTAATACTTTGTTCTGTTTTCGTCAGTGATAATAATTGTAATAAACATATTCCGTCGACAACCCTAGCTTTGCTATGTCAGTAATTTCCATAGCTGCTACACCTTTTAAACCGGAACATAGTAATATTTGCATATTAGTGTTTGGCGGCAGAACTAGGATCTGCGCCGGTAACTAAACGGTTTTCGGTGACAGATGCTTTGTTTTTTGTTTTCGGCGAGGAAATCTTCTAATAAAGATACCTTGCTCCTGGGGGGAAGACAAGGTTATGTGGGATTTTTACCCACTGAAAGCCCCTCGGTAATCATCTTCAGTGTGTTACGGGAGGCCCCGAGATCTACGGAATGCAGCTGTGCCTCCCATTACTCCTCGACTTCTTCGCTTAGTGGTGCGATCACTTAATGAACAATGGGGGTCCCCACCTTCAAAGACCACGAACCCGAAAACTCTTTTAGTCGCCTTCTACGACAGGCAGAGCTTACCTTAGTCCTATCCATAGAAGCTCGAGACTACCGGGCAAAGGCAACAGAGACCTATCACCATTAGAATGCCTGTAATGACGTTAATCTATTGTTATATCTTGAGGTGAAATTATAGTAAATATATATTTTTGGTTAAAATTACTCTGTGGTGATGAAAGTAAAACAATCATGTGTGGTGCAGCGTAGTGACTTGACGCGGGGTAAGGCGAGCATCAAGATAGGCAAGCGAGCCGCGGCTCCGAGGCGCCGCTGCCTTTGTCCCCGACAGCACTCGGGTCGCGGCGGGCCCGAAATATTGCACTTCCCTAAATCGTCGCCCAGTGCTGTGCCTGTAATATCGATAACATATATTTCAAATATATCATAAAGTAGTATATTATAAAGCGGTGTAAGAGGACCCGCATAACAACTCGCAGGATCTAAGCCAACCTCACCTTCTCGTGGTGCATCCTGCTATTCAACAAACAAAGCTCTCGTTCCTAGCACAACCCGATTTGAGCTAGCGTGGTAGGAAATGGCCCAAAACCCTCAACATGTACCCATACAAGCCATGGTTGGATGCGGGCAGCGTAAGAACGATCGATGTGAGGATCTTTTAGGTATATTTACTTCACCATCAGCCAATAGATGTCCACGGCTGGAAATAGGCCTCCACCAAAGATTCCCACACGATTGGATACGGATTCGGAGGAATGGGCCGTTTCCCACCACGCTGGCCCCATGTGAGTTGGTGGAAGCCAGAGCCTCATTTGTTGATAAACAGAGAGCAGGAAAAAGTAATAGTTTGGGAATATCAAGGAATGGACTGGCATATCTGGTGCGTCCGAATTGTTCCGCCGAACCAGAAACAGAAAGAACTATACCACGCCTTCATTAGTAGGAGAGATACCTTAAAAAGAAATACTAGAGGGTGCACCACGACCAGGTCAGGTTGGCTTGGGTCCTGTAAGTAGATCTCCACCGGGGGCTGCCACTTTGTCGCGGTAGGGAGGTTTGCTTCCCCAGTGATCCTCGAGGCTATAGCAGTAGAGTCTCTCACACCGGAAGACTCGAGGGGAAGGGCAGACTAAAAGCAGCCAACAGGGGAGCTCACCCCTGAAAAAAAAGAGACGACGGTGTGGAGCATGGACGAGGAACATGTAAAGGCCAGATGTATAAGTGTTTTGCAGGCGGGTACCCGAAAGGGAGAATCCTGCCCTTCTGCTGCACCAGCGTCTGCGGATGCTGCTGCAGCAGGAGGCCGTCCTCCGTATTCTGCAGTGGGCGACAACTGCCTCTTAGGTCGGCCTCGCGCCAGCCTTCGTAAACACGACCCAAGCATACCCATACCGAACGATGCTGGTGCGTTCTTTTAGAGAACCCGGAGTCCTTCACAAGCGCTGAGGACGAGGTCGATGTGGTTTTAGTGGGTATTCCGGCAGTGCGCCGGCGAGTCCCACATACCCGCCTGTTACGCGGCGGGATGCCTAAATGCATTTCCCATCGGTTAAAAAACAAAGGGATCCTGTGAGTAGATATGCGGAACCCCTTACACCCGTATCTATTACACAATAGTATAACAACTAAGAGTAGTGTTGTTAAGCAGACTCCGACTGTTCGTGAGAATTATATTTTTAGTCAGTTGGTTCAGTCTGATGATGATAAATGAGATAAATAATCGATATCGACAATTCGGCGGCGCACACTATAACCCGACAAGCATGCGGAGAGCATAAAAAGCTCTTTGTGTGATTGAAACGCAGTCGTTCCGGGGATATTATACCAGCGCTGTGTTTGTTTTTGTCTGAGACTGATGAGACCTAGACATTTGCCACATACACCTCAAGTACGCAACAATGGCGGCTGTGTTGCAATTTTTGGGGAAGATGTTTGTTAATCGTTGCTTTTTTGCCTTCCATTTAGAGAGAAATGTAACAATGAGGGCATAACGTATGCCGCTAAGTGCTTCCGGAGATATTTCTACATATGCTTTTCTTTTACTGTAGCATAGTAATATTTATCACACCTCTATTCCCCCGCCAAACAGTAGTATGCAAACATTATTGTGTTCATGTTAGGTTAAATTTGGTCTGAAATTAAAGAAAGTAAGTAGAAGTTTACTGGTGGTATTACTGGTGGTAGGTCCATGTTGCCGGAGACCGTCAAGATGGGGACTATTAATTATATATTAGTAATAATTTAAAATAATAATGATAATAACCGAATCTATCTAAAGTACCCACGACTGGGTCGCGGAGTCCTATTTTTAAATTAATAGTCTTCTCTGAGAGAATTTCATCATCATCATCATCATAAGCCGATAGACGTCTACTGCTGGATATGGCTCTCTGTGCGACTTGAAGCTTCTTCAGAAGGTCCACTGTAAGGGACCAATTCGTTACGATGTCTCGTGGAATATATTATACGAGACCTATGTCTAGCAGTGAAGTTCATAATATAATTTACGTCATCATCACCAGACGTCCACTGCTGGACATAAGCCTTCCTCAAAGATCCCAACATCGATCGGTCCTGCGCTGGCCGCATCGGGCACCAGGGATCGTCGTTTCTAGGGGTTCATATGGGGGGACTGAGGCTATATCCTACCACGCTGGCCCAATGCTTGTTGTTGAGAGGAATCGGAGGTGGAGAGAATATAAACTGTGGTTGTTACGAAATTGTCATTACCTTGAGATACAATTTGTAAAACGTATACATTTAACCCAAAAATTTAAGAGTCATGTCTAATTAAAAATTTTTCTCAACAAATTTCCTACTCACAGCAAAAGGTCTGTGTGAAGAAGTTCTCAACTACTTCTAAGCGGCTTTACGCTGCGAGGCAATCTTCTTAAACACAGTAATAACTGTTTTCGTGTTATTTTTTTATTAAACAAGATATTATACATCTTATAATTTAGAATAAAAAAGATGGTGTTAGGATTTTGATTAAACTATAAGAATAGGAGATAACTACAGTTCACAAAAACCCCTGATGTCTAAAAAGACAGCCTCTCTTTCGCTTCAATTTAACAATCGTTTCATTTAAAAGATCATATCAATGTCATATGACCTCACATCATACAACTTACCATACTTGGTGATAAATTACATAAGTAACTTAATCTGGATAAGTACACTCAAACTAAATTACAATGTAAAGAGATATACGTTGGGAGTCTTTTTCATTCATTTCATCGTCAGCTGATAGACGTCCACTATTGGATACAAGCCTTTCCCAAAATTTCCTACAACGGGTGAGGGATTCATATGGAGGGGTTTGATCCGTGTCCCACCACGCTGGCCCAATTCGGGCTGGCGGGAGCCAAAGTCTCGTTTGTTGATTAGCAGGGTGCCCCACGAGCAGGTGAGGTTGGCTTGTATCCCGTGAGTTGTGCGGGAACCCTTACACCCCGGAAATCTTTTTAATGTATTAATTTTTTTTTAATTTCTCCTCATTTCACAACTGTAAAGAGAAAGAGTCTAATATAATTAGAAATACAAATTTATCCACAATGGTGGACATTAATGGAATCATACAAATGCATTCACCACGGCTGAATATTTAGGTTGAATGCAACATCTGACGTTCTCCAAATAACTAAGTGTCATGCCTTGAATATTATAAGCAATTTGTACTCAAAATATCTGGAACAGCCTGGAATCTGGGACATCTTAAATATTATTTAATAATTATTTTAAAAAAGAAATAAATTGGAACTATTAGACAACTCTTACTAAAAGTTATATCGAAACATTGTCTTTGATCTTTATTGTTAGAGATCATCTTAGTTGGCCACTTAAATAAAAATATACTGTGTTCCGGTTTGAAAGGTGTTATAGGTAGTGAAATTATTGAGATAACGAGAGCTAACATTTTATATCTTAAAGCGATCAAAATTTTTATGCTGTGTATCATCTCAAGTATTATTATGGGCACTTACCATTAGATAAACGTCTCGCTCCTCTTGTCGCTTCGTGGAATAAAAAAAAGGTAATATTAGTAAAGTAACGAAACTACTACATCAGCTGATAAACGTCCACTGCTGGACATAGACTTCCCCAAATGTCTCCACGTTTGTAGAGGTTTATATCGGGGGATTTGGAGCATTTCTCTTCACGCTGGCCTAATGGGTGTTGGTGGGAGCCAGTGCCACGTTTGTTGATAAGCGGGGTGCACCACGAGCAGGTGAGGTTGATTTGGGTTCCGTGAGTTGTTGTGCGGGAGCCCTTATATCCAGAAAACAAACCAACGAAACTAATCACGTTATATCCCGACGATGTGGTATTTGTAAACACCCTTACTAACTCCATATCGCTGAGGATAGGAGTATTACTATCATCAGAGAGTCAGTTATATGGGGATATAAAGCTCAATTTAAATTTCACATAGTTTTAAGTGACAATGAAGAAGTGGATGGTGGTGCAAGCTTATAATACACAATACCTATTATAGGTAATACCTGTTATCGTAAATAATATCTTGAGTATTGTACTCGAGATGTTATTGGTTGGCAGACGGTACGCAGTAGTGCTGTTACAGCGACGGAAACCATAACTTTCAAATAATTAAGTTATTATACGGACAGAGATATATAATTTGTCGCAGTTAATACAAAAATTCATATATATATATGATTTCTCTTATTAATTCAGAAAGTTAATTTACATTCAAATTATGTTGTATACTCGTAATGGCGGCGGTCTCGCGGGATGAATTTCTTCTGTTAAAGACAATAAAAAGATCAGTGTGTTTCTGTGTTAATCATCTACTGGGACCATATCCTTACCATACATCATAGATGTAGATTCGGTTCCATGAGAGCCAAGCAGAAGAAGCGTTGTATCTGCCTGTGTTCATCAATGGACACCTTCCAATAAAACGGTACGTCAATATTCTTTTTATTAGGTTGGGGGGAAAAAGTGGTTCCGCGTTATAGTATAGTATGTATGCACTTGTGATGAAATCTGTTTGGCTGTACTGTTTGTATCCGGCGGGGTTTGGTGTCGTTCGAAGTTTAAATGTTGAAGAACATAATTCCAAATTCAAATTAGGTAAATGTGTGATTTACATTTGTTTCTCGCACTGACCAGATATACTATATGTATAAGGGAGGTAGAATAATAATATTAATATCATTATTCTAATGCAAGGAATTTTCGAATGGTGCTAGTGATTATCGACAAAGAAAAGTATTTCTATTATATATTTATTGGTGTGTGTAGAAAATCAAAAAGTTTCTATTAATACATAAATTTTGAATGTATTATATATATATATGTGTGTGTAAATGTCTTAAAAATAAATTAAACTATACGAGAGGAGCGCCGGGATACTGTTTCTGTTTGCGCGTCAAAATTTCCCCGAAGCTAAACTAAGAAAATTTCCATCTCGCAAACTTCTTGTTTACAATGAGTTCCCCCATCGAATAACCCTGTACAGTGGGCGGAACAAGAAACAGCAAGTGCAACAAGAAATGTTTCATTAGTGCGTCCCGAGGGTTGCCGCGGGCTGTAACTGCGGGTGCGAAATGAGCTTGTCATACACAAAAGGAATATTGAAGTAATTGAACTTAATTTTTTTTTGTGATAAATATATTAAAAATACATGAAATAAATTCTTAATCAGTTTTATACGTTTTTTTTAAATATAAGTAGTTAATATATATAATAAATACTTTTTAGCTGCAAGCAAAGTTTTAACAAGCTTCTAATAAAGACAATTTACTACTGCTGGGTATCTGTTACCGTACATCATCAATATCACTATATTTCTGCCGTCATGTAGTAATGTGCAAATATAACTGTGTGTCCGGTTTGAAATGTGTTGTAGTTAGTGCAATTACTGTGGTAACGACACTAAAATCATCCTATGTTTGAAAGCGACGAGCACAATTGCGC
Source organism: Ornithoptera priamus (assembly GCA_029034505.1). Lineage (NCBI taxonomy): Eukaryota > Metazoa > Arthropoda > Insecta > Lepidoptera > Papilionidae > Ornithoptera > Ornithoptera priamus. The sequence goes on from JARDWD010000672.1 coordinate 730,541, forward strand.
TTATCATAATCACTATCGCTGTCCTGTTAGGAGTGTATCACTTACCATTAGATGAACTTCTTAGATACAGATTATCTTCATCATCATCTCAATCAATAGATATCGACTGCTAGACATGAACTCCTTGCTGGATACATATATGTAAAATTTGGTACATCTGACGAATTCATCTAGAGTTAAATATAATTTCGCCTATATAAAGCTTTACAGAGCTTAATTTTGTTAAAAACCTTCTTACATGATTGCGGGCGACAGGGTGGTATATAAAATGGGGTCGAAAAGGAAAATAAAATTGTAACAGTGAAAATTGTTGCAGGCGCGAGTCGGTAAAGTAATTACTTTACTCGGTAACACGGACAGGGATTGTCCAGGTCGATGTTCCACAACTTGAACTTACAGTTTGAATTATAGATAACATATTTATATGACTAACATTGCAAACGGTTACCACCTGATGGTAAGCAGATAAATCTATACAAGTGCGTCTGCTTGTGGTAAGTCTCTGTTACCGGAAACCGTCTAGGTAAGTACTACACCAGCTCCTGTTTCTGTCTCCATATAGTAGTGTGTTCAACATTATAGTATTCCCGTTTGTTGTATTATCTTATATTTCAAGGCGACGAGCACAATGTGTTGTAGTGTATCATCCTAACACTCCCAGCACTCTCTTTACCATCAGGTAAACATACCGCTTGTCTCATCCAACAAAAAAACCCTGTAGAAATATTACCGCATACACTTTGTGAAGAACAAATTCCTACAAAATCCTTGAGAAAACTTCGGCGGAAGGTTTCTTCCGTAACTTGACGCTTTCTGTTAAAATTAACTTAATTATTGATAATTTTAACTAAACATCATATAAACTAATTTAATATATTGCATACAGAGTTATATAACAATATATTATATAGCGGTATAAACTTTTTTAAGTGTCAATTAATCAATCAGTGAAATGGGGCGCGTCATGGGAAAGTAAACTCAAAGCGTCCATATGAAAAATTGGAAAATGTGAACATTGAAAAATGTTTAACTTTTAAGTCTTCCACCAAACGCTGCTCCAATTAATCACCACTGGTTTATAATTCCGGAAGTCCAACGAGTGCTCCGCGGCTAATTCACAATCGGATTAGCATCCGTAATGGCCAAGTCTTCGTGCGGCTCGTTCCTACTTAATTTTAGAGCCCCATGCAAACTGGAGTTACTTTACCATTTATTTTTATTCTATAAAACGTTGAAACACACTGAATACTCCTGATGGTAACACACAAGCTGAACAGAATCTGGTTAGCAACAGCCATTTCCTGCTACTAGATCTTTGGTCGACGTTACGGAGGCTTCTCTAACACTGTACTAATAGTACATGCTTTTTATCCTGATCTCCAACTTTCGAAGTTCTAAATCAACAGCAATACCACAGAATTTTTACTACCTACAGTCTCCTTCAAACTGTTAAATAGTTAACGTTACACAATACTGCTGGGCAGTAATGATACACACTGTAGTAGATAGGTAATCGTCAGCAGCAAATACTTTATGTTATATAAGACGAGGGGACGATCACTCGGTATTAAGTGATACGCCTGGCCATAACAAAGGGGCGTCTCGTTACCCCAGTAATTACACTAGCTACAGCGCCCTTCAAATTCGAACAGAGTAACGTTTGCACAGTACTTTATATCGGCTGCAAGATGCGCTGTGGTACCTACCTAGAACGGAAACAGAGACCACAACCATTTCTAATATTATTAACAGTTAATGCTGGTCAGTGGTGTTTCCGCTTGTTCACAATTAAAATCATTTTATATTGAACAAGAGGAGAAGCGAATCGTCCAATTTCCTTTAACGTTTCCCGCCCAATTCGTCCGTAATCTTTTTTAATTACAAAGCAATTCCATTTACAACGAAATAAAACGACTCCAATTTATTCATTATACGTACATTAATTACTTTATATTGAGGAGATGATGAAGTTCATCGTAGCTTCAGTCAGTTTCCAATTGGATGTAAACAATAGATACAGGTTATCTACAGCAACGCGTACCGATCGTCATTATACATGTCAATAACTACAACGCTCTTCAAACTCTTACACAGTATATATACACTGATGGTAGGTCTCTGTCGCCGGAAACGGTAAACCCTGCCTGTCGTAGATGGCGACTGAAAGGGTTTCCAAGTTTGTCGGTTTTGGAGTAATGGTCCTTCACTATACAGTAAGACGTAAACGGAAGTAAGAACGACTAGTACGAGGTGATCTCGTGCTTGTTGTAGCAAAGAAAGGACGATGGGAAGGTTACGGCGCTCTCCAGGCACCGGTGTGTTCCATAGGAGATCCCGAAACCGGTTGCTAAGTACTAGGGATGACTACCGATTGAGTTTTAGTTGGTACAATTCCTACATAACCCTATCTTCCCACCCCAGAAGCAGAGTATCTTTGTTGTCAGGTCTCAAGGCGACGAGCAGAATATGGTGCTGTCTATACCATCATAATTACCGCCGCGTTATGGGCAGGCGTGTAGTTTACCATCAAGTGAACATCTTGCTCGTCTCATGGCTTCGTAGAATTAACGTTTCCTCTTCAAAATACATTTTCATTTTTAGACTCGATAGTGCAAATTTTGAAAACTTTCAAGCTTTTCAGGGCTCATTACAGCCGATAAATAGTAGTGTGCAAATATTACTGTGTCTTCTTTTATATAATTAAGCGAATAGGCGAGTGAGATGTTCATCTGGTGGTAAGTCATACGCCCGTAACAACGTGGCGCTAGTTAGGACGTTATACGCTTAGGAGCTTGTCGCCTGAGACATAAGATGACGAGTTTCGTTACCCCAGTAATTACACTAGTTACAACGCCGTTCAAACCAGAACACAGTGTTCCTGTTTGAAGGGCGTTGTAGGCATTGACATTATAATAGAGAGACTTAGCATGTTATGTTTCAAGACGACGAGCGTGTACTGTGAGTGAATGGGTCCTGTGTATAACATCATAACTAGCACCACGTTGTTATGAGCTGACACTTACAATTAGGTGAACGTCTCGCTCGAAGGTTTTTCGTATAAACTAAGAGTCCGTATACTTCCCACCGTTGGGACTTGAGACATTTTCTGACAAGGACAGTGTCAAACTACTCGTCAATAACATTGACCCAATGCAGATTAACGGTAGTTACACATCTACGAAAGTTGATATTGTAACACGTCGCTTTCCTCACCAAGTTTACCTTCACCGGAAGCCGAAGCTCGGTAAGGAAGCAAAAAGTATATCACAATAATAATTAACGAAGAAAAGTCTCCAGCTACTGTCAGCTGGTATTTAGACGCTTCAAAGTTCGCCCGCTTCAAAAGTTCCAACATTGGTTTTACTTACAAAGTATTAAGTATTACTTCAAGTAACAAGTTCACTTCATAATTAAGTTCCTTGTTGCTGAGTAGTTTCGGTTATTAATCTCCCCTCTGTTCTTGTACAGCCTCCGCTGGAAATTTCTTTCGCAATACATTACTTTATGAATTTGTTTTTTCTGAGAATCAGTAATTGCGATCGATTACCGGCTTTACTTCGAGAAGGTTCAAAATAGTAACCGCAAGGTTTCTTTTGACGAGACGGGAGACATTCATCATCACTATTATCATCATCATTATCAGCCGCCAGTCGTCCAAAGCTGGACATAGGCCTTCAAGTATTAAGACATAAAAGCTGCCGTCAAGTAAATATAGTATTTTTGTATGTGGAAGAATATGAATAAAGTCAACGGATCTCTGTACTGGTGGTGAGTCTCTTTAGCCGGAGATCATCTTGAAGGGTACCACTGCAGTACCTATTTCTGCCGCCAAGCAGTAGTGTGCATACGTTACTCATGTTCTGGTCTGAAAGACGTTGTAGCTAGTGAAATCACTGTGATAACGTACGTGACAACGTCTTAAGTCTCAAGCGATGAGCGTAATGTGGTTAAGTATATATGATCCTGATTATCGCTACTTGTTATGGGCAGGCGTATCACTTACCATCAGGTGAACATTTTGCTCGTCACGTAGCTTCTTTGAATAAATGAAAAAAGAAAACAGATATTCGATCAATGTATCGCAGTACATTTGTATGTGTTTAAGTAATTATTGATCAAATACTCTAATATTTCCTGTTTCCTGTAAACCGATACATAAAAAAAACATCAGCCATCATGCCGGATGCAGTTCCCGAAGCCGCGCCGCCGTAAATCTGCCCGCGTCACATGTATGCAGTACCGGAATGAATTGCATACGTGCAATCAAAATGTCGCGGAGCCGGAAACTGTTTTGACTAATCCGTATTCATATGGGAATACGTCAAAATGGCGGACGTGTTGTAGCAAACTGAAATGTGAACCACAATTTGACATTTTCGAAGCTTGTAAATTTTTATTAATTTCAATTTTACTGGTGGTAGGTCTCTGTTACCGGAGACTAGGTAGGTACCACCGCGGCTCCTATTGCACCCGACAAACAGTACTGTGGGAACATTACTGTGTTCCGGATTAAAGGAAGTTGTAGCTGGTGAAATTACTGGGGTAGCGAGACTCAACATCTTACATCTCAACGCGACGAGCGCAATGTAGTGCAGTCTATACCGTCCTAATTAGAAACACGTAGTTATAGCGCTGTATCACTTACCATCAGGAGAACGATCCATTCTAGTCGCTTAGGTAAATAACAATAATTATTAATTTAAGGTTATTCTACTTATTACATTACTACGTAATTTTTAATGAAAATTTGATCTGGTACCGTGTATAAAGCGAAGGTTACCTTGCCAGCAACGCTATCGCCACTTCCTCCATTACCTCGCCGCATAGTCACGAAGCATTGCCTGTCGTAACGCGTAAGCCTCGCCCCGCTGGGGTTGAGAGGTGACAGCATGAAAAATTCAAAATTTAATTAGCTTTAAATAAAATTTATAATTAGCTGTGTGTTTCATTAAGCTGTTGTATACCTCTGTGTAATACCGAAGAAGATACGTCTCGATATGCGTCGGCTGGATGTGGGCAGCGCAGGATCGATCGATGTGATCTTTGGGGGAGGCCTATGTCCAGCAGTGGATGTCTATCGGCTGATGGTGATGATGAATATTAGCATGAGTAAAAACATATATATATAAGTTAGGCAAATAGAAATAATGTAAGAACGTATAAGTAGTGTTATTAATTCTTAATAAGCCCTGAACTATAATATCAGGGAAAAGACAAGAAAAATAAATAAAATCGTTATTGCAAGAGAAAAGAAACCTTAGCAACACGTTATTTTAAACAAAAAAAGTTGTTCTGCTAGTGTCGAGTGCCTAAGAATAACCAGGATAGCCAGGCTGGTGTATCCGCTTTAAAATATTCAACTGAAGTGACGGGATGGAGGCTGGACTAAAGATTCTATAAGGTCAAGATGATGTTAGAAAATATAGACTCGTAATATATAAAGCAATTATGTGACATCAAGTTTATTTATTTATACTTATGTCCTTTATTGTACACCGGTTACAAGTTATGGAATACATTATATATATACATAGATGTGCAATGGGCGGTCTTATTGCACAGAAAGCAATTTCATCCGGACAACCCGTTGGAAAGGAAGACGTGAGCTAAGAGCAAAGATAAGATAGTGATGCAGTAATTAATTAAAAACTAAAGCGCTTGATGACAGATGCAAGCAATGGCATAAGTAGACAGAATTTATAATATAACTTTATGATAGTAGTTACTTAAGTGTCTTTTGAAAGAAAATAGGGGTTTGGCGATACGGATGTGGTTCGGTAAGGAGTTCCGTAAGCGAACCGCCGCGACGGAAAAGGAGTTGTGGAAAACTGAAGAGGAATGCACGGGGACGCAAGGGAGAGGTTCATTGAAGAATTGAAATTCGAATTTATGTTTTAGGGAGGAAGTGGTTAGAGGATTGAACAATCATCATCAGCCGATACCGTCCACTGCTGGACATAGGCCTCTCCCAAAGATCTCCACGTCGATCGGTCCCGTGTTGCACGCATCCAGTGGATTCCCGCGATTCTCACCAGATCGTCGGTCCACCTTGTGCAAAGCCTCCCAACACTACGTCTACCGGTACGCGGGCGCCACTGGTTTGAACAATATCGTGTATAATGGAAAGAATACGAATATTCCAGCGAAGACGGATTGGCAGCCACTTGAGTTTATTGCGAAATTTAGTGATGTGATCGTGTTTGCGTAACCCAAATATTGAATACGCTCAAGCTTATCAGTACGGTCAAACAAGTGACTATGAAACCAGACAATAACAACCGGAGATAAGTTAATAGTGCGCAGAATACTTAACATGATGTCAAAGTAGACAGTGTTAAAGGCATTACTAAAATCAAGCAACGTAAGTACTGTTAGTTTTTGATTTTCCATTTCATATCATGAATGTCGTCAGTGATTTTCAGAAATGCAGTGGTAGTACTGAGGCCAGGACGAAAATCGGATTGTAAGGGATTGAGGAGGTTGTTTCTTAAGAGATAGGGACTAAGTTGGTTAGATCTTAATCTTTCAAGAACCTTGGACAGAAACTGGAGCAAAGAAATAGAGCGATAATCGGCCAGGCAAGTAGGGGTTTTCCTTTTAAGGGAAGGAATTATGTTGGCTTTTTACTAATGGGAAGGAATGGATGGTGTATTAATAGATTTGTTGAGGGTAGAAGTAATGATGGGACAAATTATATCTAGGATGGGAATTATCATTTTACGATTGATGCAGTGAACACCGGCGTCGGGGTGGATAGATAAAACGGCCCTCCTACCATCGCAGTTGTTCAAATGACCAAAATTAAAAAAGGATATATCGAGAGTTGGTTTAGCTGAAAGTCCAAGATTGTGCATGAGAAAAATTTAATTTTAGAAAAATCCATCGCAAGTTCAATTTGGAAGGAACAAGGGTTCCGTCTGAAGCTGAGGAGGTTATAGCTATTGTAATACAAGGAACACTTCCACCCCTCTATGAAATTCGTATCAGGAAAATCTCTTTTTAATATCATCGAAAAGCACTTTATCCAGCTCCAACGTTTTGCCTCGGGGGTTATTATATTTAACGGTAAGCCCATTTATGCCCTCTCTAAAAACGTAAACAGAATATTATTGGATGAATTCCATCATCAGACATTACCTTTATTTTTAGATGCAGTTAGTATAAAATGGTGGTAGCCACATCAGCTATGCCTGCCGCCAAATAATAGTTTACACAATAAGACAACGTTATTAATTAGAACAGTTTAATGAGAGAAGATAATCACATAGGAGACGAGCGAGGTGTTCACCTGATGGTAAATGATACACCTGCTCATAACAACAGCGTTAGAATGATATATTTTGCACCATATTACACTCGTCGCTTTGAGACATAAACTCTTGTCACATTAGTGTAATCATTTCACTAGCTACAACGCCCTTCAAACCGGAACACGGTAATGTTGTTGCCTACCACCATTCTTTTACTAGCGGTGGGTGTTTATAGCCGATGACTATCTATGAAGGTGCCAGCGCAAGTCAATATTATCGTGTTACGGTTTGAAGGGCTTTATGGCTAGTGTATTTATTAGACTAAGGAGATAAGAGCTTATATCTCAAAGCGACGTGTGCAATGTGGTTCAGGGTGTATCAATATAACTAGCATCATTTTTATAAGCGAGCATATTACTTACCATCTATTCTGTTCTGCTCGAATCCTGAAAAAAAATCTTAGTAGTTTGTGATATTCCTTATTATTATCAAACTACTAATTTACTACTACTACTAATAAACGGCCACCTATTTAGGGGCTTCATATATAAAACCACTAGCTGTTCCCCACCCGCTTTGCTGGCCGTAATATAAAATTAGGTTTAAAATCTATCTGAAATATTCCTTGAGAGCGACCGCAACCGCAAGTGATTTTCGATACCAACCGTTACTATAGCAACCGCACAAATAATACGAAATGAAATTGTTCATAAGAATAGAAGTAAAATGATGTAGAATCAGTGAAATTTAAAAAATAGCCTATAACCATCTGCAAATAATTCCTCTTCGAATGCTCGTGTTCCCGTGCCGATACGTTCACTGGTTTTCGCGTGATTGGAGAACAAACGAAACACACTCCCGTTACATATATAGATATAAGATATTGATACTAATTTTATACTAACAACCATGTATCGTTAATTTATGAAGACTTTGTAAACGTAAACAAGTAATTTCGACGTACTCGCAAAGGCTGCTCCTGGCGCTGATGTCGTTCAAGATAATCTCTTATTAGCGGCTTGCGGAACGGTAAACGGTTCAGCCAACTTCGAAGTAATAGCGGCAGCACTTTTACAAAGCCGGTCGAAGTTATCAGAAACAAATTTTCCTCGAAATCTACGAAGTGGGGAAAACATGTTTATCTCTTATATATATATATATAAGAGATTTCCTCCCACGTAAACACTTATCATGATATCTATGGAACCATAAGACCTAGAGACCTGAACTTTGTTAGAGCCATCGCTTCTGCCGTTTAGAGTTCAGCTATGAATTGATTTTACGGAGTTCCTTCCCCAAAGGGAGTTAGGAAGGAGTTACACCCAGCGAAGCGGGCGAGGAACAGCTTATATTCATTAAACGTTTTAACTCAGTGGATTTCGTTGTACTTCCGTTCGGAAGTCGATGTAGTTATTGAAATTACTAAATTAATAAGAGATAGGTCTTAAAACTTCTTGAAACAATACCTTATGTGAATATACTAAAGTGCTCCGAATTGTTCTTAGACAGAAAATAGGCAAGGAGCCAGGATATAGTTGAGCTCGTGGTTGTCAGTGGTAAGTTGTGGTAGTCCTCTGTTGCTGGAGACGGACAAGGTAGGTGTTACGCCATTTCTTATTCCCGCCTACAAGCAGTAGTATGCAAACATTGCTATATTTCGGTTTGAAGGACGTTGTAACTAGTGTAATAATCCGGGTGATGAGACTTATCTTCTTAAGTCTCAAGACGACGAGTACAATGTGGTGCAGTGTTCAACATCTTAACTACCTGTACCACTTCTACAACAAATAGATTTATTCTGGTGGTAGGTATGGCAGGAGACCGTTCAGGGAGGTACCACAGCGGTAAACAGTAGTGTGCAAACATTACTGTGTTTCTGTTTGAAGGACGTTACAGCTAGTGTAATTACTGAGTTGAGGAGATTCAACGTCTTATGTCTCAGGCGACGAGCGTAATTCGTTACAGTGTATACCATCCTATCGCCACGTTGTTATGGGCAGGCGTATCACTTACCATCATAGTTAGACACTGTTCGTAGAATATAAGACAAGACGCGGTACTGTTTTAGAAACGAATCCAAAGTAGCAGAATCAAATCTGTCTAACGATGCAAAGCTTTAAGCGCAACTGAAAAGCTTGAATAGCTTGAATATAAACGGCAAAAATTGGCAAGCGCGAATCGAATAAACCACGTAAACGAACTCCCAAACGATTTCTATTGAATGAAGTGAAACGAAATTCCATAATTTCAGGAAATGTCTTTCAAAAGGACCTACACATTTATCGTCGGCCCTCCACGCCAATTAATAAGGCTCCCTTACTGAAAAGTTTGAAAGCTTAAAGAGTTTCCATTGACGAGTCTAGATATGGAAAAGTATTTTGAAGAGAAAACGTTAATCCTACGAAGTGACGAGACGAGCTTGATGTTCATTTGGTGGTAAGCTATACGCCTGCCCATAGCGTGGCGGTAGTTAGGATAGTATACACAGCACCACATTGTGCTTGTCACTTGGAGACATGATAGCAAAGACACTCTGCTTCTGGGGGGGAGGGGAGATAGGGTTATAGAGGATTTGGACCTACTAAAACAGACGGTGGTCATCCCTAGTAATTAACAAGGGGCTTCTGGATCTCCTACGGAACACACCTATGGTTTCTCAATTCTCCTCAACGTCCTCTCTTTGCTATACAACACGAGACCACCTCGTACTAGTCGTTAGCTCTGGGCTCGCTTAGTGCGCAATGAGGACCTCCACCTTCAAAGCCTACGAACCCGTAAACTCTTTTAGTCGCCTTCTACGATAGGTAAAACTTACCTTAGTCCTATACTTAGTAGCTTGAGACTACATACAGGTAGCAGTACCTGCCTAGTTGGTCTCCGGCAACAGAGACCACCAATGAGAAAATAAATATCATACCACAGTAAGAACAAATATGTACTTTAGTAGGATTTATTATTACGTAGAATTGAATTTCTCGCACCTCATCATCTTGATTTCAGCAAAACAACCTCATTATTTTAGGTCACGGCGCTGCTGTGCATCAGCTCTGGTCTCACGATCTTTCCAGATATTTAATTGAATTCACGCTTAACTTACTTCCGCATTATATAACGTTTAGCTCAGTCTGGAAGCTCGTTATTCTTGCGCGATCTGACATTCCTTACTTTGAACTTTCATACTTGTTCACGTTGACAAATGACCGGCGCTTCGTTCTAAAGCTTCGCGCCAGTGAAATGTGGAGCTTAACTTTAAATTAAATATTTAACTGACTGATATTGTTTTTATTACTATTATTCACCCCGCAAAAATACGCATTTGTGAGGGTTAGTCGCATAATTACCAGTTGAATCGGCGTTCAGTGTTTATGTTTGAAGGATGACGGACGACAGTTTATCTTTGATAAGAGAGTACGAGTGTACTCTAAACTTTGAATTCGGTTTAACTATTAGAAAATAACATTTTTTTTTTATAAGAGTAACTAACTAGTTTTACTATATTCTTTATTGGCTTAAATTTATGGATACACTGAAACACAACCAACTATGATGATAAACTAGTAACATTTGGCTTGGCGTACCTTAGGCTAGGTTTATATCTATCTCCAGCTGGATGGAGATGCGCCGAGTTCTCGTCGCAGTTATAGGGATGACCTCCCGCGTCTAGCCTTTATAAAGGCTGCAACATGAAGCGAGAGGTCGTGGAAGGCGGGCGTCGCCGTGCGATTTTAGCCGGTAAGAGTCTTACATAACACCTTCGTTGTGCCCGCAACAAAAGTGTATTCTATGCAGGACTTCCCCCACAAGAAAAAAAGAAAAAGGTTTATATCTACCTATAGATTGCTTGATTATGATATTGAAAACAATTTGTATCTTTTCTCTAAACTCTTCTTCTTCTTCCTCCTGCCATTTTCCCAGTCTATATGGGGTCGGCACAGTATGTACCTCTCTTCCACATCTCTCTATCAGCCGCCATATCTAAATTCACAATATTGTCATGTCACATTCACATGTCGTATTTCACACAATCCATCCACACTCTTCCGTCTTCCTCTACCGTTATAACCATCCACATTTATTCTAATTACTTTCTTTGTTATATGTCCTTCATCCCTCCGCACAACATGCCCGTAGCAGCTAATCTCTTGCTCCTCAACTTCTCTGTCACTGGAGCAACTTTCAGACTTCCTCTAATATACTCATTCTTAATTTTATCCATCCTCGTCACACCACACATCCATCTTAACATTCGAATCTCGGCCACATGTAATCCTTTCATCCGAACCCTTGGTAGCCGAACACTCAGATCCATACAATACGACAGGTTTCACGACCTACTTGTAGATCTGTCCCTTAAGTTTGAGGGGCATTCGTGGATCACAAGTCGTTCCAGTGACCTGTCGCCATTTCATCCAACCTGCGTTTATTCGGCTTCTCACATCTCGATCAATATCGCCGTCGCATTGTATGAGTGAACCTAGGTACTTGAAATCGGAGCAGGTTGGTAGGGATACACCATTTAAGGCGATTGGAAGAAAGCTGGTGGGACCGCCGAAGTCACAGAACAAATGTTTAGTTTTGGTCCTGCTGATGTTGAGCCTAGCGTTTGTCGTTCCACTACTGCTACTGCTTCTGATACTGGGGGGCTTCTTGTAAAAGGAAATATTCACGACTATTTATCCACCACTTTGGCCATACTCAACATGTATAACATAATTATGTGTAATATCCTAATTACGACATAAATACGTTTTAAATTAATTAGCAGGTTTTAATGGCACACAATTGTAGTATACCTGATAAAAACACTGCTTTTCTTTTTTTTTTTTTTTAAATCGTTTCTCCTGCGTGTTTTGGGTGTCAGGGCCTTGTACTTTCATCACTTATCATCATTTTTGATCCATCTTATTTCCTTAATCCTCTGTCATTCTTCCGTCTTTCATTCTATACTTATCTTTCACAAACTTCTTATCTCAGTCATTCTCATTACATTTCCTTCTTTTATCCATCCTCTTGGAGTGAAGACGCCTTCTGAAGAGGGGGGAGGGGAGCCTGAAACAAATCATACACTGAAGCATTCCTTCTTTTTTCTCCCTTTCTTCCTTCTTCTCTGTTGACCTTTAACAACACTGTTTAGCAACAGGCCTTCGTTACATTGATAGCATGAAAATAAAGTGGACCTAAAATTGTCCACTGATAACTACCCCCGTTCTTCGCCAGGTTTGAAAACGGCGCAAATAGCTTTGTTTAATAATGATAATGAGGTAATAATAACATTAAAAGAATGTTCAAATTACAGGTTTAGTTAGATATTTAATTTCTATGGATATAACTACCAATTACAAATAAACTGTAGTTTTATATACGGCTATAAGCATAACTATCGCCTAATGATATAAAATGTAGCTTAACCTATTTTGTTTTAAGCGGTGATATAGCGGAGAGCTGAACCACTTGGTAAACAGGAGAGGAAAAGGATTCCAAATAAAAAATATGTTAAATGTAAGTTGTAAACTTGCGCCGGGCTGGTCATACCTTGCCAAGACTATCATAAACAGTTATGAAGTTCTTCCTCGTTTATAAACCTCTCAGCCTGCTTCTCTATTAAGTCATCTTCCCTTACATTGTAAATTAGCTGCATTCGTCTTCCGGTGGTCAATGTATGGGAGTCGGAAGATAAGATACTTAACGAGCACGATTCACCATTTCCTACTTTCTTTCTCATTTAACCTTATATGAAACTAAACTTAAGTGAACTGGTGATTATATTTACCCTTTAGACTATTTACCCTTGTCTACTATTTAAAAATCCCATTATTAGTACGTATACGTCTATTTATAGTTTATATGTTTATCTCAACAATACCGTCGTTTAAAGTTAAATAACTTGTTTGGATGTAAGTTAATAATATCTCTGTGTACAGTTTTAACTTATTATTGATTTGGTATATATTAATCTATAACTCTTGTTAAAGAACTGAATTATTGTTTCCTTGATAGTAAATAAATATAATTGTTTGTGTTTATTAGATTAGATTTGTTTAATTACTTTTAATAATTAAAAACTTGTTTCAATTCTAGTAATAAACGATAATCGCAGTATTTATGAATAGTTCGTTTTATGTATAAACGACTATGGAGTAAATACTTTCTTTTAAGTCAATGCAAGAGGATCAACTCATAATAAGCTATACTTAAGATGATAGGTCTCTGGGTGTAAAAACCTACCAGTGATAGGAACCTGTAACTGAAAGATATATTTAAAGTTCACCTCTTCAGGTTTGTTGCAATTTTTCCTTAAATTTCCAACACCTTTCCATTTCACAGGGAATTTGTTAATAAACTATAAAACGAAATATATTCTTCTTTATATACGCTTTTGTGGTGAGGAACCATTTCGAACATGTAACCAAACAGACGGTTTCAAAGCGTTGGCTCGGATACTAATTGGTGGCGGCATCTGGTGGACATTTGTGCAATTTGCGTCAAGATGACGCAGCACCGAGATTTATAACGACCCTCCATACTAAGTGCAGTCTCGAGTTAGTTTATTTATTTATATTATTGTTACGCCTTGGTTAAGATTTCGTCAAATAAGACGATATTCCGAGATGGTAACGTTTATTATAACCTGACAACAAAAGTCCGAATGAAATAAGCTTGTCATAGGTACAAAGTCACTAGTACTAAGTTTGCGGCGCTAGTTTTTTTTTACTACTCTTGCGGCTTCATCGGACTCAGGGCTAGCAGATCTGGGATCCACGAGCTAAATAAAAAAGAATAGAAAAGATATTAAAAACTAAACAAACCACATCACACCTAAAATTCAGCCATCCGCTCGCCGAACGACTATATATGTAGTAGTCAGTCTATCACTCTAGAAATTTCTAGAGAACTCTTTTATCTCATGCAATACTGATCAGTCATAAGCAATGTCTCATCCTCTATTTTTATTTTCTGAAGATCTTCACTCTTACAGCTCATCTGATATTGAGCTCGTGGACCCGAATACCCGGCCTGTTCATCGTCTATTGCGAACTCGCCGCTGGACACCTGACCCACGGCGCTGCGCCCCTTCTATTATTCTCGAATGTTCTAGTGCTACATCCGATCGTGATAACTTTGGTGATAACTTTATATTATTTTGTATATACCAATAAAGCAAAAATACAATAAAGGAAACAAAGTACATCATTGCCTAGCTCGCATTGACTTCTCCATGAGATAATCTGCGTGAAAGAGAAAAACTGTATGATCAGTCATATAGAAACATGATAAAGAATTTGACATGTACAATTAATAAAAAACTCATAAATGGTTATATATATTTATATATATGCATTGATAAATAAATTAATTATTAACTAATCGTCTTACTTGTCGATTGCATATCTTTCTGTACATTTACCTCTGCTACACCTTTTTCCTCACTCTAGTAATCTCTCTCTAAAACAGTATTGAAATAAATAAATTTATCATCATCATCATCATCATCATCATCATTATCAGTCAACAGACGTCCACTTTTATTAAAAATATAATCATGTCCAGTTAAATGTATATCTTCGGTTAGTTGTGTTAATTTTCTGACTCATAGGAACTGACCATTAAGGAGACTCCTGCGTGAACAATTTATGATAATGTATTAAAATTTTATATAAATATTAATTTAACATAACTAAATGGTTTCCGCTGATAGTTGATACATTGTGTATAATTTATTTTATTTATTGACAGGAATTTGCATAAAAAAAAATTGTTCATACAAGTTATAAATACTTTTGAAGACAAAATATTCTTGTAGTCGTTGCAGGTCAGTTTGAACTGTTGACGTATATGCTATATGTTTTGAAGAATGACACGTTTAATCCACTCTGCACTTCCGGTAAAGGAAAGCGCAGTAGTCACATGGATTCTCTCCTTCCACGAAAAAACTCCAAGTCCTGGCAGAGAAATCATTAAGTGGATTGTTTATGCAAAATTCTAGTCTAAAGATTCAACTACTGTCAGTACTACGTCAAATACTGTCAGTAAATAGTGATGAGAAATTATCAAAACATTGTTTGATTATTTTTAGTGGTGGTAGGTCTTTGTTGCCGGAAACCAACAGGCCCCGGACCCGGATCCACGAACCAAGTCTTAGATAAGCTTTAAAAGTCAAAATGACTTCCAAACGCTACACTTTATCAGAGTATAGATACCAGAGACCGTCTAGGTAGCTACCGCCGCAGTTCTTAATTCTGCCGCCTAACAGTAGTTAGCAAACATTACCGTGTTCAGGATCGACAGGCGCTGGAGCTAGTGAAATTACTGGGGATACCAAAACTCCATATCTTACGTCTCAGGCGACGAGCGCAATATGATGCAATATATAGTATAACCTAATTAGTTACGAGCTGACGTATCACTTGCTATCAGGTGAACGTTCCGCTCGTCTCTTCGCTTAATTGCATAGAAAAAAGTAGAAGTAAAGATAGGTGATTATTTACTTGTGTAGTAGTATCCTTCCAATGACACGCGGGCATGGTGAGTAGACACTGGTACGCCTGTGTGTTATTAACCGGCAAATATAAAAAGCTCAAATTTCAGAGTTAATTTAGAGCACATCTGAGGGCAGTTACCGGACGCAAGTGTACTCTTAAATTAGAAACGTGTTTAACGTTTTACACAGCGTCGCACTTACTTCGAACGGTACAGAGCACAGAGTAGAACCATACAGAGACACCGCAATTTCTTTTTTGTTTTTAGCAGTAATCAATCAAAGATAAAATTTTCGATAATGCTTGGAAGTTAGAAATTTTTTTTTAGCCATCTAATTCAGAGATGTAGTGGTTCCCACACAACAAATCACGAGAACCAAATGAACCTCACCTGCTCGTGCTTAACCCTGCTAATCAACAAACAAGGCTCCAGCTCCCACCAATCCGGAATGGACTAGCGGGCTGGGAAACGGCCCGAATCCCCTCATATGAGTCCTTACCCAATCTACGACATAATCTTTGGGGGAGGCCTGTATCCAGCAGAGGACGACCATCAGTTAATGATGGTATCTAAATCAGAAATAATAATGCAGCATTATTGGTGACAGGTCTTATTTCTGCCGACAAACAGTAGAGTGCAAAAATTACTCTGTTCCGGTTTAAAAGGCACTGTAGCTAGCGTAATTACTAGGGTAACGAGAGATTACACCTTGTGTCTCAAGACGAGGAACACGATGTAGTGCTGAGTATATATCATTCTAATTTATATTGTTACGGGCAACGTATCACTTACAATCAGGTGAACGTCCCGCTCGTCTCGTATTATAAATAAAAATGCATTTAAGGTATGCACAGCAATAGATATGAAGCCACTCTTATTTGTTTCAGTACTTATCATCATCATCATTATCACCCGACAGACATCCACTGCTGGGCAAGGGTTCGATCAAAGATCTCCACATCGATCGATTCTGTGCTGCTTATAGCTGGAGCATTTTCTAAGAGACTAATCATTACTGAATAACGATTAATGGGATGCATCTGCAGATCCACAGCATCGATAGTATTAATACTTGGTCACTAACATCACCAGCTCATAGATTCCACATAGTGAGCTATATTTGTATATAACACTACTGATGCAGATGATGATATTGGACTAAGGTTACATAAACCTGCTTAATACTCCTGTTGTTCAGACCCAAAGCTTGATGGTAAAGCGAACTAGTCTAGAAGAAGGAAAGGATTAAGGCCTGCCCACCACATTGACCATTTTGATTTTTTTAATCTTTGTGACCTTACAGCCATTGAAATTCATTTTTTTTATTTCAATTCAGAGATGAGACGAGCGGGACGTTCACCTGATTGTGAGTGATACGACCGCCCATAACAACGCGGCGCTAGTTAGGGTGTTATACACAGCACCACATTGCGCTCGTCGCTATAAACAAGCTATTGAGTCTCGTTACTCAAACAGCAACACAGTTCTGTTTGTCGGGTGGAATAGGAGCTGCGGTGGTAGGGTAGGTAGGGACGTAGACGGTCTCTGGCCACAGAGACCTACCACCAGTAAACTTTAAGGGATTATGGTTTATTTTATCGTAGAAAGAAGAACCATTCGCAAGTGTCGAGCTGTAGTTTCTGCGCCGTGTGTTCTCTGCTCTGCTCGTAGATTTATTTGTCGCTAGAGCTTTAAGCATTAAGCGAACGACCCGATCTCAGCGGTGATGTATTATCCTCTTAATTAATGTATCATATACGGTTTTAAGTGAGAATAAGGTGCGGCATTAACCACCACACCCATTACATCCGAGTAATTGTTAAATGGATACAATGTAGATGATTGATTGCGGGGCGAGAGCGGGATGTGTGTCAAAGTAACACATTTATCATTTAGCAGCGTTAAGGGAGACATAATTGCAGTTCCTTTTATTCAACTGACCGGCGATACGTGCTATACGTTCACCTGATGGTAAGTAATACGCCTGCCCATAACAACGAGGCGCTGATAAGGATGATATATACAACGCCACATTGCACTCTTCGCTCTGAGACATAAGATATTTAGTTTCGTTACCCCAGTAATTTCTCTAGTTACAGCGCTTTTCAATCCGGCACATAATTCCCGCACAGTACTATTTGTCGGCTGCAACAGTAGCTGCGGTGGTACCCAGATGATCACCAGCAACAGAAACTTACCACCAGTGATTTGGTGTTCGTATGTCGCTTACTTTAATAAAGTAAGATAATAAGTAATTTATCGCAACTTAACAAATCTCAAATACGTGTCTGTTAGTTTAACCTGTGCCTCAGCAATAAGCGCCCTCTCCTAATTTTCATCATCATCATCAGCCTCTAGACGTCCACCGCTGGACATAGGCCTCTCCCAAATATCTCCACATCGATCGAAATCTAATTTTAAAGTGACCTATTTATAATATTCAAAAACTAGCTGCTGCCCGGCTGCTTATCTGGCAGTAACATAAGAAATCAGTAAGCGATGACAAAACAATGAAATGAGGTAAACGACGATGTTTTTATTATCTGAAATAATCAACACTTTAGTCTCCAACTTTAAAGTTTAGAATGAATATCTTGATCAATACATCTACGTTAATCTAATCATAATAAAAAAGAATAGGGACATAAGCAGTCTCATCCGTTTCCGTTTCTGTTTAAATTCTCTATTTTGAAAAACATCGTATTCTTTTGAAAGCTACTTTGCGGATAACAATCCCTCAAAGTCAAAAAGTTTCAATCCTACAAGGAGTTCTTCTTGAGGAAATCGAGTGCTGCATCCGATTATATCGATATTAAAGAAAACATGTTTATATCTAATGTATGGACTAAAAGCTTCAAATTTAATGTCTTAGGTTCTCTTCTCTGGTGAGCATAGCTAATAATGTCATCATCATCGATAACTGATTAAATTGTAGGTTTATTATCAATACTTTGTCCATTTTTTCTCATTACTGTACTTTAAGTTTTGATCATTTGTTTCCACCTAATGGTAAGTGGTAGAACTACTAGTTAGCATATCGCTTGTCGGCTTAAGACATAAGATGTCATGTCTCGTTACCTAAACAATTTCACTAGGTACAGCATCCTTCAAATTGGAACACAATTTTTACTCCTTGAAGGAAATAGACTTCCGGCAACAGATCTACCACGGTATTTGATCATTACATTATCTCACTTGATTTACATTTAAAAAAAAAATGAATATATAGATATCGTATAAAAAAATGAACGGACGCGACTAGCGATTGTACGGAAGTGCAATAACGGATACTGAGTTCACGTCAATGGAATAAAACACGGAAATCTGCACTACAAGCCGAGTGAGGTCGGAATAACAAATGTGAGGTATTTTCAAATTCATTCCAATGCTATAAACTATTTTATTTATACATTTTATTTAAAAAAAAAATATTAAAACTTAAGGATGTAGTTACAACTGGCAGAGCTGGTGGTTAAGGGTACTCTCTTAATTGGAGACACACAACAGTAGTTAAGGAAAATTTAATACAGGAAAATAATATAAAATAGAATCGCATTAACTATAAAGAATATTGATATACACTGACGTAAATACATTTGTATGTACATAAAGAACTAATCTAAAAGCTCACGAGTTACTAAGTTATTATTACGCACCAATTAAGTTCTCCAATGTAACATAATATCTAATTTAAGTTTCTTGACTAAATGTATACCATAAATTTGTGTATCCTTTCGCATTAAGTTTCCAAGTCAAACGAAGAACAAGTACACATTTTCAATTTTAACATTTTAAATTTACGCAAACTATCCACAATATCTAAGTTATGTGAACTTAACTGCGCTGTATTTTAGTAATCAAAATGGATGATTTAATACTTAATATGTAAACAACAGTAAGCGTACAAAATGAGTACGCGAGTACGACAGGTATGGATATTGATTGGCCATAGTCAATTTCGTTTGAGGGGTTGACTGCGGGATGGAGGGGGCCAGGGGGATATGGAACGTTTTATGTCGTTTCTCCCACTGGCACTAATAGAATTTGATACAGTTAAGATCAATCAATGGAATGCTCATAAAGCTATAAATTATAAATCAATAATACTTTAATTGTTTCCATGTATTCACGATAAAAGAGAATACTTAAAAATTTGTTTATTGTATATATACATACATGAATATGTTATGACTCGCAAACTGGTCTCTTAAACATGGTAAAGATGTATCATTTGAATTGGATGCGTCTGTCAATTCTTCTGCAAATATAGCGCCTGTTAAACTGGAATAGTGACATTTAAATACGTTTGCTAATCTTTTGTAGCAGGCGCTGTCGTAGTATCTATATAATCTGTTCCAGTGCTTGTCAAATTCGAGTTATTACTTTTAAATTTATTGCGAAATAAGTAAATCATTAAACAGTAATATTTACTGTTTATGTCATCATATAATAGAAATCATACGATTTTATTGTTTTAGGTATAATCATCTTACTAATAAATGTTATGTAGTCAATCCACCGCTTTTGCAGCGTTGCTGTACTGCGGCAGTAAACATAACATATGAAGAGCCAGAGTTATCTTTGAGGTTTTACCATCTTTGGTGTCATTCAAACTCATCATTATATGAGATTGAGGTCAAATGCGGTTTAATTAAAAAAAATCAATTCTTACGGTTAAACACAAAATCAGAAAACCTTTTATATTCTACCGAAAATTTATATCTACATTGAATGATTCCATTACATATTTTTTTTTTTAAATGGTGGCTACAAAACGTTTAAAATATATTAACCACTATTACATATAATAACGGAAATGAATTGACAGGTAGTTCACTTGATATCACAAAGGTATCACCTTCGGTTTAAAATTGAAAGTTGTAAGCCTCAGTTCGTTGCCTTATAGGAAATGGGAATATTCACATGTAACACACTATTTGAATACAACTGCTGTTAGTTATTTTCCTAGTTAGATCTTTAGAATATTAGAATAATGAATGATTTATTGTAATTGTGAATTATTTAATTAAATTTATAACTTAGAATATAATTATGTAGATCGGCTGGTGATAGATCTTTATTTGTAATTGAGAGTGAAGACATTGAGGAAGAAACACTGTGAGAACACTACTATCATATCTCGGATGGTATCATAACGTGATTAGGCGCGGGGATCCCTCGTAATGCACTGATGGTCACTAACAAGGGCGTTTTCGTTGGAAAATATATATAAACTTCTGTCCACAAAAGAAATAGAAAATTTCTCTATTTCTGATAGCACAAGAAATAAGATTCTTCTTCCGAAATCTAGTAATGTGTCCTAAATTTATAGACTTCAATTAAGAAGTCATTAAATTTAGGACCGTAATGTAGTGTTACACGTACATCTTAACTACAACCTCTGTGGTACCAGTAATCATTTAGACAGGCACCATAACTCCTCTATTATCTGATGATATTGAGCGGTTGATGGTTATTTTGAAGTATTGCAGCTCATCTGATAGTGAGCTCGTGGATCTGGGTCCCCGATCTATGTTTAACCATAATGTACAACTCGGAGTGTAGTTATCAGACAGCGATTTTTCACATTGTGTGTCTGGATTTTTGGTTTCTAACGAACCTATTCGGTCATCGAAGATGGGCTAGGGTCCGTTCTCGAACCACCTTCGCCTATATCGGAAACTTTGGGCACCATAACTCGTGTAATGATTATCATCACCGATAAACATGCACTGCTGGACATAGGCCTCCCCCAAAGATCTCCAAAGTTCATTGAGAGGAATTGGCTTAACGCAACATGATGGTTCAGTGAGGGTTGTTGGATGGTCTGAGCCTCGTTTGTTATTCAACAGGGTGCAACGCGTGCAGATGAGGTTGACTTGGGATCCGTAAGATGTTGGGCGGGACCCCTTACTGTGCCTGTAAGAATGCTAAACTGAAATATGCACTCTATTTTACATTAATAGAAGATAATGCATAACCATTTTATGACATTCCTTCCACATCTCCCTATCCTTATCAATACGTTACAGTCGCGAATCCGCATACGTAGTGACTTATGGAGAATACTCCTCAAAGGACAGCAGACCCGTGTGGGATACGGGTCACAATATCCCCACCGCTATACTACCTTTGGCGTGTCGTAAAACGCGACAAAAGAAGTAAAAATTCAGAAAATCGTCAGCATAATATTTCTGCGACCATTACTACCATACCCTGTCAGTGGATTCATCTGACAGGTTCGCGCCCCCAAAGACCACAGCTATTACTATTCTTCCCCCAATAGTAATGTCCTACATTACCAGTTGTTGCTGTGTATTTCGCAACATTCCTCTCAAAAATCACAAAAGCTGATGATGATGAAATGCATGATCAATTTTTCGTATATTCCCACCTCTGATTTATTTCCTATAATACATTTATGGAACTTTGAGAAGCTACTAATAGGAAAAGGATCATCAAGTTATGACAATTCAATGGAAATATATATGGGGGGGGAGGTAAATGAACGTCGAGTACTTGTCGTCTGATGGAAATAGAAATAATTCCTTAGATCAGAACGGTAGAAAGTGAAGCGACGTATGAGGCTGATGAGGTCGCGGTTCCTCGTAACGCATCGTTTATATGTCATTGTTGGCTTAGTCATTTATTTATAAAAGCTGACAATAGCTAATAAAGGCCTAGGTCGCAGTGTGCAGACACTGACGGAGCGCTGTTTGCGGTGCGCACCGCTCACCTCAAATGTTTCAAAGCGAATTATACATTTCCGTTCATTTTCTTACATTGTTACATCGGTGCTCATTGCAGATGTTCCGCTTTTCTTCAATGAATTTTAGATTGCGCATCATCATCACTAAGAGCTGGTGATTCCGGCGATGGAATACTTCGTGTAGAAACCGATAAATTACAAGATTTCTCATCCTTACCGCCTGGATGACTGGCGATTCTCCACTGTGCGATTCAAGCGCAAGTTTTCACCACGCACCACCATTTTCTGGAATCAATTGTCGTCTGTGGTATTTCCTCCAAGAATAAAGCGTGTTGTTCCCTTAAAGATCGGGAACGCAGCTGTGTACCCTCTGGTGAGCGTCAGTGGAAGCTTTCCGCCTGGTGAACAGTTTGTTAGTTTGCCCACCCTTGCTATAAAAAAAGAGATATAATCAATGCAAGTAAGTAGCATCTACTAAATGTTACTGCACTTATACTGTTAGTAATTCTCTGTTGCCGGAGATCGTGAAGGTGGGTACCACTGTAGTGCCTATTGCTGCCGCCAAACAGTAGTTTCCAAACATTACTGTGTTCCGGTGTGAAGGGCGCTGTAGCAAGTGTAGTTACCGGGCTAACGATACTCAACATCTTGTGTCAGACGACGAACGCAATGGGTGCAGTAAAAAGCATTCTAATTAACACCACGTTGTTATGGGCGGGCGTATCACTTACCATCAGGTGAACGTCCCGCTCGTCCCGTCACTTAAGTTGAATAAAAAATTAGCCTGTCATAAAGATTTTTTTAGACTGTAGACAGAAGAGGAAGTGGGCAACGAGATGGTGAGTGATCACCGTCGCACTTAGGCATCTCCAACGCCCGCGCGTTCGTTGATCCGAGCATCAGCTGTTTTTTATTTTGTGTTTCATTGCTCGTTTTTTTTTAGTAAAGTAATGTATTTTTTACGAAACTATCGTTTCATTTAGCTGTAGTAACATAACGGAGCGTAAATAATGCTGATAAAACATTTTATATACATTTTTTTTAATCAGGATCGATTTTTTCCCCATCCTATTATCAAAGGTGTCATTAGCACTATCGTCTGTCTTCGTTTTCGGAAGCGGTCTCCTAACACAGCACATAAAATAGCACGTGTAACTGTTAGTATATATACACAACTTCAAATTGGTATGTTATAATATCAAGTTAATCCTGTATCTAAAACAACCACGTCTAGTTCACGCAAAATGAAGTATCGTCACGTAGTCTACTGGAATGTGGATACAGAAACACGTTCGAGACCTTCGACCTTCAATATTTCGCGTGCATATTATTTATACATATATTACGAAGTGGCGTTAGTTATGATGACTACCTTAAGGATACACAGAAGTTGGTAAAGTTGATCAATCCAAGATCTTCAATCATCTGAAGAGCTAACAGAAGAAGGTATCCCACTTTGTAAGACGCTGTAGCTCATTAAATTACTCCAACAACGATACACGCTTAGGACTCAGGTTACCAAACGTATTGTGGTGATGTTTTAACATCCTTACCACCACTTACACCTTATAATTTTTTTTTATACGACAAGACGATCTGGACGTTCACCTGATAATAAGTGATACGCCCGCTCATAACAATATAGCACTATTAAGAATGTTATACACAGCACCACATTGCGCCCGTCGCCTATAGACATAACATATTGAGTCTCGATACCCCAGTAATTTCACTAGCTACAGCGCCCTTCAAACCGGAACACAGTAATGTTTGCATTTAACATCTTATGTCTCAACGCGACGAGTACAATGTGGTGCAGCATATATCATCCTAAGCGTCACATTATTATGGGAAGGCGTATCACTTACCATCAAGTGAATATCTCCTTCGTCTCGTCGCCTCATAAAATAAAAATAAAAAAAATACCCTAGTAATTTCAATACCAACGTCCTTCATACCGGAACACAGTACTGTTTGCGCCGGTATTACGTGCAGGTGTAACTCGGCAGCAGGTGGACATCCAGCTCGTCGGTTAGCTTCATCGAACAAAAAAGGATGATATTAAATTCCTGTTAATCCGTTCTTATAAAAAAAACCTAACAAACGCCGGATATTAGGTTTCCGCTGAGCATCCACTGACCACATCACTTCGGTGACCAGTTCCTAATTGCGACAAAGTCCCGTCCAGCAGTTTGGTGACGTAACTTCTGAAATTGTACTAAAATTTGTCACTTGTTTCCGTCAGCGCCAACGTTAGGATATCGACAGCCGAATAGTTTTGGGTTGACCGCAAAACTTATGAGGGTTCAAATCCGCCTGTCCAATTTTACCCTGAACTACCCCTTAGTGAAAAGTTTAATTGGAGCCTTGAAATCAGTTTTAGTATTTGAACATATTAATTTTACCGGTGGTGGGTCTCCATTGATCGTCTAGGGTGGGGGCCGTTATCGCTCAACAAGTGAACCTGCGTGGGACAGCGTATGGCTCAGCGATGGTGCCGAGGAGGGTCAGGCTCCTCCTCATAGACGTGTAACATAAAGTATAGAGGAGGCACCGATGCGTTCCATAAGAGATCCCGGAACCTCTCCGAATGCATTGATGTAGACCGTAGAGCGAATTTTTGTTAGTAAGAATCTCACATAACCCTGACTTCCTCCATCCAGAAGCAGGTTATCTTTCGAAGATTTCCCCACCGAAACCAAAATAAAAGTTGATACCACTGCAGCTCCTATTGCAGCCGACAAACAGTAGTGTGCAGACATTACTGGGTTCTGGTTTGAAAGGCGTTATAGCCAGTATATTTACTGTGGTATCGAGACAACATCTTATGTCTCCGGCGAAGAGCGTACTGTGGTGCAGTATATACCACCCCAACTAGCACCACATTATTATGAGCAGGTGTATCACTTACCATCAGGTATACGTCCTGCTCGTTACATTATTTCGCTGTATAAAAAAAGTAGCGAAGTCCACTTCGTTCTGGTAATACTCCTGGTCTACCTGCTCTAAGAGTTGGATTGGTGACAGGGTTTCCACAACCACCTCATGGGCTACGACCCCCATATTGTAAATCGTTATAATGGCACCTTCATAGTATGATATTAAATCCTTGTTATTAGATTTGGATTTGCAGTAAAGTATACTTTCTAAGTAGCTCGCTGGCCTGATGGTTAGAGCGTGCGGCCTTCGTTCCGAAGGTCGCGGGTTCGGATCTCGGCATGTACCGATGACTTTAATATTTAAGTTATGTACATTTGTGAACTTAAGAAACAACAGCGGAATACAAACGGTGAAGGGAGAACATCGCGCGGAAACCTGCACGTGAATTAGGATTCATACTAAGATGTGGTGAAGTCACCAATCCGCGTTGGACCCGCGTGGTGAGTATGGCCCATCGCCGTCATATTGAGGGTTGGACCGTGTCCCAATAGTGGGGACGTAAATTGGCTGTTGAAATGAAAAAAGAAATACTTTCTAAATATTCTTTTAATCGTTGTTAAAAAGAGCAGTAATGAGATTTTCTTGTTAAATAATTTCATGTTGAATATTTACCGTCAACAGCATCACAGTGTTCCGACTGCCAATCAGTCATAATATTCTGTGCACTTCACCTTGCACTCTTACATAAATAAACTGATATACATAGCATGATTTTTTTTTCATTTAAGCCGTTTCAAAGGTTACCGGCACGTTCACCCGATTATAAGTGAAATAATAACGTAGGCTAATTAGGGTGATATGTACAGAACCGAATTACGCTCATCATCATCATTATTAGCCGACAGACGTCCACTGCTGGATATATAAACCTCCTCCAAAGATGTCCACATCATTCGATCTCTGCGTTGCCCGCATCCAGCTGCTTCCCAAAACCTTCAGATCATCGGATCACCTGGTGAGGGGCTTGTCATCACTACCTCTTCCATTCGAGAATTTTAGTGCCTCATCGGCTGCACTCTTACGCTAATTACGCTCGTCTTCTGAAAAATAAGATTTTGTGTCTCATTACCTCAGGTAATTACATCAGCTATACCCTTCAAACCGAAACATAGTAATATTTGCAGAGTACTGTATGTCGAGTGCACCAGAGACTGCGTCGGTACCTACCTAAACCGTCTCCGAAACAAAGACTTACCCCCAGTAAAGTGATATATATGTGATGTGTATTGATGTAAGAAACCTACTCGCGCGCAGTCGTGAGTCGACTAGCGCTGCGCTTATCCTTGATATTGAAACCCGTTGATGCAGTAATAGTGCTAAACGTTATGGCATTTAAAAAAAAATAGTATGCCGCCCGTGCGATAAGAGGAAGGCAATGATTTTTCAACAATAAAAAGTATAAAGAGACCAGCGGTGGAGCACTATCGGCCCAGTGACCGCGCCCGCGGCCGCCTCGCGCTCGCACCGGCACCGACGCGACCGCACCGAGCGCCGAGCGCCGAGCGCCGAGCACCGAGCGCCGAGCACCGAGCTCCGACCTACACTTACGTTACACAAAACTGTAAAACTCGCGCTGTGCTGGATGAGAACAATTAAAAATGGACGCTGAAAAGAAACAAGACGCCGAAGTGAGTGTGGACGATATCCTGCAGCTGCTAGGGCCGTTCGGCAAATTCAATGTTTACAATTATTTGCTGATACTCTTCCCCGTGTTCCTGGCGGGAGTGTATTCCTCGGTCTTCAATTTCGAAGCGATGGACTTAAAGTACAGGTAAACTATATAATATATCTCCTTTACATTATTTTAAAATAAAACAGATAATATTAATATTCTTCTTTTTTGTATACATTCACTAATATTTACAATTCAATATCATGATATATATAAATATATACATTCGAATTAAATTAATCATTTACATTTCAACTCTGCAACACAATAAGAAGGATAAAGATTTATTTATCACAACTATACCTTTATACAGATAAAAAAGTAATTAATATTAACTGTACTTGAATGCAAGTTATTAAAAACATTTATAACATAACAGTTAAGTTATATATTCATGTTTTTTCTTGTGATTTCATAATGAAAAATATTTTAAGTGCATAATGATGTGATGAGTAAAATTGGTCTTGGTCTTGCAGTCCTGGTTGTTTTTTTGCAAGACCAAGATGAAAACCAGATAGAAAAAAATAAAAAAAAAACCCTACAAATGATGAGTTAAAATATTTAACATAACATATGTTTTTATTATGGAAACAAATTATTTAATATATCATAAGTCTGCACATTTAAGACCAATACTAAAAGTATTTTGGCAAGACCAAAACACATATCTAGATTTTCCAGGTCTTCGTCCTGTTCTTACTTTGCTCACCATTAACAATCATTAAAGGTTATCCTTTATTTTATTATTATAATAAACCTTTATGCATTTGAATATAAAGGATTTAAAAACAATATAACTTTTTTTCTCTTGTCCATATTTGCATATAATTGATATCATTCAATTAACAGTAAAATGTTAAGTCCTCGTGGTAGGTTTCTACTTCCGGCTCCAAACGGCAGTGTGTAAACATTACTGTGTTCCAGTTAGAAAGGAATTGTAGCTGGTAAAATTACCGAGGTAACTAAACATCTTATTATCTCAAGCCGACAAGCGTATTGTGATGAAGTGTATACCATCCCAACTAGCGCCGTGTTGTTATGTAAGGGCGTACAACTTACCATCAGGAGAACGACAGGATCGTCTCGTCGCTTAATTGATTAAAAAAATTATTAATATTTAAAAAAAAAATTAAGCAACGTTTGTAATTAATGATGAATGTTGGAAAAGTACCTTTGTATCGTTGGCAATATGTTACATACAAAGCGATTTCTTAATAGAAACACGTTTGATATAAACAATATATTTCATCTATAGCATATATATATAT
The DNA here is from genome assembly GCA_029034505.1 of Ornithoptera priamus. Taxonomy (NCBI): domain Eukaryota; kingdom Metazoa; phylum Arthropoda; class Insecta; order Lepidoptera; family Papilionidae; genus Ornithoptera; species Ornithoptera priamus. Next base: position 758,858 of record JARDWD010000672.1, read on the forward strand.
ATCTAGCATATGTAGGTGGTTATGAGAGGTATACGTGTGAGGAAGCTTTGAAGAAATGAAGTTACTGATAAAGCCTAAAGGACTGTCCTGTTTTAAATAAAAATGCGACGGGCACATTACTCCAAAGGCAAAGATAAAGTTGGTAGCCTCAATGTTTCTGATCAGAAAATCTTACCTCAAAATTGATGATGCACCAGACTCATGGACCAAGCGTTTACTCTTTAATGAGTCAACAATTGACTTGGACGTGGAGGTCGAAATGTGCACGCTTAGAAAATTCTGGCTTTCATATAGTTATAGCCAAAAAACCATGCCGTTAAAGCAGCATGAGGTTGGCAGCTAATATGCCTTCTAAAAAGTCGTTACACGAATCAAGCTTAGCCACATGTTACATCCGAATCGAACCGTAAGCCACTGCTACAAGGCAAGTGCTTAACTACTGAGCTGTACAGCCATTAATACTTTAACAGTTCTACTGACAGTCACTCTTTCTATTTGATAGCATCACTGTTCTTGAGAGAAAATGGCGGGAAGAATAAGCTGTATGGAAAAATACCCGTACATCATACATTAATAAAACCTTTAATTTATCACATCATATTATGACAATCATCTATTTATGTTTATGTATATGACATGTATAATATTTTAATATATATATATATATATGTTTAACTCGTATCTATTGCATAAATGTATTAATCGATGTTTATATATTAACATAGGTAAAACGAGTGGCGCGGGTCTGAAGGCAAATATTTACTGAGAGCCTTTTAGTATTAATTTATTTATTGTTGTAATTTTATAATTTCAGTATTAATGTATCTGTTGTATGAAGAAACAAGTTATTATTACTATATTTGTAATATTGAATTGATTTCATTAATCCGCACAGTAAAGGTTGCATCGTCACTTTTCGCGTTGGGACATTCCCTCTTCTTCTGTATTTTCACTGTATCATGATGATCATAGTGATTTTATTTGATGTGTAGCAAAATTTAAACTAATGTCATATATCAAATTGCATTGATTAAGGCGAAGTATTACACTACACTACAGCGTAGTCGTACAATAGATTTGTAACAGAAGCTGATGCTTTACTAGAAGCGTATCATGTTGATTATTGACACGGATTATGCGATGATGGAATTAATTGATTAACATTCGCTTTGAGTTTCAAATGATGCTTTGAATTAAATCTGAATAATCTGCTGTATACATTAATTATAATACAGAGAAGTCTTATTGTATATTAACAATTAGTTACGTACAGTTACTATGCAACCGTGTGATATCTCCGTTGATGAGAAATACGTAACTGAAACTACATTAATTTCGTAATGCAGACTGGAACAGGAATATGTATTTGTTATATTTATTTGGCCTTAAATTATACATACCGAGGTTATAATTAGAGCCATGAATCTATTTCCTATAAAGCCAGGAAGCGAAGTAAAAATTGTTTATTGATTGGACAATAAAGAAAATGAGAAGAAAAATTAAATAAAAGACCAAAATCCTAACTGGTAATGGATCTTTATGCTATAACCGAGAAACAGAACTATCATACAGACAATTAGACCAGGTCTTTGGCTTAAAGTCTGATTATTAAAGTATTGACGAGTCTTGTAATACGTACAGTTACAATGTACCAATTGAAAACGTTATTTATCTAAACCCGATGTAACGTTTCGCCATTTTATAACGATAGATACATACATAAAGACATTTCATTTGTGTATAGTCACGTAATTTTAAGTGACATTACGTGTACATTTACATATCTTTATTATTTAATTATTGGCACATTGTTTCAATTGCTTATAAATACGATATAGTAAAACTAGTAACATATCAACAACGTTACTAAGGAAACGGGAATTCAATCTCAAGGCGATTAGAACTGTGTGGTACCTAGAATGTAAAGGTTAGAAAAAACGAAAACAAATCACAACATATCGTTAAGAGTGGTCTTGTCTTATTAGCCGTGGCTGATGACATATAACTTATTAACTTAACGTTATTCATTGTATACGAGTATAAAGCTTGTCTCGACACCATTATCAATGATTATCGATACATGGATACAGCTACAAAAACTACCAAGACTCCGCTACTTACAAGTCATCATAATAACAATAAAATAATATATCTATGTAAATGCTAAACTAATGCCATAATGTACGTCTAGTGTTTATGTTGTTATATCCGATAAATGACCTCGTCTCTATGAAGAGAAGGGCTGTTTGTTGTTATTTATTTACAATTAACTATATACACAACTTGTTATTCCCAGCCTGCTTTGCTTGCCGTAACACCCTTGTGATTCCCTTTGGGGAATCCTTACCTGACTTCCAAATGGCAGAAGCAACGTCTTTACCAAATTTTGAGTGTAATAGTTTAATAGTTTCGGAGATCTCGTAAGTCAGTGAATCTATATATATGCATCGGTGCAGACGCCTTGGGAAACGATTGGGAGTCCTGCGTTCAGCAGTGGAAAGCGATAGAGGAAAATGATTATGATGGCAATAACACTAGTGGTAGGTTTCTGTGGACGGAGACCATTTAGGTTGAGTCCAAGACAACTCTTATTTCTGGCGCCAAACAGTTGTGCGCAAACGTCGAGGCAACGGACACAATTGTGCTATGTACTCGTATATCACCCTGACTAGCCCCGAGCTGGGCTGGTGTATCAATTGCTATCAGACGAAAGCCTCGTCCGCCTTTTCGCATCGTTGTATAAAAATATGAAGGATAATAATATTACCATATTATTTAAGGGTAGTTTAGTAGTAGTTAGAATTACCTAGAAGAGAAGAAGAGCTGCGGTAGTACCTACAAGATCTCTGTCAATAGAAATCTACAATCAGTATATATTTTATGACATACAGTTTAAAACCTAACCTGTATTTGTATTTATTTACTATGACGTACAAAGATAGTATACGTAAATATCTTTTTGAATTTAACAGCATATTTGTTTGCTGTAATGATCTAATGATGTTTGATTTATTCAATGATTGATTCCGCATACCCTATATAATGTGAGGTATGCAGTACCTTTCATACTCAGTACTGTATAAAGTAAATCTCGATGGATCTATGCCTACAGGTTATGTACATGTTAATCTGTTCACCTATACAACTAAATTTAATTGAACTGTCTGTTTGTTACATATAAATGACAGCTTTTGACTTATTTTGTATGTTTACCTGATTAAAAGTTACCACGACTATAGTTACGAGACGTGGCTCCTTACTATCGGCCGTATAAAAGGGCTCAGAGTCACCCAAAGGGCAATGCAGAAGGTTGTAGTCGGAGTTTCTTTACGTGATCGAATCAGAAATGTGGAGATCCGTAGAAGAGTTAAGGTCACCGACATAACCCAAAAGATTAATGACTTAAGTGGCAGTGAGAACAGCACATTGCTCGAAGGATTGGCGACCAAAGGGACAGTAAGGTTCTCGAGTGGCGGCAGCGTACCAGTAGCCGTGGTGTTGGGAAATCCTCCAGAAGTGAGACCGACGATCTGATGAGACCGATTGATGTGGAGATCTTTCGCGGAGGCCTTTGTCCGGCAGTGGACTTCCATCGACTGATGATGTTGATGACCTAATTATAATATCAAAGACTAGTTGAGAAAACACTGAAGTTATAAGCTATAGCTTGGATTCTTATTTTAATAATAATAAATTATTTATATGTGATCCATATTGGGTTAGATGCAATTATGCTTATAAGTAGTGTTAGTAACAATCACTATCACACATTAACATTGTAATACATAATACATATATAGACACAGCGATGGCAGCGTAACGACTATTTACTTAACAGATATTACAAACAGACAGTATATTTCTATAATAATTATAACGAATACATTAAAAATAGTTGATAGATTAAATAGTCCTCACAAAGGATTAAAGTCAAAGCAGCAGTGATACAGTCTTTGTCTTGATCCGGAACATTGATCTCCGATACTATTAGGTGTAGACACTATAAATTTGACAGAGATATTGCTTGTGCCGTTTAGATGTCAGCTAAGAATGGATTTTCGAAATTCCTTCCACAGAGGGAGTTGCAGGGGTAATACGGCCAGCAAAGGGGGTAACAGCTAGTAAGAAATAAAGTATTAAATTGATAAAACAAATTATCTCCTTTATATTTTTGAGGGTGCCAGTTTTTATAATCGAAAACTTTAATTTAATTCATCCCTTTGCTGTAAAGGTGTAAAGGTCGGTCAAACTTTTCAGATAGTAAATAATAAAAAACTCCATATCAAAATATCGTCACTGATATATCATAACCTCTAAATCTTTGACGTCTACCGCAATGAATGGGTCAAGGTGGAGCAGCTAACGAAACCTTTGGTTTGTATACAAAAACAATTAGCGCAGTTAAAAAACGATATTTACATGCGTTAATATTATATAATATTACCACACTATTTTGACCGGAACACCTTACCACCACTCTCCAAATTTAAGTTTGTAAACGGAACTACGTAAAATATTAACACCAAATAAGAGAGAGCTCACCACCACACGAATGTACTTGTCGTCAATTGTTCAATGAAATATATATACTTTACACGTATTCATCTTTCAGGTGTGCAATCCCAGAATGTGATAGTGAAACAGCGATATCTAATTACACCATACCTCACTACGATGATGGGACGTACGCGAAATGCGTGCGGTATGCTCCTCATCCCAACGTCAGCCTGTTCGTGAACAACAGCATCGGGAGATGCACTCCTCACTACTTCGACACCACGACGGAGATCGAGTGTGAGTCCTACGTCTATCTGGAGGAACACTCCATCGTTAAAGAGGTAAGTTCATAGATTTCCTTATTGAATAACAGACTATCACCCAGTTGCTAATATTGAATATACTACCTCGTAATGTTTTTGGAGGGAAATCTTCGTGAAGATACCCAATTTTCCACTTTAAGAAAGACTTGGAAGAGACCCATCAAACCGTTTATACATAACTAGCTGTTCCCCGCCCGCTTTGCTGACCGTACCACCTCTGCAACTCCTTTGAGGAAGCAATTTCGTAAAATCTGTTCTTATCTGACCTACACTCGGCAAAAAGTATATTCCTCTCAAATTTCAAATTCTTATTGTTCCATAGACATCGGGATGAATCTCTTATATTTTTATTTATAGATTCCTCAATATCTGAAGAATAAAAGGGGTTCCGTAACCTTGGAACAAAACCGTGTGAAACGGGAAGCGAATCTATTACAGTCGTAATGATTTTGGAATTTCAACTTTATTTAAAGAAATTAACATACTTTGTAACTTAAAGCGACGATAGGTCAAATTTAGAGCTGGTGTTCAGTAGAGGGTTTATGTACGAGGGGTGAAGTAATCAAATTCTCCTTTAGTTCACGAAGGTTGAACCAGAGCATTCAGCTAATCATCTGCTACATCATTCACTACAATCTGAACATCGTCTTGATGTATAATTACCTCAGTAATTTCATTAGTGATAATACCTTCAGCATGCTTAGATATCCGATATAAGGGAACTTTCGTTCACATCTTTATAGAAATAAACATCGAAGGAGGATGTTTGTATCAAATGAAGACAATTTCGCGAATATTTATTCTATGGAAACAATGAAGTTGTGCTTAATTAATTAATTCGTGACATAAATTATTAATTAAGTAGCGTGTTAACGACATTGTTGTTTTCTAGAGCAACCAATACATAAATTAAATAAACGTTACCAATGTAACGCCTTGAGACATTGTTCGACTTCGATGTTATTGGTTAAAAAACGTTTTTTTAAGAGTAAATATATGTATCAACATCTAGCGTATATGCTCATAACATATAGCTCGTGGGTTGAGACACGAGCACACTGCGATGCTGTTTAATGAAATAATTAATGAAAGCAGAAGTTTCAAATTGTTAGCTACTATTTTTCTCCTCCTACCATACATTCACTTAATCAGATAGCTCTAATGTAAAGTGTCAAAGTAGATTGTTTTTATTGTTTTTAATTTCACACAAATTCTCGACAGTTACTCTGCCGCAGTTTTTCGCGTCACAAAAGGATTTAATTGAAGATAAATCATTCGGACTTACATTTAGCACCATTAAAGCGTCCAAGCGAGCGTCACCAACGTTCAGAGTATGCCGTCCCCTGTAAAGCGAGTGACCTTGCTTTGTAATGACTTTATTATGAAACCCCACTCTGGGGATTTAAATTCCACTAATTCATATATAATGCACCGTAAGTGTTCACACATACACAATTTGTGTGCGCGTTGCCGTGAAACGACTTTTTTTTTTTTGATGATTATAATCGAAAGAGGAGAGGAGAATCTGATGGCGAATCGTTTTGAAAATAACATGGAAAATATTAAAATCATGTAGAATTTCCGTTTTCACATCATCCTCGTAATGAATTATGTTATACGATCTGAATTTTGGCGGACAGATTGGGAAAACTAATCCAGTCTTCAGGTACTCTCCTCAGAATGGTATTTAAACCCCGTGCACTCCTTTGTATAGTCAAAATGTTTCTTCCACTGATACTCAGGAAACGTTTTCCGGGAAGTTCACACTCCAGGATTAACCTTTTGTTTTTATATCCATTATTTTACGGAGCTCTTGATATTATATATTGAAAATTAATAACAAACCTTCCATCCGAACCGTCTTCGTATCCAACTTGACTGACTTAACTTTCGTTCGGAATGTAAGAACACTAAGGTCTTTAATTCATATTAAGAAGAGCAATAAACTTTATATAATAAGTGTATATAAAGGACTAATATGAAGGATTGAGCTCATAGTTTCTGTGGGTGATCTAATTAAAACTAAAGATATCCACAGACGAACTAAACTTAATCTCCTATGCCAAAAGATTGATCCTTAATTTGTTATTGATAGGATGTAATAATGAAGCCTTTTAAATAATGACGAAGGTTCAATTCCAAGGTCACAAAAAAGAATGAACTATTCTTGGAACAGTAAGCATACAGTAGATATGTGTGGCTCTTCATTTATAAATATACTCATCCAATTTATAATTCAGCTAAAAAATAGATATTTTATAATATTAGTAAAATAGTGAAAGTAATTTTTAAGTATGCATCAGATACATGCAGTCAAATTCCGGTTATCGAGACATTTGAATTATATCATCATCATTAACATAATTTAGAGTTCGCCTGCCTATAGCAATTAAGTAGGTCTTATAATTTTCATTCTTATCGCTCTATGAGTCGTACGAGTTTAATGCTACAAAGCGGATACGACTTAAGCATATTGAAAGGTTGAATCAACTCAGCCACGTGGAGGAAATCTTGTTAATGTTAGAGAAAGGGGATTTACCAGCTGTCGCATCACGTTGGTTGAATTTGTATTGTTGTTCTCGTAGCTCTGTGACTACTCTCCAATGTTGTTATTAAAGCCAGACTCGTACCAAGGATTATTAAAAAAAAGCTGCTTCAGGGGATAAAATAGTGAAATTTCTTCTTATTAAAAATCCCTATGATGGAGACTACGAGATCTTTCACGGATCGAGAAAATAGCCCTTCCTAGTAGATATAGTTGTAGTCGTTTCCTACCACAGGCAAGGATTACTATCAGCCCTGTAGTCTCCTGCTAGTAAGAATGAGACTAAAATAAGCCCTGTCGGTCGTAGAAGGCGACTAAAAGGGTCTAGAAATTTCACGGGCCTTGAGGATGGGGGCCCTTACCGCCCAACAAGCGATCCTGTGCGGGACAGCCTAGGAGATTTAAGCCCCTTCTCAGAAACGTGTTCAAAGAAAGTGGAGAGAGACACTAGTGCGTTCCATAAGAGATCCCAGAGCTCCTCCGAATGCACTGATTCAGAGCACCGAGAGGGTTTTAGTGAGTATAAATCTCACATAACCCTGAAGCAGGGTATCTTTCGAAGATTTCCCCCTCAAAAAAAAAAGGCAAGGGTTACTACAGCTCTGTTAATAGCTTGAGACTACAAAGTCTCAGTATCCAATCCCTTTTCGTGTTTCACCAAATTTATTTTGATTATCCTTATCTTTCGACGTCTTGTATGTAAATGATATGTTATATTTATATTTAACTTTTTAATAAGAAATATTATGTCCTGCTACTTGAACAATTTCAATAGCTAAAGTTCCTTTAAAAAATATAATTTTTTTACACTACTCCTTATCAATGAAAGTAGACGCTGCAATCGTACATACATAAACTTTCATCACCAAAATTTACCTACTAAACTTCCAGGGTATGACCTATCAATTATGTATAATATTTCTAGATATTTGAGAAGTAATTTTGTAGTAAAATTATGTCCATTTTGTAATAATTTTGAAATACAATATCCCGTATCCCGCTCAGAACTTAGGCAGCGCGACTAGATACGAAATACCATTACGTAAACAAGCACGATGTTGAGCAACTTTGTTCATTTTAGGACAAGATATATTGTTTCCTTTAATTATAGTTTATAATCAAAAGGGATTTTACAACAAAAGGAATGTATCAAAGATCCATGTATCGTAGTAAGTCTAGTTGATAGCTAAGATTTACTCATTAGTAACTTATAAACGTTTAAATAAAGCCTGGCGAGGGTAAAACACAAACGCTAAATGTTTACATTCTAACACTGATTTAGAAAACTACCTTGCTACCAACTTACTATTGTAAATCTATAGCTATAATAGCATTGCTTTATGCCGGTACTTATAAGAACGCTTTGAGCATCAACACTTCACTATTTTCCTTATTATTACTTAAAACATATAAAATTTAAATTCAATAAATAGATCGTTTTACAGAGTACCGTAGCTTATACGATCACTAGACACTGAAGCTTTAAATCAATTCCCATGTGCCAAGGGTCACTATGACCGTGTTATGGTTAGAGTGCAGTTCGGTTTCTCTCAACAAAGGGCGAGTTATGGTTATATAGTGAAAACTAATGTTAGACCATTATAGATCATAAAAGATCTGTAACAATAAATATATTCACTTTGACTATATTAAATACCGAAACGAAAATCTGGAATTTGCTTTAGGAGAAAAAAATTAGCTAGAGTTAATTGAAAACTCTTATGAAAAAGTGAATATTAATTTGCTCAGTGTTGCAACAATGCGATTCGATAGCGTTTGTTCGACGACAGATTTTAATTGATTTCGAGAATGAATTCAAAGAAAAACTACACGAACGCGCTCCACCGGTGCATTTCCATGGCGATATTGCAAAGTTGACATCGCATTGTAACCTCTCGCAATATGTGGACTATTGTACGAGGCTTTAAAGTCCACCCCGATTCATTGCTGGAAGCCATTGCTTACTATTCAGCTACCAGTTTCATTAGTTTCCAACTGTAATTCAACGTAAAATTTATTGAATGAGTTTCATGTGAAGAGGCGATGAGACGTAGACATCATTCGTAGTCATATAGTTTTGTCATAACAGCCTATCAAAATAACTTATCAGTCGACATGTTTATTCAACGCCAAGTAGAATTCAGCAGCTAAAGTATACCTAATTAGTTCACAATTTAACAAGATATACTTCTAAGCTCCACTATAATAAAATTTGATCACAGAAGCAGACTCTGGGGTATTTATCTGAATAGCCCTAACCCATCGAAAAATTGTGGTTATAAAGTATATATCCCAAAAATACCAACTATTATATTGTTTACCAGTAATATTGTATAAAATATATTTGTTTTTTTTTTAAATGGTAATACGTGATAGAGAAAAGTAAAAAATAGTATTACACGCGCTACTCTGGCACCGTTAAAAATCGCAATTATACTCGCTACCTGGTTGCCTTACCACTAACGTATCACCATGTATTACGTAAGGCTAATTTGTCACCACACAAATGGATCCGTGGCATAGATCGATATTTCCGGTCGCTATTTAAAAATCAATCGATTGATGCAATAACTCAACAATCGATAGTGGATGAACTTTTTTTTTTGTTACCTTCTATGCCGTATATCCTCCGCTTGACTGAAATGGCACGAGCTCACTGGCGTTATCTGCGATACTAGGCTGCCTATCAAACTTAAGGGGCTAGTTTATAAATCTGTCATAAGACCAGTTCTGATTTATAGAAGCGAGACATGGACAATAACAAAAAGGCATATTCGTTCCATTCACGTGGCCGAGATGAAAATGTTGACGTGGATGTGCGGAGTAACAGACTCGACAAGATCCGCAATGAGTACGTGGTACGCGATACCGCCGACAAATCGCAGGAAAACTGACTGCTATGGTATGGGCATGTCAAAAGGAGATCACTTGAATACATAGGCAACAAAACAATCCGCCTCCACATACCCGGCTAACGGCAGAGGAAAAGACCGAAGTTGCAATTACTAAGTATAGTGCCTAAATCCATACTGCGAATCCGATAAAATGCCATATCAATGAATATACTGTATAAGTCTTTTGTTAATAAGTTTTTCAAGTATTTTAGAAATAGCAGGCAACACTGATATAGGTCTATAATTATTAACTGCACTGGTATCCCCGGTCTTATGTACAGGAGTCACGATTGATTATTTTAATAAAGTAGGGAAGATACCTTTCGAAAAACAGAGATTGGCTAGGTAGCAAATTATTGGGACAATCAGATTTTTCTGTCAGATGAACTGCGATGTCAAGGAAAGCAATGTTCTAAATAGAGCGAAGTAGAGTGAAAGAAGTAAGAAAGTAGACCCTGTCGTATAACGAGATAAATGCTAAGAAGAAGATGATGATTGCGGTTTAACTATTCCACTGATGGCCGACTTCTGGATTTTTTTTAAAAACTATTAAACGAAATTAACTTTAATGAATTTTTACGGTAAAAACTTTTAATAACTACATCCTATAATTTACATAAACTTGACATTTTCTGTTTGTACAAAAATAATGCACATTTGCTGTTACAATCTACAGTATTACCGGAAAAACAGATATGATACTATATGAAGGAAAGAGCAAAGCTAAGTTTAAAGCGTAAAAACAGATCACAGGTAACATTTGAATAGAAAACCCGAAGTAGTGACTGAGGACGAAATTTCAGACGAACAAAATCTCAAAATCAAAACTTGGTTCATATAAACAAGAAAACTCGGCAAACATTAATTTCACATGCGGCGGCCAAAAGAAACGAGAGCGGCGAAGGCCCAAAGTGCAAATGCCGTAACCCACCGATGTTTGTTTTGGCTGGAGTCCAACTCTTGTGCCTCTCTTTAAAATTTACAAGAGGTGAATTGTAAACCAATACGATTTCATTGGGAACGAAGCTTTAGTTTCCAACAAAACTTTTGTTATTTTTATATTTCATTAAATCTAAACTTTTTTATTATTATATGCTTTACAACATTTCAGAGTTTATATGATCAACATTGAGAACGCAGCAAAAGATTTTTTACAAAATTACATTGCAGCACATAAAACAATCAGATCACTTATCTAACTGACCTCTCATCTTCAATTTGAAGATTGCAATCAATGATTATGAATATCATTAATAATAATTTTGCTATAATAAATATTAAAGGAATAGGTAATGGAATCCATTTTTGGATCTGCTTAGAAAATATCAGAGACCTTAAGATACTGTAAAGTTAAAAGTAATCTACTATCATACGATAAGACAATAAGAAATGATTGATTTAATTAACATCTTGTGTCTCGTACTGGTCGCGTTGGAGATCTCTCAGATCAATGTTCAACAGAGGACAATGATAAGCTTAAATGATGATGTTGATGAGGAATGGTTTTACGTTTGTCTAAATTACGAAACGGTTTCTGCATATCTAGTTCCACTAACTGTTAGTTTCTTCCTTTGCTATTAGGTTCAATATAACTTCAAACCTCAAACAACAAACATTATACTTTTGTGAAATTAGATTTAACTATCACACCTTCTGTGCTATCAGCTATCTCAGTTCGCAATGAGTTATCTATTCATCTAATAGTATATAATTATAATTTGTCATTTCTTGTCGATGTTTATGTATCGATTTTATAATTTAATTTCAGTTCGACCTCGCCTGCCAAGATTGGAAGCGTTCCCTCGTCGGCACAGTCCACAATGCCGGCTTCTTTATCTCCATTCCGCTGACCGGCCTCATTTCCGACAAGTTCGGCCGCCGCCTCGCACTCGTCTTCGCGTGTGTCACCAGCGGCATCTTCGGCGTTATCAGGGCCTTCTCCTTGGACTACAACATGTTCATAGTCCTCGAGTTCCTGGAGCCCGCTTTCGGCGGTGGCATATACACAGCATGTTTTGTATTAGGTGAATCCCATGAAATCTATCGCAGAGCTATAAAATTATTTAACTACAATTAGCATCAAACATAGTCAAACGTTCCAATTCTTCTTTACCTCTTCTTCAATTTGTCTCTATTTATGTGACGCCTATAAAAATAACATACAGAAAACAAACATTCTTTCAGGCGACATTACTTATAAGTTAAAAGTAACTACTTAATATTTCTCAGACAAAATAAGCAATTTTATCGTATAGCTATGATTTCTCGTCGCTTTCTATCCAAAGATTGATGATTCGTATAAATATCACCATTACAATTAATCGATCAATGTTGCCAATCAATTTATAGCAAATAATACTCAAGTGTGTACTGAAAAAACTCAGATGGTTATAAATGTAGGTGACCATAGAGTCAACTACCATCACAGCTAAAGTTTTTACCATCAAACAATAGTGTTAAAGATGTGTTTCGATTTGAAGGGCACAATTTGGTGCAATGTATATCACTCTAACACCACGTTGTTATGGGCAGGCGTATAACTCACCATCAGGTGAATGTCCTACAGACGAGTAAGACGTTCTTGTTGTGGTGTACGTTACATTTTTTTAATGATCGATGGTTTTGAACATTAACTTTCTCACCGAGCTGAAGCCTGTTAATGTTTATTTATATATGTATAATCATTGTAAACTCTTCATATTTACGACATGTGACATATAACAACATATCCTCACTTCACAACAAACATATTTGATAACAGCCGTACTATATTTACGTAATTAAATATCACACGATCAACGACAAACATTGTTGTTTATAACAACGCTTGGCTTGTTGAACTATTTACACTACGGTAAACATTATAAGGTTGTATTTTATATACAGCAATTTTTTTAAAATATCACCTTTTTACAACTGAAAATATTTTATGGTGATTAAATGGTCGTAGGAATCTATTATCAAAAATTGCTTAGGGTACCATAGCTCGGACGTGAACAAACTATGCAATATATTGTGGTGAGGACCTGCATTCCGCGCAGCTTACGCTTTCAGAATGCCTTGTGTCGAAGTCCGAGCAACGAATCCTGAATAACAGGATCAAGACCTTTCACTGTCAGAAGTAAAAACGGTTCACTGGGGGAGAAATGGCGCATGGGTGGCATTAGCCTTCTAGTCTGAAAATGTTATAGAGAGTCCTAAGAGAACTGCAAATATGAGATGGTCTTATATCTGTCAGAATGAGGATACTATGAAAGGCCTTTCCTTAAGACGTGCGTAACCAGGACTCAAAGGAGCACTGGTGCGTTCAATAGGAGATTTCGAAGCTGCTCCTATCGCGAGATTTTAGTAGGTAGTAATCCCAAATAACCCTGACTTCCCCCCAGAAGCAAAGTAGCTTATAAATTAAAATAGAGATACCTCTGCAGGCTCTATTTCCATCCCAAAATAATAGTGCATAAACTTTACTTTGTTACGTTCGGAAAGGCGCTGGTACTAGTAAAAACATCTTACGATCTTAAAATCCCAAAGCGACAAGCGCCGTATGGCTTATATTTAAAAATATACTTTCTTCATCTGAAAAAATGTTACTTCACGCTTCAGTTAAATGTACAGTTACTTCGTAGACAATCATACTTTTTGCTGTTAAGCCACTCAATCGTATTAGACTATTGTTAGATCGTGAAGTTAAATTACTATCGGATCTATGTATATAATATATATATAGTTCCACTTAATATTACTGTTCATACTATCACGTAGTAGATAAAGGTATACGATTGAGACAATAATGAAACAATGTATATTAACAGCAGATAAAAAAGACATGAGTAAATCTTTTATGACCAGTCGGTTGAGTTCAAACAACTCTCTTTTTACTTTTTTTACTTTATTTAATAGTTCTAACCTTTAATTAAAAAAATCCAATTTATTCTAGATTTGATTTGATTCTGTCGGGCCTCGGCGAAACGGCGAGATTTAAGAAGGTATTTGCATATTAAAAATAATATTATCTGTGGAACATCTTAAAATTCACTGGTGGTAGGTCTCCGTTGCTGGAGACCATCTAGAAAGGTACCGGCGCAGCTATTCCCACCCTCAAATAGCAGAGTGCAAATATTACTGTTTCGATCTCAAGGGCGTTATAGCTAGTTACATTGTTGAGGTAACAAGATTTAACATCCTATATCCCAAAAGGATGAGGGATGTGATGTATCATCGTAACGAGCGCTACATTGTTATGGGTGGGCGTATTACTTACCATTCATCAGGTGAACGTCTCGTTCGACTCGTGAAATAAAGAAGTGGTGTAAATATCTGCAAATTTTGAGTACGCAAAATCTATACACGATCCAATCATCAATCATTAATAAACTTAAAAAAAAAACGCAAGTAGGATAGTTAAAAACACTCCATAGTTAATCTATGAGCATCATCGCCTTCACCTTAACCTTTAACGCCTCGTCAGTTCCTTGTTTTTACTTTATCGATCATCGCACACTTCCGGTAATAGTCGATTTAGGTGTTCAACATGACCAGATCTAAAGACAATAGTTTCCTGTTGCCGGAAACCATACATATTGTTCCAAACCGTGGTTGCATAGATCATAGTTCCAGTTTCAAGGACGCTATATCTATTAGAAACCAGAGAACGAACTAACTTAACGTGTCTTAGTGACGAGACCTTGGTTGTAATGTGGGAACATTCCTAATAACACTTAACGCCAAGTGAACATCATCTGCGTATGGCAAAAACTTGATAATCTGTAATACTATATTTTAATTGATTTATTCCGTTATTATAAACTGAAGGTATATCCTGCAAATTATTATAAAGTATATGTTTAACACATACAGTCATGTGATGTTGTGCACACTGTGCCAAAGACAAAGGTAGGTTTTCAGCAAGGAAAACCTACCGCTACCTGAAAGATTAGATATTCTTTAGCATTTGATTCTGCCAAAAAACAGTAGTGGATAATTATTGTTGCATTCTAGTAGGAAGTACACTGTACGCAATAAAATGCCGCCGAGATGCGAATGTTAAGATAGATGTGTGGTATGACGAGGATAGATAAAATTAAGAATTAGTATATTAGAGGAAGCCTGAAAGTTGAGGAGCAAGAGGTTAACGTGGTACGAGCATGTTATACGGAGGGATGAAGGACATATAACAAAGAATGTAATGAGAGTGGATGTGGATGGTTATAAGGGTAGAGGAAGACCGATGAAAGTGTGGATGGATTATGTGAAAGATGACATGTGTAAGAAGAGTATGAATTCAGATATGACAACTGATAGAGGAATGTGGAAGAGAAGTACATACCTGTACCAACCCCACATAGCTGGGAAAAAAGCAGGCAAAAGGAAGGTTAAATGAAAATGAAATGCTTGTTCTTAATAGTCCAGCTTCCATAAATTGACAAATTTTAATCGAAACCAACCAACCACTCCAACTTACAAACTATATCTATGAGTTAGAGTCAGGATCGTCCGTGTCTTGTAACAAGCGATTAAAGTTTTCAAACCCGATTCCATAAAGACAATTCCAATGTTTGTTTTTATTTAAATTGGTTGCAGCAAATCATAGTTCGTACAATCGTATTCTTGGCCTTGCTCCAGCACTACGTTACAAACTTCGTTCTTACCTCACCGACTTTTTACAACTTCTCCACTAAATTTACCTCGCACAAGTTCCATTCAGCCGTAAAAGTTGGCGTTACGACCGCGTTCGCGACGTTATTTAACATCAAATTGTGATACTTTGTCACTTTATCTGTATAAATGTGTTTATAATAAGCAGCTTAATCATCACCAGCATATATACATCCACAGCAAGCCATGATCCTCCTCAAAAATATCTTCAAATTGCTCGCTGCTGCGCTGCTCACATAAAACCGTTTCCGACGACCGTTACCAGATCGACAGATAATCCACAGATTTTTACATAACTCCGTTCTTCGATAAAGTTTCTGATATCCTTTACAGTATGTAATGGTAGTATCCTTACATAACAAGACATCATATTGGAAATCAATTACGTTACAAATGTAAGAACCCTTAATATGAGACCAAAATTTGGACCAGTTGCTAGGGTAGATAAACAACAGATCGTTGCATAGTTTGTTTACACAATAAAATTATATTCATTTGTGTATGACACCTAGGTTTATTGTACAAGTTTACTAAGTTATAATAACATTAAATTCAAGGCCAACAATATTGCTACCACAAAAATTTCTTTTATTATTGTTATATATATTAATGTTAAAGCCGTTAAATTACCTCTAAGATGTTATCCTTCATTCGATATTATATATCTATCTATCGATCTTAATAACATGTTTTTACATAATATTTTAGCAATACTTACTATACTTTTACTACTCTACTTACTGTACTTTGGCAATACTACCTGTCTGCTATATTGCTCTCATTAACCTTGTTATAGTATAGCTACATAACTGTTCAGTTTACGTAAATATGTGAAAATGGACAACTCTACTGACTTATCCAATAACAACATAGCCAGTAAATATATAATAGCTACGTTAAAAAATATCGTCTATCACAACTAAATTTTTGTCTTTGTTCACCAGCTCTAGAACTTGTGGGACCCAAAGGTCGAGTATTCATCAGTCTCCTCTTCAACACAATGTTCATACTCGGCGGTGTCACCATAACTTTACTCTTCTGGTGGCTGCAGAACTGGAGGTACCTGCTCCTAATCATCTACACGCCCGCTATTTTCGTCTTCGTCTACATGTGGATGTTAACCGAGAGCTTTAGATGGTACTTTAGCAAAGGCCGTTACGAAGAAGGTCTGAACACTTTGACCAGATCGGAGAGGATGAATAACGTGACGGTGCCGAAAGATCATTACGATCAAGTTGAAAAGCACGCGATGAGACAAAGAGACGCAAAGAAATTCGAAAGTAGAGAGATCAATCGTTCATCATTTAAACAGATCCTTGCATCTGCGATGATATGGAAAAGAGTGTTTATCTGTTCTTTTCTTTGGATGTCCTCCACCCTGGTCTACTACGGCCTTTCGATTAACGCCATCGAATTATCTGGAAATAGTTATTTGAACTACATCGTTGTTATAATAATTGAAGCGCCGGCAAATGTTTGTAAGTTGATCTTCTTGGACAGATTTGGAAGAAAGCGAGTCATCTCTGTCGCCTTCATTTTAACTGGATTGATTCTAATTACCTATGGATTCCTTCCAGGTACAGTTTTGATGTAATATTTTTATATTATTATTTTATCAAAGCTATTATTAGCTCACGTATTTCGTTCATATTTCACGCCACTTTTCTACGGTCGCTCGAAATGTATTACAAACAATTTACAAAGGCCTTTGAGCGAAGGATTCGATTTTTGTGAGTTACCAACAGAACTATGCACGTTGAATATGTTATCACCACTGAAATATACAGAACAAAATAGGAAATGAAAATATTACACCAATATTTTTATCTCAATAAATAACTGTATTCAATCCTGAAAAATTTTGGGGTTTCTGTAAAAGAAACAAAAACACTTTTATTGAAATATTGTCAGTTAACATCACATGGTACTACATATTGATGATATTTTTCCATTACCAGAGACAGTCCAGGTAGGTATTACATCAGTACCTATTTGTGCCTTTAACAGTTGTTTAAAAGGCACTGTAGCTAGTAAATTTAATGACGAGACTTAACATCTTATGTCTCAAGGCGAAGAGTACAATACGGTGCTGTGTATATCATCTGGTGAACGTTTCCATATTTCTTCGGTTTGTAGTTTAAAAAGAAATCATGTGAAATTAAGACCAACTGGTAACCCTTAGTCGATATTTTTTTTTCTCAGATGGAAACTGGGCAACAGTGTTCTATCTTGGTGGTAAGTTCTTTATAACCCTGGCTTACAACTCGCTGTACGTGTTCGCCGCCGAGGTGTTCCCAACTGACTACAGGACGACGTTACTTGCGGTGTGCTCCACCATCGGAAAGATTGGCTCCACCTTCGCTCCACAGACGCCGCTGCTGGTAAGTTCTGTCTATTATTTAACTGAGTTTTATTACTATTTAACAGGGGTAAGTTAAAATGTTTACAATTCATAACTTTTCGCTAGTCGCCGTTAGTGGAGATTGATTGCCTTTCATAACAAATTTGCCTATATTTAGACTGACATAATAGTTAAATAATTTAATAGTTATAAAAAAATCTTATAATAGTTGAAGCTATTTAGATATTACCGCTACATTTTTTTTTCTGTAATGACCATTGGTCGAACACCATGATGATCAATTTTAAAG
Organism: Ornithoptera priamus; assembly: GCA_029034505.1. NCBI lineage: Eukaryota > Metazoa > Arthropoda > Insecta > Lepidoptera > Papilionidae > Ornithoptera > Ornithoptera priamus. The sequence goes on from JARDWD010000672.1 coordinate 777,423, forward strand.
CAATATAAGACCTGTCATAAAAGGAGTCTAAACGTCAGTGAACAATCTCGAAAATATTCTGAAACCTAAATGTACTTTATATAGTATTCATTTTATAAATATAACATAAATTTATTAAATTCCACACTGTGTTATTGATACGTTTAATTAAAATATATCCATAACGAACAGCGATTACAATTACTTGTAACAAACGACCCGTTAACGCCCTAATAACGAAAACAACGCCTCGTTTAATTCACAATAATATTTTACACACAAGTTTAACCAATCTTGAAAAAGAGAAGTGTAACATATTTAACACATATTACAACATATCTATAAATCTGTTGATTTATAGATATAAAAGTAGTAGATGCTTTCGGACTTAATTGTTTAACAGTCACTCGCTCTAGAGTACTTTGGTTTAATGCAAACGTCTGCTCATATAGGTGGCGTTATTCGTGCTCAGAATGACAAACACAGCACCACAATGTATTCGTTGTCTTGTGAAGTATAGTTACTCTGGTAATTTCACTAGCTACAGCCCCTTTCACACCGGAACCCTATGATGACCGGCCGCAGAAATATACGCTGCGGTGGTTACGTAGTCAGTCTCCTACAACAGAGACCGGATATCACGGGCGTAAGGCTTAATCGAATTACAATTGGAGTGGATTTACTGGCAAACCGGCCTTCATTATCCTTCCGGTGCTCACGGAACGGATACCAATCACAATGAGACTCATCAGTGTATTGGTACACATCATTTCAAACACGCTTAATTAAATTCAGCTGCTGTAATTATCGCACAAACAATAACTTATTTAAAACGTTAACTTTGTTCCATCAATCCTTTGTAACTGTACAATAATTAATGGTTTTTTTCAACTACTACAATAAGTTCTTTGATGTTATTGATTTATTAACAATCTCCTTAAAAAGTCCTAATAGAGCAGTGTTGCAACATACATCATCTTATTACTTATAATAATAATGGTAGTAAAAATAAAACAAATCCTTAAATAGTAGAAGTTTCCATGTAACAAATAAACTCTATTCGTAAGGACGAAAATAAATACCTCTACCGGTGGTAGGTCTCTATTTCCGGAGACTGTCTAGGTAGGTACCACCGCAGATCCTAATGCAGCCGACAAACAGTACTGTGCAAACTTTACTCTGTTCCAGTTTGAAGGACGTCTGAGGTAACGATACTGAGCATCTTATGCCATAGTGTGCTGCTGTGTATATCATTTTAACTAGTTTCCGGTCCTAAGTGCAAGCATATCATTTACATGAGCAAAATGCCATTCCATGAAAGCCTAGGTCCAATAGTACATTGGTGGAAGACTGCTGACAATGATGTGATTTGATTAATCTAAAGCTTTTGTTTTATTTAATAGATAATTGTTTATTTTTGAACATCAACAAAAAGATGCTGTATGTACTCTTATTGTAGTTTTAGACATCTGAATTGTTAGATTGTAAGTTTTTATCTTTTTTGTATTTCAGACTAGATTCTACGTCTACCTCCCGACGATACTGTTCGGCTGCATGGCGACCTTATCCGGTTTTCTCGTACTAACCTTACCGGAAACGAATAATCAGAAACTACCGGATTCATTGAAGGAAGCTCAAGAGCAGGACAGGAGAGAAGGTAGAAGCAATGCAGAAGACAATAGTACACAAACGAGGACTAAGTTATAGTGTTGTTTCGATTATAATGCAAGTAGAGCTTAATTGTAATGTACAGGAAGTTAAAATAGGCTGTGAGCGGTTGTGATTTATTTGGTACAAACGGAAAGAAGTGGATTTGATTTTTTTATTAAAGTCTTTTGTTGAAAAATAAAATGATAAAAAACTTCCCCTATTTTTTTAAAACTGCGGTCATGGCACTGTCAACATATGAGAGCTTTACTAACCATACCATCAAAGTTGAAGTATTAGCTCTTAGATTTAAAAAAAAACACGATAATACATACACACACACACACACATATATCTATATATCTCATCTCCCTATATGCCTCATCTCTTTGTCGAATAAAAAAAATACGTTCAAGATATTGACTGGTGGTAGATCTGTTGTCGCAGATCATCTAGGTAAGTACTAGCGCAGCTACTATTGTAGCCGACAAACAGTCGTGTGCGAGCATTACTGTGTTCCGGTTTGAAGGGCATCGCATCCACGAAAATTACTGGCGTAATAATACTTAACAAATCTCTGATCGACTAGCACAATGTGATGCTGTGTATATTATCCTAACAGGCGTATACCCTTAGGTGAACGTCCGATCCACACAAAGAAATAGTTCATTCGTTTTATTAACAAATATAAAACGCATTTGAAAATTTTCAGCCGCCATTTTATTCGACGATTAAAAAACAACCGTTTGTTATTACGGACGCGGCAAAGCGGTGGCACGTTCGGCATTAATTTTTTTTAGCTGTTTTAAGAAGAGAAAAAAAAACGCAACATCCGCTTTCAGCTGTAATTATTCGGGATGCGACGTGATCCCATTCCGCTGCACGTGACCGAGCGAATGCGTTCGCGTTATAAACAAACAACATACCTTATAAAATGCATCTCGTTATGAACCGCGTGTTAATAATTAAACTAATTATAATACCCATCCAGCAGTTAACTGCCTTCGACTGATCCTGAACCCTGGTATCAAGCCCTTGGTTCTACTCCAGGGTCACAACCTTATTAGTAACTATATGGGAACTGGAATTCATATATTATGTAAAATTGAGATCAATCTTTTGTTATTTATTATTAAAATATAACTATAAGACAGTAAACAGTATTATTATATAATATAGACGTGGTGCTAGTTAATACAAAAAACTATTTATAAAAATCAGCTTTTTAATCATCTTTTACAAATATGCTTAAGATTCTGGATGATGTCAGCGCTGCAAGTCATTCGACTGTTACAGCTTATCTGACACTGGGCACGTGGACCTGTTTACAAAAAAAGTGTACTACTTGTGGTGTAGTTATCCGACGGCGGAGTTTTTAATAACGTGTGTCTGGTTATTGGTTATTCTGGCGAATCTACTCGGTCGTCGAGAGCGGGCGCGGATCCGTTCCCCGATTACCTTCGCCTGTATCGGAGTCTCTGGGCGGTGAGAACCGCCCCTGATCGCGGGTGTACTTGGTGTACGCGGTGTGTGAGTACCTGAGGCGTCGCGTTCTGAAGCGAGGGCGGCGTGATGTCGAAATTCGGAGCGTGTTGGTAGTGTCCGAGGTGTTGTCGGTGACTGTGGGTTCGTGTGTGGTGTGAGGGACATAGCGGTCCTTGGGAATGTCACTCGTGTAGAGCGAGAAGAGTCGCGGGCAGAGGCAAGAGCCTTGGGGGACGCCGGCTTTGATCGGCCGGATCGAAGAGAGAGCGTGCTCGACGCGGAAGCGGAAGGACCGGTTCGACAGGTAGGCTCGAATGATGGTGACGAGTCGGTCTGGCAGTTTATGAGCGTAGAGCTTGTATAACAAGCCCTTGTGCCAGAATTTGTCGAACGCCTTCGCGACGTCGAATAGGACGGCGCAGGTGTCGATCGGACGTTTGTGCTCGAAGCCGGCCAAGATGTGTTCCGTCAGTCTGTGGACTTGTTGGAAGCAAGAGTGGCTGCTTCTGAACCCGAACTGTTCATCGGGGAGATGCTTGTTTTCGGTGGTGAAGTGGCGCAGACGCTCTAAGACGATGCGGTCGTAGACTTTGCCTAAGGTGTTTAGTAGGCTGATCGGGCGATAGCTGTCGGGTAGGTTCCTCGGCTTCCCCGGCTTCGGAATACCTATCACTACGGCCTCTTTCCAGGCGTCTGGGAAGGAGCAGTCGGCTAATAGGGCGATAAAGATGGCCACTAGCAGGCCGATGATCGGGGGCGGAAGACTTTTCACCACTCTATTGGGGATGTTGTCGGAGCCAGGGGCTGATTTGGCTTTCAGCTTCTTGATGATGACAATGACCTCACCGGGGGAGACCAGTTTAAGGGGGGGACCTTCTGGTGGGAGGGTTGCTCTACGGCGCACCTCGTCCTCTACCAATTTGAGGTGAGCGGGGTCTACTGGTGTGGTTGAGGGAGTGCACTGGCTCTCCAAACTGTCGGCAAGACACTCGGCTTTATCGGCATCCTCCAACGCAAGGGAGGAACCATTGCTCATTACGAGTGGAGGCATACGGGCCATGTTCTCCGCTTTGATACTGCGGGCCAGACGCCAGAAAGTGGCGTCCAAAGGCTCCAAGTCGCAAAGCAGATTGTCCCATCTGTCCATATGCGCTCTTTTACTAGCCTTTGAAGGCAGCACAATTTTATCCTGCTCTCCTCGGATCTATATCGAGAGTAGAGTCTTAAGGCGGCGTTTTTGGTTCCGATCAGCCATCGAAGGTCGGCCGGGACGAACCCGAGGAGGTAATCCGATTCGGGAACCGTCCTCGACGATTCCTCGACGGTTGTGGCGATGTGGTAGAACAACGAGTCGATCGCTCGGTTTGCAGTTTCGAGCGAGTCGATCGTGCTAGGGATTCCGTCGAGGTGCTGGGGTTCCGCGGCCTTGAGTTTGACCTCGAGGCTGCGCCAGTTGACGATGGTTTTGATCAGAGGGACCTCACCAGCGTGCCGGCCCAGCTTCATAAGAACCGGGCGATGGTCGAATCTGAGATCGTCGATGGTCTTGATCGAATGCAGTGGGATGGTGACGTTGTTGAACAACGCGATGTCCAAAGTGGGCGGGTTGTGAGATCCGTTAGGCGGAAATCTCGTCGGGGTTGGCGGAGTACAATGTTGAAATTGAGTATACCCGCAAGTTTATATAAAATTAAACCGTTTGCCGTTATGCCTGCTGTTTAAATCGCCAGCGAGGATAACGGACTGGCCTAGGTCGAGAAGGGTTCTTATGTCTGTTCCCCGCACTGCTTTGGAGGGGGGCAGATAGACGGATGCGATGACAATCGGTTGATGACCGGTGAGGGAGATTTTGGGTGAAGCCCTCGTCGTCGGCATGTTTGGATGGTAGAAATTCCACCTCCATGTCGCTGCCGCTATTGCTAACTTCCGAGTCCGAGTCGGAAGAGGCGGGCAGGTCGGGCTTAGAAGGCCCCGCCACGGGGGCCCTTCGTTTGGGTGGCGCGCGAGTCGCGGGGGTTGGATCCAGAGACGCCGGGCTGTCCGTGTCAAAATTCACAGACATTGAGGAAGCGGTGGTGGGATTCTTCGCGCAAACTTGGCGAGTACGGAGTCCATTGACATGGCCGTCATTTTGTAGTGTAGCCGCCCCGCCATACGGCGGGGGATGTGTGCCTACTTGCGTAGAGAATCTAGCCGTCGCCTAATGGGACAGGGCCTATCGGTGAATATAATAACGCCTCTGAGGCGAATAAAATTGGCTACTTACAGTGCCGGAATCAAGCTCCGGCAGAGTTTTAGCACGCTGGATACTACTAATTCACTGCACTGCACGAGTGCACGCGAGCGCTAACGGTAGCCGATCGGGCGGCGACTTGACACACACGGGGCACGAGCGGGTCAGGCAGGGGCGGGGTGTAGCGGTAGCGCGCACTGATATCGGCAGCATGGAACGCGTCCGATCGGTACGGCGAGCTGAACCCGAATCAATCGTTACAAATATGCGTCATAGTCTTGTCTTAATACTGTGTTAGTCGCTCATCTTTACTCTTCCGTCCCTTTACTCTCAGCCCTCTCTTTAACATCAATTTCGATCAGAAACACTAAGCTATCTTACTGTCATATAAAAATGCAATATATACGTAATATTGTATATTAATACGAAACCCGTCTTAAATTCAACATGTACCATCTTTCAAAAAGATTACTTTGTTTTAGCGACATTGAAATGTTCGGAAGTAAACAACGCATCTATAATTTAGCTGTTCTCTTAATTACTTTTAAAGAGATTACCAAGTATTTAACTGTCGGCGCCTGACCGTGTTTCGTGGATCACTTTACAAGAGTCCATTGGTTGATGTTATGACAATGATGAACCAACCGACAACATAACTAGATAGATATCGATCGAAAAGTTATAGGAGTTACGAAATAAACCCTTCACGTTTTCCTTATACCAGATTCATTTATATGCATTGAAAAATTGAAAGCTCTTCGACGAACTCATTATAAAATGCTAATTTTAATCGCTTCATAACCATTTTTTAATTCATAAATGTGCAACGTTTACCTTGGCTTACAACTTTAAACACCTGTAAAATCACATCTAATAATTAAACTACTGATAGAACACAGATGAAAAACAAAAGTGCTATTGAAAATGTTATTAATTATTAGTATATGTTATCTATATATTACTGTTTCCGCTTCCAACATATGAGAACCAGAATATCCTGTACGAACACGCTTCACCGTCCGCAACCTCCCCCCAACAGGGGCTCAGTAGCCGTGGCTGGGTCGCCCACGGTGAAGCGAAGAGGAACCAACCTGGCCGGCACGAGGTACAGGGCCGCCGTTCCAGGTTAGAGCTCCGGAGGTCCATTCATTGCAAACAGAGTTCCCTTTACAATATGCCAATTAGAAACATTTCCTTAAACGGGATGATTAAAGAAATAAACATAATATTCTTCATAAAATATTTTTTTGTTACATGAAGGATTTCCCATCTTAAAAAAAAAATGCTTATACTTCTTAACCAAAATTAACTATTCAGACATAATTTTAATGCTATTGTTCCCATCCACTGACTCAATTCGAATCACTATGTCCTTTGATCCTTTTTCCTCACTCAATAAATAATCTATTCACAATAAAAACAAACAATTTATATAATTTTAAAGGAATATCTAAAACCTGTTAAATCTTGGTATTCCTGGATTGCGGGATAGTGGACAGACTTCAGCACGATGATTGGAGATTTCCACTTGTTAAGTTTAACTTCCTAGGACATTTAACTAATTTGTAGAATCAGTATTAAGAAGTTCGGTTCCATGTTTTTCATGAGAACAGGAAAGGTGTGCAACAACTTGCTGGCGTCGGTGTTCCTGTACAAATACGACGTGAGTGTCTTCAAGAAAAGAATGAATAGGTTTTTACGAGATTTGTGCGTTTTACCACCAGTTAACATCAGATGGCGATATAACCAGAAATGTTGGTGCTATCAACGGTAAGCACTTCAATAATGATATCATTTAAGCCCAGTAGTTCACAACCCTGTCCTTTTTTCAACCTTGATTATCTATTTCGTCTAATTCATTCATGATCTAATAATCTACTTATTCTTTTTCTCTCTCTCTCTATGATTACTTAGACGGAAGTTGAAATAACTAAGTAACTTTAACAACAGCAACACCTGTTCACAGCTCATAAAGCCAGCAAGGAACTGATTCAGAGGGAAACTCATCAAAAACCCAACACGTTACCTTTCGCCCAACGCATTGCAATAGACAGTAAAACTCCATACATAAACCCTAATCTGGCAGACCTGAACCAACATCTAGCGATTTAATTAAGGAACGGAACATATTTATTACGTAACAGTTTATTAGTTACATGGTATACACCGAAATCACGAGACGGAAGTGCGAACTCATTTACCTCTGTACTGAGGTAATCTTGTTAGCATCATTTGCTTCTCTTCAAAATGCATTTATTTTTAGACACTGAGGCAGAAATCTTTTTTTTTAATGATGATACTTTTGCTACGAGCAATATCTTTATCTGTCAGTGTATACCGCTGCCACATTTTCTGCACTCGCTCTATCATATCTTATTAGACATAAAACGTCTGTGTCTGATTACACACTAGTTGTAGTTTACTTTTATATTTTCATGAGGTTATATTAAAAATAATGTCATTGTCATCATCATCATCAACCAACAGACGTCCATTGCTGGACATAGGCCTCTCCCAAAAATCTCCACATCGATCAGTGTCACATTGTTCGCATCCAGTGCGTTCCCGCGATTCTCATCAGATCATCAGTCCCCTCAAATTAACCCCTACAAAATAATTTCTCATGGTATTAAATAACTAACAGGCCAATAATCGTAAAGAATGCTTCTTTAAAATCTAGATGTAATATGTTGACAGCCGAAACGCAACAAGGCTCCTTGGCGAGAAATTGGCAATGTGAGACCCTGATTAGTCCAATTATCTTCACGAACTTCTACTTTATTTCCAGTTAACGCGACATAAAATCGAGGTCAAATTTAGCAAATAGTACATTAAAAAGAATATGTAAATTTTCTTATTTATCTAGGGAAGTAAAAACTCTCAATTTTACTTTACAATTGAAGAAAGAAACCGATGAGTTGGAAATATTCTAGCAAACGTCGACACTACTCCGCGAACAAAAACAATACTTGTGCCGTAGTTGAAACGGCTTTTTTGATCTGAATATATGAATACTTTAGAGAGTAAGGTACGCGCCTAACATTAGGCTTTTTATTGCATTTTTATATAGAGACCGAGCTGTGCCCCTCTGTTATTCATACAACTGAACGGAACAGTCTGAACAGAATCAATATAAAACGGATGTTCCCTTACCTTCGTCTTTGTGTTCTTCCTCATCATCGTGCTGTTATAGTATCGCCTTAACTGATTTGTCAATCAACTACCTCCTCACTGTCTGTCTTGTCTTGTCTCGTTATATCGATCGGTGATCTTTTCAGTTTCATCTTTCCTATTACAGCCATCTTATTCAGATTATATTGTCTGCGGCAATTTAATCAAAGTATCAATAAAACCTTTGCTAGCCATGAGCTGATAATGGATAATCAGACCATCGGATATTTATTTGAACGTGAATGAACCTGTTCTTTTTGTTATACACAATATGCATAAGATTATTCTCTAACATCAATTTATTGGAGGTAAGTGTCCGTTGCCGGAAACCGTCTAAGCATTTACCACTACAACTTCTGTTTCTGTGGCCAAACGTAATATGCAACTATTGTCGTGTTCAAGGATTTAAAGGACTTTGTAGCTAGTGAAATTATAAGGGAAATGAGACATCATCTTATCCTTCAAAGCGACAAGCGTAATTTGATGCTGTGTGTAGTATTCCAACTAGTACCACGCTGTTATATGTAGGCGTATCACTTACTTCCGGTCTCTCTCATTAATGATGATAAAGTTTATTTTATCGAAACGTACGTAAGTCAAAGAGTTTTAGATATGTAGTTTTTATAATCTCTCTTTTCCTATTTATAAAAGCTAGTAAGCACAGTTTGTACCACACGTTATGGTTTAATTTTCTTTTAACCATAAAATGGATGATTTGCTGTTTCCAGTTGTTAAATTATACTGTTAAAAATTATACACTGCTTCCCTGAGCAGTAATTTATGAAACAATATTTGTAAGTTGACAAAGAAACCGAGCAGTACTACGTGCGGCCACCACCTGGAGACTCTCACGTACTTTTCGCGTGTTTCAGGGCTGTTTCGTGGGCAAAATTTATTACAAACAATTTACGGTAACATAAAATAAAAAATACCTCTATTTATTGAAAATTCCCACAGTTTTGCATTTGAATTACCATATATTAATAGACGGAGAAAAAATATTTTAAAGGTTAGATTTAGCATAGTTAATCTACCTCACAGTTTGTTAAAGTGTTGTTATCTTAATTAAAATTCATAATGTTTATTCAACAAATTAACAATTGAATGTAATAGTCTACTTCTACTGTTGTGAATGTTGAATATATACACAACAAATGTTTTTTACACACTACGAAGTGACGGAACTAATTCTCTTTTTACACTAAGTTTTTTGAGGCCTGTTGTATAAAAACAGAATCGGCTGTAGACAATCATTACTCTGTAAAAACTTACTTGTGGTCTTAAGTGTCATGATATATGAACACTAAGCGGTTAAGTTTTACTATGATTCTCATGCTGTTGTAACCGGAAACCATCAAATATCACTATATCGGCGGATTACCTATTCGAAGATGGACAGTAAACGAATTCAATAAAGGCTACTAACATTCAAACTTTACGACATGCTGTATAACAAAAGACTTTTTAAAATTTAGTTCTTAGACAGAAGCATGGTTGTTTGCCACATTAACTGGATAGATTCCACAGGTTAACCTTTCACGGTTCAGATTATATCGAGCTACACAAGTCACCATCAGGCATCTTACCATCCGTCGCAATAAATCCCATCTCAAGTGTGGAATGTTTCATTACAATTGGACGCAGAGGAGACCCTATTGTTGTGCGGGTATACGAGAAATTGCTGCATAACGTCATCAATATATCATTATAGGAATATTAACAAAAACCATACGTTAAAACTAAAGAAATAAATACAATATAAGTCTCTATTTACTTAATAGTAATAGAAAAAGTAATAGAGATCCACAAATTTCACTAGACGTTAGACCTACAATATCAAAGAGCCGATAAAGTCGCAGCGCGCCTTTACGAGATTATTAAGGAACATAAATTGAATGAACGTACGCAGCCGTATTTCATACAGGATCGGGAAGTTGTAAAAAGGAGCTGGGTCCCTGAAAAACTGGCATTGTAAGGAAATATAGCCCGGCTTCCCACGCTTTAAACATTTCAAAAGGTTTGGGCCTAAGAGACAGAGCACAAATCAAACGAATACGAATAGAAATACCATTGAATGAGATTGGATAGAAATTCATGACTAATGCTAGTTAATTTATCACTTCCGTTCGTATTTTTTACACAGATCTGTTTTGTATTAACAATCTAAAATAAACATTGATATGACCGATAAAGATAAGAGAATATGCACGCAGCATCACAAAAGTCACCTTTATGAACAAGTTATTAAATCTACTAACAATGTAATCATATGTTAAAGAACTATTCTAAATTTTAACTTAAACTTTCTTTAAACTTTTAACATAAACAAAAAACTTAAAATATATGGCCGATAGGTCTCTTTTCGTAAACACTATTTTGATTTGTAATGTAGTGATCTGGATCTAAGTCCTTTTGATATGGATCTTTTTCATTATGTTTTCAGAGAGAGAATAATTTTAAAATTTTATTTATTTCTATACAAGATTTATTTTAGCTATCTTCGGACACAGGCTTCCAAATTATTTCCATCTCCTACAAGCCTGTCGGCAGATCTAACTTCGCTACTTCCTCTACTGATACGACAACAGGTAATATTAATTTAGTGGTTGTTAATAATTTTTTCAATTTCAATTAATAGTTCTTTCGTTTTATTGAAATATTAATTATTATTACTTATCACAGCTTACACTCAATATCAGCGCCGTAGCGCATGTGAGACGTGGCAGTGATTTGTGGCAACAATTTAGCCACACGTCATCGCGCACGTTAGCTATTCCATTTCGCAATAATAAATCAACGGTCAGCTTGAATTATTAAGTGAATAATGATATAACCATTTGTGGCGAGCTATTCCTCATGCAGGGTCACCCCAATAGCGTTTAGGTATATAAACTCTCTAAAAGAAATCATAAATAGTTTACCCTTCAATAGAAGCTAGAATTATGCTGTACTCTCACTTGTTAAAACCCATGATACACCTCTTAAAGTCTTTAGCAGTAACTACGGCAACGCTTTTAAACACTAGCGTAGTTCATCATTAACCATTTCCCAATTACCTTAAAGTAGAGCTGGAGCTCCGTCATACAAAACGTGCGTAGTACAACTTCCCACTGTTGACTCATTTTGGATAAACTGGGAATCGAGAGCTCGTCTCAAACAACAGTGATGAACTTCCGTAGCTAAGCAACACACGTCGAGCTGTGCTCAAAAATATCCTCATCATCATCATAAACGCAAAGATATTTTTGATAAGAATACGAGTAATTTTATTAACAAAGCACACCTTTGTCAATCGGTAATAATATCTATACTGTTATTATCATTTAACATATGTTATAAGCAATATAGCTTAATTTCCGCATGTGCATCGTGAGTTCGCGGTACCGGATCCGGAAGCATTCCTTACGTATGAGTGTATTTATAGGTCTGTGATGCGACCGAGTTGCGAACTGCTGTTTCGCGAGGGACATTTACATACGTTGCTCTGATAACATTGTATTTGTTGCCACCGATAAGCGTACTTCCGTTGTATGAACTTGTCCTTGTGGCTAAACTTCTTCGATTACAAATATATGAGTGGACTATATCTGTACCTTTATCCTGCTACTTTATATTTATTTTAACGTTACATATCTGTAAAGAGACGTTTAGTAAACATCAACTATTGCCAGGATAATTATTAGCGATAAAGAAGTTACGATATAATACAAAAAACTTATCTATCTATACAAAGTGAACTATCCTATAAATCTATATATGAAACCATTTCAACAATACATGATTCAAACCGGATGTAAAGGTCCTTAAAAATGTATATAATTTAAATATTCCGCATCCCTTCAAAGAAACATCGCCAAGAGTTCATACAAACAACCGCCACGTTTTATTTATGAAAGAGGCAAACCGAATTGGTTCATTAATGGAATTGGATAACATTATTTGAACACCTACGATTTGACGATCTGGTGGAGGTTGCGGGCAGCACAGGACCGATCGATGTTGAGGTATTTCGGGGAAGCCTATCTCTAGCAGTTGACGTCTGTCAGTTGATAATGATGATGGTTTGGACACCTTAAAAAATGTTTCACCGCTCCCCTGGTTCTATTCCAGGGCTCGCATGATTAGGAATCTCCTTGACGGTAGAAAGTTTTAAAGCCCGTGTCCAATACACAATCTTACATTGCAAATCTAAACCGTGGAGGTTTATATTAACCTCAATAATTGCAAGGCAGTGTTCCGACTGTCGAGGTATAATACACAGAGTATTGAGAGCAAGCACACTTCGTCATCAATGACCTCATTGTCACTTAACACCATATGATTTGAGGTCAACTATTATCCCATTGTTTGGTATGCATTTGTTGTCGATTTTAGCTGAAACACATACGTTATACTGTTTAGTGTATATTTATTCGATTTAGCTGATAAATGATGTTTATAGTTTTATCTTTAAGTTTAGTATTTCATCACATTTATCTGCTGTATAAATATTACACAAACCTCTAGACCTATCCATTACATTACAGTACTATTACTTAGTAAATATCCTACGTAATATATGCTGATATCATCTGTTGGCAAGTAATATATATACCAGCATAAATATTTCCCTGACATAAGTATATAGCTTGAATATTTACGTATTATAATTTGGATAGAGATAATAGAGATAAATGAATGGTAGCAGACCTACTTCTCCAATTAAAATACGCATGAAGCACGGTAATTGGGACAATAGTTTCCCGAATTAGTTCTCACAAAATGTATACTAGGTATACATACTTAGTATGCGTAAAATACATTCGTTTCCAAAATGAATATAAAAAAGAGGCGCGGCGGCTTCACTCCGCCGGAGTAAATGGGTCAATTGCGAATTAACATATTCATGTAAGCAGTCACAAAGGCCGGTCTCCAACAAAAACTTATAAATTGTTTTTGCCGGAACGGCTTTTGGCCCTTGACCCTATGTTTTTGCACGAACCCTTCGTTTTGATTGAACGCTGCGGGACCCCTATAAATCGGGCTCATTATGTTGCTTTTATTAGCTTTCTTGCTTCAGTCTAATGGTACAGGGGTTGCAACTCGGTTACTAGCTTCGATACTTTTAGAAACTCTTCATATATATATCTATATATATATAGTAACTCTGAACTTACATAAAGGCGGAGTCAAGCCACACTGGGCAAGTCAGGTTGGTGGATATCACATATCCAGCAAAACTGTAGTTATTGAAGCATGTCAATTTCGTTACGATATTTTCCACCACTAGAAGCTCAACCTGGGTGGACGAACCTGTGCCTCCAAGAAACTTATATGTTATATCTACTATCTCTATGTTATTCCTTGGCTCTGTAAATCGTAATACTGAGCCAGCTCCGGCGCTCCCATCCTCCCAATAGATCATCAATCCTAGCCATGACAAGCGTCAATTCGGCTTCAATTTCCGTCCGCGACGCACGACGACTTTCATTGTGAAATCATGGTTTATTAAGTTATTATTTGTCAAGTAAATCTGTGTTTTTGTGAATAATAGTTTTGCTTTTTTAAAAAAGATATTTTATTAGTAACTTATAACAGTACGATGCCTTAAAAACTGTTCTATCACGGCTTCATACTGGCGATGGTTTGTTCTAAAAATGCAGTCATGAACTTACACAATGTACTCGTATGCATATAAATCTAAAACTATATACTGTGATATATGAACGTCCGCTTTGCTGTGTGTAACACCCTCGCAACTCCCTTTGGGGGAATCATTTCCTAAAATCCGTTCTTAGCTGACCTATGCTCGGCAAACGGAATATTCCTACCAAATTTCAAGTCTGTAAAGGTTACGATTCCAGAGATATCGTGATGTATCTCTACATAGGTGGAAATATTTTATACATAAATAGTTTACTTCCTTTAAACAGTTTCCGTCTACACGTCGCCTACTCCTACTAATACGTTGCTTTTTTATCCCTTGCTTTTACCCCTTTTGTAGATGTAATATGTCATGTTTATGACAACTTAACATATGAGCATTATATAATTATGGTGATGGTTATAGACGTATGCGCTGTCTTGGTGTAGATGATGGATATTTCACACATTAACCAAATATTTATTTAAGAAACTTTTACGTACTATCTACCCCAAACTAATACGACATTTGCCGAGTGTTTTTTAATAGAACTCCTTGATCATAAAGAACAAGAAGATCTTTAAGTTTCGCGAATTATTTTATTTTCATCGCAATATAGTATCACGTTAATATATATTTTTTTATCCGATGTATAATCGTGATAAACAAATACAGTGTACAGTCTCCTATCAGTAACGCGAGATGAAAAAACCACCTTCTTTACAACATATTCATGTATTCAACAGAAAAGTCAGGGCCGCGCAAAACGCTGTGAACAGGCTCGCTCGACACCTGAATCTGTTTAGTTCTTTAACTTTCGACTCGTGTAACAATAACTTAATGTACCGTCGTCTACAGTCTCGCATTATCTAAAACAGTTTCATATATAATATCTTCGTATATATATCGCAACAAATCATTAAATGCGGCGGCATTGGACTAATCACGCTCAAAGTGCAATATGAGCATAAAAAGTCTAAAATAGACAGAGAGATCTTTGGGAGAGGCCTATGTCCAGCAGTGGACATCTATCGGCTGATAATGATGATGATAATATACCAGATATCTATTAAAAATAACTCTAACATTCGTAGCAGCGAAGAGTAGGGAACATTAATGAATTAAGCTAAGACCTATACTCTCACTACCAACAAAAAACACCGAACGAAATCAATTCAGTTGTTAAGGGAAATGGAAACATTATACTAACAACACTTATAATCAAACACACAGTTCACACTGGGGAACTTAACATTTCCGTTTGTATGCGGAAGGTAAATTGCCGGCGATCGTCTAAAGGTGCTACCGGAACGGCTGTCTCCACCGCCAAGCTGCAGTGTGCATACATGCATACATATATATGCTGTCATGTAATTATTATATGTAATAACATCACAAGGTGACAGTCAGTTTATAGCCTTGCCAAATAAATTGGCTACTATTTTTAGGAACGAGGCCGAAGGTATGAGCACGGACTGTTCTAGTGAAGTGATGTTTAAAGAGAAACTAAGTAAGTAATTAAGTATAATAGGATAGAAGAGAAACTATAAATATTTGTGTATATATATACCTTAGATACATATTTGGTATGTATTGTTTATAGCATATTATTGCATATATATTGTATTTATAGATGATTTATCATAATCATAATCATCAGATAGACGTCTATTGCTGGACATAGATCTCCCCCCAAAGATTTTCACACGATCAAGTAAGGATGCGTATGGGAAGGTTCCACGCTATCCCAATGTTGGTGGGAGCCAGAGGGTCGCTTGTTGATTAACAAGGTGCACCACCAGCCAGTGTAGTTGGCTTGGATCCCGTGAGTTGTTGTGCGGAAACCTTTACACGCCTTCCGGTTGATTATATTATTTTATTTTAAGCGAATACGTTTAATGTGTCGCCAACAAACTGCTCCTCCGTTTTAGGTAGTGTTTTAAATTTAATTGTGTACGTGACTATGGCAAATAAATTAATTAATCTGTTATTATTAATAAACTATAAGAGATGGTGAATACTTATCATCGCCTGGACCATGAAATAATTATGAATCTTTGCATGTTTATATTCAAAATGCTGGTAAGACAATGTTATTACGGCGAATGTCTACAATTTTTCGTTTCTCGCACATTTTTCCTTGAATCACGTGAGTTTTTAAAGCTGCTGTTCCTTTCACTGAAGCCAACACCTGGCAAACGGTGAAGCATTCCTCACCTGACGGAATTTATCGCTCCGTGAGCGGGAAATTGCAGATGCCACTCGCACGAGAGTATTCGCTGCGGACGCCGTACTAATGTGCTTTACGTCTATAACGAACTACTGCGAGGTTTGTTAAGGGGAGGACCGATAAAATATTTCATCCCCACCATGCTACCCGATTTTTTTTATAAACGGACCTAAGAACCAACCCCAAAAGTTGAGCTAATCATAAATGACTAACGCAAACGTAGATTACAACCGACGTACATAGAAATGTTGCATGTTTAGTACAAATACAAAGAGGATCCTTTTATGAGTTCTAAAGGTTGATCCTTTTGGGCAAAATTCCGGGATAAAGAGCTTCTGGTAAACTCAAGAAGAAATTGTCACTATAAAGGAGTATCTAAATACTGTTGAAAAGAGTTCTTCACCAGCAAGAAGACACATTATGATGAAGTGACACGCTTATTATAGCAAAAGCTCTAGTTATTATGATATACTTTACTAATAGGTCTTTATTTCCGGAGACCGTCTAGGTAGGTACCATCGCAACTCGTATTGCAACCTACGAACAGGAGTATACAAACCTTACTGTGTTCCGGTTTGAAGAGTGCTGAATTATTGCGGTAAGGAGAATCAACGTCTTATGCCTCAGGCGAGGAGCGCAATGTGGTGCAGTGTGTACCATCCTAATTAGCCGCACGCTGAACGTCCCGCTTGTCGCGTCGCTTAATTGAATAAATAAAAAAAATACACAGCATCAAATTATACTCGTAACTTTTGTACTCTTCGTTTGGAAGTCCCTGCGGGATAAGTTCCGTTCCAAGCAAGGGCAACGTGCTGTTGTTATTATCCTGACCAGCGCGAGCCAGCCTATGGACAAGTATTATCACCAACAAAATAAAAAGAAGAAAATGATTCTCTAAAAGTATACTCTTTATTCGCAGCAAAATCCAGTCGTAGTGGATTTTTAAAGGATTTTAATTTGAACTCTCGAAATGATATTGTCAGCGGTTTGACTCCAGATTTCCTCGTTTCCTCGCACCTGTGAATTGTACCCATTACTATGAGTACGAACGTTTCAGAATGTCTACTTCTTACTTTCTTTAAGTCCTGTTAAAAGGAAATTCTAAATTAAAATCTGTTCTAGTTCTACATTTTAAATATGTATCTTTTGCTAAATTAATCTTTTTGAGGGGAAACATAAGAACTACTTAACAGTAAGCTGAAATTAATAGTATCTGAATATGGTGCAGTGTATATCATCATAATTACCACTTTGTCATGACCTAGCGTGTCACTTACCATCTGATGAAAATCTTGCTCGCTTCGTCTTCTTCATCAGTCGATAGACGTCCACTGCTGGACATAGCCGTCCCCCAAAAATCCCCACGTTTGTAGGAGTGCATAAATATTGTAAATAATTGTTTAAGATGATAAAGCTTTAAATATCAAGGAAAATAGGAAATAAATAAATAAAACAAAGCTGAAATTAATAAAAAAAAAATATTTTAATACACGAAAGAGAAAAAATGTACTGGACACAAACAAACAAACAAACAAACAGGAATAATATCGGAGCAGTTCACGTTTGTGATATCATTACGTATTCCGGCCGTGTGGTGGCTGCGCGTTTATTATGCGATGTTATGTTGCTTGAACAAACATCACCACGTGAATCGGAATGATGAACGTTAAACCGGATAGTTTCGTATGCATTACCTAAGTTATTTACACAACGTTTAGTCATTACGTTCCCAAGAGCAAACCGGCGCCTATTTAAATGGTACGAAGCGAAGAGACGAGCAGTTAGTTCACCTGTCGCGTAATACCTCTGTTCAAAATAATATGGCGCTAGTTAGGATGATATACACTGCACCACACTGTGATCGCTAGATTAGACATATGTTAAGTTACATTGCTACAGTAATTTCTTTAACTATAGTATAGTAGACAGCAAAGGCAGGCGTTACGTTGATACTTAACTAGACTATCCTGTCCGTAACACCCCCGCAGCTGCCATTGGAAAAAAATCTTGTAAAGTGCATTCTTAACTGAAGTTTAAATAGCAGAAGCGATATATCTATAAATTTTTAATGTCTTAAGTTTAATAGTTTCGAAGATCTCGTGAGGAGTCACTGAATCTCTGGATCTCGGGATATCTCCTGAATATATGTACAGGTTAGATATAACATATAATAAAAAATGCATTATTCATATGCATGTTGTACATTTGTACATGGTATCAGTCCTCTCATGGTCTATATTACTGAAGGTTGTGTAATTAACGCCCTCAACCATCCGTCGCTCTGTCTTTGATATATATTAAATCATTGAATATTGATCCATAGTAAACTTGCATTTGATAAAACCAAAGGATAGTTATCCGACCCATGTCTTATTATCCTGTTTTTATATTACAAACGGATACTTAAATTATTTATGGTATCGATAAATCGTTAAAACTTATCACTGACCACTCCACAAGGGCGACGTTTGTGCGAAGCCAGAGCACTAAGCTAGTGTCGTTAATGGGACAGTGGCAAAGCAGGTACCCGCACCATGCTAACTTCATTGCTGGTGTTCCAATTAGAAATGGGTACTTTTATAGTACGTGAGGTCGTAGCAGACCATAAAAATTATAAATGACTCAGACGCGCTGCAGTTCGCCGTGAAATGAAAACTTTGTGAAGGTAGAGCTGGGAATTTTAATAAGCTGAAATGTGCTGAATGAATCTCACGACTATATAAGTGGGTACATACAGTAAATAACGCAGAAGAATCATGTTTGGAGTTTAAATAGACATTCCTCTTAATTTTTCTTCTATTGGGAATCTAGACCTTCCCTTTATAAGACTCCTCTTCTCAACTCGCCAGTTTGTAACGATTGCTGGCAAAGCGCGAGTTGGTTTATTGAGGGTAGTTTGCAGTTTATTTTAACGCAGTGAAATTCTTTACCGTTTGCTACTAGTTTAAAAAAGATATGCAAGTATAGAATTTATGTTAACCATCTTCCAAATTGGTATCTGTCTTTTGAAGACTATCTACACAGCGATCATTATCAAATCCTACACCCTATTTCTAAAAGCGGAAGTGCAACACTATTACTGTGAAAGACGCCGTTTATCTCACTTTTTACTATCGCTGCAACGAACATCAATTGTTAATGTAAACTGGTGCTTGACAACTCCTCCAGAATAGGAAGTCACTGTCCAGTAATTATGTATAAACTTGTATATGTATATAATGAAGCTACTCAGTTATTGGAAAGGTATAAGACATACTACGCCTGAGAGGAACCCTTTATGATTTTCCAAGGTTGATCCCGGAGTGCAAAATTCCCGGATAACATGCTCTTAGTAAACACCAGAAGAAATGGTTCGAAGACACAAAGGACTATCTAAATATGGTTCAAAAAAGCAGCTTATCAGCTAGTGCAGATAGTTCTGCGCCCTAAACTTCAGGTTGAAGAAGACCTCATCATGAAGTGATACGCTTATAATAGCAATAGCTTTATTTAGGTATACTTTACTGGTGGCAGGTCTGTATTCCCGGAGACCGTCTAGGTAGGTCCCACCGGGGCTCCTATTTCCGTTAAACAGTAGTGTGCAAACATTACCGTCTTCCGATTTAAAGGAGGCTGTAACTTGTGGAGTAATGACACTCAACGTCTATCGCAAGCCGACGATCACAATATAGTACAGTAACATCCTAAGTACTGCTACATTCTTATGGCAGGCGCATCATTACCATCAGGTGAACATATCGCGCGTGTCTGTTGTATAAAAAAATACGTTGTTAAAAGGTCATAAATTTTATCTTAGAATCATACCGGAATCAAATAGCCGTACGAGGGTCCATAAACCGTGAAGCCGTGGTCGGATTTTATGAAGGATTGCTATGACATAAAACATGCTTCTGTCAGAGTTTAGATTATAATATATTGCCTTTAGAAAGCTATCACACGAAAACATAAAAACATTGATAGTTATCGATAAATTTATTGCATTGTTGGCTACAACACTATTTTAACTTTTTCCAATCATTTCATATTTTCTATTTTACTATATATATATATATATATACTTATAATTGTCCTCTGTGTGTATCGGGTCGAGGCCTTTTCTGTTCTCATCGTTCTTATTTATTTCGTTTTGTTTCTACCTTGTTCCTTCCTACTTTCCACAGGCTTCAATGGGCTACTCGCTAAGGATGGGAAACGTTCGTCAATAAAGCGTTCTTCGAAATCCCAATTAGCTACGAACCCGTCGGCCGCCCAGATATCGCTGAAAGGATGCAGTAGAGTACGACCCTCGCAAGCTTCTCTCGTGTCGGAAGCCAAGACTCCCTTTGGGCCGCTGCGCCAAAAGTTTATTTCTATTTTACTTTTTTAGGTTCTATTTTCATACTTATAATATTTACGTTTATTTCTTTATTTATACATTTTTTGTACTAATAATTATTTATTTATTTTCTCTATTACTATTCCAACTACTTTCCTGAAACATTTCATAATCATGCTGCGACTTTTGTTATTATATATTTTTTAATAATTCAGACATTAATAAATCAGATGCCATAAGAAAGCCACAACAATTAACTCTCTTGTTCTGTTTCTGGTCTTGGTTCCGGTGCCACAGATATGTTTGAATAGTTGATACGTTTTTTTTTAAAACGGCACAGCTTGCCATTACGCTCACATTAAAATCTGGGGTTATTCTAGCAATACTGGTGTGATGTTACTCATGGAGGCACGACAAAGAAGCGTAGTTAACACGCATGCCCATAGCAGTGCGACGCTTGTTGGGATGGTGTTCATTAAACCATATTGTAGTCGTCGCTATGAGACAGGATGTAGTTCCGTTACCCCAATAATTTCAATAGCTACAAAACCCACTCTTCAAAACTGGAACAGAGTAATGTCTGGCAGCAGAGATAGTGCTGCGTTGACAGGATAAAGTATCCGCCGTCATGGTCTCCGCCACCAGTAGTCCATTGTAACAACTACATTGCCATCACTAATACAGCATTGTTAAAATTCAGAATTATCACTCTAACTTTCATTAAGAAATCCTTCATGTTGGTTGTATACATCATCCTAACTAGGGTCACGTTGTTATTGGCGGGCGTATCACTCACCATCAAGTGACTGTCCCACTCATCTCATCACTTAAATGAATAAAAAACTAATTTGATGATGGCCAAGGATGTGTTGGCAATATCATATATCCAAAAAAGAAGACTTTCGTGAAACTCTCCCCTCCTCTATCACCCCCTCTTGCTCAGTCTATCTCTCCTACTCCCACCATCACTATCCCTCTCTCTCCCTCCTCACTGACTCTCATGACGCATCTTGTGTATTGGAAAAAATACCTTTAACAAATTACAGAATTTAATTTACATTATTATTCTTCTTCATTGAAAACAATCTTCTTTCCTTCAAAGGGTAAAATACCCGACTTCCGCTTTTTAGCCTCCCAGGATGGATGTAGTTTTTCAACCTTATCATACTCAGGTTTTCCATTCCCTTCTGGTCTAAATTGTTTACTTCGCCTATCGTGTTCACTTAATTTACTGCTTGCATTTGATAAGTCTTTAAATCTTCTATTTTCTTGTAGAACCTCCTCTCTTCTTGGTTTCCATTTTGGTTTAGGTACAAGGCCAAACATAACTGCTCTTCTATATTTTCTATTACCTTCTTTATGAACTTCTTTAACTTCATCCGGCTGCCTCGGTTCAAACACTGACATGTAGCTTTCACCCGTTTGTGTAATAAAGAAATGATCTGCAATTTTAACTTCTTGAACAGGCTGATCATCTTCTACGCTATTGAATTTTCTTTTCAAAATTTTCTCATTGAAATTTTTATTTTTATTACTATCTTTTTTCTTTTTATTTCTTACTTCACCATTATTTGCTCTAATTGAAGACTTTTTTAAATCAATAAAGTTTTGTTTTAGAGCTGAATTTGCTTCTCCATTATCATTATCATCATCAATTTCATTATGTTTTAAGTCATCATTATTTTTCTCTTCATCTGACTTTATACTATTACTCATATCATCTTCAGACTTATTGACTTCTTCTGATTGTTCTGAATCAGTAGCAGATATTTCATTCATATCCTCATCATTTTGATTTTGCACCTTATTTTCTACATAATTATTCTTATCATTAACTACTTCTTGTACATCCCAATTACCTTCAGAATTTACACTCTTCAAGATTTCCTTGCCTTTTTTCTTATTTTTCTGCTTTTCTCTTGCCTCTTTTTTCATTTTTCGTCTCTCCAATCTGGACATAAACAAGTCCTCTATTGATGAATTACCAAACCTATCTCTAATGTATTTATATTTATCTTGCAAACTCTTGTGAAGCAGTAACCTAGCACATGCCTTGTCCTGGTCCACTTCAGGTTTATTCAAATAGTTTTTTAATTCTCCTTTATGAGTTACAATGAACTTTGCAACATCCTTAGCTTTGATTTTCTGAAAAATAGAAATGTGTTTAACTTGACCTGATTTTTTTTCATACAGAGACTATTTAATTACTTTCCTTAAATTTGTTACATTAATAAAAGTATTAATGTAAGAGAACTACTATATTTCTCTTAGAAATGGCTGATACATTAATGACATACAAACACTATCAGCTACAACAAAAATGTTTACCGTTAATGTAGTGTTACCTTAATAATCATAACTTCTTTGACAGCAGATTCAGCCTTCTTTTTAAACTTCTCTTTTAATTTTTCATTTGCCTTTTTTTCTACCAATGTCTTAGCTTTCCGTGTAAGCTTATGTATTATTTGTATTCTTGCTTGGTTTAGGTTTTTCTTCATCAAAATTATCTGCAAAAAGTATAAACACTTGCTAAGTAAAATGCACAATCTCACTTGGCCTATTCATAACACAGTTTAACAAGAATTTATGAGAATATTGAATATGTTTATATACACTAAAGCAGCATAATTTTTTTAGTGACAGATGTCACAACATCATTATCATCAAAGAGCACCTTCAATTTTTTAATAACTGTGTCTCAACTGCTGTGAAGCAACCAAAACCCCCTTAATAATTAAATGAACATCATAAAATCTGTTGTTTTAGTAAATATGTAATATTCGCCTCATCATCATCAGCAGATAGATGTCCACTGCTGGACATAGGTCTTCCCCAAAGATCTCCACGCCAATACAATATTCGCACTACAATATAAAAAATAAGAAATTATAATAGATCCTAAGGACCATCCATAAATAAAAAGATAACTACGTCAGAAAGACTGAAATGACTGTCATGCTACAGGTTATTTCACAGACCCTCAGAAACATGATATAAAATAATATTCTATACATTACAGTTTACATTTTTGTTACCTACCTCGTTATTAAAGGCCTGTTTAACTGCACCAACCTCCATTTTAATTGATAATCTGGTAAAAATTACATGCAATCAGTGATTAATTTTTAATTTTGCTTTACATTGCCATAAAAGACCACATGAATAAATTATAAATTATGACTAGTATAAAAATTCAATCTTAACCAAGCATTTACAATGTAAAAGAAATTGCGGAAATATTTAATGGTAAATACGGGCAGGTAAACACGAGATTTCAACGTGAAGATGTCAAATAGATATGGTTTTTTGACATCTGTGGGCAAAAGTAAATCATTTTTTGCCATAGTTGCAACGTATTGTATTTTATATTTAACGTATTGGTATAAGATGTTAAATTGATGCTTTTTATTTTTAAAGTGCTGTACAATATATCTTTGTAATAAAATGCATAAACAAAATTCTATATTATTAAATTAAATATTTTGTTTTAGTTTATATATTTATTTGTTTATATTGCTACTGTTAACCATTTAAACTTTTCCGCTAATATTTATATTTAAAAAAAATACTAGTCAGTAAAAAATAAGCATGTAAAATTTTCAATTAGTAATTGATGATACTACCACTGTATCACTTTTACATGATTCTATAGTCTATGAACGTTTACTTGACAACAATTTAAAAGTTAACAATTCTCTTTGAAATTATCTGTCAAACTCTGATGTACGTAAAAAGATTATTAATTTTAATATATCATAATAATCCTTAAATATTATTCCGATGTCACATTTAAAAAAGCTCATAATGTTATAAAGTGAATAAATTAAGTGCTTATTTTATGTGCCACCGCTTACAATTCGGTTGTTTTCAGCATGGCGCCGAGGTTCGAGATCGCAGTAGGCCTGCGAAAAGGCCACAAAACCACTAAAATTTCTGCAGGAAAAAAGGGCATTACAGACAAGGCCATCAGAATCAGACCAGCTCGCCTAAAGGGTGTAAGTATAAGTATTTTGTTTGTATAGGGGAAGTTATGTTTTTGTTTAAGTACATTTTTGGAAGCCTAAGATTTCTTCATAATCTTATACTATGTAAAAGTAAGATATTTCACACGATCACAATATTTTTAAAAAGACCTTAATTTTTCTAAAGCATACGTATTATTTTTATATGTTGAAATTACATTATAAATAAACGGAAAAGAAATTTTAATTCGATTTGTTCTAATTAACTGTAAGACATATTAATGTGAATTTAAATTCTTTAATAATGTTTTGCTTGGAATTTTAGCTTCAGACCAAGCACACAAAGTTTGTACGTGACCTGGTTCGTGAGGTTGTTGGCCACGCACAGTATGAGAAAAGGGCTATGGAGTTACTTAAGGTTTGTCATAATACATATTTTGACAATAGTGCTAGATGACATCTTGTTCTATTCACAACTTTCTTTAACGAGATGAACATAATTATCATCACATTGCTTACTTCTTTGAAGTATAAAATGGGCAAGGAGGGTTATAGACTATTGTATAAAAGGCCTTATAAGAAAGGTATTGTAATCTCTGGTTCTACCACCCAAATATCCAGAATTTGTTTCAAGGGTATTTGTTGCTTATTGTATTACTGGTGTAATGAGAGTTAGGTCTTTTGAATATTAATAGACTTAACAGTTTTTCTTACTGTAAGTTTAGCTCCTAGCCTAAGTAAACATCAATTATCAATTTGTACTTGATTCAAAAATATATATGGGTGTTAATGACTTCTATTTGTTTGTGATAATCATAACAAATTTACTATTATGGTGATTACAAAGTTTAAAAACATTTGATAATGATTTTTGGAATCATACCTGTTTACAAAAAATTACTATTGTCTGCACTTGTTTAGTTTAATTTCATTTATACATAATCAAAATTAAACCAAACTTCACATAGAAAATAAAAGCAAAATAATTACTGATAGTAAGCATACTGCAGAATAATATAAAACTTGCATTTATTAAAAATGTGAAAGACTAGTAGTAATACATTGATAAAATAAAGTATAGCAGAGCTGAATTAATAAATATATTATATTTGGAATCGTGGATGTAGATATCGATTATGTAAAACTTTAATATATATGTATTTTTATAGGTGTCAAAGGACAAACGCGCTCTTAAGTTTTTAAAGCGCCGTCTGGGCACACATATCCGCGCCAAGAGGAAGCGTGAAGAGATGAGCAATTTCCTCGCGCAAATGAGGAAAGCTGCAGCACAGGCGCACCACGCCACTACACACACGAAGTGAACAATAAACATAAGCTCCTAACTATGTATTTATTTTTATTAAGATCATTAAATCCTCTCAGGCTAAATCCCAACAAAATTAGGATATGGGTTAATCTTTAAGAACTTTGGTTTTAAGGACACTTATTTTAAATGTGCTACTATTGCTAATTTATACCAGTTTGCTTTTTATCATTTGGCAACGGAAAACCTGTTAAAAATTATGGAATAATTGAAATAGTTAAAGTGAAGGATCATGATACTGTACCATATAATCTTTTGTAGCTAACAGGACAAATAACTACTAAAATGGGCCATGCCATTCCAAAAGGCTGTGTGTTCAAGACAATTGTGGGCATATTAAGTTGGCTATTTATCTTCATGATTTCTGCACTTAAGTTGCATTATATGGAGTAAATGTTAAATTATGTAACCTTCATTACTGGTTATTATGCTAATTTCAAAAAGGAACAACGTTTTTTTTAATAATTTTTTATATGAATATATTAGGTTTAAAGATTATATAGGACCATTGAACAATAAAAGAAAATGAATATAAACGGCTATAAAATATTAGTCTATCCATATTCACCAATAATAATCAATGTTAGAATACAAATTTGTGTAAGGGGTCCCGCACAACAAGTCCCGGGAGCTAAACCCACCTCACCTGCTCATGGTGCAGCCTGCTAATCAACAAACGAGGCTATGGCTCCCACCAACCCAAATTAGGCCAGCATGGAGGGAAATCACCCAAGTCCCCTCTTGTAAACCCCATAGAAATGACGACCTCTTGTGCTCGCCAATGCGAGCAGCGCAAGACCGAGCAATATGGAATCTATGAGGAATGTCTATATCCAGCAGTGGATGTCTATCGGCTGATGATACAAATTTCGTGACTTCCACTATATTTATTTAGTGAGGTCAACTTTTATCATTTATAAAGTAAATAACCATATGTATAGACGAATGTGATAACGATATTTAAAAACAGATATTGCTATGGGCTTCTGATCAACATATGTTTTAACAAATTATTTACAACATGGTATACGCACATGCTCCTAGTAGACAGCTGAAGAAATGGTATGACGGCATAGACAAGAGGACTTGGTTTAAACACCGTCAGTTAAAAGGAATAGCTGAGGATCGAATTGGTTTTCTCAATCTGATCACCAGTTTCTGAAGAAGGCACCCTTTTTTATGATGAAGTTTGCAGCGTAGTTTTATTGACAACCATTGCGGTTTCATTGGACTCGGGGCTAAAATAATAGAAAGAAGAAAAGCAAAAGTTTTAATGAACAATGAAGAGGGCACCTAATGATGATGATGCACACGCAACGGAATCTTTCACAAAACATTCTTCACAACATACCCCTTGTGAACGCAATAGTGCAGGGGTTATCATTCTCCGTCAACAATCTCACGTATATTCCGCGTATACGTGTTTACTGTTTGCAAAGAAATCTGTTATAACAGATTTATATGCAAACAGTAAACACCAAGGAAGAGGATTGATGAACCTTTTTTTTCTGGGGAAATTCTGCTATGGAGGCAATTGAAGGGTTATATCGAACTCGTCCCGGATAAAACGCCACGGTGTACCTTAACGCTTTTAGCCAGAACCTTTTAACTAAAACCATTTACGTCACCTGATGGTATGTGATACGGCCTGCCCATAACGTGGCGCTACTTACTGATGATATACTGGGTGTTAAGAGACCCCTTCCGAAAACGAAGACAGACGGTAATACTAACGACACCTTTGATGATGGGACAGAATAAAAATCGATCCTAATTAAAAAAAGAATCATATATTTAAAACGTTTTATTAGCATTATTTACGCTCCGTCATGTTAGTACAGCTAAATGCAATTATGTCATAAAAAATACTTTACTAAAAAAAACCAGCAATAAAACAAAATCAAAAACAGCTGATGCTCGGATCAACGAACGCCCGGACGCTCAAACTAAATGTTCCGTGGCCCTATGACATAAGGTTCAAATTGCAACCAAATACATGTCGGGTTCCCGCCGCGCGCGCGCGTTCGTTGATCCGAGCATCAGCTGTTTTTTATTTTGTGTTTCATTGCTCGTTTTTTTTTAGTAAAGTAATGTATTTTTTCATGAAACTATCGTTTCATCTAGCTGTACTAAGAAGATGGAGCGTAAATAATGCTGATAAAACGTTTTAAAAAAATTATTTTTTTTCGTCACATCACCAAAGGTGTCATTAGTACTATCGTCTGTCTTCGTCTTCGGAAGCGGTCTCCTAATACAGTATACTGAACCACATAGCGCCCGTCGCGTGAGACATAAGATGTTGAGTCTCGCTACCACAGCAATGACACTAGTTACTTTTTGGAGGGTGTTTAGGGTGGTTTCTGCTTGGAGGGTGCTAAACCGGAACACAGTACTGTTTAGCGGAAGAAGTAGACGTTACGGTGTTATCTACCTAGACGGGCTCCAGTAATAGAAACCTACCACCAGTGCCCTTAATGTTTTTTTTCCTTTTATGATATATCGAAGAATCGAGTCTACATCTTCTTGAAGTGCCTCTCCGACTAGCGAAGGCTAGCGGTCAGTTCACGATATTTCGCCCGACCTCTTGCGAAACGGAACAGCTGGGCGGCACTCGATATCCCGGTCCACTCCCTGATGTTGATGTCCTGCTGTTCGGGTCTATATATGAATTGTTTTTTTTGACATAAGATGCAGCCTTGTTACTCCAGTAATTACATCAGTTATAAAAAACCTTTCAAACTGGAACATAGTAATGGTTGCATACTACCGTTTGTGGTACCTAGTTAGACCGTCTCCGGCAACAGAGACTTACCACCAGGTAAGTGCAATTTATATCATCGTAACTAACAACATTGTTATAGAAAACCGTATCACATACCATCAAGCGAATGTCCTGCAAGTCGATTCTCTGCATTGTATAAAAAAAAAACACCAATGACGCGTGATTACAAATCACGTGGTTGTATGACGTTACACATTGGCAGAGGAAGATTTGATTAAATTGATATGATGCTCAGAAACAAAACAAGTTGTTTGGATACTGAATAAACGATGTTCGATCAAGTGCACACATAAGAACTACCTCGATACTCGACTGTAGGGGCCGGAAGTAAACGTATTAAGTAAACATAAATCTGGTTTAAATAAAAACGATAAGTTAAAGAGAACGTTGCTATAATTGTCTAAGTATAACTGAACTTAATATTTAAGTGAAGCAGCGGCAATCCGCTTGTTTTATTTTCGTTCAATGAAGACACGAGCGGGACATTTACCTGATGGTAAGCGATACGCCTGCCCATAATAACGTGGCGCTAGTTAAGATGGTATATAGTGCGTTCGTCGTCTAAGACATAAGATATTGAGTCTCATTACCTCAGTAATTACACTAGCTACAACACCCTTCAAACCGAACCAAAAATGTTTGAACGCTACTGTTTGGCGGCAGAAATAGGCGCTGCAGTAATACTCACCTAGACGGTGTTCTGGATTAGAGACCTACCACTAGTTTTATGCAGAAGTGACTTACTATAAAGATTTTTTAAAATATTGTCTTACTTTTTTTTGGCTTTAATAAAAACCTCTTCTTCATCAGCCCTGTTGTTTATAAGCAAAGGTCGTCTTCTCCCATAGAAATTACTTAATTTCATATTCTTGCTTTTGTTTTCCTAACTTGTTTAATAAAGGCAAGTCGCGCCCACAGACAAACATTTTACATCAGTCACCGCGACCCGGGGTCAAGAGTATTTACTGTTATCACCCTGATGTAAAACAACTTTGTGATAAAATTACTTAAACAAATGCATATACAATTTTAATAAGTTATTTTAAGTGATTCAGTGACGCTTGGTTACGCTACAGTTATATTTATAATTAAACACAAATCTTTTCCACACTTAATAATGCTGTATCCAATTTCTATTTTTTTCTATAATATAAATTGAAGCAACGTCCATGCAAGGCTTTCTTAATTCCAAAAGTCCTATTAAACGTAGATGTGATGGTTTTTTTTTCTACGACAACTTCAAGGCGTTTAGCAGCAGCTCACCGCCCGCTTCGCTGGCCGTAATGTATAATAAACGGTTACTATAGCAACCGCGTAACTAACACCAAATGGAAATGTTTATACAAGTTAATGTTAATTAAAAATAAAATGATGAAGGATCTATGAAATTCAAAAAATAATTAGCCTATAACCATCACGGGATACCTTCAGTAGTTTTCACGTGATTGGCGAACAAACAAAACCCATTTTTATTACATATATATGAGTATTTGTAAGGTTTCCGCACAACTTACGGGACGCAAGCTAACTCCACCGGCTCTTGGTGCACCCTGCTAATCAAAATAAGAGGATCTGGCTTCCACCAACTTTTGAGCCAGAGTGTTGGGAAATTGTACAATTCCTCCAATATGAACCCAAACAACCGAGACCGTAAGTGCCCGGCGGTACCGGAAGCCATGTAGACTGTAACGGACGTTGGCAATGTGCTAGAACCAGGGCAGCGCAGGACGACAGGTTGATAAGGAGATCTTTAGGATGAGACCTATGTTCGGTAGTGGTTAGATGTCTATCTGACGAAGACTTCGGTTTATGATGATGGTTCCAATAGCCGCTATCTTTTCACCCACCCGCGGGTTAATTAGTGAACTGGATACTGGATAGTTTACTGGATTTGTCAGTAACTTAGAATTCAGGCTGTAAGATCCTGGAACTCCTTGCCCGAAGATATTAAGAGAGCTCCATAAAAGGAAGTTTGTAGAAGAATGGTGAATACATATTACATAGGCACACATTACTAGTTCCTTGGATTTAGGCCATTTCCCACTACGATAGCCTATTGTAAACTACATTGTTGGAAGCCAAAGCATCGTTTGTTATTCAGCAGGGTGTACCACGAGCATTTGAGGCTGGCTTGGATCCCGTAATTTGCTGTGCGGGTCCCTTTACAGCGCTTTAGTCGTAGAAGGCAAAACTTTGCAAGCTATAGGAAACTATAACTTAATTTAGAGTTTTAGTCCTAGGAGGTACATTAGATTTATAAACATAAACAATATATAATAATGCAGCTTAAGCCATACGTTATTAATAGATCAATTATTATATTGCTGCTAAATATAGCAGCGATATAAAAATATGACATGGCCACTGACCATTTGGACTGTTGCCATTTGTTTGTTTGCTTTTGATTTAGTATTGACAGGAGATTGAGCGACAATACTTCATTCAATAAAAACTATGTAACTTGATTTACATAAATAGATATTTTATTTGTCATCATCATCGTCAGCCGATATACGTGCCCTACTGAACATAGGCCTCTCCCAAAGATTCCCACAACAGGTAGAGATTCATATGGGGGGATGTGGGCCATTTCCCACCACGCTGGCCCAATGCGAGTTGGTTGGAGCCAAAGCCTCGTTTGTTGACAAGTATGGTGCACCACAAACAGGTTAGGTTGGCCTGGATCCCGTGAATTGTTGTGCGGGAACCCTTACACCCCTTTTTTGTTTTATATGTAGTAAACTATTGTTTTTAAAAAAAAAAAACTATAGACAATGGCAATATTTTTTATTATCTAAATACTTTGCATTATAGACCAAATATACACTGTGTTGCTACAAATTTAGAAAAATCTCTTACAAATCTACAATTAGGAGTACATATAATGTATTAAAAACCATACTGCAAATCCCTTTTGTACAAAAGTTTCACATTAAATCGGACAGTATGAACTAACAGTTACTTTTAACATTTTAAATTCATCAAGTTCACATAGAAAGCACAGTTCAAGTATATATATATTTACTGTCCAATTATGTAATAGTCAATGTTCAAATATATATATATAAAAAGCTAGTTAAGCCACATTTATTGCATCGTAGTCAAATGGATGTTTACGATTAGTTCATATGACATTTTACTTGCGTGTTTAACACAGCGTTACAAGTGAACAAACACAAGTATAGAGAAATATACAGCATTAGTAAAAACAACATGGAAACTTACAACATAAAAATATCTTCGCCTTCAGTATTTACTCTAACAATGTCTTTTGGATAATGATATCTGATTGATGAGAGAGTCTAATGTCTACACTAAAAACTATATAAACTATACTTCATAAATGCAAAATTAATTTAAATGTCAATTAAAATTTTTTTTATTGTAATTTATTTGTCTCTGATTACATTTTCATACAATAGCATTAAAAATTTTTACAGACAAACAAATACCATGCAAATGTATGAATAATGAAATATGGAAGCTTACGCTTATAATTAACTTATGAGATTATTAAAATAAAGTTTTAGTCGCTCCAATAATGGTTATTGTATAATACTGCCATATAGTTGACTAAACTAACATTATCTTAGTAAAATATTAAAATTCATTGAATGGAAAAACCTTGCCGCAATGCAAAGTAGCTTAATCAAATTAAACCACTAAAGTTAAGAACTTGTTTCTTTTTAGTAAAAACAAAAATATCCTTTCTTAAATGATAATATTTCATTTAGTCCAAAATTTATTATACCTAAGCCCGGCTTCTATTAACATTAAACTAATTATGTTAGTTCTAACCCAATTGAAGTTGATCGATTGTTCTGAACATTAGTCTTAGATGGTGTCATGGTCTAATGCTGAACAAATTATTAACATTTCATTTGAAAAATAGACAAAAACAATTTATATATGTTAATAAAGAAGAGCAAATGGATTTTAATTATTGTCACCAAAAACATGCTAGTCAGGCAGCTATATGACTTTAAAGTCTTAACCATGATACAATGATGTAAACAAGGTAATGTATCTACTGTAACCAAACACAATTGTGAATTTTTTTTATTGGTATGGGAAATAAATTGCTTATTTGCTAACAATTATACTAATATGGAACATTAGAAAATAGATATGAAACAGATTCTCCATTATGTGTGCGTCGCACAGCCTCTGCAAGCATCATGGAGACATCAATACATTGGATTTTAGGGCACTCTTGCATGTGCCTCTCTTGAGGTATTGTATTGGTTACTACTACTGCCTCCAAACAAGCATTATTGATGCGAGAAATTGCAGGCCCCGAAAATATTCCATGAGTAAGAATAGCATACACTTTTGTTGCACCAGCCTCTATTAATTTTTCTGCAGCATGGCAAATAGTTCCACACGTGTCTGCCATATCATCAACAAGAATTGCAGTACGATCTTTCACATCACCAACCAACACCATTGAAGCAACTTCGTTTGCCTTTTTTCTTTCCTTGTGGATAAGAGCGAATTCCACATTAAGCCTATCAGCAATCGAAGTTACCCTTTTTGCACCACCTGCATCTGGAGAGACTACGATACTTGTCTTCCAGTCAGCTATGTTTTCTTTGATCCATTTTAATACAGCAGGTTCAGCAAAGAGGTTATCAACAGGTATGTCGAAAAAACCTTGTATTTGTGACGCGTGAAGATCCATTGTTATAATATGGTCAGCGCCGGATACCGAAAGAATGTTGGCTACAAGTTTGGCAGTAATAGGCGCCCGGCTTTTATCCTTTTTATCCTGACGTGCGTACGGAAAACACGGAATTACAGCAGTCACACGAGAGGCCGACGCAATCTTACATGCGTTAATCATAATAAGTAACTCCATCAGATTGTCGTTGATTTCGCCGCTGCCACTTTGCACAATATAAACATCTTCACCGCGAACAGATTCACCTATTTCAACACACGTTTCCATGTTGCTGAATTTTTTGGTTACCACCTTACCAAGATCGATGCCAAGGCGATCGACGATTTTCTGTGCTAAATCGGGGTGTGAACTTCCACTAAAAACTTTGATGTTCGGCATTCTTGTGGTTAAGGGTAACGTGATATGATCTAACGTATTCACTACTTCAAGCGATATAGTTGATTTCATCAGCGCCGGACAATTGACCTCCGCTCCGTCGCTCGCAGTTTATGCGACAGCAATACTGAGTTATCGAGATGAACTATTTATGTGTGCCTAAATAATGATAAGAAATATTTATAACAACGTGGGACTAGTCTTATACAATAATATGCTGCGCAGGGCTTGCAACCTTGCACGTTTTATTATTTCATTAAAAAATGACAATACTGTAACAAGGGCAAATTCCTAAAAATTAGATACAAATAGAAATTTATTAAGATATACTTTAATGTATATCTTATTAATAATAATTATACATATTATAAGTAATTTAAAAGTAATATCAACGGTGTACTTCAGACATTACATCTAATTATTTGAAAACAAATCAATAAATACATATCCTCAGAAATAGATAAATATATTTACATGCAGGCCAATCTGAAAAATACTTGTTAATTAATAAAAAAAATCCACAAAAATTTTACAACTACTATATATATATTATATATATATATATATATATAATAATAATAAATATATATTGCTAATGATTTATTTTGCTGCTAAGTAGCAGAACGCCAACTACATCAACACGACTACATGTTATTATCAATTAAATAATTGAATTTTGTGTTTTAGATTACTTTTTTTAACATGTTTTATTGTTGTTTTAATTGATAATTATAACAAGCTTTAAATAACTTTACAAATTTAATTACTACTATATCAGAGAGATGTGGACGTTTCTTATGTCATGCACAGAAAATATATTTAAAAAATTTTATGTCAATGTCATTATCTTGAAATTTGCGCGATTATATCGATAATTGATATCGTTTTACTTATTTAACAATTCTCCAGATGTTTTAATAAATAAAGAACCGTAGAAAAACAGCACAAATAGAGGAAGAAAAAGAGCACAATTTTATAAGTAAAGAATCTATCAATTGTTTCTTTTTCAGCTTATGTGCCTCAGAGAGAAGTTGAAAAATGTAACTATGGATTTATTGTGACAGAAAAATTATGTGCATTATGCTGAATAATGGATGGGACAAAAAGAAAATTAAGGTTGCTACGATGTGCTGATTGGCTACAAAAACAAAATGAACAGGAACCGAAGAAATTAGCGCTGCAAAATAAAAATGATATACAATTTATCATTCAAACTAACGCCGATAGAAAGAATTTTCTTCTTGCGGCAGCTGAGGATGAAGCTACAGTGCCGCCAGGAGTGGACGAAATTGAATCGGAACCAAAACCTGTAGTAAGTTACTTAGGAATGAAAATTACTGTAAAAAGATATATATATATACACATTCATTTCTCAATGTAAACTAGAACTTAATTAATGCTATGATAACTAGATAATCCTGAAATTATCAATAGAAGAAAATGGATACAATTTTAAAACCCTGCTATAAAACCAATTAACATGTTTAACAAAACTTCTGTCTGAATAATCTTTTTTTTAATTAAAACTTAATTTTTTTTTTTTTGTATAAATATTAGTGAAAGTTGATATTGAATTATTTAAAAATACATTTAGACAATTTATCTTCATTTATTTACTGAACTTAGGTAATTCTCTAATCATAAATATATTATTCTAAGAAGTGATTCTCCAAGCTGATTTCTGTTGTAGCTAGATGTGACTCATGCAAATGTTTCAAATGTATTTCATATATTTAAGATTATATGTTGTTTGTGTGTTGTAGATTTAAGTTACTCATGTGACTATTTCATATATTTAAGCCGGTACGTCGTTTGCGTGTTGAAGATTTAAGTTTAGAATGCGAGTGGCACTCATGCAGATGGAAGTATGCTGATTATGAAGTATTTCAAAAGCATGTTGCTAACCACATCTCAGATCTGCATATTGTTGCTAGAGAAGAAGAAACTAGTAAGTGGTATCTCTGTGCATTTGTCTTACACACTATGGATTTCAATTACTTTATAACCTCAATAATATTTTACATTTGCAAATATTTTATGGGAAGTAAAATGAATATAACTTTTATTACAATGTTATACACTTTTGGTTACTTTCCCCAAAATTAAAAAATTAAACATCTGTAATATGTTACAGTAACAACCTTTTACAAAGGTTGCACAAATTTGCTTATCATTGTTAAGCATTTTTAAATAATTTATAAGGACCCAAAAACTGGTGGATGAAATGGTAGAAACCATTTTTGTGTTTAAATATCACCAATCCCATTTCAACTCATAAATACATGCCACACTTGGTATGCAAATAAATGTCACAATAAAAACCTCTCCCCTTCTATCTGTTCCCTTATACTCCTTTTTTAATAATTTTT
Source organism: Ornithoptera priamus (assembly GCA_029034505.1). Taxonomy (NCBI): domain Eukaryota; kingdom Metazoa; phylum Arthropoda; class Insecta; order Lepidoptera; family Papilionidae; genus Ornithoptera; species Ornithoptera priamus. Next base: position 813,599 of record JARDWD010000672.1, read on the forward strand.
TTTAATATAAATCTGTTTCAGAGTACTACATTTGCCTCTGGGATGTATGCGGTCACAAAACTACAAACTTAAGTGAAATGGTCCGTCACATAAATTACCATTCATACCATGCAAAGCTCCTGGCCATAGGTTACAATGGCAGGGCCACTTTGAACTTGGCCAGGTGTAAAAAAGACTCCAGCAAGAGGAATCAGCTGCCTCCAAACATGAACGAGCATTGTTGCATGTGGGTTGGTTGTACAAGCAAATTTAATTCTATGCAGGTAACTTTATTGTTCAGATCTTTTTAAGCTCAATTTAAGCATTGAGTTTAATCGCTTGAACTGAAAGTAAGAAAATTAACTAAATAGGATATGAGGTTTTGCTTTTTTTATTTTTAACCATCCTATCATCTTAATACACTGCACATATTATAATTTATTAAATTAAGAAAACGCTAAATCCTTATAAGGACACACTGGGTGGGAATTGTCACAGATATTTTATGAACTTGTATCCAAACACTTGTCATTATTATATTGCATGAAATGTTTAATCTTAATTTTGCAACAGGAAGTTAAATTCTTAAATAAAAGCTAACCCTATTTTTTTACTACTTTACTATTCTTGCCAACTGTGGACTGACTACACGAATGGAACTATAAATGGCATCCAATTCATTGCAACATGCTTAGATACCTCATGGGTTAAAAGTGAAATACCTTTTCTAAAACTTTACTGGTAGTAGTTTTTTTTTGCCTTAGAACATCTACGTAGGTACCGCCACAGCATTTATTTTTGACAAACGTTACGGTGTTCCTGTTTGATACACACTGTAGCTGTAGCAATTACTGGGCAACAAAACTCAACATCTTATCTCTCAAGTGACGAGCGCAATGTGTTGCAGTATATCATCCTAATGTCTTTCTCGTTCTGTTGTAGAATAAAAAGAGATCTTAAACATCGTAGAGTTTTTGAGAGGTTTTAAATATAGGCCACAAACACAAATTTGATGATATAAGAAAATTTCATTGCTTACTTCTAAAAAGCATGACTATAGATACTCAGATTATCTTTATAAGGAAAGTAGAAGAAGAAGCAAACGGCTCTTTACTGGTGGTACGTCTCTGCTGCTGGAGATCGTCCAGAGAGGTACCACAGCACTAAACAGTTGTGTGCCAACATTTCTGTATTTCGGTTTAAAGGATGTTGCAGCTAGTGTAATTACAGGGGTAACGTGATTCAATGTCTTATGTCTCAGGCGACGAGCGCAATGCGGTGCAGTGTATATCATCCTATCGCCACGTTGTTATGGGCTTGTATTATTGAATAAAAAAATTTTTTTACGAAAATTTTGTTTACAGACTTTCATTGACCATGTTAATGTACATGTAGAGTATGCGGATGGTCTTTGTTCGTGGGGCGGTTGTGGAGCGACCTTCCAACGTCGCACCGCGCTCAGGACGCACCTGCGCTCTCATACGGGCGAACGCGTCATTGCATGCTTTCACTGCGGTCAACACTTTGTCAACAACAGAAAACTCTCTGACCATTTGCGGAGGCAGGTATGTTTGTATACACTTCATTATTTCTGCCTCATTCAACCTTAATTTTTTATCAACTTTCAACTCACAATCTACTCGTTCATGTTCCTCCTTGAACTTGAATCAAAGTGATGTCTCCATTTAGTGCGGTGAATTTGTTTAACCCACTTGTGTTTTTTGTAATTATCATTATTCATATTTACTAAATGTTTTTTTACTGAACAAACGTTTCTTTTTAGTAGGCAAACAGACAAATGTACTATTTAGTCAAAGTATTTCTGATATAAAAAAAATACCTTGTATATTTCAGAACGTCAATCCGCAGAACTGCTTCCACTGTTCCATATGCGGCGTGAACTGCGCTACGGAGTACCTGTACCGGGAGCACTCGCGACAGCACGTGTCGCTGTACGTGTGCGCGCTGTGCGACATGTCCGCGCCCAGCGTCGCGGCGCTGGCGCAGCACGTGCGCTACCGTCACGTGCGCAACGAGGCGGCGCGCGTGCACGCCTGCCCGCACTGCTCCTACAGGTGTGCAACCACCTCTTTTCTATGTAGTTAATGCTGCTAGTCTTATTTACAAATTATACTGGCATCATCAGACTCAGTCACAGAGTCCAAACCTCTGAGCTAAATTGTGCATGTAGTGCTACCCAACCTCTTATCATGAGGGGTCTGAGATGTAATGGTAATTGTGAGTCGATCAGGTTATCGCTATATATATATATAATCCTCAATAATAAATGCTAAACAATAATTTTATTTTCTCTTTATTTTATCGCTACTGCAATGATGTCCTCATAGTAAATACAAATATAATTTATGTATAATTGATCACAAACATGCCTTAGTGCTGTCTTGTAAAGTTGTTTGGCTTCATCAGGCATTGGTTTAGTCAAGATTGTATTAACTCTACCAACTTGAAGCAACTACACTATAACCGTAGGTGTCTCTGTAACCTTTATTTTTCAAACATTCCATGAGGATGTGATAAACATCATCGATTCTATAGCAACTAGAGCTCAGGGTGAAGACACCCTGCGCATCAAACAGGCAATCTTGTTACACGGCACATAGCTGGCGCTCAGTCTCATCGCGATTATAGTGTTTTCTCCACATAGTACAGTTGGTAATCCCTGGTGAACGTAAAGGGCGTGGCTGGATTGTTCCATACCATATTCCTTTGTCTCTAGATCTTAAGTCAGTGTTCACTTGTCTTAATATATTTGCTAAAAGGAGATAATATATCTATAGGCACACCTAAAAAGGATCATGGATATTAGGAGATGAATCCATAGATGGGAATGTGGGTCAAACAAAATCTTTAATATACCCATAATAATGAAGTGTTTATTAGGTTTACACCGCATACAGGTGATGGAGAACATCATCTCGAGACCTAGTTATTTCGAAAAGTATAGCTCTCTTATACTGGATCTCTTATGTTCGTATGCTACTGATCAATGTGGCAAAAAGACCAGCCCATGGCCACCGGTGTCCTACATCTTTTTGGTATTACTGTAACTATTATTTACTCCTTTTTCACAAAGTATGGTCTAGAATTGGACCTCATTTTTCGCATTGTGTTAAGCGACAACAATACCCCTTTTGTTGCAGGATGGGTGGTAGGTAACTGGAGTTCAAGGACCTTGCTAGATTATTTTACTTTGGTTACAGAGCGGTAACAAAGTGCGACCTGCGTAAGCACATACCAACGCACACGCGCAAAAAGAAAAGAAAAGTGAACAGCGAGAACCACGCGAGCGACAGCGATTTATCCGACAAGGACACCGACAGACCCAAGAAACCAAGGGAAGCGAGGAAGTACGCTTGCCACATGTGCCCCGAGAAGGAGACGAAGGTGTTCTCCAGGGGCAGCCGGCTGACTACGCATTTGGTTAAAGTCCACGGAGCGCAGTGGCCATTCGGTTACAGCCGGTTCAGGTATGTCCATAACTGGTTGTATCTGGTACACTTTGCAGGATTTCTTTTTAAAAATTAACTTGAGCAGCAGTTTATACCTTCTTCTTACTTCGACATGTGGCATTCAGAAAAGGCAATTAATCGGGAACATCTCCAAGAAATAGTACAGTAGCTTTCTCTGTGACCATATCGTTCTTTCATCTCCTTAACTTTCTATTTTAAACTTTTATTTTATTTGAAGTATGAAGTAAATAGGCAGGTTTTGGTCGGTGGTGGACCTCAACAAGCTAATTTTTTTAGTTTTTTCAGAAATGTTCTATTTAAAGTTGAAAAATGAATTAAATATTTTTCCAGATATCAAATTAGCGAAGACGGCATATACAGGCTCACGACCACCAGGATAGAGGAGATCGAGGTGTCTAAGAAGATCGTCGATGGGTACAGTGACCCGAAGGAATCCCTCACGAACACTTATGAGTTTGAGGTGCAGCAGGTGTCTGAGCCTACCGACACCTCGCCTACCCATGTCGTGATCAAAGTGAAGGGCGCTGTGGAGGAGCAGCGGGGAGCGGAAAAGGAGGAAGTCATCGAGATCACCATGTGCGACGTCGACGAGGATGGCAATATAATTAAATCGGAAGTCATAAAGTCTTATATAGAAAATAAACAGACTTCTTAGAAAGTCTGGAATTCGCTCTGTTCTCGGCGAGTTGTAAAAGGCAACTAAGGATGGAATCCAAAGACCAGAAGTATCCCTTCAGACAAGCCTTACTCAACATACAGCCCCCATCAACCCGCGTACCATTTAGTGAGGGCAGCGAAATGTTTTTATTAGCATGTCTCTGATTTTCCTGTCTATATGTTCTACATTAGCTACTTTACACATATATTTTAACCTTTTTTTTAACAGTTTTTTTATGTAATTCTTTAATATACATTTTAATCCTTTTTTAACTGTTTATTGCATTTTGACTAAATAAATTTTAATTTTAAAATAAGTGTTTTTATACAAAATTTTATGGATATTTTACTACTTCACCTCATTTGCACAGTAATCTCATCAGCTACAGCGCTATTCAAAATGGAACAGTACAAACATCACTATCCTAAAATCTTATAAAAGATGCTCTGCTTCTAGGTGGTTATCTTCAGTGCATTATGGGAGGCGACTGGATCTCTTACAGAACGTACCGGTGCCTCCCAGCATTACGCTTAAAGCACGTCTCAGGGAGGGCTGTAGCCCTCCTTGCTTTGATACAAGCAATAACCACCTGGTACTCGTTCATTCCGGTGCCAACACAGACCTACTATCGGTATTTATATCTGTGTTGTGCAGTGTACATGCGTCTCACTTACCATCAGGTGAACGTTAGGTCTGTCTGGCCACTACGTCAAATAAAAAAAAACCTTTATAGTGATTGTAATTATTGCGATGGCTGGTATGTATAGGTGGCAGAGTTATAACCCTCAAGAGACATGCTTTCGCCAATCCATTCGTAGAACTGCGGCGCGTTCGCATACATGTATGGCGCGTCATTATGGTCCAAACGGTATGCACTTACGCCGTACAAGATGAATCTCGTGCTTTCAGCCTGAAATAAAAAAAAATGCGTATAGACCTCTAAAGACATTTTGTATGGGGAATGATATATCTCTGAAGGATTTTACTAGTCTCCGTGGTGCAGTGGTTAAGCGCCATGATACATATACCCTAACTTATTGGTTGCACCATGTTTTTGCAAACGTTTGAGTAGCTCCCACAGCCTCATAACAGCAATGCTGAGCAAGCTGCACTATCCACGGCCTATTCAAAGTTGAACCACCATATGAAGGGCAAGTATTGACTAATTTTACATATTGAACATGAAGAGTCAAAAAGAAGTTAAAACGTTTATTATAAAACTTCAAAATAATAAATTATAATTAATATTTCCGGGGTGTAAGGATTCCCGCGCTAGAACTCACGGGACCTAAGCTAACCTCACTTGCTCGTGATGCACCTTGCTAATGAGCAAACGAGGCTCTGACTTCCACGAACCCACATTGAGCGTACTGGGAAATGGCCCAAATCCCCCATATGTATTCTTACGCGATCGTGTAGGAATCTTTGGGAGAGGTCTATGTGTAGCAGTGGACGTCTATCGGCTGATGATGAATTAATATTTATTTTCTTTAAGAAAAAATTTAACTTGTTTAGCGATAAAAAAAGCAATTTAGTGGAATCACACCTTAACATCAAATTATCACATGAAGATTTGCTATATATTTAATCTATGTGTATTATACACATGGTCTCTTCATTAGTCTAATCAAAGACAAATGTAGTGTTTTTTTTTTAATTTAAATTAAAAAAGACTATCACAATCGTTCATAGCAAATCGACCTAATAATGTATACTCTTTTCTTAAAGACTTCTACATTATTTTTGGACGTATTAAGAAAAGGATGGAATTTTTCACCTTTACGGGGCAGACTAGCGATGCACCCTCATCTTCTTTATAACTACCGCTAGAGGAACTGCCACAAATGAGGCTGTCATGTAAACTGGAGACCTCACTCAGCCCTGTCTCCCTCAGGTTCTTTTCACAATCTTCGCGACTCATAAGTGTTACAGGCAGCTGTGAAATAAAATTATTAGTAGTTAAAATATGTTATGTAAGTAAATAAGAAAAATTATCCTATTGATAATCATAACCTACCTTTTTAAGAATGTTAGTGATCGTCGGGTTCGATCCCAAACCCCAGCCCATGCCGAAGCACTTTGTACCGGGTTCGGGCAGCGATTGTCCGACACACACCGGTCGTATTTGCGGTGCCGACTCTATATTGTACGGTTTGTCCAAGAACAAAAGACTGACGTCATTATATAATGATTCTGTAAAAAAAATGTGACTAAATCTAAAGCATGTTGGCAAAAACCTCACTAGACAGGCATCCGTCGAGTCTCTGAGCCACTGGATTTAAATAGCGCCAGACTGGATTACCTGGACCAAGAGACGTAGGTCCAGCAGTGAACGTCAATCAGTTTAATGATGACAATTGCTTTAAGCATAGGTGCAAGTATTGAAAGCCGAATTATGACAGGACTGTTATTTCTTGAAGATAAACCCGAATGAAGTTAGTCAGTTTTTTATCTAATCGTGTGTTATGTTTGGATCATCATCATCATCAGCCGATAAATGTCCACTTCTGGACATAGGCCTCCCGAAAAATTAGGTCGTTCGGTCCAGCGTTGCTCTCATCCAGTGCGTTTCCGCGATTCTCACCGATTTTATATTTAGATAATCATCGGTAATGCACCCTACATTATTGAGAATTTCCTTGACTCAGGGTGATAATGATTATATTGATGAATTTAAATCTTAAGAAATTTATAGTAAAGAGAAATTTATTCCCGGATTACTTATAACGGGCTTAATTGCTTTTACTCTTATTGATGGCAAATATTTGTATCGCTTAGACTTTCTTGCTTTCGTTCTTCTATCAGCAAAAATAATTTAATAATCACCTTCATAATATTGTGGGTGTACAATAATCTTCTTCACATCCCTTTCCTGGTGTTCATATAACTCATCAGCCGTGCTTAAGTCCCATTCACCGGCCCGGACTTTCAGCTGTGGGGAACATACAGTTTAGCAGACTTGTTCGTCGAAGTGATTCGTGTTATAAAAATGAAAATTAATAATAGAGGAAGTAGAGAGGATTTGATGATTTAAAAATAGCAATTTTTTTAAAAAAAAATTTCGGTGAAATTTATTCTACTGGCATGATGATACTACTGACACAAAGATAAATGCCTTAAATTCTTACATGCTTCTATTTGTGTCAATGGTTTAAAAATGATTAGATAGTATATGTTTTAGTTATAATATAAGTAACAATTTACCTCCTCGGGTTTTATCTTGCCAACCCAACGACCAGTGCTGAGGATCACCGATGGATGAATTATAGAACCAGCACTGAGATAGTCTTTCTGTATCCATGCCTCGGACGACGCATTCGACTTTCTGAGATCAAAAGAAAATAAAAGCAATTTTGCAATTAGATCCTGTTTTCTTTTAAAATATTAATAACTATATATACATTTATTATTCTATTGGTATTATTTGATCATTATCATTATTTCTTAATAGTTTTAATGTCCTGGAAGCTGCAGTAATTTTGTAGTAGTTGTTTCGTAGTCGCCTTTCATGCCCCGTTATGCTTATTATTGGTGGATGTGATTTTCTAATAAACCGAAAAACTTGATTACGATTGAGCTACGTATGGCATGACGTCATCGATGAATACTATGCGACGAAGATATGAAGGTGAGCAGGTTCCAATTGTATAAGTACAGAGTACCATTTCATTTAAGAATTAACGAATATTAATTTAAGAATTATCAGAACCATTCATTCCATCATCTCCTTCAGTTACGTTTTGCCTATATATATTATAAGTAATATCCAGTTTATTCATCAAGTAAGCAACGTTAGGCATAATAAAATAAAATTCTTCCTCACTTTGTGATAGCAACCATCCAAGGAAACTCGCCAAAATCAGCGAAACCATCCATGAATCGAAAGGTGACTCCACCAGGATTGCTTACTCCACATTTCAAACCTGGCGGTGCACATGAGATTGTTTGTTTATGTTACTTAATTAAAACAATGTGAAAAACTACTTTCAGCAGAAAGTGATAGCTGCAAATGCTGATATTCGCCTTTTGTCACAAAGTTAAGGTTTAAGTTTCATGGGTACATCTAAGAGCTATATACTTTATGCTATAAGTCGCAGCGAAATGAGCTGTTCCTAATTGTTATCAATTAATAAAGGATATAAACTTTTGGCCATACCGTGAACGTAGATATTTAACATCGAAATACTTTAATTTATAACCGCGTCGCTTATTGCATTAAAATATAATTAGATCTAGATATACATACATTATTATATAAATCAACTCTTGCCGCCAAATAGTAGTGTTCCGGTTTTAAGGGCTCTGTAATTAGCGTATTTATAACTGTAATTTGTAATTGTAATGAGAATTTAATATCTTAAAAAGCAGAGTACAATGTGGAACAATGTGCTCGTACACATTCTATATAAGGGGAGCATATCGCCATTTTGTGAATAAGTCATGTTCAGAGGTTATGTGGGCGTTCTTATATATAGAGAATAAAATTATTGTAATATAACAATGTTAATTAACTAAATAATAAGAAAATGAGAGAAAAGACGTTTAAATATTAATAATGCAGCAAAGTGACGCTATTTAAGATAATATACAAGATTGTTGACTGTTGTTACCGTCAGTAACTAGATTCGTGATGACGTCAGCGCTGCAGCCAAAGTGACTATTCCAGCTTGTCTGACACTGGGCTCGTGGCTCACTTACTGAAGTGCTCCGTTATGGTTAGGAGTTTGAGGTCGCTATGGAGGTCCATGTTGTGCTGATATCATCGAAACCTATAGAGGTTTGAGGCGTGCTCCGGACGAATGTACGAAAACTACGCTGGCGTAAAACATTATAGGTCCTACGCATACCTTGTAGAGGTGGAGCTTGTGTCTGAGAGAAAGCTTCCTTTTCATGCATAAAGGGGGGTATAACTTGCTCAGTACTTGGGCCGCTTTGTTTCTCGCTTTGCGCATGTGGGCGATGAAATTGAGCTTGGCGTTGAGTGTAACGCCGAGGTATTTGACTGAGTCCCTCCATGGGATGGACTGGCCGAAGAGGGAGATCGGGCCGAATTTGTGATCGCGGTAGATTGCCTTCTTGTGAAGGGTAGTGGGCGTTCGGTGGGTCAAATGAATGGCTTTACTTTTTACCGGGTTTACGTCAATTCGCCACTTCTGGAACCATTCGCCTAGACGACTGGCTACCGTTTGTAAGCGACACGATATAATGCCCGGAGCTCTGCCTGAGTGGTGGAGAACAGTGTCGTCCGCGAAAAGAGTGAGGCTGACGTTAAAGTCTTTGAGCATATCGCTCTTTTAGAGCGAGAAGAGTCGCGGGGAGAGGCAAGAGCCTTGAGGGACGCCGGCTTTGAACGGCCGGATCGAGGAGAGAGCGTGCTCGACGCGGATGCGGAAGGAGCGGTAGGCTCGAATGATGGTGACGAGTCGGTCTGACACTTTGTGAGCGTAAAACTCGTACAACAAGCCCTCGTGCCAGACTTGTAGAACGCCTTCGCGACGTCGAATAGGGCGGCGCAGGTGTTGATCGGACGCTTGTGCTCGAAGCCGGCCAAGATGTGTTCCATCAGTCTGTGGGCTTGTTGAACGCAAGACTGGCTACTCCTGAACCCGAACTGTTCGTCGTGGAGGAGACTATTCTCTGCAGTGAAATAGCGCAGACGCTCTAGAATGATGCGCACGTAGACTTTTCCAAAAGTGTTCAGTAGATTGATCGGGCGATAAATGTTGGGTAGGTTCCTAGGTTTTCCAGGCTACGGAATACTTATCACAACGGCCTCTTTCCAGGCATTTGGGAAAGAACAGTCGGCTAGCAAGGCGTTGATGATGGCCACTAGCAGACCGATGATCGGGGGCGAGATACTTTTCACCACTCTATTGGGAATGATGTCGGAGCCCGGGGCTGAGTTGGCTTTCAGCTTCTTAATGAGGTCAACGACCTCACCGGGAGAGGAGGAAGGGAGGGTTCTTATATCTTTTTCCCCACCAAAGAGGTCCGGGAAACAGACATAAGAACCTCACCTTTTGTAGACGGATGCGAGGACAATTGGTTGATGAACGGTGAAGGAGATCTTGCACGCCGAGACATTTATGTTTGCAAGGGGGTGTACTTTCAAGCGGTATGTAGTGCAGGAACCGTTTAAAGTAGATGAGGGTGCCGCCTTTTAGGACGGTCAACCTATCGTACCTACTTGTATGGTAATTGGTGATTTTTGGCTCGCGATTGAGGGGTTTGGAGAACGTTTATTGAATGAGCATGACGTCGACGTCGTGGTTCCTGAGAAATATGCTTACTTCTTCTTTTTGAGAGCAAAGGTGTGGAAGCCGAGGCAGGCGTTCCGAAGGTGCATGGTGACAGTCCGGAAGTCATCAACCGTGGCTAAGTTAATGCAACCGTGGCTAAGTTAAATACCCTGCGCGGGGTTCTGCACTTTCGGACACTCAATTTTCTTGTCGGCGAACCACTTAAAAACTGCGTTCGACTTTGTTTTGTCTGGAGCACAATCGGGGAGGGAGGGGAGGCGTATTCGGGCTACGTTTCTGGGGTAGGGCCGTGGTGTTGGGGGGAGGTGCGAAAGGCGCAGCCTTCTTGGCCGGCGTGCTCGGCGGCGAGACGTGGTCCGAGTTGGAGTCGGACGCACATTTCGAAGCGGGTTTGCTCTTTTTGATGACGAGGGTAAAGCGTTCGCCTTCGGCACGCTTGGAGGTTGGATACTCTACTTCCATATCGCTGCCGATATTGTTTCATTCCGAATCAAAGTCGGAAAAGGCGGGCAGGTCAGACTTAGAAGGCCTCGCCACAACCGCTCTGAGGGGAATAAAAAAGCTACTTACAGTGCCGGAACCTGGCTGCGGCAGAGTTTTCACGCACTAACTTCACTGAACTACGCGTTGCACTGGCACGGTGCGCTTGCGAGCACTGTTGGCGGCCAACTGAGCGGCGTCTTGACGCGCACGAAGCACGGGCGAGTCGGGCCGGGGTGGACCAGAGCGGTAGCGTGCACTGATGTCGGCAGCATGCAACGCGTCCGATCGGTACAGAGGGCTAAACCCGAATCCGGTACCGTCAATAACTTTGCTAACAACAACGTCCTTCAAACCGGAACACAGTAATATTTGCACTTAATGCACACTACTGTTTGGCGGAAGAATTAGCCGCTAATGCTACACAAACCGTCTCCAACAACAGAAAACTTTTAACTTTTACCTTACCAATAATTAAATAATAGATTACTAAATATATAATTCAAATTCACAATGAAACTTCGCGTTTTTCATATTGACTACGTTTGTAGTCAACAATTTGTTTTAAACAAATGTCTTAACCAAAAAAACTTAAACATGAACCGTTGGAGTTATGTATTATTTAAAACATTGTTACCTGTGCTCTGAACCGTGTCTTGCTTTTGCTGTTTGGGATTCTCAAAATATATTGCATCTTGCGCATTTGCCCCCACATTTAGATGCAGTAGAATCGCGGGAAGAAATATGTGAAACAGTCTGAAATGGAACGGCTTATTTATTTTATAAATAATACACACGACCAGGTCGTTTTCCTGACGGCAAATAAAACTTTTCACGAGTAGTTATTTTAAGAATATTAAGAGAGGTATGATAACGTTTAAAAAAAAACGCGGAAATTAAAACCAAAAATGAAAATACACTTACTGCATGGTTGACGCTTAAGGTATTTTGTTTAAGAGAATCACTTTTAGTTCAAGTTAACGAGTCTACCTTTGCCTCGACGTCCGAGCGCTATGTGATGCTAGCCGGCATCGTATCAATAAACAGGTTTAAAACTCTCGACACAGTGCGTAAGCGAATGCGGAACAAATACCTTTGCTTAACCAAGTTACTCGTATCATAGCAGTCTTTGAATAAGTAAATAAACAGCTTTCTTATAGTTTCCACTACTGGGACACGAAGTCTTCTCTCACAGAGTAAAGTCGATTTATCCACGATGCTAAAGTTCTCTTCCAGCGAACCTTAGTTTGGGTAAAAACATGGATTTTTCAAACATACACAATATATATATATACAATATATAGGGGTGTAAAGGGTCCCCGCACAACAAGTCACGGGATCCAAGTCAAATTTACCTGTTCGTGAAGCACCCTGCTAATCCACAAATCGTGGTTAATCTATGGTTCTCACCACTCCGTATCGGGCCAGCGTGGTGGGATATGATCCAAATCTCTCCATATAAATCCTTAAATGATCGTGCCGGGCATCTTTTAAGGGAGGCCTATGTCCAGCAGCGGAGGTCTATCAATTGATGATCACACAATATATATATATATATATATACTTACATTGTGATGTATCAATAAAAAAAGTCTTATCTGTACTAAACGGTTGTTCATATTCTAGTTTCGTAAATAGGGTATTTTACTGTTCTGAGCCTACATCTAAAAATATTTAAGAGACAGGTGAATTCTGATTGTTTCCATATTGTCTTTAGTTTACTATGACAACACCTTTATAGGCAATATTATATATCTTCTAAATGTTGAGGCCGCGAGTTATTTATACATACGGATCAGGTCTTTAGAGGAAAAAATCATAATAAAATTTGTAGAACACGACTAAACCTATTGGTATAGAATTTGTGATATTTAAGAATAATAATATACGTATTAAAACCGCTGTGACCTTGAACTTGAAGAGGTTTATAATATGTAGCGGAGTTTCCTGTCAACAACATCATAGATTGGAAAAAAATAATTCATTCTTATTTGCATTTCGATAATACGAACTTGGATGCTGAGACTATCTCATAATAAAGTATAATCCCTTCTTCATCAGGCGTCCATATCTGGCTATAGACAAAAGAGAAGCACAGTTCGGTCTTCCTTTTCCTTTAATTCGGACGTTCCGAACCTTTTTTCTCATTGACTAATTTCAATATTTAGCTGGTTCCGAGGGATCCCGCTACAGCTACATTTTTACCATATTCCCAACAAAAAAAATGTGCAGATTAGATCTTACTTTGGAAAGTTGCGGCCGAATTCCAATCACCTTCTACTGAATAAGGAATGTGCAAGTTATTAGAGGTAACAGTTTAGTTCTTTAGGGACTGACCTCTCGCTACCGGCCGTGGTACGGACCATGGTCAGAAGCGAGGCGTCGTGGGACGCGGTATCCCGATTCTGCGATATCATTATGTCGCAGAAGCGAGAGACCGAGCGTCAAAGAGAGCGGGCGCCGAGGGGGCAAGAGGCGGTTGTTGTAGTGCGCAGACAGCTCGTCGCCAACGGGCGGAGCCGAGCGCACGACCGCCGCTTGCCTCCTTAGGCAGAGGAACCTGGCGTCGCGATCGACAAGGGCCGTCGGTCCGGCGCCCCCCTTGGAAAGGGTTCCTGGGGCGTATCTGGCGACGCGTCTCGTATTCTGACGCGTTGCCGTTTAGGGATAATTTAGGGATCTTGTCAATTGGGAGGGATGCTTCACATCCCTCCCCGAGGCGGGCCCGTTCGATCCGGGCACCGAACGGGGGTTGCGGAAAACTGCCCAGAGCGTTATCCCGTGACCCTCGTGCATTCTTTTCGGAAGAGATGGAATACCGTGTGAAGCTTTTTAGTCGGTTGGAGTCCGACACTACCCCACTACCGGCCCAGTTTTGGTACGGGGTGTGCAATCCGTTAGCATTTTGTTACACACGTTAATAAAAAAAAAAAAAAAAAAAAAAAAACAGTTTAGTTCTTCAATTACAAAAGCAAATAAATTTTTGTTTACTAATTGTGAACCTCTGTTTTTTTTCAAGCCAACATAGACCCTCGTAACTCTCCGTGGGCCCCTCGGGGTTCACCTGAACCACTGGGACCTAAGGCTTTAACTGAATAAAAATAACAACAAAAAAACCTTTTAAGTCACATAGTTTATTATTCGAAAAAAAAAATATCATTAATAAAATACATTATAAAAGAGAAAGTTTTATAATAGTAAGTTTTAATGTAAACATTCCAATAACATTAAAGAATTACTTTTTCAAAATAGCGACTAATCTATCAGCTTCCCTGAAGCCAGCCTCCACGGCGCCGTGTACAGCGGAATGCCGGTGGTGGGATGTGGCCTCGCCTGCAAAACAGACGACGGGGAAATCGTCGCCGTGGTACAAAGGTTCACTTAGGATTACCGCGCTCCCTCCTTCTTCCTCTGTAGCAACACTACGGTACGAATATGAACCTCTGGCTAATGGATTGGAGCCCCACTGTGATCTGAAAACGATAATAATTTTATATGAAATAGCGACTAGAGCAAAAGCGCCTTGCCTGTTCGTTGATAATATTCTTGTTAAGGCAATGGCATTGAAAAAGTATTTAGGATATCTGCACTATAGTACACTGACTAGGATTAGGTCTCGTAACGACAGCTATTGGCGCTCTAGTTTACACTCTACTCTCTGGCTTCAGAATCAGGCTCTTCCGAAGTACCTAGCTATAAAATTCCCAGCAAAACAAATTTACCATCTTAAGGCTGTCAGATTTATGCTGCAGGTTGTTTTTGTTTCAGAACATTCTTAAATATAAAATGATATTTAGTGCAGCTTTTTAAATTGGAAGATGTGAAGAAAAGTCTTTATTATTTACTTTTAAAAGATCTTTGTTTCTAAAGTAAGTTTTCAAAAATTAAATATCATGTTCGCACAATTTACCTTACTATCGATTTTACTGGAGACACGTTGAACTGCTTCTTAAATATTTCCATAACTTTATTAACTCCCGCTTTCACTTGATCGGAGGTGCACTTCTCCATTTGCAGAGCTGCAGTTCCATAGATCCAAGCGAGCAGCAAGTTCGGCTGGTTCTCCACAGAATATAGACCGTAAATTTCTGTGACCCATTTCTCATCGTCCGAGAATTTTGCTTTATCCTCATCGCGCCATAAAAGAGAAAAATTAGCTGGTGTTTTGGACCACCATGGTTTAGTGAATTCGATGTAGATCTTATTTAAAACGCAAAGTTGTAGAGTGTTGATTGCGGTGATTTTTCCCGCTGGTAACGAAGGATTGAAGAGTTGATGGTGTCTGCAAAGAGAATATCTTTATGTAAACTTATGATACCAAGACGCACTTTGAGATCTTGTATTTTTATACTTTGCTTCTAACGTTATTATATTCGTCAAAAATTATCTAGAAATACGGGTCTCCCATAAAAGAGATACCACAATATAGTTTATATCATTAATGTTCCTACATGTGACTTATTGAACACCCACCTCTCCTTCAAAACCCCTAAAGAAATGGTGACGATGACACTTTTCGCGGCGAATAAACTTCCATCTTTACATTTGACGTGCACCAGCGGATGTTCAGGTTTGAGCCCCGGCTGACTGGTTCGCCACTTTATACTTTCTACTTCCTTCTTCAGCATTATTTCAACGGGTATCTCCTTTGATGGATCGGGATATTTATTCTGAAAAAAGATTATATTAAAACATAGTAAATATATAACAATATTTATGTATCAATTTATCCCCGTGTAAGAGATTTCTTGGAATACCATCTTCGCCACTCTATCCCCGGCGTGCTGTAAAGGGCGATTAAGGAATAATCGTAGAAAAAGAACATTTAAATTTTTTTCTTCTCCGCACACTGCTTTTAGTTGTATAAAATAATTAGTTACCAAAAGAATGTCCAAAATCGTCTTGTAACCTCTTCCTTTCCAGTTAAGCATGAAGTCGCCCTCACAGCCCCAACACTCTTCTAAGCCTTTCAACGATTTGCCTTTCCGTGGATCATTTTCATCACCTACGTGACTGTTCCTCTCAAACCACTCGACAAAGTATTTAGTTAGCGATTCCGTCTTCAAGTTAGCGTTTGATTTTGCACTGTAAGTTACAGAGAACAATCAGATTGCCTATGGTTTTGATAATTAACATTTTTAAGACTCGGGAAGTAAGATTAAAATAGAGTATTTTTAACGTAGTCTATGTTCTAGAAAGACAATATTTTTAAGCAACGTAAAAGTTTATTTTTGCCATAATTTCCTATAATTTACCACGAGTCATAATGTTCGCAAAGTTTACTTGCAAGCTTCTGTACTCATAATCATCCCTATCGTTCCATTAATAAGCTTTTTGTAATTTCTGGTCACTAGACCATCCCCCATAGATATTAATACGGGGATACTTCCTCCGCGATGCATTAATTTGAATGACTGTGTTTTGATTTTAAGTGTTATGTTATATATAAAGTTACTGAAGTAAACACAACGGTATCTTATGTTTCAAATCAAGGCGAGTTAATGGTATAGTATAAACTGCCTAATTATGAGGAAATTATTACACCGTGATGTGAACATTAGGGAACAAACATTTAGAATACGTACGCGTTTCGAACACATTCAGAAATCGACTTTTTATTATTCTTATCAGCTTTACCGACTTCTTGATTCAGAGCGCCGATGAGCGACTCGCTTTTTTCCACCGGCACCAATTCTCCATTGGATAGAATGTACCATTTGTTGTCAGCGTTAGGTCTTCCAAGCAGACCCAAAGGGTTAGCAAGATCGAACACTATGTTGTCCTTCTCACCATGACACCTAACATATCATGAGTAAATATTCTATTAGTCTTTAGAAATAATAAGATTTTTTAAATGACGTAAAATTATGAAAAACAAGATGATTTGCAGGAATAGATAAATATCATTGCAGCGTCGTACATTTCTGCCAAGGTTCTATTGTATTATACAAATATTATTCTTTTCAAAATAGACCCCAAATGCTAGCAGTGGGAATATTATGTTGTACGTCGTCTTTTTAATAACTAAGATTATAAATAAATTACTTTAAAAATCCAAAACATTACTGACGAACGAAGAACTTAAATTATTTAAAAAACGACAGCCAAGACGTATACTAAAACAAGTTATGGTGACGACTGTATTACAAAGATAAAGCCTTCCGGTTTTCGTGTTTTAACATTATGCAAATATATTATAGTTATTTTATTATTGTTAATAATTTATATAAAAAAGATTATGGTAGCTAACCACGCAGCGCCTAAATCCAACGCGCAATCTCCAAACTCGACAGTCCGTATTCTACCACCGATCCTATCGTCAGCTTCCAGACCCAACACCTTTAGGCCAGCGTCATGAAGCCGCCTGAGGGCCGCGATCCCCGACGCACCGCATCCTATCACGATCACATCCATTAGTTGCCTAAAACAAAAGACATTTATAAGTAATTATCATTTAAAAGAGAGAGAGAGAGAAGAATATAAAGGAAGACCTTGACCGTAACCATTTCATTACAAGTTGCACTTTTGAATAAAGATTACGTAATCAACTTAATTGAATTGAAAGTAGAGTTAAGTTAATTAACGCATACATTGGGAAAGGCCTATATCTAGCAGTGGATAAACGAAGGCAGATGCAAAAATGCACTTGCAAAATTCTAACAATTTAAAGTAAAACGATATATCATATTATAATCATTCTTTAATTGTTGTTGTTGAGTTATAGCTTTGCAAATAATACCACAATAATCGACCTTGGACTGATATAGAAGTGTGTTAAGTATATTTACAAAGGAAATACATTTTTAATCAAGCTAATTACAAAGTGATCAACTGGATTTATATCCAGTTATATGCCTTATTAGAAGTTTTGTAAAGAACAAACAGGTAAAGAAATTGTTGTGTACAGATAAGAAAGAATGTGATCATGATTTTACATAAAGACAACCGATTGCAGTTGAGATGAAGATAATAATTATATATTTCAATTATCTTATCAAGTGAATATTGTAATATTATTAGAGAAATAAAGTTTCTCTATTTTCAAGTGATACTATTAAACATACTTGAATAATAACAAAAATGTATTAAAATTAACTATTTACGTTAATACTTACATACTTTAAGAAAATTAGCTTTTCACACTTTCTCAGTGTATATAACTATTGTAGATAGCGAAACTTTCACTGTTACTTATTGAATAGTAAGTTTTTTATTCTCAACTTACAACTTGGTCGTTACGTGTAAATATTCTATCGCAGAAGCCGCCACTACCGTTTTATTCGAGCGAAGTTTATCTCCGACAATGACCTAATGTTATGTCATTCGATCATTTTACAATTTTTTGATAATTTTAGTATCATTTTATCATTACACATTTAACTTCAACTAGACCTTTATTTAAATTAAACTTAATCTTTGTAACAGAAGTTAAGAACAGCGCCATCTTCCGGTGCTAGCGATAAACTTGCTATTGTCTGTTATATATCATATATATATATACATATATAACAGAGATAATTGCCCCAAAAGAGAAAATAAGCATTTTAATGATTTGAATCACTTACTTTTACAAGTTTATCGCTAGCGCCGGAAGATGGTGCTGTTATTAACTTCTACAATAAAAATAGGTTTTGTTTGTTCGTCAAACACGTGAAAACTAGTAAATGTATCGACATAGGAACATGACCATAATACGCGGAGTGATTTGTAGATGATTATAAGCGGTATATTATTTAAATTTCTTATATCCTTCATCGTTTTATAAACCTAATGAAAGGTTTTTTAAACATTTCATTAGGTATTATTAATGCGGTTTCTATAGTAACGGTTACTATAAAAAGTCATTT
This sequence comes from Ornithoptera priamus, assembly GCA_029034505.1. NCBI lineage: Eukaryota > Metazoa > Arthropoda > Insecta > Lepidoptera > Papilionidae > Ornithoptera > Ornithoptera priamus. Next base: position 832,314 of record JARDWD010000672.1, read on the forward strand.
GCGGCTACGGTTGCGCTGAAGAAATATTTCAGACAAATCTCAAGATTTTTTTACACTCGCGTGCAACTGAATCAACTTGCTGTACATTGGTATAAAAATTTGATTTTTCCGAAAACGGATTATACTATTTTTAGAAAAGTTTTTTCATTCGAAAGACTGATAATTTTTTCATTTATATTCATAATATAGCAATTTTCAACGAAACGATGACAAAACTTTTTAAATAAATACGGTCAAACATGAGTGTTACAGAAATTGCAAAAATACCCACATTTTGCGGGACTAAATCACGTACAAAAGCTCACGTGACCTATATTTCTTATCAGTAACTCGTCAGACGTTGACAGGTACACATCTACTTAAGCTCCCAGTATGTGAATCGCAATCCAATGGACACTACCTCAGAAGCAACGGCCCAAGTTGTAGCTCTCTTGCAAGCGGGCCATAAGCAACGGCAAGTCGCTCGTGAACTTAACATGACCCAATCAGCTGTTTTACAAGTATACAGAAGGTTTCAAGAGACTGGTGGTTTCATTCGGAGACCACAAACCAACAGACCCCGGAGCACATGTAAGACGGACGACCCCTTCATTGAGAAATCGTCATCTCACAGGCGTTGATGTGCAACAGGAGCTCAGAAGGTGTTGAGGAGTGGCTGTAAGTCAGTGGACAAATAGAAGACGCCTGAAGAAAGCCAATTTAACTCCAAAGCGGCCAGCCAGAGGCCCGCAACTGACCGCAGCTCACCGTCAAGCCCGACTTCAATTTACTCGTGAACACCTCAATTGGGCTATTGAACAATGGAGCTCCAACCTGTTCACTGATGAGAGCAGAATATGTTTCCATGGCAACAATAGAAGAGGACGAGTGCTTAAGGGTCTAGGGGAATGGTTCTCGCAATGCTGTTTCGCTGAAACAGTATCATATGGCGGTGGTTCAGTCATGATGTGAGCTGGAATATCTTATGACGGGAAGACCGAGCTTGTTTTCGGGCGTGGTACGGGAAAGGAGGTCTGACAGCTCAAAAGTACGTGTAAGACATGCTCCACGATCATGTTGTACCTTATGCAGGGTACATAGGAGAAGATCTTGTATTGATGCATGATAATGCTCGGTGCCATACAGCAAGTGTTACTCACCAGTTTTTTGAAGAGGTGAAAATTGAGACGATGATGTGGCCAGCCCTCAGTCCTGACCTGAACCTCATTGAGCATTTCTGGGACGAGCCCAAACAGAGGGTTTGAGCTTAAGATACGGCTCCATCAAGCATCGTTAAGTTCAAAACTGCACTAGAGGAAGAATGGAATATGATACCTTAAGATTTTATCAAAAAATTGATAGTCCATGAATAATCGCATGCAAGCCGTTATAGAAGCAAGGGGAGACAATACAAAGTATTGATGATTTTAACTTTCATTACTTTTATGAAAAATTATATTTTTTCTTAATTTTTTATGCATTTTTGTCCAAATTAAATTTCATCAAATAACATTCAAACGATTTTTCTCCTTAGAATAGCATTATTTAGAGAAAGGATTAGTTTCATAAAACAAAAAAAATAAACAAGAATATCGTATAAGCCATTTTCTGAAAATTCAACCTTTTATACGCAATATACGGCTGAGTCGATTCAGTTGCACGCAAGTGTATATTACGGTCAGCGAAGTGGGCGGGGACAAAGGGAAAAAGTACACTTTATAATAATTAAAAAGGAGCCGTCATTATAGCGTAAAGGTAGCAATCTTGCGCTGCGATCATTAAATTTATCTTAATATATTTTTTTTTTATTGGAATTACAGTTGACTTTAAATTTATTTTGATCTTGACTATGAGGCCTTGGATCTAGGGAAGCGATCTAAAGCAGACTATTTTGCTTCTACCGCTATAAATGTTGTCCAGAATTTATCGCCATTATCGGTTTTGTGAACTAGTTTTATGTTAAATGCAATTATTACAAAGATATTTTTTTTATATAAAACATAAATATATTATTCCTTTTACATCCAAGTTCTTGTGCATTTTAATTTCAAGTGAATAGTAAAAAGTTAACGACGCAAACGTGTTAAACAACAAGACGCGATGCCTGCGATCGGGATACTGACCTGTACCATAATAAATCTAAGACATGATTGTAAGGACAACGTCCGTAGAACAGGAGTAGAACGTTATATAGTTACTAATGTAACCAAAAAAAATGAACCAGTCAACGAGTCTACATTTATAAGCTAAATGTGGGAAATGTACTGATATCGTAAAAAAGAAAATCAAAAGCGTTGTGTACATTGAACCATCTGTATGTAAAATTGGAAATATTCATATGACTTTTAAATACATTGTGCAATAACTTTATTTCTAGTAAAGTTACTTATGTTATTTCAACATCATCATTATAAGCCGATAGACGTCCACTTCTGGACATACGCCTACCCCAAAGATCATCACATTGATCGGTTGTGCGCTGCACGCATCGCCGGGCACTAGGGACCGTCCTTTGTAGGGATTCATCTGAGGAGTTTAGAGCCATTTCTCGCCATGATAACGGGTTGGTGGGAGCCAGAGCCTCGCTTGTTGATTAGCAGAGTGCACCGCTTAGATATTCATATCGCTTTGTTTCATAAATAATACTGAATAATTATTAGTTCCTATCGATTGATGATGATGATGATGTTTCTTTTTTATATATATAAATAGGACGATATCCATCAATAGTAAATTGTGGACACCATACAATATCGTGCCCGTTGCGTGTGACAAGAAGAGCGGGTTGGCTAAGAATGTCGCAAGGCTGGTTGCCTAGACAACGGAAAAACTCACATGACACCGCCGGATGAAAATCTACGTCGTAAATCAGCAAAATTAAACTGTTTTATATCTAATGTATTTTCTATGAAACCTTAATGCATCATAACATGAACACAGTTTACATCAACAAAAAAAGTATATATATATATATATATATATAAGTGTATATATATAAGATAAGACTAGATAAACGAATGAATGAAACGATTTTTTTTAATTAAAAAAAGCATCATCTGTAGAAATTACAAGATTAATATTAGACCGAAGGTATGGGAGTTACCAGACCACAGACAAACAAACACATGGGTTATAACTTCTACCATCTGCGACTAAGCGGTGCCGCACCGCTGATGCGGCGGCGGTGATGCCGCTGGGAAAGAGGAGTGTCGGTATTGCGATACGCTGCTCTCCCTATTCTCCGCAGCTGTGTAACGGGTGGCGGCGGGCCCAACATTGGATCCGCCGCAGGGAGCCGGGAGAGTTTTCTCTCTTGGCTCCCAAGGCCTTTGGGTGACGGGTTCGGGTGAATACGTTGCCCGCGCGACTGCAAGAGACCGAGGAGCAGCATGTTCCGGCGTACCCCTACGGAGGTGGAAAGGGAGGGTTCTTCCTTCCCTTTCGATGAGGGGCTGCGTAAAGCGGCTAGCGCCGGCGGGGTCGTGGATGGTGGCGAAAAGGTTCCTGTAACCCCGCCATGAGGCGAGGCGGTGGAACATCGTGGGGGTTTTAGTCGGTGCAAGTCCGCAATAACCTGTCCTTGCCCCCACGAGGGCGGTATGTGCAGGCATTTCCCCCACATTAAACAAAAAAAAAACAACAGAGTTTAACAATAGTTTTAACATTTGTTTTGGGTTGGCTGGGCTGACCTGTTCAAAGATATAACCAGCCCTTTAGATATACAGCTTACGAGGGGTTAAGTCAGAAGTAAATTCGTTAGTAATGTAGTGGTTTTTTAAGCTATATCTCAGGCAGGAGACAGTTTAAATAATCGCCATCGCCGCCCTAATCTTTAATCTCTCATAACTGAACCCTATGTTTAGGTAAGATCAATCGTTTGAAATAATGATGATAAATGCTACGTGGAAATTGAAAGGGCTGTAAGAGGTCCCGCACAACAACTCACGGGACCCAAGTCAACCTCATCTGCTCGTGGTATACCCTGCTAATCAACAGACGATGCTCTGACGCCTACCAACCCGCATTGGGCCGGCGTCGTGGAGAGTGGCGCAAATCCTCCCAAATGAACCTTTATAAAAGACGGCCCCTAGTGCCCAGCGGTACCGGAGGCCATGTTGACTGTGACGGACGTTGGTAAGGCGCCGGAAACAGGGATGCTAAAAATCTTCGGGCAGCGACGATTTCTCGTCAAACGACTTTGGTCCTATATACACATATGCACATATAACATATAATGCACGAACACTGCGGACCGAAGGGAAGCTGCTGGAACTAGTGAAAGAATTGAACAGGATTCGCTGGAACGGTATGGGACTATCTGAGGTCCGTAGAGAGAGTGAAGACATAACGACCCTCAAATCCGGCAACCTGCTCTATTTCCGGGAGGGCGAAGAACAGTCCCAAGGTGGTGTCGGGGTTACTGTTCATAGGTCTCTCGTGAATAATATTGACCAGATCGGGAGTGTGTCAAGCTGAGTAGCGTACATTTACTCAGAATCATCAAATGGTATTCGCTGAAAGTCATACAGGTTTACGCTCTAAACTCCGCACACCCCGACGAGGAGATAGAATTAATGTATGAGGACATCTCTCAGGCCATGCATGCTTCTAGAACTTATTACACCATTGTCATGGGAGACAAACGCAAGACTAGGCAAACGATGCGGTGACGAGAGGAAAATTGGGCAATTTGGAAATGGACATCGGAATTTCCGCGGTCACATGCTAGCCGATTACATGGAGCGAGAGGGACGTTAACTCCATTATGCTCGAGGGCAAACGCCAAATCATGACGCAGAGGTGTGCTGAGGCTTTTCTTAAAAAAGGATGACAGGAGCCGGTTGAAAGACCTATCACGAAAGTGAGCCACGTTTATAAGCTGTTTTCGAGAGTCATGACGAATCGTTTTGAATGCAAGCTAGACGATTTCTAGCCCCCCGAACGAAGTAGAACGTCCTGACGCGTGGATCTTAAAATTAATATGGAGAAGATAAAGATTATGTCTAATGCCCATATTCTACCCACGCCAATAATGATCGAAGTTTCTACACTGGAAGTTGTTGACAAATACGTTTACCTGGGACAAACAGTCAAGCTAGGTAAGTTCAACTTCCAGAAAGAGGTTCATAGACGTATCCAATTTGGGTGGGCAGCCTCCGGGAGGTCACGCAGCATCTTTTCATCTCAAATACCGCAGAGTATGAAAACAAAAGTCTACAACTGGTGCGTATTGCCAGTGTTGACATACAGATCCCAGACGTGGCCCCTTACTGTCGGCCTTATAGAAAGGCTGAAAGTCACCCAACGGGCAATGGGGAGAGCTATGCTCGAAGTTTCTCTGCGTGATCGAATCAGAAATGTGGAGATCCGCCGAAGAACTAAGGTCGCCGACATAGTTCAATAGATTGCTAGCCTTAAGTTGCAGTAGGTAGGACACATTGCTCGAAGGACCGACGACCGATAGGGCAGTAAGGTCCTCGAGTGGGGCCCGCGTACTGGTAGACTTAGCGTTGGGAGGCCTTCCCCCACAAGGTGGACCGACGATCTGGTGAGAATCGCGAGAATCCATTGGATGCGAACAACGCGGGACCGATGAACGTGGAGATCTTTGCGGGAGGCCTATATCCAGCTGTGGCCGTGTATCGGCTGATGATGGGATTTGAAGAATTAATTTGATGATAGAGTGCCTTGCAGTGTCAATGGCACTAGTTCAGGTACCCCAGTAATCTATAGTTTATAATTAATAGTTTTTTTCGCAACACCATAACATCGTGTAGCTGTTGTACGGAAGGGCGAGTTTTTGCGACCCGCGTCTATGAGAGTGTTAAGTTTTTGCCGGAACTGGACGACGATTGCGGCCTTATTATTCTCATGTAATCTTTATATAATACGTGTCCACGTAATACTTAATAAACGCGAATATCATTTTTTATGTATCTCTGAAAGATAATCAATTTTCTATCAATCACTTTTAAACGTTCTCTTCCTTTAGAAGTATTATAATAATTAAATTGTTAAGTTAATCAGTTTCATTAAGTCACCCTAAAGTTATGTTTTAGTGATAAAAAGATGGAAGATATCGTTCATATAAAAATATTTATTATTGACACAAAGTGATAATAACTAAGTAACTCTACTTTTTTTAATTTCTTTAAGAATATTAATCGTATCCTAAAGTTTATAACTTAAGCAGTGAAAGTAAGTTTTTTAAGATATATTTACAATAACACCGAATATGTATAGATGCTTCTAGATATGTACAAACAAAAACAACAGCATTGATAGATTTTTTCGTTTATTGATTAAACTTGCCGACAGGCACAAGCTTGGCAACTTGGCACCTGCTCAGCAGATGTTTTGTAGTCATACATGCTCCCTTCTATAATATCCTTGTTACGTAATTCCGGTTTGAACAGCGCTGTAGCAACCACGTTTTCATTAGTCAATACTAATGGTAACCATAACGACGTGATTATCATTTCTCATAGCTAAAGGAAATTAAGTATAGAAATAATTAACTTATATGTAACCTTATCATTCTCAAAACAGAAGATCTGGACCAAGGCAAAAATAATATTTAAAATAAATCTATATCTTACGATTGTGACATTTTAGAAAATTATGTGAATGGTTACTTTCTTGTCGTTGTTTTGGGTTTATCTATACATGACCCTTACTTCCTGAACTGCTTCGTCCAAAGTCGAAGTGCCTTTGATAAAGACTTAGTTGATATGCAAGTTGCGCCACAAGCTTACGAAATGCGCGAGGAGTTGTGCAATCAACTGAATCAGGAGTGCGTTAAGTTTTGTAATAAAGATAATAATTCAATTACTTAAACTATACATACACTTATTTTTATTTGGCGAAGTGATGATGACTGGAGAATGTTCCACTGATGGTTATACGCCTGCGAATAACATTACTTCGTGTGATAGATACTGAGCTATATGCTGATCTTCACCTTAAGATATTAGATGTCAAATTTCGGTACTCCAGTAATTTCACCAGCTTCAGTCCTTCAAACTGGAACATAGTAATGTTTACAAACTACTGTTTGTCGACTGCAATAGGCGCCGCAGTGGTTCCTATCTAAACCGTTTCCAGCAAGGGAGACCTGCCACCAGTACAATACAACTCTATATCAAAAACTATGGAAGGAATAAGCTCTTTGATCATTCAGATGAGCGCAGAACATCAGCACATAAACTACACATTATTTTTAATGGAGGAAAGTTATGTTCCTATTATTACTACTCTGATACTTCTATTCTACTTGAACTATATTGCGCTGTGCAATAATAACTTTAACACTGCAGAAATACCGTGAAAATAAGCGTGAAACCGATAACCGATATCTACTAGCAGTTAAAATAATCTCTTGACTTTCATATTAGTTCTACTTCTTTGCAGTTTAAAAAGTGTAGTAAAGTTAAATCAGATTAAGCATGCGGTAAACAAATACGTTGTCTTCAATCTGCAATTAGAGAGCGTGGTTGATAAATGACCTTGACTTCTCTCTGTAATAAAAGGCTTCGAGTCCCAGTCGTGGGAACATTATGTGGGCTGTTTATTACTTATTAAAGTAACAATGACTCCATCTCGTGATAGCTTCGTTTTGTGTGTTTTAAGGTAATGGCGCCTACATAAATTTAGCTTATGTAAATTAAGTTCGAAGGTTGTGAGGCCGGATTCTTATTGACCGTTATTCTATAAAAAAAAACTTTTACTGATACTACCTGTGGCAAAGTGTGCTGGTAATATCTAGTATTCAGTAATTGTGTTTCGATGGCAACAATTTTTGTTTGAAACCGCCTGACTTAAAATTTAATCAAGTTAGTCCGTTGTAGATGACAAGGCAATCGTCGTTTGCTGACAGAACATGATATTATCAGAACACAGTAAAGTTTGCACATAATTGCTTGGAGGCAGAAATAAGCATTACTATAGTAATGACAACTTGTCGTCTACCCACAAAAGACACCTAATATCAATAAGTTTACCAGGTTAGATACTGCAGCGCCTATTTCTAACCTCCAAATAGTAGTGTGGAAATACTACTACGTTCCGGTTTAAAAGGTTCTGTAAGTTAGTGAAATTACTGGGGTAACGAGACTCAACTTCAAAGATCTTATGTCTCAGGCGTCGAGTGCAATGTGGTGCATTGTATATCATGCTAACTAACGCTATGTTATGGGGTCACTTACCATGGGGTAACTATCCCGTTCGTCTTCTCGTTTAATTGAAAATTAACAGATCTGTCGGCTTTGAACAGATTAGAGTTTCTATATAAACAATATTCAATATTGATATTCCTGTGAAGGAATATAAGGGGTTGTATGTCAACGTCACTTGCACGCGGTGCATCTTGTTAAACAACAGACGAGGCTCTGACCACCCACCAACCGGCACTGGGCCAGCGTGTTGAAATTATGGCCCAATTTCCCCTCAAGTAGAATCCTTGAGAGAGGCCTATACTCACCAGTGGGAGTTATCAAACTGATAAGAAGATTCCTGTGAATCGAAACGATACTTCGTTGAATGTTAACAAAGTAATATTTTGCACATGTTAACAAATAGATTGTTTACATTTTTGTATATAAAACAATATGTTTACTCATTCTTCCTCAGCAGATATGTATGACATTATAAGAATCTTCATGATTTATTAACGTTTCATTTATTTAATATCATCCACAAAAAATTCAATGTTTAAACATCAAGCGATATTATTGTGTATTCAGCTGAAGCCGCATTTATTGAGATGATGGATACAGTGCAAATTCCATTGCGCTGAATAACGAACAGTTTACAACAAACCGCGCAGCGTTTGTAAACAAGTCCCATTAGTGTACAACAAGCGATTGTGGGCAAAATGCTTCGAGTATGAGACACTTGTGACGTGGGATTGATTGCCGGGGTAGGTTCAGCGGTATGCGGTGGTTGGTGCACCCTGCACCGGTCTGACATAATTAGAGGTAGAGTGGAGGCGCGACCGCGGGGGCCGGCAGTCGAGCCGCGTCCGCTGGAAGGAGTGGTCGTGCCGCGCGATCGCACCGGCCCGCATGCCGGAGAACCAGTCGGCGGGATGGCGGCCCACGGCGTGAGAGCCGCGCTATGTTGAAGCATGCGACGCGGCCGCCGGCGGCTAACGATGCCGACCACCGCTACCAGAACATGCCGCGGCGGCCGCACCACCATCTGCCCCTCAACGTGTCCACGCTGGACTCCTCCAAGCATTCCGTCGGCGGGACCTCGGCCAGCGTCAGCCCCGGAGCCCAGCCCCCGCCGGCGCCGGTCCCGGTGGTGGCGCCCGTGCCCGTGACGTCGCCGCCGAAGTTGGCCAATGGAAACGCATCGGGCCTGCAGCCGAGGCCTGTGCCGATAAGGAGCCGTAGCTCCCGCGCAGCTACGGAAGAGGCCCTGACGTCGTTGGCTTTGCTGTGCCTCGTGAGTCTGCTGCTGGCGCTGTTGGCGCTGCTGTTCCTCCTGAAGATATCGGCGCCAGCGACCAGCGCCCCCGAGGAGTTCGCGGTTGTGTACGAAGTGACGTTGGCTCTGTGCGCGTTGACATTGTCGCTGAACCTCTGCTGTTTGCTGGTGTGTGCGATCCAATTCCTGTTCGCCGTGAAGCTGGTGCACTCCCCGTCGGCGCCGAACGGCCGGTGAGTGTTGCGATCAATCAATTCGGCGATACCTCGCGTGTTATCCGTTAAGAACGCCTCTGAACCGGTTACGCTGATTACGTTCCGGCGAGATAGTGCACCGCGCGCTGCCTCACCGCCGATTTTAAATATTTGCTCGAGTCGGACAAGTCAGGACAGGCGTTATCGCGTCCCGTATCACGCTGGACCTCTCATTTGCATTATCGTGTGTCCAGCAAGCCGCGGCCTGCCTCCACTAATGTAAACTTAGCATTCATTCTTATCGCAATTGTAAACACCTCTTCTATGTTGCTACACATACAAGATATTGTCTCCTTATTTAAAACCTACTTGGATTGTTGTTCAGTCACACCTAAACCGAGGAACCCTGCAAACCTTGTGAAGCTTGAAGAAACTTAATGTTCAGAGCGATAGAATATGGGATTTAAGTTCGCACGGACTAATTTCCCATGAGATATAAAAACGACTCATTTCCGGTAGAAGATATGAACACCTTTAAAAACTTTGGCTTTAAGCTGGTTGTGTAAGTTGAATATCATGTACGCAAAGCTGATCATCCGACATGGTCGTTTCGGCGTCATGTTTGTGGCCTGCTACCCACCGGGCAGGTGGTAACGGTCGTCGTTGGCGGTTATTCGTGAATGGCCCGATAAAAAATGGCCCCGCGCGCAGCCGCGCCGGTTGATAACTCGCCGGCGCGCGCCGCCGCATTGTTGTTATCGTGTTTTATGTTTGGCAATGTGGCGAGACCTGGCAGAACCTAGACACAATTTCATTTTACTCCAATCGATTCCACTATACCCCGTTATTGAGTGCGCAAGGTTAAACCTGTCTCCCTGCTTCAAATAACTCCACTGCCTACTGGAGAGAAGCCGAAGTACGAATAAAACGTTTCGTAGCATTGCCATATAAAGATAAACTTCTAGTAATTTATTCGTATTTTCTTTTGAATATCTTTTTGTGACGTAGAAAAATTATTAATCGAATCATTATTCATTACTTCTTAATTAATGTTTTTATTTTTTATCGTATAAAGATTTGTTATTTGTAACGTTTTGGTAACGACGATTATTCTGCATACAATTTAGCACAAGAGCATTAGTTCAAGTGGAAAAAACGCTGAGAAGACCCTCCTCACAGCCACCTGTAATTTACACCCTTTGAAATCCAATACCTTACGCGACTTACCATATGGGCAAACTTTTTTTTCTTTCACCACTTTCAACAGATTGCTAATCATTTTAGCACTAACAACAGAGTATCTATAACGTAACATTGCAGATATTTTTTTATGATCAGATATTTGGGTCAATTTTACAAATTATTTATTACCACAATTTAACACCTAAACAATTTTTATTTATAATAGGTAAAAATGTTCTCTAATTTCCCATGATATTAAATGACGTCGAGGCTACGAGTGATACAGCGTGTTCACTTAGAACACTCTACCGGTACACGGCAATACATATATGTTATAGTGGCAGATTTACAATTTGAAGGAGACGGATTCAAAAAAATCCTACCATCGAACAAAAATCACAAAATGTGTCTCTTGTATTCGAGTCAGGAACTTCTGTGTTACACAGCATGCGGTTAATCACTGCGCCACACTAGTTAGAAGAATCTCTTAAATAAAGTAACGCTTGTGTTTACTTTGTAGAAACTCAATCTCCTTCCATAATAAATAATTTAATACACTTTATAAGTTTTCCAAGCAAGTTATTAAGAGATTTATTATGAAACAACAATAAAGTAACATGTGGGACGCATGTTTGCCATTATTACTATTATTTAACATATTTATAAGAACGAAAACGAGAACCAACGGAAGGAATGCGTCGTGTAACGGTGTAAGCATCCTAATTCGCACAACAGTTATATACAAATAAGAATTTTTTAAAATATACAGTTATTTAGGCGACTTAATTATATACGTAATACGTCAACAATTTTTCCTTAAGTTATTTTATTTTTGTTACGAAAACCCGAATCTGATATAATCTTATGTATGCAAACATTGGAGATGAGGTGGAGATGTTTGGCGGAGGCTTATGTCCAGCAGTAGACGTTTTCGGCTGATCATGATTCAATATCTAATTTTTTACGACTTGTAGCACATGACATCATCTACTTTATTGTATTGTAAATATATCTATGTACATGTTAAATTAATGACGATATGCCGAAATGATGATGATGATTATATTGTCATTGTATTTATTCCTATTTCCGTGGAAAGTTTTTAGAATGAGGTAAATGATGTCATTAGAGTCATTGTTTTCGTTTTTGAATCATTTTAATGTTTAAAATTCATTTTTTATGTATGACTTTCTTATATATCTTCATTAGACGCATACTAGAAAGAAATTCCTGATCTTTGTTACTAGATTGACACTGAATGCTTTACATATCTTCCTCCTGTTCTTTGCCCAGCTATGTGGGGTCGGCACAGTATGTACTTCTCTTACACATCCCTCTATCAGCCGTCATATCTGAATTCATACTCTTCTTACACATGTCGTCTTTCACACAATCCATCCACACTTTCTTCAGTCTTTCTCTACCCTTATAACCGTCCCCGTTCATTCTCATTACTTTCTTTGTTATATATATAATATAAAAAAAAGGATACGTCATCATCACCTTTCCAGTTGTAATATAACGTGCGGTATAAAGGTTCAATGATATAGGCACGTTGTATATAGACAGATAAAATAGCGGTCGCGAGTTGGCTTCCGGGTTGACTCCACAGGCATTAGCGTGTTGCCGCATACCGCCGAGAGCACTGGATCAGTTCAAGACATTGGCATCTCTCATACTCTGCTATTTAGTACACCGTCTATCATTTACTAACGTAACAGAGCACAAGTATTTACAAAACATTCATTTCGCTGCAATTTTGTCCGTAGAAGATTATTAACGGTACAGCATAGAAATATTTTGTTTAATTCGACGTTACGACGTATAAGCGACACGTTCACCTGATGGTAAGTGATACGCTTGCTCATAACGACGTAGTTCTAGTCAAGATGAGATATGAGATATTCAGCACCACATTGTCCTCGTCGCCTTGAGACATTTTACGTGTTAATTATCGTTACCTCAGAAATTTACCACTAGTCACAACAGGACCCTTTAAACAGGAAAGCAGTAATGTTTGCACACTACCGTTTGACAGCAGAAAGATGTAATAATATATGGAAAAATAGGAGGTGGAATTAGGCGGTGACACCTATCTAGACGGTCTCCATCGTCAGAGACCTACCATCAGTAGAGAGGTCATTCCAATATATTATCAACATAGTAATAATAAATATGTCACCAATTTAAAAATAATGAGTAGTACCAACCTCCTTTTTTAATAATTTCATTAATAATACAACCATTATAACCGTAGAATGTCTTCCTGTATGAGATCCAAGTATTCCATGTTGTACAAAAAAAGTATCACGTTATTGATGTCTTAAGGGAACTACTCAAGGCTATAAACTAATACTTATCATTAAAGTCTAGACTTTCTGTTGATGCCAATATAACTGTAATGACCACCATTAAAGACACCGTATTGCGTTTAAAGTATAAAATATCTGTTAATTAACTGGTTGACGTCCGGTTATTGAGACTTTATTGAAAATACGAGCTACTAGTCAAGCCCGAGATAACTGTCAGCTTCTACTCAAAGAGATAACGCAATTAAAGAGGTTATTAAGTTGAGTAAGTATATATGAATATTTCTAAATACCATTGAAGTTGTGTAGAGATATAAATTAAAGGTATATGAGCTATTGCATATAAAAACATTTAACAAAGATACAAGAGTTATCTTATGAGATAGACAGGGAGAGTGAGAGGAATTTCCATCTGGAGAAAAGTCGTCTATCAACAATATGATAGGATACGTAGAAGATGGTAGGTCATGGTACCCAATTGTTCACATGTAATTTCATTAATTCTTATCTAGCCTACATCGACTGACGAGCTGGACTAACTCAATAATGCACAGTACTTTTAAAAGTTGAATATCTTAATTAAATAAGGTTTGCAATTTCCATATGAAAGTTTTCAAACTTTCAAATGAAGTATCTTAGAATATCATTACTGTTAGGTCACAAATAAAAGGCATTGTGATACCCACCTAAAAAGCCTAACATGACATAGAGTTCTAATATAAATGTAAATCATTATGAGGGAGACCTATGATTAGTCTAAAGATCATTGTTAGTTCGTCCTATGTACAATGTGCCAATTTATGCTCTTCGCGTTGAGACATAAATGTTAAGTGTTATGAACCCAGCAATTTCGCTCGAGCATCATCATTATTATCATCAGTAAAGACTACTGCTAGTTCATTCGAAATATTTAAGACAATAACAGAGATGTTAATAGCTTAATACTTGCGTAGGGATGAAAGTTTTGAATCGCTTGAAGTTGTCAATATACAAATATCGTGACGAAAATAACACAAAACTTAGTTGTGGGATAACATTAGGAATTATGACAAAGGGAGGGACAGGTATAACGTAAAACTTAACGACTAACGTGTATAAAAAAAATCGAGTTACATTATGCATTACGTAAAGTGGAATAAAGGTTAGTGCCCTTGCAGCGTTCCAATGAATTTCGGCTTAAATCATTCGTAAGCATGTTGCTTAAGTTATGTACACACGTTTTAATGCATTGCTGATCAAAATGTTTTCGTGTACACGTTATTAAGACTTTATTATACCTAACAAAAAGGGTTTCTACTTGACGTACTTAATGCTACTGCCGTTCTCTACTAATCAAACCTTGGTTATGGAGAGTTAGCTGTAACAGGCGCAGCAAAACAACTATGCTCATAGTCATATTGAAACAAATAAATAATATATAATAAAATTTATATATATATATATATATAATTGCCATCTATGTAAGGACATCTCCTATACCTGATATCTCTGGAACCATTAGGCTTGGAGACTTGAATATTGGTAGGAATGTTCCTTTTACAGAGTATAGCTAAGCTAAAGATGGATTTTATAAAATTCCTTCCCCAAAAAGAGTTGCTGGGTGTTACAGCTAGCAAAGTGGGCGGGGAAGAGCTACTTAGTAAATATTAGGAAAGGAACCGGATTTACTAACTTGAAAATATCAGGAATGTGCATAATGTACTTATGTAGAAGACAGGGAAACTATAATTGTATGTAATATATAGAAATTACTTTTGATTTGATATATATACGGACTTGTTGGAATTTGCTTTTGTAATGTTTTCACAAGTTAACCAAGTCTGTTAATTCTGCACACTCTTTCCTATATTTAATGCTGTATTGTTAGAAAACTTATTTGTTCGCGATGTTATAATTTTTTTTACAAGCACTTGAGTTTAATGCATAAGCATTTGATTGCCAGATCCGCGTGTGGAGTTATTGCGGTACATCGGCTGAATCCTAAATATAATGTAATCCGTGTGAGAGGAACATGCGGCGGGAATTCAATTAGGCAGTGCTTGCAAAACAACAACTTGTACAAGTCTTTTTTTAAATACCACGTTTCAAAATACTTTAGAATATTTTTGATATTCGCTATAAAGAACTAAAAATAACTTTGTCTAAATAACACGAAGACCAAATTAAACATACAAAATGAAAATGCTCCTTATTACTATTTTGGAGTACAGTATTGACTATGTTCAGGGGTGTAAGGGTGCCCACACAACAACTCATGGGATCCAAACCAAACTCACCTGCTCGTGGTGCACCCTGCTAATCAACAAACGAGGCTCTAGCTCCCAGAACACAAACCGTATTGGGCCAGCGTGGTGGGAAATGGCTCAAATCGTTCCCACATGAATACCTACCCGATCGTGTGGGCATCTTTTGAGTGAGGCCTATGTCCAGTTGTGGACGTCTATCGGCTGATGATGATGATGATCTACTATGTTAAATGTAAAAAGTATAAACATAAGTATAAAAGTACTTTAGCTTTAAATACTTGGAAAATTTTTTGCTCGTTACCTAGTGCGCATACCAGGAAGTAAATACTTGGTTTTAAAACCTGATCGCGTGGATACGTCTCATCCCCAAATACAATGTGAACGCGATGTACGTACACGGAGGCGGCGGCGCGATTGCAGCTTGCATTCCTTGTAAGTAGGTAAAGCGAAAATAACACCGGCGTTGGAAATGGGTCGCCATGTCTTATGGGATATAAAGGAACTGTCCTTGCTACTCCTTTTTAAATCCCGATATATGGTAAATCACTTTTGCAGGAAACGGTCTAGATAACCACCACCGCAGGTCTCGTTACTGCCCACAAACGGTAATATACAAACTGAAATTACTGGAATTGCAATATTTACAGTCTTGTCTTAAGCCGACGAGTAAAATATGATCACATTGTTATTGGACGGCGTATCAGTTGCCATTAGTTATACCTGTTGATCTTATTGTCCCTTTGCACGATAAAAAAAATTATCAGCTTCTAAACGCGTAATCTTATTGTCTATCAAGTTTTTTTACTTCAGTTCCTGTTCATTTGAAAATTTGGACCATTTTTACTCATATTAGTTTAGATATTTTTATCGATGAAAGCCGACAATTTTGTCAGAATCGATTACTCAATCGAATAAAGTTTAAAACATTATATATTTGTTAACAGACTTCGTTATTTTCTTAGATTAGGTACTCCGTCTTCTCCCACAAGGAGAGAGTGAAGGTCATTTATCTACCAAGCAAACTAAATGTAATTTGTCTAATATCACATGAACACTAAAACTGTGTTTGGAACAATTACCTTCTCCGTGATGTTATCTTCCAATAGCGTGAATCAAATCTGACAAAAATCAGTTGCCATTAATCTGGTAATATCTGGAAATGGTTGTCCAAATAAATTTAACATCATGGCGACTGCAATGTTACCGATTGGTATTGGATCTCTGTTATGATAACATATTTCGGTACGAGTTTGGGCTTCCTTATGAAACGACCTCGGCGGAAATGACGTCCGTCACTATCTTGTTAGGTGTTAAAATATTTATTCGTAGAATGTACCATCTAAGATACAGAAACGCATTAAAAAAATATTTTCTCCTTCTTAACTAGTTAACGTGTCTGTTTGGCTTAGATACTTCCGGAAGAAAGGATTGATTTTAATATTTTTTTTAGTATCATTTGATTTGGAATGTTATTATCTACTCGTTATAACTGAAAAGCATGTCTACTATCATGTTAATCCGTTACTTTTAAAGCACTTGTTACGTCTCAGAGTGTATTTAAAAATTCAATATCACCATTCAAATGATATTTGCCACCAATATCTATACTTGAATAACATTAGACACATTCCTGGAAAAAAAATACTGGTAGAGTAAACTTATCAAAATCTACTCTTTACTGTAGAATGTCTAATAACACATAACCATGTTGTTTGATCGCTTGCCATTTTGCCAGATTTAGTATGACGTTAGGACATAGAACATGTAGCATGGCAGCTCACATGGTAGAGCCATATTTCCTACATTTATTCAAAACCCCCAAGTAACCTACTCCGTTACAAAAATCATAATGATCTGATACACTATCTCTAATAGACATGTGATTGTTTAACTAGAACTACTACTTTAACTGGAAAAAGACCTCTGTAAAAAGAACTCGGGAAAGACGGAATTAAACATTTCACCATTTAATTATAAATTACTTATGCATATAATAGTATAATGAGGATAACTTTGGTTGAACAAAAGTTAATGAGCATAGAAACTCTATCTTCGTTTAAGACGTTTGTTGTAAATCTTAACTAAGAATTTTATTAAGAAAGCTTTCATAATTTGGCTACAAGTAATATTTACATTTTATTAACTAGGTACATTTCATGTGTTCCTAAATCACATTTTTTTAATAATGTACTTAAACTTAAAAATTTATTTACTGATGACTATGTTTCGGAATTATGTGTGTAGCAAATATTTCCAAATATTGAGGTTCCTTTAAGGTAGGTAATCATATAAAGTGTATAGTATTACTAAGTATAGTAGATAATATATAAAGTGATATTAAAGTTCTTTTAATATTGCTCTTTATAGCTTTCATCCGGCTTATCAGTATGTATGAGTAATCTATTAAAAAATACGTAATAGTAAGTGTCAGACTTTCACACAAACAAATATTTAAGGTTTACCTCATTTATTACAAACTGCTTAAAAAGGCAATTTTTACAGCTAAAGAAAATCTTTCTTATTTTGGATTCATTCAAGATTTATGTAATTCTCTCTCCAATGTTTTCTTGAGATATCAATCAAAGTAACTGAAAGGGATAGTATCAAGTATCTTGTTAGAAATAGATATGCTTAAACTTAACTACATAATTGATGTTTAACTAACTCCGTGGCGAAGTAGTTAACCGTTTACTTATTAACATGGAGCTTCCTGGATATACTCTAGAGTCACATGTTGAAGAGTTTGTTGGTGGTAATGTTTATTAGAACTCTCTTGGCTATCCGCTACTATCATGTTATCAGCTGCCATAACAGTATTGCTGTTATTCTGTAGTTAATACGATTAACGTTCTCATTGTATCTTAACAGCAAGTGAAATTGGGATCAAGGTTTAGTCCATTATCAATATCAGTCACACAAAAAGTTTAAGTGGAAATTCTTCATTTCATTTTTTTAACTATTCGACTGTACTAGGAAAGGTATCGTCATAGGAAACGAAAAAAGAATCGTTCGTTGATATCAAACGAAAATCTACTTTATTAATATAGATAAATGACACTAACATTAGTAAAGTTTAAATATGCTAGTAAAGCTGTGTGTATACGTGTGATCTGTTGCTGAATGAACCGCACCACGAGGTCAGAAGCAAATATTCGAGACCGGTTCCAACAGGTCTCGCCTGTCCTCGCTATACGTATCACCGCCATGACAATTACGCATCATATAAATTGTGCGTTTTACCACAACCACCCAAAGTTTACTTTCCACTGCTTCCGATGCCGTACATCACGAAAGCAGGATACGATTCCCATGCATATGACGAATATCGACAAAAATGTTGCCATTTAATTTTAATGTTTGGTGCTGTCGGTATAACACATAATTTCCTTTGATTTGTTTATGCAGAGTATCTTAAGGATGTCAATATCTACTCAATACGTCTCCCATCTAAGTTCCCACGCCTATGCGACGAAGAAGTCTAGATAATATATATAGTGAGTGAAATGCCTGATTTACAACTTTATTGATATGGAATAATTATATTTTATTGTTACTAGTAATAGAAATATTATAACATACGTCTTTTGTTCAAACAAAATAGAATGAGAGAGAATCAATTCGCTGTTATACTCGTTATTATAAAAAAAGTTGGGTTTTGAGTACGTTAATTTTGTAGAATGAACTGCTTACTGCTATATAGTAAAATATATAATAGCTGGAACATGACAATAGAAGATACTAGATCAGAGGGGTTCGAAAACATCTAACCATCATCCATACATCACATATGACCCCAGAATTGAACCGGAGGCGAATAACAAGTGCGACAAGGAGGATACAGTGCTGAAGGAAGTTACCTTTCATATTGCATAAGTTTAATTGCCCTACTTTTTAAATTATACTAAACTATTAAGTTCGAATAAAGTTTCGTCCATAATTTTAAGTATATTCCTTTAACGTTATGCAAAGTTACATAATTATAAGAAGCACACCAACTTTTAGCATTTTTTATGTATGATGTAACTTTGGGAAGTTCTTGAGATCTTTTAAAAGCTCTTTCCTTGTTTGGAAAGTCAAAAAAAATGTTAAAAACTTTAAGACCGCGACGGTAAAACCACAAATTTAACATTATATAGCTTTTAACTCGGTATCCGATGAATTGTATAAGTCAGGCAAATGATTATTAGCTTTATACATCAGAGAATAAATATAGAAACTCCACGTTCCGTGCCATGAGACGGAACAGCAGAACTATTGATGATATAAACCTGACCTTCGAACAGCAATAAAGACTTAATAAACTCTTTACCTAAATATCGAGAGAAAATTTCGTTGCTGTAATACAAACATATACGTTTACACTTTTATTTATACATTGGTATCAATATAATGTATCAAATTAATAAGATATTATAATAATAAACCAATGAAAACTTTAAAACTCACTTTAAGTTAGTGGAGTAACGCCACTTAACACCTTACATCCCACGCGACGAGCACAAAGTAGCGCTGTGTATATCACACTAACCAGCGCCAAATGCTCGTGAGCGTTCTCACTTTTTTTAACTGGTGGAAAATTATCAAAAGATACACTGCATCTGGGAGGAAGACAGGGTTATATAGGTTTCATATCACAGGGTGAGCCACAACCCTCTTCAGCAATCTCGCCATACTACGACAAAGACGAGACCACCTCAAACTATCTGCACTGGGCTCGCTTAGTGGATAATGAAGGTCTCGCACTTTTAAAGCCTTACAAAAACCCTTTTAGTCGCCTTCTACAACAAGAAGGCCACAAGGCGTATCACTTACCATGATATACAAATTCTGCTTATCTTATAGCCGCTTTGAATAAAAAAAAACTACTACGCTTAACGATTAGAAACTAAAGTGTTACTGTTACACAAGAACACTTAAAGCTTCGACAGTTACAATACAACTACACACAATGAATTTCTATGTACCGTTAAACCTTTGGAGGTATAGCAAGCACCGTGTTTCAAGTGTTTACCGTGGCGACGCAAACAAAAACAATGCAGCGTATTAAATGACAACAGAGCGACGTAAAATAATAGGGCTCCGTATCACGGGTCTCGTTAGTGACAAGAGTATTGTATCAATGCGTGAAATGTACTCGGATCGTCATCATCATCAGCAGACAGACGTCCACTGCTAGACAGGCCTACCCCAAAAGATATACACATCGATCGGTCCTGCCCTGCCGCCGCTGACCACTGAGTGTGGGGAGCTTCCCAACACTGCGTCTTCAAGTACCTTGGTACCTCTTCAGCTGTCAGTCCTGCGAGCGATGTGTCCTTACCATTGCCACTTGAGATTAGGAATCTCTTGGACTATGTAAAAGAAAAATCAGCAATGAAATACCAAATCAAAAACAGCTGATGCTCGGATCAACGAACGCCCGGGCACGCAATCTAAATGGTCCATGACTCTATGGAATAAAGTTCTAAATGAAACCAAATACATGTCGAGTTCCCGCCGCGCCTGCGCGTTCGTTCATCCAATCATCAGTTGTTTTTGATTTTGTGTTTCATTGCTGGTTTTTTTTTAGTAAAATAATGTATTTTTTATGAAACTATTGTTTCATTTAGCTGTACATGACGGAACGTAAATAATGATTATAAAACGTTTTATATACATTTTTTTTTAATCAGGGTCGATTTTTTTCCTTACCCATCATCAAAGGTGTCATAAGCATTATCGTCTGTCTTCGTTTTTGGAAACGGTCTCCTAACACACGATATTGTAATCTTTGAAAAAGGCATCGCTATGAGAATTTAGTATTTTTATTTCTAATCTAATTAAAATTACTGATTATAATTATCAATTTAAACGTGTTTATTAAACAGTAAAATAGTATAACAATAATAATTGATGATAGATTATTTTTTGTATTTAAGTCTTTGGACAACTTAAACAATGGGTAATAAGTTAGAGAACTCGCCTATTACCTATGTGTATGGTAATAATGACCTGATGGCAGTATGATAGTTAAAACGATATATATTTTGAACTGTTATTTAATTAATTGGTAATTAAAAATCCATTTATCATCATTATTATAATTTCATACTATCGTCCCCTACTGGAGATAGATAGATCTTCTTAATCGTTTCTCAGTGGGATTGGTCTGTTGTTTACAAACAAGAAATATCTACGAACGTTTGTCAAAAAAATTGAAAAAAAATCAACAAAATGGCAATATTACAGAAATTTACCGATACCACCTTAGGTCCTATTCTAGCGGACAAATATTAGCGAATATTACCGTGTCCCAGTTTGAAGAGCTCTGTAGCTAGTGAAATCATTGAAGTAAGGCTACTACAACTCGGTGCTGTGTTCGTTATCTTAACTGGCGCTACGTTTTTATACGCAGATGTATCACCATGAGGGGGGCTCCCGGATATACTCGTTTTTATATAGTATATCCGACATTAAATCTTAAATATTTCTTTTCTATAAAAATATGTGTAATTCAATAATTGAGAATTAAATAGGGTTTTTCTAGAGTGCACCTTTTCATCAATGACTAAATTGCCGCTTACCACCAGGTGGTATCAATCAAACACAAGTCTATATATAAAAATACTAGCTAAACTCTTTGGGGAAGGAATTTTGTTAAATTCATTCTTAGCTGGACATATCTTTACCAAATTTTGAGTGTTTACGTCTAACAGTTTTGGAGATCTCGTAACAAGTCAATGATTCTTTGGATATCTCTTGTACTGATGGTAGGTCTCTGTTGCCGGTGACTGTTTAGGTAGGTACCACCGCGGCACCTATTTAAACCGCTACACAATAGTGTGCAAGAATTACTCTGTTTCGGTTTGAAGGTCGCTGTAGGTAGTGAAATTACTGGGGTAACGACTTATGTCTCGAGGCGACGAAGACAATAGGATGCTGTGTAGGATAGGAGCACAATATAATGGTATATTCTAACTAGCTGCACGTTGTTATGGGCAGGTTCATCTCGTCGCTTCGGAGTATAATATATATATATAAATAAAATATCAACCATGTGACATATTGGCACAAAATTTCAAAGAATTAATTGGTCACGAAATAGATTCGAATCGAGAACGAGCCGTCGACCGGAAATAATCGCTGTTTGTTGAGTCGGCCTTGACTGAGCCTTCGTTTGACGAAGTCATCTCTAACCTGTTTCAGAGATAGAACCGAAACACTCCCATTCACATTCCACGACGACGCAGCCCACGGCTACTTGTGGGGAACTTTGTACGAAGCGAAAACTTATATCCGTCTTTATTAACTTTATGAAGCAGACATACTTTAAAACTTTATGTACGGATTTGTAGACTATAAACAGAAAAAACTGGGATATCTTCAGATTGGAGATCATTGGGAGAGACCTATATCCATGATGATGATATATGATAAGGCACTTCTATGCTCATTATTTGTCTGAATCGTAACTTATCCATTACATAAAACAAAAAAAAGTTAATATTAAAATCGCTTTGAGGATCAGAGACAATCTTTAAAATTTACAAACACAAAAGATTTTTTTGATGTACGAATTTTTTAACAATACATTAGTATTGCCTGTGAAAAGAATTACTCTTATATATATATATACAATATGATATATATATATATATATATATATATATTCATATTTATTTATTTATTCGAACTTTTGCAAATATTTACAACACATGTTATTCCTTGGGTTCCCGAACTAAGCACAGCTTGTATCTAAGGCACCCTAACTTGTGTAGCAAAATACTTCCGGTATGATCAACAACATAAAATTAAAAAACTTACGTACATATAATTTGTATTCATTACTTTAAGAGTTACATTTATATGTTAATACATTAAAATTATATAATATAAGTTTATCGAAATTTCTTTGATTGTATCCTTAGTTTGTATCCCTTCCTTACTTTACTATATTATAAATTAATACGATACAAAAGTATATTTCTAATAAATTTTGGGACGTATTTATGGTTAGGTTATTGTATTTTCTTTTATAAATAACAAACAGTTCTACTTATGGAAACACAGTTTCTTTTTCGCTTTTCTGGCCATAATATAGAATAAGATTTGAAATTTAGACATAAAATTTATCAGAAATATTTCCGCCCGGCGACAACCTGCCGCCCCAGGATCTTTTCCCTTTATTAACACCCCCGCAACTCCCTTGGGAAGGAATTTTGTAAAATCCATTCTCAGATAACCTCTCAATGACATAAGCAATATCTCTACTAAATTTTGTATGTTTACCTGTTATAATTTAGATCTCATCATATATATATACAATGTTTTAATTTGTAACTTTTAACTAACTATAAGATATGTATATGTAAGATATAATAATTACATATAATTTATATTTACATAATACCCGACATCTATTTGGTAAATTGAGATGAAAAATTATTGAATAAACATTTTATAACTTAACATAGCTGTTATGTCTCAAGTTAAAAGACTTGTGGCACAACTATAAGGGCCATGGTCGAGTAACCGGCCATTGTATATGCGCATAATTAGTTTTACTTCATGTATTTTACGAACACATCAAAAAACTCTGCTTTTCATTTATTTATACTAATTATAAATATTTATTATATAAAATAAATGTTCGTAATACATTTAGTTAATAACTTTTTTTATTATACGGATTTTGTTCATAACAAAATAATACTAATAGAATTTTATTCATTATAAGCTGTTCCCCGCCCGCTGTGCTGGCCGTAACACCCTCGCAACTCCCGTTGGGGGTAACATTTTATAAAATCTGTTCTTAGCTAACCTATACTCGGGAAAAGGAAGATTCCTACCAAATTTCAAGTCTCCAGACATGGCTGCAGAGATATCTTGTTGAGTCGTACACAGATGGGAATCTCTTGTTTATAGATAGCAGTTATAAACATTATTATCGAAGCCATGATAGTAAACATGTAGTTAGTTTATAAGCTGCATGTGTCTGAAAGAGGTGCAGGTTCGTTCTCCACTAAGCCAGAGATTTTGGTGAATGAAAATATCGTGAGGAAATCGACATCATCTAGGAGTAACAATTTTCGAGAATATGTGACATCTCATACCTCGACGGTTTAGTAAATAAAGGACCTTGACTCTCTTCTTATGAGGAAGTCCCAGCTATGGAGATATTAAGTGAGCTATTTATTAGATTTATTATCCAATTACAGATACAGCTTTTTTTTTGTTTCAGTTCGTTAAAAGTTATATTATTAAAAGATTAGTTTACTATAGAGAAAATTGTTGTCATTTTGAAAATAATTGAAAACGACACTTTACAACTCAGTATTAAAGTAAGACATGTTGTATGAAACCGTCCAAATGCTTAGGCTTTAGTTTAAGCTTCGAATAAGCTTGTTACGAAACATGAGGTAGAGTTTGAAGTGAACGTTCGCCATGGGCGAATGTTTGTTTACTATTAGTCATTAGGATTACATAGAAACACAACTAAACAACGCGAAAACTATAATTTTTTTTATCCAACGAAGTTACGAGACGAGCGGGAATTTCACTTGATCGTAAGTGACACGCTTGCTCATACCATCGCGGCGCTAGTTAAGATGGTATACACAGCACCACATGGCGCTCGTCATCTTAACACATAAAATGTTAAGTCTCGTTACCCCAGTAATTTCATAGCTATTTTCAAACCTAACCGCAGCAATTTTTGTACATTAGCAATTGGCGGTAGAAATAAGAACTGAGGTAGTATCTAGATGGACTCCGGCAATAGAAACTTACCACTAGTGTATGTATTTAAACTATAGTAATGTTATAACAAAATAAATATCAACAAAAACACCAATGCTCTTCTTCCGACAGGAAAGCGTGTCAGCGCGGTTTATTTTCTTGTCATAACAGGCGTGTGTAATTTCAATATACTGTAGAAACTTTACCCACTGGCTTGTTTGTATAAAGAGGCCTGTACCAGCGTTAGTCACAAATAACATTCGGACTGAATTCATTATAAACTAATGAGCACAGGATAGTTCATTTTATATGCCGATTGCACATACTACGTCACACACTTCTGCTAAAAGAAAACATCGTAAGGAAACTGTTATGTACCAACTACAACTTTCGTTGACATGTGATAATCCACAAACTTGCACTTGGCCATAAGCCGTGCCTCTCCTTGGGAGAGAAGGCCACCAGTGGGAACTTTAAGAGGACTGTTAACACAAATTAACTGATAAACATGTCAGCGGTCGAAATGTTACTGTAGTTTCCTAATTTCTAAGAATATAAACAGTTTCATTTAATTTTGTGGCACCATTGAGTTTCCTCTTCTTCTTCTTGTCCTAATAAAACGCATAGTAATGAACAAATATTCACCACTCATTCATCATCTCAGTATTTACACTCTTCTCCATCTTCTACCTTTATATTAATTAGTAACAACATCGAAATCGTTCTTTGTCACATTTCGTTTATTCATATGTCCATTCTGCGGCTATCCTCAACTCTTTAATCCTTATCAAAACTACTTCCAAACATCCTTCTGTGTATTTATTACTGTTCTTACGCTTTGCTATAATACACGTCCTTAAAACATTTTATAAGTGAACTTTATTTTTCTCTACTTGTTTTGTAAGGACCTTAATTTTGTCAAATTAGCTTAAAACGAGATAGATATTTTTCTTCTCTTCTATTATATACTAGCTGTTCCCCGCCCGCTTTGCTGGACGTAAGATAAAATTAGATTTGAAATTTACACTTGAACTTTGTCAGAAATATTTCCAACCGGCGGCAATCCGCCGCCTCGCGGGCTCCTTCCTTTAATTAACACCCCTCATACTATCTTTGGGGAAGAACAATTGCTAAATCCATCCTTGCTTACCTCTAAATGACAAAAGCAATATCTGTACCAAATGTTTAGTATTTACTAAATAATTAGTATTAGTTTCGAAGATCTCATGTTGAGTCAATGGATCTCTGGATGTTTCCTATATATACATATATACACAAAATAAGGGAACTTTAATCACACTTTTATTTCTATAATAACTTCTTATAAATTCTCATTATTTCTTCTTCTCTCTCTCTCGTCTTCGTAAAGACGCTTAATTCTTAAAATAATTCTGCCAACACCATGTCAGTTATGATAACAACATAAAACACTTGTCATTATATATACCATTCGGAGAACGAATTGGTGTCAAAACAACTTGAGGAGTTATTGTTTATATATAATATATTGTAATTAATTCCATATAAATTATATATAATAAGTTATTATATTACAATCTCTCTGTACATCCAACAGTGTAATAAGATGTAAAGACGCCGGTAGATACGGGAAATTCAACATACCATATAAAGTTCACCGAACGGGTTATTGAAACCCGCTAAGTGTTGGACAGGACATCCTGTCGTACGCAGGAAGTTTTACTTTATATATAAATATTTAGAGTATCTTTAGTTTCTTAATGTAGTATAAAATTAATCAGAAAATATAATAATATTAAAGGACTGTTTGTATTAGATGATGCAGGATTTATCTGATTATATATTAAGATATCATCATTATCAGCCGATTGACGTCCACTGCTGGTCATACGCCTCCCACAAAGATCTCCACATCGATCAGTCTGCGCTGCTCGCATCCAGCGGCTTTCCGCGACCTTCAACAGTCAGCATGGCACTGAGAGCCGTCGATTGTAAGAGTTCATATGGGTGGATTAAGATATAGTTTAAGGAAAACTTACTGGACCATCTAGGTAGGTACCACTATAAGTACTTTATTTGCTGCCACAAAGTGTTTTGCAAATATTACTGAGTTCCGATTTGAAGGACGCTGCTTTTAATGAAATTACTGAGGTAACATAGTTTAATATTTTATGCCTCAAGGCTACGAGCACAATGCGATGCTGTGTATACATTCCTAACTTGAACAAAATGGTTATAGGCAGGTGTATCACTTACCATCAACAGACTCGCTAATCTCCTCCCTTTGCTCAATATAATATAATATTTTGCGAATAAATAGTAATTTCAAAGAGTAATGACCGTTTGATTGGTTTGAAAATCAACTTATGGTGCAGAGCATTCATCTGGTGGTAAAAGATACGTTTGTCTATAAACTACGAAGTGCTAGTTAAAATGTTACCATAGAAACAATTTGCGCTCGTCGCCTTGAAACGTTAGATGTTTTCTCAACAATTACACTGCTCTTTAGCATTTGACATAGCTGCAGCGGTGGTACCTAGGAATAGCCATAGTCAAGGGATGACTGAGCTGATAGATCTCCTGACATCAGTCATCACTGAATACTGTAGCTTTTAATTATTGTCTATGGTTTGAAGTCTTCCAGTGGTATGCTTGGTGTTTTATTTAATTTCATTGACAATGGGATCCTAAGTGGGTCGTAGTACCCAACTTTCTTATTGAAATTAGGATATTTTTAACTTCACTGGCCTCGCGAATCGTCCTTTGTAGTAATTGAATGTTTCTATGTAAGGATTTTACTGTTTACTATTCAAGTTAGTAAATTCGATAATACTATCGTCAGTCGTTTGTAATCAAAATTGTCACAAAAATTTCTAACCCGTTTGGGTTAGAAAATGATACAGCATATTGGCAATCCTATTGAAGCCTTAGGATATTACCTGAATGATTTATTTATGCCAAGCAGTCGTTAACCTGCGACGGTAAAATAATCCCTGGTAGTACGTAATACTAATATAATGCGATTATATGATATGACAGAAGAAAGACTGCCCGTCTACAGGTTAAAGTAAGAAAATTACGTTACTTGCAACCCTAAATCCAATTGTCTGCCTAATTTTAACAACTTGAATTGGTTTTTATTTTTTTTTCCAGTTTAACCCTAATTCTGTCAGTAAATCGTAGCTTTTATATACACCGGCTTAAAAAAATCCGGCTTAATAAAACCAGAAAAAAATTTTGTTGGACTTTATCTCTTACTCAAAAAAATAACTTCCTTAAACTTATAAATACATCCGGGTCACATGTAACATGTTAATTTATATCAATTATAAACGTATATTAACAGTATTCATATTAAACTTAACGTAACATATATATAAAACTTTTGATATTATTTTATAGTAACCTATGCTAAATAGTAACGGTGCATGATAATATAGCACTGTGTAATTAAGTAGAGATCGTATAAATAAAATGTAATAAAAACAGTAATAAACACTTTGTATATTACTTATTTAACTTTTTACGTTACATATTTCATATATGTCTAATATAAAATGGTTATTCATCTTAAACAAATAATAAGACGAGCTAATACTTAGTTGTGTGATTTTTTATCGAGCAAATTCCTTCCCGTCCGACTTCAACAATAGTATTCCTTGATCGATTTGTATACTTTAGGGTCTGTATAGTAAAGCAGGTAAGCGAGAAAATATTTACGCATCTTCGCTTCATCATACTGTTTAAAGGTAGCCATACATATATTTCTTACTTGTAAATGTTGCTAATGGACACAAATAATAGTAGCATTACTATTTTTTGGAAATACTGAATTAGTTTTCTAAATCTGACCTCCAAGCTTCAGTTTGAAAAAGGCATATCACGATGATGATGATTTATTTACATCTTATTAATTTAGTTTTATTAAATGTACAATAATCGCGTAAATATAAGAAATCATTCTGTAATATGTCTTTTAATGAATTTACTTATAAAAATGAATCAATTTAAATTGGTTATCTGTTATCCGCATTAGAGAAAGAGTCATACAGTTAATTCCAAGTGACACCTTTTCGATATTAATGTAAACTTATTTAACATAACTTTTAAACGTTTTACAAATGCAGCATTTTTTTTTATTATGTATAAATTATTCTTCATTATGTTAGAATATAAATTTTACTAATGCTAATTTTTAAACTTGTCTTTTACGGCTAGTTATACGAAAATATTATTTATTCACCGCAAATTACTTTTGTTTACTTTGAATGAAAAATGAAAACAACTTACACTTATAACAGTTTGTATATTTTTATCTGGCATAGTCAAGTTTTTTAATATCGGAGTAAAAAACCAGGTTTTAAAAATACTTAATGGTGTATTCAATGCTGTTTAAAGCCGGTACATTAAACCTTATTCGATTGACAAAAAAATAACGGTACAAAACGAATATAACTGTTTGGACTCATATTTAGATTTTTTTTATATTATTGGAGTACAACTTCAACAAAAATTAGGCACAACATAATAAATAAAAATTTATGTAGTATAAAAACCTTAAAATATTACATACTTAAAAATTTTTTGCTCGAATACCTGGTGCGTGTACTTGTATTCAAATACTTGGTTTTAATACTAGGTCGCATAAATACTATCTATATTAGTTACGTTAGTACATTAACTTTCTTGATTAATTTAAAATGTTACAAGAATACTTTGCAATTTTGCCTAAATTATTGTCATATATGTTAGAACAATTTTGACTTTATGTAGATTTTATATATACTAATATAAATGTTACAATTACAGTTTTAATAGTTTTGAACATTTTTTTTACATAAAACATTTTGCTTAATGCTGTATTCTAATTTAAACTATTAAAAACTCGGGAGAAAAGTGATTTCGCAGAATTTCTCAATAATAAAATGGAAACAGGTCCACAGATTAAATGTTGATAGTTATAAAATTTATGTATCTTTTATAGAACATTCCCAGAAACTTCAAACATTATAGCCTAACACGTTTGAAGTACTTCTTTGGAATACCAAGGTGACGTTCAATCCATTATTCGACTATTGTCCTTAACTGTTTCGTTGCTCAAGCATAAGCACGAAGTAGTTAAAGTGATTTTTATTAATGTTAATTTGTGCTATTCTTATATCTATGTAGAAAATATATTTATATATCTAATCAAATTTAGTTTAAACGTATTGCGGACGAATGGTTAACTCGTTAGAAACCGGAAAACGTTAAAATGTTTATCTTTAAAAGCAAATACCTGTCTAAACGAGTTTTCAGTTCTCGTTATTACCTATATCTAAACAATGCCTGTTGTAACTACTGAAACCATAGACGTTATTTTAAACCAATTTCGTTTCGATAAATCAAAACTAAATTTTGCGAAGGTATCAGAACTCACTAATTCGTTCGTCATCACATAGAATATAGGCCGTAATATATGATAGGATTTGACATTTATCCCTTTTTTGACATTGGCCCCCGAGGCCTTTTTCCTATATTAATTCCTTGCAATTCAATTTGGGGAAAGAATTTTCTAAAATCTATTGTTAGCTGACCTCTAAATGACATAAGCAATATCTCTTCTAAATTTCTTCGGAGATCGCGTGAGTTGTAAACGAATATCTGGATATATATATAGAAACACATATATATATATACATGTTATAATATATATAGATAAAAACGTGGACGATAGATAAATCATCATTGTTTAATATCACGACGACAAAGTATTTATGAAATATGATTATTTCAAAACATTATCATCAGCTGAATCCACAGCTGGACATAAACTACACTTAAACATTTCTAAAAAGAAGAATGGTTGCCCGCCTGCAATGAATTCTCGTGACCTTCACCAGATCATCGATGAAACTTGAGGGGAACGGAGACGCTTACTATCTCATCTTCCGTTAGTCCTCCGAGTAGTTTTTATAGCCCATTGCCACTGAAGACTAACGTTCTATGCAAGACCTTAGTTCTTGTACCGCTCTTCTCATTTCCTATTCGATCGATTTCAGACCTCAACGAAACAATAGGCGTGAAAATGTTTCACGTCGTTTTGTACCGACATTACAAAGAGAATAAAATGTGGGGACGTGAAACGAGCGAGGAATGTTCACGATAGCTTCGCCTTGTGTAAATGTACGTACCTGTTACTTGGAATTTGTGCAGTGTAGATACGTAGCGCGGAACCGGTCCCGTCAGCTGACACAACTGAATTTGTAAAATGGCGGCGAGCTTGTGTGAGGCGCAAACTTCCACTGATAACATAATCTTAACCGGTTCGCATTTAATCAAGTTCTTGTTTAATTAATGGTTATGACAATCGTCTTATTAAACAGATTATTTATATGGATGTAATTGTTAATTCCACACTGTTAAGTATTCTAGGATTATTATATTAACACTTCTATTGTTTCAGTAATATGTCAAACGGTTTATCCGTTATTTGTCCGACTGATTGCGGTGTTTGTGACGATAATTATATATTTAAATTAAAACAAAGATAGTGGTAATGTTTAATTGGTATTATCGCTACGTACTTTATTGCCAATATACAAATTTATAACTTGTATTGTAACTTTATTTGGTTGTATATCGATAGTGGATGGTAGCACCACTTGGCACTAAAAATCACATGTAATTGAGAATAAAAGTTCATTTATTGTTGTAAATAAAAAATTATAATATTTCAATAATTGTTTATACGAATTATTATACTTTGCAATTTTAGGTTTATTTTTTTTTCTTTTGGGGTTTGAATTGGTAGTAAGCCATAAGGAGTAAGGAAAAAAATTAGTAAATTCCTTTTAACAATCTATTAAAAAACTCAAAGTATAATCTATGGTAAAGAAATGTATATGCCGGGTTAAAAATATTTTATTTATCAGTTAGAAATAGGCGTGATGATTATATGTACCTACGTAGATGACCTGCAACCACTGGATCTGGTGTCTTAAAGTTCACGGTAATATTAGAGTGGAAAGAAAATTATTCAATATTATTCCGATGACGATTTCATTACCTATATTCGATTATAACATAACCTCAATTTCACATGATGTTTAATGACAATGAAAAGGACATCAGGAATACAGGGCAACGCAGGAATATTAAATAATGTGTAAAATTCTGTTACTGTTAAAGTTATATTTAAATTTACAGTTTTATTATAGCCTTGCTTCCTCTATTGCCTCTACAATGTAAAAGATTGCACTGTTGTACCGCTGTTATTTTATTTTATTTACATGACTTGGATACGAGTCCTTTAGCCGTAAAATGTTGTACCGCTAAAAAACCAGTATTGCCATTCCAATTAATTAAGTAATAATGATGCTATCATATGATTTTTATTATTTAATGAATGATTTATAAATTGTGAAATTAAGTGTACACAAACACCTTTTGGCTATTTTACATATATTTCAAATTTATTGATAATTTTATATCAATCAATATTATGATTATGTTACGCATGTTAAAATAAGGAGTGTAAACTTATAATCCAGTTTTTAATGGTTTACTTAGTAATGCTATATTTATTGCTACGAATATTCTTTCTTTAGAAAAAATGTTAGCAACAATTTTATGACAACAATATATAATACGCTTAATACAGTCCAATTAGGTAGATCCAATTTCGAGAAAGAGGTAAACTGCTGAATTCAACTCGGATGAGCAGTGTTCGGCAAACTTCGTATGGTGTTTTAGTCGAAAATCCCTCAATGCCTGAAGACCAAAGTCTTCGGACAGTGTATGTTGACAGTGATGACCTACGGCTCCGAAACTGGGTCGCTAACTATAGGCCTCATAAGAAAGCTCAAAGTCACACAGCGTGCGATGGAGAGGACGATGCTTGGAGTATCTCAGCGTGATTAAATCAGAAATGAGGAGATCCGCAGAAGAGCCAGAGTCACCGACATAGCCCTGCGAGTCTCGAGGCTATAGTGGCAATGGGCGGGGCACATAGCTAGTAGAACCGATGGACGTTGGGGACCCGCGCTATGTGAACAGAGGACATAAAAGGAATCGTTGGGAGCCACTGGATTCAAACAGCGCAAGACCATGCTTTGTGAAACACATTAGAAGAGATCTATGTTCAACAGTGGAAGTCCATCAATTGAAATGATGATGCTTAATTCGTATTTAATTTGAATAACATCATTATTTATTTCTCTGTACATAATATTATAACTTTACCTAACCTGTTACTAGAGTAAGTATTTTTAAAGAATTCTTTGTGGAAATTTGATATAAAATCAAGAATTACCACATAGATGCGGAGACGATTTAAACCGGAAATGGATATGTACATCTGTTTACAAATCAATTGGCGGCAAGATTTTGTTGCCGGAGACAATCGGGCTCCGTACCAAAGCAAGGCTTTCTCCTGCCACAGACATGCGAATGTTACTACTGGATTGAAGGGCGTTGTATGCAGTGAAATTATTGCGGTAATGAGACTTAGAATCTTGAAGGACCGAGTATATTGTGGGGCAGTATATCATCCTAACTAGCATGTCACTTATTATCAGGTAGAAATATTTCTCGTGTCTTTACTTCCTGGAATAAAATGAAAAAATTAAGGCTTTAAAATGAGTTAAAAAATCCTTTAGTGCTTCCTTTGCCTCCGTGTAATAAAAAACCGTTAGAAATAATTGCAAAGGTCACCAACACAAACGGGTTTTATTTATAACTTAAGTATTATATCTTGGTTCAGCTGTACAAAGTATTCAAAACTTAACTACACTATTAAACTTTACATAGTCTCACCACCATGAGCATGTGACGCCAGTTAGATGATATACACAGCACGTTGAGCTCGTCGCCTTCAGACATAAGATGTTATGACTCATTACTCCAGTAACTTCACTGGCTAAGACGCTCTTTAAACTGATGTACAGTAATAATTGCACACAACCATATTTACAAAATGCGTTTGATAAAATAACTTAAGTCTCGTTATCGCTGTAATTTAATTAGCTAAAACCGTCATTCAAACCGGATCACTGTTATATATTACACTGCTGTTTGTCGGCTGCAATAGGCGCTGCGGTGGTACCTACCTAGACGGTCTGCGGCAACAGAGACCTACCACCAGAACAGGATATATTATGTAAAGGAGATTGGTAACTTTATACAACATGACTTCTGTCGATTGCAAGTTCTGTGCAAACACTACCCTGTGATTCGGTTTGAGTTCTAGGCTAAATAGACTTAGTACTTATGTCTCAAGGCAATGATGCAGTGTGTATCATTTTAATTAGAGTGATAAGAATGAAGTTTTTCGAAAACAGGTACACCTTACATTTTAGCTACCTCTCTGCCGGATGTCCTTAAATCGATTCCGGGGTTACAAGAGTCCATTATCCACGGTTTCGTTGACCGTGATTATGTGGAAAACGTTACAAAACACCTGATGTCTATGTCCAGCAGTGGACGTTCATCGGTGTGACTGTTTATGATGATAGAATAACAATTATAACGTAAAAACCAATACAAAATGAAAGTAAACGATAAAAAGAAAATGGTAAGAACAGCGAGTCGGTTACTTTACAAACTGGTTATTTTACTTCTTCTACCTTTACAGGAAGTGACACGTTGTTTTGCGTGATTTTTAACGAACGTGAAAGTCCTATGATATCTGTAAATGGTAACGTGAAAGTTGCCAACCCTGGCAACACCTGTGTAACAGGTGCCAGTCCGTTAACTCGCCGCACCGAACGAGTTTTTTGTGTGTAGTTGTTTTAAATATTGTATCGATTAACATCGAATTAACATTATGAGTATACGATGCCTATTCTTTTAATAGACGTCTCAATGATCCCACTGCTGGGAATCGCAAGGAAAGGGAAACTCTTGTTAGTGGATATCAATGTCCACAAAAGCTGTCCTTCTTGATAATAAATATTCTCGCGAAACTTAAATAAGTATGGGAACCCCAAGGGTAGATCGCGTTACAAACTTAACCATCACCTTTTCCATGCGATTCATTGTTCTTCTTCTTAAGGCGCCTCTCCGATTAGCAGAAGTCGACGGTCAACTCAGCTAACTTCGCCCGGTCTCTGCAAGGTGGATCAGTTGGGCGGCACTCGCGATCCCAGTCCACTCCCTGATGATACGCAGCCACAATTTCTTTCTACGACCAACGCTCCTTTTTCCCGCCTTTATTCCCATCAAGATGAGTTAAAGCAGTTCGTACTTATCGTGTCTAAGCACGTGGCCGAGATATGATACTTTTCCTGTCTTGACGGTCTGCAAAAGCTTGCTCTTTTGGTTTACGCGTCCTAGGTCCCCCTCGTTCCATACTTTCCGAGTCCAGCTTAATGCAATTTATTACTAAACTAATATATAAACTTGTAATAAATTTGAAGATGATTTTTTTTTTCAAGTTTTTTTAATCTGTGTTTTTTTTATTAATGTTACAGGACGAACAAATACCTTCAGAAGTCCGCTATTACTCGCGTCTGTGCCGTTGGCGGCTTCTTCATATCTATACCGGTGTTCTTAACAGGTAATTTAAATATGTATATATATATTATATACAAATTACTATTCACTAATATATTATTTTATGTAGTGGTACGTCTTTGTTGCCGCAGACCGTCTAGGTAGTTTTTTTTTGTGTTTTACTTGCGGAGAAATGCCTACGCATACTCGTCCTCGCTGGGGCAAAGACGCGTTATGTCGGACTTGCACCGACTAAAACCCCCACGATGTTCCGCCTCAACGCCTGATGGCAGAATCACGGGAACGCTTTTGCTCGCAACCGCGACCCTGCCGGCGCTGGCCGCTTGCGCAGCCCCACCTCGGGAGAGAGGAATGAACCCTCTCTTTCCAGAGCGCAGCGCGCCCCTTCCTCGGCCTCCTGCAGTCGCCCCAAGGCCATGGACGCCACGGGAGAAAACCTTTCCTGGCTCCCTGCGGCGAAGAAATGTTGGGCCCGCCGCTAGCCATTAACGGCCGTGGAGGATAGAAAGAACGGCACATCGCAATACCGACACTCCTCTTCCCCCGCGGCCTGTTACTCGCAGAGGGTACTCCCTCCGTGACTCCACTTCGGCTACAAAGGGCAGTATGAAATCGTCCCTGCAGCCTGGCCGCAAATGGCAGCATAAAGCCGCCCCTGCAGCTCCCGGCCGCTCCGGTTAGCTCCAATTATCCAACCGGTGCTTGAACCTGGAGCGGCGGGGTGGGTTCCACTTCGCTTCACCGTGTGTCGGTCCACGGTTACTAAGCCCCTCCGCCACGACTAGGCTCGAACCCGTTGGGAGGACCGTCTAGGTAGGTATCACCACAGCCCCAGCAGTTCTATTGCAGCCGACAAAGAGTACTATGTACTGTAGCTAGTGAAATGACTGGAATAATACGACTTTACATCTTATGCCTGAAAGCGATGAGCACAACGCGGTGCAATGTATAACATCCTAACGAGCGGCGTTGTTTACGGGCGGGCATGGCAGGGAACTCACCATCAGGTGAAAAATTATAATGAGACATTTATAATGTAATTTATAACGAATGGTTTACGTTTTAATTATTTTCTATATATTACTAGACACAAACGGAACAGCCAAGAGCGAGAGACCGCATTGAACTGTCGGCTGAAGATTATGCAGCTTTAATAGTTTTTAAGGCTAACAATGATTCAAATTATTGCTATTGTTATAAAACACAGATTTTTTTAAATTATTTAACGCTTTTATTTATATACAGTTAGTGTTATATACGTTCAGAAAATATTTAATATATTTAAAATGAAACGTAACATATATTTTTAAAAAATTGTTTTTATCTCGTCTTTTGTAGAATACATTACAAGAGATTAATGTCCATCAGTGGACGTCCATTGTTGAAGATGATCATGATGATGGTGATTATCTACTGGGGAATATTATTTACATGGACCGGATTATTTTCACGTATATTGTTTAGAGCAGCGAGAGAGAGCGCAGATTTTCGTATAGTTGATTATACTATTTTCATTTATGGATGTTCAGCACAGTGATAAGTTATGGAACCAATTCCTAATGAAATTATTTTTTTTTCCACAGGCATAATTCTGTATACATTCATCCAATTCCATTCGACGCCCGCGATAGTCACTTCGGTGTTCATCGGTGTCGGGATCATCTTCTGCGGCTGCGCGATGGTTCATAATGTATTTGTATGGCAGAAGGAGAAAACGAACCTCGTCAAAGCGTTCCGTGCTCAGGACTTGAATACGACGAACGCCACGTCACCGAATATGAGCACCTCCAACGGCGTGTTGCTGAGCAATGGACATTTGAACAACACAGCCGGGGGAAATGTTAGTTTTCACAGTGTGACGGGGGCGCCGTACACCCATCCCATAACGTTGCTCCAGCAAGGGGGCCCGTATATTATAAGGTGAGGCTCGAGCCAATGTAATTGTTAATGTATTCAAATCACAGATCTTTTCTAACCTTTGCTAGTGAGATCGAAGTTTTTGCTCACCACATTTTCCATATCACTGTATTATTCAATAACTTATTATGCAGAATTTTATGTAGTTCCATAATATAACACTATAAAACCAAGCAAATATTGACGTAATCTATCGAATACTAATAAAAATTTATTTATTTATTTGGTTAACATACGCCCCCACCGAACCGAAGTGTTTATATATATATTTTAGTACTCGGAGCCATCATGCTCGCTTGAATATTTTGTTGTTTAATAATATGCTAATGCTTGTAGTTTATAATATTGAATATTTCTTTATCTTCAGACCACCGACAAGCACGCCGCCAGGCGAAGGCGCCGCGACGCCAGGGGTTCCTCCTGCAACCATAGACCTCAGCCACGACACACATGAACTTAGCACTTTAGTGTGAAGATGCCATATTGGCAAATGATGACAGATTTTTATCCATAATGGTGAATTCGTACCTAGTTTAGTTGGTAATAATGACCGAAGTATAAACATGGGACGATGTTTTGGTATTTCAACACCGATTATAAATAATTTACAAAGTATTCTTTATTGTTGGTTTTCAGATGGAAATTCGTTTTGTAAAAATATTGTTTGTAAAATTGCCGACAAAGACTTTACTATCTAATGAATTATAAATAATAAACGTTTAAGATAACGGAAAACCAGCATTTATGAGACGAATCTATTGTAACATCCTTTTCATTACGACAAAATTATATTTTGTTAAAATTTAAATACAATACGTCTCTTATAACTGTCCCCGTTGCGCAACGGCTAACAGCTTGCCTAGTAACACGGAGGCCTTAGTTCGATTCAGGGCCACATGTTGTAGAGTTTGGTTTGTAGATAGTTATCTCGAATCTGTCTTGCTAGCTACCAATCTCTTATAAATTTGTTGCTATAAGAGTATCGCTGTAATAAGGCTCTTAACAATTGAAGGCCAATGTATTCTGTTCGCTTTACGATCCACGGCCTCATTGTCACATAACACCGTGCGGAATTTAGGTAGTGTTAGTCCACCATAGGTACGAAAAACCATCGAAATCAATTTAATTAAAATTGGAGAAGAAAAAAAAGATCGTTGTCTAAATGTCAAACGTTTTCGAAAGGCGGGAAAAAATATATTATTGCGTAGACATGAAATTAAGTTAAATCAAATTTAAGGAAAGTAAATTTGAAATTAACAATCTATTAATCGTGTTTTTCTTTGATGCTTATGAAGAAACAAGTATTTGATTTGAATTCAGACCTTGCGATTGTTGGCGATGTTTGAGATTAAATAAACATGTGGCATATTTGTATAGTCAAGGTGGGACTTTGCTATCGCCTTAATACTCTAATCCGAGTGTTATTAACATTAGCCGACGGACGTCCGCTGCTGATCATAGGTCTCTAAAAGTCATTGGTCTGTGTTGCAACAAAATGATTAACCTACAGTTGCTTTATGAACAAAATGTATGTAGGTATAACACCATATTGGCTCAACAAGTAATTGTCTTATAAATATAATATTTCACTTTTTTATTTGAATTACCAATAAGTTTTTAAAGGAGGCAATCAATGTTTGAAATTAATAATTTTGATATTGTCGAAACAAACTATGATCAATGTCTATTTAAAAATATTAAAAGTCGTTAGGAAGATTTATTAGGCGAAGTGAAATTGAAGAGGCGATAACGAGTGGTTAGTTACTTGCCAATACCTGATTTCTTTTTATTATTGTAAGATAATTTAATTGTAAATATTGTTAATTTACTGCAACTGCAGAATTTGCTACGCCATGTTTATTATTTAAATTAATATATAGTGTTTTAATTCAGATATGTATAATTAAGGTATGTGCATCCGATATAAGAAATTCCTCGTAAGGGAAACAGATGATTTTTATGAACTATTCAAAGGAATGTTTTGGTTAACCAACCATATGAAGTTTATTATTAAATCAAATTAAACCAACATTTAAGGTATGCCTTTATTAAGATTGAATACACAGTAAGTATATGTTGCATTATTCAAATTTCTGATAGTTCTTGAAAATATATTGCTTGGAATCAATTTACAATGTCTGAATGTTATGCATGTGCTATTTTGTATGAAAAAGTATGGAGGGTATTTGATAATAGTAATTCGGTTAAGACAAACAAACTACCCACCAAACATACTATTATAAAGAAAAAAACATGATTTATGAAAAAAAAAAGTAAACAACATTCAAATGTATATTTTGTACATAATTTACACAGGTATATGGAGGCATAATCTAATTTATTTTTAATCTATAACAGCATTTCTATTTTCAGCTGCACTTTGTGTTGTTTGATGCTGAAAAATAAATTTCATTTGAAAATGTTTCCACTGTGTTTGATTTTTTCCTTTATTCTTATCATATAACATTTCTTCTGTTTTCCTTTGCTCTGAAAAACAAAACAAAAAGTGAGATAGCATAGCAATTCTTGTGGTGGTGGTCTGGTGCTGCAGACTATTGAAGTATCACCGGAGCTCCTATTCCTACCACTCAACAGTATTACAAACACCACTGTGTTCCAGTTTGAAAGATGCTGTAGCTAGAGAAATTACTAAGGTAATGAGACGTTACGTCTTGTTACTTCAGTTATTTTACATCTCAGTTTAGCGGTAAATAGAATGGGCAGTGAATATCTTTCAGGGTTGTAGGTAAAACCGGAGTGCATCTCTGCGATAGCAGTAGTATGAAAGCATAACTGTGTTCTGGTACAGAGGGCTCCGTATGTATACTCTCCTCTTCTTTTTAATTAAACTTGATTCTGGTCCCAACAGGACTAACAACATTCATATATATGTATTCTCTAGTATAATAAATAACTCATATCCAGCAATGGTCATGTAATGGCTGATGATAATTCTTTTTATTCGACTACGAGACAATATGAGGGAGACGTTTTCTGACGGTAAGTGATACAGCCTGTCTATAACAACGTGACGGTAGGTAGTTTGATACGCACAACACCATGTTGTGCCTGTCACCTTGATACATAAAATGTGGGATTACCCTAGTAATTTCCCTAGCTAGGGTTCATCATCAAGAACACTACAATTTTCGCACACTACTATTTGGCAGCAAAAATATGAGCTGCGGTGGCACCTACCAAGACGGTCTCCATAATCAGCGACCTACCATGACTTAATAATGATAATGAGTTGTCAATCAGGTATAAAAGGTAAAATCTTAGTACAGTACCTAAATCCCAAGTGTATTACCTTTTCATTCCCTGATAGAGACCTGTGTAGTATCCACTCATATACCAACTGAGCAACATTGATGATATGGCATGATCCTCCGAATCTTTCAGCTCTGATGAGAATCCCAATGGTGGAGGTGGTGGTAGAGGCATATCCATCGTACTGAACTGTAATAGGTATATTTAATTAAATATTGTACTGGGTTATTGTACCATGAGTTAGATATATAATTTAACCACCATCTTACCATCTAAATGGCTTGTGGTATGAACGGTTAATAACTAACATAGTCTTTAGTAACCAGGTTCGATTTTAAAGCGACAAGTTCAAGGAAAATACTGTTTTCAAACTCATAATATATTAATAACACTCACATTTCTTAACATAGATGGGTTAAGCATCGGCATTGGCATATCAGGTAAGTCGTTCATCATTTGTCGATTTCTTTTCTTCTTTTGTGATTTCTTTTTTTCCCGGAATGTACCTTCAGAGATGTATACACAAATTAAAATACACCATATAAATATATTATTAGTTATGTCTTTATTATCATCTTTTAAATTTCCATCACGCTATTGGATTGATGACAGTTGCATTCAATGATTCTTTTTTCATATGGCAGGTGGTTTACGTTATACTTAGGAAAAAAAATTTTTTAGAAATATTTGATATCATTGTGAAAACTGTAAAGTTAAAAATATTTAAGTGAACAAAGGATTATCAAAACAACTATAGGGTTTAGTAGGAACAGTTAAATTCTGTAATAGTGTTCTGGTTTGAAGAGATTTGTAGATAGTGAAATTGCTGAAGTAATGAGACATAACACTTTATGTCTCAAAGCAACGAAGAAAATTGACCAAATCGATGATAGACTTAAGTAGACCCAGGGCAAGACCCTGAAATTATCGATTGAAAAAGTTATTGATTGACAAAACCTGTGCTTCCGAGACTGGTGCCAACGTCACTACAATCCATGTTGTCTAGGGGCGACTGGCTTGCAAAGCCGTCGTCGTCTTTGTCGTATAGCGCCTGCAACATTTGTCGTGTTCGCTCTTCGTTGCCCAATGTCTGTTTTAAAGTATTAATTGGGACTATTTCAGAATTATTATAACCTAAAATAAAAATAAAAAAAGAAACACTAAAGCATTTGGTTGATTTTTTTATCCACAATGGGCTAAAATTGGACTTTAAATTGATATGGTGTTAGATTACAATGAAGCTGTGGGTGAAGCTTGTTTGCCTAGAATACTCCAGTTCTTACATGTTGATAGCAGAAACAGCAATTATGGCATTAGATACAATATGATGATAGAGACTGGGTAGGTGGGTTCAAAAAAAATCATATCATCAACAAAACTACACAATGTCTCCTTGGAACAGAACCAAAGATTATATCACAATACAATTGCTAAGCGACTGCACCTCAGAGGTAGTTAAAATGAATAAATACAAGATATTACAAACAACATATTATTTAGTAATTAATTATCATATGTAGCATAACATAAATTTCTTGGGGGGTAGTTACAGGATATTATAGTTATGTTTTACTTTTGTGTTTTGTAAATAAATATGTAAAGTTAACCAAGTAGGGTAATTCATAAAAACTATTGTCAATTTTATGGGCTGCTATGGATAACTTACTACATGAAAAGAAACTATTGGGGAGGTGGTGGCTCACAATACACTGTACAGTCCATTTTGTATATGACCACACTCAATCGAGACGAAGAAGAAGAATGGAGTCAATTATGTATTATACTTATACATATATTTTATATTATGTATACATTACACTTGTACAAAGCCAGCAGTTAAAAAACTAACCTAGAAATCTAACAACACATTCTGTATCATTAATAAGTCTTAACACAGATGCTTCATATTCCTGTCCATCGCCTTCATAAATAGCCCGACATGGCATGTCTGCTTTCCACTTCATAGCTTTCTTTTGAACATCTTTTGAACCATTTGTTTGAGATGAGTTTTCCTTTTTGACTTTAGTTTGATCTGTAAAATGTGTATTATTAAAAAATTTTATTCCTTTTACAATTTTAAATTGCTATGCTATGTTAAAAAATCTATTCATTTAAATACAAAAGAGGTATTTCAAATTCTTGTGTTATATAACAATGAGGTCAAGTTGAATATAATGGTGGTAGTGTTTATCATCATTCCCAAACCACATAAGACTGAGTAGTGTATCACCTAACATTAACATCTTGTTTGTCTCTTTGATTTATTAAATAAAATTAGGAATTCTGTATTATTAGACAGACTATGGGGGTACTTAATAAAAATAATTCTTAGTAACTATTACCACACAAAAGAAATATCATTGTTACATTAACCTTTCTCTAAACGGGATTTTGTCAAATGTGGTGTATTTGTGGCCATGGCGACACGTTTGGCAACTTCAGCATTGGCTATTTTTAATGCTTTGTCATATGCAACATTAAGTTTTCTATCATCCCAGATATCTTCTTCAACATCATCATTTTCTGTTTCCGACTGGAAAAAAGATGATGAATAAAAAAAAAATGTCAAATTAACCAACATCAAATCAATCTATTTGTATTCATAGCTAACCCAAAGAACAATACCTCTAAAAGGTAGCCACCTTTTAGAGTTGTTGTACCACACTTTTACTTGGCTGGATCTTTTGATTGGTCACTTTTTGTGTTATGCTAGGCAATAAGCATGTTTTTACTTTTGCAGGATTGGTAAAGTGCCATATTATAGCATTAATTATATTTTGTATAAGGAGATATTGATGTATGCTGAATCTTACGAATTAATAATGTTATTATGATCAGCTAAAATATTTAGCATCCTATCTAAAATTTTCATGCATTGAGGTACTTGCAAATTATTATTTTATACTTAAAAATAAACATTTTGAAAACAAAATTTAGCGATAATTACGACTATTAGTATAATTGGTCGACTGCAAGTTTTGATTCGACTTATACAGCGTAAACAAAATTTCGTTCTTATCATACTAATTCTCACTTACGAGATTCATTCCTTTCATATAAAGAACTTCAACACCGTTTGACATAATTATTGATTTTATTTTCGTTTAAAAACTTATAACAACAGTAGTAGTAGTATGGTTTTTCTCGAAGAGAAAGGCAATGAAACTAAGCTATATAGCCAAATCTTAAGTTTATAATAATTGACATAACACAAAAATTATAGAAATTAAATTATTTTAGTCTTTTAAATGTCATTATGGTCAAAGACAATAGAGATATAGGTTATGTTCATTAAATTTATGTTTAATATCCGCATTAGGTCAATCAAATGTATTACTTACTATATTATTATTGATAAATGCGTTTTAATTTCTATTAACGATTAAAAAAATTAAAAGGAAATATTTCATGAAACATTCGGTTTAATTTTTTTAATATTAAGACCATAAAAAAATGTTAGCGCGCTTTGAAATCAAATACCAGATTTTAAAACCTAGTCGTGATAAATTTTTAAGTCGACGTGGGTTATAACAGAACAAACATAATATGTATTATTACTGTTACGCAATAATAACAGGTATGAATTTCTGTTATGAAATAACAGGTACACGATAACCCTTCTTGCATGATATTTTCTTTATTGGTGAAAAAATCAAGATGA
Source organism: Ornithoptera priamus (assembly GCA_029034505.1). Classification (NCBI taxonomy): domain Eukaryota; kingdom Metazoa; phylum Arthropoda; class Insecta; order Lepidoptera; family Papilionidae; genus Ornithoptera; species Ornithoptera priamus. The sequence goes on from JARDWD010000672.1 coordinate 876,691, forward strand.
TATAATTCATGTTACAAATTAAAGGAAAAATAGTAAGAAAAAAACTTAGTATATATTTATAGTATAAATTTAGCACAAAACAATATCATGGAAATTTCCATCATCATGCAGTTAGATAATTAGCTTAGTCCTAAATAAAAAAAAGAGAACGTCATTGGATATTTTTTATTCTTAATGATAATAAATAAAACAATTATTATTTGTATTTATACAAAAATTGGCCCTACAGTTACTACAAGAAATTTAAAATACCCTTTACATTTAGAATATTTGCAATGAAGTGACCCACTTACTGTTGGCCAATGTTCAGCACCATCTGTTCTTATATCTTTTGGAGGTGGAGGGCCTGGAGAAGCCTTTTTTCTTTTTGTTTCCAGTTCATCCTCAAGGGTGCTGGTGTTTGGACGACCTCGTTTTGTTTCTTTATTGGTTCCTTTATTACAAAGAACAAAGGCTAATTTATTTCTTAATTCGCTCATTGTAAGTAGATTTTTCTTATCGTGGTTTCTTTCCATCGATTTTTTTCTATAAATTACCCACGCGTTTATTAATGCAAGATCCAGTACGTGAATTTTTTTTTATGGAGTTTCTCATGTTCTGAATGTCCTACAGGTTTATGAAGACCATTATTATTAAAAAGTAACAATAACTCATTTTTTTCAAATTTATTCAATGGCATTGTTGAAGCAATTGGTTCATATCCAAACTTTGGGGACCAGTATGATGTAGTGCCGGAAAATTTCTGCACTGACATGTATAAAAGGATGCCAAAGAACTTGTTTATGTCAGATTCATTAAAAGATGTAGATGAGCTGAGTGTACAGAATCTCTAAAAGTCCCGAGATGAAACAGTCGGTACGGGTATAAACTCTTGGTGGCCCAACACTCGGATCCATACAATACAACAGGTTTAACGAACATCACCACCGAAAACAAGCTCCTCCCCGATGAACAGTTCGTGTTCAAGAATAGCCACTCTTGCGTTCAATAAGTCCACAGACTGACGGAACACATCTTGGCCGGCTTCGAGCACAAGCGTCCGATCGACACTTGCGCCGTCCTATTCGACGTCGCGAAGGCGTTCGACAAAGTCTGGCACGAGGGCTTGCTATACAAGCTTTACGCTCACAAAGTGCCAGACCGACTCGCCACCATCATTCGAGCCTACCTCTCGAACTGCTCTTTCCGCTTCCGCGTCGAGCACGCCCTCTCCTCGATCCGGCCGATCCAAGCCGGCGTCCCCCAAGGCTCTTGCCTCTCCCCGCTACTCTTCTCGCTCTACACGAGCGACATTCCCAAAGACCGATACGTCAGCCTCGCTCTTTTCGCGGATGACACCGCTCTCTACCACTCGGGCAGAGCTCCGGGTATTATAACGAGTCGCTTACAGAAGGCGACCACTCGTCTAGGCGAGTGGTTCCGGAAGTGGCGAATCGATGTAAACCCGGAAAAAAGTGAAGCCATCCACTTCACTCATCGAAAGCCCTCAACCCTTCACTGGAAGTCGGTCTTACAAGGCCATAAACGCGGCCAGATCTCCCTCTTCGGCCAGTCCATCCCATGGAGGGACTCGGTCAAATACCTCGGCGTGACGCTCGACGCCAGGCTCAACTTCATCGCCCACATTCGCGGGGCGAGAAACAAAGCGGCCCAAGTGCTGGGCAAGCTATACCCCCTGCTGTGCATAAAGAGCAAGCTCTCTCTCAGGCACAAGCTTCACCTCTACAAGGTATGCGTAAGACCTATAATGTCTTACGCCAGCGTAGTCTTCGCTCATTCTTCCGAAGCACGCCTCGAACCCCTGCAGGTTATTCAAAACCGCTTCACCCGCATCAGAACCGGTGCCGAATGGTACCAGCGCAATGTGGACCTCCACAGCGACCTCAAACTCCCGACCATTGCGGAACACTTCAGAGAGTGCTCCGAATCATACTTCGACAAGGCGTCGACTCACCCGAACCCTCTGGTGGCCAAAGCGGCCGACTACGAGCCGTCCTCGAACCCCAAGACCAATAAGCGCAGACCACGGCATGCGCTAATCCCGTCATCCCCAGGGGTCCCTCCCACTACTCATGAACGCACAGTCACCGACAACACCCATGTCACCACACACACTTCGGACACTACCAACACGCTCTGAATCTCCGCATCACGCCGCCCTCGATTCAGAACGCGGCGCCACAGGTACTCACACACCGCATACACTAAGTACACCCGCGATCAGGGGCGGTTCTCACCGCCCAGAGATGCCGATACAGGCGAAGGTAGTCGGGGAACGGGCCCGTGCCCGTCCTCGACGACCGAGTAGATTCGTCAGAGCAACCAATAACCAGACACATGTTATAAAAATTCCGCCGTCATACAAGTAGTAAACAGGCCGTGGATCCAGGTCCACGCGCCCAACGTTAGATAAGCTGTAATAGTCGAATGGCTTGCAGCGCTGACATCGTCATGAATCGAGAGGTCTAACGACCGACTTGTAGATCTGTCCCTTAAGTTTGAGGGGCATTCATGGATCATAAGTCGTTCCAGGGACCTGTCGCCATTTCATCCAACCTGCATTTATTCGGCTTCTGACATCTCGATCAAGATCGCCGTGGCATTGTATGAGTGAACCTAGGTACTTGAAATCGGAGCAGGTTGGTAGGGATACACCATTTAAGGCGATTGGAAGAAAGCTGGTGGGACCGCCGAAGTCACAGAACAAATGTTTAGTTTTGGTCCTGCTGATCTTGAGCCCAGCGTTCTCTAATTTATTTCGCCATTTTTCCAACCTACTCTGCATCTTGCGTTCGTTTTACCCGACAAGTACGATGTCGTCGGCAAAAAGCATACACCAGGGAGCCTCTTCCTGCATGTCTGATGTTAGTGCATCCCTTACCAGGAGGAAGAGATACGGGCTTAATGCCGACCCCTGGTGTAGGGCCACCAAGACCCCGAAACTGTCGCTTTCGCAAGCAGTGGACTGGATGTGTGTACTGGCACGACAGTACATAGCACGAATAAGCTGCAGGTATTGGCCAGGCACTCCTTTGACTTTCAGAGCCCACCACAGAACCTCTCGCGGAACCTTATCGTAGGCCTTTTCGAGGTCCACAAACACCATGTGCAAGTTTTTATGTGCACGTCTGTATTTTTCGCACAGTTGGCGAAGAGCAAAAATGGCGTCCGTAGTCCCCCGCCCAGGCATAAATCCGAATTGGTTCCGGGCTACCTCACTCTCCTCTCTCAGTCTTGCCGCTAAGATTCTTTCCCACACTTTCATACTATGGGACATGAGCTTTATTCCTCTATAGTTGTTACAGAGCTGTACATCACCCTTGTTTATAAAAATGGGTACCAGTGAACTGCTACACCACTCATCCGGGATCGCCTCTTCTTGTACTAACTTGTTGAAGAATAAAGTCAGCCACATCCATCCATCCGCCTTTAACAACTTCCATACCTCCACTGGTATTCCATCCGGCCCAACAGCCTTTCCATTCTTCATACCTTGCACTGATTTTAGATAACTGAGCAAATAATTAGGTTGTTGATCATTTACCTCCTCCTGAACAAGAGGAAAATCAGTGTCAAGAGTTTCATCTACCATATCAGCAACTAGTTTCCTCAACTTCATTATCTTCGTCATTTTGTTCCTCCAGGTAACTTCTTAGTTCCTCAGTGTCGTGCATCTCATCATCAGAACCTTTGTCATCGAGACTATCTTCTGATAGCCCGCCATCTTCAAACTGAGTCAAAAAAGCTTCGGTTACTTTCTCATCTAGGGTTTCTAGAATAATAACAAATAATAAACAATGAGTAAAAATATTTTTTTCTGGTATATTAGGAGATAAGTAACTGTAAAGTTATGTATAATTCTATCATGTGGTATTTTTTAAATTAAACCCAAACTTTTTCAGAAATTGCTCTAAAAATAACATGTTACAAACCTTTCTTCCACTCATTTTTACTTTTTTATCAATAAAAACTCAAAAGTAATAAAAAAAATAAAAAAAGAAGTCATACGTTTATTACAACTACAACAAACAGCAGAATGACAACTTCAAGCTCGTTTTACTGATAGTGACACTTTTTTTTTTTTTTATGTCGGGAAATCCTGCATGGATACTTTCTCGCTTGGGGGGACAACGAAAAAGTTATGCCAGACTTACTGGTTAAAACCCCACGGTTTCCTCGTTGCGCTTTTCGCCGAGACTGCGGGAACGCTTTTGCACACTACCACAGTCCCGGCAACATCGGCCTACTAATAGCCCCAACATGATATGGGTTTTCTTATGGAAACCAAAGTTATGACTCTAGCTTATTTTTTACAGCTATGTTTTTTTTTATACAATGGACATTAAAAAGATATCCAGACATGATCAACATAAAATGAACTTGTTCTTTTTAATAACTCTTGGGCTATCAATGTTATGATGGAGATTTCGACCATCATGCAAAAGAGTTGAGGTGTCTCTTCGACTAGTTAGTTATTTTTTATAATTTATATTTTTCGGATTATAATACTAGCTGCATCTCGTTTTAGCAACAGTATATACAATGGGTGTGAGTAAGATAAATTAACAAAATCACAGTTAACACAAACTAATTAAGCTATGACCTTTTGAGGATAAATATCTTGTAAGATTACAAATTCTATTTTTCGAGTTATAATACTAGGTGCTTCTTGTTTTAACAACAGTCTATCAAATGGTGTGAGAGAGATAGATTAATCAATCAAATAACAAATAACACAATATAATTAAGAATTCGCTTTTCAAAGAGGATTTTTTCTTATGAAACAACTTACCATAAATGTGGATTTATTTCTAATAAATAATACGTGTGTCTCGTGCTATCTTACGACAATATTATACAAAAGATAAAGACAAGAATAGTTGTTTCATTTTATTGCCTGTGTTATTTCGAGCTACGTTACTGTTAGTGATCGGCTGTTATCAAATACTGAAAATGTTGATTGTTTATAATGATTGAATAACTTCAGTGTGGTTAATTATAAATTATATTTTTTAACAGATATAATGACATCACAAAACAAACTAGTATCTGTTATCTTCGAATACCTGTGATTTATACGTTATTATAAATACGCCTCACTCCTATTTGTAACTATGAATAATGATTTTGTGAGTATAGTACTTTATAATTTTTCTGTGTGAAAATCAATAATATCAATTGTGTTTCCTTTAGAACAGTATTCGAAACATATACGTTTATTGTGGAAGTGATGAATTCTATTCAGTCGATTGTAATTATTTTCAAGTGTACATTTTCAGACAATACATATTATTTAAAGAATTGTAATGTTTAGAGCTTCTTTCTCTTATTGTTACCCAAATATAATATAGATTACCTTAATAATTACGCTGAGTAGATTGCACTTTTTATTTATTACAGTTTAATAACATTATAAAATGCTAATTTATTTGTTGGCTCGGCTTTATAAGCAAGAAATGATAACATTTATTCACCTGTTGCAGTGTCGAGATTTTCGAATATACATTCCACCATGAGTTAGTGCGTTGTCCATTGTGGAGGACACGATTATAATAATCAATTATAGAAAAAAATTCTTTATAAACTCAATAATTTATCGATACAAATATGGACATTATTGATGGTCCTTCAACAAGTATTAAAAATGGTAATGAAATTTCTGTAACAAATAAGCCTATAAGAAGAATTTACTATTGCTAATTAATTTTATTTTATTCTTTATCATCTCTCAAAGATACATCATTAGGTACTGGTAATGAGAGTAGAAGAAAAAGGCCATTAGACTACACACCAACAATGACGGACAAGGAAGATGCTAAAAAGAATAAAACTGACGATGGTGACAACAATAAACTTAAGGAAGAGGTTCAAAATTCAGATGATATGAGATTGGATGACGAAAAAGAAGTCTTTGCTTTATCAGTGTACAACCTACCATTTCAATGGACTTATGAACAGATATCAGAATTTGTTCAAGAACATGTATGTATTCATATTAACGAAATTTTTTGTTTGTTATGTGACTACTATAATATATAAGTAGGGGTGCAATACATCTGATGTTTTATAATCCAATAAATTCTGTGGTCCTTTCCTAATATCAGCATGAAATAATTCTTTGTAAGAAATAAAATTTATTCCAATGAAAAACATTTTTCAATAATATAATAATGTGTTGCTGGTTAGGATGTTTATACAACAAAACAAAATGTTACGTCTCATTACAAAATTATCTTTTTATTTTTTTATGCAATAACATTACAAGCTCATTAGTTACTATAATAAAGACTGCATCATATAGTGATTGTCGCCTTGAGGTGTAAGAAGGCAAATCTTGTTACACCAATTCATTCACTAGCTCTTTAAACCAGAACAGTGTTTACAAATTATTCTATACAACAGAAATTTGTGCTGTGGTCGTATCAACACAAAATTATTAATTTACCTTATGTTAAAATAATATTGTCCTTTGATCACAAACAAATTTTTATTTATTTCAGTATGTATATAAATTATCTCTTTCAGTGTATTGGCGTGTATGCATTGGAACAGTTGGAAGGTGGAAGTCTTGAAAGCGGGCAAACAGTGAGGCTTATGTTTTTAAATTTTGAGAACTGCAATCAGGCGAGGAAGCAACTTAAGTTGAAGGCAGTAGATGGACGCAAGCTGCAAGTAGTTTTCAGTGGTAAAGCTTTTTCAGTTTTTTGGAGATTGTTTGTATGCACTGAATTTTAACCAGATGGTAAGTCAGATTCAAAGTTATAACAAAATGGTGCTTTTTAGTAGGGATAGACAGAGCCTCACATTATGCTTGTTTGCTGGAGACCTGTTTTGTTACTCTAGTAATTTCAGAAATGCACACACCTACAGCACCTACCCAATGGTAGCATAGTCAATTTTGCACAATATATTAAAAAAAAATATTACATTTATTTGTTATTTTTTATTCTTTACAGTTCCAGAAGATTCTGACAGTGATGTTGATACAAACAGGACCTTGCTTGTTAAAAGGTATATTTGACTTGTGCATATAACATTCTTTTCATCTCTATATGTCCAATGTACATGCAGCAGAAGCAGACTAAAATGTTAGGTTTCTGATTATAATGATTATTTTTAAGGTCCTCGGAAAGTTGCTCAAGAGTCCCGTCGCCATGGAAGCCAGATTTAGATGTATGGGCTCCTGATCCAAATGGAATGTATGGGCTCAAACCAGAATATTTGGAATCATTAGCTATAGCACCACCTTTAGATAAATGGGTACATGTTTCCAATGTAAGTATACAAGGGCTTTTCTTTGATATGTGTGGAGATTTTTGCCGATCAAAGCATCTTCTATGGGTCATCTTCAGTGTCTGAAGAAAGACTGGGGCAACCATTAAACCTTAACTACGGCTTCTTCTATTTAAATACCCTGGGATAGTGTCTAGCTATCATCCTCTTGAGACTTAAGAATACACAGCTTTATATCAACTTCCCAACTTTCAAATTTACTCACCAGCTACAAATCGTCGTTTGACTAATGAAATCAGTAAATTTGCACTTGGCTAGAGTAGAGTACAGCATTAATTCTCTTGTGAAAGAAAGCTTCGAATCCATCTCAAGACCTCAGGAATTATGTGAAATTCTAGATTGTGTAATTTGTTTTTTTTTTTTTGACAAAGCAACAACTCGAGGGGGCTATTCACCTGCGGACAAGTGATTCGTTCACCCATAAGAATTTGGCCCCAGTTAGGATTATACACTGCACTGATCATGATTATCGGCCTTGAGACATACAGTATTTAGTCTCGATACCACGTATAATGTGCACATTTTTAACTATTGTCGATCCCCTAAATCTGTACTCAATTGTGTGGAAATCTTTGGAGGAGGCCTATGTCCACCAGTGGACATTTATTAGCTGATGATGATGAGTGTATAAGGTTTAAGGACTGTGTCTGTGTGTTTGTTTGTGGACAAATGTAGATATTTTTAAATTTGTTTAACAACCTGAAAACCATCATAATTTAATAGATATTTTAGTCTTTCATTTAAATTTGAATACAGTTCAGATGCGATAAATCCGAACTGAGAGAGGTGATGGAGCTAGCTGGTCACGTGGTGTTCTGCGCGGTAGTGACTATCAGCAACAGATACGCAAGAGTTATGTATGGCCACCCACTTGAGGCGGTTCAGGTATTTATATATACATAACTAAATTAATTCTGTTGAGGAAGGAAATAAGATATTTCCTATTCGGAATTTCTATTTGAGATACCCTTTCTGGTACCAGGGCGACGAGACGACGAAGACAAAAGGTTATGTTCAACTATTATAATGTAATATTAGTGAGGGTAGTAAACACTGGATCAGATTGTCGTCATCGCTTTGTGTAAGTTCACTAGTTGAAACACCTCTTAAATGGGAACGTAGTAATGTTTCCTTACTATACCGTTTTACGGTAGATATAAGTGCTATGATGATGAATACGAAGATGGACTCCTGCAATAGACCACTAGGTCATTACGTCGACAAAGTAATTTGATCTACCGGACCCTTTAAAAACTCTACCATTTTTTTTAATTCGATACAAGCGGGACATTCACCTGATGGTAAGTAATACGCCTACTCGTAACAACGTGGCGCTAGTTAGAATGATATACTGCAGCACCACATTACGTCTTGCCTTGAGAATTAGGATGTTAAATATCGTTACTCCAGTAATTTCACTAGTTACAGCGCCCTTTAAACTGGAACACAGTAATGTTTGTACACTACGGTTTGGTGGCAGAAATAAGAGCTTTGGTGGTACCTAGACGGTCTTCGACAACAGAGACCTACCACCAGTAAATACTTCCGTCCAATTGTGTAGATCTAGATAAAATAGTTTTTTCTTGTGCTTCTCATTAATACATTTTCCAGGCAGTCTCGATGTTGAATGGGCAAATTTTTTACGGACAAGTTCTCAAAGTGTCCATGTACAAAAGTCAAAACAATGAGATGATACTCCCCAAAGGTCTACCCAAGGTCGGTCCTGGGCTCGGTTTAAACGGAAGACCATTAAGAGATATAGTACGTCAGTATGAAAGATATCTTTGCGGGAGATACTCTTGCGTAAACGCATCCATTTTCACGGACGCTTCCCGTATAAATTCGAATAACGGCAACACCGACATTTTAACCGAACTGGAGAATGAAAGATCAAGATCAAACGAGAAACAAATCGATCGTGATCCAACGAGCAGTTCAAAAAATAAAAGCGAAGAGCAATCGGACAAGTTCGTTGGATCCAAACAAAATGGAAGTACATCTTCACAATTAATCCGCCATCAACAACCCAATGCCACTGGAATACTAAATTCGGCTGCCACGCGGCCTAACTTAGGCTGGGCTCCGACTTCAACACCTGTTTCTCAGGCGTTTCCGAACAACCCCAGCCATCAGCAAAGTGATCCGTATGAACTTAGTCATATGGGGGGGCAGGGCAACCCGGGTCCTCAGTATGGTGTTCCAGACAATCATTCCGTTAATTGTGGCCCGTTACCATACGTCGGCGTTCACGACGCCGACTATTCCATGATGGGAGGTCATGCGCCGCGAATGCCGCACCCGTGCCAGGTCCACATGGCGCCGAGGTACCACCCACACAACCACGCCCCACTCGGGTACAATCACTACCGAGTTAGGAACCCGGCGCCCATTCCCAATCCCGTCCCTAGTAACTCCAACGATTGGGGCAGTGCTGGTACTAATATGGGCAACACGGTGCCGCCGCCGAGTTCCGAGGGTGACAGGAGTGTTCACGGATCTGGGGATCAGCATAAAGGCGCTGCTTTTTCAACGGTGGAGCTGAGCAATGTAAGTATTACTAACACGGCGTTTACATATAAATGTATACATTTATACATTGGAGAAGTCTGTTAATGGAGGACGTTGAACATATTTTGTGCAGTCCTGGTACCACATTGTAATATTACTAAAACTCGTCTTTGACGATTAGAGTACCTGCTATGTTCTTGGAGCTAGACCAGTCGATTCAGGATTTTAGAGGAACGGCAATAGTCTTCTCTGTGACGGAAGTACCTTCTTTTAAAATGGCATATATGGGCACGTATTAAAGGCATTATTCTCTTTTTTTGCAGCTTCCCCTGTCGACTACGTTTCAACTCCTTACGGAGAATATGTCGCAGGTTGGTCAAGTTTTATCCCTGGAGCTGACCAAGCCCGGCTGTGCTCTAGTGCGCTTCACAAGCACAGAGCATGCTGAAAGATGTTATCGTATCCTTTAAATTATAATAATATCTGTTTTTTTTTTATCGGTTAATGTGGCGATGGTGAAATATCTTCTAGTACAATGGGTGCAGGGAGTTTATTTGATGGTAAGTGATACCCTTGCCCATACGTTAGTATGACATAAATTGCACAATATTTTACTAGACTCCAAGACGTACGATATTAAGTTTAGTTATTGCAGTAATTTCACTTGCAACGTCCTTCAAACCGGAACACAGTAATGTTTGCACACTATCCTTTTCCGGCAGAAATAGCAGCTGGTCTGCAGCAACAGAGACCTTTATTTTTTTCATGAAGGAAATCTTAAAAGATACTCTAGTTTTGGGGGAAGACAAGGTTATATATGGCTTCTACTCATTGAAACCCCCTCGGTGGTTTCTCTCAGTGCATTAGGCGGGGCGCCGGGATCTCCTACGGAATGCACCGGTCCCCCTTACACTCTGGCTAAAACATCCCACGGAAGGGAAAAGCCCTCCTTAGCACCCACGCTGTGTTAATGCCAATACAATACCACCGTGCATTTGCCGTCCTCCTAAGGCTTGTTTAATGAGCTCTAAGGGTCCCCTACCTCAAGGCTTACGAACCGGAGGACCCTTTCAGTCGCCTTGTACGACAGACGGAATACCCTTACGTCTTATTCATAATAGCACGAGACTACAGAGCTGCGGCAACAGAGACCTAAACACAGTATCAACAGTAGTGTGTAAATATTACTGTGTTACAGTTTAAGAGCTCGTGTCCCTCTAGATTTAAAAATAAACATATTAATATAATGACCTTGACCTTTTCTTCAGAGCGCTTTAATAAGATGTGCGTGATGGGTAATGTCATCGATGTCAAGTTCGTTTAGAAAGCTGGCCAACGTAAGACCCGGAAGACACATCGAGAGCATTTCAATTAAATGACGGTGTTTTTGATAATTTTAAAATAAATAAATTATTCGTGAACAGATATTTGTATGAATATTCACAAATATAGTTTCGAGTTTAGCTCAAAATTATTGCCCTTTTAAATGTCAATACAACATTATATTTTTCTTTTTAATAAAATACTGTTTCATGTTCGGTGTTGCCAGTCTGTATCGTGTAATACCAACGCTGAAAATATTTTAACTGAGAACGTTTTAACGTATTTTCTTCGTTTTTATAAATTGTAATGATGACATTACACAACATTACAGTGCTATGATCAGATGATACAAGTCCACTGATGGGCTTGTCTTCGCCTAATATTTCCACATCGATGGACTTCCGATTTCTGCCACCTTGTCCGACTTGTCAAGGTCCTTTATTTCAGTATCACTATCAGCTAAAGATCAGTCGAATCTTGTGACGAGTGTTGTAAGATATAAAAATCAAAACAAGAAGAGAAAGGAAGAAAATGTACTCGATAAATGGAACCTAATATTTATACTCTATATTACTTAACAGCTACATGGTATACCAAACATTATGAATTAATATTAAGTAGAGTTTAAGTATTTTTAATGTTTTAAAACCTATTCCTATATATTAAGTAATTTGTAAATTAAATTTTATTAAGTCGAATTAGTTTTATAAATTAGATATACCATTATAGTATTTAAAATGTCCGGTTTCTGTTGTTTGAAGCTCAATTTAAATATATTGCACAACGTCGTAACTTTCCTCCTATGTACCTCCTTTACTTTCCTGAGGTAAATTAATAGGAATTTTTATATAAATGTTTCTTCACGACCTTATAAATAAATAATTATAACTAGTTTAGAGGCAGGACAAATGAAATGTATTACCATTTACAAAATTTCCGAAAAGTATATTTTGTTTAAATTTAAAGTATATCTAATTTTTAAATAGGAAAGAATTTATTAACTTCTTTATATATAGAATTTTAATATACTTTCCTCGACAAAATATCTGCAATCAACCAAACTACATAAAAAAGAACAATAGTGATGTTATTTCCTCTATGGCCGTGCTAAAATACAATTATCAGGTAATTAGTAGAATTTTGAAACCTCGTTAGCAAAATATATTTGATTTTTACATATTATCTTCAGTCTTCAAAGAAAGGAAAGTGATCTCTTAACGATGAGACGAGCAGGATGTTCACGTGATTGTAACTGATGCATCTGTCAAAATGGCGCTAGTCTACTGGTGGTAGGTGTTTGATGCAGATCGTCTAAGTGGGTATCACCGCAGCGCCTATTTCTGCTGCCAAATATTACTTTATTGCGGTTTGAAGGGCGCTGTAGCTAGTTATATTAATCAGGAAACGAACCCCAACATCTTATGTCGCGGGCGACCAGCGCAATGTGATGCAGTGCACACCATTTTAACCGGCGCCATGTTGTTATGGGCGAGCGCGTATGCACTTACCATCAGGTGAACGTGCCGCTCGTCTCGTCGCTTAATGACATAAAAAAACAAGTTACGATGATTTACTCAGCACCACATTCTGCTCGTCGCGTAGACAGAAGACACTAATTCTTCGTTGCTCAAGTAATTTCTACATCTGTCTAGAACATGAGTAATGTTTTCATACATTTTAACGTAGACAGACTAGATAACATTTTTATTATAGTATTTTATTTTAGTCGTAATCGTTTTAAATTATATATTAAATAACTCTAAACATCTTTCGACTTTTATTGACCTACATTTAAGTTTTATATCTTATTCATATGCAGCTTATGTGTGTCAGTTTGTCGCCGACAGCTTATTAGTTTGTTGCGTAACAGTGCCAGTCCATCATATGCAGTTTATGTGTGTGTGTCAGTTTGTCGTTTTTTTTTAAATGTTCTCGCCAGTTAAGTTAATCTGGCGGCCCTGTCCTTCTGTTTCTTTATTTTTCGTATTTTTAATTTATAATCTCATTCCTTATCTTACTATCCTTCACTCCTTTCTTTCCGTTCTCTTCCTTGCCTTTCCTCTTTCACACTTCATTTCCCTTCTATCACTCTCCACCCAATTTCGATCTATCATTCCTCTCCCATAAAATGAGAATAACTCATACCATTTTTTCTTGTTATTTCCATTCCTACTTACATAACATACATATATATATATATATATATACACATAATTCCGCTGAACTCAATACGTATGTATAATAATTAATGATTATATGATATTAATAAACACAATAATTACTTACGCTTAGCATTAATTATGTTTTATCTATTGACATTTATCAATAAATCATGGTCATCACGTTCTATAATGCGTTATATATTAAGGAGGCATTAGTACAGAGCAATTCACTTTTCTCCTCCCAGACAATATGGTGATTTTTTATCATCATTTCAACCGATGAACGTCCACTGCTGGACATGGGTGTTTTGACGTGTTCTACAAAGCACGGTCTTGCGATGTTTGAATCCAGTGACAGTGGTTTCGGAGGGGTTAATGTTTGAAAGATACCCTGCTTCTGGGGGAAAGTTAGAGTTATACTAGATTTTTACTCACTAAAACCCCTTTGGTGGTCTGCATCACTGCATTCGGAGAGGCACCGGGATCTCTTATAGAACGCACCGGTGCCCCTCCACACTTTATGCTAATACGTCTCCGAGGAGGCCAAACCGTCCTTAGCACCACTGCTGAGCCACACGCTGTCCCACGCAGATTCGCTTGTTGAACGATAAGGGCTTTTCACCCTCAAAACTCGCGAAACTCCTGAATCCTTTTAATTGCCTTTTACGATAAGCAGTACTTACTTTCTCAATTATTTTTCTAGACTATATATATATAAGGAACTGTTTAATCGTGTATGTGTTGCTTCTTATGTAAATCATACTAAAAAGTGATTTTTTAAATATACGATATACAATCTTGTTTACGGTGTCCACTTGATATGCTGTTAATGCAGCTTAACTGCAATTTCATGTGATTATAAGTGTCAAGGTGGTAGCAGATAAAGCGTGCTTAGAACATAAGTTACGGCGCAATATTAACAATAGAAAGGTTTCTTATTAACCAATTAAGCGACGAGACGAGCTGGACGTTCACCTGATGGTAAGTGATACGCCTGCTCATAACAATGTGGCGCTAGTAAGGATTTTATGCACAGTACCAAATTGACCTCGTCCCCTGAGATATATGTTGAGTTTCGTTACCCCAGTAGTTACACTAGCTACAGCGTCGTTCAAGCCGGAACACAGTAAGGTTCGCAAACTACTGTTTGGGGTCTACAACAGGCGCTGTGGTGGTACCAAACTAGACGGTCTCCGGAAACAGAGACCTACCACCAGTAAAAACTAGGTTGCTTCTAAAAATCTCTACTGTCATCCAAACTAGTAAGTAAGCGGTTAGTCAAAGCGCGACGGAGACAGTAATTAACCTTTACTATCTAATTAGCGGTCCTATATGTTAGAGATAAAAGGAGTTCAAGTCGGTTCCTATAAATAATGAAAATTTCTGAGGAAATATTCATTATTCTGCAAGGGTTCAGGGTACATCGCAATGTGGTCACTTATAGCGATTTTATTAATTTTAATTACCTTTATATATTATTATTTGAAGAGAAACTTCAACTACTGGAAATTAAGAAATGTCTCTGGCCCCGAACCCGTGCTGCTGTTTGGTAACATCAAGGATTCCGCGCTGCGTCGTAAACCATTACCCATTGTTCTGAAAGAAATTTACGAAAAATATGCAAACGAGAAAATTGTCGGAATTTATAAAATGACGTGCCCCTGCCTCTTGATCAGAGATTTGGACATCGTCAAGCAGGTAATGATTAAGGACTACGACGTGTTTGACAGCCGCGGCATTGAATTCAGTAAGGACTGGTACGGGGACAATATGTTTCATGCCGATGGGGAGACTTGGAGACAGCTGAGACAAGTTCTAGGGCCCATATTTACTCTGAGCAAGTTGAAGAACATGATCTATCTTGTGGTAGATCGAGCAGACAAGTTCATAGAGACAATTGACAGGACATGTCGAGAACAGCCCCAACAGTCAATCAATAAACTATTTAGGCAATACACCATTGAAGTCCTCTCGTCATGCCTTTTCGGATCAAATCTAGAAGACCTCGGCGACATCCCGGACGCTATCCGAAAAATTAATGATAAAGCATTGAAAGTAAATTACTTCAATGAGTTGGACATGATATTTCCCGGCATCTTGAAGTTCTTGACCGGCACTATTTTTCCTGGTGAAGCTGTGAGTATTTTTAATGCTATCATCAAAAATGTGATAAAGCAGAGAGACGGTAAACCGTCGGGGAGGAACGATTTGATTGACATGATATTGGATTTTAAACAGAAGGGCACCATCCAACGCGCCAAGATGCATGAACACGATCACCGAGAGCCTCTGGAGTTGACCGACAGCGTTATCGCTGCCCAGGCTTTTGTGTTTTTCCTCGCCGGTCATGAAACTTCAATGTTGTTGATGAGCTATATGTTACATCAGCTCGCGTTTAATCCTGACATCCAGGAGAAACTCATCGCGGAAGTCGACGGAGTACTTGAGAAGTATAAAGGGGAAGTGACCTTCGATGCGGTGGGCGAGGTGCCCTACATGGAGAAAGTTTTTAATGAAACGCTAAGAATATATTCGATTAGTGATCACCTCTACAGGGCCGCGAAACAGGATTACCAAATACCGAACACGAACGTCCTGATAAAAAAAGGACAAACTGTCCTGGCCTCTATGTACGGCATACACAACGACGAGCGCTACTTCCCCAACCCGAAGAAGTTTGATCCAGAAAGATTTTCGCCTGAATCGGTAAAGTCTAGACATTCTTACGCCTTCATACCGTTCGGGTCTGGTCCTCGACAGTGCATTGGTGAGTGGTCTCCGAAATCGTTACACATCAGATTGCAGTGCGGTTACATTCATTCAAAACTGCCAAGTGCTCTGGTGGTAGGTCTCTGTTGCCGGAAACCATCTAGGTAGGTACCGCCGCAGCGACTATTGCAGCCGACAAACAGTACTGTGCGAACATTACTCTGTTCCGGTTTGTAGGGCGATGCAGCTGGCGTAATTACTGGGGTGATGAGAATCTATATCTTGTTTCAAGGCTGCGAGCACATTGTGGAGCAGTATATACTATCCACTGCTGGACATAGGCCTCGCCCAAAGATCTCCACATCGATTGATCTTGCGCTGCCCGCATCCAGCTGCTTCTCGCAACCTTCACTAGATCTTCAGAACACCTGGTGGGGTGACCATGTTGCATATGTCCAGCAGTGGACGTCTGTCGGCTGATGATAATGATGATATACCATACTAACTAGCGCCACGTTGTTATGGGTACGCGCTTACCTGCTTACCATCAGGTGAACGTTTCACTGGTCTCGTCGTTTCTTCGAATAAAAAAAAACGCAATTATTGTGTCCGGATTGGAGGGTTGATGAAATTACTTGGGTAACGTTGAATATTTTATATATCAAAGCGAGGGCGCAATGCTTGAACTTTACAAATAGCATCAGAGTTTTATTTTTATTTAACAAAGCGAGACGAATAGTACGTTCATCTGATGGTATTTGATACGCCTGCCCGTAAAAATGTGCCGCTGGTTAGGATGTTATACACTGCACCAACACTGCGCTCGTCGCATTGAGACACATGATATTACGTCTCGTCATCGCAGTAATTTCATTAGGTACAGCGCCCTTCAAACCGTAACAGTAATATTTGTTCACTAGTGATTAGCGACAGAAATAGACGCTGCGGTGGCAGTACCTAGACGATCTCCGGCAGACAGAGACTTACTATCAGTAAAGTTGTTAGGAAGGATTCAGTGGTTCAGCACCCTGGACAAATTCGATATTTCGGTGAAGGTAGTTATTTGATTTATTATTTACAGGCAAGGGGTTTTCTAAGATTGTATCGCGCGTGTGCATGCTGAAGTTCTTCTCCAAGTTCCGCGTGGAGGTCCCGGAGAAAGCGCGAGAGGAAATAGAATTCCACCCGATGCAGACTATACTAACACCGCGCGATGGGATCACGCTTAAGATCATACCAAGAACTTTGTAAACTACGTCGTAGTGTAGTTTTCATTATACTACAAAATATTTTACAAGTAGAATAAATGCATCTTACGGACCGATAGTTTTTTTTTCCAATGTAATAAAACACTTTACACGATAAACTATTTACTTAATAAGACTTACTACGGTAATGTGCGCTTACAGCTGACTTGAGCCCTGAATTACTGTTTTGATGCCGGAAGGTTTCTGCTTCGGCAACCTGGAAGGCGAAGTGCCACAGTGAGTTTGGCGATGAACAAATCTCTGTCATAATCTAATATTCTCTGACTGTGTTGGCCGTGGCAACCGCATCACTAACCATCCGGTTGAATATATTCAATTTGATAATATATTATATGTGGTAAAGCTTTTTCGGTGAGGTTAAGAGAGAACAATGGAGAAGTCCTGTGCTAGTTGACCTTCTGCTGCGGAGGTAGCGAGCTAGCGACTAGTACCCGCTGAAATTATTATATATAGCTTTATCGCCGTTAGTATTGACACTGGTTGCTGGAGGCCATTTAAGTAGGTACCATCACAAAATTTATGTCTACCTCCAAAAAATAGGACCCTATAAGTTTTTCTTTACATAATCTTGTGTTGTATTTTAGAGCGTATGGCGCTCAGATATTTCTAAGATAAATCCCTCCCCCAAAAAAAAACAATAGTATTGAAACTACTTTTCAACTTTAACGAAGTAGCTCGGAAAAATATTGGTGTAACGAGGCGTGATATGGTCATAAACTTCATGACATCGGGCACATCTTAAATATCCAGATTTTTATGGCGAGCCGCATCACTGACCAAGGTCTGCTAGTCTCGTCGCTTTGTCGAGGAAAATAAATTATTGACTTCCTTTGTACTACTGCGAACGAGTGTAATAGCCTTTGTAACATTTCGATGTACGATTATACCTGGTGTGGATAATTTTACGAGGAGAAGATGGATGCACCAGGTCGTGTTGCCTCTCCCATTCCAGGTACTTCTGGTGCTGTCGTTGTCGTCGCCTGTCTACGTAACTGATCTAAATAACGATGCAAAAAGATAATCACAATATTGGGAAGAGATATGTTTTTTTGGGAAATGGTATTAGCAAAAGATATCTTTTGATAAGTTTTCTATACATTGGACTATTAAGTTCAATTTCACTTAGTAGAATTAAGTGACAAGAAGGCCGTAAATGGAAGTAGGCAAGGGAAGTAGTTAGTCAGATAGTGGTCCATACTCTACAACATATGACTTCGAAATTGAACGGAAAGACTGCAGTGTCGTTGTGGTTGTGAAGGCCATGGCGGACTCAGGGCGAAGGAATGTAAAGCGTGATGGAGACGTCAACGGGAGTTGCAGTGTTAGTAAGCGAAGAGATGTCGAGCAGTGCTGGTGACGTTAGGGCATAGTGTTTAGGTGGTACATTTACCACGCAACTGGCGGGTATCCACACGAGCGCGGTTACGAGCACAACCACGCCCACGATGTTGTCGCGAAGGAAGCCAAGCACGTTGTTAATGTTGATGTCTTCTATGATGTTCCAGATGCGCTCCACAACGTCTTGGATCGTCTTTTCACAAACACCCTGAGCACGAGCAAGAATTACTTCAATATATTAATAGGTAAATCCCCTCATATGAGCTGCTGCATACGACAGCTCCTAGTGCCCAGCGGTACTGGAGGCCATGCTGACTGTTTGCGTAGATCTTTGGAGAGGACTATGTCCAGCAGTGGACGTCTATTGTCTGATGATGATATTAATAGGTTACTAGACTACATTAATAGTTTGATTGTGCGCTTGCCTAGGAGAGACGCAGCATGCCGAAAATGATGATCAATAATGGTCTCATAAACGGTACATCTCATTCTTCATCTTCTTCTTTTTATAAGATGACGAGCAGAATGCGATGTGAATCATTCTAATTAGGAGTTGATGATACGTGATAACATACCTTGTTACAGAAACCTTGTATACAGGGTGTACCGTCAGGAAGAATGTCGTTGTGCGCTACTGGGAAGCAGGTCTTATTGAGGCTCTTGCGGCAGCACCTCTTGCACGCGTCTGCAACTGCGAACCATAAGAAATAACAACATGATTTCATAGATTCATAGATATCACTGCTTAATGCGATGCTTTAAGTATCACTAGCTTCCGTTTCCGTCACTAAACACCAGTATGCCTATATTATTGTATTTAAATGATGTAGTTGGTAAAATTCTTGGAGTTACATATAAAATAGCAAACGATAACAATTTTTGATTGCGAAGGCACGTTTTTTGTATAGACCAGCACTTTACTACGATCACACCGGGTGGTAAGCGGCGATGCAATCCTTTCAGATAATGTTATTGTCACTTTTTTGGTGTTAACCATCATACAGCCGGTTATATTTATAAAAAAAATAGATATGATGATCACCATCGGGTATCATTAAGTTGGTGTTGCCTCGATACAAGGTTTTATCGCTCGCATGGGCGTGTGTGTTTGCGAGCGAGTATATTTTAATACGCATTCATTCATGCGTATGCTACGTCGTGGGTACGTGAAAGTGCGCATGCGCACGTGTGCGTGTGCGTTACTGACCGATGTCACACATGCAGCTGTGCATACCCTGCGTCTCGCAGTACGGGACACAGGAGCCGTTGCGGCAGCGGCCCCGCTCCGCGCACTCGTGCTCGTCGGCTATCGCGGGCGCCTGTTATTACAAATGCAATGTTATTTAAAAAAAAAATTAAGTATGTAATGCGGGCAACATTAACTGGAAATGCGTGTAAAGGTTTCTGCAGGGTTGGCAACACGCCCAGTGATATCTCTGGTGTTACAGGCTGCGGTTACCACTCAACATCAGGCGAGCCGCATGCCTATTTGCCACCTAAATAATGAAAGAAAAAAAACTTGAACTTGCAAGTTATCCTTTGACATAGTCTTCTCACGAAGATATCCACCCCGAGCGATGGTCTTCCAATGTAAAATTTCATTACTGTTTTCATTAAATGCACTTTTCGTGTAATATCTAAACGCTATCTAAAATATGCTGATTGATTGAAGCCGTTTCCAAACTGTATTAGTTAATGAATTATATCTAAAAACAACTTTTTAAATAGGAATCCTATATAACGCTCCAAATGTGAGATATACAGTTTAAAATTATCATCATTATGTTAGCCTATTATTGTCTATTGTTGAACATAGTTTGAGGTAAATTGTAGAAAATATTTTGCGGCTCAGCAGTCAATTAAGGATCAAGAAAAATTCTTGTTCAATTGGTTCTGGTCGGAAAATTACCCGGAACGAATAGAGTACGAATGTCGATATTTCAAAGTTTTGTGATCTCAGTTTACCTTGGGACAGTCGGCGGAGGCACCGTTGCAGGTGGCCTCGCCTTCGCAAGCCGAATGGGCGGCTTCGCGGCACACCACGCCCACCGCTGCGTACACGCATCCGGAGCAGCACGGCGAGTTCTTATCACTATACAAGTTATCACATGTTTCTTTACCATGTAGATATATATATATATATATATATATATATATATACATATGTATATGTATGTATTTATATGTGTTTTCGTATATGTATATTTGTGTATTATATATTATATTGTAATTATTTGATGCATCTACCTCATCCTTTCTGCATTACCCAAGGTAAACTGGAAGATAATGCCAATGGAATTAAGACCGCCTTTACAAGAGGTTTATAAAGTTAAATAAATATTTTTTACCTAAAATAGTCTAATAGTTAGCCTCAATTTAACTTATAACAAACACAATGACAATGACGCCGTCGGTGGTGAAGTCACACTGGTAAAGAATACTCTGGCTATCATATGGTGATATCTAGAACTTAGCAATGTTCGGCCTCTTCCCTGAGCGAATCTAAAGATGTTGATAAACACCACTATTGTTGTTCTCCTGATGAACATCCTGTTTATTCGTAATACAAGTATGGCTCCATAGGTTAAACAACATATAATTCATTTTTCTTACCTGCAAACAGCACCTTGGTTCTTCCTCAGTTTACAATTTTTGTCGCAGCACATATCGTTGTCCTCAGTGCCTGAGTAACATAAAAAAAAACGAATTTATAATAAAATAGTTTTTTTAAAGTTTTCTGTTTAAACTAAGTAATTTTAACACTTTCAGCTGTTACTTATAACTGTAAATATAACACATAATAAAGGTACTTTAATAATTTTTTTGGCAGAAATATTGCCCATTGAGGTGTAAGAATCTCTACAAATATCAAAATCTTGTCTCACCCAGCAGACCGGCATCACACTCCTCGCCGCCCTCGACGCGCAGGTTGCCGCAGAAGCTCTCCTCCGGCTCCGAGAAACACCGTCCGGACTTAGCCTGCAGCACTTTCCTGATCGACCGCAGGCTGCACGGTGAGAATCTCTGCAGGCAGAAAGCGTTATATGCTTACGGAAAATCTGTGATCAAATTCCTATTCAATATAGATTTTTTTTATATGTAGAGTTGCTCCTGACTTCGATACCAACTGATAGTAAGCGGCGAGTAACTTGTGACGATGAAGAGCATTACTCTATGAAATGCTTATCCACTCCCAAATTATTTCTGGACATAAGCACTGACACCGGCAGGCTGATCACATGTTTACTTATAATGTACTTTATATATATATATATATACCTTTGGACGATTAATCAGTTTATTTTAACAAATTTTATTAAGATACAATTAAGATTCTACATATTATGTTTTAATAAAAAAATGATGAAGAAAAAGACTTGGAAATGAAACATGTGAAAAGTGAGGTCATTGATCAGAGACTGACGCTTCATTTCCTTCAATTCGATGGTGACCTAACATCATGGAGTAATTGAGTTGAAGCTGCTTTACTCTGAATGTCAGAAAACTCCCGATATGTTTGCTGACCTTGTTATTTACGTCGTACCCGCTGACGCTGTACGTGTACATGAGGTAGGAGCCGCCCTGGCTGGCGGTCGGCGAGCACTCGACGACGTCAGGGTCATGCTCCGAGCCCCAGTTGTGGCCGAACTCGTGCGCGGTGACCAGGTCCGCCTCGCGGGTAATTACCCGCTGCCCGTAGTGGTTGCGCGATGAGCTCAGACCAGAGTTCAGGTACAAAGTGTAGCCGTTTTTGAAGTACTCTGCGGGCATATCGGGCGTGTGAATGTGAGCTGGTCATATGTGCTGACATGAAACGAAGTCATTAGCGAGTTAATGTAGTAATTAGCATCATATATTACCGACGAAAGGAGCAGGATGTTAGAGGTTAGTGACACGGTTGTTCATAACAACGTGACGTTAAATAACATGATTATAAAGCGTTATAATACTCGCTTCTTTGGGACAAAACATGCATCCTGTTACTATTATCATTTTATCAACTACAGCTGATTAAATGACTTTTGGTGATGTACAGCATCTGACAAACCAAAGCAGTTGTAATGTGTTAGTACAATAGGGAACGTGCATACATTTCGATCAAGGATCAAATATGTATATTTACTAAATTATTACTTCAGAGCCTCGATCAATATTTTCATTATATGTTCCTTTTTTTGTAATATTAAATTATATTTCAATATTTAATTATTTGTTTTCCAGTAAAAATAATAAGAATTATAAGAGTTATGGAATTGCAATATAGAGTACTGTAATAAAAAAACCCATACACATTAATGTAATAGTGCTGAGAACATTTTGTCGATACCGACAACTGCGATCAATGTTGTCAGCTCAAAACCTACCATATAATATCATATATTTAACCTATATCTTAATATATATAATGACTGTAAAAATGGTTACAATGAAAGCATAGTATATGTTAATACATATATACAAAGCGAACGAAAACAACATAGAACACTCACATTTCGCAGCGAAATGGCTGAAAACAAAAAAAAATAATAATAATGGGACGTATTGTAGAAAAGCAAAATAAACCTTACAGAAGTATGCAGTAATGATAAATTGAAAAAAAAAAACATAAACGTACATATTATGGTAGAAAATAAACAAATTTAATAGTTTAAATAACAATAGTTATTCGCAATTATATGGAAATTTATTGCACTTGGTCAGTGTGGTGGTAAAATTACTTTGTGGGATAAGACCAGGTTCCAACCTCACCTGTTCGTGATGCATGCTGCTAATCAACAAACGAGCCTCTCGCTCCCCCCAACCCGCATTGGGCGAGCGTAGTGGGAACTGACTCAAATCCCTCATATATCCGATCGAAGAGGAAATCTTTGGGGAGGTCTTTGTTCAGCAGTGGACATCTATCGACTGATGATGATATGACCAGTGGAAACATTAAGAGTTATAATTCTATCTCCTGTTTATGCCTAACACAAAAAAAATATGTAATATAAAAAATAATTATATTTATTTTGATTAGCATAAAGATTAAATTATATTAAAGTCAGATTTGTTCTAAGTTTAAATAATATATAACATTTAAAATGTTAGAGCTTATAACTATAGATACTTGGAACTGGAATGTGGTGTCACCGCAGGTTACCAATACCTCAAACTGTATCACATTGAAGAGGGGAAGTAATGGTTATGTGGAATTTGTCCTCTCTTGTCCGTGTCTTGCTGGTGTTCCTTGGCAATGAACTACCTTTTTGTGCGATTCTTTCATAATGCATCTGCGAGTCAGGGTTAAGTGGGAGTACTAAACCTAAACCTTACTTAGTCACATCCTTCAATGTGTTAGATGCGGCAGAAGGATCACCTTCATCAGTACTTCTCAACTCCTGAAGGACATAGATCTATATTTACAGCCTTGCTTTGTGATTAGAGGCAATGAGAACCTAGCACCATTGTCTACCGCCAAATCATAACCCCCACTGTTCATCGTGGATGGTCTACTAGATTTTTTTATCATGAGAACGTACCTGGAGTACAAATCCCGCCGACTGAGTTTCTCCGCGGCGAGCCAACGTAAGCCAAGCCGAGAATACCACCTTCGAACTTGAGGTCGGTAAACAGGTGCGCTAGGCAGAAGTCCTTGTGGGAGTACTCGCGACTAAAAACCTGGAATCACCGAAAAATAGCATTTCCTGTTGAAAACCAAGGTTTCACTTAATGTTACCGACAATAGGTCAGAAATTGATCAACATCATGTTGTTATGGTGAAAAGGAGCAAGGTGAAAGTTTTTGAATTTTTAAATCAAACATAGACCTTCATTCTGATGTATAAGAGCTACAGTCCTCTAAACTCATCTACCTCACCTCCAGTAAATTGCGCACGTCCCACTTCTCCCGCACCATATTGTAGTGAGCTTCACCACCTCTCACACGAGTTGGCTCCGAGTGCACCAGTATTTTCTTTATAACGAAACCCATACCCTTGAAGCCGTCCATGTCCTGTGGGAGGTAGATATTTGTATTTAAGTGGTTAATTTATTACAATAACGTCACTTCTTCAAGGACCTGTAGATCGACAGACCTTACAAAGACTTTCCCACAGTTCATGCTAAGGTAAGGGAGCTGTTAAAAATGCGTTTACCAGTAAGAGATCAATTATATATTGTAACAAGAAGTTTTCAAACAACTCAACAGATGGCGCAACTATAAACATTAGATCACACTATCGTTAGCGCAAATCCTTATAAGGATCGTACATATTTGTATATATATATCCTTCGTCCAACAAGTCGTTGCGGAGTATGTATACAATTGAATCCATTTACTGGATCTCTCTGGATCTTTGTAATATAGTAGTATTTATCATAACCAGTACAGTGCTGATATTGCCCAACACTTCTATAGTGGCGCAACGTGGGGTTAAGACTACGCACCTGATCGACTACTACAGTGGAGCTGAACTTGGAGCTACGACTACGCACCTGATCGACTACTACTAGTTTTCTATACTGACCTGACGATCTTGCCACACTGTATCATTGTATATTTTGTGTACGCGGTCTATTAGGCTAATCTGAAATGAAAGCAATTAATTTGTTTTGGTTATTTTGGAGTTTGACCTTTTTTTGTTTTACGTGGGTGAAATGCTGTCACATAGGTCCCCCCGCTGGGGCAAACACAGGTTATGTCGGACTTGCACTGACTAAAACCGCTTCGATGGTCCCACCGTCGTAGCTTTAAGGCCTAAAACCTCTGCTGCCCCGCTAGTGTCGGGTATACTCCACAGCACCATCTCGGGGGAGAAACCTCCCCCTTTTCACCTCTGTAAGGACTTGCTGGAACATACAGCGCGCCTTCGGCAACGGATTCCCGCTAATCCGTTATCCAGAGGTCACGGAAGCCAAGAGAGAAAACTCTCCCGATTTACTTATCTTGAGTTCCGCCGCCAACCTTTATACGGTTACGCAAGACAGAAAGAATAGCGAACTAAAACAATATGGGCCAATTCATCGTCCAATATCATTTAATAGCTCAGATTCATTTGTGATAGGTTTCTGCAACTAGAGACTGTGTTGATAGATACCACCTAATTTTAGCTATTTCTGCCGCAAAATGGTATTTTGCAAAATATAGTGTCCCAGTTCGAAACATGTTGAACCTAGTGACAAAGGTGTCTCTATCCCATTTAACACTTCTGTACAATCATTACCCTGGTGCTCTCTAGTGAGCGCGCGGCGTCATAATGCGGGTGCAGGTTCATTGAAGGTGCAGAGACAGGTGCCCTTAACACCACTGCACTTGTGTGCAATGCATACCTTGCACCATAAAACTTTCTCTGCTTAGTGTAGTTCCTGAGGTAATGAGAATTGCCATTTTATGTCTCAAGATGAAGAGTAGTGTGGTGGTGTTTGTTAGTGTATCTAGTGTCACATTATTTTGGTTAGGAAAATTGCTTACTACTGAAATTGTGCACATCTCGCCTTTTTGTCTAATAGAATATTACATACTTTATTTGGAAAAAGAATGGAATAGTTACCAAATAGCTAATAGTTGTTTTAGTGTTACTCGCACCCATCTCTTGAAAGAACCTGTAGTCTGCAACAAGCAGCAATGGACACCTTGTTTTAGTGGGAGTGTATTCATAATCACTTTGACGTTTAACTCTCCTGTAATCAGTACTGTCATTTTCATAGTCTCCGTCACCATTGTGTGTGGCTTTTTGTGATTTCTTAAAATATTTATCTTTCTCAGATTGTTCATGTTTTGTTTCTAAATTGTTATTATAGTCATCACTTTCATTGTCTTCCAATTCTGAAAAAAAAAATGATATTCTTAATAAAAAAAAAATTTATAATTTTTCTACCCATATTGAATATTCCATGTGTCTGTATAACACTTAATCTTATATCATTATACAATTAATACCAAGAGAGACAAAAAGGATGTAAATTATAGGAAAGATATTTTGTGAAGTAATATTAGATGTACTGCAATGTGGTGCTAGTTAGAGTAATATCCATTGCACTTGCGATATAAAACATACTGCCGTGAGACATGAGTCTGATTACTTCATAACTTTAACACAGTAAAATTTGCACACTACTCTTTGTCAGCAGATATTGGTGCTGTGGTGGTACCTAACTACACTCGCGTGCAACTGAATCGATGCAAGTCGTATATTGTCGGCTTTTCCGATATTTGTAAAAGTTTTTTTATTCGACAGACTGATAATTTTTTTCAAAATACGGCGATTTTCAAATCAACAATGACAAAACTTTTTAAATAAATACGATCAAACATGAGCGTTACAGAAGTTGTTCGTTGCGGTACCCACGAGTTGTGAAATTAAATCACATATAAAAGCTTATGTGACCCATATTTCTTATCAGTAACTCGTCAGACGTTGACAGGTACACATCTCCTTAAGCTCCCAGTATGTGAATCGCAATCCAATGGACACTACCTTAGAAGCAACGGCCCAAGTTGTAGCTTTGTTGCAAGCGGGCCATAAGCAACGGCAAGTCGCCCGTGAACTTAACATGAGCCAATCAGCTGTTTCACAAGTATACAGAAGGTTTCAAGAGACTGGTGGCTTCATTCGGAGACCACAAACCAACAGACACCGGAGCACATGTAAGACGGACGACCGCTTCATTGTCTCAACTTCGTTGAGAAATCGTCATCTCACGGGCGTTGATGTGCAACAGGAGCTCAGAAAGTTTCGAGGAGTGGCTGTAAGTCAGTGGACAATTAGAAGACGCCTGAAGAAAGCCAATTTAACTCCAAAGCGGCCAGCCAGAGGCCCGCAACTGACCGCAGCTCACCGTCAAGCCCGACTTCAATTTACTCGTGAACACCTCAATTGGGCTATTGAACAATGGAGCTCCAACCTGTTCACTGATGAGAGCAAAATATGTTTCCATGGCAACAATAGAAGAGGACGAGTGCTTAAGGGTCCAGGGGAATGGTTCTCGCAATGCTGTTTCGCTGAAACAGTATCATATGGCGGTGGTTCAGTCATGATGTGGGCTGGAATATCTTATGAAGGGAAGACCGAGCTTGTTTTCGGGCGTGGTACGGGAAAGGAGGTCTGACAGCTCAAAAGTACGTGTAAGACATGCTCCACGATCATGTTGTACCTTATGCAGGGTACATAGGAGAAGATCTTGTATTGATGCATGATAATGCTCGGTGCCATACAGCAAGTGTTACTCACCAGTTTTTTGAAGAGGTGGAAATTGAGATGATGATGTGGCCAGCCCTCAGTCATGACCTGAACCCCATTGAGCATTTATGGGACAAGTGCAAACGGAAGGTTCGAGCTAGAAATACGGTTCCATCAAGCATCGTCAAGCTCAAAACTGCGCTAAAGGAAGAATGGAATATGATACCTTAAGATTTTATCAAAAAATTGATAAAGTCCATGAATAATCGCACGCAAGCCGTTATAAAAGCAAGGGGAGACAATACAAAGTATTGATGATTTTAACTTTCATTACTTTTATGAAAAATTAAGTTTTTATTCATTATGTTGTTTAATTTTTTATGAATTTCTGTCCGAATTAAATTTCATCAATAACATTCAACCGATTTTTCTAAATAGGATAGCATTTTTGAGACAAAAGATTAGTCTCTTAAACGAAAAAAAAAAACAAGAAAATTGGATAAACTATTTTCTGAAAAATCAACCTATTAATACCAATATACGGCTTGAGTCAATACAGTTGCAAGTGGAGACAGACTTCCTAAACACAGACCATCTGTATAGAGACATCTTTTAATAAATAAATTGCAATAGTGTAACAGGGTAAGTATATCTAGCATTCCTAAAGAGTTAATTTGACAATTTAAGTATTATATACACTAACCCTTTCCTTCTTTTACATAACCACAAACACGAGGCCTGCTGCCATTAGTATTTGCCCAACTGAAGCGGATGTCTGATGAACGGTATGTGATCATAGTGCCATCATCCTGGTCTGACAGATGTCGCCATGAGGGCTAGATACATTTTTTTATATTATGTAGGATGATTTTGAAATAGCAAAAAGAAAGAACCATTAGCTATTTAAACTCATCTTATGTAAAACAATATTACCTCAATATGATAGGTTTCACCTGGTGTGTGTATAATCCCTGTTATGACACCATTTTCTATATGTAATTTAACATCAGATTGCTTTTCACCAAATACTCTACCTGTGTAAAAGTTCTCACGATCTGAAAATGTTTAAATTTTCATTCTTATTCTTGATAAATTTTAGTTTAAAAGAAAATATTATACAGTTTTTACAAATGTGTAAAGTTTACCATAATATTGAAATGACTTTAACTATAAGTAACTATGAGAAATAAATATTTATATTTATTAAATACCACATATATAAAAATTAAATATCAAAAAAATTGTATATATACATACCAACATGAACAACTGTCTTTTTTCCTTCACCATCAACAGTGTATGCTTTAAAGTTTGCATGTAGGACTGAACTGTGAGGATGCAAAATAAGTCTAAAATCTTTTCCCAGAGTATGAAAATGTAGCTCTTTGATTGTGTTAAATGGATGGTTTGATAACTTTGTGCCTCGTTTAACAACATGATGATTAAGGCTTGTTGAATGGAGAGTTTCAAAATATTTAAGGTTGTTATATAGAGAACCTGCAGTACAGAAATAATTGGAGTAACTCAAAAGTACTTTATGAATATAACTGTTTAATGTTGTTTTTAACAGACTTGATGAATTTTCTTCATAGATTACAATAAATAAAAATAAAAAGATGCTAAACAATTATATTTAAGTGCGGAAATAACAATAATTATATATAATAAAAAATGTGACAATGATTATAGTGAATCTCCAGAAAAAGCGGTTACAATAGGCAAAGAGATAGGTTTATTGCACTTTTTAATTTATTATTTACCAAAACAAAATATCTATTTTAAATACACAATACATACACATTGAAAAGCAGAAAAAGTTTGCTAATAGCACAATGTTTATCATTAAGAATATACTCATGTTTTTCATATTTATATTTTCAGTTATTATTACTCCAAATAAAAATAAAATTAAAAAAATATTATATATACAAATTATCGGTGAACTATTTATGCACTCCTACATTAAAAAACTGAATGTTGGAGAAAGGTTATGTAATATTATATGCGTAGAGATTGTGCTTTTTCATTTATATTTAAAATTAGTAAATATTCTTTAAATCCTAGTGAAACATCACAGCTGGAAAATGAAAATCGTTACTGACATTTTCATCGATGTTGCCATAGAATATTGCGAGTAGGTTATAAAACCAGTTATTTGATTTCAAATTCGCGCATCAAATATAAATTGAGCAAAAATCTGCTAAGTATGTATTAATGTTTTGGAGTTCATTGTATCACTTTACAAGACACGAAAATTTTGTAAGTTTTTAAGTCTGTTTTTTGTTGAGTACTTTTTACTTGGTCTGTATTCTTTGCTGTTAACAAAGCATGTAATTTACTATTATAATACACAATAAAAAATGATAAAATCAAAGCTGAAATAGTAAGAAGTATTTTCTTTTTATATGGTGGTTTAGCTGTTATAGTATTAACATATATTATTATATTTTACTTTTATAGGACGAGTATTGGAATTAAGTTTCTAAGTCTAGTATTTACAAAAACTTTCTAGGCCATTCTATATAATTTTGCAAAATTTTTGTATTTTTTAAGAAATATAGATATTATTTCACACGTATACTTTATATGTAATATGTACAACATTATTTTCCTCTTATTTCAATCTTTAATTCGTAGTATTTTAAAATGGTATAATAACAACTTTTTAACTCGAGTAATTAGCACCAGCGTTGAATTTATATTACAGCGAGTTCTTAGCGTTAGTCTTTTGTGTTGAACGGCTACGGAGATGAACTGTGGTCACCGAGAATCACCTCTTTCTCTCATGCTACCTGAAGTCGTTTTCTTGTGGGCGGTGCAGGTTAACAGTAAGGCTACCTATTGTTAAGTTTCGTTTATAAATGCGACTAAATAGATTTTTCAAAATAAAACTAAAGGTCCAGATGCCATTAAATTTATAAATATAAGGTGATTAATTCTAAGATACATTGCCATGAGATTATTAAAAAATTGTTAGTTTAACGAAAACATTTTTATAATACTTTCGTAATGAAGAGATGCCTGTAATACCAAAATAATGACTGTACTCTTGTGCTTTCAATGAGTTCCAATTAAGTGTAATGAGATGAAAATTTATCGGGCTTAAATGTTTAGATGAAATTAAACAAAATTTTATAATTTGTCTCAGTTTTCAAATACAGTAAGTTGTTAATGAAATAATGTAAAAACAACGTTGTTTAAATTTGGAGTAAGAACTTTAAATCGATCTATACCTTTAATTATGTATAAGCAAGTTTCGATTATATAAGTACTCGTATAAACTACTGTGGCGGTGTATCCATCACCACAAGAGTACCGTCGTGACGCCGCTCTGGACAGACGTTCTTTGTTATTGCGTCATCGTCCTCTCACCTAGCACTCGAAGAATAAGCAATCGAATCTGTCGCTTATATTTGTAACAAATACTAAGTTATTAATTTGTTTATTTAAACAGTGCGTTGAAGGAAACAAGACCGCAGTGTCGAGTCGCGCCTTCAAATAATTAATTAAGTATAAAAGACTGAACGTCTTGCAATAGAAATCACTTAGATTCCTGCGACAGCTGAATTAACTGTACATACCAATATTTAATTATCTTTTACCATTTTAAACTGAATTTTATAAAATATATGGGTACTGTTTGAAGGTCACGTTATTTATTTACAAGAACTAAACTTCGCAATCCCCATACTACAATAAGCCATATTTTAAGTGGGTATATACGTATATATTTACTGTTATATTTGACCTATTTTATGTATTTACCTGTTACCTTTAGGCTTTTGAGGAAAGCTGTTGTTTAAAAAGCTTACGAGGAGCAGAGCGCTAAATCCAATTCATCATATTTTATTATATTTGAACGTAAAAAACGTTTGTGATATTATCTTTGTAACTGAATTTTATTCTTCCACAGTCGAAATTTAATAATTGTTCAATTTAATATTTTATTATAATTTTATATAGAAATAATTTTGGAGATTGAAAATGGCGTTTAATCTCATGTAGAAAGAATTCTATTCGTAGTAAAACAATGTTCTAAGATGGGCAAAAGATAAGGTAGATGTATTGATGTATTGACTGAAGATACATAAGACGTTCGGTTGGACAAGATATCTGCATGATGTTAAGTGATACGCTTGACCTTAATAAGGTAGCACTAATTAGAATGATAAAGAGTACATCAAATTGTATTCATCGCCTTGAAAAATAAGATGTTAATTTTCTAAGAAGGTAAGACTAGAACATAGTAATGTTTGCACACTACTGTTTGGCAGCACAAATAGGTTATACGGTGATATATAGTTGTACGTTAAATCTAATTAAGGAGATCAATGGTAAGATGTCCACTATGGTTTATAATTGGACAAGTAAAAAATTAATAACTGTATAGCGTGTAAAAGCTACAGTCGTGTCGTTTACTTGCTTCTCTTAATTAAAGTAATTAGAAACTCGGGTAATTAGAAGCCCCGTCAGGTAGAACAGAAAGGAAGCTCCGACCGCGCCTTTTTGCTCTGAACAAAACATTTCCATTATCTCACTCCAATACCATGGTACTACATTTGTAGTAAACCTTAAAATTTTTACAACATCGACGAAAATTTTCTTTTGTTATAAATATTTAAAGAGTCTTGTTAATGTTTTTAACAGTACAACTTTTTTTTCATAATAAGTTAAATGGATTTCGGCTCGTTTTAAATTTGTACTAAAATTTCTTTGTAGTCCCAATACCAATATTGTACAATCAAATCTCGGCCCGGTATTACTGGAACGAAAATTTTAGCGAGATTAAAAAGCTTTTATATTAAAACTTAATACATTTTGAGTTCATATTATATTTTTTTGTTATTGAACTGTTCACTTTAATTCTTCTGTTATCTAGATTAGTTGCAATCGGCTAACACTTGTCCTCAATTTAATATTGTTATAAGTTGTGTTCTTCGAAATAATCTATTATGTGAATAACAAAAATTTTACAGTTTTGTTTTTAAATATTTTGGTGAAATTTTTATTCTACGAAGCGACGACACGATCGTGGCGTTCACCTGATGTTAGTGGATACGTCTGTCTATTGTTATATACTATACGATACTAGCGCCACGTTGTCATGTGGCACTAGTTAGGATGGTATATACTGCACAACATTGCGCTCATCATCTGAAGCGAAAGTTGTTGAGTTCGTTACCTAAGTAATTACACTATGTACAGAACCCGTCATATTACAACACAGTACAATTTGGCGGGAAAAATA
Source organism: Ornithoptera priamus (assembly GCA_029034505.1). Taxonomy (NCBI): domain Eukaryota; kingdom Metazoa; phylum Arthropoda; class Insecta; order Lepidoptera; family Papilionidae; genus Ornithoptera; species Ornithoptera priamus. The sequence goes on from JARDWD010000672.1 coordinate 909,697, forward strand.
GGAGCTTCGGTGTTACCTAACTAGACGATCTCTGGCAACAAAGATCTACCACTAGTATTTTATAGTATGGTAATCACCCAGAATGTTCTAAGATCATATGAACATAAATGGAACTGCCTCTGTGGCTAACTACTTATCTTTTAATACAGATGCACTTAGTTCGAATCCGGGGCCAAAAGTTATGGAATCTGATAGGAAGGTTATTTCGAACTCACTTGAGAGTTATCACCCTTTATATTGGAAACGATACAGTACACGACATAACGTTAAATTCCAGTCTCACAACCTGGATAAATATCGATGTTTCACTATTCGGTTTTAGCGCAACTTTGTGCCACACAATTTTGTTGAATCAGTAGTCGTCATCGGTATTTTGCAGACACTTCTCAAATTTTGCAACTGACTTACTTTTCATGACAGGAAGTGTTCGCTAGTTTGCCCACTATCTCCATAAAAATAATGTGACACCATAACAGTGTCCTCGCTGTCAATATACATAAGCCGTAGTATTGAGTAGGCTTTTTTTTAATTATCGTTTGTAACAAAATGCTAACGGAACGCACACCTCGGAACCAAAAAGGGCCGGTAACGGGGCAGTGTCGGCCTCCAACCGACTAAAAAGCATCACAAGGTATTCCAATCACTTCCGAAAATATGCATGATGGTCACGGGATAACATCCAGCAGTTCTCTGCAACCCCCGATCAGCGTCCGGATCGCACGGGCCTACCTCGGGGAGGGATTTGAGACGCCCCTCGCGACAGATAATCCCTACGTGGTGATGCGTCGGAATACGAGACGCGCCGCCAGATACACTTGGGAAGCCTCTCTAAGAGAGGCGCCGCCCTGACGGCGCATGTCGGTCGCTATGCCAGGTTCCTCAGCCTAAGGAGGTAATCGGTGGTGATGCGCTCGGCCCTGTCCGTTGGCGGTGAGGTGCCTGCGGGCTCCGACCGCGTCCTGCACCCTCGACGCCCGCTGCTTGAGACGTTCGGTTTCCCGTTTCTGCATTATAACGGACTAACAGAATCGGGATACCGCATCTCATGACGCCACGCTTCCACCCTGGCGCAAACCACTGCCGACACCGAGAGGTCACTTCCTATCGCCGCTACGAGCACGGCCCTATCCTCCACGATGAGCCGACTGTGCAATGGGTCTCGGAGTCGCCGCTCCCATCGCCGAAGCACCTTTTGTCGCGCCTCTCGACGCCACCTCGCCTCCTCGTACGGCGACGGATGCTTGCCCCGCTCGAGAACGCTCTTCCGCCGTCAGTAAACACACGCCAGCGACTCAGCATCGAGTTCCCACGGTAGCATCCCGGCGAGCACGCACGCTCCCTCCAAGGAAACGGTAATTGAACGAGTCTGCTCCACCGTCCACAGCATTATTGTCACTTAACTATTAAGTAAAATTGAAGTTGATCGTTAGTCCACTGTAAATGTTTTTAATGTTTAAAATATGTTTTGTATTTTTGAAATTCTATGTTAGCATTTGATTACTACAGCAATAGTTCCCTTCCTGTCTCTTCATCTCATGATTTAGACAGTGATGATAGTAGTGAAAGAACTTTCCCTATAAATGTTACATTAGACTATCCTTTTGAGAGAAAATAAAAATTTTAATATTCTTCACATAAATTCTCAAAGTATCCTTGCTCATTATCCTGATTTACTGACAAATTTTGATAGCAAACATATACACGCAATTCTGGTTTCGGAGTGTCGTGTCTTAAACCATATATTCTCTCTGCATCCTATTCGCTTCCAGGTTTCCAATTAATTAGAAACAACCGTCCCGATAGAGGTGGAGGAGGCGTCGCCATCTATCGTTGTTCGCATGTACCTTATACCATCGTCCAGGGCTCTTCAACTCATACTGGAAATGAAGCTGAATTTTTATTTATAGAAGTAACCCTCTTCCACACTAAATCTGCTACATATCGTTTTCCTAATTCTGTTCCCTCTCTTCTTGATTTAATATTTGTGTCCTATTTTGACCATGTTGCAGCATATGGTCAGCTAGCTGCTGATGCTTGCTCTTATCACAACTTTCCTTATCTGTTTTACAAAATAAAACCTCCTAAGACTAAATCGAGAATATTACTTCAGCGTAACTTTAGTGGCAGTGGTTAAAAGTCTATTAAAAAATGCAGAACAAATTAACTGATCTGATGTCTTGGAGGCGCCTACCGTGGATAATCAAGTAGCTCTATTTAACTCCAAACTGATACAGTTATATGACCTTCATGCCCCTAGTCGTCCAATGCGTGTCCGTCATCTCCCTTCCCCTTGATTGGATGATAGTATTAAAAAGAAAAATCGTTTAAAATAGAAATACAAAGCGAATCCCTGTGATGACAATAAAGAGAAATATAGGTTAATACGGAATCGTTGCAACGATGTGTGTAGAAATGCATAACGACGCTATTTTCATGAATCCGTGCAAGATCCAGATCCTTCCAGGATTTGGAAATTTCTTAAGTCATTGGTAGTTGGAAAATCAAAATTAGGAACCTACCATCAAATATCGATTCCAATCTGTTAAATCAGCATTTCTCTTTTTCTCACTGCACTGATGAGCAAGTTAAACAAACGCTAAAAAATCTTTCAGCCAACCAACTCTCGATTCATCCTTTTTTAATTTTAGTAAATTGAACAACTGCGATGTTAGGAGGGCAGGTTTATCTATCTACTCGGACGGTGTTGACTGCCTTAATCGTAAAATGATAATTCGCATCCTAGATATAATTTGTCCCGTCATTACTTCTATCTTTAACAAATTTATTAATACACCATGCTTTCCTTCCCATTAGAAAAAAGCCAACATAATTCCTTCCCTTAAAAAGAAAACCCCTACTTGCCTGGCCGATTATCGTCCTATTTCTTTGCTCCAATTTCTGTCCAAGGTTCTTGAAAGATTAATATCTAACTGACTTAATCCATACTCTTAAAAAACAACGTCTTCAATCCTTTACAATCCGGTTTTCGTCCTGGCCATACTACTACCACTGCATTAATCACCGACGACATTCGTCATGGAATAGAAAATCAAAAACTAACAGTACTTACGTTGCTTGATTTTAGTAATGCCTTTAACACTGTCTACTTTGATGTCATGTTAAGTATTCTGCGCACTATTAACTTAACACCGGTTGTTATTGTCTGGTTTCATAGTTACTTGTTTGGCCGTCAACAGCGCGTCCAAGTGCAGAATAATTTCTTCATTTGGTTAAACACCATGGCGTTCCTCAAGGTGGCGTGTTGTATCCGTTCCGGTTCGCTATTTTTATCAATTCTATAAGCCACGACTTATTTTCTTCTTACCACTTGTATGCTGACATTCTCCAAATTTACACTCAAGCTTTTCTTGGTGATCTCTGTCAGGCCGTCTACAGCATTAATTTTGATCTTGCTTGTATTACGGATTTATGTAAATTGTATGGTATGAACGTAAACACAAGATACCATCAGTCATATTCGGAAGCTCTAAGACTACTCTCCAAAAATAACTGGTCCGGAGTACCGCCTATTATTCTTAACGGTAAAGTAATTCCTTATAATAGTAAAGTTAAGAATTTAGGTATTTACATTGACTCCTGTCTATTGTGGGAACCGCAAGTTAACGAGGTGAGTAGAAAGATGTATAGGGCTATAAGATCCTTGCGCAGACTCCGCAATTTTCTTCCAACAGCTACTAAGGTTGTGCTTGCTTCTCATATTCCTATTCTCGAGTATGCCGATGTTTGCTATCTTGACTTAACTGAAGCGCAACTTGATAAGCTTGAGCGTATTCGAAATTCGTGTATATGATTCATATTTGGCTTACACCAATACGATCACATCTCTGGATTTCGCAAAAAACTCAAATGGCTGCCAATCCGTCTTCGCAGGAATACTCACATTATCTCCATTCTTTACAACATATTGATCAATTCTCTAACACCTTCTTACCTAAAAAATCAATTAGAATTTATTTCAGATTGCCACAGTCGTGCTTTTCGCTCCTTCAATAAACCTTTCCCTTCGCGTCCCCGTGCATTCCTCTTCATTTTTCTAAAATTCCTTTTCCGTCTAATTGTGCTATTGCTTAAGTTTTATCTAAGTGTTGTCGTTTTTAAATAATTAGTGCACCACTATATTATCTTTGCTTTTACTTCACGTCTTCCTTTCCAAGGGGTTGTCCAGAAGAAATTGCTTTTTGAGCAATACACCCATTGTACATTTATGTATATATAATGTATTCCATATCTTGTAACTGGTGTACAATAAAGGATATTTAATAAATAGATAAATGAAAATTAAAAAAAAATACTTATCGCTTCCTGACCTGTGATTGGTGGCTCTCGTTTATCGCCTTAATGTAATAAAGAGGAACAAACAAGAGAGAATAAATTACCGTCTCAATTCGGCATCGGGTCTTTGAACGTTTAGTTTCAAGTTTCACAAAGGAATGTTGCGGAAAAATTAAGGAGTTCACATCAAAGAGGAAAAAAAAATGCTCACAAAGAGACTGTTTCGGATAAAGTAAAAAAGGAGCTTTTATATAATATAACTAGTGTGGTTGATGATAGAAAGCTTTCCATTTTTATTATTGAACGAGTTAAGATAATTTCTGGTTTCTGTATTAAAGTAGATTCTTAACAGTCCATAATTTGGAATTTACTTATACAAATGATATTAATAGTTATTTTTTATTGCTTATCGTATTATAAACAAACATAATATTGTCATTTTAAAACTAAAAGTTAACATACTAAATAGTTATGAAAGAGATTTATTAAGAGACTGTATAACACGGAGGTTAAATAAAATGTCATGTTACAAGGAAAATGGTAGTAGCCTGTTTTAATAAATCGATCAATGTGGGATTAATGGTTTCCGGTGGGTGGCGCTGACAATACTAAGTAATGTACTTTTTTATAAAATTGCTTTCTGATGGTATACATTTTGCTATTTGTGCAATGATACAATGATGAAATAATAAATAAATACTAGTAATTTCAGTATAATCACAGTAATGAATTCATTCAACTGGGGACTAAAGCGTGTAGAAGAACAGGCCTTAGAGAGATGTCAATGGTTTTGGATTAGAAGTTTTTAAAGTGACTGGTGGTAGGTCTCTGTTGTCGGAGACGGTTTAGGTAGGTACCACCGCAGCGCCTATTGCAGACGCAAAACAGCAGTGTGCAAATTTGACTGTGTTCCGGCTTGAAGGTCGGAGTAGTATGTGAAATTATTGGGATAACGAGAATCACCATTATGAGACCCAGGCGACGAGCGCAACATGGTGCTGTGTATCATCAGGCGGACGTTGCGCTCGCTTCGACGATAAAAAAAGTTGGTATCGCCATAATGGTTGTTCTTAGTGAAAGAAAGCTCAAAATATGTTCAGCAAGATATTGCATCTTTGACTTATGTGAAGGTATTAAAGAGAGAAAAAGAGAATAACATATTTCACAAGTACCCAACTTTTTATAAATTTTGGAAAAGTCGATTAAAATAAACTCCTGTATAAGTTAGAGATGCTTTTAAGATGCGACGTTCGTTCATCTTGTAGAACAGAAATAACCACTTTAGCGTTTTCCTCACAATAAATGTAGATTCCGGACAAAGGAAAACGCCTCAGCTTTTTTCGAAAAGCTCTCTTAGTCGTGTTATTTTTTTTATTCTATGAAGCGATGAGAGGAACACGAGTTTCACCTAATGGTAACCGATAAGTATACCCATAATAATCAACCTATCCCGAAGATGTTACATACAGCATCACATTGCGCTTTTCACCTTGAACTCTAAGTTGCTAATTACCGTTATCTTAATAATTTTTCTCGTTACTTACGGTATTGTTTACAAACTAATATTTGGCTGTAGAAATGGAAGCTGCGTCCAATAGAGGGACGCCAGGAAGAACAAGGACCGGATTATATAAGTTAATGTTTGAAAAGAGGCCTATTAGGAGAAAATTAAGTGTAGTACAAAGAAGTCATCTGAAGAGATTATCATCGTGCGATATGAAATATTTTAGGTATGAAAATTCATGAATACAAAGGTTGAGGAAGACTAAAGAAATTGTGGATTGCCTGAGTGGTAAATGATGTGAAAGTAACTACCGAGGTAATGGATGATAGAGATTAATGAAGGAATTATACAAGTTAAGTCGATGCTATGTGATAGGATATGAGCAGGATAAGGAAAATGCCAATGACAAGGAGTTTATTAAATCTTAATAGTTCAGTTAATATCTCTGACTATTATGTAAAACGGGCGGTTTCTTTAAAAACAAATAATTGACTAAAGCCTTTCAATGTTTAAAACGGTGTACTTGAATTGTTTGCAACAGATACGTTTAAGAGCACTCCGGAAGTCTCAAGTCTACTCGTGCTCAGTAAGAGACGTCGCGCTTACGGAGAGTGCTCCAGCTGATTCACTCACTTTTCCGTTTTATAATAACTCAGTATAAATGAAAACATTTTAACTAAGTCGAAAAGATAAACAAAAAGTTTAACTGTATTGTACGTTAACGGTTAAATGCTTGCCTTTGTAACGTGGAGCTCCCTCCTTCGATTCCAGGACTGTATATTATGGAGTTCGATGGCTGATCGTAATGGTGAAAACTTTAAGAAGTGTTAGTGAGAAAAAAATGTTTAATTGTATAACATTCGGGATTGGACAGGAATCTTAAGCAATAGATTTTTTTTGCCTGACAAACAACGAAAAGGAATATAACTAACCGCCATCATCGACCAGTTAAACGCTAGTAGTTAGTTAGTAGAAGTTATTGTAGTTAAATATAATTGAAAATAGACAAGTGCTAAATACCTAAACAGGTTTTAAGATCCCCATACCTTCGTGAATGATATCGCCGTGAATAAGTAATCAGTTCCAGACCGCTGTTAATGCTTGTATTTCAATTTAATACGATCAAATAAACTGAATAATGAAAAAAGGGGAAGCCATTATGTAAATATATTGCGTATTTAAGGCAAATGTTTTCCATTCAATAAATAACGGACGGAAATGTCTTCCGCTCTTGCGGTCGGTTTGATTCTTGTATTTAGTTGTTAAAATAAAAATCCCTTTGGTATTACAAAATAATTTTTTTTTTTAATTTCGTATATTTAAAACAAAATAAAGTAAGTTAACCCCTTTCCAGTGATTAATTGAAATGAAATAATTTTTAAAATATCATCAGTTGAATCCGTTCAATGTAAAAAGTTGTAATACGAATTTTTTGGCAAACATTTTATAATATTTTGAGAGCAAATTTTTTTGAAGGGTGTAAGGGGTTCCGCACCACAGCTCACGGGACTCATACCAACTTCACCTGCTCGTTATGCACCCCTATACTAGGCTCTGGCTCCCATCAACCCGCATTGGGCCAGCGTGGTGGGAAATGACGCGCATCTCCCCATATGATCTCCTATAAACGACGACCCCTAATATCCGACGTTACCGCAGCCCTGACTGAGACCGACGATCTGGTGAAAGTCGCATGAAGCTGCTGGATGCGGGCCATCTAGGACTGATCGGTATGGAGATCTTTGGGGGACGTCTATGTCGAATTATGGTCGTCTGTCGGCTGAAGATGATGATGATGAATAAGTTATTTTTATCCAATCTAAGAATATTATAAAGCAATAATACAGTAAATATATTATATAAAATCATATAAATATATTATTGGTGCTGTCTCTTTTCGGAGACTGTTGTGGTGGGTCCCATGTAGCTCATATTTTGTATTATCGCGATGCAGTAATATGAAAACAATAATGTATTTCCAGTTCAAACGACACTGTTGTTTGACAGATTACTGGAGTAATAAGATTTAATATCTTAGAAGATATAACTCTTTGCAAACGCATAATATTGGAAGGTGTTTTGTAAAGATAAGAGAAATAAAGTTACCATGATTCAATCAATGTATTTTATCTTCGGAATATTTTTTTCTTCCTTTAATAACTCTTCCGGAGATAAGATGTCATCTATATAAATATAAATAAGTTAAAAGTGTATTAATGGATTATTTCGCTTGTAGTCAGAGGAGAACTCTTACTAGAAAATGTGACCTATTTTATAAAAGCATCGCTAAGAGAAATTACACGTATATAGAGATTTAGTGGGACGTATAAATGTGATACATGTGTCCGGAAATGTCCGGACATTTACCTTTTCCCTAAGTAATCTTTAGATGTTAGCATTTAATACACACATGTGAGTTATTCATACAAAATGATGGTTTAAATATATGAAAAATCAAATACGCAGAGAGCAGTCTTCTTCTTCCCACTGTTGGTCAAGTGGTGGTTAGTGGATGTCACGAGCTCACGATAGCTTTTGTTCTTGTAACGTCTCGGTTTCCTCATATAACTTTTCTTCATCACAAGCTCAAGCTCAACGTGGATCGAATTCATCTTTGACACGTATGGAACATGGAAAAGTCATAGCAACCAGGCTCCGTTGGATGTTCATGTATTTTTTCACCATGAAAACTTTTTTTGTTAACCTCCTTGTATTCTCACGCGCTAATCGATGACGTTGCGGTGGATTCATTTCTAAATATTTTTTGTTTGGGCTATAAAAGGGTACAAAGGGATCCGCACAATAATTATCGGGACCAAGGTCAACTTTACCTGCTCGCGAGGCACCCTTCTAATAAACAAACGAGGCTCCGGTTCCCACCAACCCGCATTGGAACAGCATGGTGGGAAATGGTCTAAATCCCCCTGTATGAACCCCTACTAACGCTGATGCTCACTATATGCGAGCATCGCAAGACTGACTGATGTCGAGATCTTTAGGAGAGGCCTAGGTCCACTAGTGGACGTCTATCGGCTGATGACGATATAAAAGAGCTTATTTAATTATAGTACTATGTTAATAATACTTGACTATTTCGAATTGTGTATAAGCAATTTATAAAAATAAAGCAACTTGTTTTTCTATAGATACAAGCAAGGGATTACTAAACGATCGATCATCATCAGCCAATAGATGTCCACTGTTGGACACAGGTCTCCGTCCAAGATCTCCACATTGATCTGTTTTGCGTGGCCTTAGTTCCGGCACCTAGCCAACGTTGATTACAGTCAGCAAGGCGTGCGGTATCGCTGGGCACCCGGACCCGTCGTGTGTAGGACTTTATAGGGGGAATTCGGGACATTCCTCACCACGCTGGCCCAATGCGGATTGGTGGGATCGATATAACGATTGTTCGATGTAATTATATAATACCATTTTTTACTGAAAAGGTTGAGCAACAATTATTGTGCGGTTTTCGTTGTTGCAAAATTGCTTGTCGTTGGCATGACTATAAACCGCCGTGCGGATCGCTAGTTTACTGCTATATATAGTAAATGGCCGACATGCTATATGTTTGTGTTATATGTTAGGCTTTTGGGACGTTTGGCTCGGTTGTGTTGGAATAGTCGGGCTCACGGGAACGGGCACATTTCCCGTGCATTGTTGGCGAGGTGGCCACCTTGTTACCGGTTGTAAACATTTATTGCATGACCGACGAGTACAAACTACGTCCGCAGGTACGATTTAGAATTTAGATTTTCTTTTAAACATTTGTACTAGTTTATTTTTTTATAAGCTTGACGCAACAAGGTGAATGTTATTAATTTAATTCTTCAAGCTAAAGGATATTACTACATTATCGATGATAAGAAAAAATCAAGAAATAAAGAAAATTTTTGTTTTTTTTTTTCTAATGAAAAAATAATTGTTTTTCATTAGATATATTTTACAAACAAATTTTAATATAATTCTGTAGATTTTGATGTTTTCATTCTTCTTTTTCTTCTTTCCGCATAATTTTAGTCAATGCAGAAATAATATGTATTATATACATTATGCGCCTTGTAATAGAAAATAAATGAAGGAAAGAATGATTGCAGTTTTTATATGATAGGCGCTTTTATGTCTTAGGAGAATATTTTCACTTAGTAATTATCACCAATAATAGATACTATATAAACAATAGTTAAAATAGATATTATTTTTTTTTATTTCTTATTCTGGACACATTAAATATTCATAAATGGGCCTCTATGTGCCTTAATACATTTTCTTTATTAAAAAAATATTATTAAAATCCCATATTTCTCTAAATAGATCTGCGATGTAACAAAGGAAAAGGAACAAAAAGATATCGAGAATAAAATTTACTTTAATTTAAAAATAATATCAAAACAATTGTAAATGTCAAAATGTATTGTTCATTTAAAGTTTAATAATAAGATCGTCAACAATTAGAATTAATTAACATTCGCGGATGTTTTCGCATAAAATTAAGAAAATTTTGTTTGTTCTCGCAATAGACTTTCAGAACTTTTGACTGTCTCTAAATTTTAACGCGTAAACAGTTATTTTGTTAAAATTGTTGTGACGTTATATACTCGTACATAGCAGATGGAGCGAACACTTCATCGGATATTAGGCATCATCAATGCCTGTGAACAAATTTGAGTGCATAAATATTATACCAAATGTAACACAGATGTGTGTTTCCTGTTTCACTTTGGATTAAAATAGCAAACCATAAAGCTTATTGCATTGTGAACATAAAAATAAGCCCTGTGATATTACTAAATACAATAATTACACGGCGATGGACACGAAAATGATGATAGGCGCTGCCTTTGTGAATGGTCTATTTGTCTATTGATTAATCTAGACTGTATCAATATTTTTTTGTTCTATTAATGAGAAAGGTAGGACGATGTGCTAGAGGTGTGAATGGAGACCTTTTCTTCTGACAAATAGAAAGTAATAAAGAACAGTATGCGACAATTCGCATTTGACCAGCGTGGTAATGATTATAAGCCTCGTTTCTCTGTATTTGTGAAAAGGGCGTGGAGGTAAAGCTTAAGGTATATTCGTGGACTAAATAAGTTTCCATTTATTCGCGTACAATACTAACAAATACATACAAACAAAAGCGGTGTTAAGTGAAACCCACTAATGTTTACCCACATCTCAACTCCGTAAGCGATTCACGTCACAATGGCAATAATATTCAGTACAAATGCGATTGTGTTTGCACGTTACATATAATTTCGCAATTAAAGCGCTGAACTAAATAGAGCATACAATGGGAAACGTATTTGTTCTGCTAAGATTAAGTTATACGTAGCAAACTAAAGTTAAATTATTAGTGATGTTTTATCCACCACAATCGACTAACATTAGACAAGTGACAGTGAGGCAGCTACATTATCGCGAACCCTGCAGTCTCAGTCCATTTAGAACAGAACTGAAGGAGCTTCTACTCTAGCTACGTAGTCGTAGGATATTAAGAATTAAAATAACTGCTTGTAGTGAAAGGCGAATATAAGACGTCTCATCTCAACGAGTCCGGGAACAACGAAAAATATGAAGTAAAATAATACTTAAAACTATATAATACAAGTATGTATGTATGCGCTAAAAATATTGAATGAATCCACAATAAACGAGAGCTGGAACATCTGACGGCTTAATGTGATCTCAAAACTATGTGATTTTCAGGTCAACTGTCGTTCCACTGTGGACCCTTCTATACAGAAGGAGTTACAAATAGACTTGAAATGAACAAAATTATAAACTAAAAGTGATACAGCGTTAACAATACATCTGAAACTTAGTTCGTTTGGTTTTAAACATATGCAGTTGTAGTTTTACTGTGAAAATCTATGTGTAGTAGTAAAAATACGTCTCTATTCCAGTTTTATCTTAACAATGTTGAAATTGGTCTCGACAGGTACAAGTCGGCGGCGGAAGTTGTGACATTTTCATTTGAATTGTAAAATAGTTTTCTCTTCTGAGCGTCCACAGTATAATTCAAAATTTAAAGTGCTGACATCTCCGATATTTTAGTTTTTGAAGTTATAAAGACATTCTGTAATGTTTTCATTGTAATCAATCCGTTGCTGTGCTAGATATTGAAAGCCACAGCCCTTTAGTCTCGGGGTAGTAAGAATAGGACTAAGGTGAGCCCTGCCTGTCGTACAACACGACTAAAATGGTCTAGGAGTTTCGCGGGCCCAGAAGGCCGGGGTCCTTATTGCTCAACGAGCGAACCTGCGTGGGACGGCGTATGGCTCAGATGGTGCCTAGCAAGGTTAGGCTTCTCCTCAGAAACGTGTTAACCAAAGAGTAGAGGGGCGCCGGCGCGTTCAATAAGAAATCCCGGAACCTCTCCGAATGCACTGATATGGACCACCGAAGGGGTGTTTTCTCTGACTTCTCCCTAGCTGCTGGCGGGAAGTCAGAGTTATGTGATTTGATATAGAAAGATTCTTACGAAGATTTAACCACGAAACCAAAAAATATTGAAACCCGATTTTAGATCCGTTGAATAGACAAGTCTTTAAACTGTACCATTTAAATGAATCTAAACAAAACCTTATATTATCTGTTAATGAATATATTAACTTACTTCTGGCACTCGCTAAGTTTTTAAGAAATATGTTCGTTAATATAGAAATTGCGAAATTAATATAACATGGAAAATGGATGATGTTACGCCATAACATTGTTTAAATGAGGAAAATATCGAAGAAATATAAGGAAACATAGTTCGAGAGAATATCGAGTCCCTGAAAACAATGTAACAGTCGCGAGTCGTTCCTAAGCCTCTGCTCTCACTTGCTATCTATTCCATCCCCTGTGAATATATCCCGGTTTATTTTAAACAGCCCTTGTTACTATGAACGGTTTTCCCGGTATTAGCTTTTGTTATTAGATAAAAACATTATTATTTGTACCATTACTATTTTAACTATGCGTATATCCGATAATAACATTTATCTTGTGTATATATATATATATATAAATATGAAATCGCGTTTTGTTTGTATACCAATCACTTAAAAACTAGTGAACGTATGAACACGGGAACATGAGCATTCGACGCGGAATCATCATTTTATTTCTAATTAACTTTTATACGTATTTTAATAGGGTCCGCAGTGGACGTCTATCGGCAGATGATGATGATGATGATAGGGTTGCTATAGTAACGGTTGCTGGAGAAAACCATTTGCGGTTGCAGTTGCTCTCAAGAAATATTTCTGGCAAGTTTCAGGTTTAGTCCTATATTACGGCCAGTAAAGCGGCCGGGGAGCTTCAACTAGTAATATATAGATTACTATACATTACTACTAGTTAGTAATAATGTAGTAGTACAAGCCGTAGCTTAAGTAAAAGTTGATAATTTTTTTTTATTGTATAGTCCAGTGTTTGACTACGATCCCACCTGATGGTTAGCGGTAATGTAATCTTTGGTGGTAAAGCGCACTAGTTTATCCACTCTTCTCTTAAAGATCCCCACTTCATACCTGGACCGAAACACACACCAGCAAACTGTTCCAATTCTTAAATGCTGCTGAAGCTTGATTGTTCTTCAGAGTATTGTATACGACATTTATTATACTAATTACTACGGAACACGATCCTGGTGGCATAAACAGTGCTTTTACATTCAGAGATTTTTTGCAGTCTTTGGCTTTTGAATAATAAAGCGAAAGATAACTTTAAGGAGAGCACTGTATTCCATCATCATCATTATCAGCCGACAGTCGTCTACTGCAGGACATAGGCCTTATCCAAAGATCTCCATATCGATCGATCCTGCGCTGCCTGAATCCAGCTGCTTCCTGCAACGTTTATTAGATCGTCGGACCATCTAGTGGGGGCCTGCCAGCACTGCGTATAGTGGCCCATCGGCTTTCAGTACTTCGCACGATGTGTCCTGCCCATTGCCACTTGAGACTTGTAATCTTTTGGACTATGTCGGTTATCTTAGTCCTCTTGCGGATCTCCTCATTTCTGATTCAGTCACGCAGGTAAACCTTGAGCATAGCCCTTTCCTTTGCTCTCTGTGCGACTTGAAGCCTTTTCACTCGTATCACCTAGTATTTAGAGGTAACGTTGATATTATCTGTTGATACTTGATGTTCTTGTAACAATTGAAAAATATTCAATGTCAGTTTATATTACCAATGACATATTTGTCGACGCGTTATTTACTCCACGCGACGGTGACGAGGAGCTGGTGGACACCTAAGGCAATCTACACAACAACAACGCGACAAAGTGATAAAATATTAATATCATTTTGGGGAACAAAGGAGCCCCTCATAAATTGCCTCGCGAATGGATTTTCATTATTTAATGCGAAAAAGATGCCTCGAAACAAACGACAGCTAATAAAATGGAGGGAAAACCGAGGAGATACATTTCAGACCGTTCATAAATAACAGGAGCCGTGAGGGGGTTTTTTTTGTTATAAGCGGATGTAACGTAAATAAGGAAAGCAAAGTGTGAAAAGAGTATATCCTGGCTAAAGAACGTTGTTACTGGTGATAGGTCTCTATCGTCTAGTTCACTGATTACGCTAGCTACAGCGCCGTGCAAACCAGAACGCAGTAATGTTTGCATACTACTGTTCCTGATGATACCTAGACGTTCACCAGCAAAAAGAGACCTACCACCAGTAACCATTATAACAGTAATAACCTAAACCGAGTTAAGGTGAGTTGTTAATAGTTTACGTCTTAAAACAAATATTTTAAGGTTGGGGCTTTAAAACTCAAAGGTAAGTAAAAAGAATACGCCATCATCATCATCATCAGCCGATAGCCGTCTACTGCTGTGCATAGGCGTTCATCAAAGATCTCCACGTAGGTTATTTTTTTTTCAGCATACCCCCTGCGTGTTTTGGGTCAGGGCCTTTTAATTTCCATTTCACTTAATATCTCACTATAATTTACATATTCCTTTCTCATTCTCCTCTTTCGTCTTTTCTTTTCTTTCATCCTCTACTTATATTTCGTACCATTTTTCTCCTTATATACTCCATCCCATTTCCTCCTTTCATACGTCCTGTCTAACCGAAGTGGAGACTGCCTCTTTCTTGTATTTCTGGAGAGGGAGGGGGGGGAGAGCCTGTAACAATCATACACTGTAGCATTGTAGCATCCTTTCCAGTCTGTTCTTCTTCTCTTCTTTCTTCTTTAATATTTTCTTTCCTTAACTTAGCTTATCTATTTCCTTTGATTTCCTTAGATTTAATTTACACTACTTTACACTACTTTTATTTATTTATTTATTTACATACATTATCATTATTTGTTTTGTTACTTTTTATTTTTATTTATTATCTTAATAATAACTTCCCTACAGTACTCCAGAAATATGGTGCGACTTCCGTCTTCGCTCATCAGAGAGGCGATGACTCCAGTTTCTATCTTCTTACCAATCTCGATTTCGCAGTCATTTCTTTCTCTTCCCAATAAGGGACAGGAAGTGAGGATGTGCACCACGGTCTGGTCCACCGCTGGGTCACAGAGGCACGCGGGACTCTCCTTGAGCTTGAACCTGTGAAGGTACTCGGAGAATCTCCCGTGCCCAGTGAACATCTGGACCAAGACCGTGTCGTGTTCCAATCGGCGAAGGGTCCGGTATGCTGACGCGACGTCTGGGAAGAACATCCTCGTTGTCGAAGCCGTGGTACCTAGCACGTACCTCCTGTTCCATTCGTCAAGTGTCTTCAGCCTGAGCTGACGCTTGACGAAGAAAACGGGGCAATCCTCGTACTCTGGTCTTCTTTTACTCTTCAGGGCTGCTTCCTTGGCCAGTTGATCCGCCCTTTCGTTTCCCTCCATCCCCACGTGCGCCTTCACCCAGAATAGCCTCACATTCATCCCTTTTGCTCGCGCTTTCATAATATTCTCTTTTATACGGAACGCCAGGGGGTGCAGGGTGTCTGATCTTGCGACAGTTTCTAGGGCGGACTTCGAGTTGCTAAGTACGGCACATGACTGCGCCTACTTGCTGGCCGCGTATCCCGTCGCTTCTACTAGTGCCAGCAGCTCTGCCTGGTATACGGTGCAGAAGTTGCTCAACTTGAGTTTCTTGGTCGCAACCTCTGCGGCGTTCCGCATAACGCAGAACGCCGCACCCACCTTGTCGTCGATGCGGCTGCCGTCGGTGTAAATAGCCGAGTCGGCAGCCGAGGTGGCAAGTTGGACCTCCTCCGCACTTTCCCTCAGGCAGGAGAACTCCACACCAACCTGTTCAGACGGGTGTGGTAGTCTCAGATAGGTGACTGGTTCCTCCAGCTCCCGGTCTACTAGCACTTCCCGGGGGTGACTGCGCTTTATCTCAAATAAAGTGGCCGCTTCTTGGACCCGAAGGTCCAGAAGAAGCAGCCCGGCAAGTACTAGGGCCGAGTGCAACGATGCGGTTCGGTGAGTTCGCGCAATTTTCTGCGCGAAGCCACGCTGAACTGCATCGAGCTGCTTTCGGACCAGCAGCTTCTTGGCCGCCGGCGCCCATGCACTCGCTGCATACAGAATGATCGGCTCCAATACCGCCAGATACATCGTTCTGATCACCTCCGAGTTCAACCCCCACGATACTTTTGCAGCTCTACACAGTTGACGATAGAACCCTTGGGCTTTCTTGCTCGTGTTCTTTACATGCGTGTTGAACGTGAGCCTATCGTTTTTCGCGTTAAAGGTAGACATGGACCATCGGAGCTCGTCCATCGTGAAGGGGGGTTCGCATGAATCATCATGACCCTCCCCCTCGTTGACTTCATCGGACTTAGCTCTTACAGTACAGTGGTCCGCATTGTCCTCCCCGGGGTTATCCTCCAGGAAGAAGACCTCCGCAAGCATCCTGGCTGATCCCGCTGCGTCCAGCACCTTTTCTCCCTGGACGAGGGGGACGTCCTCACGTCTAGTCTCCGTGCGACGTATCACTCGGTAGACGCCGTCCTTGGTCTCACGCTCCTGCCGCTCGCAGAACCGCATCCAACTAGCGGTTTGAGCACGTCCCACCTCGAGGCGGTAAGCTTCCTTCGCGTCGAAGTACTCGCGCAAGACCAACTCCTTACGGGCCGGGCGCGTGTTCGTGATCCGCCTTTTCTTCCTCAAGGTAGACGCCTTGAGGAAGAAGAGGCGAGCGAGAGAGCTGTTTGAACCACCAGAGCAATTTTGTCCTTTTCCTCCCGGAGGCCTTCGGCAAGACCTTTCTCACACTGTCGATCCGGAGGCCCTCCTCCTTCGCATTGAGGGCCTCACGGATCTTCCCAAGCACCTGCTCCCCGGTCGTCTCCCCCGACGAGACCGCCACCGAGTGCGTTACCTTGCCCCCCGGTGGGGGTCTTTTTGCCGGCACTGACGCCACGACCGCGTAGGAGCTCCTCTGCCTGGCTCCCTCCTCCTCCCAGGCCTTGAGCGACTCCCTTAGCCGACCTATCTCCTTACTATTAGCCTCAAGGAGTCGGCCATGGGCCTCCATCCCCTTGAGGAGGAGGTCGGACTGCCCCCGATCCAGCGGGGGCCGCGCGGGATCCTCCTGGCGACACCCAATCCCGCGCTCCACACTCACTTTTTCGGGGGCCTCCGGGACAGGACCCTTGCGTGTCCTGTCCGCTTCGGCCTCCTTTACCAGCTGGTAGAGTCGGTCTACCGCTGCTGTCACCTCCACTTTTATTTCATTCTTTAGGTTGCGCGAGTTGCCTAGGTGGAGCTTAGCTTTGGTTAGGCAAACTCGCGCCTCCTTTACGCGGTCGACGCCTTTCGAGGGCCATGCGGCGTCCGCACGCCCCTCCAAGTAGGGTTTAATATAGGTAGATTTGGTCCATTTCTCACCACGCTGGCCCAATGCGGGTTGGTTGGAAGCAGTTCCTCGTTTGTTGATTAGCAGGTTACTCCACGAGTAGATGAGGTTGGCTTAGATACCTTATGTAGTTGTGTGGGCCCTTTACACCCCAAAAACGGATACGTTATTATATATTTTAAGATGAACATTATATAGATTGTATTTCAAACTTTATTGACATCATACGCTGTCGTCTAGAATATTCCGGCACTGATAGTTACAGCAGGAGCTCATTTCCGTTTATAATATTAGACGCTTGTCAGGCGGATTCGTATACCCAGCCACTATCACAACTACACCAATCTCCACGCGAAGGAATGGCGATCCGTGGGACGTGATAGTTAGGGCTGGAAGGCTATTTATAAGTGGGACATTGGATCTGATAAAAGTTGGCAGACGTCTTTCGATGCAGGCAGCACAGAACCGACTGATGTGGAGATCTTTGAGGGAGTGCTCTGGCAGCAGTGGATATTTATCAACTGATGATGATGAAAGAAGAATACATTGTTGTATCAATAAAAAAATTAGCTTCCGTCATATATTTGTTTTATAAACCACAGTGGTATTTGTCATTGTAATAAAAGATAGATCGCACGCCATTTTGAAACAGCCCCCTCCCTAAGCTCTTTGTCTACGAAGAAAACATGGCAGTTGGTATGAGGAAATAAAACCAACAAAAAATTTATCGAACCCGGATAATATACGGGGTTTCCTTTGTTCTCATGTTTTATTTGATCTATTGATTAATCCATTCGCCAATAAATAGTTTATTGGCGATCAGTTCATTTTTGCCACGAGGAATTTTTCCGACATCAAATATTCTGGTAAATTCTATCAGGGCTCTCTTCCGCTGAGGTTCGTTAAGTTACATTACAGATCCTATTACAGTCGCCAAACAGCAGTAAACTTTAACTTAGTCCCGGTTCGATTGTAATTAGTGAAACGCTTGTGGTGAGGTGAGTTAAAAATTTGGTTCAATTTGATGCTGTAATCAATTTAAGCTCTTCCATCTTGTAAGCAGTATCGGTTATCATGAGGATAATACTATTAGTTTTGATGCTTCAGCGAATAAAGAAATTGTTTAGTAGTAACTTCTTTCGAGTTACACGAACATAGTTCTTCCCCTCGATTTAACGCCAGTGAACATATTGTTGGTGGTCGGAATTAGCCAAGGGTACTGATCATCCATTATATGGTATTATTATATATGATAATACTATAGAATACTTTATTTTTTAAACAGGTAAAAATTTTTGTTATTAATAGTAATCACTTAAATAAAGCCATCGATTTACCGCCAGGTATTACACTATAACCTTTAGTATATAATTATGGTACAGACTTTTGTCTTAATACTTCGTGATGGTGAATAGTTCTCGTTCAGCAGACCTTATTTCTCATATATTGACAGATTTAACACGGCAAAGTTCTTGCGGCAGATTTATATTATGAGTGTGGTGGGTAGATAGACGAGTTCCAAGACCACCACTGATCAAACTCCACAATATCAGCTCCGGAATCGATGCAAGGTTTATCTAGTGTTATAAGGCACACGCTTGACTACAGTGGCAGTTAGAGTAAAAAATTGTAATATTCTAACCTAAACAATGTTTATGACGGTTTCGTGAAGTATTTACGAAATGTAAAAATTAAGTGAATCACTATGTCTGATATTTTACTTTCTTATTATCTTTCTATATGATTCAAATCGAGATATTTATTATCTCAGTGTTCATTTAACGGAAACTTGATAATATTTCAATCAAAACATATATACGTTTAAAGCGTATATTAAATTGTTTCCTTCGAGGCTGTTGTGATATAACGTCTCTACTATTCGCCACAATTGTTACGTATTCACATCGATTATTTTATTCCCACACTCAGAATATAATTAATTATATATATATATATATATATATATATATCGAATTTCCATGTTATTTAGAAACTCATCACTATATGTCTGGAAACATAAGGCCTACAGACTTGAAATTTGGTAACAGTTATAGGCCAAAAGGAAAGTATTTTATAAAATGTTATCCCCCAAAAAGGGTTGCGGGGGTGATTAGGCCAGCAAAGCTGACGATGAACAGTTAGTTTAATATGAAAGCTTTATTGATGAATCTTATGATGTTATAACAGCGAACGTAATGCATACAAGAATTCTTTGCCAATGATCTAAAGAGATGCAGCGGAAGATGGAACAGGAAGTTTTGAAAAATGGAAATAAAATCTAATGAATTAAAAATATATATATTAAAACGCATAAATATATATTAAAAGTAGATATACATAAATAAATATATTACATACAAACTTTTGGTTTTACCGGGGTCGTCTCTGAAGTGTTGTAGTTAACGAGCTGCTTTATACGATGGTGCTCTGGTTCGATTTCTGGGGTAATAGGACGGGACGAGCGAGACTTTCACCATATGGTAAGTTATACTCCTGCAAAATAAAGTATGGTTGGGATGACATAAAAAGCACCACATTGCGCTCAACGCCATGAGACACAAGAAGTCAAGTCTCATCACCTCAGTAAATTCATTAGTTAGAGCGCTATTCAAACCGGAACAGAGTAACGTTTGCACACTGCTGTTCAGCGGTGGGACCAGGGCGATCTATATACCACCAGCCGTGAATATATTAGCTACAGAGATTTTACATATCTCAATCTCGCTTTTACATTAGCTCTACTTCTGCTTATTCTTCATTACTGTTACATCTACTGGCAACGAGTTAGACCCAAAAGTAGTTTCACACAGAAGAAGCCAAGTATAAATGGATTCACTTATTTCAATTGTTAGATAATTACTACACAAAGCGGTAATTTATTTGATTAGCGCCACAAAAGGCTTCTGTCTGCCTGATGCTGATTAAGTCTGAGTGAGGCTGGATTATCCTGTACAGCCGAGACATTTAAATAATTATCTAGTTTAAAATGTATGGCTATAAAATTATCTAGTCTTATCCTGTAACGACTCGACAAAAGCCGTATAAATTACTGCTGGTAGGTCTCTGTTGCCGCAGTCCTGTAGTCTCGGGCTAGTAAGAATAGGACTAAGGTATGCCTGCCTGTCGCAGGCGATTAAAATGGTCTAGAAGTTTCGCGGGTCTCAGGGTGGGGGCCCTTATCGCCTAACAAGCGATCCTGTGTGGGACAGCCTAGGAGGGTTAAGCTCCTCCTCAGCGACGTGTTCAAAGAAAATGTAGAGAGGCACCGGTGCGGTCTATAAGAGATCCCGGAGCCTCTCCGAATGCACTGATGCAGGGCGCCCAGGGGGTTTTAGTGAGTAAAAATCTCACTTAACCCTTACTTCCCTCAGAAGTAGGATATCTTTCGAAGGTTTCCCTCCGCAACCATAAAAAAAAACTT
Source organism: Ornithoptera priamus (assembly GCA_029034505.1). NCBI lineage: Eukaryota > Metazoa > Arthropoda > Insecta > Lepidoptera > Papilionidae > Ornithoptera > Ornithoptera priamus. Next base: position 930,729 of record JARDWD010000672.1, read on the forward strand.
TGTTGTTGTTCTCCAAATAGTTACCGTGCAAACATGAAGGTCGCTGTGTCTTATGTCACAAGGTGATAAACATAATATGGTGTAGTGCATACTATCCTAACCAAAACCGTAATGTAAGGGTTATACTTATTAGTTATAATCAGGTGGTCTTACCCGTATCGTCGATTAAAAAAATTGTCCTAAGTTGGCTAGCGTATTGTGGTGTAATGTACATCATCCTAACAACAACCAGATTGTTATGGGTATACATATTACCTTCATTACGTCCATTTTTGAGAAAAATGAGCTATCACGTAATCCATGCTTAATTTAATGTAATTTTTTTATATATAACTAGTCCGTGTTTAATTTCTCAAAAAAATCCCATGTTTTGTACAAGTTAAAATCGGTCGGTAAATGGAATTGCACAATCATCGATTATGGAAGTGGTGTAAGTCCAATTGACAGAGGTGGGTGGCATAGCAGATGGATGCCGATCATTGTTTCGTTATTTTTCATTTAGCTGTGTCCCGCGGTTTCCCCCGCGGACGATTTGCATTGTTTAGTAATAAGTTTAAGTTAATATGTACGTGTGGGACGGCACCATTGCTTCTAGGAGATCGCAAGAGGTGGCTTCATGCTGTTTGAAGCATTTAGAAAATGTAACGACCCAAAGCCATGTTATTGCCTACAGTGACGTGTACTGGGCAAAATCGAAATTTACAAATGGCATTGATGTGGTTGAAGATTGGCCAATCGGAAAACAGCATTGGGATAATGGACCACAAATTTTTACTCTCGCGTCATTCATACCTTCCGAACGATGCAGATTTTGGCATCATAGAAATGGCATTGAGAAAAATGAATTTTGTGTACACACCACAAGATTACTATAATGTAATAGCGCAATGTAGAAAACAGGATAAATTCATTTTATATGAAATGAAACGGGAGAATTTCATTTCAACAAAAAATCTCCAAAATGCAATTAAAAAACAGATAAAAAAAATACTAAATGGGGAACAGGTCAATTGGTTGCAAATATGTTGGTTGAGGTTTCTCAAAATTGCACCATATACCATTTTTTATAAAACAACGATGACGGACGCAGAATTTAAAATTATCAATTTATTACCTCTACGTCCTGGAAGACCGTTAAAATTTGAAAAAATCTCCCTGGAGCCTTTGTACCAAAATGCCAGAGCTATTACGTACGAATAATATAAAGACATGAAGCAGCTACTACCCTATATAGCTCCGGTGCATCATGCATATTTTGAAACACTACCACATGCAGAGAATAAGTAAATTCTTGTAATCAGTATGACGTATGTAATGACAATGTAATTGCCGTCTAAAATAAAGTGTTTATCTGTTATTATGCGTATTTGTAAACAAAATTATATAAAAATGGAGTATATTTTAAGCGAAATTTGATTTTTCAAAATTGAAATTAAACGATTTTTACAATTGTCTAATTTTGAAAGAAGAAGAAATACTCTAATTAGCCAAAAACAAATTTATATAAACAAATTAAATGTTGATAAAACAATATAAACAATGCCAGACCTCATATGATTTGCCTGTATTTTTAAATCAACAAATATAGTAACTAACCTATAATTTTCTCGAAACACAAGAAAATGGATTTACACCACTTTCAAAATAAACGGTCCTTTTATAAAGGGGGCCGCCACTACAAGTTTGTCGACGAGGAAAAACTACTCAGATGACAATTAAAATGTCGGTAGGATGCCACCGAAAATGAATTAGCATTCGCATCCTCCAATTAAGTACCACCATAGCCCAAACGTGGGCTTTGTTTAGCTAACTTTTGAATTCACAATGAGCACCATCCCGAGTTTAGAGCTCTTTAGCCAGGAGCCTTAGCAATTATCCTCAAAGAGCAGTTGCGTGCAGTGTCGGTCTGGTGATCATATCAGTATTATAATATATCTAAATTTATAATAGTATACACAGATCTTGAAATACCTTGTAAAATATCACGTGATCATTATGACAGCCGAAGCACATGAAGTTTCGTGGTTTTTTTCCGATTATATACACTAAATTTAATATCATACTTCATAGATGGTTACCGCCCAATTGGCGTAGTGCCACGCGTAAGCAACAACCACAGACTATCAAAAATCGTTTTGACAATAAAATAAATCGATAAAATAAAAATAATTTTTAGATAAAGTTATTTAATTTTGCAAATATGTAAATTTTTAATAGAGGCTTTTTATTTTTTATTAATGATGATGATCGATTTTTTTTCCGTCCCATCATCAAAGATGTCATTAGTACTATCGTCTGTCTTCGTTTTCGGAACTCCTAACATCCAGTATATATAACAGTACATTTTTTTTATTCAATTAAGTGATGAGTAACGGGACGTTCACCTGATGGTGATACTCCCGCCCATAATATGGCGATAGTTAGGATGATATATACTGCACTACATTGCGCTCGTCGCCTGAGACGTGATATGTTTAGTATCCATACTATATCGTGTATAATCCCGCACTTATATATATAGGCATTGAATTAAATAAATCATTCGTTAATAACGTCTTAGATGAATTTTAACAATAGAGAAATATAAAAGTTTCCGTATATATAATAACTCAGTTAAATTTGAACCACGAACGCTAAACTCTGTATAATATACGAAATTAACAAATGTATCCAAAGTCTACTTTTTGTAAATCCAACTAGTTTTATTCGTCCGCTGTTTGTGCCCGGAAACGCTCGCAGAGGACCAACTTTCGTTGCGAAACACAACAGTCTCCATTAAAATGCTCACGGAAGTATAAATTTTAGCGCTGTAACGTTATTTGAATAAAACATTTACCTAATAAACATATTTATTCGCGTACTATTTGTTACGGCTGTGTGAAAATTCTTATTGCGAAGGTACAGCTAATTTCAACCGACAGGTTCAAACATTACTGTTTCGAGGTTATACTAGGTAGTAAAATTACTGAAGTAACGACACTTAACATCTTATCCCCCAAGGGGAGGACCACAATATGGTGCAGTCTGGTCATTTTAACAAGTAACGAATTTATTTGTCTCGTCGCTGAGATGAATGGAAAAATTATCTAGAAAGTAATATTTGATACGCACTGATATTAATCATAGTATTATTTAACAGTTATTTTTACTAAGTTTTTTTCTATTAATAACAGCTTTATGTACCAACTATAAAATAATATTTTATACTATATTTGCAAGTTTAAGTATAGCCATTATATTGATCGGCGAATTGATCTAGTATTACGTTATTATGACTGTGGGTTATAGTATAACCTTTCTGATCTACATATAAAGGAAAGGAGTTTTGTTTGTTCGTCAATCACGTGAAAACTAGTGAATGTATCGAAATCAGAACATGACTGTTCCACCCTGAATGATTCATAGATAATTATAAGCTGTTTATATCTTGAAATTTATAGATCCTTCATAATTTTATTTCTAATTAACTTTTATAAACGTTTTAATTCAGTTTTGTTTATGCGATTGCTATAGCATCGGTTGCTTTATAAAGTCATTTCCGGTTTAATTATATTTTACGTGAAGCAAAGCGGGCGGGGTACAGCTAGTACATATATGAGATATCTATAGATTCGTCCACTCGTAACGAGATCTTAGAAACTATTAGACGTGAACACATATAATTTGGCGGAGATATTGCTTCTGCCATAGAGGTCAGCTAAGAACGGATTTTACAAAATTCCATCCCCTAATAGGAACCGCCTGCCAAGTGGGCTGGGAACAGCTAATGTGCTATACTTTGCTCTTTTCTTCGTATGGACAATATGTACTTATTAACTAATCCAAATTTGTTTTTATGAAAATTACCAGGTTATGCTGTTGGTCTGCGGGGTCCAACTAGCTACAAACAATTACAGTATCAGCATCATCGTTTAAGCTAATTGGTCGCAATTATACGATTAGCATGCGGGTTTATGAGCACAAGATGATAACAAATTTCGTAATAGTAACTGCTCTGTGATTTTTTTTTAATTGTTCCCTCTGCATGTGATGGCTCAGGGCCTTTATCTACTATTTATATTTACCATATTTTTCTTATCTCCAATTTCCAATTTCTCATCTTTCATTCTTATCATCTTTCGCTCTCTACTTATCTTGTATACTTCTCTTCTCTATCGCTCTACATTCTATTCCTTTTTTCATTCCTCCTCTCTTTCTGGATTGAAGACTGTTCTTTGCTTTTATTTCTGGAGGGGGACGGCCTAAAAAACAACATCCCCTTTAGTATTGTTTTCTTCTTCATTTCTTCTTCTACCAATTTTTACTACATCACTTTAGTTTTATTTTATTTTTACATTATTATGTTATAATTACTACATTATTTATTAGCTGCTCTGTATTTGGACCTATTCTCTTTTAGTCACCAAATATGAGACGGGGCTAGAGAAGCGGCAGACTTATTATAAACCGTTCTTCACACGGGACATTATTACAGTGTAATCATGATCATTATAATCATCAGCCCATAAACGTCCACTGCTGGACATAGGCCTCACCCAGAGATCTCCACATCGACAATCAGCATGGCCTCCGGTACCGCCGGGCACTAGCGACTGTCGTTTGTAGGTGTTCATATGGCGGGATTTGGGCCATTTTCCACCACGCTGACCCAATGCGAGTTGGTGAGGGAAAGAGCCTTATTTGTAGCAGATTGCACCATGAGCAGGTGAGGTTGGCGTGGGTCTCTTGAGTTGTTCTGGGGCACCCCTTACACCCCAAAAGCATACGTCCTTGTTATATATTTTCCATAATAAAGGTTTTTTTTTTAACAAACAAAGCGTTTGTAACAGTATCAAGTTGAAATCTATAACATAAATCAGAACGACTCCGAAATAGGAGAGGAGCTGAACATCTCTAAACGGCCGAGATGGTTTTGTGTATTATGTATATTATATTTCCATCTTTATTCACATCACACGCTGTCGTCTAGAATAATCCGGTGCTGATGCTTACAGTAGGAGCTTATTTCCTTTCATAATATAAGACGCTTGTCAGGCGGATTCGTAAAAACCCACAAACGGGACTCAAAGGACCCGTGAGTTGTCATGCGGGATCCTTGAAGCCCTCACACAAATTACAGTGCAATAAACTTTTAAATAAACAGATACAAGACATGTTATTGGTAAATAACCAAAATAATTATATATGGAAAATATCTCTGATACTTTTTCAGTAATAAAAAAAAGTTGCAAAACGATTTTACCTTTCGTTGAACATCTTTCGGAGATCGTAAGGTTTTAGGTTTATCCTTATATGAGGGTCGGCGTCGAAATCGAGTCAATGTAGGGTCCCCGATGAAAAATTACGGGTCCCAATACTTTTATTAAGAATATTCTTCTGTTAGTATAACATATATTGGTTACGTGGCCTGTTTTAAATAATAATATAAAATTAATTCTAGATTAGGTTAAGTAGCTTAACTTCCATTTCTATGTCAAATTTTGTGGTGTTTAGCTAAGATGAATCTCGGTGACAAATCTCTGTTGCCTGAGACCGTCTAGGTAGATAACACCGCAACTTTGCCGTTGTAGTGTTATTATGTTCTGGTTTAAACGGCGTTGTAGCTAGTGAAATTACTGGGGTTAAGAGGCAATCCTTACGCTTCAAAGGAGGTGCGCTTGGTTCTAGGTATAACATCCTAACTAACGCCATATGGTTATGCGCAGGCGTATCACTTACCATCAAGTCAACGTGTCGCTGGTCTCCTCGCCGTGTAAAAAGAAATATCTGATCACTTAAACATTCAATTTATAAACAAACAGATAAAGTCAATGGATACCTGTGGCTACATCTGTCGAATGGAACTTCCATTTTGGATCTTCCAAATTTGGATAGGAAAGCTGCCGAAGCTATTAAGCTGCTGTATAGGAGTTATGGCTACAGTATTTCAAAGCCGGTGAAAAGGTTTACTTGGGCTCGGCAACATGAAAGCGATATTCCAGGTTTTACTATAAGTCGTAGGCTGCGGTAATCTATCAGTCGAGCCCTATACCCATTTATCACCTCTGTTATATAAAATAAATCATTGGATAATGAATTGATGTAATGTAGATCAGGACATGAAGATTATAGACGTATGATATTTTTCATCTCAAGCGTTATTCATTTATCTTAGTTTAATTTCATATCTTTTTTTTTCACTGGGTGCTAATTAGGAAAGAGCTTCGATGGTTATTCATTTTTGAGAAAGTTTACTCCTTTGTTAAAGGCGTTTAAGATTTTTTGCAATATAATTTTAAAGGCTGTACACTAAGACAGTAAGACTTGATAGATGTTCAAGTCATTGTGTGACGTCCAATAGTCTGTCATTAATCTTATATGTATTACAACTAAACTACTTCATAAACCATGTCCTTGAAAGCGTGCCAAATAACGCTTGGTGACTAGAATATAATGGATCCTAGTTAATCCCGACGAGGGCTCGAAATCTGATGGGTCGTGTAGTTATGTTCATAAAATCCGATTGAACTAAAGTAACATTAGTGATTAGTCCTTAGGTGTTTTCTTTGATTTCTATATATATATAAACATTGAATAGATAATATATGTAAATTATTGTAAAGAAAATAAGTTGAAAGGTACATATACGTTTGTATTCGGCAGTGTCATGCTTTAGAAGGTTGTTACAAAAGAGGATAACGCAAAAGTGTTTTAACTCATATCAATTCAAATATTGGAATGGTACAATAATGGAAACTCTGAAGTCATCGAGAGCGAGCAAGACCAAAGGAATAATGTGTCTGCCTAATAGGTATCGTACCTTTCTTTGTATTTTCTTTTAACGCATATTGTGTTTGTTTAAAGCTCGAGATGAAGTCACTCATACATGTACAATGCTACTTGGAACATCTCTTCAATTTTTATTGTTAGAAAAGAATTCTGAAGTCAGCATTTATAACAAAAATATTTCATTGCTGTTTCTAAGGCTATACGTGCTGTATGTTTGTTTCTAGAAAAAGTTCCTACTGAGCTTGAAGCTTTGAAGTTCTGGTTAAAGACAATAAAGTCAGGAAGCCGACTTGTGCCTAGAATGTTAGCGTTGGTAGTTATATGATATCTACCAACTCGAATATGGTGCTGGATAAATTGCATTAACTTTCTACTGTTGATAACTCTGAAATCACAGCAGTGGGAACATTAAGATGGCTCTTTAACATAACTATTTAATATTCCCGGTTAAGTATATTGTTTGTGTTACATTTCAAAAACGTCGCTTCGTATAACAGAGAGGAAGAAAATAAGTATACGCAATGTAAAGTATAATCTGAAAGTGCTGCGTCAAATATAAAATCGTCCGTGAACGATAAAAGCCGTCACATAAATATTTCATTCTGAGGCTCACACCTGCGCCTTGATACGTAAATAAAAACAATGAAAGTCATATTTCGTAACTTTGTTACATTTAGTTTTGTTTCTCGAGTGTTTCGAATATACATTTCAGACGATGTTTTTGGCAAAGCGCCTCGTAAAATCTACGTTTCGGCGGAGAGAATAATTGCTCTTATTTATTCACAGGCGCTCTGATAATTGCGCAGACAGGAATGTTCGAGAGCGTGCTGTAAAGAATTGTTATATCTTCAAGAACTGACTATTGAATACACATGTATTAGTTTAGTGAGTGAATTTGACCATGTTGTACCGTTGAATGTTATTTTATAATTTAAGGACGTTTAATGAACAAAGTGTAAATGAAGAATAGATATTTTGCAAATAGGTACTTCGTGTCAGACTAAATTTAAGACTTTGAACTTGAATTGAACTATTTCCGCCGCTAAGCGGTAGTATGTAAATCTACATACTTACTACTTACTCCCCTGGCGCAGCGACCCAAAGTGAGTCTTGGCCTTGGAAACAAGAGAGCGCCTACGTTGTCTGTCTTTTAAATCTACATATATCGGAGATATCCAGAGATGAGAAGAACCGGGCGAGTAACAGCCAGTTTTATGTAAAATTCTTTTTGAAGGGTGAGTAACCTAATTTGTACGTCATGTTTGTAAGCTTGTTTCATATGTATTTATTAATCACAAACTGATGAAACAATTTTCTTTTAATTAATTTGATACGAACTCAAAACGGGCTTCAAAGGGCTTCACGATTTGATTTGAATTCAGAGAATTTCCCAAGGTAGATAAGGTTCCTGAAATTTTAATTAAGATTTTCTGCAGACAAATTCATTACTAAATTACCCCGTTTCGGATACATTATCAAGAACTAGGACTTTTTATTTATTATGCTTTTACTTGGTATTATCGTGGTGCTTGTTGTATAATAATATATTTATGGAGCATATTTATTCTATTCTAATATTAACAGTACTTTACGTAGGAAGTTTTAGATTTGAAGAAGTATAATTTCTTAATAGCGAAGTTGTAACTTATTTCTACCCTCCTCCAACGGGTTCTCGCCTTGTCGTGGCGGAGGGGCTTAGTAACCGTGGTCCGGTACACGGTGAAGCCAAGTGGAACCCATCCGGCCGGCCCGCGGCGAAGGGCTGGCCGAAGCGGCTGCTCCCGGTTCGAGCATCGGTTGGGATAACTGGAGCTCACCGGAGCGGTCGGGGGCCGCAGGGGCGGCTGTGTGCTGCCCCAGCGGCCGGCTGCAGGGGCGGTTTCATGCCGCCCCTCGCAGCCGAGGTGGAATCGCGGAGGGAGTGCCCTCTGCGGCCAACCGGTGTCGCACCGGCGATGCGGCGGCGGTGGGGCCGCGGGGGAAGAGGAGTTTCGGTATTGCGATGCGCCGTTCTCCCTATCCTCCGCGGCCGTTATACGGGTAGCGGCGGGCCTAACATCTCTCCGCCGCGGGGAGCCGGGAGAGGTTTTCTCCCGTGGCTCCCATGGCCTCTGGGCGACAGGTTCGGGGGAACCGGTCGCCCGTACACGCATGAGGTCGAGGAGGGGGCGCGCTGCATGTTCCGGCGCGCCCTGGGAGGGTTCATCCCTTCCCCCGAGGTGGGGCCGCGCAAGCGGCCAGCGCCGGCAGGGTCCCGGTTGTGTGCGTACCCGCGTTCCCGTGACTCTGCCATCATGGCGATGAGGAGGAACATCGTGGGGGTTTTAGTCGGTGCAAGTCCGACATAACTCGTCCTTGCCCCTGCGAGGACGAGTATGCGTAGGCATTTCCCCCACGTAAAAAAAAAAAAAAAAACTTATTTCTACCGCCAAACTTCAGTGTAAACATTACAACATTATTGTTTGTTGTTGACATAGGTTTTAATTAAAAAATAATTAAGATATTAGATAAAAAATTCTGATCAAATTTTCTAATGGATTAGTTCACTGGCGAGTGTTCAAAATGTAACGACTCTTTGGTTTCCTTTAGCACAAATATAAAAAGTCGAGTTTTAAAAACTCATTATCACATCAGCAGATAGACTTCCATTGCTGGCCATAGGTCTCCCACAAAGATTACCACATCTATTGAGTGGGGATGTACATGGGGGAATTTCGACCATTTCCCACCACGCTGGCCCAATGTATGTTGGTGTGTTGCAAAGATAACCCATGAAATACTTTTTTAACTACTTCCGTCTAAGTCGCTACGCTATACATCAAAGTCACAGCTTCTTTCTGATGTGGTTTTCATTAGTTTCTGCGGCATTCGGATAGTCTTAGCACGTACCCCCGTAATCAGAATTCTCATTTCAAATTTTAACATACGATTTCATTAGTAAGCACATTCCGCATGATGGGTGTTGTATAAAAGTTCGCTTTACAAAAGTAGGGTCTCAAATTTGCCCTATTAATACCCTACCTAACCTTTAGAAGCCACTTACACCTTAATTAGTACAGTGAGTCCAGCATCCTTTTTCATCTACAATGGGCTAAATGTTGACCACAATTTTACATTACGAGGCCGTGGATAGTGAAACCTGCCTGCTTAATTATAGATAAGCATTCATTCATACTTTTATATGTTAATAGCTGGAAGGTATCAATGCTGGTATGGTTAGCCAGGCGGATATCAAAAAATTCTGGCGCAAACCCCGAAATCGAACCAGCGACTTCGGTATAACAAACCAAAGAAGACAGTTTGATAAAGGTTGATTACTGGTGGTAGGTCTCTGTAGCCGGAGGCCACGTGGGTAAAACCTCAGCTCTTATGCCGTCAAACATTAGTAGGAAAATATTACCGTGTTCCGAATTGATGGGAGCTGTAGCTAGTATAATTGCTGGGATAACGAGATTTATCATCCTGTCTTAAGGCGACGAGCGCAGTGTGATGCTGTGTATCCCTAACTAGTGCCACATTTATATGAACACGCGTATCACTTACCATCAGGCGCACATTCTGCTGGTCTCTGTCATTACGATGTAAAAAAAAAAATTATAATATGCATAACTGTTTTGTTTTGTCTTCAGCAGTTAGTATTGACATTGAATTTTGCTCCTCATCTTATCTTTTATGGCGAAGCTAGGGTATGATTGTGAGGGTTGGAAGAGCCTGTAAACCTTCATGGTTTATATGTCACTCATTCTAGATCATCTGTTGCACAGCTAAGAATAGAATAGCAAGTGTTAAAATGAGCTGTAATGTTTAGGAGTGTATTACTAAAAGAAGATAGAGAAGGGTGCGTCTTTTAGCTTTGAGGCCAGATATGAAATTGCTTTTAATTTAGTAACGGAAAGATTAAGCTTTTAAGATTTGCGAATGTTCTAGAATATACGAATAAAAATAATGTAAGTATTCTATTTCAGTTGAAGTTTCAATTGAATGCAAAGCATTCCCGACGTAACCTATTTTGTGTCCATTTCACACATACGGATGGAAGCAATTTTCTGGTTCAATGGTGAGTAAAACCTATGCAGATTAGACGACAATGGTTCGGATCGTCTCGTGATAGATTGTTTCCTACGTGCTGATGCTTTATAGGCATTTAATTTGTTATCAAGGAGCCGATAGATCTGACACTGGTGGTAATCTTGGGTAGTTACCATCGCAGTTCCAATTTATGGAGCCGAATATTAGCATGCGGATAGTGTTCGCGTTTCGGAAGCGTTTTAAGTAAAAACATATCTCATATATATGTATATATATATATATATGTATATGTGTAATAAAATTGTTTTCCTTTGTTCGCTAATCACGTGAAAACTAGTAAACGCATCGATACGGGAGCATGCGCATTCGACGCGGAATTATTTATAGATTATAGTGTGTTTATACTTTGAACTTTATAGATCCTTGATCACTTTATTTCGAATTAACTTTGATAAATATTTTCGTCTCGTGTTATTTATGCGGTTGCTATAGTAAAGGTCTAATTTTATGTTACGGCCAGCGAAGCGGGCGGGTAATAGCTGGTATGTATATATATATATATTTATATATATATATATTTATATATATATATTTATATATTTATATATATATATATATATTTATATTTATATATATATATATACAGGGTGAGAGGTAATAGATGTAAAAGATCTGGAAGGGCTAAAGTATATCTCGTATCGTATCTATCAATGTATGGAAAACCCCATACAAAGACAATGGGCTCTGAAATTATTAATTTTTTAAATATATTTCAAAAAATTTTCGATTTTTTTAAAAAAATTAGATGATTTTATTTCTTACTAATTTCTACACAAATTTTAAAGCAATAATTATTGTTTAGTTATTGCTTTATTAAATTAAATCAATAATCATCACTGAGAGGCTAAAACTTTTAAATTAGGTTCATTGAAAGTGGTGACAGTAACAAATAAAGCGTCGTACTTACAGTTTTATTTAATCTTAAAATAAATATTTATTTATAAACAATACGTATAAAGCATATAAATAAGTATAAGGTGTCCCGTAGCAGATTTAGAATTTCTTAATTAAAATAAAAGATGTTATTATTTTAGAATATACATATATTTGTCATAAAAAGAAAGAGGAGACATGCGGATTTTATTTTTTGAAGATCACTCCGTCCAAATGTTTTCCATCGCGACGTACAGACTCGCGGAATCTTTCGAGAGTATTCCGAGTGTATCTCGCGAAGGAGGCTCATGGTGGCTCTTGCTGTGTGAGGCGTGGCGCCATCTTGTTGCAACCAGGTGTGAGAGCTGTTCGATGGACGTTCTCTTAGTTTCGGTATAAAAATGCGCCGATAGACATCACCATCAACAGTTACGGTTGCTCCACGAGAATTTTCAAAATAAAACGGTCCAATTGTTCCACTGACAGAAAGAGCACCGGTCCACTGCGACATCGTGACTGACCAATCCGCACAAATGCCGCGCCAAAATGTAACCCGCCCCGGTCCGCTGCGCAACCGTTTGAAAAATATTCGAGTTTCAAATCCTAAATCAGCCACGGGACACCCTATACCTGACTTCAATACCTATCCGACATGGTATAAGAAAATACATGAAATTTTTAAAAGTTTGAAAAAAAAAATACACTTGTAATATAAGCAAGTACCATGAAACATCAAACTGTAGAGACTCGTAAAAGTATACGCCGCGCTGGCCCTTATGTTGGCCCTTTTGTTTTTGTTGTAACACGTGTAATACGATTATTAATTTAATTTAATAAAACAATGATTGAACAATAATTATTACATTGAAATTCGTGTAGAAATAAGTAAGAAATAATATCATCGGGTTTTTTTCCTAGAAACTCGGGAATTTTTTGAAAAACATTTAAAAAATGAATAACTTCAGAGCTATTGTCTTTGTATGGTGTGTTCCATACATAGATAGACGGGATACGAGATATACTTTAGCCCCTCCACATCTTATATAGCTATTACCTCTCACCCTGTATATAAAGTTAAACTATGCAATATTCTTATAAAGCTCTAACCTAACAGGACCACTTTCGTAGCACTTTTAAATATGACTGAAAAATTATTTTTGCCTCCCTATTATATTATGTTTCTTCCCCCTATTTATAATATTATATATTTATACACATATTTATGTATATATTTATATATAATAGGTTTCTACCTATATAGAGACTCATTACGACAACTCGGAAGTCATAAGGCGGGCAGACTTGAAATTTGGTAGGAATATTCCTTTTGCTTAGTGTAGGTCAACTAAGAACGGATTTTATGAAATATTACCCCCATTGGGGGTTGCGTGTGCTACGGCCGGCACGGCGGGCGGGCAACAGCTGATTGTTAATTTAATACCTATTAATTTAATAGTAGTAATAGCAGTTAACCTTGAGAAGACTTTAGTAAAGTTTCTCGTCACTAGACATGTTTTGTGTTCATTAAGTTATAAATAGATCACAAGGTCTATTTATAACTTAATGAACACAAGGTAGCGCAAGCTGGTAATGTTTCCATTAATTAATTTAAATAAGTTATATATATATATTGCGAATGTAATAGCGAGACGGTCCTCTGATGCTGTTTGTGTGAATCTTAATGAAAGATTTACAAATTTTATGTTTGGCCAGAAGTGTAGGGTATGAAGATATTTGAATAAAATGAGAGGAATGGAAGAAATAATTTTTTTTATTCTGGTGGTAGGTCCTTGTTGTCGGAGATCGTCTAGGTACATACTACTGCCTTTCTGCCGTCAAACAGTAGTGTACAAACATTACTGTATTCCGGTTTGAAGGGCGCTGTAGCGTAGTAACAGGACTCGACATTTAATGCGTTAGGTGACAAGCGTAATATGGTGCGGTGCATACCACCTTAACTAGCACCACGTTGTAATGGGCGGGTGTATAACACCATCACGCATCTCGTCGCTTAATTACATAAACAAAGGAAGCGAAAACATGAGCGAGACGTTCACCTGATGGTAAGCTGTACACCTATCCATAATGTACTATTAGCTAGGAAGATATACACTGCACGTTGTGCTCGTTTTTAAACATAAAATATTTTCTCGTCGCCTCAGTGATTTCACTAGCCATAACGCCCTTCAAACCGAAACACAGTAATGTTTGACGGGGGAAATAGGAGCTGCAATGGTACCTAGGCTACCTTCGGCAACAGAGACCTACCACCAGTAAAGGCATGTTCAAACTCCATATGATATACTATACTAATTTAAGATATATACTGTAAAATAGTTTTTACTATAAACTTACTAAATGTTTGCGTGTTTCGGACAATATTTTTCGTTATACAGAGTACGCGGAACCCGATCTCGGTAGCCAGTAATGACACATTTAACTAGATTATTGTCTCCGGGGACATGGTTAACTGCTGTTGGAAAATTGGATGTAAATTATGGTTAAATTAGTTATCGTTTATTAACCACCAAAAAAAAGCTTTTAATAGATCACATGAAGTTATTTATTACTTATAAGAACACAGTTTAAGTTTATTAACACTAACTTTGATATATTTTAAGTATTAAAGTTAAATATCTGTACCATATTAGTTATTGTTCATACTCCCGCTCTTGTCACCAATTTTTGGTAATGTAATGTGTGAACTCTGAGCACAAAGGAAAACGGTAATTTTTTAGGAGTTGTGGTGGTGATGATCTAGTTGCAGAACCACAACTGTGGACGCTTGCAGTGGCCCTGGTGAAAAGGCTTCAAGTCGCACAGAGAGCAATGGAAAGAGAGGTTTCCCTGCTTGATCCAATCTGAATGAGGAGATCCGCTGGAGAACTAAGGTGACTGATATAGTCCAATAGATTGCTAGCCTCAAATGGCAAAGGACAGGACATCGCTTGAAGGATTGACAGTCGATGGGGCACCAATGTCCTCGAATGGCGACCGCGTACCGAAAGATATAGTGTTGGCAGGTCCTACCACCAGGTGATCTGATGATCAAATCAAGGCTGCGGGATGCAGATGGATGCGGGCAGCACACGGTCGATCAATGTGGAGACATTTGTTGAAGGCCTATGTCCAGCAGTGGACGTCTGTCGGCTGATAATGACCATATTATACTAAAAATTTTAGTAAGAAACTCACACACGACATAACTTCTAAAGTTTCCACCAAAACCATCAGACAAGAAGTTCAACTGATGACTGATCCGTCCTTAACAATGTAGTGCTAGTTCAGATATTATACACAGCACTATATTGTGCTTGACTCTTTGGAACATAGATGTTAATTCTCGTTACCCCAGTAACATCACTAGTTACCTTCTTCAAGCGTCGGAACACAGTAATGACTGTACAGTACTGTTCGTCGGCTGGAGCTGCGGTGGTACCTACCCAGGCGGTCTGCGGCAGTGGAAACCTAAAACCAATCTAACTATTAAATATTCGATACATATATGTATAGTATAGTATAGTATATTGTATTCTGATCCCGATGAAGGTAGTTTAATATTCAAACGGTACATTAATCGGTATTCCTATACGGAACTTTAATATGTATGGGCCTGGATATTATTTACGCTTTGTCAAAGCCTTTACTTAAAATTAATGAATAGTAATGATAAAAGGGGGTGTAAGGGGTACCGCACAATAACTCACGGGACCCAAGCCAACCTCGCCTGGTCGTGGTGCCTGATAATTAACAAACGAGACTCTGGCTTCCATCAATCTGCAATGGGTCAGCGCGGTGGGAGATGGTCCAAACCCTACCATATGAACCCCTAACAAACGACGTCCGGTGTCTGGCAGATAGGGGAGGCGCAGGGCCCATTGATGTATATGTAATTAACTAAAAACTCTATTTATAATTACATATAGTATATACGTCTTTTAATTGTGACATTGCTGGAGTTAAGGACCTGCTCTTACTTTACTAGAATGAGTGTTAATTATCGCAGTTAAAACAAAATGTCGAGTGTATTTCCGGTTACTGCTAAATATAGTTCACAACGCGAAATCAGTTCGGTACGGAGTGAATAGAAAAAAAAAATTCAGCAGTCCATTCGAGTATTACATTTTAAGGGAAAAGAATTCGTACGGTTTCGTTCAGCTATGACTTGCGCCACGTTCATTGTTCCGGAGCTTTGGGCCATTTCGCGAAATACCCAAATTGGGATCCCTGTACGCCGAGCGACCCGAAAATATTGAAATTGATGTTAATAGTCCCACTCGGATGCGTTGGGAGCCGTTTGTTAAAGTACCCGATGCGGTATTTCGGAACTACACCGACCCCAATAGAATCTTTTTTCCCCCATCAGCGAACAGAACTGGAAAATATACCGTACCTTTGTGAAAATGCATCCGAATACAGCAATGCTTTAAAACTCTCGAAGATTACACTAGGTCAGATTTAATCTCCTTGAGGAGGACGATGGTTGGACGTGGTCACCGGTCATTGAAGTAATCACGAGGCTGGTAGGGTCTGCATAAGGCAGACCCCGGGACGGGCTATCCCCGGATACCGTTAGCGAGGCCGCGGTTGTGTTCCGGACGGAGATCCCGTGACCTTAACCACCGAGGGAGTGTTAGTGGGTAAAAATCTTCACATAACTCTCACTTCACCCCATAAGACCGAATATCATTTCGAAGAGAACCTCCCCGAAACCAAACAAAATAGATTAGGTTTAACCTCTGCCCTGTAGTCTAGAACTAAGGTAAGCTTTGCTGATCCTAGAAGACGACTAAACGAGTCTTCCGGTTAGCAGGCTTTGAATGTAGGGGCCGTCATTGCCCACTAAGCCAACGGGAAGTGAACAAGACCGAGGTGGTCTCGTGGTTGTCGTAACAAAGAGAGGGTGCTGGGGTGTGTTACGCATCGATGTGTTCCGTAGGGGATCGCGGGGCCTTTTGCAAAGTACTAAGGAGGTGGGTTTTAGTCGGTATAAATCAGACATAACCCTGTCTTTCCTCTAGAAGCAGAGTATCTTTAGACGATTAACTTTAAAGATTTAGCCAAGTACGTCTAATATCTTACACCAAAAAAAAAATGTACAAAAATGATATTTTTTCTATGGAATTATCATCACGTTTCATCTTCCGTAGGAATCGAGAGTGGCTGTCCATTGCTGTATCCTTTTCAACCCATCCTATCCACATCTGAAAGAAACTCCTAATATTCTACTCTTAATCTCTGACATCTTCAAAAAATCCTCTGTGATAAATCTCATCCCACATCACTGAATTTATGGATGGTTTTTCACTGTGCAGGCGGCGCGCTCGTAGGATGCTCTACTTCAAACGATTAGAGCTGCATAAGCACTTCTCAAAAACGTGGTAAAATTTTATTTTAACTTGTGACCACATAATATTTAGTACATATATATATATATATATATATATATATCTATATATATATATATATATATATCTATATATATATCCAGAGAATCTTTGGTCTCACCAGATGTCTATTTGACATAAACCTTCAAAATTTTAAAGAGATTTTCCTTCTGCCGTTTAGTGGTGTGCTAAGAATGTATTTTATAATATTCCTCCCCCAAAAAGGAATTTCAGGGTTGTTATGACCAGCGGAGTGGGGGGAGCTATGGAGTAAGTTATACACTTCATTATATTATACGCCAGCTCATGATAACGTGGCGCTAGTTACAATGTGCTCATCGCTTCAAGACATGAGATGTCTAATCTCCTTATTCCAATAGCTACACCTTTCGAATCGGATCACAGTAATGTTTGCATACTACGTCTCCGGCAATACAGATCTCTGCAATCACTTTCATTAAATAAATCCCTTTTATTACAACTTTCAGGTTTTTATTAGTATAAGCCCGTTAAGGCTTAACGGGCCTCATACGTGGAGTAATAAAGATGGGATCGTAATAATGGAACTGTACTAAAACGCCTATTACAACAGTATGTGGAACAGTTTCCAGCTCGCAGCCACCCCTGATAGCTTAATAGAGACTTAACATTGCCACAAAGTTAGTGTTGTATATAGTTAGCACTAAATAAATGTAGGGGATAGTTATTACTTAAAAACGATTAAGTTGTAATTAAATTTTATTGAAAGTTTAACTTACGTTTGTTTCCTTTCATTATTTTTGATTCATCATCAATCATTTGAAATGAACAACCATCATCATCATCCACTGCTGGATATACCATCTCTTGTGTTCTATGAAGCAGGGTCTTGCGCTGTTTGAATCCAGTGACTCCCAGCGATTAATTTGATGTCCTCTGTCCACCTGGTGGGGGGGACATATCCTTATATGCACAAAGGGGCAATAGTTTGGACGAAATAATTTCTCCGTTTTTCGTTTGTCTGAAAGAGGTGCGGGTTCGGTTCCCACTGAGCTTTTGGTGATGGAAAACGTCGCGAGGATACCGACATGTTTCAGGAAGAAAAGCTTTTGTACGTATCTGATATCTTCAATCCGTAGTTGGCTAACGTGTTGGATAAACAGCTTCGGCTACTTCCTCGCGAGAGAAGACTTCCGAGTCCCAGCAGTGGGTACAACAAGATCGCTCTTTATTTTTTGATAAGTATTTTTTTTTGTTTCTATTACAGTAGACTTTCTGCTTAGATATAATCGCAGAATAAATCTCTCCCGCAAACAAGTAGTGTGAGAACTTTGATGTTCATAATGTGCTATATTTCCTCTAAGGTCGGCGACCATCAAGGCAATATGAACTTTTGATACGGTTCTGAACTGTGAAGAAGAGCTTTGTCAAGTGAACGAGCGTGATCTTCACATGGAGGCAAGTGATACGCCTGGCCATGACAACGTGGCGATAGGGTGTCATGCACTGCACCTACGTTGTACACTTTATTTGGAACAAAAGATGTTAAGTCTCCTTATCCCCAGTGATTACACAAGCTATAGCGCCCTTCAAACCGGCACAATAATACACCAGGCGCCGGAAATATAATAAATTAAACAAAGATTATTTCATATGGTAGGACTGTATTCGGTAATGTCGTTTAACCATAAGAAAGGGGATATTCGAAAAATTTCCCCCACTCTTACCCCACTTTACAAATGATGGATGGTTGAGAGGAGAATGCGTATTTTCTCACTAAACACATCCCGCTTCCGAGGGTTTATTTTGTCGTGCGAAATTGTTTCCTCAATTTGTTTTCAAAAGCGACACCAAACACTCGTTCCCTCTGTTTCAATTAAACATATATATATATATACATAGAAAAATCTAATTTATTACATCATTAGGAGGCTCTGGCTCCCACCAACCCGCATTGGGTCAGCGTGGTGGAAAATGGTCTAAATCCCCTCATATGAACCCCTACAAACGACGGCCCCTTCGTGCTCGGTGATACGGGTGGTATAGGACCGATCGATATGGGGATGTTTGTGGAAGGCTTATGTCCAGAAGTATGCTGGAAGAAGCTGATGGTAGTGGTGGGAATTGGCCCAAATTCTACCAGACGAACACATCCAAACGACGGCTCCTAAAGCCAAGCAGTTTTGCGCGCAGCACAAGACCGATCGATGTGGAGATCTATAGAGGAGGCTTATGTCTAGCAGTGGACATCTATCGACTGAAGAAGACATTAAGAATTATGTGTCATTATCATCAGCTGATAGGCATCCAGTGCTGGACTACCCATCCCAAGATTGCTAGGTCTACAGTCAGCATGGATTTCGGTACCGCCGGCCTTTGGATGCCGTTATTGGTACGCGTTACATACGGGGGCATTTGGAAAATTTCTAACCACGCTGGCTCATTGCGGGTTGATGGGATCCAGAGCCTCGTTTGTTGGTTAGCAGGCTGCACCACTAGCAGTTAAGGTTGGCACGGGTGCCATAAGTTGTTGTGCGGGCCCCCTTACACCCCTTTTTAAATTAGGTGTACAAGAGTAATATGTCCACATATTATATATCAGAAAGATACAACTTCATTTTGAGAAGATTGTGAATCCTGTTGTGTAACATTTGTGGAGATGTAAACAGCTTTTTTTTATATAACGAAGCGCCAAGGCGAGCAGGCCGTTCACGTCTATCGGCTGACGATGATGATAAAGCTTTTTTTGGGTATATGTACATTAATATAAGACATAGTATAAGTTTATATATTGTTATCTATTTATATCATAGATGATCAACAGAGATATAACTAAAAAGTATAGTAAGGACATTTAGTACAAAATAATATATATATGTTTTTTTTAATTTTGTCTGTAAATGAGATCTTCTTTACATGAAATAGATTGTGACTCGAAAAAAATTCTATGTATTACCTTGGCGTTGAAAAATGTATGACACCGATAAAAAGGTAAATCAATCAATGCCCGCCGGGGAATTGTCAGTTGCCCTTTTAATATAACAAAAAAAAAAAGGGTTAAAGGACATGCAAAAGGGATTGGAAGCATTCAAAATGCTGTGACTGGAGGTAAATTGTCACGGAACGGAATAGGAAATTATATATCTTTATATTACTTAAGGGAAATAACGAAATTCACTTGTATATCACGAAGAGGCAGCATGAAATGTTCTCCTCATTTCCACCGGATGCTTATATGGTTTACCGACTTACTTTAAACGAAACCGTTGTGTAAAGTGAATACCTGTCTCCATAGGACAATGGGAAACTGGTTGCTTCGAAAGTCCGACATCCGAGATACGGAATCAAGGCTGAGATGTAAACCAATGAAATAGAGGCGGCAACACTTGCGACCATTACGATGTTTACTCTCATTGCTTATCATTAGAAATTGAGGTTAAATATTATTTTATCATTGAGAAATATCATTAATATACCTTTTGTATACGAGTGAAAGTATACTTGTAATATGGGCAAGAAAATATATATGTTTAGACTAAAGATGAGAACAGATAGAGGGAATGGTGAATCTTAATACCGACACTGCTGCTCTTTGAAACGTAGATTTCTTATCTTTTTTTTTGGAAAGTAGTAAGTTTGGAAATTAGTTCCGTAAATATTCAATCTGGTAACGTTTCTAAAGCGCAGTGTGTAAGAGATTTTTCTCAACAAACACGATTTCCGAAAAAAAAAGTATCGTCGAAATCGAATAACGCAAAAGAAAAGTAGGCGTTTTCTTCTTCTTAAATTGCCCCTCTAACTAGTGAAGGTTGGCGATCAGCGTGGTACAGTCCTTCCTGTCTCCGGTTCGGCTAACCCGCCTGGAGATTCGCACCCCTGTCCCATCTAAGAGACGCCGGGGCCTTGTTATTATTGGACTTCTCCATGCTAAATATTAGGGAATTTAGAGGTTACTTATACCTCAAGACTGCTGAAGCCTCATTCAACCAGTTGCCTGCCTGGGTGTATGACTATACCGCCAATTCTCGGTCGCTAGAGCCACGTCCGTTATCCAGCAGGTGTCTCCGCGGGTAGGTGAGCTTGACTGTTAGGGCGGCTAGATCTTATTTTCCGTTCTCGCCTTACCCCCTCTAGACTTAGACTTTATATAACAATATTTCTTACATAGCAAGTGTTTACTTCATTTCAATAGAACATCTCTAAGTTTATTGAAGCATTATCTATGTAAGCTGTCTTAGTTAAGTCAGTGTCGATTGATAAGGTACATCTTGCCTGCTGCTGGTGCCTGTCCTTCATTTCATAGGTTTTCCTACTTTTTTACGCCGCTACAACAGGAGTGAGAGCGATCGCTTTGTCTCCGGTTAATAAACAAAGATAATAATGTTTAGTGTTTCCAGAACAAACCTATTTTCTTCTGGAACAGTGCAGCCGGGGGTTGATTCAGCTGCGACAGGCACTCCATCACGCGTGCAGCTTATCTCATCTCCCTTTGACACGAAAGTAACTCGTTAGTGTTCTGTTGTCGGCACAGTTGCTTTGTATGCTGCGAAGATAATGCCTGCTAAAAGCTTACCTAATTTTACTATTGCCTTGCGCTGGTTGATGTGATGTGATGTGATGGATGAAAACCTGCAACGAATTGGGAAAATAATACTTAACAATGTGCAGCAGCTCGATGTAGCGATTTCTATGCGAACGTCATGATATAGACTTGCGCTTTTCAAATTTTGTATGTTACTCCTTTCTTATAAATATTTTATTTACATCGCTTCTCGATTTAAAAGATTAAATCTCCGTACTCTTCAGCGTCCCCTGGTTAACTTTACGAGCCCCCTGGAGGCGTGCTTCCGGCTTTGCAAACCACTACTCTAGACGAATGCGCCACAAAGAATGACCACAACCAATCGCCATTCTATAAGTCTACGTCATTAATGAGTGTTGCCAGCGTAAAAATTATTACTTTTACCACCAAATTTGTTTAAATTAATTAATAAACAAATTGTTTGTAAAATCAAAATACAATTAAATAACATTACATTTCATATTTTTAGTTCCGTTTTGAAATTTTTACGAATATATCTTCGAAACCGCGCACGCTATATCCTTAGAATAGCCTGTTGCTTAGCTATGAGAATTTATCGAGGACCCCAGGGACATATCCTTGTCCATTTTTCGTGAACAAATGGCTTCGCATACTCCGCAGGGATAAGGGCGGGTTACATCGGGTTATTGTCCTTGGGCGTCATCTGTCGACCACTCGAAAGCTTCTAGAGTCAAATAAACAATACTTTATACAATAGCAGATGTAAATGAATTACTTTATAGTTTTAGGAATAGAATAGAACAGAATAGAACAGAATAGAATCTATTATATACCTGTAAAAAAAGAAATCTATAAAACGAAATAAAATATTTGGACAATAGCGATTTCTTACAGACAACCTTTACTTACTTAACCTTTACGTACTTGTTCCAAACTAAGCTGATATTTTATATGTCGAAGAAATAAATCTAAAGAAGATAATTTATATTCAACATCTATTGAAATATTTTTAGATATTTCTATTCTCCTTAAGCATCTCGGTACATTGTGAGAAAACTCAGATGAATACCTGATAAGAAATAATATAGTTTTAAGTAAATAGTTTAAAGGGTACTTGAAGCTTTATTTTGTATCAGAAGTGAGCTGAAGATTTATATATATTTAGAAGTAGCAGTTTTGACACTCGTACTCAATTTGATAGTGCTAGGTTTTTCTGGACGTTTATAGAGTTTTTCGAGAACTTTCTAATTAATTAGAACCTTTATAACAATGTTTTTTATATAACAGATTATTTGCACGCATTTTAACTTAACGTTAAGACTGTGTTACTGTTATTGACGTTTAAACTAAAACTGTGATGGTTGATCTATTTCTTATTATTTATGTATACATTGTATATATATACATTGTACATAAGAAAAGATACTTCGGATGAAAATGCTCCGGTGGATGTGCGGAGTGACGAGACTCGACAAAATCCGCAACGAGTACGTCCGCGGCAGTCTCGGTGTACGCAACATCGCCGAAAAGCTGCAAGAGAGCAGACTTCGTTGGTATGGGCACATAAAAAGAACACCTCCTGACTATGTTGAAAATGTTATAGCCTATCTGAACATCACGGGGTCCAGACCCAGAGGGCGGCCAAAGACAAGATGGACAGATGTGGTCAAAAAAGATCTAAAGTTCTGCAAGGTTACCGAAGAGGTCGCGTCCGACAGAGCGAAGTGGAAGAGAAAGACCAGAAAGGCAGACCCCACCATCAGATGGGAATAACAAATGCCACGGAGAGAGAGAGAGTGATAAGAAAAGATACTGTTTATGATTTTATGTTAATATACGATAATAAACAATAACACGTTTTCCCATATATTTAATGAAAGAAATGTAAACTCACTGGATAAAAAGAAACCCGAGTATGTTTTTGTTAGAATTTATTAGGACATAAGTAAACTAGAACCTAATGAGTCGGGTTCGCCAGCGTACACCTCACCAACTATTCTATATTACTTTGTAAACAATGAGGAGAAAAACGAGCGTACACTCTTTTTGTTTAAAACTAACAGGAGCGAGCAAACAGAGTCGCAGCGTGAGACAACGGAGAGAGAATAGAGACGCAGCTTTGAACCCAATGCAACGCGAACGTTAACCTTACCAAGATTAACCTTTAAGAGAATTCTGAACAGGTTTAGTGGGTGGAGATACAAAACCCTGACTTCCTTCTAGAAGCAGATTATTCTTTCAAGTCTTCTAAAGCCCGACCATCCATCTTACATACTTTTTTTTTATTCGGAGGGAAATCTAAAAAGATACGTCCCGCATTCAAACCCCACCAACCCGAAAATCCTTTAAGCCGTCTTCTACGATAGGTAGAGTTTCATCGTCATCATCATCAGCCGATAGATGTCCACTGCTCGACATAAGTCTTCCCCAAAAGATGTCCACATCGATCGTTGTTCGCATCCGGTGGGTTCCCGCGATTCTCACTAGATCACCGGCAGGGTTTACCTTACTCCTATTCTTACTATCCTGAGACTACAGGGTAATTCCATCATACATGCCTATCATCAGAATTAAACCAACGTTACCATGATCAGCTAGAAATACTTCAACTTTAACCCAATAAATATATATTAAAAATTAATCGCAGAAAAGCAACCGTCGGGCGGTCGGCCCCGTAAATAATTGCGGACCCTCGTCAACAACGGAAACGGATGTACCATGCCAATTGATATTTTTTTTTTCATTAAAACAGTAAAATCATTTCGGCCGTTTGGTACCTTTAATGACATTTTGTAGACGACTTGAAATATACGACGTTGATTGTGTCAGTTAAAATTGAATAGTAACTCCTAACCATCGTTATATTCATTTTTCTAACTTCTAACTGAAATATGACTCCAACTTGACAATGAGATAGAAGACAGCAGAGGCTGCTCGTCCAGAATACTCTCGCTCTTATGTATTGTTAAGTGATCTGAATCGAAACAGGATTCAGATTTATAATATAAGGATGGTTGCCAGCGGAATAAAGTTCCATAGCAGATACCTTGACGTCTCCTGACGTACTGAATTTTTAGTACATGCAAATCTAATATACCTTCCACATCTTGTTTCTAAGTCTACGAAACCACAAGATGGGCAGTACGTTCAACTGATGGTAACACACCAGATCATGATAATATTGCTCTAGTTCGAATGTTATGGAGACAGAGCTGGCGGAGGCCAAGATTCACTTTGGTTTGCTGTGCCAGAAGAGTAAGTAATTAAGAACTTAATGCACTGGACCACATTGTGCTTGTTGTCTTGAGACATAGAAAGTTGAGTCTCGTTACCTTAGTAATTACACTAGCTAAAGCACCCTTCAATACGGAACATAACATTACTGTTTGTCTGCAGTAATAAACGCTGCAGTGTTACCTACTTAGAAAGTCCACCAGTAAAGCTCTCCGTCTCTCAGGATCTGTCAGGAAGCAGAGGATTTTTCAATATACAAAAGAAATAACGAGAAGGTGGTGGATATGATTGTAACTTGTAAACTAGAAGTAATAAGACTGTTCAGCCTCTCGCGAGCTCAGGTTACGGATGAGACTGCTAAATTTACAACAGCTTCATTTTGAGAAGACGAAAAGTAGGGAGCGTGAAAAGCTCAAAGGCACGCTTTCATTAATAAACTTGGGGAAGTTAATTAATTTTACGAGTCGTGTAAATTTTTCAATGCCTCTCCTTAATAAAGATCCAGGATTTTAATAATGGAGTCACAGCGCAACGTAACGTAAACTGAATTATGTTTCATTAAACATCGCTAACGGCTGAAGGCTGTGATTTTTGCCAATTACCTTGGTAATCATTTTTGTATTAAAAAGTTAACATAAGCTTTTATAAAGCTATCGTTTAAATATTTTTTTTTCAGCTGGACATTGGCCTCCACCAATGATCTTCACATACGGTCAGCATGGCATCCGGCACCGCCGAGCAATAGGGACCGTCGTTTGTGAGGTTTCATATGGGGGGTTTTAGGTTATTTCCCACCACGCTGGCCCTCGTTTGTTGATTATCAGACTGCGTCATGACCAGCCGAGGTCGGATTGGGTCCCGTAAGCAGTTGACTGACTACTAGACTTCAATTTCATGTAACATCATATGGAAATGAATCCAGTGAGGGTATAGCACATTTCCTTGTAATAGCTCTAGCTCTTATAATAATAATACGTATAAAGAAACCTTATCACAGCCTGGTTGGCAAATATCCATCTGATAACTCTCTTCTATGCGAACTCTTGCTTTATCTCCTTACAGATAGGATACTATACTAGCGACGGATAATTAAAATTTGAGGTTATGTTTAATAATTTAGACGACAAGACGAGCGGGTTGCTCACCTGGTAGTAAGTGATGCGCTTACCAATAACGTAGTAGTATATATACTGCACCACATTGCGCTCGTCGCCTTGAGACTTAGGATGTTATGTCTCGTTATCTCAGTAATTTCACTAGCTGCAACTCCCTCTAATCCGGAACACGGTAATGTTTGCACACTACTGTTTGTCGGTTGCAGTAGGCGCCGCTGTGGTACTCATACGGTTTCCGGCAACAGAGATCCACCATCAGTAAATAAAAAACGTTGTTACTGTTAAAATTACAACCGATCAAGGTTTACCATATAATAACGGACCAAATATGTCATCGCCTGATAAACAGTAGTAAGCAAACATTACTGTGTTCCGGTTTAAAGGGTAATGTAGCAAGTGACTAGTAAGGTAAGAAGACATCTTGTGTCAAGGTGACGGGCGCAATGTGATGCCGACTATAGCATCCTTACCAGCGATACGTTGTTATGAGCAGGCGTATAATTCACCATCAGGAGAACGGATATAGATTTTTTTTTTAATAATGAGACAATGGCTGCGACGCGTTGTGTTCAATAAGAGAGAGACACCTCTAAGAGAAATTACTATTAACCACGCCCATGTTCACAATCGATTCTCTTGAAATATATATGATGCCGTTGAATTTTTTCATCCACCCTGGCAGCAGCAGGTGCGGCGCGGGCACGGAGTGAAATATTAAGCAAACTTTACCGCACACTTAAGTTTATAAGTCTACCGTATGAGGCAATGAGAAAACACACAACTTTACGCGTTTCATAAACTTGGCCGCTGTTGGTGTTCTCTCTACTAACTTTGAAAAAAAAAATCAGGCTACAGTTATTTTTAATCATTTAAGCGATGAGATGATCGAAACGTTCACCTGATGATGAATTATACGTCCGTAACAACGTGGCGCTAGTTGAGATCATACATACGGCCCCACATTGCGCTGCCATCAGATGAACGTCTCGCTCGTCTCGTTACTACGTAGAATAATATATGATAAATGACCTTGAGTCTCGTTACCCCAGTAATTAGTTACAGCGCCCTTTTAACCGGACATAGAAATGTTTGCACAGTACTGTTTGGCGGCAAATTTAGGAACTGCTGCAGTGTTTACTTAGACAGCCTCCGGCAACAGAGACCTACCACCAGTGACATAAACGTATAATTTTTTATTCAATGAAGCGACGAGATGAACAAGACGTTCACCTGATGGTAAATAATACGCCTTCCGATAATAATATGGTGCTCGTTCTCTGCAACATATCTGTTCATATAAAACATCCTCGACATCTTATGCTCTTCTATACATCTTGTATCCTTCATTCTCTCTTATCGTACTATACATATCTACCATACTTCTGTTCTCTTTCATACTCCATTCCGTTTCCTTCTTTCATACCTCTCGCAAGTGAACACCGTCGCCTCGTCGTTATCTGTAACAATCATTCCTTTGGCAAATTTTTTTCTTTTCTTCTTTCTTGTTTTGCTTCTTTAAATGTAACTTTTTGTTGTTTTTACATTATTTCCATTTATTTATTTAATTTCTAATTTCCTTTCTTTGGTCTTAAGCCTATATTATTATATACTTATTTATTATATATATATTTAGTTTTTTTTTATTTACTACATTAGCTATCACTTTTTTGCTGAATTTTAGAAATGTTTGGCGGCTTTCGTCTTCACTGATAAGAGAGGCCAATGATTTCCGCATCTATCCTTTTCCCAATTTCCATTCCTAGGTGAGGTTGGCTTGGGTCCTCTCAGTTTTTGTGGGGGGACTGTATATCATTATTTTATTGTAGTTATATCACAGTAACAGCATCGCTGTGTTTGAATAATATTGTTTGTTAAAATTGTTATACCATCTTTGGTCTCGTTATAACAACTGTTAGTTAACTACAATTGTGTACCTACCCATCAACATGATCCTGTTAATAGAAACCTAACAGTATGACAATGATATATAATATATTAATGAGCTAAAAATATATATTCTCTATTTAAATAATTCAAATGGCTGTTAACTGAAACGTAGTTATTTGAAATTCATCAGAGCGAGGGAGCATTACGGACGTTCATACTTGTGTTCGGGGGATGTTCAGTTCTGAAATGTACTTATTAAATTCTGTGGAACTTTGCCACTGAATGATGAAATATCCTGTTCCTGTTTGCTGTACACAGAACCAGCTAACGGATCGACGAAACGGTTTGTTATAAGTTTAAATTAATTTCATCTGATGACCGTACCACCGCAGTGTCTATTGCAGCCGCAAAATAGTATAGTAAAAATATTACTGTGTTTCAGTTTGTAGTTAATGTAATTACTGGGGTAACGAGATTTAATATGTTATGTCTTAAGCGAGGAGCGCATTGTGGTGCTACGATCGTAACAAGCGCTACTTTGTTATCGGCAGGCGTATATCTTACCATCAAATGATCGTCACTCTTGTTTCGTCATTTAGAACAAATAAAAAACAACACTGAGTTTAAACATTTTATTTATTTGTATTGTTTTTCATCTTAATATTTGACCTATAAAAATCTTAAAAAAACTCCTAGAGAGGAAATTAAGTTAATTTCTCTTAAAACTATGTATTTTACGGAAGAGATTATTAGTTGGTTTCATTTAACTTTTCGTAATGATTTCGACTCTCATCTTACATTAAAACGTAGTAGTTAATACATTTTAACTTTATGTATACAAAATTGAACTTAAAGTTAACAAAGTTAAGTAGTACACTTAGCCGACATTTGGAGAAAGCGGCGATATTTTGTTTCAGGAAGCCCCTTTATTACTACGATACTCGTATTCCGAGAAGATTGGATTTTACATTTTGTAACACTTTAAGAAAAATGAAGGAAGAGCTTAATTATAACCCTCAGTTCACTTAATACTAGCTTTAGTCAAGTTTAATGAGCAGTAATATCCTTGTATATTATTTTTAAGTCAATATTTATATAAGAATAGAGTAAGTTGTTAAGCATACTCACCCCACTCCACTATTGTTAGTCTGCCTGCTTAGTTTTAAAGGATATAAATCATTTAACGGATGGATGAATAAATAAAACATCCTGGTAGTCCTGCTGATGGGACTTGGGACCTTCTCTCAAAGGTAGAGAGTCAAAGCCATTTGATCCAGACTCTGTGTCTCAATGAAAGCTGCTTCCGTTCAAACATTTCGATTTTCTTACGGAGTATATCTTCAACTCGTGGTCAGGTTCAGTGATGGAACCCACGCCCCATTGAATCGTATAACGCGTGCTCCCAACACAATAACAAACATACTTAACACCGCTTCCCACCACCCACTTCATGGTGTTTATACACCTGAATAACTTAACAAGTATTTAACAGATACAAGCAAAGTCACGGGTTAGCGCGACTTAGCCGCCGACCGCAGTAACAGCAAACGTTGGAACGACCTAGTTTCCCCAACTTGACCTGGACGCGGCGCAAGTTTGCAAGTTACCGAGTGTCGGTCGGTTGTACTGTTCACTTAACATTACTTAACAGCGATTGTTCTTTGGAAAATAAAAAAAAAATTACTAGCATTTCCGAACTTCCAACTGAAAGATATTTACAATTCGACGTATGGATCTAATTAATTCCACATCTTTAACGAAGAGTCTCCCACTGCTGGATATAGGTGTTATCATCATCATCATCAGCTGAGAGACGTCCACTGCTGGACATAGGGCTTATACATTTTATTAAATATAAATCAAGTAATATTTATGATTCCTGGAAGACGCAGTTTTGGCGGAAGTTCTAATTTATGGTCCGACGGTCTGGTGAAAGTCGCGGGAAGCAGCCTGGTGCTGGATCTTTGGGGGAAGCCTATGTTCAGCAGTAAACGTCTGTCTGCTGATGATGATATGATGATGATTTATGATTTAATAACGTGTCTAACAAAGTCAAATTTCATAATTCGATTCAATGATTTATGTAGTTGTTAAATTGAAAATTCTAAAACTAGTTTACTGTTCAACTGTTAGATTATTACCACGGTAATTTTGCAAATTACCCTTCAAATTAGATATTCTAATATGATTTTTTATTTAATTAAGCAACGAGACGAGGGGAACGTTCACGTGATAGTAAGTTATTCGCACGTTCATAACAACGCGGCTCAAGTTAGAATGGTATACACTGCACCACGTTGCGCTCGTCGGCTTGAGACAAGAGGTTGAGTATTATTGACCTGGTAATTACACTAGATACAGCACCCTTGAAACCGGAACACAATGATGTTTGCATCACTACTGTCTGGTGACAGTAACGGTGGAGGATCAGAAAGAACTCCTTTATTTAATTTATGGTCTATTGTTATGTATATTGATCTATCTGAACACTGCCAAAGTCTTGAGTGGTGGTAGGTCCCTATTGCTGGAGATAGTCTAGGTACCACCGCAGTTCCTATTGCAGCCGACAAACAGTACTGTGCAAACTTTACTGTTATCCAGTTTGAAGGGCGTTGTGACTATTGAATTTACTTAGGTATGAGTCGTGATATCTTACGTCTCCCGGCGACGAGTACAATGTGGTGCTGTGTATACATTCTAACTAGCTCAACACTGTCATAGGCAGTACTCAATAGTATCGTTGTTTTGTCGTATAAAAAAAAAAGATTTATTTATGCTGATGTAGAGTATCTCAATATGTAAGGAAATGATAAATAAAGAATATATGAGCGCGCATACAGAGATGCGTACGCAATTATAGTAAAAGCCGAAACCGCCCCTAAGTCTCCAACATAACGATTACCGCGGTAATATCGTATGCTCGAATGCGGTAGGTTATCGTAACCATAAAATCGTATCGCATAACTGTGGACGTGGGTTACGGAGTTTTTTTTTTTATGTAACAAACCATAGAGACGAGTAACATATTGACCATAGATGATGCTGTAAAGAAGCTGAAATGAAATCTGGTTCCAGATTATCTTTGTGGTAACTGAAACGACTGCATTTAACTGCCGGTGGTAGGTCTCTGCTGTCGGAGACCATCTAGGTAGGTAACACCGCAGCGCCTGTTGCACCCGACAGACAGTACTGTGCAAACATTACTGTGGTCTGGTTTGAAGGGCGCTAAAGCTGTCACTGGTGGTAGGTCTCTGTCCGTGGCCCGCAAGGTGTCCTGATTTAGTGTACACAACACCAATTAGCTCGTTAGGAGATTTAAAGTCACTCATCATCGTCGCTGCTGACGGAATAAGAGGACAGCTCACAGGGTTCAAAGGTCTGCGAGGAAAAGTTTTTACGAGTCTCTACAGTTAGATATTTCATGGTACCTGGTTGTATTACAAGTGTTTTTTTTTCTAAATTTTAAAAACTTTAAGGACATTCTTATACCTTGTCGGGTAGGTATTTAAGTCAGGTACTTATTTATGTACTTTATACGTACTTTTTATAAATAAATATTTATTTTAAGATTAAATAAAAATGTAAGTATGACGCTTTATTTGTTACTGTCACCACTTTCAATGAACTTAATTTAAAAGTTTTAGCCTCTGAGAGATGATTATTAATTTAATTTAATAAAGCAATGATTAAACAATAATTATTACATTAAAATTTGTGTAGAAATAAGTAAGAAATAAAATAATAGAATTTTTTCCTAGAAAATTGGGAAGTTTTTGAAAAACATTTAAAAAATGAATAACTCCAGAGCCATTGTCTTTGTATGGGATATTCCATACATAGATAGACAGAATACGAGATATACTTTAGCCCCTCCACATCTTTTACACCTATTACCTCTCACCCTGTATATACTAGCTGTTACTTGCCCACTTTGTTGGCCGTGACCTCAAAACGACGGAAGTATCATCTCTACCCAAATTTTGAGTTATGATTATCATCGTCATTAGCGAGAGTCGTTCACCGCTGGACATAGGCCTTCAAGAAATATCTCCACATCGATCGGTCCACAGTTAGCGTGGTCTTCAGCACTAAAGACCGTCTTCTGTAGGAATTCATATGGGAGGATTTGGGCCTTTTCCCGCGACGCTGGCCCAATGTGAGTTGGTCAGACCAGTGCCGCGTATGTTGATTAGCCAAGTGTTTACACCTAATAGCTTCGAAGATCTCGTGACGAGTTGATGAATCTCTAGATATCTTATATATATATATATAGATATATGTATATATATACATAAAATGTTTACATGATGAAGGTTCTATGGAACTCAAAAGATAAATAACCTATAACCATTCCGGTTCGAATAATAATGTTCCAGTATCGATACGTTCACTAGTTTTCAAGTGACTGGCGAACAAATGAAACACGTTTTCATTACATATACTCATATATATATATATATATATATACCTACTCCAGCCGTAAGTTCTGTTACAAATGAAAATGATTTTTTTTTTAATGAAGTAATGTAATATTATTAAAATGTATACCTAAACATTAATTAGCCTCAGCAAAAAATTAAAAAAAAAATATTCTATTCGCTAAGTGCACGGTATATTGTTGGAAAGTGTATTGCTGAGAGTTTTCACGAGATGATCCAGGACTGTATCTTGATGCACGTTGGCTGAAGTTTTCACTACTTTTCCACAAAAATGTAGTTTTGTGACTCCTTGATAAGACACGCCCCAACAAACCATCACTGACGCAGGATGACCATGACCTCGTTGTACCTTCCAACCTCCACCACTTGAGCAGCTTCTTTAGAACTGTGAGCGTACACTTTATCATGTTGCTTATTGTAGTGTTCTGAACATTTTTGATTCGCTCCCTAACGGGATTTCGACGAATTCTGGCTTCTACAGCCTTTGTAGTTCTAACAGCACAGCACGCGGCCGACCCGATCCTTTCTGGTCTTCTTCTGAACAGAGGAAGTGTTGTTGTATCTGTCGGTAGTGCGGTATACGAACACACGGCTGATAGCAAGCGGCAGAAGGGTCTGGAGTATGAGCGAGCGGACCGGCTCCACACCAGCACCCGCTTCCTGCAACGCGATCACTGCAACCATATTTTATTTAACACCCCCCCACCCCATTCCATATTGTAATTTGTATAATGAACACGAACACATTTTTTAAAATAATACACGCGTTCCAAACTCAAAATAATTGAACGATTGAAAAATAGAAAAGTTTTTATATAACAGTATTTATGGGCGGACTAGTTCCCTTCTAGACCCTTCACCATATCTTCGGAACCATAACACTTGGAGACTTGAAATTTGGTGGGCATATTCCTTCTGTCCTTATGTATATATGTAGCGGTATTATATAAAAACGTAATTAAATATATATATATATATGAAACGCTCGCGTTGTAGATGCGAATGTTTTTTGTTAACGTTTGTATGCGAACGTAAAATGTTTTCATTAGAACCTTCACTCCCTTGCCTCTCCCTCCATAACACTATCCAATCCTTCGACCCATCCGCATCCATCTTCTCATCCTTCTTTCCCTTTATATATTAGTTTTATTTTTATATTATTTCAGCTCGCGGATACCGGATCCGCGAGCCCTGAGTTCGATGAAGCTGCTATGGTTGTCAAAAGAACTGCAGCGAGAACATCATCATTATAAAAAAAAATTAGAACCTTTTCCGTTAATTAAACCGTTACACTTCGTCGCTGTAACTTGACGAGAGTCCGGCGAACGAAACTCTCGCGCACTTAATTTATGACGATGCGGGTTATGTAACTTAAGTTTTTACACAATTAAGCTACAAGAATTAGACATCCAGCAGACGGTTATCACACTATTGTATATAATCATAGATAATGTCTCGATATCTATGATGTATTATCGATATCGATAGCTGCAGCGCCTTTCTTATTGAAACAGTGATGTTTGATTATTTTATATAAAATTATATTTTTCGCTTTTATCTCTGTGAGCATATTACAGGAGACCTAGGTCCATCGGTTGTAATGACGATGATGGGGGGGGAATAAAAATATTATGTTTCAGCTTTCTTATAATGCGACTAAAATAAAAATACTCCAAGAAATCTGTAACTGTACATGAGTAATGATTTTATAAGACGATAGCAGCAGTAGTGTGTAGTGTATATAGCCTTTCCGGTGGCCATAAAACGAAACGGACAGTCCTGCCATCGAGCGGCATTGCCAAATATGGATCCGCGCCACTGGAGATCAAGCTGACACTGGACTTCGTTGAATTGATGTAATGTCTTGAAATGTTCAATCCTTTCTGAATTTATTGCTATACTATTAGATTAAGTTAAAGTAAGTAATAAATATAACTTTATAGCTCTCTGTTGGCGGAGATCGTCCGTCAAACGGTCTTGTGAAAATATTGCCGTGTTTCAGTTTGAAAGGCGATGTAGTGAAATCACTACGGTAATGAGCACATGGCGTAGTAAATACCATCTTAAGTAGCTACACGTTGGTGAACGTACCACATCACATTTACTGGTGGTAGGTCTCTGTTGCAGAGCACAATGTGGGGTGCAGTGTATAACATCCTAACTAGCACTTGTTATGGTAGAGCGTATAACTTACCATCAGGCGAACGTCCCGCTTGTCTAACATCTGATTGCTTCGAGATAAAACCTTTTTCGTTTATCAAAAGGGAGGAGTATCACTTACTTGGGAGGGAAGTTTGTTTATCTCATGGATGTTCAGCGTGTGCATATTTAGTGTTTACGTTACCAAGATTGGAGACCTGGTACTAATGCTTAAAGCGCTTCATGAATATCTAAACCTGGGCGGCGGTGCTGCGGAAATACCATATTCATGAACGTAAAGCAATATTGTCTTACTACGAAGCTGGCTTTGGTGTGTTACCCTGTTTACAGTTTTAAGGGTTGAATTTTTTATTAATATAAACAAATAAAATATATGTTTATTTGTCATTAAAAAAAAAATAGGTTTTTAAACCTACACTTTACTGGTAGGTCTCTGTTGCTGGAGACGATCTGGGTAGGTACCACCGCAGCGCCTATGGCACCCGACAGACAGTACTGTGCAAGCATTACTGTGATCCGGTTTGAAGGGCGTTGTAGCAAATTAAATTACTGGGGTAACGGGACTTACCATCTTATGTCCCAAAGTGATGAGCGTAATGTGGTGCGGTGTATACCATCTTAACTAGCGCCATATTGTTATGGGCGGGAGTATCACTTACTATCCAGTGAACATCTTGCTCGTTTCGTTGAATAAAAAAGGTATATATTATATAGCGATAATGAAGATCTATCGGCTGATGATGATGATGATGATAATGAAGATTGTTTTTTTTTTGTTCTACGAACCGATGACGCAAGCGGGACGTTCACCCGATTGTAAGTGGACGCTTGTCCATAACAATGTGGCGCTAGTTCAGATGGTATATAGTGCACCACAATGTGCCCCTCGTCTTGAGATATAGGATGTCAAGGCTTGTTACTCCCGTAATTTCTCTAAGTACAGTGCCCTTCAAACCGGAACACATTAATATTTTTAGTTAAGAGATAGATATATTAAAATGCGAGATGGAGATTGGAAGGAGGGTAGACGTAGGTGTCATTGCCTCTCTGATGAGTGAGGACGAAAGTTGACTAATATTCCTGGAATATTGCAGGAGAGTCATTAAAAAGGTAATAAAAAAGGACAAGTGTGTATAAAAACTAAAAATAAATAAACGGAAAGTCATGCAAGAGTTAAAATAAGTAAAACATTGGTATAAGAAGAAGAAGAATAAGAGAAAATGAAGAAGATAAATGATGCTACAGGGGATGTTCTTTTTCAGGCTCTTCCCCCAGAAATAGACACACACAAAGGACAGTCTTCAAAAGAGAGAAGGAATGAGAAGAAGGAATAGAATGTAGAGCGATAGAGGAGAGAATATGTAAGATAAGTAGAGAACGAAAGAAGAATGAAGGACGATAATTAGGAAAAACAGATGTAATGAGATTAGGATGGTAAATGAATATGTGAATAAAAGGTCCTGACCCACAACACGCAGGGGGGGATAAAAAAAAATGTTTGTACATTACTGTTTGTAGGCTGCAAGAGGCGATGCGGTGGTACCTACCCAGACCGTCTCCAGCAACAGAGACCTACCACCAGTTTTAGAAACCAGCCTTTATTAGGGGAAACATGAGAATGAATATATCTCTTTCCCTCTGTATCTCCTTTCGGCTGTTACTCCTTTGATTGCAATCAAAGATCGTGGTCCAAATGTAATATTATCTTCGACTGTACTTGGTTAGGCTGAAGCATCGGCTTCTATTACACTTTTCGTTCTGACATCTCTCAGCTCCACGAGGACTTATCCAGTAGGTGAACAGCTTCCAAGTACCTTTCCTCCTGCAATGTTTCGACCGTTTTCTATGCGTTCATCTCGAGGCCGACTCGACAGATATGGAATGGATTTTTTCGTAGTAAATGTCTAAATGTTTACTAGTGGACAGTATACTATCAGATGCAATTGTTCTAGATGCAGTACATACATCCTGCTGGTTATCAAGGAGTGCCCACGAGCGCTGTTAGCTAAGTGGGTCGTTACAGGCAGTTCGAGCGTGCAAAGGCACATTCTGCGGAACCTATATTGTGCTTTAATACTAAAAGGGGCGTTTCCTTTACTGGCGCCGAAGAGTGCTGCTGGTGATCATTGCGGCAAATCTTCTACATCTTAATAAACGATTTTTTTTTATCTAACGAAACCAGGACTCAAGTGAGGCCATAATAAGAGATGTAACTGCTTTTTAACTCTGCCTTTGTTGGTGTAAATCCATCTTACCGATCTAAATGAAATGTGCTTCATCATCATCAGCCGTCCACAGCTGGACATAGGTCTCTTCTAGAGATCTCCACTTCGATAGGGTCACGCTGTGTACTTATTTAGATAATACTAGATTTAGTTCAATTAAGTATGAATTATGTAATGTACGCGGGAACTTATTGTGTAGTCAATATATTCAATGACCGTTTTATTTTATAACTGCTATGGATAATAAATTTTAGGTTGGAATTGACTGATAAATAATTTATAAAATCTTTCATTAAAGCTAACATTTGAAGGCGGAATGAGATTACAACTAAATTATTCATCTCCCGACGATTTATGGAAGAAAATCCTTAAACTTCTGTTGCCGTTAAAAGCCAACAAGCAATTTCATTATTCAAAGAAGATGCTATTATTAAAGGAGGGTATAATAAAAATGTATTAATGTTTTATTACTTCCCTGCGAAATTTATTGCAGGAATGTTTCCTTATGGAAAAAGGAAACGGAAGTGCTTAAACTTTATGTGATGTAAGTTTGGCGCATCAGCTAAGTTTTAGTTGAAGACGCAGCGAATGAAAATTAATGATCAGTACATGTTACATCAGATGTGATTACTATATTTAATTATATAATACATTTGTATATAATATGAATGTATATATAAATCGTATGAAGCTTTTTTATCACCATCATCATCAGCTGATAGAAGCCCGTTGCTGGACATACGCCTTTCCTAAAGATCTCTACATTGATCTCTCTACAGTCGGCATGGCCTTCGGTATCGCCGGGGCCTACGGGCCATCGTTTGTATGGGTTCATATGGAAGGATTTCCCACCACGCTGGCCAAATGCCTGTTGGTGGTGAGCCACAGCCTCGTTTGTTGATTAGCAAGGTGCACCACGAACAGGTGGTGGTGGCTTGGTTCCAGTGCGTTGCTATGCGGACCAATTACACACCAAAACTTTTTTATGATGATATAGTGTAGAAGTTAACCACGATCTAATTTGATAGCAACATATCTTAAAGTATTCCCTTTCTTTTTATTCCTTTTTATGCGCTCTTCATGTAGTCATTGAATTTTGATAATTTTTTTTTCATTGGAGTCGGAGAATCGCAGAATTCATCTTTGAATTGGAAAAGATTGATTTTTAATAAATATCAATTCAGATTTTCTCGAAATAATACATACGAGTTAGAATATGAGATAAAGAGAATATAATACATATATATGTAAAGATAAAACTCTTAACGTGTATGGTGCAGCACTTTATGGCGGGTAAGTATTTAAGGTTACTTAATAAATTCATAGATGGCGCTGTCCGAAACGGTGACATAGACTAAGGTTAAACTGGATGACGTACGCCATGTTTGTTCATATTGCTGAAGAGACTAGAATAAGTAATTAAAAAAAAACAAAAAAAATTGAGGGCTAGGGATAGACTTTAATTATTTTTTCCCTATTTTCCGGTAAGATACAATGTAAAAACATTGTACAACTAATGTTTACGTCACTAAAATAATAAACTCTGTTTTTAGAACAACGCCATTGTTTATTTCAAACTTTAATTCCTGATACTATATATATATATATATGTATATACATATTTATATATATATTAGCCATTCTATTTATTATGTGAAATTAAGTTATTCAACTGTTCAAATAGTTGTACATAACAAATTATTTATTAACTTAACTTTGATGTAACAATTCTGAAACAGTAATGTATTGTGAGATTGTTCCATAGATACAATATTAATTAAGACATTAATTATTAAGGAATGTATTCATATACCAAGTTAAATATTACTTGTCGTCACATATATTTAAGTTTATAACAAGTTCAGGGAATTAATTTTGTGTATACAACTTAAATAGTACAATACACATGTGTTTAAGGCAGCTGTATATAAATACAGGTGGTAGGTCTCTGTTGCCGGCGACTGGGCTACTTAGGTACCACCTCAGCTCTTACTGCAGCAAATGAACAGTAGTGTGCAAACATTACTGTGTTCCGGTTTGAAGGGCATTGTAGATAGTGAAATTATTGGAGTAACGAGACAACACCTTATGTGTGAAGGCGACGAGCGCAATGTGGTGCATTGTATAGGCAGGTGTTATTACTTGCCATCACCAACAATGATGATGGCTGCGATGATGATCATGAAGACCTTCGATTTCTAAATATACAACCAAAACGGCTACAGATGTATGTTGTTATGGCGTCAGTTATATGAGATAATGTTGCTGCTATTCTTTCGAGGCTCTTGTGCTGCTGATCTCTGGTTCACGTCCGATGTGATAATATTAAGTTGGTGGTAGGCTTGATCTCGTCTGATAAGCTACCACCATTATAGTAAATCTTATGCCATAACATTGCTGTGCTCAAGACAATCGCTCTTGATTATGTAAGACCTCATTGTTAATTAATACTATAGAGATTTTAGATTTTAAAAATGCTGGTGGTGGTAGGTCTCTGTTGCCGGCGACCGTCCAGGTTTGTACTACCACAGAGCCTATTTCTACCACAAAACATTAATGAGCAAACATTGCTGTGTTCCAGTTAGATGGAGCATTGTAGCTGGTGTTATTACTGGGGTAACGAGACTCAACATGTTATGTCTCAGGCGACGAGCGCAATGAGGTGTTGCTGTGAATACTGTTCTAATTAGCGCTACGTTGTTATGGACAGGCGTATCACTTACTATCAGGTGAATGTCCCGTTCTGCCACCAACCCGCATTGGGCTAGCGTGACGGGAAATAGTCCGAACTCTGCATATGAACCCTTACAAATGGAGGTCGCGGGAAGCTGCTGTGTGCGGGTAGCGCAGGACCGATCGATGTGGGGATCTTTAGGGGAGGATTGAGTCCAGCAGTGGATGTATATCGGCTAATGATCAGTATCCTGCTCGTGCCGTACGCTTAATTGAATAATAATAAGTCAATGCATTGAAATCGAAGTGACGACCTCCGTGTAAGCAGGCTAGTCGATGGCTGTTCAGCCCCGGTGGGAGTATCAGACGGCAGTTCGTTGAGTACCATTAATATTCAAGTGCGAAACTTTGATAGAAATCTGAAATGAGATAAGACACGGCACGAAATACAGTAAACATAGTTTAGTAGGGCAGGGGGTGGAATCTTCTCGGAGGGTCCATCTTCAATATCGTTTGTGTAACTAATTGAGATAAGACGAAGATTTGGCATTTTGGTAGCGTTGTGATGAATATATTAAAGGACTACTTCTACCGCCATTTTGAGGTTATTAAGATCTGAGGAGGAACAGGAGAGAAGAGTGAAGATTTTAGATGTGTATCCTGTCTCCATCATGAGCCACAATTCCATCTATAAATGACCACCTATTTAAAAAGATATATTTGTATCTCTATATAAGTATTGTCTCCTTAGATGATGGCGCTGATAAAGTCTACTGCTTGAGACAAACTTGACTTGACGAGGCGAGCGGAATGTTCACCTGATGGTAAGTGATACGTGACCATAAGAACGTGACGGTAATCTGGATGATATACCACATGCGCTCGTCGCCTTGGGACATAAGATTATCCCATCTTCTTGTTATTCCAGTAATTTCGGCTACAGCATCCTTCAAACCGGAATATTTGCACACTATTGTTTGTCGGCTGCAATAGGGGTTGTGGTGGTACCTATCTAGA
Organism: Ornithoptera priamus; assembly: GCA_029034505.1. NCBI lineage: Eukaryota > Metazoa > Arthropoda > Insecta > Lepidoptera > Papilionidae > Ornithoptera > Ornithoptera priamus. The sequence continues at coordinate 971,118 of JARDWD010000672.1, forward strand.
CGGTCTCCGGCAACAGGTCAAGTTGGAGATTAAATATGATTAGTTTTGCTTATATTTAAATTAAGGATATTACCTTAGTGAATTTATCATCTGTTTCCGGTTTGATTTTAGAAAACATATTACTGTATGAATAAAAAAAGAAAGTTATGATCGTATTATTCTTGTTATTCCTGGATATGAGAGTTAGATACGCTGCTATGTAAATATATTGCCGTGTTCCGTTTTGAAGGACTTTTTAGATAGTATATGTGATGTATTAGTAAGTGTGCTTTTGTAAATGAAGGTTTTGACAGTCATGTCAATTAAAAAAAATATATGAAATATATTAAAAATGATGCCCCGGGTGAGGATCGAACTCACGACCTTAAGATTATGAGACTTACGCGCTGCCTACTGCGCTACCGAGGCTTCTCTCACTGAGGTGAACTCTCCTCTTAGTAGTAACGGCGAGATGAAAGCCTCATTAATGATTTACTATTGATAAACTATACTGCGTTGTGATACTACGACTAATTAACACAAAGCGCAATTTTTTTTTGTTAATGTTATAAGCAATTCTTTAATAGTAAGTCTAGTGTTTCTACTAATCATTTACTAATCTCACTCAACATAGGAATCCATATACATCTGCTTTGGTATACTTTAAAAGCTTTTTTATCTGCCATATGTTCCAACTATGCCGCGAATACAGATACAGTTAATACGGAATATACTTTTTTTTTTTTTAGTCCATTTGACGGCATTTACAAAGGATGTTGGGCAGGATATCTATTGGAATCCTTTTTATGTATGTACTTATTAGATCCGCGAATAAAGACACTTTTAGCCGCGAATGAAGGAAGCGCGAAGAAGCTTTCACTGTATATATATCTATATATAGAGCTGTATACATATTTACTTGCCGGAAGTACTTAAATTTAAATAATTGAATACTTAATAATATTTCTATTGTTTTAAAAATGCTGGTGGTACCTGTGCAAACGTTAATGTGGTCCGGTTTGAAGAGCGTTGTAGCTAGTGTAATTAGTAACGAGATTCAACGACTTATATCTCAGGCGACGAGTGTAATGTGATGCTGTGTACGACATCCTAACTGGCGCCACTTTGTTATGGGCGTGTGAGTTTATTTTATTATCCCAATATTTCTATGGATTTGTAGCAGTCACGGGAAAAGATGGAATGAACTGACAGATGTCCTGACTATAAGGACTCGTGAAGTCATCACGGAGTACCTGGTACTCTTTAACTACAGTCCGATCTAAATTTTAAATGAAAGCTTTAAACATTACAAGTAATTTCTTTCTCGCAGTGTTTTATACGACGAGATGTTACTTACGGTGAGATATACATTCGCGTCACTTACATGGAAGAAATTGGTGTCGTTACACAGCCTCATTCCGCCGTAAATCTCGCGGCGTCTCCGATATCAGGCGCGGAGCTGAGAATTGATGGCGCAGGTGCGAATGTGGGGGTGCGTACTCGCGCGGGTTTTGAGGAGGAAAGAGATATATTGCAAGTCGTACATTTCATCACGAATCTTGCTCTTTTTATCGAGTATAAGATGAAGCCTCTTTAGCGTAGACATATCACTGGATGTGGTATGTGTTTGCGTTTTAACGACCCTCGTTATATGACATGGTGCTGAATGAGGATGAGGATGAAAATGGCGATATTCCAACTAAAGCCGGAGGTGGAGGAAGAAGTAGATCCAGATAAATGTTAATCAATTGATTAATATTTACTTCATTAGTGCGACATTGCTATCTTCTAGTAATATAATTATTTACTGGTGGCAGTGCTCTGTTGCTGGAGACAGTTCAGCTTCCACCGCTGCTTCTATTGCAGCTGACAAAGAGTAGTGGGAACGATAACAGGGTTGTGTGTGAATATCAATTCCTTACTTTTTTTTTAATGCTACGAAACGACAAGACGAGCGAGACATTCACCCAATAGTAAGTGATACGCCTGCTCATAACAATGTGGCGATAGTTAAGGTGATGTACACAGCATCACGTTGTGCTAATCATTTTGTGACGTAAAGCCTCTTTACCCCAATCATTTTACTACCTACTTTCTTTAAGTCGGTTTCTCAGTGCGGTCGTGACATTCACTAGTTACAACATCCATCAAACCGGAACATGGGTCAGAGTTAAAGGAACGAAACAGAGGCCCAAAAATTCCCGGAGAATGAGAAAAAAAAACCGGTACATGATTATCCATCCAACCCGCATTGGGTTAGAGTGGTGGGATTTCCCAATCCAACGTATGAATCCTTACCAATTCGATGGAGGAATGTTTGGGGGTGGCCTATGTCCAGCAGTGGACGTCTATAGGTTGATGATGATGATGAAAGTGTATTTCATATAATATCGTATTTTTTTATATATTTGTTTACGTTTTAACAAGTGGAATGAAATCTTTAGTAAATGTAGGTTTCGTGAAAAGGGTATTATTTATTTATAATACTCTGCGCCCCGACGTTTCGGTATTACCTCCCCTAATTTCCTCTTTAAGCATTCATAATTTTTTTATTTATTTATTTTACTACACAGAACAGCATAAGTAAGTTAATTAAACCGAAATTAATGTTTCTCGTTTACCGAGTTTCTAATGGCGGAATTACTTAATGATGATATTACCGACAACCTTGTGAAATCGGAGCAGTTCGCGCTTGGTCATCGTTGTTGATAAACTTGACATTCTCCATGTCAAGCCTCGAGTCCCAACTGTGGGGCTGTGAAATGGGCTATTCATCCATTATAGTTCCCAACAGCAATCCCACAATAATTACATGATGATCCGTATTAATATCTCAGGTTAGAATATTCGAGTATGGCGGTAGATCTCCGTGGTCGGGGACCAGCTAAGTACAACTGTAGCTCCTATTTCTCCCAACAAGCAGTAGTGTGCAAACATTACTGTGTTCTGGTTTGAAGGGCGCTGTAGCTAGTGTATAATTACTGGGAGTAACGAGATTCAACATCGTATGCCTTAAGCGACTAATGCAATGCGGTTTAGTGTGTATCATCCTAACTAGCGTTACGTTGTCATGGATACCCAAGTATATCACTTACTATCAGGTGAACGTGCGGCTCAGCTCGTCGATTATTTAAAAAAAAACATTATGGATGCAGTTCAAGAGCATTAATAACATTTCGGACAATGACGATTTAGAAGTTACTGGAAACCAACATATATCACATTATCCCTTTATCATTCGTATCATCATCATCATCATCATCATCATTTCAACTGATGGATTTCATATACATTAATGATAAACATTAATATGACGTATTTTAATATTAAAAAAAAATTAATATTAAAAGGATCTCACTTTGAATCACCGAGCTGGCCATCACGGTCCCCGGGTGGCGGATGGGGCAAGGGTCGGTAGTACAGTTAAGCTAAACTAACCAGCGAAGCCCGATGGGCTAGCTGACCAAAGTAGGTGGTGGTCCTCCAGCAATATAAAGGTTGTGCAGCTATATTCGAATCCGCTCTTCTTCTTCTTAATAGACCTTGTCCCATCTTTACTTGGAGTCGGTCCTCTTGGTCATTCTTCTAAATCTATCTCTATTTTGTGTTACAGCTCCTGTCAATTTGTTATTCTTTAGATCTTTATTGATCATCGTCAACCAAGGAGTCTGGGGTCTCCCAGGGTGTCTCTTTCAGCGCTACCCTTACCATACGCGTTGTTGGTCTATCGCATAACATGGCCGTACCAGTACCAGCGCAGGCGTCTCACCACCATAGTCTCTTGAACCTTGAACATGTCCTCTTGTGTCCGAAGCCAAGACTTACTTTGGGTTCCTGCGTCAGAGAAATAAGTAAGTAAAGGTTCTTTGATTGTAAAATTCATCATCATCATCATCAGCCGATGGATGTTCACAGCTGGACATAGGCCTCCTCCAATAATCCCTACATTGATTGGTCCTATGCTGCCCTCAACGCCGGACATCAGGGGCCATCGTTTGCAAGGGTTCTTTTAAGGGGATTTCCCACCACGCTGACTCAATGTGGATTGGTGCAATCCAGAGCCTCGTTTGTTGGTTAGCAGGGTGCACCACCAGCAGGTGAGGTCGGCTTGGCTCCCGTGAGTTGTTGCGCCCTTACACCCTCTTTGTAAAGTACATCCTGTATTAAACAAGTATAATTCATTTATAAGCAACTCGAAAACAAATTAAGTTAAATGTTAGTCGATTTGCGAAAAGAAGCCGTTACGCCTTAAGTAAGAAACAATCTACTTAACTTTAATGGAATCTCTTCGTTGAATTACACGAATACTTTGCTACGTTATTAAGTTATTGAAAGGAGCTCGCGATACCGAACGGGCAACTTAACTACACTTTATACCTGCTGAAGGGTTGAGAGAACGTGTTGGGGGATACTTTTTTATTCGACAAACAAAACAAGAACTTGATGGTAATTGGTACCGTTTAGGTAAGTACGACAGCAGCTCCTAGCAAACAGTACTGTGCAAACATTACTATTGTTCCGGTTTGATGGGCGTTGTAGATGGTGTAATCGCTGGGATAACGAGAATCAACATCTTATATCTCAAGACGACGAGCACAATGTGATGCAGTATATAAGAACCTAATTACCGCGTCATTGTTATGAGTAGGCGTATCACTTACCATCAGGTGAACGTCCAGCTCGTCTCATCGCGTCTGACCAAAATAACATGGCGGTATTAAATACTTGCTGGTGGTAAGTCTCTGTTGTTAGACCGCCTACCACCGTATCGCCCGTTCCCCTAAACAAACTTTACTGAACATGCATTAGTGTGTTCCGGTTTGAACGGCGTTGCAGTTAGTGAAATTATAGTAATTGGAGATAATGCGGTGCTGTGTATATCATCCTAACTAGCGCCACGTTATTATCGACAGAATAAATAGGATGATATACACTGCATATGATGGTCATCTGCTTGAGACGTATGTTAAGTCTCATCCCCTCAGTAATTTCACTAGCTACAGCGCCCTTCAAACCGGAACACAGTAATATTTGAACATTACTATTTAACGGCGGGGCTAAGAGCTGGGGTTGTACTTACTTAGACGGTTATGCTTGCTGTACCAGCGATTAACGCCCTTAAAGCTGTCTTTGAGAAAATAATTTTTGAGTCCCAGCAGTGGGCACAGCGTGGCTGTTTATCTACAATATTTCCTTACTTCTCCACGGATTGTTTACGTTATCTGATCACTCGGAGTATTCCCATTAGCATTATCTCTCTCGCCGCAGTCAGCTCAGCGGCCATTACTGTTGTAAATCAATCCGGGACAGTTATTAACTTTGTCTAGATAATGTTAAAATTATAGGGGAGGGGGTTGGTTAGTTAAATTTTGATGTTAATTAACTTATGTTATATAATAATTTATGTTAAAGTGAAAATTTAGCAACCGCGTGCAAAGGGGTGTAAGGGGTCCCGGACAAGTCACGAGAGCCAAGCCAATCTCACCAGTTCGTGGTGCAGCCTGCTAATCAACGAACGAGGCTTTGGTTCCCACCAACACGCATTGGGGCAGCGTGGTGGGGAATGGCCCAAATCCCCCCATATGAAACCCTATAAACGTGGAGATCTTTGGCGCAGGCCCATATCTAGCCAGAGATGTCTATGGCCTGATGATGATGATTATGATTCATTCATTCATGCGCAAGAAATTCGAACGGGCTATATTTATAAATTCAAATTGCGTTTTCTTCGTTCGCCAATCACTTGAAAACAAGTGAACGTATCTACATGGGAACATGAGCATTCGACGCGGAATGATTTGCAGATGGTTACAGCATCTTTGTTTTTTAAAATCCTTCATCATTTTGTTTATAATTACCTTATACAAAACATTTAGATTTCGTATTATTTATGTGGTTGCCATGGTAACGGTTGCTACAGACAGTAATTTGTGGTCTGGTTTAATTGTCTGCCATCAAAGCGGGCGCGAAACAAACAATATGTACATTTATAACTAATAATTTCCTAAACTCATACTTATCTACCTATATATCCATTTACACCCTCTTATCTCTCTCCATATATCGCTATCCACCTCTTCATCCCTCCCCCATTCAATATTATCACACCTTTCTCTTTCCTCTTTTATAAACAAATCTATTTACATATATATATTAGATATTTAGTTTTGTGTTGGTTTCAAGTTTTATTTTGATTTTATGTTTTTTTTTTTAAATTTAGCTCGGGGTCACCAGATCTCCGAGTCTCGAGTCCGATGAAGCTGCAATCGTTGTCAAGGTAACTAGCAGCGCAAACTTCATCATAAAAAAACTCTTTATCTCATGCATATAAATACATGTATATGTATATATATATATATAATAATTAGTTTAGTAACTTATTAGTTGAAAGGTATAGTTTGTGTTAATTAGTAGTAGTATCACAACGCAGTATAGTTTATCAATAGTAAATCATTAATGAGGCTTTCATCTCGCCGTTACTACTAAGAGGAGAGTTCACCTCAGGGAGAGAAGCCTCGGTAGCGCAGTAGGCAGCGCGTAAGTCTCATAATCTTAAGGTCGTGAGTTCGATCCTCACCCGGGGCAAAATTTTTGGGTTTTTATATATTTTTTAATATAACTGATATTAATAAGCACTACGTTCACGTAATAAATCTATCATTCGATGTACATGTGATGAGATATTAAGATGTACACACAACACTATTGCTTTATTTATTCTACGAAGCGACGAGACCAGTTAGATGATTACCTGATGGTAAATAATCCATGCTCATAAAACGTAGCGTTAGGATGTTATACACAGCACCTTATTTTGGTCGTCGTCTGAGACATACGATGATGAGGCTCGTTATCTCAATTGTTTCACTAGCTGCAGCGCCCTTCAAACCGGAAGTCAGTTATGTTTGCACAGTACTGTTTGGGGGTAGAAATCGGCGTTGCGGTTGTACTTACCTAGACGGTCTCCGGTTAAAGAGACCTACCACCAGTAAACTAGCGCTACAGTAGTCATCATCATCATCAGCCCACAGACGTCCACTGTTGGACATAGGCCGACAGTAATCTTTGCACACTACTGTTCATCGGCTGCAACAGGCGCTGCGGTGGTACCTACCACCAGTAACTTTACCACAGTTACCTTACACCAGTAACCTTAGGTACTTACCGTTATATAGGGTGTTCAACAATTTAGGTTATATATATTTTTTAGATTTCCTAGACCAGTTTTCACGGAAAACTTATTTAGTAAATTCCACCCGATCCGATTGTTGAACTTTACTGAACCGGAACGTTGCCCCTGTAATGGCTCTCTGAAAAAAAAAAGATTAAACGCGGAAATTTGTTTCGTACCACTCGGTGAGAATTTAATTGTCGCTTTCAGTTTTTTTTCTACCCCTGAAATATCATTGTTCGCTTGAGGAGTCAGTTATGGAATTTTTTTTTAAATCGCAACATTTAAATGTTTAAACATTTTCGCGTTCAACAATCATTTGTTTAATGTCTTCCGTTTATATATTTATTGAATTAAGATATTTACACAATACCCTGCTTACTTAATGGATTTAAGGTTCCCGCACAACAACTCACGAGACCCCAACGAACCTTACCTGCACGCGGCGCACCTTGCTAATCAACAAACCAGGGGTCTGGTTTTTGTCGACCCGCATTGGGTCAGCGTGGTGGGAAATGGCCCAAATCCACCCCTCCACATGAAATCTTACAAACGTCGCCTGTTGCCCGGTGATGTGGGCGGCATAGGGTCGATCGATGTGGGGTTCTTTGGGGGAGGTATATGTCCAACACAGGACGTCTATCGGCTGACGGTGGTGGTGGTGCCTATGTAATAAGTATATCTCCGTTATATAAAACAACACAAAATAGCTACAGCATCTTTATTAAAAGAAATATGCAATTAGGCGACAAGATGGACGTTCACTCAAAGGTAAGTGATACACTTAACGATAATAACGTGGCGTTAGGGTGATATACGCTACATCGCATTGCTCTCGTCGTCTGAGACATACCATGTAGACTTATTATCCAAGTTACAACGCCCTTCAAACCGGAATGCAGTAATGTTTGCATACTACTGTCCATCGGCTGCAGTAAGTCTTTCTCGTAGCCATATAAATCATACAAAATATTTTTTTTTTGGTATCGGGGAGAAAAACTTCGAAAGATATTCTGCTTCTGTGGAGAAGTCAGGGTTATGTGAGATTCTTACTCACTAAAACCCCCTCAGTGGTCTGCATCAGTGCATTCGGAGAGGCTCCGGGATCTCTTACAGAACGCACCGGTGCCTCTCTACACTTTGTGTTAGCACGTCTCTGAGGAGAAACCAAACCCTCCTAGACACCATCGCTGAGCCGTACGCTGTTCCACGCAGGTTCGCTTAGTTGCCCCCCACTCTCAAGACCCGTGAAACTCCTACGCCCATTTAGTCAATACACAAAATAGTAAATCTTCTTAAAAGATACCTTGCTTCTAGGGAGAAGTCAAGCTTATGTGGGGCTTCTACCCACTGAAACTCCCTCGGTGGTCTCTCTCAGAGCATTAGAAGGAAATCCGTGATCTCCTGGAGGGACGCACCGGTACGTCCTGCACTCTGGCTAAAACATTCCACGGAAAGGCAAAGCCCTCAGCATCCACTCTGCGCTACTGCAAATATAAGACCATCCTAAGGACCTCTTATTGAGCTCTGAGAGCCCCCACCCTCAAAGCCCACGCACCCGCAGACCCATTTAGTCGCCTCGTACCACAGGCAGGGAATACCTTCCCCCATTCTTATATAACATTTAAATATATATAACACTGTAGGTCCGTCTCAAGTTTTCCACGGCAATGACACCCCAGAGCCTATTCGTTTCTAAGTAATAAGGCTTTCAACAAAAACTGCCTGAAGTTATCGCAAGAAATCGCCTGTAACTTTCCGAAAGAAAGAGATTAGTCCGGCCTGTTCCGGAATTGTCCGGAAATGCCCTTTCTTATCTAATCTCCTTTTTTTATAAGAAACTACAGAACGAGTGGAATTACTACCTGAGATTAACTGATACGATCGTCTCTAACGTTGTAGTGTTGGGACATTTCATCATCAGGCGATAGACGTCCACTGCTGGACATAGATCTCCCAAGGATTACCACGCGATCAGGTAGAGATTCATATGGGGGATTTGAGCCATTCTCCGTCACACTAAACCAATGCGGGTTAGCGGGAGCCAGAGCCTCGTTTGTTGATTACCAGGGTACACCACGAGCAGGTAAGGTTAGCTTGGATCCCGTGAGTTGCTGTGCATGACCTCTTACACCTCTTTTGTTGGGATGTTTATACAACTTCATTTTACGCGATAGGATATACACTGCACCACGTTGTGCTTAACCCTTTCAGACATAAGATGTGTAGTCTCGTCAGCCCAGTAATTTTACTGTCTACAGCACTTTTCACACTGAATCACAGTGTTGTTTCCATACTACTTCTGGCGGTAGGAGCAGCGCTGGTGACTACTTAGTTTCCGGCAAAAGAGACCTACCACCAGTAACGGTAATATATCATCTAATTAATTATACGATAATAATAGTTTATTGATGATAGGTCTCTGTTTCAGGAGACCGTCTAGCTTCCACCGCAGCACCTATTCCTGCCGACAAACAGCAGTGTGAAAACATTACTAAGTTCCGGTTTGAAGGGCGCTGTAGCTAATGAAATTATTTGCGTAATGATTTTTAACATATGACTCAAGGCGACGATCACATGATAGAGCAGGGGATATCTACCCCAACTAGTTCCACGTTGTTTTGGGCAAACTTACTATCAGGTTAGTATCCCTCTTTTTGTCGTTACGTAATAAAAAAAAAACATTAAGGGCTCGATTGGACGTGCGAAGCAATTTCAAGCTATAGCTTAAGAAGGTTCCTCGGTTTGATCCCGACTTAGTTATTTCAAGCTGAAAACATCTGTAGCGAACCGGAGGATACTTCATTAATAAGGTTATGGCATTGACTTCCTAATTGTTGAAAAAAGACGTCGATTCCCAGCAGTGGGAATATAAATAACATTGATGATTCTTTCGTCTAATTATAGCTACATGCGTAGTGTTCGTATTGAACATTTACACGTCATCGTCGACATCAACCTTTCTTAATCCACTGCTGAATGTGATCCTTCCCCAATGTCTTCGACCAGGTACGGAGCTCAGCTATTCGTATCCACCTACTTCACCGTTTTTATGACGTCATCGGTCCATCTTGCAGGAGGGCGTCCTACACCCCTGCGTCCTGTACTACCTTCAATCCGAGACCGGCTGTCGTTCTCACGGCAGATGTAGCCCGTCTACTGACAAACAACATATACATGTATATATATATATATCAATATTTCCGTTTACGTATATGTAAATGAACATCAGTTACTGCGGTAATATATTGACAGTGTTATTGTTATTCTCGTATCTATTAACAGTTCAATGCTTTAACTATAAATCGGTTAATCGAAGGCTTTGTTTAACTGCCAATATGACCGTACACATTACTGTACGCTGCACACTGTATGTGTGGAAGCGTTGTACTGTTAACTGTTAACTGATATCTATATTTGACTAATGCTCAGTAAATGAAGAGAATTATTACTGAACGTTATCAACCGGAAGACGCTCACGGTTGAGCATAGGCCTTCCTTAAGACACGAACGGATTCCTATTCTGCTATATATAAATATTAATGAACTTAGTAATAGGATGATATACACTGTATACTCATACTCATTATCGCAGTAATTTCAATTGCTACAGCGCCCTTCAAATCGGATCAAAGTAATGATTACGTAGTACCGTTTGTCGGCTGTAATAGGAGCTGCGGCGGTACCTATCTAGCTCTACGGCAACAGAGGCAAACCACCAATAATGGTGATGGTGGTAAGTTTACACTGAACCCGCTTCAGTTACCATTCTCGTATGGAAAATACTCATCAGCGACTTGTCTTTATCTCTGAATACTTTGGTCTCAGTAGCACTGCTGTGTTTCCGCTGATGACACACGTAAACCATCACCAACCAAACACCGTTTCCTGGGTTAGCAAGTTCTTTAGGCTTTTAGCTTTTTTAGGTTTTTTTTCTATTAATTTCTAATATACACATAATATTATTGTGTACATATGTATAATAGTATTATTTGCTTAACATTATATCTATTGTGTACTAGCTTACATATTCTTAAAGAATAATGTATGAACTTACTTCTAACTTATTCTTTATCATCTCGGGTGGACCGGCTGTATCTATTATTAAGTCTGTCTCCTGCTCAAAATCATACCTCACGTATTTGTGTATAGGACACTCCGTCACCAAAGGAGGAACTGTTTCCTCCACGGCGTCATCACATTCGCACGACGGTGTCTCCTGACACTTGAAAGGGTTCAAGTGTTGGGAAAATCCCCCGTGCCCAGTGGGTAGGTCTCTGTTGCCGGAGACCGTCTAGGCTAGTACCACCGCAGCTTCTATTGCAGCCGACAAACAACATGTGTGAATATCGCAGTGTTCGGGTTTGAAAGGCGTTGTAGTTAATGAAATTACTGAGGTAATGAGACTAACACATCTTATATTATCTTAACTAGCGTCAAGTGTTTATGGGCAGGCGTATCACTTACTGTCAGGTAAAAAATGAACACCGTTGGGATAGTCGACTTGAGACAGAAATTAGGTCTCGTTGCCACAGTTAATTAATCGGTTACACAGCCCTTTTAACTGGCACACAGTAATGTCTAGTGAGTACTATTAGACGCAGGCGCTGCGGTCTAGGAGCTGCTAGCGTTAGGTAATTACGAAATCGCTCGGATTCGACTCCGAGAAGTTTCAATAGTTTTGCATATTTAGTGAAATGTAAGCACTAGGTCGTAATAAGTAGACTTTATTCCACAACTGGTGTCTAGAATTAAACTATTTAACTATTTAGTTAAGCAGAACTTTGCGCTGTTAACAATACAGCGCCTTAAGTTTGTTATCTGTTGTTTTAACGACGGTCCTCCCCGGGACTGCTGGAGTCCGGATAAGTGCCGTTGTATTATTACAAACTATGAAATGAAACATTGCTTCAGAGCTGACGGATGTTGGAATATGTAGATGTGTGATGGCATTCATCATCAGGGATAACATAGTTAAGTACCGTCCCTATTACCTAATCAAATAACTATGGTGAAGAGATACCAACAATTAACTCTTTACGAGCATTATTGTGATGCTGTACATGATTACTGGTATGACATTTAGTGATTTTAAATATTCTTAATTATCAAAAGGTTTGGAAGATTTAGATTAGTCATCATGTATGGTCACATTAAAAGGAGACCGCCTGACCACGTTGGCTACTTGGTATTGCAGATTTTCCTTACTGCCCGAATACCCACCACAGGCAGATTCAAAAGAGGTGCAAAAATGTAGTCTCTTGAAGATATGCGTGAGTGCCAAGTGACTAACGTCGATGTCAAGGACAGAGTGAAGTGGAGGAGAAAATGAAGAAAGCTGACCCTACCACCATATGAGATAATGGCTACGAAGAGAAAGAGAGATCAGTCACCAAGTTAACTATTGCAGAGGAAACGGCTGTGATTCAGAATCTACCTGTTGGATAGACATAAATAAAACGCTGGTCTTCTTCATCCATCAATACTTCTTCTGAAGCGATTGAAATAAGAAAAATGGATGGTTTCGGCGAACGGCATACTTTGAAGATCACTCGATAATATGACGACGAATCTTCAGTAATGGAGAGGCAGTTTAAGAAGAAGTAATTCACACTTGTATGGATGAAGGCAGGGTCCAATTAATAGAGATTAAGCGGTGGTAGTTAGTAAGTCACCAATCCGCTTTGGGTCCCCGTGGTGACTATGAACCCATCGCCCTCATATTGAAGGTAGGTCTGTTGCCTCAACAGCGGGGACGTAAATTGGCTGTTATGGTAAGCGAGGGTAGATACTAAAACTCTACTTGATGTTCTACTTAGCCAAGTTCCCATACTAACGTCATCCCTGCCAAAATGTATTGACGGGGATAGAGTCAAGAGTCATGATCATTTCAGAAAGAGGGGTTAACTAAGATGTCAATATATCGTCATAAACCGGTACAGCACTTGCCATCAGGTAAACACCTGTTTAAAAAAAAACTTCGCCAGCTTCTCACAGTTACGGCTAACATCAGGTAAGCCTGAACAAAGTATCCTATTAGAATTTAAGCTCCATAAGCTCTGCGGGCTCCACATAAAATCTCCTGTTGTTGTTTCAATTCCTCCCACTGTGATGGAAGCGTGACCTCCCTCCACGTGCTCGAGGGAAAATTTGAAGATTGCGGTTTAAGCGAACGACAGTATTTTTAACTTTATAATAACTTTTTTTATCTACGTCAGTATAATAAAGCTAATGGAATTATTTTAGATATCACAAGTCAGTTACGCGACTCTTTCATTTCATCTTCATTCTCTATTCCTTTACTTTCCGCCGAGCATTTCAAACGTATATCCATCTAATGGAAAACGAAGAGTGGGGAGAAGGAAAAAGTCATGGTTGAGGAATTTCAGGTAATGAACTGGCAGAACTGTGGGGTCCCAAATATTCTCCCGAATCAGAGATGGAAAGAACTGTACCACATCGATCGCCAACCTTTACTAGTTGGAGAGGCTACTTTAAGAGAAGATCTATCTAATAGTACACAGCGTGATTAATCATCTCTAGTAACAAGATTAGCGCTATGTAGTGATGCTATGTAAGTGATAGGCGCAGCTTCACATCATTACCTTGTATTATCATTAAGAAAAAACGATTTTTGTAAAGATTATCTCGTTAATGATAAGACGTCTTTAATTTAACGTCTATATCCTTGAATTAGTCCTATTTCGTTTCCAATCACACAGAAATAGGATATTTACTTAAAATCATATTTAAATTTATTTTATTTGATTAATTCTGTTGAATTTTCATGTAATATGTATCATTCTCAATTATTAATTCAGTAATTGCATTAATTTGGTAACAGTCGCCGTACGAGTGTAGTTGTTATTATGATTGGTAGGGATTGTAAGCGGCCATAGCAAGGGGCGGGGGTGAAGTAATATGGCAGATGTTACAGTGCAGCGTTGGTTTGTGATGATGAAATTAAAAGTAGACAATTTTGTTTCATTGAGCTAAGATTATGTTCAATGCCCATAGTGTATGCACGACATTAATGGTCGGACGCTTTATACAGAAAGCGGTCACTGAACTCGTTTACCTGGGATATGCAGTCAAGGTAGGTGAGTCCAACTTATAGAAAGAGGTCAATTTGCCTGGGCAACATTCGGAAGGATACGCAGCATCTTTTTGTCTCAGATACCGCAGTGTCTGAAGACAAAGGTCTTCAACTCGTGCATGTTGCCGGTGTTGGCATACAGATCCCAGACGTGGCCACTTACTATCGGCTTTATAGAAAGGCTGAAAGTCACCCAAAGGGCAATGGAGAGGACTATGCTCGGACTTTCGAACCGGAAATAAGGCGATTTGCAGAAAAACTAAAGTCACCAACATCACCCAAAACATTGCCACATTTAAATGGCAGTGAGTAGGACACTGCTTGAAGGACTGACAGCCGATGCGAAAGTAAGGTTATCGAGTGGAAGCCGCGTACCGGTAGATGTAGTAGTGGGAGTTCCACCACAAGGTGGATCGACCATCTAGTGATGTGGCGGAAAGCCGCAGGGTGCAGGCAGCGCAGGACCGATCAGTGCGGAGATCTTTGAGTGTGGCTTATATCGAGCAACGGAACTCTATTGGCGGACAATGATGATGATGAGTTAAAGTGAGTAAATAACTGATAGTAGAATAGAAAATACTTATAAATTTATGTGTGAAAAGCGCATGTTTTCAGTATTACTTTGTTATCGTTTACTTCCTTCAGAAAACAATAATTTTATATGAAGACCGTCACAGATAAGATATTTGTTTGATGTAAATATTCATATTCTCGGCACCAATATGTATGTGTATTTAAATTAAGCTCAAGAAAAATGCGAATTATAATATCCGACATCTCGTGCGGAGGTATTTCGGAAGTTGAGCAATTCAACATCCCAAGGTGAGTGCGAGCGCGGCGCGCCTCATGAATTCCGGTTGTTACGCGCAAACTTCTCATGGCGGAATGTTTCGTGCGTAAATGTTTTAACAGAATTTTACGCTACAACCTCGCTTTTATTTATTTAGAGGTTATTAGGCCGTATAGTGGTGGCCGTGTTCACAGTGGAGGTATCGCTGAAAGACCCTCAACAGGTCGCGAAAAGCCAGTGGATGCGAACAACCCGGATCAATCGTAGAAATTCTTGCGGGTTGCCTATCTCGTGGACGTTTTTCGGCCGATGATGATACAATACTCTTAATTATACTGTTTATTAGATTCATATATTGGTCGATCTATAATTTAACCTTTAGTATAATATCTTAGATTAAACTCGACATATTATTTCCGGTGTTATAGGTTAAGTACAATTACTTCATCTTTAATTTTACTTCTTACTTTACTAGCTGCAACGTCCTTTAATACAGTAATGTTGACGTCATAGAACAAAAAAAATTATCTTGTCATATAGCAATAATTATTATATTGTAAGAATAATTATAATAAGACGCGATTGAAGTATGAGAGGTGATGCATGAATGAAGGAAACTAGAACATATATAGATGATAAGATCTAAGAGCGAATGAAAGTATGAAAGAAGGCTAATAAAATATTATAAGTAGGGAAAGAAAAGAAAAGAATATAAATACAGACAAATGAAGAAAAGAAAGGCATACTCCGTTCCACACAAGCCGAATGCGAAGATTTTTTTAAAAAAATCTTATTATGTTGCACAAACAAGTCGTTCAGATCAATACTCAATCAGCCCTGTGGGCTTGGGTTACTAAGAATAGCACTAAGGTAAGCCCTTCCTGTCGTAGAAGGCGACTAAAAGGGTCTAGGAGTTTCGGGGGCCGTCCAGGGTGGGGGCCTGTATAGCTCAACAAGCGAACCAGCTTGGGACAGCTCAGCGGTGGTGCCTAGCAGGGTTAGGCTCCTCCTCAGAGACGTGCTAACTTAAAGTGTAGACGGGCACCGGTAGTTTCATAAGAGATCTCGGAGCCTCTGCGAATGCTTTGTTGCAGATCACCGAAAGGTTTTAGTGAGTAAGAATAATCCTGACTTCCTTCTAAAAGCAGGATATATTTCAAAGATTTCCCCCCCGAAATATAAAAAAAATAACCTATACCTATTGGTATTGGTTTTCACTACTTATGTACTAGGTGATATATGTAATAGACTTAATTATATTATTAAATTACTGACTCTCGTCATCATCATCATCTTTGATAATGATATTTTTTTCAACTATTATTTTATAGTTTATTCTATACAATTTTTCAATTCTATTAAAGAAACGTATTTAGGCAGAAGTCACCTTGTTTCTTGCCGCGGTCCAGCCCAGGGCTTCATTTAGTTATCACGGGGTACGTGAAATCGTTAGCTGTAATGAAACCGCTGTAATCAAAATTAATGTTCTCTGTTGTGTGTACAGAGGACGCAATGTAAAAACGTAACTTTAAAAATACCCTTAACTTAACAAACACAACAAAGCTCTATTGTAAAGTTAACAGCGCGACCGCTATTAAACATTGTTGTACGTTTTCGTAAGCGTCGGATATTTGAGAGGGGTTTCACGGCGTCTCCACCACGCAACCAGCACTCCTCGACGGGTTTGCCTGTGTACTTCATATTTTTGATATCATAAACTTCACTCTTATAATAACTAAACCTTTACCATTCCCAGTATTTCCGCAGCGGAGCAGTTCTAACAGTTATCCGGTTGTCCGTTGTAAAGCGAAGGGGAGCCGTAATGATCCGTCTGAGGAGGGAGCCTCATATGTAGATAAGGCGTGAGGAAAGTTTTGTCTATTGCTGCAGCCATAGATATATCCTTGGTTTTTTTGTGTAGCCATGTCTGGCGTAATCGAGCTCTGTTTATCTTGCAGCAATAGACCTTGTCTGTTATCAAGGAGTGTACTTCCTAAGACAGATCTAACAAATATCTGCGGGAAAGGGATAAGATGATCTATGTTTTCAACTTTAATCCTTTCGGCTCACTTCATTTTTGAATAAAGGACTAAAGGATATTAGATAGTAAGGTACTAATCAACAAAATGATAGCGCTTAAGTAATTTGCACTGATATTCGTACAAAATTTATACGCTTGTGTTTATGAAGCGAGGGTTGGAAATGTTAGCTATGTACTTACAAATGCTGTGCTCTGTACGAGCAAAGAATATCTATATATATATATATATATATATATATATATAAATCCAGGCGAGCAATTCCAGAAGTAAATAAAGATAATTAAATTCCAACCAAAATATCTAAAGCAAGGGAGCGCTTTGTGCCATCTTACAGGAGTAATTCCACCCGTGAACGTTTTAGTTGAACACAATTCCTTCATTTTCGTTGACAAAGTTCACCCCCCCGTTCGCGCCCCCTCAATGTTTCACAAATAAATAACATAGGTGAAACAAAATAGAGAAGTGATATTTAAAACTGATTGGGGAGAAAACTTGCCGGTGACGGTATACTAGTGAACCGATGTTACCTTAAAATCCACCAGGTCGTGTCACAAAGACCAGCGTCACCAGCCCAGTTCATAAATCGTCCGCTGGTTGGAAATTCCATTAATATTTTAAAAGCCGGAGTCCGCGAAATTGGGCCAAGTTCAAACTTTTCAACTATTCATCATGTCAGATGCTGCGGAGAGTTGTTGAGTTGAAATTATTAATAACATCTCGCCGTGATGATTATTTGTTACTGTGGTGTGACAATATTTTTTGAAGAATGATGTTTGCTTTTAAAATATTTTCTTGATGGTAAAGGTATTCTGACAACCAATCTAAGTAATGGTGAGGCACTTTAAGTAGAAGATAGTCTTTTGTCGTCAGAACTTCCCTCGTGTAGGGCTGGCTTATCTTCCAAGATTATACAAGAATTGCTGTTTGTTACAAAGCCTTACATCAAGGATATAAATTTTGGTGCACAACTTAGAAGACAAAGGTTTTTTTTTTTAAATTCAGGTTGTTAAAGTTTTGATTATCTAGACTAATATTCTTAACTATCTCCACTACATCCCCACTTAATAATTGGTGGGATCGTGGTCAAGCACTCAATTATATTGAATAAAAAAAAATCTAAATAGTTCTATTATTAATATTACAATAAAAATTTAGGAGTCTAGAAAGATCTAGTCCCACTAGATCTTCATATATCAATCATCCTCATCCATATCAGCCGACAAACGTCCACAGTTAGGCATAGGCCTCCTTCAAAGCTCTCTACATTGATCGAACCCTCGCTGCCCAGCTGATCAAGCTGTTTCTTGCAACCTTCACCAGATCGTCGGACCACCTGGTGCGTCATCAATAATCAATAATAATTAATAATCATAATGTGGACGAAATTTAGTTGTGCGTCAAGTGTTGTGGTTTTCCTACATCAAGGGTTAACCTGCTTTCGTGGAAAAAAGGCTCACCGTTTGCCTTGTAATATGGAGGTCCTTGGTTCGGTCATGGGGTTACATGTTGTGGAGTTTGTGGGCTTATCTGGGGCGTCTGAGTTGTTCCGTCGAACCGGAGACAGAAGGGACTGCACCACGCTGATCGCCAACCTTTGCTAGTTGGAGAGGCACTTTAAGAGGAAGAAGAAGAATAAGTGTAATATTAAATTAAGAAGGTAGCGAAAGGTGTGGAGAAGGAAAAAGTCATGGTTGAAGAATATCAGGGAATGGACTGGCTTATCTGGCGTGTCTGAGTTGTTCCGTCGAACCGGAGACAGAAGGGACTGCACCACGCTGATCGCCAACCTTCACTAGTTGTAGAAGCACTTTAAGAGGAAGAAGAAGAATAAGTGTAATATTAAATTAAGAAGGTAACGAAAGGTGGGGAGAAGGAAAAAGTCATAGTTGAAGAATATCAGGGAATGGACTGGCTTATCTGACGTGTCTGAGTTGTTCCGTCTAACAGGAGATAGAAGGGACTGCACCACGCTGATCGCCAACCTTCACTAGTTGGAGAGGCACTTTAAGAGAAAGAAGAAGAATAAGAGTAATATTAAATTAAGAAGGTGGCGAAAGGTGGGAGAAGGAAAAAGTCATGGTTGAAGAATATCAGGGAATGGACTGGCTTATCTGGCGTGTCTGAGTTGTTCCGTCGAACCGGAGACAGAAGGGACTGCACCACGCTGATCGCCAACCTTCACTAGTTGGAGAGGCACTTTAAGAGGAAGAAGAAGAATAAGTGTAATATTATATTAAGAATAGTAACTTAAAGCAAAGTATGCATTAAATGATCTCGATAACTTAGAACGGAGCGGATTCGCGGCTTTTGGCCTGCATTAAGAATATTTTAACTTTGATGTAATTTTTAAGACCGGATTAGTATTCCAATGGAGATATAGAGGGATTACGTGCTTTAATTTTTATGGCGAATCGGCTACCAGCTCTGAATAGGATTATCTTTAATGAGTAAGGTTGGCAGTATTGAGGTTGAGAGGCTATATCCGGTCGTATTTCTCCCTCGTCACGATGTAAACCTTCGTTTTTGTGCTTTACGGTAGTTTAATAAAATTGTGTTTACTTTGTTACAGTCTAAACTTTATAGCATTGTGAAATGCAGGAAAATAAGATTATTACTCTATGTCACCGTAGTTTACGTGAGTTACTATGTTCTAGTCTTTTTTTTTAACGATGGAGGAAATCATCAAAACTCCTTTTTTTCACGATAGTAGTCAGGGCTACATATACACCTGTTAAAATTACTCGTGTGCAGATTCTCCAGTGCGTCAGCAGGTACATCCAAGACCTTCTATGAAACAAAACCTCTCTATACTTTATATTATGACGGCTTAAATAAAAGACACTACTTCCGTTCCACGTGTGAAGGCATCATGTCTTAGTGTAATAACTGAGGTATAGAAACTTAGATTGTTGAGCGTCCGTATGTCGACTGAAGAGTGGGCCAGTGTAAATATTGAAACCCACTTCACATCGACTGAAGGTCGTCCTCGTCGCGTCGCTTAGTTGAATAGAAAAAAAAATACTGTGTCTCAGAACCATTTGTTTCCCCGCATGCGCACAGCTAAGTGAAGTGGTCGCTACATTGATGACAATAGAAGGCGAAGTACTCCTCGACGTAATGGTTAGCATTTGTGAATGGACCCTCAAAGTGCACAATACTTTTCCAATGCGAAACAACATTGAATGTATGAAAGGGAAAACAATTTAAGCGTTATGTATACGGCGGTAGGTCTCCTACCGGAAGCACTGTAGTCTCTAGCTATTAAGAATAGGAGTAAGGTGTTCCCTGCCTGTCGTACAAGGCGATTAAAAGGGTCCTCGGGTTCGTGGGCTTTGAGGGGGCTCTCAGAGCTCAATAATTAAGCCTTAGGAAGACGGCAAATGCATGGTGGTCTTATATTTGCCGTAGTGTAGCGTGGGTGGTATGGAGAACTTTGCCCTTCCGTGGAATGTTTTAGGCAGAGTCCAGGCGAGCATTGGTGCGTTCCATAGGAGATCCCCGAAGCCCCTCCTAATGCGCTGAGGGAGACCACCGAGGGGGTTTTAGTGGGTAGAATGACGTCGACCAGTAAGTTGCGATGACTGCAGATTGTCTTCCATTACCAGCAGTTCAATCTTACATACATTTATATAGCAAGACGATATATTTATATACTTATATATACCTGCCTGGTGTAGAAGATATATAGACTCAAGCCTCCAGTTCTTTAAGATAGTAAGAATAATATTTAGTTATATTACAAGGGCTAAAAGGAATGAAACATTTTATCTGCTTTCTTCTTCTTAAAGTGCCTCTCCAATTAGTGAAGGTTGGCAATCAGCATGCAGTTCTTTCTGTCTGTTTTGTACAGTTAAACTAAATCGACTGGTTAAATTTTTGTAGTTATTTCGCTGAAATTGTAAAGAGTCGTTTACGAAATATTTAAAGTTATATACTTCTCAACAGGAAAACAATAACAAAAATTATATAACTGTGTTAAAAGTAACCGAGAGCGCTCATCAAAGTAGAGAGAAGTACAGAGTATATCTGGAGAAGGTAGGAAGAAGCAGCTTGATGCGAACAGCAAAAGGCAGATCGGCCTGAAGATCTCGGGTGGAAGTATATATCCAAGCAGTGGATGTGTATGGGCTGATGATGATGGTCAGACATGTAACAGCGAAAGCAAAAGTATTGAAATTACTCTCTCGTGAATGAACAGAGAGAAAATACAATTTCCCGGAAGTTCCGCTTGTATTGAGCGAAGATGATCACCTACTTACCTTTCCATAAGAAGTAAATATAACAGCAAATAGTTTTTTTTTTTCCTCGACAAAGTCAGGAGACGTGCAAGACTTTCACATCATGACAAGTGACACGCTTGCCCATAACTATGTGGCGCTAGTTAGGATCATGTACACAACACCTCATTGCTCTGATTGCCTTGAGACATAAGATGTTAAGTCTCTTTGCCACAGTAATTTCACTAGCTTCAACGCCCGTCAGTCCGGAACACAGAAAAGTTAGCACACTGCTGTTTGCCGGCTGCAATAGGAGCAGCAGTGGACCTAGACGGTCTCTGGCAAGAGAGACTTACCACCAAATTTAATTAGTGAGATATCACTAATTGAATTATTTTGTTATATTTACTTTATCATAAAGATGTCTGCATTGTGTTAAGTCTGAAAATATTTGTCTTCAAGCACTCGCAGCTTCCAGCTCATCCTAAAAATTAGCAGACGCCGCGGGAATGATATATAGCTCAGTAACTGCTTAAAAGTGCTCTGTATCTGAAATTAATTTTCACTGCTTCTTATTTGAGCTTTATAATTTATAACTTTTGGTTTTCAAAGGATATATATATTGTCATCATCAGCCGATAAACGCCCACTGTTGGACATAGGCCTCTCCCAAAGATCTCCACATCGATCGGCCCTGCGCTGTCCGCATCTTCGGACACTAGTGGCCGTCGTTTGTAGGGATTTGTGATGAGGTGAGTAGGGCCATTTTTCACCACGCTGGCCCAATGCGGGTTGGTGGGATATATATATATATATATATATATATATATATAATGTTTGTACTATTAAACGCCGCCGGAAGTGTCATTCATGCATAAACACATTCTGTTATAAATTTAACAATAATAGCTTTAATTCCAACACCACAACTATAATATGTCTCCAATAATTGCTACTTAGCGGTAACTTTAGTGCTATAAACATAATTAAACCCATTTATTTATGAATTTATATATAAATATATATACATATACATTTACACATATATATATATATATATATATATATATATATATATATATATATATATATATATATATATATATAGTAGGTATATAACTGTTTCCCCCACGCTTTGTTGGCTATAACACAGACAGATTTGAAATTTGTAAGAAATGTTCCCGTCCGGCGATAACACCCTGCCTGCGTTATTAACACCCCCGCAACACCCTTTGGGGAAGGAATTTTGTAAAGTCCATTCTTAGCTGACCTCTAAACTTTAGAAGCAATAGCCCTACCAAATTTTGAATGTATACGTCTAACGGTTTCGGAGATCTTGTGATGAGTCAATGAATCTCTGAATATCTCCTGTACCTATGTATAGATATCATCTCTACTCACACACATGCACTCTCTCTCACACAGACACGTGCAGGTTTTTGCATAAAGCATTGCACATGCAATTTTTTAGTCTACCTTCTTGTATCTTGTGACTATATAGTCTTACTCTTTCTTTCAGATTACCCAGTACAAAGGTTAATGTGATTTAAGATAACCACTACCACTGCAATACCCTTTAATTTTTATTGTTTTATTAATATATGTATAGTACTTCAAAACCATGTCTGGTTTGAAGTCCTCTAATGTAATTACTACTTTAATGACGTCTCAACTGCTTGAGGTACATGTGAAATACTTCGTGTCGTCGCATTGTTGAGGTCAGAAGATAGAACGGTGCACGAGGCGCTTGTAAAGTGTATGGCCAATATGGAAGGGGTGTATTGTACCCTACCCGCGGCGCTGTCGCCGGCTGCCATTAGCCACGGTGCCCGCTTGCCACAAAAGGACCCACCTGCCCCATCAATCTTGCTTTACGCCGACGGGACGGACGTGTAAAGGTCCATTGTGTCCATTGAATGGTGCCGTGTCCTTTAACGTCGGAACTTTTCCAGATGAGAACTACACACAATTGTAAATTAATGTCATAACACTCAGCCTGGAGACTGCAACCAGATCTATGATGAGATTTTGAAAGGCATCTTAATTCCATTGAGAATGAGGATCTTTATTGCAGGAGCCCGTATAAGTACCACCGTAGCTTATACTTCTCCCGTCAATTATTCATCGTCATCATTAGCTGATAGACGTTCACTGCTGGACATAGGCTTCCCCAAAGGTTTCCACATACAGTCAGCATGGCTTCTGGTACCGCTGGGCAATAGTAGCTGTCGTATGTAAAGGTACATATGGGGAGATCTGTGTCATATCCCACCACGCTGGCACAATGCGCGTTGATTGGAGACAGAGCTTCGTTTGTTGGTTAGCTGGATGCACCACCAGCAGCTGACGTTGGCTTGGGTTCCGTGAGTTGTTGCGTGGAACACCTTATTAATGTGTAAATATTGTTCCGGTTAGAACGGCGCTGTAGCTAATAAAGTACCTGTGGCAAAGAAACTTTTTATTTTTCGTATGGTTCATACTTATCGTCACTCCCACCTGGTGTTAAGTAGTGATGGTGGTAAAGCGTACTAACCAACTAACACCACCTAGTCACTATTGTTTTGGACATGCCTTTGTCATGTCATGACTTTACGGGAACACTGACGTTAGCAAATTGTTGAGCTCCTTTGCTGTTCATATCAAAGAGGAGGAGTTAAACGGCTTTTTACTCAAACTGGACATGACTACTACGAAATTCTGGTGACTTGCCGTGGGCATTGTGTTCCGGTGGTAAGAAAGGTATGGAGGAATTATTTCGTATGTTCAAGTAAATCCAACCTAGTTATAACAAATTCTTGATCACCAATAAGCCTGAGTTTTGGCAGCACCAGCTTACATATGGCAACAGGGCTGCTGAACACGCGGCCGGAGCTGCGCTTTATACGGTACCATCGTATGGTGACGAACACAATGTAGTGCACTGTATCCCACCCTGATTAATATCTCATCTTAATGGGCAGGCGTATTACTTACCATCAGGTATACGTCTCTCTAGTCTCGCCTCTTTATCGAATACCATTTCACGTAAAGTGTTAAGTTAATAATTTCACTAGCTACAGCACCCTTCAAAATATAACACAGTGATGTACCTACTCTACTGTTTGGCGGCAGTATTAGAGCTGAAGTGGTACTTGGTCGGTCTCCAGCAACCGAGTCTTACCATCAGCGAAATGAGCAGAGTATGCGTGGTGTTTTCAATACTGAAATATACTTTGTCCGGACTGAAGTTGTAAGTAGCGCTGACTAAGGGATAAAAATTAGAGATCATTACAGTTTTATACTCGAGAAAGTAGAGCAAGGAACAAGGAGCAGGCGGGGATTGAGGAGAGTAAGGAAAATGATAAAGATTAGTGCGTGTTATCTGATATAAGGACTCCTAATTGCGGCCGCGGGGGAAAGAATTCCTATTCCCTCGTAACACAGCAGCTTCCGCCTTTGTTCTCATTTTAATTGCCCTTTTCAAATGCTCGTTAAGATAATTTAATAAATGTTATCATATCTATATAAAAATTATTCTTTTGTGCTAATTCAGCAGGAATTTCCCTGTCGTAAGCTGGTGGTAGGTCTCTGTTGCCGGAGTCCGTCTAGGTAGGTATCACCGCTTGGTCTGCAGTCGCGGTCTGTTAAGGGTAGGACTAAGGTAGCCCCTGTCGCGACTAAATAAATACATAACTATAATATTACATATAAATTTTTATTTATGGACTATTGCTAAGGGAAGAGGAGACGCCTCAGCTACTGCTGAATCGGAACAGCAACTCCGATCAGCGCTGGCTTTCAGCCTCCAGTTGTCACGCGGAAGATTTGTAACCGGGGTCTATTAGGTAATTGTGACTTTGGGTTCGTGGGCTTTGAAGCTGGGGGAACTCATTGTCCACTAAGCGAACCAGGGATGAACGATAAGTACGAGGTGGTCTAGTGCTTGAAGCACCAAAGCGAGGATGCTGAGGAGAGCTACAGCCCTCCATGGGGCGTGCTTTAGACATGGTACCGGAAGGGACCGCTGCCCGTTGTTAGAGATCCCGGTACTTCACGCGACGCACTGAGGATGACCACTGAAGGGGTTTTAGTGGGTAAAAATCTTACATAACCTTGACTTACCATAGTAACAGGGTATCTTTTTAGATTTCCACTAAACCGTAGTGTGCAGTCATTATCGTGTTCCGGTTTGGAGTTGTAGCTTGTAGCTAAGGAAATTACCGTGGTAACGAGTCTCCACCTTAAGTCTCAAATTGTCCCAATGTGGTGCTGCATCCTAACAACTCCACGGTATGATGAAGTGATCAAAAAAATTTTTAAGTATCGAAGCATCGACTTCCGTATTAATTAAAATTATTCCCTTCCGCATGGTATTTGTTTTAATAATGATGGTGTGAAGTTAATTACCAGAGTTGATTATTATTATACAGCTCCAGTCCAGAGTTCGAACCCTGTTTACGTAAAGTTCTAAGCGGAAGTCGTCAAAAAAAAAAAGAAAAGAATATTCTTAAAGCACAAAGTTACGACATTGTTCTATCATGATTAATTCCGTAACTTTTACGAATTCGTAAAAGTTTTTTTTATGTCCCGCGAATTGCCGCCATTTTGTAACACGGGCGCGGGAAAGGGACAGAGAAAGAAATTATATTTGATAACTTGTATATAGCAACTGTTACTATAGCAACCGCATAAATAATATCAAAGGAAAATATTTACAAATGTTAATTAGAAATAAGATGATGAAGGATCTGTGAAATTAAAAAAATAAATATCCTGTAGCCATCTGCGCATCATTCCGCGTCGAACGCTCATGCATCAGTGTCGATACTTTCACTTGTTTTCAAGTGCTTGGCGAAGAAAGAAAACCCATCTTCATTACACATATTTAGAGGCATGATTTCTTTTAGTCTGTGCAATTTCTTTATAAGAGTTACTTCATCTTAAAATTCAATCTTCTTTTAACGTCGGCGATCCTTAGAGCACTTTGATCTCTGTAAAGAGAACTAGGGCTTTTACCAAACTACAACATATCCTTGAACTAGGATATTCTTCTTCGACTTAGACTTCGCTCCACTTTTTAGAATCATCAAAAGTCTACGATACATCGTTGCTATCCTAGATCATATTTATTATAGATCTTTCTAGAAGACGATAAGAAACTTAACATATTTCATCTTATCCCAAAGAGGAGGACCTGAGTATGTGGAGAATATCCTAACTAGTGCTATTATTGGTGGCAGTTCTCTAGGTAAGTACCACTGCAGTTCCTATTTCTGCTGACAAACAGTAGTTTGCAAACATTACTATGATCTAGTTTGAAAGGTTGTAGTTAGTGAAATTACTGGGGTAACGAGACTAAACTACGTCTCGTTAGGATGGAACGTAGATGA
Source organism: Ornithoptera priamus (assembly GCA_029034505.1). Lineage (NCBI taxonomy): Eukaryota > Metazoa > Arthropoda > Insecta > Lepidoptera > Papilionidae > Ornithoptera > Ornithoptera priamus. The sequence goes on from JARDWD010000672.1 coordinate 997,782, forward strand.
GAGAATGGAATGGAAGATTAAATTGGTATAGAACATGAAGAGAATGGAAGGTGAGAATGTGGAAGGAAAAAAAGAAATGTAAAGAAATAAAGTCCAGCCCTATAAATACCTAGGGAAGGAGTACTAAAAAAAAAAAAAACTATGTCTCTACGACTATAAAGCGGTGCAGTTTATATCGTTCTAACTAGAGCGATCTAAAATTTGAAAAAAATCTTGAAAATATTTTAATTATATGAATATGATCTAAATAACGTTGCAGTGTAAATCTCTTAAGTGGATCATAGAAAGTTTTTATTGCATGCAAAGATCCACTCAGACTGGAACGCTGTACCTTTATTGGTGCAGTAAATACGCTCGGCTACGTGCGACGGCGTTTAATTGAGCCTGGCTTGATGGAGGGCGACTCATTGTTTCCTTCATCAACTCGCTGATGAGACCGCTCGAGTTAATTTAACTCTTACAGTTAAGACCGTTTGATCTGATTGATTGAGATGCTGCCCATCGCTGGGATACGAATAAATTAAGAACTAATTGCAGCTTGACTGATCCAGTCCGCAAATAAATGAAGTTGAATTTTTTTTTCAACGATGTGGCACGAGCTGGATGTACACTTGGTGTTACAGTTAGGATGATAAACATGTTAAGCCTGATTACTCGAGTAATTTCGTTGACTATAACACCTTTCAAACCGGAACACAGTAACGTTTGCACAGTACTGTTTGTCGGCTGCAATAGCAGCTGCGGTGATATCTAAATGGCGCTCGGCACCAGAGAGCTACCACAAGTTACCACATTTAGCGCTAGGCTTTAGTGATATTATCATCTAGATCTAAAGAGGGTGAATTAGATTTTTTTTTTTTTTATTGAATGTAAATTTGTCAGAAAAAAGTGTTTCACTATAAGGATTACGAGCATTTTAACGGGAGCAAGGGCGCGTCCTTTACAGGAGCTCATGCATATTAAAAACCTAAATGGACGGTTCCAAACGCATCCGACTAATGGTCAGATTTTCTGCGAGTGGGTTCAAGGTAAAAAAAAAACGGTTTTTTTATGTACCTCACTCCTCGTCGGATCAATGGTCTTTGACGAGATTAGGCTTACGGCCCCAACGAGCGGGTCCTGAGCTCATAATTCCATACGACATAAACAACGAATATTCAAAAATATTAGCAGGTATGTACCACCGCAGCTCCTACTGCAGCCGACTAATAGTTCTGTGCAAGCATTACTGTGTTCCGGTTTAAAGGGCGCTGTAGCTAGTGAAATTACTTGAGGTACCGAGATTGATAGACGAGTGATATTACTCGTTAATCTCACAATAGATTTATATATTTTTTATTAGTCTACGAAGTGACAAAAGGAGCCGGACGTTCACCTGGTGGTAAGTGATACGCCCGCCCGTAAAACCAAACCGGAATACAGTAATGCTTCCACACTGCTATTAAGCGGTACAGATAGGCGCAGCGGTGATACCTACCTAGACGGTGTCTGGCAACAGAGACCTCCAAAAAGTGACAACCATTAAATATAGAAGCCATCAAGCACGTCTAGAAGTTAAATATCTCTTCTGCTTTTTTCTATAAAGCGATGACACGAATGGGTCGTTCTCTTTCTCTCTAGGGTCGTTGCCTTATGTCCGAGGATTGTGGTCACTTTTAGGGTTGCTGTCTGGAACGAACGATCTGCTTCCACCGGTTCCTGTCCAGCTCATCTTTTACGACTGTGTAAAATTTAAAGAACGACGAGTCTTTAATCTGATCGATCCATCTTAATGTTTAATGGATCATTCACCTGATGATAAGTGACACGTCCGCCCGTAATGATATGGTGCCAGTAAGGATGATAAATACATCCACATTGTGCTCGCAACCCTGAGACATAATTATTCAGGTCTCGTTACCCCAGTAATATCTCTAACTACAGCACCTTCCAAACTGGAGTACAGTAATGCTTGCACACTGCTGTCTGTCGGCTGCAATAGGCGCTGCAGTGGTGCTTACCTAAACGGCCCCTGGCTGCACTACCACCAGTATTTGTCTCTATTCGTGTAAAAAGTTAAATTCTAACAGCGACAAGAAAATCGGTAATTTTCTTTATGAACTTGATAAAACTTATCCTCGGGCGCGATAATAAAGTTTCAAAGTTTACAGACATCACAACGCTAACATGGATTACTCATGGATTAACTTAACCTTCAGGAGGTTGATGGCATGGTTACTTGAAATACAGTTACGAATATTAAAATACTAGCTGTTCCTCGCCCGCTCTGCTGACCTTAATGTATAATTGGACTTGAAATTTGTCTCAAACATTTGCGAGCAACCGCAACCGCAAATGACTTTCTATACCAACCGTTACTATAGCAACCGCGTAAATAATAACAAAGGAAAATGTTTATACAAGTTAATTAGAATTAACGTAATGAAAGATCTATGAAATTAAATAAATAAATAACCTATAACCATCTACAAATCATTCCCCGTAGAATCTGATGAAGGTGATCATCCCATGTCGATACGTTCACTAGTTTTCACGTGATTGGCGAACAAACAAAACCCATTTTTATTATATATATAGACAGATCAATGCTTTGTTCTCGCTTTTACTGAAGGAGATCATCTTCAGCCTCAGCGTCACTTAAAACCACGTGAAGCTAAAGTTCTAAATGCACGTAGAGAGTAAGTAAAGGTACGATAAGTTTGTTGCCGTCGTCGCGATCTCTTTGTGAACTATCATCGGCTTCAGACAGATGATGATACAAATTACAAAAGTAGTTTAAATAGATATATTCGAATTTGAAGAGGGTAATATTTGTTTAGGGGGGTGTAAGGGGTCGCGCACAACACCTAACAGGATCCAAACCAACCCCACCTGCTCGTAGTGCTGCCTGCTGATCAACGAACGAGGCTCTGGCTCACACCAATCCGTGTTGGATCGAATGCTCATATTCCTGTGTCGATGATACCTTCACTAATTTTCAGGTGATTGGCGAACAAAGAAAACCTATTTTCGTTATAATCTAAATATATATATATATAACGGTGCATCAATATTATTGAGAGTGGCGAGATACGGCAATACAATCGGTAGTTGCGTCTCAGCACTCTGGCGCAGCCTCCGAATGCCGGTGACATGTGCGTCACAGACGGTGGTTGCTTGGGACACGTTGGAGAGATCATTACGTGTTCCGTGAAATGCTCTTTAGAACCATAATTAACACGTGTGTGATCGTGGCTAATTAATACGGCGTAATTATAAATTATGAGGTTGTATTATTTACCCACGCTTTGTGACAATGAACGTACCATCTAAAACATCATGGCCTTACCCGTGCCTTCATATATACATATATATACACTTCATTACTAATACATATTATATATGATATATTTAACTATGTGTATTACTAGTCCGCCCATAAATACTGTTACATAAAAACTTTTCTATTTCTCAACTGTTCAATTATTTTGAATTTGGAACGCGTGTATTATTTTAAAAACTTGTTTCGATTTTGCGCCATTTCACATATGTGTTCGTGTTCATTATACAAATTACAATATGGAATGGGTGGGGCGTTGGGGGGTGGTGGTAGTGGTGGGTGGTGGTGGTGGTGGGGGCGTGTGTTAAATAAAATATGGTTGCAGTGATCGCGTTGCAGGAAGCGGGTGCTGGCGTGGAGCCGGTCCGCTCGCTCATACTCCAGACACTTCTGCCGCTTGCTATCAGCCGTGTGTTCGTATACCGCACTTCCGACAGATACAACAACACTTCCTCTGTTCAGAAGAAGACCAGAATAGATCGGTGCGGCCGCGTGCTGTGTTGTTAGAACTACAAAGGCTGTTAATGCTGTTGGAGCCAGAATTCGTCGAAACCTCGTTAGGGAGCAAATCAAAAATGTTCAGAACACCACAATAAGCAACATGATAAAGTGTACACTCACAGTTCAAAAGAAGCTGCTCAAGTGGTGGAGGTCGGAAGGTACAACGTGGTCATGGTCATCCTGCGTCAGTGATGGTTTGGCAAGGCGTGTCTTATCAAGGAGTCGCAAAACTACATTTTTGTGCAAAAGTAGTGAAAACTTCAGCCAACGTGCATCAAGATACAGTCCTGGATCATCTCGTGAAAACTCTCAGCAATACACTTTTTAACAATATACCGTGCACTTAGCGAATAGAATATTTTTCAAAATTTTTTGTACAGACTAATTAATGTGTAGGTATAATTTTTATTAATATTACATTGAGTCTTTTAAAAAAAAAAATTTCATTTTTAATATATATATATATATATATATATACACATTAATTATATATTTTCCAGTTCGTAAGTAATCCTGCCCTAAGTGCTGAGTAAAGCGTATAACCAGATTCAAACCGACGGATAACGCGATCGGCGGAGTGCAGGTGACAACTACTGATCCGGTCGTGTATATACTGCCTGTATATACACTACAGTCAACACCAGCCTGAACAGCTGCTGGATCCTGAACCAAGCCTATTTGCATTACCGCTCTATTTCACATTAAACCGCTGTTCAGCACCATTTTCCAACTGAAAACTAGTTAATTACGCGTACCGTATAAATATGAGTACACATACTCTATGAATACTAGTGCTGTGCAAACATAACTGTGTTCCGGTTTGAAGGACGCTGTAGCTAATGAAATTATTGGGATAATTATATTAAATATCTCGTGTCTCAGACGACGAGCGCAATATGGTGCTGTGTATACTATAGAAACTAGCGTGACGTTGTTACTAGTATACGCGTTAATTACCATCAGGTGAACGTCCCGCTCATTTCGGCGCTTAAGTAAATTTTTTTTTAAGTTATACTGCCCTGCCCATAACGATACGGCGCTAGTATGGATGATACATACAACTATATTACGCCCGTCGCTTGTGACATAAGATGTTTAGTCTCATTACTCCAGTAATTACACTAGCTGCAACGCCGTTAAGCCGGAACTGTTCAGCGCGTCAAACATCGTCAGCCGATATATGTCAACTGCTGGACATAAGCGTCAACCAAAGATAGTCCAATACAGGTTGGTGGGAGAGCGGGACATTCACCTAATGGTAATTGATACGCCTGCGCATAACAACGTGGACAGGATGGTATACACTGCACCACATTACACTGAGGGGCTTTTTTGTAGATGAAGTCGGGTCACCAATACAGGGTTTGTGTAGTTTGGTTCTTGTAAGTAAATCGCGTGCTTCAAACAGTGCTAGTGTATTTCGAAAAATTGAGGTTACAATGGTTAAATAAATTATATATTAGTATGTACAGTTAACTTGGTTGTCATAGGAACCTAAGTGATCTCTACCTGCAGACGCGCGCGCAGTCCATTATACTTATTTGATTATTTGTTAGCGCCACACTCGCGCGAGCCGCGCTCTTGTTTCCTGCAACGCGTTGTATAAATAAACAAATAGGTAACTTAACGTTTGTTACATACATAAGCGACGGATACGATTGCTTAGTCTACGAGTGGCAGGTGAGCGGACGGAGACGGGATAACGAAGAGCGACTGTCCAGAGCGGCGTCGCGACGGTGCGCTGGTGGTGATGGATACACGGCACACGCTCGTGGCTTGAGATATAAAATGTTGAGTATCGTTGCTCCAGTAATTACAATAGCTACAACGCCATTCAAACCGGAACTGTTTGTCGGCAGAAATAGGCGCTGCGACTCGTGTATTTCATTTGTATTATATCAGATTTAGTTTATATTTATTTATTCATTGGGAACCCTAGAACTAGGTTACAAGGTCTCGGGAGCATTGCTCAGTTATCCCCGGGGGTGATAAGAATTGGAGATAGTATTCCTCTTTATTTATTAACCCCCCGTGTTAGAAATTCAATCGAATATACTTTTCTTTGGAATTATTATAAAGATATTTTATGTATATATGAGATATCAGGAGATTCATTGGATCATCACGAGATCTCTGAAACTATTAGATCTCATTACTCTAAATTTAGTACAGATAGTGCTTCTGCTATTTAGTTTACCTTCCTTGCTCATGGAGTATCCCACTAGGCAAACGAGGCTCTGGTTCCTTCCATACCCGCATTGGGCCAGGATGTTGGGAAATGGCCCAAATCTTCTATTTTTTGACTGATTGTTTATCGGTTTCTGTCACTATACGGACTGAGGTAAGGATATGTACTGACTTAGGTCTCAATATGACTACCGTAATATGGCCTTTGGATTCCAGACCAACTAATTAGGAACGGAGGAACGGGACAGGAAGGTGCCGTCTATTAATTCTATGACACAAAACTATTGGAATTTGTTGATCTTCCTTCTAGATCTTCCCTAAATCATCATCAGCAGATAGTCGTTCGCTGTTGGACATAGGCCTCTCCTAAAGATCCAAAGAGAAGGGAGCTGTAGCTAGTGAAATTACCGAGATGAGACTTAACATTGTATGTATCAATGCGACGAGCGCAGTGTGGTGTTGTGTCGTCACCATCTGACGATGGACGTCTGCTGATGGACATAGGCCTCCTCCAAAGATCACCATGTTTGCAGGAGTTTATGTGGGGAGATTTGGGCCATTATCCACCACGCTGGCTCAATAAGCATTGGTGGGCGCTACAGCCTCGTCTGTTGATTAGCAGGCTGCACCACGAGTGGGTGAGGTTGGCTCGAGTCCCACGAGTTGTTGTACGGGATCCCTTACATCCTAGTGCTGTGTACAACATCCTAACTAAAGCCACATCATCAGGTGAACATCTCGCTTATCTCATCGCTTCTTTAAATAAAAAAAACGCACTATTACTCCAAGCGTTGTCTCTGTTCAATATAAGATCATCTTTAAGATTAGCGGAAATTCATTCTCCCTCCCTCATTAAAGTTGAACAATAAGTTCTAAATACAACAGCATATTCGCTGACGATGTTATGATGCTGCTAATCATTCGTCTGAGATAAACTTACGTGTGTCCATATTAATATTGTCACATAGGTACAGGATTACATCGGAAGCCTAAGTACTAGGGCTTGCGTATTCAGTACTTTGTTCGACCGCAATTTGGTGCTCCTCAAACGTCCTTACTAACACCAGAATCTTATCTGTGCGGCAGATTACTACCCTTACATTAAGATCTCTTGGGGTATGTGAGAAAATGATTTATCAATATATCTCTATCAATAAATCCTCTATTTCTATAGTTATCGATATAAGAGATCTAACTAGCGTATTCTGGACACCGGAAATTATATTAGTTTTATATTCTACGAAGCTACCCGACGAATGTTACGTTCACCTGATTGTAAGTGATACGCTTGTCCATAACAACTTGGCGTTTAGAATACACTACATCATGTTGTGACCATCGCCTCGGTATTCAGTTTGTGTATAACATCTTAACTAGTGCCATGTTACCATGGGCAGACGTATCACTTACCATTAGGTGATGTCCCGTTCGTCTCGTCGCTTCGTTAAATGAAATTCTACTGTCGGAGGATGTCGAGAGAATAGCTGATAGATCATATGCTTTTAAAATCATGACGTCACTGGCTATAACAAAGGAGATTACTAGCTGGAAGTAGTAGGTGGTAAACGGATAAGCTATATAAGATAATAAGGATAGTTAGCATGTTATACACTACTCCACCTCGGTACCCCAGTTTTCCACTAGCTACAGCGCCATTCAAACCGGAACACAAGAAAATTTGCTCCCTACTACTTGGTTGCATTAATAAGAGCTGCCGTGATACCTGTTTAGACGGTCTTCAGCAAGAGACACCTTTTTTTTCTGTTACTGGAGGGAAATCTTAAAAAAAGTACCTTGCTTCCGGGGGAAACACAAGGTTATATGGGATTTTTACTCACTAAACACCCTCAGTGGTAATCTTCAGTTCTTTGCGGGAAGCTCCAGGATTACCTTCGAAACACACTGGTGCCTCCCGGCACTACGCCTAAAGAACGTCCTAGCGAGAGCTGTAGCTCGACATTCTCGCTTTAGTATCAGAAGAACTAGACCACCACGTAGTTGTACCCCTCCTTCAAAGCCCCCGAATCCGAAAATCCTTTTAGTCGCCTTTTACGACAGGCTTGACTCACCTTAGTCCTATTCTTAATAGCTCGGGACCAGTGATAGAATACGTTTACATTATAACTATCCACAGGTTGTAATAGAAAAAAAAATACATGATTTTAGATATAGTACTGAGCTAGGTATTCGCCACCCCCGGTAGCCGAAATACCCCCGCAACCCCTTTTGGGAGTAACCATTTTATAATGCGGTCTTAGCTGACTTACACCGGGCAAAAGGAGTGTTCCTACTAAATTTCAAATCTGCAGCCCTTATGTCTCCAGAAATATTGTGACGAGTCTCTACATAGGTGGATAGATAAATATGTAGGGGTTGGACAGCTGTTGTGAATATCTATGACGATGGGGATGTTGTTTGATATCTAATAAGTTGGAGAGATGTTACAGTTTATTTATTGAAACCGTAACTTATGCATTGGTGTGACAAACTCTTGGGGATTCAGGTAAATAAAAATGATCTTGGTTTTTTAACAACCTGTGTCATGATCGTCTTCTTTTATCATGCGGTATAACCCGGATGACAAGGGTCGGCCATTTATGAAAATGTCTGAAATACGTAAGATATTAGTTTCAGTCGCTACTGCAACGTCCTTACCGACCTTCCTACAGGGATGCATAGTGTTTAAATATTTTCATACAACTGAAAGCGCTGTAAGATAAGAGTGAAAGAAGAAAATCTACTACGTGGGTTGAATAGGAAAATAAGTCTTGCTCATCATCAGCACCTTCATCATCATTCACAATTTACTGGCGGTAGGTCCTGTTGTCGGAGACTATCTAAGTATACCTAGTTAGATGGTCTCCGGAACCCATCCACCGCAGCGCTTGTTGCTGCAGCCAAACAGTGCAGTGTAAACATTACTGTGTTCTTGTTTGAAGGGCGTTGTAGCTTGTGCAATTACTGGGGTAACGAGATTCAACATGTTATGTTTCGGAGGACTAGCGCAATGTGGTGCTGCTGTGTATCACTTACCATCAGATGAACATCCGGCTCCTCTCGTCGCGTGATTGAATAAAAAAAGGTGTATATTATGAAATAGATACACTTGCATTGTTATTGCTCTATCAGAGATGGAAAAAAGATCTCATCTTGAGATGAATAGCCTGGGTTTGGTGAAGGCCGCAGCGAATGGTTTTCTGTCGACGTGTTTGCTTTTCATTACTTACTCCGTCACCTCGGGCATCATCACCTTTTCAAAGAGACCGTATTTTACGTTATATACTTACGTCAAAACCTTCCAAGTTCAAGGTGGAGAGGTTATTTTTAACCCATGTAGTTAAATCACGCGAAATTAACTGATGGTAGAACTTCGTTGCCGGAGCCCTGTAGTCCCGGACTATTGAGATTAGGACTAAGGTAAGTCTGTCTGTTGTAGAAGGCGACTAAAAGCGTCTAGGAGTTTCGCGGGCTTTGAGGGTGGAAGCCCTTATCGCTCAATAAGCGTACCGGCGTGGGACAGCGTATGGTTCAGCGATGGTGCTGAGGAGGGTTAGGCTCCTCCTCAAAGACGGGGAACACAAAGTGTGAAAGGGCGCCGGTGCGTTCTATAAGAGATCCCGGAGTCGCTCCGAATGCACTGATGCAGACCACCGAGAGGGTTTTAGTGAGCAAAAATCGTACATAACGCTGACTTCCCCCCAGAGCGGGGCATCTTTCGAAGATTCCGCCTCTTAAAACAAAAAAAGTCCTTCTATGTACCACCGTAGCTGCTATTGCAGCCGACAAACAGTACTGTGTGCACATTGCTGTGTTCCGGCTTGAGAGACGCTGTAGCTCGTGTAATTACTAGGGTAACGAGACAACATTCTATGCCTCAAAGCGATAAGCACAATATGGTGCTGTGTGTACCATCCTAACTAGCGTCTGGTTGTTATGGGCAAGCGTGAGTTCGAAACAGTTTTTACTTAACAACTTATTTAACTGTATCTTAATCACCTTATAAACATCTTTTTATACAATAAAGCAACAAGAGGAGGGATCTTCATCATCATCATAATTAGCCGATAGACGACTACTCCTGGATATAGGCTTCACTCAGAGATCTCCACAGAGATCATTGAGAGGAATTGGGCCCACCGCGCCGGTCTAGTGCGGGTTGGTGGGTGGTCAGAGCCTCGTCTGTTATTCAGCAGGGTGCAGGTGAGGTTGGCTTGGGCTTCGTAAGATGTCGGACAGAACCCCTTACACCCATACGTGCGGGAAGTTCACCTGATGGTAAGTGATACGCCTGCCTATAACAACCTGGCGCTAGTTAGGATGTTATACACAGAGCCCCATTGCGCTCGTACCTTTGAGACATTACATGTTAAGCCTCGTTGCCTTAGTAATATCATTAGCTATAACGCCCTTCAAACCAGAATATTGTAATGTTTGCACGGTACTATTTGGTGGCAGAAATAGATGTTGCGTTGGTACCTACCTTTTTATTTGTTCCGGTGGGGAAGTCTACTAAAAAGATACCCTGCTTTAGGGGGGGAAGACAAAGGTCATGTAGGATTTTTACCCAATAAAACCCCTTCAGTGGTCATCTTTACTGCATTGCTGGTGGCTCCGGGTTTTTCTACGGAACGTACCGGTGCCTCCCAGCACTACGCCTAAAGCACTTCCCATGGTGGCTGTGGCTCTCTTCGGCACCCTCGCTTTGGTATAACAAGCACTAGACCACTTCGTACTTATCGTTCATCCCGGGTTCGGTTAGTGGACAATGAAGGTCTTCACCTTCAAGCATGGTTTACGTTAGCCCTATTTTAATAGCTTAAGACTGCAGCGGTGGTACCTACCTAGACCATTTCCTCCAACACAGACCTACCTAATTGCGATATTTATGAATAAGAATATGCAGATGAAAGAAGAAGTAAGAGTACATAAGAAAAAATTGTAACATCAATTGAGATGGAAGTAGAATGGAGTATGATAGAGAATGATAACACGAAAGAGATCTCTGGGATGGAAGGAAAGGAAGATTGAAAGGGGTGAATGAGAAAAATGGGAAATGCTAAATAAGATGGTAAATGACTGTAGAAGTAGGCCCCAGCTGAAGAAAACTGAAAGTGAAAAAAAATGTATACAGCGGATAGAATGGATACAGATACACAGTTTTTACCAGAAAAAGATTAAAAGCATACACTGTAATATAGGTAAGCAATTATAAGCACTAACTTAACAGAATAAAGTGATTTTTCTAGTGCTTTAATTATTTACAAATTTTCTTTCCAATACATCAGCTGAAGCTGATGGAAAATTCTATTAACGCTTTCTTTTCTTTTATTTTCTTTTCCCGCGGAACAAAAGTCTTTGTTATAGTATTTCGCTTTTATTATACAAATTATAATTGCGAAGGAGATTTAAATTACTTCGTTACTTATTCAATAGTCTATTATTTGCTGGTGGTAGGTCAGCTAGGTAGCAGCCGGAGACCGTGAGATGAGGAGGTGGATACCACCAGAGCGGCCATTACTACCGCCAAACTGTAGTGTGCATTACTGTGTTAAAGAAGTGGATCGGTTTTAAATACCATCAGCTAAAAAGATTAGCTGAGGATCAAATTGGTTTTCTCAATCTGATCGTCAAACTTCACGATGACCACCTAATGATGTTGATGATGATTACTGTGTTCTAGTTTGAAGGGCATTGTAGCTAGTGTAATTACTAGTAGCGAGACTCAACATCACATGTCTCAGACGGCCAGTATAATGTGGTGCAGTGTATATCATCTTAATTAGTCACTTTGTTATCGGCAGGTGTATCGTTTACCATTAGAAGAACATCATGCTCGTCTCTTCGATTAATCAATGAGGGGAACTGATCAGGTCGGTACTGCCGTATACGTCTCTGAACATTAGAACATCAATTAGGAGTAGAAGCTTCAGTAGAACAGGTCACTAGTGTAGTGTAGTTACTGCTAGACCACAATCAATCAAATTTTTTTTTATTCCATCAAGCGATTGTCCTCTTGTCCAAAACAACGTGGTACTAGTTAGAGTGATATACACTACACCACACTGTGTTCGTCTTCTAGAGAAAGTCTCACCCCAGTAATTTCACTAGCTACATCACCCTTCAAACAGGAAGACAGTAATGTATGCACAGTATTATACTCTAGATTGATTAATAACCTAGACGGTTTCCAACAGCAGAGAACTACCTCTGGTGGATGACATATGTACAAGAAAACATTCATTGACCATGTAGGTTTAGTCGATGTTTCCTTTCACCACACCCTCAGGTTCAGAGGGTTTCGAACCCGTGTCTCTGAATCGCAGATCACATATCATTAGTTTCCTACCTTTGCTTCATTTTAGTTTTAATGAAATCCTTCATAATATTCATTGACACGTAGTTTCTTATTACAGACCAAAATTTATTTTAAATTTACTGTGATCCAGTTGAATTTCTACTGTATGTCTTTACGCGTAGAGTCCATAATGCAATGACAGATAAATAATAATATTTTGAAATGAATCCTCCATCACAAGTTGTATTTGCTTATCCGCTCAACACCTACTACTTCCAGCTAGTAATCTCCTTTTTTTATAATCAGTGACGTCATGATTTTAAAAGCATATGATGCATCAGCTATTCCCTCGACGTCCTCTCACAGTAGAATTTCATTTAACGAAGCGACGTGATGAACGGGATATTAAATGATGGTAAGTGATACGTCTGCCCATCGTAACATGGCGCTAGTTAGGATGTTATACACAGCTTCATATAGTGCTCTTTGAGACATAAGATGTTGTCTCGTTACCCCAGTAACGCTAGCTATAACGCCCTTTAAACTGAAATACAGAAATGTCTGCACACTACTGTTTCGCGGTAGGGATAGGCGCTGCGGTGATACCAACTTTGACGGTCTCTGGCATCAGACACCTACCACCAGTAAGGCTAAGTAAATAGCCAGGAACCTATCACCGTATAATGCACTATAAACAGGGCATACTACCGATTGGCTGTAGTGTCTTTAAATTGTTACTGCGAGACTTAATGTCATTTATCCCAAGGCGATGACCACAATATGGATTGTGTGTCTTAACTAGCGCCACATTTTTATAGGCCGGCGTATCATTTACCATCAGGTGTACGTTCGGCCCGCATTAGTCGTAGTAGTCGTCAATAATTACACCAGCTACAACGCCTTTCAAACCGGAACATTAAAAATTGCATAGTATTGTGTGTCGATGGAAATAAGAGCTGCGGTGGTACCTATACTTAGTTTTATAGTTGAGACTACCATGCACATACTAACTTAAAAATTGCTATTGTAAGTATGAAGTTATATACTTTACTTATATATGAACCTATTAAGTTGTACTTATCTGTATGTCTGTTTGTATATAGTGAATAACAATACTTTCAAGATTCAGAATGATGTGGAAAGCTTTGAAACAAAGTAGTTTGTCATCCATTTGTATTGTTTCGTCCGTATAAGAAGCACCGCCTTCGAGAAAATGACTGTAAAGTGAAAAGTTCACTAAGTTATAAGAGTGTAAAACTTTTTAATTGTTTAGATAACTTAAAGTGCTTTTTGGACTTCCCGTTTCTTTCTTCTACATTTCTTCTGTCTGTTTGTTTATATATATACAGGGTGAAAGGTAATAGGTGTAAAAGATGTGGAGGGGCTAAAGTATATCTCGTATTCTGTCTATCTATGTGTGGAATATCCCATACAAAGACAACAGCTCTGGAGTTATTCATTTATTAAATGTTTTTCAAAAAATTCCCAATTTTCTAGGAAAAAATTAGATGATTTTATTTCTTATCTATTTCTACACAAGTTTTAATATAATAATTATTGTTTTATAAAATTAAATAATTAATCATCACTTAGAGGCTAAAACTTTTAAATTAGGTTTTATGAAAGTCGTGATAGTAAAAAATAAAGCGTTATATTTACATTTTTATTTAATCTTAAAATAAAATTTTATTTATAAAAATACGTATAAGGCACATGAATACGACTTAAATACCTATCCGACAAGGTATAAGAAAGTACCTTAAGATATGAAAATTTAGAAAAAAAACATTTGTAATAAAAGCAAGTACCATGAAACATCAAACTGTAGAGACTCATAAAAGTATACGCCGCGCCGGCCCTTATGTTGGCCCTTTTGTTTTTGTTGTAACACGTGCGAGCTTGTTGTTGTCGTCAGATACTGAGTTTAGAGTAAAACAAGTGCAAAGTCATTTTTAGGTAATGAGTCAGTAGGACAGTTAAAATTTAACTACTATCGTGAGCGGACGTACATTATCGTTGTCTTCCTAATTATGTATAGTTTTTCTTTCCCATACCAAATAAATTTTATTTCAATGGCGGATTACGGTAATGAAGAATACGTTGACAATTTCTAATGTTATGGACTTACCGATGGAAATTCTTTACAACACGAAGAGAATATCAGCTACGTTTTACAAATCGCCACCTACCAAGTCATAGTCTGCTGCTGCGTACCAACGCATCAGGAAAACTGGCAGCGTTCAACAGAGGCGGAGGTAGGCCATACATATATAGGTGTCCCGTGGCAGATTTAGGATTTGAAATTCGAATATTTTTTTAACGGTTGCGCGGGGACCGGGAACCGGGGAGGGGTTACAGTTTGGCGCGGCATTTATGCGGATTGGTCAGTCACGATTTCGCAGTGGACTGGTGTTTCATTCTGTCAATGGAATAATTGGACCGTTTTTCTTTGAAAATTCTCGTGGCATAACAAATTTTCATAATAGTCATTATTGGGCTCTGCGAGGTGAAAATTCCCACGTGAATAGAAAAGGAGCTCATCGGCGAATATTCTCCGTGAACGTATAGATGAGTATAATTCATACTTGATAGGCTCAGACTTCTTGCCCAACAATTTAAATGAGAAGACGTACGTTTTTAATTATTTGGAGGATATAGCATTGGAAACCAGAATAGAAATGGTGTTCTAGCATGACGGTTATCCCGCCCATTTTCGTCTCGGCGTAAGACAGTGGTTAGACACTACTTTCTCTCGGCGATGGATTGGCTGAGGCAGAGCAACACCGCGGCCTGCAAGGTGTCCGGATTTAACACGTTGCAATTATTACTTATGAGCCACAGGAAACCTTTAGTGTACACAACACTCACTAACTCGTTAACACTCGTTTACACAACACTAATTAAGTCACGCATCATCGTCGCTGCTGACAGAGTAACAGCTCACAGGGCGAGTCACTGTATCTGACTTACGACAAAGGCTTCATGCTTGTATCAGGAACCGTGGCCGTCAGTTTGAGTAAAATTTAAATTAATTATTACTTTAAATTTGCTCTGAACTCAAAATCTAAAACCACAACAATCAACTCGCACGTGTTACAACAAAAACAAAAGGGCCAACATAGGGGCCGGCGCGGCGTATACTTTTATGAGTCTCTACAGTTTGATGTTTCATGGTACTTGGTTTTATTACAAGTTTTTTTTTTCCAAATTTTAGAAACTATGTACTTTCTTATACCCTGCCGGATAGGTATTGAAGTCAGATATTTATGTACTTTATACGTATTTTTTATAAATAAAATTTTATTTTAAGATTAAATAAAACTGTAAGTATGACGCTTTATTTTTTACTGTCACTACTTTCAATGAACCTAATTTAAAAGTTTTAGCCTCTGGGAGATGATTATTGATTCAATTTAATAAAGCAATGATTAAACAATAATTTTTACATTAAAATTTGTGTAGAAATAAGTAAGAAATAAAATTATCAAATTTTTTCCTAGAAAATCCGGAAAACTTTGAAAAATATTTAACTAATTAAGAACATCAGAGCCATTGTCTTTGTATGGTGTATTCCATACATAGATAGATAGGATACGAGATATACTTTAACCTCTCCAGATCTTTTATACCCTTTACCTTTCACCCTGTATATTAAGCCTGTATGTATACATATACAAATAAAGTAGGGTGTAAAGGATTCCACCCAATATCATACGGAGTCCAAGTCAACCTCACCTGCACGTAGTGTACTCTGCTGGATAATAGACAAGGCATCTGACCACCCACCATCCTGCATTGGGGTAGCGTGGTGGATTACGGCCTAACTCCCCTGAATAAACTTCAACTAAAAACGGCCCTAAGTATCCGCCGGGACCGGTGGCCTGACGATCATAACGGAGCATCGATCGATATGGACATCTTAGGGGGAGGCCTATGTCCAGTTGTGGACGTCTCTCGGCTGATCATGATGATAATACATATATGAATATTCATTGACTTGTTTTATTCATCATTATCAACCGATAGGGGTTTTTATGGAAGGTTTTGTGCTATTTTCCACTACGCTGGCCCAATGCGGGTTATAGGGATCCAGAGCCTCGTTTGCACCACGAGCAGGTGAGGTTTCTTTGGGCCCCGTGAGTTCTTGTAAACCCTTTGTTTACTTGTTTTATTAATAAAAACAAAACCTCTTAATGTTTCCACTGCTGGGAGAAGGGCCTTCTCTCCTAAAGAGAGAGAGTCAAGGTCTTTTATATCCCTGGTCAAATGAACGTCAGCGGATATCACATGTCTATGAAAACCGTGTTCGTTATATATCTGTTTTCTAACGATTTCTTCATTAACCGGAAGTTTAAACTTAAATGGGAATTTCACCCGATCCCCTTCAAGTTATACTTTAGGGTTCCGCAAATTAATACATCATTAGAATATTTTAGTTATTTTGTTGGTTTACACAATGAACTCTTTTTGGTGGTTAACGGAAGTGTGCACAATGTTGACTACATTGGTACTGTCTTCTGGGTAATAAAGAGGTGTCATGTGATTGAAGTGGTAGGTCTCTGTTGCCGGAGACCGTCTAGGTACCACAGTAGCACTTATTGCAGCCGACAAACAATCACGTACATACATTACTGTGTTCCAGATTGAAGGGCGTTGTTGTTAGTGTAATTACTGGGGTAACTAGATTTAACATCTTATATGTCAAATTGTTTAAAGAAAACTGCTATCTATATATCTGTCCGTCGCAACTCTGAATTTTTGATTGATTTTTTTTGGGATATTTAATTTGCTTACAGCATCCGCTTAAAGTACAGATTCGTAATCTGTTGTAATGGTACCCGTAAAGTTACTTGAAAATTATATTGTTAATGGCGGAAGTGATCAGAAATTATCGTAATAAAATGGGAAGTTAAGACAGTCAACGTTTATATAAAAAGATACTTTATAAATGTGTTTATATAAAACATTATTATAATGTATCTTGTCTACAATCATCACCAGCCGACAGACGTCCACTGCTGGAAATGGGCCTCCCCCAAGATCTGCACATCGATTGGTCCTGAGTTGTCTGCATCGTCAGGCACTAGGGGCCGCCGTTTGAAGGGGTTTATGTGGGATTTGGGCCATTTCACATCGCGCTGGACCAATGCATGTTGGTAGGAATCTATTGTAGTCTATAATATGTATTTTAAAACTAACCTTTAATTTATAACTTACTAAGGTGTTACAGAATACAAAGAGAGAGAGAGAGAGAGAGGGGGAGAGTAAGTATATTCCAAAATTGAGATCGCTAATAGAGCGTAAGAGACTTAGACATTGTTAGTAGTATGGAGTGGTCAGTGGAAGAGAACTCATAGATGGAAGGTTTATTTGGGGGTTCAGGAACAAAGAAAGTTTGAGAAGCACTGGTAAGAGTAGACGTTATCACATTTTTTCGCTAGCGCTTAACTCTGCTATATTAAACGAGATACTCGTATTTTCTTAGTTATAACGGTCGTGTGGCCTTTATTAATGTATAAAGTACCCTCGCTAAGCTATTAGAAGTGCCCGCGAGCTCTGATATACCTCGACACGGAGCCATAATTGCACAGAAAGCTGTTTATTGTTATAAATACCGCGCCTTTATTACACCACGTAAGAGAACGATTAAGCTACGGCAGCTAACTTATTTCTTATATTATCAACGAGCTCGAGATGAAACGTGAATCACATCATTGTTTCATTCTTTCATTTGATTCAAAACGGCGAAGCTTTTGTACGTCCAGTTCATTACCTGAAAAAAAAGATCAGATTCGTTGTACCCCAGTGCTTAGACAATCGCTTTGTGTAATGAATGACGTTTAACTTAAAAGGGAACGAATTGTCGTTATGATCTCTCTAACAAAATAACCGGAAGTCGAGTATATACGTAAGCAGAGATCTATGTATGTATAGGTTTCGAGGATATAGAATCTGTCGACGGTATAGCAGAATGCTTGATCGGTTCGTGCAGTTATGTTTAAGTTGCATCAGCATTAATCTGCTATTAAGTTTTTTTATAACAGTTCAAGGAACAGCCAATTCGCGGTAAGATCTACTAGTCCTAAGTCTTTGTTGCTGGAGACGGCCTTGGTAGGACCACCGGATACGGATGTTTTGGTACCTGAATAAGAGTCTGACGCGAACCATTCACCCAATCCCACTCTTGTGGCGGGGATTGGCCACTGGATTCCTTGCAGCATACGCTCGCAAAATGACGCATAATGAATGTGTGAGTAGCTAGTAGTAGCTAGTGAAAATATTGGGATAACGAAATTTCACATCTTAAATCTTAAGGTGACGAGCTTAATGTGGTGCTGTGTACATTATCCTAACTAGTGCGATGTGGTTATGAGCAGATGTACTACTTAAAATCAGGTGAAGAATCCGCTCATCTTGTTGCTTCGTAAATTAAAAAAATATTCATGGAAGTTTAACAACTTTGGGAGATCACTTTTACAAAATCTATTCATCTCTTTCAAACTTCCATGTCGTCGTCATCGAAATGTGGTACAACCCGGTGTTTATTCAGTAACGTATCTTAACACCTAAATAAGTAAAGAATGTTATAACTTTACCGTTGTAAAAGTGTCCAATGACACAGGCACCAGCGCCGACGTCCTAATCAACAATGGTTTTTGCGTTTTGCCAATGAATAGTTGAATATTCCGTTTATTTTTCGACGATAATTCCATCCACTTGTAAGCGTATATCACCATAGATAGTTTCAAATTCTAAAAGAAGTACTCACGGTTAGAGTTCGTGTATCGCTGTACGAAAGTTCATGTATCGGCAAATAAGAGTTCACGTATCGGTTAGAGAAGTTCGTGTATCGGTAAATGAGCTTTCACGTATCGGTATAGTTTTAGTCCACGTATGTAAGTACTAGTGCGTATTATTTTTTTTATATTATTTATTGTAGTTTTATTTAAAAAAATGCACTTCCTGCTTATCTGCTCTTATTATGGTAAAAGTTTTATTGGTATCTGCATAGACTAGTTGTATTATATTATATTCGAAATATTTGTTAGTAAGTTTTAAAATTTATTTTTTTATTCTATCCTTTATAAGGTTTACTTACTCCATAAACGTAAAAATTATGTGTGAAGAGAGCTTTAGTTTAAGATATTACAAGACATATAGAAGAACATGCGCTTAGCATTGCCAATTACAACTTTATCCGATTCCCAAATTAATAAACTAACACTGACCTTATTGATACTCTATTCGTAGTGTTTGGAATTAAGATACTAATAATAGGTACTAATTAAATACAAACATACCTTAGTTGTAACGCCGTCGCCATAGTAACAGTCAATGAATAGTATCAATGCAAAAATGAACATAAAGGCGAAAACCCAAGTCAGCTCGGGTATATTCTTAGACGGTGTCCGTATCTGATAGGAAAATCAGAAAGGGTTTCAATAGTAAAAACAGACCTCTAAATGTTTCCACTGCTGAAGCAGAAGGATTTCTTTTACATATTCATCAATATTTATATTTACTATTTCCGTTATATTGCTATCTATTTCCGTTATAATGTTATGATCGTAGAATTGACTTAAACTTTCCCTTTTATCTATTTACTGTTTAAATAATGTTTTTTTTTTAGTTCTATATAAAGCATTATGAAACTCACTGAAAAAAATTGAACGGAAGTCATACAGATGATGCAAGCGTTGAATATCAGCGTCAGGAAAAATTGTCCGCCGAATGTGGCTTCGATTAATTCCACAATCCTGGAAGACAATTCATACTTTAAAATAAAATTATGGGGTAAAATCTGGAATTTAGTTATCAACCCCTAAATGTTTAGATAGCCTAGTAAACTAATATAAAGCTATAGAAAAATAAAATAAAAACCCTGAACGAATTCGATGAGAAGAAATACCTGAGTATATTATTGTGATGCCGCACACAGTTCTTGAATATACTCATGAAGGCTACGTCTTCATCACAACCTTCTTCGGCCATATAACTATTTACGGCATATTTCCAATTATTTATATCCCTTATCAAATTATCTAGTTGATTACCTAAAAGTGTGTGCCATTAAGTAATTAATTCGTCTTCAAAACTCTATCAGAAACACAGGAGAAAGTTCAGGAGTTTCTCTAGAGCTTACCAGCGAATATAACACAAGACCACGGCAGCGAGATGAGAGAAACGAACGCAATCAAAATGATCGGCTTATATAAGATCTGAAATATTTTTTTTTAATTATTAAGTATTATTTCTCATACAAACAATTAAATAAAGAGACAGTACCTGATAAGCCAGGATATAGTCGAAGTATGCGTCGCTGTAGACGTCGATGCAAACAAGGTCCATCTTTGTTGGCAATACTCGAAACCCTTCCAATGCCGGCACGAGGACCACGTGAACTGAAATTATATATATATTTACTAATTTCATTTATACATATGTATATATCAATATCATCATCAGCCGATAGATGTCCAGTGCTGGATACGGGCGTTCCCCAAAGGTTCGTACATCATCAGTCCTGCGCTGCCCGCATCGCCGTTTGTAGTTCATTTTGGGGGGATTTGGGCCATCGCCCAATGCTGGTAGATGGAAGCTAGAACTTCGTTTGTTGATTAGCGAGGTGCACCATGAGTAGATGAGGTTGGTTTGTGTCCTGTGAGTTCTCGTGTCCCTTACGTCCTTATGTATATATAGAAGATATTCAGAAATACATTGACTCATCACGAGATCTTCGACATTTTTAGACGTGAACACTCAAAATTGTTTGTGTGTTTACGTCTAAAAGTGTCGGAGTGGTGTTGCTTCGAACGATCGATGTGTAGATGTTTTGGGGAAGGCCTATGTCCAGCAATGGACGTCTGTCGGCTGATGATGATGTATATACCATATATAAACAATAACTGACCAGCGACATCCATCCCGCAGCTTACTAGTAACCAGACGTACAATCTTCTAGAATGTTGTAAAGCTTTCTGCACGCTATCCTGGTGGCCGGAAGAGTACTTCCGAAAGTCGTCATTCAACATTTGATTCATCAGTTCCGTGAAAGTGCCGCGATTCGAGATGAAATTCATCAGCTTTATTATAATGAGATATTCAGCTAATATTAAGTTTATCCTGTGAAAGGAAGCAATGAAATTATTTTTTATGAGTATAGTATTCCGTGCCGAGCGGAACGTTCACCTGATGGTAAGTGATACGCCTACCCATGACAACGTGGCGCTAGTATGGTTGGATATACACAGTACCACACCACGTTGCTTTGATATGTTGTCTGGTTACCTCAGTAATTACACTAGCTACAGCGCCCTTCAAACCGCGTCATAATATTTGCGCGCTACTCTTTGTTGACTTCAGTAGGAGTCGTACTTAGTGCTGTGGTACCTAGGCAGTCCCCAACAACAGAGACTGGACGAGATTCCCGCCTATCACATCTCACAACCCATCCACCCTGGACATTGCGTTGTTCAACAACGTCACCATCCCACTGCATTTGAGCAAGACCATTGATGATCCGATCACCGCCTGATTCTTATGAAGCTGGGCCGTCCCGTTGAAGAGGTCTCTTTAATCAAAACCATCGTCAGCTGGCGCAGCCTCCAGGTCAAACTCAAGGCCGCGAAACCCCAGAACCTAGACGGAATCCCTAGCACGATTGACTCGCTCGATATGCAAACCGAGCGATCGACTCGTTGACCCATCTCATAGCCACAGATGTCGAGGACGGTTCTCGAATCGGACTACCTTTTCGGGTCCCTTCCGGCCGACCTTCGACGGCTGGTCATAGCCAAGAATCGCCGCATTGAGACTTTACTCTCCATATAGATCCGAGGAGAGCAGGATAAATTTGTGCCGCTTGCAAAGGGAAGTAAAAGAGCGCATATCCGAACTTAGATTCAACAGATGGGACAACCTGCTTGGGACATGCCCAAAGTCCTCAAAGTGAGCCTCGCTGCTTTCGTCGGAGATCGCTCTCAATCATTTCGGCAGGGCTCCGGGTATTATATCGAGTCGCCTACAAACGGCAATCACTCGTCTAGGTCAGTGGTTCCGGAAGTGACGAATCGACGTAAACCCGGAAAAAAGTGAAGCTATTCACTTCACCCACCGAACGCCCACAACCCTTCCCAAGCAGGCGATCTATTGCGGCCATAAACTCGGCCAGATCTCCCTGTTCAGCCAGTGCATCCCATGGAGGGACCCGATCGAATACCTCGGCGTCATGCTCGACGCCAGGCTCAACTTCAACGCCCACATTCGCGAAGCAAGAAACAAAGCAGCCCAAGTACTGGGCAAGCTTTACCCCCTTTTTGTGCAAGAAGAGCAAGCTCTCTCTCAGACATGAGCTTCACCTCTACAAGGTAGGTAGGTCTACAATGTACAGGTAAGACCTATAATGTCTTACGCCAGCATAGTCTTCGCCCATTCGTTCGGAGCACGCCTTAAACCTTTGCAGGTTCTCCAAAATCGGTTCACCCGCATCGCCACCGATGCCGAATGGTACCAACGCAAAGTGGACCTCCACAGCGAACTCAAATTCCTAACCATAACGGAGCACTTCAGAGAGTGATCCAAAATCTATTTCGCCAAGGCGTCATCTTACCTCAACCCTTTGGTTGCCAAAGCAGACAACTACGAGCCACATGCGAATGCCAAGAGCAATAAGCGCAGATCAGGGCATGCGCTAATTCCGTCATCCCAGGGGTCCCTCACACCACACACGAACCTACAGTCACCGACAACACCCACGTCACCACACACACCTTGGACACTACCAACACGTTCCGAATTTCGAGATCACGCCGCCCTCGCTTCAGAACGCGGCGCCACGCGGTACTCACACACCGCGTACACTAAGTACAGCTGTGATCAGGGGCGGTCCTCACCATCCAGAGATTCCGATACAGGCGAAGGTAGTCGGGGAACGGGTCCGCGAGTAGATTCGCCAGAAGAACCAAAGAAGCAGACACGTAATATGAAAATCCGCCGCCGGATAACTTCACTCCACGTAGTACACATTTAGAAAGAGTTCATGGAGCCGGGTCCACGAGCCCAGTGTCAGACAAGCTGTAAGAGTCGCTTCGGCTGCAGCGCTGACGTCATCACGAATCCAGTCAACTCGCGTTTGGTTCTGGGCTCGCACACAGACGGACCTGTAGCACTGTTCGTGATAACTTTATCACTGTGTTTGTTCAAGTGATTCATTAATATTATATATTTATGTTATTTACTGATATATAGTATTATATACACCTTTATATGTTATTTACTGATATATAGTATTATATACACCTTTATATGTTATTTACTGATTTACTGAATCGGAAACGTGGACCCTTTGAATAAACTAAGAATCAAGAAGATAGTATTAATCTTGAAGACACTCCTTATCTTACACATATATCTAATAAATATACAGTACATTTAAAGGGGTAATTGAAAACAACTTCCGCCTTTACATTTGATAATAGTTAAAAAATACAACACTACTTACATTCCAGCAACTTCCCGGATTTCCGCCTTCCCGGAACACATAAGCCGTAACAGATATGTCAGTTGTCCCGCTGCAGGTATCACAAAGGCCAACGCTCCTCCCACTACCTGGCATAAGATGGCACACAGGAACTTCACACTCATCGGATTCTGTGCGTGACACCAGACGCCGAGGTATTTCAGTGTTGTCATTTGCCAAGATATGAATTTAGATATATCCGGATCATAGTTCTCTTTCCGCTTCCACATGTCTTCACCGTACCTGTTTAATATTAAAGTCGAGGATACGATACGAGTTATCCAGAAACCGTCTAGCTCGGTACCACCGCAGTGCCCATTGCAGCTGACATACAGTACTGTGCAAACATTAACGACTTCCGGTTTGAAGGGTGTTGTTGCTAATTCTGGTTCTATTCTACGAAGCGGTTAGATGACCGGTAAGTTCAATTGATCATAAGAGATACGCCTGCCGTAAGAACGTCACGCTAGTTAGAACGGTGCACCACAATGCGCTCATCGACTCGAGACATTAAATGTTAAGTCTTGTTCCCTCAGTAATTTCACTAGCTACAGCGTCTTTCAAACCGGAACACAGTAATGTTAGCACAGTACAGAATGGCGGTAGAAATAGGCGCTGCGATGGTACTTAGACGGTCTCCGGTAAAAGAGACCTACCACCAGCAAACTAGCGCCATATCATGAAATGGCGTATCACTTACCATCAAGTGAAAGTCCCGCTCGTTTCTTCGCTTCGTGGAATTAAAAAAAAAAAAGCGAATATCACTTTAACGATAGTATGGTTTCGTATTACATTAAACACATTGTACCAGATGATTGTCCGGCGCGAAGTGTCGCTTATTCCCAATAATGTAGTCAATTATAACGATCGCAGGATAATTACAAGCAATTC
The DNA here is from genome assembly GCA_029034505.1 of Ornithoptera priamus. Lineage (NCBI taxonomy): Eukaryota > Metazoa > Arthropoda > Insecta > Lepidoptera > Papilionidae > Ornithoptera > Ornithoptera priamus. Next base: position 1,022,493 of record JARDWD010000672.1, read on the forward strand.
ATTCTAATTAGTGTCGTTATTGGCTACATTAATTGTTGTTGTTTAAATATTTAGTAGCAATAAACGACACTAACTACAGAATAATTTTAATAAGACGAATTAAAACTACAGTCGCTTTTATCATTGCCGCTGATAATATGTGTATTAGTTGTACGAGTTGTCAAATGAGATCGATTATATAATATTAACTATATTAGTTGAAACATATATATATATATTGAAATTTGTCTGAAACGTTCCATGAGAGCAACTCATAACCGCAAATGACTTTCTATACCAACCGTTACTATAGCAACCGCGTAAATAATACCAAATGAAATTGGTAATGGTATAAATAGTCTATAATAATCTATAAATCATTCCACTTCGAATGCTCATGTTCTCATGTAGCTACATTCACTTATTTTCACGTGATTGGCGAACAGAGAAGACATTTCCATAATATATATATGTATGTATGTATATATATATATATATATATGTAGATTTTATTTAAATATTTTCTTCCTTTCCTATTTTACAATATAAAGCAAAGTGAGCAATGTAATGTTTGTTTGCTGTTTTCTCTTGAACGATGTAGTTGCTGTGAGTGTTCACATCCGACCACTTCTACAGCTTCCTATGAATGGAAGCTCTCGAGCTTTCAAGTGCCTATCCAGGACCATGCTTCCAAGAAGTAAGTGTCAGCAACTGAGGAGCAACTGAATAATCTTGAGCGCTTGCAAAAACTTGTGCGTTTGCTACGTTTTTCGGACTTAAAAAGTTTGACCATAGTTTTTACGTAACGGAAGTAGCTCCAAATGACTTCCAATTCGTCCTCGCAGGAACACGCGTATTATCTGTTTCCTCCACATCCTACATAATGCTTCATCTTGATCCTCCTATCTTTTTTTCAGCCATGTGGAGTTCGGCATAGTATGTACTTCTCTTCCATAACCCCCCTATCAGCCGTCATATAATTCACACTCTTCTTACACATGTGGTACGGCAAATACAATACCACCATTCATTTGCCGTCATCCTAAGGCTCGCTTATTGAGCTCCTACAGCCTCCACCCTCAAGGCTCACGAACCCGAGGACCCTTTCAGTCGCCTTATACGACAGGTAGGGAATATCTTAGTCCTATTCTTAATAGCCCTAGAAGAAGAGAAGTATTTTTTTAATTCAAGCCGCCGTAAGGAAATTTTAATGATCGCGAAAGATTAACCCGAAAAGGGAAAGCTTTCCAATTAATTTGCCGCCTGTAAGACCGCAGCTGTTATTTTCAACTTAATTGAAAGTTTTTAATTAACCGCCGAACAGAGGAAATTGGAAACAATCGAAATTACTTAAGCATTAGATGTACTTTGAACAATTTCAATGGCAATTCCATTAAAGCCTTACTCAGGGAGGAAGGAAGAGTTATGAATATACTCGTATTGTCTCCGTCTCTTTCGCGATAACGGTTAGTTTAACTTAGAACCAACTTGAAGGTACCACAAAACAAAGCTAAAAATTTGTACATCAAATCAGGTCCCTTTATACTGTCCTACTATAAATATTTTTAACCGATTTATTAATAAGAGAGTCCATCTTATTTTAGCACATCCCTTAACCTTAAATTTCAAACTGGGTTAACTTTCATGAATGAAATTCTTTTTTTTTTCATCGATGTATTGAAGAGTTATTTATATGGGTGCTAGGCTTTTGTTACAGGAAACCATCCAGGCACCACCGCAGGTAATATTCATGCCGAGAAAGTGTAGTATGCATTACTGTGTTCCGGCTTAAAGGGCGCTGTAGGTAGTATAATTATATAACGAGATTTTACATCCCATGCATTAAGGTGACGAACACAACGCGATGCTGTGTATAGCATTTAGCGTCACTTTGTTATGGGTGTATCACTTACCACTTACAAGTGTGTATATATATTTAAAAAAAACTCAGCTCGCAGAGTCGTGATTGTAACATACAAAGGGAGAAACGGAGATTGTTAAGGATGCAGCAATTTGTCTTCCCACTCCCTCACGTACCTTGCAAAACAAAGGGCCATTGTGCTGCAATTATGTGCCTTTGATCATGCTCAGTCAGGAGACGGCAGCTGAATTACTGGTCACACGTGCCATAGATGCGAGCGTGGAGGACAAATGGGTGTTATTGATTGACTTCTGAAGAGGTGCAGCCACGCTCTGGTATCACGAACAATATCTATTCGGAATACATACAGGCTGTTGCCCAAATAACTTAATCGCTGTAATAGTATTCTTTATCAGCATCATCTATTGATCTGTATTACGTGATATTAAGTGACAATGCAGACGGAGATGATGAGGCATGCTAACCGAATACTCTAAAGCTCATAGCTGAAACACAGCAATTCAGTCCAACACTCAGAATTTAGTAATGATACTACTTTTGCTATTTATAAGGTAGCTAAGTATTAGTGAATTGGTACGCTAGTGGTAGGTCTCTGTCGAGACCGTCTAGGTAGGTACTATAGCAGCGCCTATTTCTGCCGCCAAATAGTGATGTGCGGACATCACTATGTTCCGGTTTGAGGGGCGTTGTAGCTAGAGATATTACTGGGGTAACGAGATTCAAAATCTTATGTCTCAGGCGACGAGCGCAATGCGGTGCTGTTTATAACATCCTGATCAGTCACGTTGTTTTGGTCAGGCCTATCACTCGCCTTCAAGTGATCGTCCCGTTCATCTCGTCGCTCCGTCGAATAAAAAAAAATCAATATAAATGTTTTGTAATTATTTTTTACCGGAAGCTGCCTGTTTATTTAAAAACATGTACATTTCTTATAATAATAATTCAGGGTATCTCCCCCACTGCCCTTCTTCCTGTTCCTTTATCTGTTCCCCTTTCTTGTCGTCCTTGTTCCTCTGATTTTTTACTCTTTTTCTCTTGTTTTCCTGATTTTATTCAACAAATTTATGTAAAATTACAAGCGATGTTCGCTTCAATAAAAATAACCAAGGGAAAGAGCTCGGCAGAAAATTAGATTCCGATTACTTAAAATTCAGGGTACGTATAAAAATAATTTATTGCTACCCCCCTCCGCTGAAAGTCAAAGTTAACGCCGGTACGGGGGTGTGAAAAATGGTTATCAAAAATATGAAATGGATATTATAATCAGTGGATAAAAGCTTTCCTTGCGACCGCCCCACCCCCCCTCCTCGGCAACTCCGAGCGACACATCGCATTACAATTTTACGTCACCTCCCAGATTTATCTAAATTGGAGTAAAGTGTCTCCATCTGCAACAAAGCCATGGGGTGCTATGGGGAACCACAATAAGTGAAAGGAAATCGGTTCAGCCATTTGCGAGCTATAATAACATCATATCAGCTGTCTTAGATTTACCACGTGACTAATTTAAAAATCTTTTAATTTATTATATATATATAGATTGCTAGATTTAAATGTCAGTGGGAAGGTCAGTGCTCGAAGGACCAACGGCTGGTGGGGCAGTAAGGTCCTCGAGTAACAGCCACGTGCCGGCAGACGAAGTGTTGGGAGGCCGCCCACAAAGTGGACCGCCGATCAGGTGTGAGTCGCGAAAATCAACTGGTTGCAAGCAATGTGGGATCGATCGATGTGGATATTTTTTGGAGGAAGCCTATGTCCAGCAGTATCGGCTGATGATGATGATGATATATATATACCCGCCGGAGACAGTCTAGGTACGTACCACCGCAGCGACTGCTGCACCAGACAAACTGCACTGTACAAACATTACTGTGTTCCGGTTTGAAGGGAACTATACCTAGTGAAGTTACTGGGGTAACGAGAATCTACATTTTATCGTCTTAGGCGATGAGCACAATGTAGTTCTGTATGTGTGTGTCGTTATGCGCAGGAGTATCACTCACCATCAGGTGAACGTCCCGCAAAGAGAAGAATAATTACATATCTAGTTAAAGTCTTTTATCAGCTTTAATAAATACTTATTTCGATACATTGTCTTAATAATGTCATATTTTAGTCGCCTTTTACGGCACACAGGTTACAGAGTAACGATGTCAATTATCTCCCTCTGTCACCATCATCCCAACTGAAGTCCACAACTGGGCGTAAGTCTATTATAATTTTTTCTTTATTTGTTATAGAGACAACACAAGCAGGACGAATAGCTGATAATAAAGGATACTCGTGTTCAGTAACAACGTGGAGCTGCTTAGATTATATACACTGCACCACTTTATGCTCCTCATGAAACATAAGATGTTAAGAGTTGTTACAGCAATAATTTCACTTGCTACAGCGTCCTTCAAACCGGAACACGTTAATATTTGTACGGACAGTGGTCCGCAGAAATAGGAGCTATGGCGTTACCTTAGACTGTCTCCGGTAACAGATTAAAATACTGTCGATATCTTTGTAAAAAAAAAAACGATGCTTTACAAACACAAATAGGAGTGTTAAATATGTAACACCCCTTTTCGTTGCGATTCAAGGGCTGTCGGTTAAACGGTACTCTTGTAATTTCCCCACATCGCGAATATGAAATAGGTCATGTAAATATGAGATAAAAAGTCAAAACTTTAATTTGCGTAATTTGTAATTATAACGAGCTTGCGACGGAAACACTGCACTACAACCCACCCCCTACCCCAACCGCTTCACATTAGTGTACAGGCTGATGTTATTACGCATTTACGCGGGGTGCAGTGGCAAACAATAACGCAAGGTTGATACTTTGCAGCTTCTCTTTGTTTTTATTTATACGCTCCTCAGCGAACGAGATCTCTCCACATAAACGCGATGTGCGAATGGAGATAACAAGGAAGATGCTGAAGACCTCGTTAGTGAACTTACTCCTCGGACGCAGCGACCCAAAGTGAGTCTTGGCTTCCAACACAAGAAAGTGGCAGTGTCGTCTGTCTCCCGCTGCCTCTTGCCAGTCCACTGCTTGGAGCTATGTCGTGCTCTACGGCATCCTTCCAGCGACACCTGGGCCGGCCGGCAGATCCTCAGCCAAGCGGGGTTCCGTGGAACGCTCTTTTGACGCTACGATCGTCTCCCATCCTTAGCAAGTGGCGCGTCCAACGAAATCTGTGAGCTTCGGTTTCTCCCACGACGTTCAGTTCGCCAACTAGCCGCTCGACTTCAATATTGTATCGGACTCGCACCTACCGTCCTCTCTGGGTCGGGCCGAAGATCCTACGCGTGATTATCCTCTCGGCAACCAGGAGCCGCTCCTCTTCAAGCGTTAGTGTCCAGGGTTCGCCACCGTACATCAATATCGGTCATATCACTTGATATGCGAATTTTGGCTTCCATAGTGTACGTCATATTTAAGGTTCTATTCAATATTTTTCTTTGCTCTACAGCAGCGATTACCAACCTGTGTTGCCCGGGGTACTTGAAAATAATGAGCAGATAAAATAGTTAATTTATTTATTTATTTACTAGCTGTCCCCACCCGTCACCCCTTCTATGCTGGCCATAACAACCCCGCAACTAGATTTGGAGAAGGAAGTTTATAAAATCCATTCATAAATAACCTCTAAATGGTAAAAGTTACATCTTTACTTAATTTTGAGTGTTTACGTGTAACAGTGTCGTTTCATAGGAGATTCAGAAGTTTGAATATATATATATATATATATATATATATTATATACACATATATATATATACATATATATATATATATATATATATATATATATATATGTGTGTATATTATATGTTGATAATATTTTAGAGAATATATTAAGTATAGGATTTAGATCAAAGAAGGAAAGTTGTTCTCTCTGCACACGACTGGATATTGGTCGTTAAATTAAAGAGCAAATAATGAACATATTTGTTTACTGCGCTGCGACAAAGCTTCCGACCGGAAGTTGTTTGACTTTTAACAAATTAAATAACGAGCTTACATAGCCCCCGGTCGAATTAGGAGAGTTTAGAAAAAAATAAACCGGTGCCACTGACATCCTGAAATATATAATTGTCTCGACTTAAACTTTACTTATTTAAATTAAAATTCACTTTAAGTTAAGTAGCTAAGTTAAAGCCTGTTAAGTAGTTAAGTTTAAGTTACGAACAGGAATTCGATTGCAGAATCTAATTTTCATTTTCAATAAAACGGCTCGCGTTTACAGCCCGAGCCCCAAGTTAGCACACCTTTATCAAGATCTAGACTTAAGTAATAAATTCTAAACCTTCCCTCACTTGTAATCAAGTCGCAGTTAAGATTTTTATATCATTTCAAAAAATTTTTTTATTTATATATGAAATGATGATTTAATGTCAATGACTTTTATCCATTTATCGTTACCTATTTTGTGTGTAACTGGAATAGGTCTCACCATCGCTCGATGAGTGAAGACTTTGAATCGGTGGACCAATCAGATGGTCACGTGCCATGTGTCCGCGCCGTAGGTGAGTGTGGGGAGAACGCTCTTGTTTAAGACTTTGGTCATGGAATACTGCGCAATTTGGGAGGTGAGGATATGCTGGAGTTTCTCAATCCAGTCGAATGTGACTAACGATCTCCTCGTTGGAGTTACCTTAGCTAAGTTCCATGACCTGGTCGAGGTACATTTTTATATATATTATATATATATATATATAAAAGGGTACAAAGGATCCCTCACAACAATTCAAGCCAACCTCACCTGCTCGTGGTGCACCTGCTAATCAACAAACGAGGCACTGGCTCCCACCAACCCGCATTGGACCAGCGTGGTAGGAAGTGGCCCATGTTCCCCCCATGTGAAACCTTATAAATCGACGGCCTTTAGCGCTCGGCGATGGGGGTGACACAGGACCTACTGATGTGGGGATCCTTAGAGGAGGCCTACGTCCAGCAGTGGATGTCTACCGGCTGATGGTGGTATATATAGAAACATACCTAAACCTAGAACATGGAAGCACTGGATTCAAACAGCGCAATACCGTGCTTTGTGGAACACTACAACAGACCTGTATCCAGCAGTGGACGTCCATTGGTTGAAATGATGAGAACACATACCTGATCATCATCATTATCACCCGTCCACTGCTGGACATAGGCCTCCCCTAAAGATTCCTATACATTCGGATAGAGATTCATACGGAGGGATCTAGGCTATTTTGCACCACCCTAGCCCAATGAGGGTTGATAGCAACCAGAGCCTCGCTTGTTGATTAGCAGGGTGGACCACGGGCATGTGAGGTTAACTTGGAGCGGGTGAGTTTTAGTGCGGGAACCCTTACACCCCTTTATAACTGATAAATATATCAATGACATAGTCAACAAGAAGAGAATGCTTGATAACTTTAACAAGTAAATATCTTTAACTTTATATTAATCCGTGCTTAAATCGTGGTCATGTTAACCCGTAGTCGTGATCGAAGAGTTAAATAACCATCATCAGCTCCTTTTTCTGCTGCAGCGTATAACAATTTAAGTTAAAGTGTAAATTGGAAAGACATCTCCGGTAACTTAGTGTCACGCGCTACAAAGGGAATGTAAAATCCGGAAAGCACTTTAAGTTACCTAAACAATTAAAAAGTTGCCACTTTTATAACATTCTCAACTTTTTACTTAACGGTTATTTTCTTGGAAGCAATATTCTCTTTTGGGGTAAATTTACCACCCCCCGGAGTACAACAGATAACTTGCTTGTTCTTTATCGTTTCGTTTTTGAATTAAGTTAACAAAAATACTTACCAAAGTTCATCAATCAGTTAAGTAATAGTTTTCGGTCCCTTTGTATGTTATACATACAACCTTAAAACAGAAAGCAAAAAATTTTTTTTTTTTAACTAAGCGTACGAGACGAGCAGGAGGTTCACCTAAGAGTAAGTGATACACTTGCCCATAACAATGAGGTGTTAGTTAGGATAGTGTACACATCACGCTCCACGTCATGAGACTTAAGATATCGAGTCTCGTTACCCCAGTAATTACACTAGCTATAGCGCCCTTCAAACCGGACACAGTGACGTATGAACCTACCACCAGTAAATTGATTCAATTCAAAACAAAACGTTTCATAAATATTGATAAATGAATGTATTTCCTGTTGACCGCCATTGTTTTATTAAATAACCTCCCCAGATGCTTTCGGGAATTGGTTTTGGCGTTTTTTTTTCCCTTTATTTAGAATTTATTTCCTGGATGAGGAACAAAAACCTCCCCTCATCAAAAGCTCGGCGGTTTAATTGGTACAATGGGCATGTTTAACTTTTATGAAATATTCTGTAAAGTTCATTGAACTTTCTTTACAATATATACATATATATTTAAAATGAATTTTCTTTGTTCGTCAATCACGTAAAAACAAGTGACTTGTAGATAGTTACAGGCTATTTATATTTTGAATTTCACAGATCCTTCATGATTTTATTTCCAATCGACTTTTAAAAGATTTTCATTCCGTGTTATTTATGCGGTTGCTATAGTAACGGTTGCTATAGAAATCATTTGATGTTACAGCTAGTTTAGCAGGCGGGGAACGGCTGTATACAATATAAGGGTGTAAACTGAACACGGATTCTAAAGATATATATGGTTTATATGATGGTAGAATTACCATCTGATCCTCCACTGTTACCACCGGATATCTTCTGTCGCCGACTAGTAGAGAAAGAAGAAGATATCCTTATGACTTCCTAAGGTAAGCCCTACCTGTAGAAGGCGACTGAAAGCGTTTTCAGGCCCATGAGCTTTGAAGGTGGGATTCCTAATTGCCTACTAAGCGAGCCCGGGATGAAAGATAAGTACGGGGTGGTCTAGTTCTTGTACCAAAGCGAGGATGTCGAGGAGGACTGCAGCCCTTCCTTGGATCAGCTTCAGGAGTAGTGCCGGGTGGCACCGGTGCGTGCGCAATGCACTGAGGATGATCACGGACAGACTTTCAGTGGGTAAAAAGGGTGAAAGAAAACGTCGTGAGGAACCGGATATGTTAGACCAGCTTTAGTGATATCTGCCAACTCGCAATTGGATAGCGGGGTGGGCAAATTACTTTAACCCTGGGAGCGTGGAGCTCGAGTTCCAGCAGTGGGAACGATAAGAGCTGTTGATTCATTTCTAAGTACATTTACTGGTGGTAGGTTTCCGTTGCCGGAAGTCGTCTAGATACCACCACAGCTACAATTGCAGCTGACAAACAGTAGTGTGTAAAAATTGTGTTCCGGTTTGAATGATGCTGTGGCTAATGAAATTACCTGCAACAGGCGCTGCGGTGGAACCTCACACACACACACACACACACACACACACACACAAAATATATAAGAATGTCAGGAGTGAAGTGATTATCCTGAATATAACAAATTCTGCCTTTGTTCCTTTCACTTCACACCGGAAGAGGGTGGAGGAAACTTATATTACACGTTCTGATGTCTAGTGTAATTGGAATTTCATTCACTGTAACGGATGTACGTTACAAAGCGGCGCGTCGCTTTGTTTCCGGTAACGCTAATTAGTGCTGTACTATTTTTTTTTATGTACGCGACGAGACGAGGACGTTCACCCGATGGTAAGTGATACGCCCGCCCATAACGATGTGGCCCTAGTTAAGATGGTTTGCACTGCACGACATTGCGCTCATCGCCTGACACAAGATGTTGATTCTCGTTACCCCAGTAATTACACTAGCTGTAACGCCCTTCAAACCGGATCATTGTAATGTTCGCACAGTACTGTCTGTCGGCTGCAATAGGCGCTGCGGTGGTACCCACCTAGATCATCTCCCGCAACAGGGACCTACCACCAGTAATAAAAAACGTTACGTAAATTCATCATCATAATCATCATCGTCATCAGCCGATAGAGGACCACTGCAGGTCATAAGATTACTATATCGATAGGGGGATTAATATGGAGGGATTTGAGCCGTTTCCTACCATGCTGGCCCAATGCGGGTTGGAGGGAGCTAGAACCTGGCCCATGATTAGCATGGTGCACCATAAGCAGGTGAATTTGGTTTCGATCCCCTGAGTTGTTGTGGGGGAACCCTTACACCCCCTAATAAATATATACACCACTTATTATTTAATATGTGTATATCCATATCGTAATAGGAGCTATGGTGGTGAAGCGCTAGTGGTGACGGATTGCTGATCCAAATAGCGCTTCCCCATTTAACGCGTCGTCGTTGCTAGCTGGTGTTCGTGTTTCTATTGTCAGCGCTGCGTCTATTTACTGTCTCCAGGCGAGCAGCACAGTTAACTGCAGTGTATATCATCCTAACTAGAGCCGTAAAGAAACTTACTTTTAAACAAGAAATATAGTAATATGTGCAGACTACTGTTCGGTGGTGGGGATGGTGGTTGTGGTGGTATTGGAATACTTAATGGTGGTATTAAGTATTTAAATTGATAAGGTTGTAATCTTTCAGATCTGTAAGATGAGTTCCTAATTTGTAATTATAAATGATAGAAATATTAAAAATGCCTTCGTATATATTTTTTGTCTAAAGAGAAAGGTAGTTCATAAAAAAGTTTCCTGGTGGTGAACGGTTTGACGACATAAAGGTGGACCGGGTTTGAATACCATCAGTTAAAAGAGAATAACTGAGGATTAAATGCACGAGGGCACTTGCTGACGCTGACGATGACGATGACGATGATGATGACGATGACACGCTGAGGACGAAGATGACGATGACTATGACACGCTGAGGACGACGATGACGATGACGATGACACGCTTAGGACGACGATGACGATGACACGCTTAGGACGACGATGACGATGACATGCTTAGGACGACGATGACGATGACACGCTTAGGACGACGATGACGATGACGATGACACGCTGAGGACGACGATGACGATGACGATGACTATGACACGCTGAGGACGACGATGACCATGATGATGACACGCTTAGGACGACGATGACGATGACGATGACACGCTTAGGACGACGATGACGATGACGATGACACGCTGAGGACGACGATGACGATGACGATGACTATGACACGCTGAGGACGAGGATGACGATGACGATGACACGCTTAGAACGACGATGACGATGACGATGACACGCTTACGACGACGATGACGATGACGATGACACGCTTAGGACGACGATGATGATGACACGCTTAGGACGACGATAACGATGACGATGATATGCTGAGGACGACGATGACACGCTGAGGATGACGATGACGATGACGATGACACGCTGAGGACGACGATGACGATGACACGCTGAGGACGACGATGACGATGACGATGACATGCTTAGGACGACGATGACGATGACGATGACACGCTTAGGACGACGATGACGATGACGATGACACGCTGAGGATGACGATGACGATGACTACGCTGAGGACGACGATGACACGCTGAGGATGACGATGACGACGATGATGAGGTAATGAGAGGATCTTATGTTGACAAGTACAATGTGGCGCTGTGTATACCGCCCTAATTCGCGCCAATGTTGGTAAATACCCCACTCTTCTCATCACTTCGAGGAATAAAAAAAGTTACCGATTTTTCGCATCAACAATACAGCTTCATCATCATCATCATCATCAGCCGATAGACGTACACAGCTCGACAAACATCGATTGGTCTTGCAATGCCCGCATCCAGCAGCAGCCACCGGCACCGCCGGGCACCAGGTGCCGTCGTTTTTAGAGGGTTCATATGGGGGGGATTTATAAACCTTTACATTTATATTGCGAAAGATCTAGAAGAAGCAGCAGCTATAGACTACGATGGTGAAATACCATCACATGAACCGTTTCCCCATTTTGGATTAAATATATATATGCTATGATCTGGTGCAGGAAGCAGCTGGATGCGGGCAGCTCAGGATCGGCCGATGTAGAGACAGATCCTGCTCTGATCGGAGATCTGTCGGCTGATAATGATGATGATGATACATATATAATTCATATAAAAAAAACCAGTTTAACTGTACAGGTTCACTTGTGTGGTTTAAACTGGCAATATTTAACCGAAACCGGTTTCCAATTATTTTAACTAGATACCTGATAACTGCTGAATGGCGCCAGCTTAAAGCGGAAGTGCAATCAATTCGCAACGGAACTGTGTATTTTATTAAAGCCGTTAACTGATTGCGATAGACGTACGTTAAAAGTTTACAGGATGTACAGGTTTTTTTTTTTAATCATTTTCATACGAAATTAATAATCAAGTGTCCAATTAAATCATTATCGGGGGTGATGCGGCTGAGGTTCCGGATAGAAGGACGCTGCAGCTAGTGTAATCGCTAACAGGGGTCAACGTATAGTGTGCAGTGTTATTAGAGGGCAGGCGTATCACTCACCATCAGGTGAACGTACCCCTCGTCAGGTCGCTTTGTAGAATTATAAAAAAGGGTTGATTATTTTCATACATTTCTTGAAGCTAGGTAATAATTTAGTATACACTATATAAAGATCATCATCATCAACATCCACTGGACGTCCACTGCTGGATATAGGCCTCCCCAAAGATATATCTATATATCATCATCCATTTTCATTGTATATAGATCTGTTTATGTATATATAATGAAAATGGATTTCTTTTGTTTGCTAATCACGCGAAAACTAGTGAAGGTATCGATATCGGAACACGAGGATGAAGAGGATGCGGAATGATTTGTAAATGGTTAAGGGCTGTTCGCAGGTCATTCATTTTATTTCTAATTTACTTTTATACACAGATTTGTAATTATTTACGCGGTTGCTGTAGTAACGGTTGTTATAGAAAGTCATTCGCGGTTGCGGTTGCTCCCAGGGAATATTTCAGACAGATTTCAAGTGTAATTTATATTACGGCCAGGAAACCCGGCGGAGATCAGCTAGTGCATATATATCATCATCGGCCCAGAGATGTCCACTGCTGGACATAGACCTCCCCCAAAGATCTGCACATACAGTCAGCATGGCCTATAGTACCGCTGGGCAGTGGAAATTGATGTATGGAGGGGTTCATGTATGGAGATTCGGGCCATTTCCCACCACACTGGCCCAACGTGGTTTGTTGGACTATATATATATATATATAAATGATTTTTATAATCACGATAATGAAAGTGGGGTAATTTGGTAGTTTCGCTTTTCGGTGTAGCCATTTTAGCTACAAACGGCACGCGCTACTCCCGACTTATATAAATTGCCCGCCCCATTAACGCCGACGTGGGGGATACATCCCCTTCAATGTTATTTGATGAGTCTGACTTATTGCTGTAAGTGGCGATGAGTAAAATTGCTCTTGCTTCATCGGAAGACCAAGGTCAAAACCAAGACGGACATGTTATGGAAGACCAAGACACAAAGGGGTAAGAGTAAATTAATAAAAAAAAAATTGAGCTGAAATGAAGGGTTTAAATATTTATCATAACTTGAAGATATACTTTTCTATTGGAAACAAAACATTTTATATAAGACTGAACATGGGTTTAAGGGGTGCAATGGGTCCCGCACAATATCTCACAGGACCCAAGCCAACCTCATCTTCTTGTGGTGCACCCTGCTAACGAACGAGGATCTAGCTCCCACCTGTGGGTCAGCGTGGTGGGAAATAGTCCGAAGCCCTATATGAAGCCCTACAAACGGCTGCCCCTAGTGCTTGGCGGTACTGGTGGCCATGCTGACTGTAGACCGACCCATGGGGAGATCTCCGAAGGCTTATGTGCAGCTGTGGACGTTTATCGGCTGATTATGATGATGAACATGCAGTACCAAAATCAAGTCGGAACAGAACAGGCAAAGACCAAGAATGTCCAAGTCTTGGTGTTGTCCTTGCTGTAACATTTCAGAAGGTACCAGGCTGGTGATTGCAGTAAAGGATAATTTGTAATGAAGGACGAATATTTAACAATAATTATGTAAACCGATAACGAGCGGGACGTTCACCTGATGTTAAGTGATACGCATACCCATAACTTGGATGGACATAACATCACATTCTGCTCGTTGCCATGAGGCATGGGATTTAAATTCTCGATATCCAGTAATAACTAGCTACAACGCCCTTCAAACCGGATGACAGTAATATCCACACAGTACTGTGTCGGGTGCAATAGGTGCTGCGGTACCTACCTAGACGGTTTCTAGTAATAGAGACTTACCACTACTAAACAAGCGTGGTGGGTTACGGCCCAATTCCCCTCAATGAACTCCAACAACGACGTGGAGATCTTTGGGAAAGGCCCACGTCCAGCAGTGGACGTCTACCAGCTGATAATGACAATGACGAACACAGATAATGTAGTATTCCATATAGATCAGAACTAACCTCTAAAAAAGTAAATAGCGGCCATCGTTAACTAATATTAATATTAGTATATATATATATATATGACTAATATTATATTATTACCTAATATTATATATATACCTAATATATATATATTAGGTATTTTTTTAATATATAATTAGAAAAGGGTATATAAACAGTACAATGGCGATAGAAATATCGCACGCGAGAGAAGGGGCTGAATCAGATGGCAAATAAACAAGTGCTTTCATATATAAAGATCTATTATAATTAAACGGATATTGAATCAGTTACATCCGTTTCAATGTAAAGAAAAAAAGAGGTAGTATAATATTGGAAGAGATTTGTTTTTTTTTTTTTTTCATTTCTAATATTAAAATTCGTCTCGACAAATGATCCATTCGTCGGCGGATCGCGGCCGCTTCCGCTCCTAATCCGAGGAATTTCTCCAACACTCCGCTCCGAGTGATTTGTGACAGTGATGTGACACCGAAGATTTAATTCCCTTCTCGGAGGATTGTGTGCCCGCTGAAGAGAATACAATGGGGGGTGGGGGGTAAATCATTTGATCATTTGAATGGAATATCATTTATTTTCAGATGGTTATCTGCTGAATAGTTCCTACATACACAGATTTCAAAATCTCTTTAGAAAATTTAAATTTAACTATCGCTTTTAATATTCAGTCGTTAACTATACCACCAGCTCGTGGCGCAGCCTGCTGATCAGCAGACGAGGCTCTGGCTACCACCAACTCGCGTTGGGGCAGCTTGGTGAAAAACTAACCCAAATCCGTCTATACGAACCCTTACAAACATCGGCCCCTAGTGCCCGGCGAACGATGTCAGGATCATTGGGGAAGGCCTATGTCCAGCAGTGGGCGTCTACCGACTGAAGATGATGTTATATATACTTATAAGGCTGATGATGATCAGGATCTTCAGCCTCGAAGCGTTTCACCCTAGCAAAATTGTGCAAGATTATAAATAAGATTAATTAAATTAAGTATGTTTTTTTTAATATTATCATCAGCCTAAGAAAATCGAGTACGGGACAAATGCAGCTTACTGATGGTAGAGTCTCGAGAGCAGGAGACTGTCTGGGTAGGTACCACCGCTAACTGTGACGTGGTGTGTAAAAATTACTGTGTTCCAGTTACTTAATTACTGTGTTTGAAGGGCGCTGTAGCTAATGAAAATACTGGTGTAACGTGAGTGTTAAAGCGAGGAGCTGTGCTGTAGTTTATATCATCATAACTAAAGCTAAATGGTTTTACAGGCGTATCTTTTACCATCAGATGAATGTCTAGTCGCTATATATATGTGTGTGTATATGTGTATGTGCGTGTGCGTGTGCGTTATTATTCATGTTATCCCAAAGCGCTACAGGAAGTGGGTTCTTCTAAGAGAATATGATAAGCCTTGCCGGCAAGGTGTTTGTGAATACCATAGTCTTCGATGTTAGAGGTATTAATGCATTTTTTTAATTTTTTTAATTTTCGTATATCACTCATGCTTTAAGGACATCAATCGGTGTTGCCAGTTCATTATTAATGTATGGGTGTGCTGGCAAAGGAGTTCGTGGCAGGACATCAAAAGGGGCGCTCCAATAAAACTGAAGCGAATTCCCAACATCGCCTGTTACCGTAAGTGACGAGGCACCCGTTTATCATCGTTGGGGGTCCACCGGAGCGGTTCCTCTGTAAATAGACGCGAGGCGGCATTAATGTTTAATGTGATTACTTCGTTATTATTACTTAGTCCAAGGTCTAAGCGAGGCGAGCTGACGAACCGGTGAAGTTCGCGCGAAAGCGTTCGATACCGGCAGCTTTGGAGCGATACGTGTGGAAATATTTGAGAGGAGCCTAATATATTTAGTACTAGCTTAGTCTGATGATGGTGATGGTGATGGTGTTTATTTCAAATATATTATTTTAATTTTATATATTTTTTTTAATTTAAATAGACCTCTGTTGCCGCAGACCGCCTTACGCTTACATACCACCGCAACAACTATTTCTACTGTGTCACTAAACTATTAAAACTGTGTTCCGATATGTAGGGCGCTGTAGCTCCTTAAGTTACTATGGTAACGAGATTTATTTGGTATCGAAGGAAAGAGTAGAATATGCTGTTTAACTGTGACAACTGTTTTTAAATAATTATTATAAAGTTTTCTGTAACTAGATAAATCAAAAAGACGAACGGTTGAAGTAA
Source organism: Ornithoptera priamus (assembly GCA_029034505.1). Taxonomy (NCBI): domain Eukaryota; kingdom Metazoa; phylum Arthropoda; class Insecta; order Lepidoptera; family Papilionidae; genus Ornithoptera; species Ornithoptera priamus. The sequence continues at coordinate 1,038,899 of JARDWD010000672.1, forward strand.
GGTCCGTAATGACTTACCTTTACCAAATCATTATCGTGTTATAGTGTGAGACGAGATGATTAGATGTTCATGTACTGATGTCTCTTAAACATGAGTGGGATTTGATGCTGTAAAGATATATTATCATAATTTACCATTTAAAATAGAATGAAACTATTTCATAGCACAAAAATACAGTAAAAAGTAAATTTAGGAATAAGGCCGGAGTTCTAGCAAATTTTATAGGTTTTCATGCCTGATTTCCAGTCAATAACTTTGTACGTATGTTACACGGGAATCACTTAAATCAAGAGTGAAACTTAAGTAAGAAAATGTAACAATAGAAATGTGAAAGAAAATTTTATAAGGTCCAACAATCATCTCCAAACGAGGGACCTTTCAAAGGATGCGACATTTTACTTGTTGATACCGCGCGAGTAGTTAGAGATTGTCTTTGTAAGCTTTTAATATCGATCAGTTGGTGGAGATATTTGGGAGAGATCTACGTCCAGCAGTGGGCGTCTATCGGCCGATGATAATGATGATGAAGCTCTGAATAAAGAAATAATAATGAAATTTGCAAAATTCTTTCTAAAACGGAAACTTAACGATTTCCTTTCGATTGACCTACAAGAGGGGGCCGTAATGGGTAGACAAACAGCGTTCAAGGATGAACGGAAATTTCCCGAAGGTTTCTTTATACATTAAGCTCCGGGCTGTATCGTCAAGTGAGTCAATGAGGGCCCATAACAAAGGCGTCGAGAGGTTCCCAGCTCTTATCAATATATTTCGACCAAAGATAAGAGGCTCGATTTCTTATTGCGCGATTCGGAGCATCAATAACGTAGCAGCGGGAAATGAATCAGCTCTTATTATATTATTGTTCGGTTACATCAAAAAAAAAAAAAATCAAATACCTGATATATACCACCATCCCGCATTGGGCCAGCGTGGTGGGAGATAGTCCCAATCCCCATTTATCAACCCATACGACCTCGGTGCCCTGCTGGTCGCGTGAGGCCGCTGGATGCCGGCAGTGCGGGACCGATCCATGTGGGAATCTTTGGAGGGGTCCCAAGTCCAGTAGTGGACGTCTATCGGCTGATGGTGGTCGTGATCTCATTTAGATTTAACGTTAAACACTTTCATAGACTGAACTTCGTCATAAAACACCAAAAATTAATTAAAATGTAACAGTTACAGCTACGATACGTGAAACTGGTATGCGTTATATATAAAACCCCCCTTTTTGTATTCGGTTTAAATACCTAGTCTCCTGTAACATGATTAATTACAGGAAAGACTTTCGGGGAGCTTTTGAAACATTGAATTCCTTACTACGCAAAGCTTTATGTAGTCGTTAACGACTTTGATAGCTGATGTGAGACTTTAGACGCTTATTAATGCTCAATGCGGCTTTTATGTGTAATTACCAAAAAACGGCTAAGCCGGTGCGTCTCGAATGTAGTACACCAGTAAGGTGGTATGTCTAGGTACGTACCACCGCAGCGCCTAATGCAACCAACGTACAGTAACGTGCTAACCGAACCGAAAATATTCCGGTTTGAAGGGCGCTGTAGCTGGTGTAATTACTGGGGTAATGAGACGACATCTCATATTTAAGGGCATGCACAATGTGGTGTCATCCTAACTAAGGCTACGTTGGTACGAGCCCTTATCATCAGAGAAAGGTCGTGCTTGTCTCGTCGCTCAATTTACCAATCTACCTTAAAGGTGCTTTTAGGGTTGTGGATTGTAGACGGTCAGGAGCAGGGTTCTCATGGCTTTCTAAATAACTCGGAGGAGGAAGAAGGCTGGACGTGGTTGCTTGCCATCGATTTAATACTCATGAGGGTTGTGGAGACTACGTAAATCAGAACTCGGGATAAATCTAATCCAGCATAGCTTTAGTGAGCTCCACGAACGCTGAAGTCTTTCCGCAGATGAACCGATGGGGTTTTACTGGATAAAATCTCCACGTAGCTGACTTCTGCCCGGAGCACACGATTTCCCACCGTAAGCAAAAAAAAGTTCACCACCAAATCATGTATTTTTGCTGATAAATACTACCAGTAAATGCAAGTTGAAGATTTAGCACCATTTCCAAGTAACCACCAGTGATTAAGTGATAGACACTTAGCTTAAACTACATTTTTAATTATCATCATCATCTGCAGCTTAGTATAACTCGAAGAGACATGGTATTCTCATGAAATCATGCTCTAAAGATGCAAAGAGTAGAATTTAATTTCTTGTTAGAGTGGGATATAAACCCAGCTGTGGGAACATGTTTTTTTTCGACACCTATGAGGGTAAATGGTAGTTCGGATGACATATACAGCATCATATTATGCTCGTCGCTTTGAGACAGGTTAAGTTATGTTGCCACAGTAACTACACTAATTATAACATCCTTGAAACCGGATCACTGTAATGCTTGTACAGTACTGTTTGTCCGCTGCAAAAGGAGCTGCGGCAATAGAGACATGCCACCAGTAAATTGTGTGTTCTAACAGGGGTCACATATTAAGTTAAATACATCAAGTTGTAAATGTCCACTGATATCTTTAAACGGAAGGGGAGGGGGGGTGAGTGGCAACACTTAACTGGTTATCATTAATTTAATCTGCTATCGATGCTAAACTTGTCAAATTAATTTGTATCTAAACCCTTCAGAGTTCTCAGGGTTCTCGGGTTCAAGTTACTTTCGTCGTTATGCTTTTGCAAGTTATAATCACAGTTTAATTACTTTTACAGTTTAAGTAAATTAAGTTAGCTCAACGAAAATATTGTTATAGGTATATGTTGTCGATTAATATTATAACCGATTTTATACTTGAAGTCCTGATAGATCTGGTTTCAAAGCGTTTGAAAGAGTTATATGTTTCGATGAATCGCGAGTGCGATCCCCGTCGAGCTTGAGACTCCGGTTAAAGTAAACGTCTGAAATGAACAAGTGATATCACCAACTTGGGCTTGGCCAGCCTAGAGGAGGGCGTTTTGTTATATGTGAGAGAAGTCCTCGAGTCCCAACAGTGGGAACGTTAATAACGCTTTACGCTGTATGGAATATTTTTTTTAATCAAAGATACGGCAAGACAAACAAGACTCCTGATGCCAAGGGATACACTTGCATATAACACTGTGGCGGTAGTTAGGATGATGTATACTGCATCACATTGCGCTTGTCGTCCGAGCCGTAAGATGGTTAGTCTCGTCACGCCGGTAATTTCATTAGCTACAGCGCCCTTTTAACCGGAACATAATAATAATTGCACAGTACTGTTTGTCCGCTGCAATAGATGCTGCGGTGATTGAATGGAAAGGGCTCGCTCTGGGACGACCAGTTTCTTGATCATGGTGTCCCTTACGCTTGGTAAGTATGGTGGAACATTGTGGTGGTTTTAGTCGGTGCAAGTCCGACATAGCTTGTCTCTATCCCGGCAAGGAAAGATATGTGAAAGCATTTCCTCCACGTAAAGCAAAGAAAAAAGGTGCTGCAGTGGTAACACCAGTACAGTGAAACGAAACGTCAATTTTACATTTAAGGACCTAATATTATACTAGGTATAACGATTAGCATATTATACTAGGTATAACGATCAGCATATTATACTAGGTATAACGATTAGCATATTATACTAGGTATAACGATTAGCATATTATACTAGGTATAACGATCAGCATATTATACTAGGTATAACGATTAGCATATTATACTAGGTATAACGATCAGCATATTATACTAGGTATAACAATCAGCATATTATACTAGGTATAACGATTAGCATATTATACTAGGTATAACGATTAGCATATTATACTAGGTATAATATTAGCAGTTCGTATACTGTTGTATCGAATCCATTTTTGCTCTTTCTTAGTTCTATTTTAGTTACTTATAAATTTAAGTTAATTTATGTAGTAAGTGTTGGACAAGCAGTAACATAAAGTTAAGATTGTCGTCGTCGTCATGTTTTTTCCTAGAAACTCGTGAATTTTTTTAAAAACAATTAAAAATGAATAATTCCAGAGCCATTGTCTTTGTATGGGATGTTCCATACATAGACAGACAGGATACGAGATATACTTTAGCCCCTCCACATCTTTTACACCTGTTACTTTTTACCCTGTATATTGCTAATCACGATATATACGTTAATCGATATATAAATATCAATCAATTTTAAAAATTGTAGCAATCTCCTGTTCCCGACAGCATCCATTTGCGGGGATTGTTATCGACAGGCACAAATTGTTGGGGTTAGACGGGGTTAGAGACTCGTTTAAATCGCAGATGATTTTCCGTTTTACGGCGAATATACTTTCATAATTTCTATTTAATACAGTTTGAAATTTATAACGGCTCACATCACTCAAAATGTCGTGACAGTTGAATACTATTAAATATATATATATATATATCTAATAGTATTAATATATATATATGGGTTAATACATAAAATGAATTATAGGTTATTTATTTACTGAATTTCATAGATCCTTCATCATTTTATTTTCTATTTACTTTTATAGATATATAGATTTGTAATTATTTACGCGGTTGCTATAGTAACGGTTGTTATAAAAAGTCATTTGCGGTTGCGGTTGCTCTCAAGGAATATTTCAGACAGATTTCAAGTGTAATTTATATTACGCGAGGAACAGCTGTTATACTCATATATACACGTCTTATACTGTAATTGAGTACTCCCAAGGTTTTGATTTCGAAATCATTATAAATATTTCAATCATGGAGTCATTGATTGTGTCACGTGTGTGTCACGACAATCTTATGCAAAGGCTATCATCTCATTAATACTTCTTCAATACCTTTTCAAAAAAATAATACCATTAATAGCAGTAACAGATTATTTTGTAAGATGTTTGAGCTTAAGTCTCGAAGAGTTGCGGGTTCGATTCCAAAAGAGCTTCTGGTGAAAGAAAACTTCGTGAGGAAATCGGATATATTCCATGAGGGATAGCTTCCGCATATGCGCCAGCTCACACATAGACAGCGTGAAGGCCTTGGTGAATACATACTTGTGAGAATATACTCCCCGACATCATCCCGTCATCAGCGATATGATCTTCTGCAGCTGATTATAATGGGTAAAGTATCTGGAAAACGAAAGAAGCCGAACTAGAGACTGAAAGAACTGTACCATGCTGATCGCCAAACTCCACTGGTTGGAGAGACACTTTAAGAAGAAGAAGAAGAATCAGTGTAATATTAAAATAAGAAGGTAACGAAAAGTTGAGGAGAAGGAAAAATCATGGTTGAGGAATATCAGGGCGTCCAAATTGTTCCGCTGAACCGGAGACAGCAAGGACTGCACCACGCTGATCTCCAACCTTCACTAGTTGGAGAGGCATTTTAAGAAGACGATGATGCTCCCACACCGAATAGTGGGAATATTAAAAGGGTTGTTTATGTACAGTAAGTAGTACGGGGCCGATCAATGTAAAGATTTTTGGGTCGAAGGCCTATGTCCTGCACCTGGCTGGTGAAGGTGGTGGCTCGTACAAGGTCAGAGTACCCTTTATATGTATTATATGTCCTGGAATGTGCGCTGACCATGCACTGTATATCTGGTTAGGGTTGTATCTCGCGAGATGCCTACTCACATTGTCAAGTGCAATTTAATTACAGTTTGTGCATACGCACTAACAATGAGCCGAGTGCTCTTCTACTGGTTCGCCGGTAAACCTTGCTGGACTGCGGTCCGAGGCCAATTAAAATCTCCCTGTTTCGGCGAGAGTGGAGGGGGGGGGGAGCGAGCAATATTTGGTTGGCGCTCACCGCATACGGCGGGGTCTGTTTACTAGACCCGTATGCCATCCCCACATTTTATTATTTTTTTAAATGTGAACATACGAACTTAACGCTTGTGTAGGGGTCTTAACAATGAATAAATATTGTAAACCCGTAACAAGGTGAGCAGCCCTTACAAACGTGAAGGGATTATAAATAATATAATATACCACACGAACGGCATCAGACTATCGTAACGAATATTCATCCCTCTATGTAAACCTCAAAGAACTGAGTATTACTATAAACACAACGCAGAACAAGCTCCTAATCGAGATGATCGCAAATGATTATAAATAATTAATGGCCAAAACATAAACATTAATAATACTAATCAGAATAGTATGCATCATACTGGTTACGTCAAACGAAGATTATATGAGATCCTCAATAGTTTTTAAGGATCTATTTATATTTTAAAATCACCTGAGTGGGGAGAATGTTACATTATGTTTAGATGTTGAAGTTAACTTAGTTTAGGTTTTTAAACTTATATATATATATAATAGTCTTCGTATATTTTTACAGGCACACGGACAAATGACAAGGGTAAGCAATTTATGTACATGCCAAAACTTAATACTACCCCGTTGTCAGACGTCATATATTTAATACTTATTTTTCGTATAGATCAATTTGTTTGGTCTGCAGCGACCTCTCAAGTTGACATTAAGCACAAGTGTTGGGTGTGCTTAAACAAATTTAACATTTCTTTTTACACTACGAAGCGACGACACAGGCGTGAAATTCAGCCGATTGCAAGTCATACGCGCATAGCAACGCGGCGCTAGTTAGGATGTTATACACAGCACCACATACGCTCATCGCCTGAGACATAAGATGTCAAGTCTCGTTACCACAGTAATTACACTAGCTACAGCGCCCTTCAAAGCGGAAAACAGTAATATTTGCATAGTACTGTTTGTCGGCTGCAATAGGGGCTGCGGTGGTAACTAGACGGTCTCCGTCAATACACTACCACCAGTAAAGTGAAGTGTGTGTGCATGTATACATGTGTGTGTGTGTGTGTGTGTGTGTGTGTGTGCGTAAAGAAATCAAATAAATGTGTACGGAGGATACTAATCCAATAGACCGTTTCCCGTTTCGTTGGAAAATCTCGGAATCGTACGTATACATTGTGTAATAGTGTTTTATTTCGCCACAAAGAATAGAGTTAAGCTGGGGGTTGGGATTTCAAAAGAATTATCTCTGCTCCAATATATTTTACCGAATAAGTCTTTACTTATCCGTATACCTAGCGTACTTAGCTATATTTACTTAGGTACAAATAGAAAATTGTTTAAACTTATAAATACTTCATTCGCCTTGTCCTAACCCGTAGTGTTAACTCGTTTAACATTTTTTTTATACGCATCGAAAGGTTAAAACTTCACTTCCGCTTGTGGTAGGTCTCTATTGCCGGATATGCTTATAAAAAGTACTGTGTAAACATTATTGTGTTCCGGTTTGTACGGCGCTGCAATTAGTATATTTACTACAGTAACTAAAATACTTAACATCTCACGTGTCAAGACGACGAGAGCAATGTGGTGAAATATCTAACGTACTTATTAACATAACCCATAAAAATGTGAGGCTACATTTGTATGGGTGTATGACTTACCATCCGGTGAACATCCGGAGTGTCTAGTTGCTTTGCAGAATAAAAAAAAAACATAAATTTCACATGCGTTAAATGACAACGAGGCAACGTATAGTTAGGCGAGGTCGCCATGAATACTCCACCTTTCATCATCATAGGGTCACTGTGTTCCGGCTGCCAACACGGCTGCGGAACATATTCTACCGGAAACTGTACAGCTCGTTAAACAAGTTGTGTGTGTGGGGCGCGGGGGGCGGTAGGAAATCATTAGTTACTAATTTATTTTCAACGGTGACTGTTCAATCATCAGATCATCAGGAGTGGGCAATTAGTAACTGTTGAAGGCAATGAACGCTTTGAGTAGTTGCTAATTATTAAAAGAAGCAATAAGTTCATTAATTAAGAGTTCTTCGGGATGTTTCTCTTTGAAATAAGCTTTCGCTCTGCATTGTCTCTTACTTAATTATAAAGTTATCGTTAAGTAGTAAAGGTAACAGGAAACACGGTGTGTACGGCAGCAAGTTTTTTTTTCATAATTTTAAATTGTACATAATTATTTTAAATAGCACTGATGAATGATTTCACTGCATGGGCTAGTAGGCTTTGAGTTTGTTCCTCACTATCTTCATCAAAGTCTGATGCTTCATCATCTTCATCAGACCTGAACCCGCGCCCCGTCTGTACGTATACACGCAACAAACTGAACCACCGTATACTTATACGTATTTCTGTTTAAATAAATTGTTTGGTGGTAGGTCCAACAGGCAGTACTGTGCCAACATTACTGTGATCCGGTTTGAAGGGCGCTGAAGCTGTCAGTGGTGGTAGGTCTTTGTTGCTGGAGACCGTCTAGGTAGATAACACCGCAGTGCCCATTGCAACCGACAGACAGTACTGTGTAAACATTACTGTGATCTGGTTTGAAGGGTGCTATAGCTAGTGTAATTACCGGTGTAACGAGACTCAACATCTTATGTCTCAAGCCGACGAGCGCAATGTGGTGCAGTGTATACCATTCTAACAAGCGCCACGTTATTACGGGCTCGCGTATCACTTAACATCAGGTGAAAAAAAAATTAATATAGATATTGACTAACGGTCTCATCTAATAAGAAACAGCATTATTTTTATTAACGATACGAGCGGAAAGTTCACTCAATGTTGAGTGATACGTCTGCCCATAACAACGTGGCGCTAGTTAGGATGATATATACTTGCACAGCATTTCCCTCGTCGCCAGGCATGAAAAGTTGAGTCTCGTTACACCAGTAATTTTACTATCTACAGCGCCCTTCAAACCGGAACACAGTAATGTTCGCACACTGCTGTCTGTCGGCTGCAGCAGGCGCTGCGGTGGTACCTAGACTGTCTCCGGCAACAGAGACACTACCAGTAAGATACTCTAAATGGTCTAAGTATTAGTTAAAGACTAGTTCTTCTCTTAAATACTCACCTCGAACGTTGATTTTAAACAGGAAACGAATTTTATATAAAAAAAATACCCAGGAGTTACTTCCGTGATGTCTGTTTCAGTAATTGTTCAGTCTAGTGGAACCACTAACTCGGCTCGCACGTAAACAAGATGGCGTCGCGTTGTTAAATTCTAATTACGGCCGCCTCCACTGCGGGTGGGGGAACAGTTTAGAAAATTAAAGTACAAATAAGTTACTTTGTTAAGCAACTTTATACACGAGGAGGTGGATAAAGTGATGATTAAGTCATTAGTTAAGTTACATCGTATAGTTATTTCTTAGCGCTTTCATTAATATTTTATTAAATATAAATACTTTTCTAAATTACATGCTTGAAACAAGTACAGTTATAGACATCAGTTAAATACTTTAAAGAGTTTTAAGTAGACCGTCTAAGTACCACCGCAGTTAGTATATCTGCCGCTCCGCAGTACATTACCGTGTTCCGGTTTGAAGGGCGCTATAGCTAGTGAAATTAGTAAGGTAACAATTTAACGTATGTCTCAACGCGACGCATATGGCTTGCCGTCAGCTGAACCTATTGCAAGTTTTATCGCTTTATGGAATTAAAAAAAATTGTTCAATTCTTTAGCACATTTGGTTAAAGTTAAGTTGGGTTAAGTTACATATAGGTTAGAAAGGCGGTGTAGTTAGTGCTACTGGTGTAACGAAATTTTGGTACTGTGTATGTCCTAAGTAGCGCTATATTATTATGGGTGGGTGTATGACTTACCATCGGTTGAAAGTCCCGCTCGTCTCGTAGCTGCGTAGAATAAAAAAAAAACACTGTTTAGCGGCTGCAATACGAATCTACCAGTAAGCCCTTCGCCGTCGTCGTCGGCGTTATTTCTTTGTTCACCGATCACGCGAAAACCAGTGAACGCATCGTAATGAGAACATGAGCATTAGACTCGCAATGATCTGTAGATGATTATAGGCTAATTAATTAATTACGTTTCATAGATGCTTCATCGTTTTGTTGCCAATTAACCTTTGTTAACATTTTCATTCGGTATTGTTTATACGGTTGCTATGGTAACAGCTAATTACAGACACATTTCAAGTCTAATTCTGTATTACGGCCGGCGAGGCGGACGGGAATTGTTAACGTATTGTCGATGTATGAAAAGAAACATAGCTGCCGTTGTATATGTATAAATAAAAAGATGGTCGCCGTTACAAGCGGAAACACAATATCCTTAACCTTCCGTCGGCACATAACAATTTAATTTAACCTCACCCGCGGGTCCACCTTCGCAGTTATTCGGAAAGTGGGGGCCCTCGATATTAAATCCGCCGGCGTACCCTTATGTAAACACTTGTTATGCCGTTTTGTTTACTGTTAATATCATTTATAAGGATAATTATGTTTTTTTTTATAATAATGTTTCATTTCTACAAAATAACTATCGAGTGTAACCGGGGGCTGCGTAAGGGGTGCCCGCGCAATAACTTACGGGACTCGAACCAGCCTCACTTGCCCGTGGTGCACGAGGCTCTGGCTCCCACCAACCCGCAGTGGGCGAGCGTGGTAGGAAATGGCCCAAATCCCCCCATATGAACCTGTACAAGCGAAAACCGCTAGTGCCAGGCGATGCGAGCAGCGAAGGATCGATCGATGTGGGGATCTTTTGGGAGAGGCCTATGTTCAGCAGTGGACGTCTAATGGCTGCTGATGATGATGACCATCGCCTGGCATTAAATATATGTAGTATTCTATTCTCGATACGTAAAAAGTATTTTATGCACCGCACAAAGCCTTGAGATAAATGATGAATTAGACAAATGATGTTAAGTTATTCCAGGGATCGGCAACCTTTTCAGTCCGAAGAGTCAAAATTCAAAGTTTAAAGTTTTGAAACAGCTACAAAAGTTTTTCTTACCTACAATAAATAGTGCCTCCATAAATAGATTATTTTGATGAAAAAAAAACATTTATTTATTCATATAAGTAGTATTTTTTCCACTCCATATATATACATATGTAATCACTTAGTATTTAAATAAAAACTTGAAACAGTTTAACATTTACTTACAACACTAACTTGTACTTCAACAACAAACAATCGAGCAAACAAATTCGACAGAAGCGTAGCGGGGGCGGAAGCGGGGTGGTGAGCAGCAAAACGGGTGCAAGCGGCCTGATCCTCGTTAATCGATTCAGAGAACGAGCATTAATTTTTTTTTTCCAAAATAGATAATAATTATGAACGGAACTAAAGAGCCGCAGCTTCACATCCAAAGAGCTGCATCTGGCTCGGAAGCCGCAGGTAGCCGAACCTTTTTTTTGGTTTATGTCAGAGATATGCTTTCGCATACGTGTCCTCGCGGGGACAAAGGCAGGTTATGTCGGACTTGCACCGACTAAAACCCCACGATGTTCCAACTCGACGCCTCATGGCAGGGTCAAGGGAACGCTCTCGCACACCTCCGCGACCCTGCCAGCGCCGGCTGCACAATGCAGCCCCACCTAGGGAGGGAAGAACTTCTATTTTCCACCTCCGTAAGGGCGCGCTAGTGAGCTACAACGCCTTTCAAACCGGAACACAGTAATGTTTGTACACTGATGTCTGTCGGTGCTACCTACGTAGACAGTCTCCGGCGACAGACCAACCACCATTAAAATGATAAGGGTCAGTTAAGTTAACGTTAAAGTTTAGATTTAGACACTGTATAAGCATTTTGTGTGTTAGTATTATAGTGTTTACATAAGTCTAGTAATTAAATTAACCAAAAATAACTGTGGAAACCTGGTTTAATGTAATATGAGGTGGAAGGTGTAAGTAGCCCCCGGCGGGGCTCCGCTTTAATATTTTGATAGCGGCGCCGGCGGATGTAGGTCAAGTTCAAGGCTGCAGAGGCAGACGCATCTGCTGAGGGTTTGTTTTTCATTAATTTATTAGCGGCCAGTTCACACCTAACTTTAAATATATACTGGCGACGAAAGAGTATTTAATCACGGGGTTAAAGCGGAAGTAGTACTGGTGGGTCTCTGCAGCCGGACACTGTCTAAGCAAGTACTACCGCAGCGAGTTTTGCGACCGATAAATATTATGGGGGGGTGTAACGGGTTTCGCACAACAACTCACGGGACCTAAGCCATCCTCACTTGCTCGTGGGTGCACCCCACCAATCCGAATTGAGCCAGCGTGGTGGAAAATGGTCGAAACTCTACATGGACCTCTACAAACGTGGAGATCTTTGGACGAGGCCTTTGTGCTGCAGTGGACGTTTATCGGCTGATGCTGATAATGATGAGAAATTACGGATTGTATAGGTAACGTACGGCATCGTCATCAGCTGATAGACACCCACTGCTGGACCTAGACTTCTACACTCTACCAAAGATTTCCACATCGATCAGGTAGGGATTCAAATGGGGGTGATTGAGCAAGAACCTACCACTGTGACCTAATGCGGGTTGGTGGGAACCAGAGCCTAGTTTGTAAATTGTTGCGCTGCACCCCTTACACCCCTCTACGGTTTTATATAAATAAATAAAAACAATAATAATTGTATTCTTTTTCATACTTCGATAAACAATGGGTCCGCAACACGACAATAATATTAGATCTCATCAGATCTACTAATTGTGAGTAAAAAGAAAAAAACTTCGCTTCGTCGGATTCATAATAATTATGTAAAAAAAATTCCAATCGTACTTCACAGAGGGTAGAACGGCAAAGTTCAATGAGCTGAGCTGAAGGTCTGGTGAGTTTGATTGATGGCTGCCTAAAGTCTGAGTAATGAACATTTTTTGATAAATTAAAGGAATATTACGTCTCGGCGCGTTTGATTAATGTCCTCCGGGAACTAACACACCACTGTTGGGATTCATCTCCGGCCGCGGCATAAGCGGAAACTGGCCTGCGCGGCTCTGCAGGGGTAGTGCAGCCGGTGACATGACTGCGCACACCCATCAGCCGGCTGTATCGACTAACACCGATTAAATATGCCACGATATTCTCCTCTTCATCATCTCATTTACGACAGAGATACAGGAATGCTGGTGGAACCTTATCACGGAGGAAGTAAACCTTTTCGTAAGACCCGTAGAAACTTAAACCGCACCTTCTTACTTGACTTATTTCGGTCAAGTTAAATGATCATTTCGAATTACAAACCATGATTCTTAATCATGAGAGCATAATCAACCCTCTTTGCGACTGATCTGACTCTAAACTCCGTCTTTGACCATATCCGGTTGCAAGTGCCGTAGAATGGCTACACATGACTGGATCTCAACGATTTCATATATATAAGAACGAATTTTTAATTTTCTTTATACGATAGTTTACTTAGCCTAGGTCCAGCAGTGGACGTCGATCGGCTGATGATGATGATGATGATGAACTAAAGCTTTAAGCCAGCAACGCACCAGTACAGCAGGTGGGGATCAGGTACTGTATATATATCTATATGACTGAAAATATATTATTATATATATTGGACTTTTATTATTTATCCATATTGGTTGTTGTATAAAGAACCTTTTGTTTTTTTTTTTTTTATTTTACGTGGGGGAAATGTCTTCACATACCTACCCTCGCGGGGGCACAAACAAGCTACAGATGAGCTCACGGAGCGGCCACCTCGGGCAGGCCGGGTAGGTTCCTCTTAGCTTCACCGTGGGTGACCAAGCCACGGCTACTGAGCCCCATCGTCACTACAAGGTGGGAACCTGTTCGGAAGGTGTATCAGTGACCTGGTTATTTATTACCTGCTGTATTTCGGCTAGATTTATTTGCCGGTACGGCGCTGCAGCATCTCCGGGTAACTTTGTACTAAATAACTCCCATTGTTTAACAAAACCCGTTAAGCTAAGTACGCCCATTAAACTTTGATGTATTGTTGTACGATAACTTGCTGTATAATGTACATAGGAGATATACAGAGATTCATTCACTCATCGCGTGACCTTCGAAACTATTAGACGTGAACACTCGAAATACAGTGAAGATATTGTTTTTGCCGTTTAGAGCTCGGCTAAGAATGGACTTTACAAAATAACCTCTCCAACGGAAGTTGCAGGGATGTCACGACTGACAAAGTACGCGAGGAACAGTTGGTATGATAGTATTTGTAATAGGTTTAACTAGTATGAGATGAAAAAAAAAAACAATATATCATTAATTATGTAGATTTTTATTATCTGTATTTACAATCCTGATAAATTAATGACATTTCTATACATAAATAATCAATAATGTTAAGCAATATTAAAAACTATTAGAGAAAAGGTTTATCGTTCAAACAGCAGCATCTCTGTGATCCGGTTTGAAAGGCGCTGCAGCTTTAATTACAGCGGTAATGAGACTCAACATCTTATGTCTTCAAGTGTCATATTGTTATAGACAGTCGTAAGGCGTTTAATTTAATGAAAAAAAAAACGTATGTCTGTTGCCGGAGATAGTCCAAGTAGGACGAAGTGGGCAGGTGGACTGACGATTTGATCAGCAGATGCAGTGGTGGAAGGGTGACCGATGAAGCTGTGGAGATCCCTGAAGGAGGCGGATATCCAGCAGTGCAGGTCTGGATGATGGTGTTTTAAAGTATATCCATTGTTCCTCTCCAGCGAATGGAGGTAAAGTAAACATTTCACGACGAAACAGAGAGACATCTTATTTTTTTTTAAATGTTATTATTAGTATTATTCTAGAGACGGATGTGGCGCAGATGGCGAGGGTTCAGGGGACAATCGGGGGTGCGATCATACGGACTAGTGCCTTCCTTTGATGTTTTACTACAAGGGAAAAAAAATTATATTAAATATTTTTTTTTCGGAAATAATCCTGGAGAACGCAGTCCGAGCTACAGCTTGGGAAAGATCTAAGTCAATGGACTGATGATGATAATGGTGATAATTTACTGGTGGTGGTTCTCTTCTCGAAGACAGTCTAGGTAGCTGCCACCGCAGCGCCTATTTCTGCCGCCAAACAGTACTGTGCAAACATTACCGTGTTCCGGTTTGAAGGGCGTTGTATCTAGTGTACTTACTGGGGTATCGGGACTCAACATCTCATGTCTCAAGGGATGAGCGCAATGTGTTGCAGTGCATACCATCACAACTAGCGCCATATTGTTATGGGTCGACAGATATACACACATACACACACACACACACACACACGCACACACACATATAGTGTAACGCTTGCTTATAACGCGGCGCTAGTTAGAATGATATACACAGCACCACATTGCACTCGTCGCCTTGACACATAAGATATTAGTCTCATTACCTCAGTAATTTCACTACAGCCCTTTAAACCGGAACGCGGTGATATCGGCTGCAATACGAGTTACAGTGGTACTTAGACCGTCTCCTACCACCATTGATAACTTACTATCAGGTTAGGTTATTCAAAATAAAATATTCTCAATACAAAGCAGGGTTAAGTTTTTCTACCCTCACGCCCCTTGTCCACTCACCTGAGGGGGTGGCACCATTTGTATTGCTCGCTCGTGTGGGGAACGTACGAGAGCACTTACTCGATTTCCCACTTTAGGGCGTGATGGGAAAGTTAATTGGCATCCTTATAAAGCGATATCGCCGATATTTACTGACCTCTACACAGTTTTTTTTTATCTCTTCACTGTGATATATATTGTTTCCTTTCTTTATTCAATAAAACGAAGCAGGACACTTAATATTAAGTGACACACCCGTAACAACGCGGTGCTAGTTAGCGTGATATACACAGCGTCACATCGCGCTCGTCGCCTTGAGACAACAGATTTTGAGTTTCATTACCCCGTTAATAACCATAGATGCGACGCCCTTCAAACCGGAACACACTAATCTTTGCACAGTACTATTCGGCGGGTGGAACAGCAGCTGCGGCGATACTAGTAATAACATCCAAATTCATTTCGATATATTTTTTTTAATATTTTCGTTCAGTATTTCATATTGATATATTTATAAGATATTTTTACCTGTTACTTTTTATATTAGATTTTGATACTCTAAATATCAGCGGCAGTGGACGACTTTCTAGATGTCAAGATAAAAATAATGAACTCCACGGTCTTACGCTTCCACGAATAAGATGCTGAGTTTATTATATTTTTGAAATACTTCGTTCTCAACTTAGATACTTATGTTATAAAAATAACACCTAAGTATTTTTTTTTCTACCGTTAAACTCTCTTTGGTTAATGTCATAGACTTTATCTGCTAATTGATACGCCTGTTCATAATAATGGAGTCTTAGCCTTTGCTTTGAGATATGAGATGTTTTTTTTTTGTTCAACGAACCGGCGAGACGATGGGGACGTTCACCTAGTAACCTAACCCTGGTAACCTTGGTGCACCTGATGGTAACCTCGCCTATAACGAACATGCCGCTGGTAAAGATCGTATTCATCTCACCACATTGCGCGCGTTGCATTGAGATGTTTAGTATCGTTACCGCAGTACTTTCATTAGTTACGACGCCTTTCAAACCGGAACATGGTTAATGTTTGCATACTTACATAAACGGTCTTGAAAGCATGCCGTTAGTAGTTTCATTAACGCATTCTTTCATCCAGACAACATATTGCTGGTGGTAGGTCTCTGCTGCCGCAGACCGTCTGGGTAGGTACCACCACAGCGCCTATTGCAGCCGACATACTGTACAATTATTACTGTGTTCCTGTTTAAAGGGCTTTGTATCTCATGACTCAAGAGGACTCACAATTTGGTTCTGTGTACATATCTTAAAGAGCGCCACATTTTTATGGGCCTGCGATAAGTTTCACTTAAAGTCTAGTGACCTTTCAAGTCGTGTTGTCACTTCCTTAAAAAAAAACATATTATTTAACTGACATAAACAAGTTTTAAATATAATTAGGTACTAAGTTCCATAAGTAAAATCCGTAATAACTTAATTCTGATATTTTTTTCAGATAACAGGAACAATGAGCCGCAATCGATCTATCTTAGACAACTTGATAACTTGAATGTGCAACAAGCAATAAATCTTGAAAGAGATTAAAAGATTTTTATCTCTTCATTATCATCACCAGCCGATAGATGTCCGCTGCTGGACATAACTCCACCAAAGATTCTCACATCGATCGAATAGGGATTCATACGAGGAGGTTTGGGCCATTATCCGCCACGCTGGCCCAATGAGCCAGGGCCTCGTTCGTTGATTGGCAGGATGCACCGCGAGCTGGTGAGGTTGGATTGGGTCCCTGTGAATTGTTGTGCGATGCCCAAGTGTGATCTGTCTTCAATCTTAGAAAACAAATTTGTTGCTGGGTAATTCTTATTCAATTTGTTTATAGTATTCGTGTTCCCCTCATCCTCATTGAGGGGAAATTGGGGTTTAGCCCCACCACGCTGGCGGAGGCAAGATGAGGTTGACTTGGGCTCCGTAAGATGTTGGGCGAAAAACGGTAAACATACCGTTTTCATATAAGTTACGAGTATAAGATGATCTAGATTAACTTGGTCCTAAACGATTTATCTATCACATAAAGCATCAAGTTCACATAACATTACTATTGTCATGTTTATTAATAATAATTTTTTTGTATTTAAAATCAATAACCTACAGCAATTCGTTCAAGAGCTGGACCTGAAGAGCAACGGCATTATTTATCTCTCTACCTTAGTTTGAGCGGATATGTATAAACTAATGAAATATAAGATATACATATAAATGTTGCAAGCAAAGGAGAGTGAAAATGAAAAAACAATGAAAAATAATAATATAAATATTCTAGCACATAGGATACTAAAGCATTATTTTAAAATATCATCATCCTTTCCAACAGCAGATCTAATCTGGGTTACCAGTTCACTCCAGAGCATGACAGAAATTGTTACATCTCGTCTTAATAAGGTTAAAAATCTTTTTCCAGAATTTCGGAATGGTCTTATTATGGTGTTTCTGTGTTCTTAGTATGGTGTATATGGTGTTTCAGGATGATGGTAGAGTTTTTTCAATTCAGTACCTTCAGCATTATCACATTTTCAATATGCATCGGAAATTTTCTGTCAATATGAAGAGTTAGAATATTCTATACGAGCACGCTGAAGGTTACTCTCAAAGTCGAGATTCTTTTACTTAGGCTGATCTATTTAAGATTTGCCATCTACAAAGAGACAACTATCATCAGGTTCTGTTATTTTGATTATAGATGAATCATTAATAATTCTTATTTATCTTCTAATCTCTACTATGATGAAAACATAAATATATTTCATACCTCTGAAACAATTCAGAGACCTTTGATCGAATCCGCAATTTATTGATACGCAATTATCCGTCGTTCTGATTAATTACTCTTTTCGATGGAATGACGCTCAGGCCGGGGTGTCGAGCGGCGGGGGAGTGTCTGCCGCTCATTACTACCCTCCTCGTAAAGTAGTACCACCGATAAAAACCATATTCCGATTCACTTGTAATGCTGATAATTTGATGAAGTGGAACCTAGCAGACTTCCAGTCCGTATTTGATTTAATGCCAAAAAGTAACCCCAAGCCAATCTATTTAAGGGTTGAGTGGAAATGAATGTGAAAATTTGTGCAAAGAGAAGATTAAAAAAAAATAAGTTATCAGTAATCAGCTAATAAGTGAAGATAAATTTCTCTTTTTCTGTATTACTTTTATAATTTCAGTGCTAAGCAAAATCTTAAGATTTTGTCAACAATTCGCAGACTTGAATGTAATACTGATGACATGTGTTAGAAAAGAATTTAGATATGGCGGCTGATAGAGAGATGTGGAAGAGAAGTACATACTGTGCCGACCCCACATAGAATGAGAAAAGGGCAGGAGGAAGAAAGAGAATGTAATACTGATGACTGCGTAGTAGAGCTGTCGTTAATATCGTTTATATCTTTGTATCTTTCAATCTATCTATATCATCCTTACCGTGTCTGTCGTTGGACATGGACTTCTTCTACCTTTCCACCTTCCTTCACCAACTTGTCGGTAAATGTTATCTTTTCACGTTTTAAGTGGTCTTTCATCGGATCTTCTCTATAAATTGAGAATCACATAACTTCAATCCTTTCGGACAATGTGTCCATTTCTTTCCATCTATTTCATTAATCCGGTCTTCAATTTTCATGACTCCTAGGATCCAGTAGTTCATATAATCGTTAAGTCCCTTCATTGATTTCTGTGCAAAACGTATTTTTTTTTATATTTGTGAAATTTTATTATATCTCTATGGAAAGATACAAAAGTTAGTGATTATTGCTAATCGGCATTATCCACTGAACGACCTGCAACACTGAGAATTTGAGCCAAACGTGGTATTGTATGCATTAATAAATATAATAATATATAATATTACCAATTATCTGCTGGTAAAAGTCGTGTGAAATTCGGTTGAACCGTTTCATTAGGAAAACTTTTGCGGTTTAAGCATACTGAATTGAAATAGATTTCGCAATGGAGCCGCTGAGCAAACTTTGCGCTGAACACCAAACCGTAGACGGATATCTCTAATCTCATTAGGCACTGGAAACTGTACAATTTGTCTTCTGCGTATTATTTAATTATAGACTTCAAGACAATAGTCAAATATAACATAATATTTGAAGGGTTGAATGAAAATAAATTGTTTTGTGATCGAACTAACTTTTATCGAGATGGCAATACCGAAACTCCTCATCAGATGGCGGAGCATCTTGAAAACATATCGTTTACTTTTTATATCATTCATTCTATATACACCTATCTATATATATAAAGATTTATATTTACCTAATACTAATGTATCAGTATACATATTTAAGATGCGTCAAGGTCAAGAAGGGTCAAGGTTTCTATAGAACAGGTACAACTTTCTTCAACATACTTTTTCACAATTTACATTGACCGTCGACTGATTGCTGATCCTTTATTATACTTGTATTGAATATTACGTACGCATGTTGTATATATTACGTTATATTTCCAGGATAACGTTTATTTATGCTAAAATCAACATATCTCTGTTCCCGCTATTTCTTATGCTTTTTCTTTTACCCTCAGACCTTTATATACCTTCCATTAGATTTCTTTAATTACGTATATATTTGTGGGCAGCCTGTTGTATTAAATTTGGATGTATTATATTGTTATATTGTCAACTTTGAATATTGAGGAAGGAAACTTAGAAGCGGAATTGTTGAAAACTGAAATATTTACACAGTTTCGACGTAGCTTTATACATTGTCGAACCGAGTTTGGGAATCAACGGTAACTTATTTGCGAAACGTACTCAGTTCTGACAAAGTTATAATCGAATTCGCAATGAAGCATATTTGCTAATTTCATTTTGAATAGCCTCTCTGATACAGCAGCTAGCCGTATGATATATAACACCAAGGTCTCTGATTCGATTCCAGTACACCCATCGGCCTCGTTTCATTTAACGTTATATGAAATTGAGGTCACATTTTAGTCACACATGTTTGGTAATTAGTTAATAATAAATATTGATAAACAGCTCTTTTAATTTTCCCACCGCTGGGATTCGGAGCGTGCTGTAACAAAGAGTAAAGGCTATGTATCCATTAATTGAGCCAAGTGCGGATTGGTGTCATATTTACGCGAAAGCTGCTCTTGGTGTACGAAGGTCTCCTCACAAATGTCCTCTTGGCCGAAAGCACAACTGAGCTATCTCCAGAGTCTGTATCAACCTAATTAATTAGAGATCCAAACGAATCCAGTAAAATACGAAGTCCTTCCAGTTAGTATAATGTGAAGTGTAATAAATTTCGGACACAAAGAAACTGCTACATTAATCTGTGAGGAACAAAGAAGCGGCGACACGAACCCGGACCCTCTGCTGTAAAAGCATTAATTAATTATTAAACAACGGCCTAAGTGAGAATTGTCGCCCTAAATATGTACCTCCGGATCCGGATAAATAAACTGTAATGGCGACTACCCTTATTACAGTTAATTAACGACAAAATACTCGGTGATGTTAATATACAACTATTCGACGAAACACATGTGAAACCATATGGGCGTAACTATGACAACATGGCGTCAGTTAGGATGATATACACAACACTATATTATACTCGATGCTACAATAATCTCATCAGGTACAGCGACCTTCGAACGAGAACCTAGTCACGTTCGCGCACTACTGTTTGGCGTCGGAAATGAGAGATGGAGGGGTACCTTTTTATCGCAGAGGAAATCTTAAAAGATACTGATTCGGAGGGGAACGCAAGGTTATGTGAGGCTTCTACTCGCTAAAACCCCTTTGCTGGTCTCCCTCAGTACATTAGCCTGTTTGAGCAATTACTGTGGTAACGAGGATTGACGATTGAGAGATGGAGTGTATATCATCTTTACTGCCGCTGCATTGTTATCGGCTCATAACTACGTCACCTGAACAAATAATAATAAAGGGTCCATTAATCTTCTCATTGATAAAGAGTCAAAGATTTCCACAGATCACTTCGCTTGCCGAAGAAATCTTCCTACTCCTTTCCAAATTCATTCCGGTCCAGTAACTTTCTTCGTATCATCTTCTTATCGTCTGTTCTGTGTTCTTTTACTCCTATAGTTAAATCTGTGACAGTTGAATTCCACTGCATAGAAAATTTCTTCCATTTTCCTCCTCGTTGATTTATCAATTTTTTTTATTATATTAAAGGACGCGACTACCGGAACGTTCTTCTGATGGTAAGTGATACGCCGGCCCATAACAACGTGGCGCTAGTTAGAAAGGTATATACTGCACCACATTGCGCTCGTCGCCTGAGATATCTGAGTCTCGTTACCCCTGTATATTAGTTACAGCGCCCTTCAATTCGGAACGCGGTAATGTTCGCAAACCACTGTTTGACACCAGAAAGAGTTGTGGTGGTATCTATCTAGACGGTCTCCGGCAGCATAGACCTACCACCAGTTAAACTCTAACTGATGTCAGCCTTCTACGTGTATTACTTACTGTACTTTTTACATACTAATATTTTATTTAAGAGGTTTTTCATTAAGTTTACTTATCACTTACGGCTTTAACTTTAACTTATTAAACTTAAGAGTGTACTTATATAGAATTCTTAGTTTTTCTAATATTAAACATTAATCTATATTTGATACTAGGACGGACGGAATCGATACGAGGTATCGCGAACCGTTTCGTTTACAGAAATATCACAAAGTCTGCGACCTCTGTTCACGTCTAAGTTATTTGCTTAACAAAATATGTTACCAATATGCAGTATACGCAAACATAAACCCCGAGGTATCGACTTACGAACTCGAATTGAATATATATTTATAGCATACGATGTTTACATATACATGCGCAAACGAGACGGCGGTCTTATAACGCGCTATTGGATGAAGCTAACAGGTTACTACGGAAAGGACTGACAGCGGATGCGGTATAAAGGTCCTCGAATGGCGACCGCGTACCCGTAGACGTAGTGTTGTCAGACCCTTCACCAGGTTCGATAATCTGGTGAAAGTTGCCGAGAAGCAGCTGGACGCGCGCACGTTTCGATCGATGTGGAAGTCTTTTACGGATGCCTATATACAGCAGTGGACACGTCTGTCGGCTGATACTGATGAGATTCAAAGAAGTCTTCCGTCGTCAGTGTCCGTCCCCCACACCACCAGTTAACATCAGGTGGGATTGTATTCAAGCGCTAACTTTAGAGATTAAAAAGGAATTATTCCGTTTATAATATTACTACAAAAGTTCTAGCGATCGAATATAGCACTAGAACGTTCTAGAATAACAAAGAGAGCGCCGCGCTGCGGTCGGTGTCCGGTGTCGAGGTCACTAGACGATGAGTCATCGCTAATAACATTTCGTATTACGTTATAAACAGGTGTTCTCTGGAAATTTCTAGAATATTAAATTTCTAGATTATTTATACATATTGGAGTTTGGCGGATGACTCGTTCTCGTTTGGAACTTGGAAGCGATCTTCTTTTTTTCATTATGGAGTTAAGCGACCAGATAATCGGGACGTTACCTGATGGTAAGTGAGACATCATGACAATGTGGCGCTAGTTTGGATGGTATATTGGCCTGAGACATAAAATGTTTACAAACATGACATAGTCTCATTAATTTAGTAATTACACTAGCTACAGTGCCATTTAAACTGGAACACAGTAATGTTTGCATACTGACTGTTTGGCGGAAGTAATAGGCGTGGTAGTGATACCGACCTTGTGTTTTGGTATCGGGGATGAAATCTTCGAAACATGATGATATTCTTATTCACTATACACCGGTGATCTGCGTCAGCGCATTCCGAGAGGATCCGGGATCTCTTACAGAACCCACCGACGCTCCTCTACACTTTGTGTTAGCACGTGTCGGAGGAGGAACCTGACCCTCCTAAGCACCATCGTTAAGCCACACGCTGTCCCACGCAGGTTCGCTTGAGCGATAAGGGCTCCCACCGTCAAGGCCCGAGAAACTCCTAGACCGTTTTAGTCGCCTACGACAGGCAGGGCTTACTTTAATCCTATTCGTACCAGCTCGCTACTACAGGGATGAGTGGTACCGACCTAGACGTTCTCTGACTAATGAATATTGTGACGCTGTGGACAGTCAGTTCTTTGTTATTCCGTCGTCCTCCTCTCACCTGACTCTCGAAGACTGAAGAACCGAATCTGATGTCTATATTTATAGACAAATGTAGCGTTATTAATTAGTTTAATGATTCATTACGAGGAAGGAAACCAGACCGCGGTGCAGTGTAGTGCTTACATACAAATCTATTAACTATAAAGTTGGGGTGTCATCAAGCGGAAATCACTAAGAATCTGTACATGCTAATGTTCATTTTCTTTCATTGATTTTAAGTGAATTTTAAGTATTCACTTAAAATCAATGAAAGAAACAAAGATATGTATTCACATAGATACTGCTTGTAGAACGCGTGATTCATTTATAAGAGTAACACAACAAAAACTCAATTTAACAATAAATCTTTTATATAATATATAATAACGGAAAATACAACATTTGCCTTAAGTTACGAAGGAAGTCGATATTAATGTTGGCCACTCCCCCGACACATAAGTTATCAAGACAACACGCGATCACTTAACAGGAGAGATAGACATAATCTCCGTATATTTCATTCGCACGAACGCCACCTGGTGCCCACGCCCACGCGCAGTTTAGGTGCGTGATCCTAGCGATGTTAACGTGGACACGTTCAGTTTTTCCTTGCCTTCATCCGGATCGAAGGACCAATTACTACCATAATAATAGAAGGCGGAACTTAATTAATGAGCGGTGGAAAGAAAATTAAAGACAATAACACTGACCTTTATTTATGTGATGAGTGAAGAGAATGGGACTGAGATGAGATGAGGAAGCTAACCCTAAAAGACCAGAGACTCCAGCGTGGCTGAAAGACAGTTAGATCCACATTGGTGGTCTCTTGTGAGGATTAAGTAAGTATTTATGATTTTACTGTACTTATTTCTAACGCCAAGCAGTAGTGTGCAATCATTACTGTGTCACAGTAAAGGGTGCTGTAGTTAGTGAAATTGCTGGGGTAACGAGACTCAACACCTTATGTTTCAGGGCGACGAGCGGAACGTGGTGCAGTTACACCCTGACTAGCACCACGTTGTTATAGGGTAGGCGGATCACTTGTTATCAGGTGATGGTCCCACTCTTCTCGTCTAATAAAAAAAATGTTCTTCATAGCTGATGGTGATCAGTCGAAGGCCTTGCTCATCTAGTCAGCTTATTATTATAAGTAACACAAGCAGTGCCGTCGAGCAGCAGTGTGCAAATACTGCTCCGGTTTGAAGTAGCTCGCTGGCCTGATGGTTAGAGCGTGAGGCCTTCATTCCGAAGGTCGCGTACATTTGTGAACTTTAGTAACAATGGTGGTGACGCTGAAGGAGGAAACGAGGAAACCTGCACATGAATTAGGATTTATTTTAAGGTGTGTGTGAAGTCACCAATCCGCTCTGAGCCCCCGTGGTGCCTATGGCCCATCGTCGTCATAATGGGGGTAGACTTGAACCCCAACAGTGGGGACGAAAGAGACTAGCATAATCTGATGGAAGGTCTTGCTGGTCTCGTTGTAACAAAGATCATCTAACGTTACTAGAGCCCAGTTAAAACTCTGGACTAACGAGAGATCAAAACATTTTACGTCTGAAGACGATGAGTGTAACGAACTGTAGTGTAAACATCCTAACTGATATCTATCTCTAACGTAGGAACGAGAAAAGCGAGACGTTCACTTGAAGTTAAGTGATACTTATAGCAACGCGGCGCTAGTTGTACACTGGAGCATATTGTGCTCCTCGTTTTGATACATAAGATGTCGAATCTCGTTACTCCAGTAATAACAGTAGTTGCAGCGCCTTTCAAACCGGAACACTGTGCATACTACAGTTCGGCGGCAGAAATAAAATAAAATTAATTATTCATTAATCGGTTGTGTATGTTGTAATGAAGCAGGTGATTCATCAGAAAACCATTCAAGTGGATCACCAGCTTCGCCAGCTGATCACATTCTATCACTCGTTAATCTTTGTTCGCAAGTTCGCGTACGGTCAGCAGAAACGTAAAACGGTTGCCGACCGTACCGTAGCTTTATCTGGACCGCGACGAGAACTTCCCAGACTTACCTAATGGTTTTGTGTACATACAACTTTCGAGTTTTCTCCTCTAACTTGTAACAGTTTATTGCTTCAACTTTAACGGTTAATTTAACCGGTTTATTGACATTAATCGGTTAAACAGTAACTAATTGAAATACTGTGCGTTTGAATTACTCCACTGAAGTAATCATCATCTCATTTTCCCATCCCTTTATTTAGAAAGAGAAAGAATGGAAGAAACTGTTGAAGTTCAATTAACTTGAATCGTTTTGGTCGTCGCTTGTAGGTAAGGGGTTCCGCACAGCTCCTCACGGCACCCAAGTCAGACTCACCTGTTCGTGGTGCACCCTGCCAATGAACAACAAGAGGCTCTGGCTCCCACCACGCATTGGGCCGGTGTGGTGGGGAATGGCCCTAGTGCCTGGCGATACCGGATTGTATTGACTGTGTGAAGGTCGCGGGATGCAGCCGGATGCAAGCAGCGGAGGACTAACCGACGTGGAGACCGTTGGGAGAAGCCTACGTTCAGCCGTAGACATCGATTGGTTGATGATGATGATGACAGATTTTGTAATAACATTCATTGGTATATTTACGACTTAATATCTTATTAACAATGTTGCTGAACATGGTGCTGCTTCCAGGGAGGTCTGGTCTATGTGATGACCAGGGTTTAACAGTCAATCTCTATCGGCTAATGATGATGAACATTTCTAAGCTTCTTTTATCCATGTTATCTGTATACAAATAATATATCACTTAACTTCTGATACAGTGGCTGAGCTCTTGCTTTGTGACACACAAAGTTAGGTTCGATTTCGAGACTGTTAAAGAGTTTTTCACCTGAATTTCAGTGATTAAGAAACTGCAGTGAGACTCTGTTACATTAAAATAAAATTACAATAGTAATAGGTATACATAGGATGTTTGTAAGTTTAAGTTAAGGGTTGAGTAGAAATATATACATCTCTCATGAGGCGTTAATGCTGCTCTTTTACAGCCGTTGCAGAGGTCATAGATTGGAGAGTTTTGTTCGTGATAGAGTTTTTGGAGCAACCTGGCTAGCTTTTTTTTTAATAAAATAAGTGACGAGACGAGCCGGACGTTCACATGATTTTGAGTGATACGCCCGCCCGTTACCACGTAGCGCTAACTAGAATGGTATTCATAGCACCATATTGCGCTCGTCGCTATAAGACACAAGATGTTAAGCCTCGTTACCCCAGTACTTCCACTACCTATAGCGACCTTCAAACCGGAACACAGCAATGCTTGCACACTACTGTATGGCAGCAGAAATAGGTGCGGTGGTACTTAGTGTAGGCAACAGTAAAATACAGCTACCATCCTCATAGTAAATCTATCTCGTAACGGAACTGCCTTGTTCCGGTTGTCATCATACGACAGTGAGGATATTCTGGATGAGCATCCTTTATCTCTCTCAGCCCGATCATCACTTAACACATAAGATTTAGGTTAAGTATTAGCATTATAGGTAAAAACTATATTCCTTATGTTCCTCTTCAAAGGATACTCTTTGACAAAAACTTAATATGGTTTTTTCTAATTATTTATTAATATATCGAAATTTAGGTTATAATACATTTTAATAATAAAACACGATATCGTTATTAATAACGTTAATTTTATTTAATTATTAATAATTATAATATAATTAAAACCAAGATTGAACATTCTATGTACAGTGCATCGTCAGTTATTTATCACGTGGGCGAGAGTAGAAGTATCCGACTTATTGCCGACGTGATGGAGTCCATCTTGCACAGGAGATGAGCGCAGAGGACTAGGAGTACCGCTGCCTTGTCTATCACTGATCCGTTTATGATTATCACGATTAACGCTATAAATGTCACCCCCTCTAACGATAGCTGATAAGTATTTGATCCAGCGTGAAGCTCAGCTAGGCTTTCTTCTGAAACAAGGTTAAATGTTAGGTTCTTTTTTTCTCACTACCGTCAACAATTACTATCAAATGACTGTCTAAAATGACGACTATCGGCTGATGATGATGATGATGATGATGACTGTCTAAAAGTGACAGTTAAATCAAGCATACTTTTAGTTGAACTCTCACTTTCGTAACCATTCGAAAAGTTCTATCTCGTTAAGAATTCCATTTATATTTAGTTTATCTTTAAAATATATATCTGGTTAAAATCATAATTTTTAACTATTGTATTATATTAGATCATAGACCAGCTTATCCTCAGCAATCGAGGGGGTCAGGTCAATATCCCATCCGGCCGGAAATCGATGTTACTTAGATGCTACAACATTATTCATTGTGCGTAAATTATTTATCCTATCATTACTTCACTAACTTCCTTAACCTGTTATCCGGGGAATTCCAGGGAATTATTATTTTTTTTATTTATGCCGTCATCATCAGCTGATAGACGTCCACTGCTGAACATAAGCCTCCTCCAAATATCCCCACATCGATCATTCTTGCGCTGCCCGTATCCGGCGGCTTTCCACGACCTGCCGGGCATCAGGGGCCGTCATTTGTAGGGGTCCATGTGGTAGGACTTCGGACCATTTCCAACCACGCTGGCTCAATGCACGTTGGTGGAAACCAGAGCCTCGTTTGTTGATTAGCAGGGTGCACCACGAGCAGGTGAGGTTGACTTGGTTCCCGTGAGTTGTTATGCGAGGCTCCTTACACCCCTTATTCATGCTTACAATAAATAAAACATATATTTCATGGACGTATTTAAATGTCGCACCCGTACTTGCTGTGACGTATTTATCCGTCCCGCTCGATGTAATCAGGATAATGGAGATATAAATGCAAATCCAAAATCTTTAAAAAGTAAAACGAGATCTATATTCTAATAATTGAATGGATACCTTTTAATAATGGCTAATGGGTCATTTGAACTTAGATAG
Source organism: Ornithoptera priamus (assembly GCA_029034505.1). Classification (NCBI taxonomy): domain Eukaryota; kingdom Metazoa; phylum Arthropoda; class Insecta; order Lepidoptera; family Papilionidae; genus Ornithoptera; species Ornithoptera priamus. The sequence continues at coordinate 1,067,228 of JARDWD010000672.1, forward strand.
GGCATTGAATCAATTCAGCCGTCGTGCTGGTCTTACGGACTTCAACAGCATCTTGGAGGAGCGGCTAATCGCTTGCTTATTAATATCACATATGTTAAATCCTTCTATTATTAGAGATGTAATGAGAAAAGCATCACTGGGAGCCAATGGATTCAAACAGCGCAAGGAGATGCTTTGTGGGACATATTTCAAGAAAAAAGTAAAATAGTAAATAATTAATAGTAATAAGTAACAAAAACAGAGAAATATTTTAATTAAGATATGAAAAGGAAACTAAACGTAGAGAGTATAAGAGTAAACTAAATAAAAGGAAGATAAATGAAAAGATAGGAATATGTGACGAGACCCTGGTAAGAGAGACGATGCACGACAGAGGTAAGTATAGAATGTAAATACAAAAGGGGGACAGAAAATATGAGGTATGGAAGAGAAGTAAAACAAGAAGGAAGCTCCGACCCAAAACACGCAGAGGGAATGAACAGAAAAGATGAAATAAAGAGAAGCACATTACAAGAGACCTATGCACAGAACTGGACTTCCGTCGGTTGAAATGATGAAAAATTCCTTTCCCAGAGAGGGTGGCTGCCGGGTGGGAATACTTCTGAATAATTTCAAGTATATATAAACTATATATAATGGCGCGTGGGGGACAGCTAGTAAATAGATGTGTGTATGTGTGTGTGTGTGTGTGTGTGTGTTACCGTTGAGCACGTGCACGGCGACGGTGTGGGGGCGCGCGCCGCGCACCGCGCACGTGTAGTTGCCCGCGTCGCTGCCGTTCACGCGCGCCAGCCGCAGCAGGCTGTCGGCGCCGCCCGCCACCTGCTCCGTCCGCACGCTGCAACACAGCACCACACGGCGCACCTCGCAGCGACCACACCGCACCACACCACACCACACCACACCACACGGCACAACCATCACGACGTGGTTCTACTGCTACATACGTTTCATTTTTTATTCAACGAAACGAACGCGCCGTTCACCTGATAATAAGTGACACACCAGCCCATAACAATTGTGCGCTGGTTAGGATGATATACACTGCAATGCACAATGCTCGTCGCCTTGAGACATAAGATGTTGAGTCCCGTTACCCCAGTAACTACACTAGCTACAGCGCCCTTCAATCCGGAACATAGTAATGTTTGCACACGGTAGAAATAGTTGCTGCGACGGTTTCCGGCGAAGGAGACGTACCACGCAGATATGATGGAGGTAGTTATATAAATACTTTTGTAGAATTAAATTTGTATGGCGGAGGACAGGATATAAGGGGGGGGGGAGTTTGATGGAGCTAATCATTTTATCACAAGGAAGTATATCAGCTAGCAGTACGAAAGCGCATGGGTTCACTATCACTATTTACAAGAGCTTTTAAGAGACATCAAGTGGCTGTACTATTTCTGCAAGCCTTGAGCTTATTAAAAATTCTTCTCCAGCTTCACGTCCATTAAAAATTCTAGACGTCTTCAGCATCGGAGAGTAGATCAGAGAGAAAAAGAAAAATGAACAGCCGTTAGGTGCTGAAATGAAGTTTAATGAAGTAAATTCAAGTAATTAGGAACCTGAAATTAGATACGTATCAATTACGAGAAATTTAGAACTTCCTGTCTGCCGTCTCTGTAAAGAAGTCGGTTCCTCAATGCTGAGGGTCGTGACTTCAGTGTCGTCGTCAGATAAAGACAGATGTTACACCATCATCGATTAAAAATGATATCGTACAGACTTCCAAAGATCCATTTTAAAACAATTTGAAATCTCAATCGTCAACCTCTTATTTAATTTGACTTCAGGCAACGATCCCAATTTCAGATTTATTAGAAGAGGAAATCAAAAAAATAAATGACTACTTCCGTCGCTAATGGAAGCTGATTATTAAAATAGCAATTTAGTATATACAGTGACGTATTTCATTAATAATGATCTAGAAATAGTAGATCTAGAAAGGGGTAGTGCATTAAATGGAGTTACTCTAAATACGTTCAATTACAACGCAGTAACGCGCACTGTTCACTCTAATTCATTAAAACATTCCGCAGAATTAATGTGAGTTTGGGGATGAAAATTTGTATGCGACTGAAGTTATTTTAAAGTAATTAAAATGTAACAAAGTTACATTATAAGTTTACGTAGTAATATTTTCAAGTATATCAGTTAAAAGCGACGGTATGCATCTAGAAAAGTATTAAAGGTTTCTTTCTGTATTCTCACTGTCTGTGGTCATTTTGAGGGCGGTAGTATTTACTATCTACCATCAAATGTTCTGTTACTAACAAAATAGCTTTTTCATGTTTTATTTGAGGACAAAATCTTAAATATTATTCAGATTATTTTGAACCCATGTACTTTCTTTAAAGATTAGCTGGCCCTGAATCATCATGGCATTCAATTCGACATCCAGTTCCCCGTGAATTTTGTATCATTTATATTTGGTAGTTATGGAAAGGTAAATCTTATTAAATGCAATAGTTAACTTTAAGGTATTCACTGAAAAGATTGTTTACGTTATTAAAGCAAGGGTTGGGGAGGAAGTTCAAAATGACAAAGGAGCTCACCTGATGCCGCCTCTAGTTGTGTCGGCGTTGAGTGCCCTGCCTTCGTGTATCCAGGTCAGGACGGCCGGCGTGTCGACGTGCCGCGCTCTACATACTAGGGCGAGAGTCGACTCCGCTTCGTAATACTTCTCTAGAAGTGGTGCGCCGGCTTCATCCACCACCCACACTTGTGGAGCTGCGAAGTTTCATTTAACGGATCAACAGCCGCAAAAAGTTGATAGCGTGTACCAATTTCCCTGATTTCTTCAATAAGTTTAGAGCACGACACATCATAACATATTACCAATGATGATGCTGAGCATCTACTCCTACGTAGAGAAAGTAAAGGCATTTATCCTTCACAATGACTAGTGCCGTTAGCAGGTATTGCATGTTCACGTGAATTGTTATTCTTTGAACATGTCGGCTTCATAGTCTTCCTACGCCGGTTCGCACTTGAAGTTGACGCTTAGCGGGGATCGAACCCACCCTTAATAAACTGAACTTTGTACTTCACGAGCAATTTTTGTGATGTAAAGCAACACAGACGTCTGCGTGTCAACGTCGGTGTTGTCGCTGCAAGCGATATTTCCCAGACAACCTTCATTTGGCCTTTTTATAATGAAGCAGATTTTTGGTTTAAATCCAGTCTGCATCCCGTTTCAACAATGCTGCACTGTGCAAATGAAGTTCGAATATATATTCATAGAACAGGATGAGAATACTATATTTATTTTAGTGCTAATTGCACAAGAACACAACAATAAAGCAGCCTTAATAACAAGCAAGAATAGGAATCAACTGAATGTAGTCTCTCCTGTACGTACCTAGGTATTCAGATTTGTCTTTAATTCAAATGGGAGACCGACTTACTATTGACATGCAAATAGATCCTGCTGACTCTAGGCGGATGCGTTGATATTTGACACTCGTAAACTCCTTCATCGTCAGGTTTAACCTCCTTGATGAGGAGCCTCCAATTGCCAGGGTAACGTTTCGCCACCGTTACTCTATTGTCAGCAGCGTAGGTAACGGCGCCAACTGTTAGAAGTTCAGGAAGTTCCTCTTTTCCCCTGCGTCTAACCCAGGATACCTACGAAGTAATTAACATTAATAAACTGATCCATATTACAGTTGTGCCTTGTAAAGAAATCTCCGAAACATGAGATATTTAAATTTTAAATTTCAACATAAATGATGGTTTTTATAGTAATGAAACTTGGTAAAAAAAAATGAGTATATCTCAATCTCTTTCTCTTTGACTGGAACTGTAATAAGGAGAAAATACAAAACGTTGGATGATGTTTCTATTAGAAAAATTATATTCCTAGATGATGTCCAAAATTATAACTAATCTTCTATCATAGTGTAACGGCTAATCGTTTGATTTGCAAAACGGAAACTTTTGCTTGGTTTCCGGTATCAAATGTTGTGAAGTTTGTTTGATGGTATAACTTTTTGGAGTCCGTCTGGCTTGCTACCCTCATCTTGTCAATCTTTCGCCATAACAACATTGCTGTCATAAGTTGCTTCTGCCACTACAATATTCTGGGAGAGCACACTTTGCCATCCGTGACTTCATTGTCATTGAATTCTGTGAGAGACTGGACCAAGTTAGTTATCTCATTGTACATAAAAAAGAAATTACAACTACAATTACCGTCTTGTCCTGTAAAAGACTAATTCTACAGTTTAGATACGCATCTTCACCCAGCTGCACAGTGATCTTAGTTACGTTTCCTTTAGGAATATCTTCGAAAGTGGGTCCGTATCTTCTATCGTGATCAAAGTAGGTATTCTTCGCTGATACAACGTGGGGCACCATACCAACTTTGACAACCTGCGGTCTGACCGTCAGGGTTCTGTCTGGTTCTGTTACACTGTCTGACGAAGGCTGAGGTACTTTAAATGATTTTGTGCTATCTATTGTGGAATTGCCCAGCTTTAGCATGACGGGCACCGGCGCGACCCCAGTACTGAGTACGTAGAACGACGTCACCGTGTTATCTTCTGCTGTCGTTGGATCTGTTGAGGGAAATATTCATTGGATTGGTTTAATCTAAACTTTTACCTAATTAATAGAAAAATCTAACATCGAATTATCTATATCATTTATCATTAATATTTGTGTAAAGTGTAAAGGGGTTGCTGGATTTAGATTCCGTTTCACGATCTACATGATAATAGAAGCTATATAGTATTTCTCTTGTTAAATATGAGTAAGGTCACCAGTAAAGATTTATTTATAAACTACTTGTACAAATATATAAATAAAAAAGGAATTCTAATAATAATCATCAAGCAGTCATTGACGTTAAAAGGGAAGAACAAAAAAAAAAGTCCCCAAAGATTCCCAAAAAGAGGGTTGATGTCAGGCAGGCGGCCGGTCGTACAAAGTTTAGCCAAAACTATTTACAACATGTTCGGTAATGAAGAACATGTTGTGCCGACCCTACATAAAGTGGGACCAGGGCAGGAGAAAGAAGAAGATTCATTGACGTTAAAAGTGGATTTCCAAAAATATGGTTTTAAGATACCCCCACTTTCTTGAAATGAGAAATTATTTAGAAATACTAGGCGGGCAATACTTCAGACATTACGCAAATATCTGCCAGAAGGAAAAGAAACTTATATAGCCTTTATATTTATTTCTGTCTATAACCCTGATGATGTAGAGTACGAAGATGAAATTTTGAGCTAGATTTTTCTTATTAATTATTTGAATTAAAATTAATACTAAAATTGTATACACGTAAAATGGGGATGAAAGAAGAAATGATAAAGGAAATGGCGTCATAAGTCTCTTTTGCTAAATCAACTTTAAATTCTTTATAAATCTTTCTCTTTCTTGATTTATGGATGAAATAATTACCTGTGGCAAACTGGCACACACCTATCTGTGTGAGAAGGAAAACCCCCACACTCCACAACATAGCGCCTGGAAAAGGCAGAACCCCTCCCGGGGTCTCATAATCTGGAAAAGAATTTATCTCTTAGACCTTGTTTAGTATTAATCTATTGTAGAAGATTTGGAATAATGAAAGTCTTATTCATCTCGAGATATTTTCGTAGTGGCAGCTCTCTGTAGCCAGCAGCTATCTTAGCAGTTTACCTGGATGCAGTAGTGTGCAAATATTACTGTGTTACAGTTTGAGTGGCACGTTTAGTGAAATTACAACGGTAATAGGACTTAAGATCTAAGAGTACTAGGATGAGTACGATATCGTGCAGTATAAAGATCCTAACGAATACGACATTCTGTTTTGTGAAGATGTTGAGCGCTTGAAAGTCATATTGACTCTTACAGCTTATCTGACAGTGGGCATGTGGATCCGGGTCCACGGCGGTTTTTTATTAAGAAAGTGCACTATTTGGACGAAAATGGATGAAGTTTCTACTAGCTTTATTCTGATGTTGGAAAGGAAACAATTTTTTTTTTGATGTTGACTTATTGACATTTCTCAAATCAACTGCGTTCATAGAGAAGCTGTTTCCTTTGGTACATAGACTTCGCCGATTAGGTTCCGGCGTCACATAAACTGGATATTGGCTGGGTTTTCTTCCAAACTCGTCAGGGTTCCTACCAATTGTATTATCTATCTGTAAAGCTTGATTATTTGTGAGAACCTGAGTATACCTGTGCGTACTTCATCTGCAATCTCATTGATATCTGATCATAACAACGTGGCGCCAGTTAGTATGATACACACAGCATCGCATTGTCAACGTCCTCTTGAGACATACGAGTCTGTTGTCTTGTTACCGCAGCAATTTCACGAGCTACAACGCCCTTCAAATCGGAAAACAACAATGCTCGCACATGCCGTATGGTATTTGGAATTTAATTACAAATAACTACTATCTCGCTTCGAGGATTCTCCAAAACAGACTGAAAGCTCTACAAGCCTCTATGCTTTGTTTTGAAGGATACGCGTTACTTATTTACAGCTTTGGGTCCGCAAATTGGTCAGCTCGGGTAGAACGAAAAAAAAAAAAAAAAAACAAGGGTCCAGACGTAATTCTGCGGAGCTCTCAAAGGCGAGCCAATTACAAATGTAATATTCACGAGCGTAGTAAAACTTGTAATTATGATATACACGGAGATGGATTTTTAGATGAGAACCTCGTTTGAATATCTAATTAGTGAGGCTGGGTAATATTATTCGAAGTCGACAAAGCTTGAGACTAAATCGGTTAGAAAGCTAGGTCTCTAGAGACGAGAATTAGTCTAGGTTCCATCGCAGCTCCAATTTCTGCGCGACAAACGTCTACGTATTGAAGTAATTTTAACGAGATCTAATATCTTATGCCGTAAGAAGACGAGCGCAATGTGATGCTGTGTATATCATCCTTACTAGCGCCACGTGTTAAGGATAGGAGTATCACTTACCATCATGTGAACATCTAGTTGGTGTTGTAACTTTTTTTTAATTATTCCCCTGCGTGTGGTAGGTCAGAGACTTTGCTTTTCCAATCATTTACCATCTATTCTTTTATTTCTTGTTGTAACGAGATGAATATGAAATAAAGAGAACACTCATTCCAATACTCCATTCTTTCTTCTCTTTCATCCTCTTACACATTTCTTTTTACTAACATTCTGTATCCCAATTGTTTCTTACATTCCTCTCCTGAGTTTTTTTTCTGTTTACGTGGCTGAAATCCCTGCGCATATCTGCCCTCGCGGGGACAAAGGCAGTTTATGTCGGACTTGCACCGACTAAATCCTCCACGATGTTCCCACCTCGTTGCTTTATAGCATAGTCACAGGATCGCTTTCGCTCACCTCCGCGACCCCGTCAGCACCGGCTGCACCGTGAAGCTCCACCTCAGGAAGGAGAGAAAAACCTCCCCTCTCCACCTATGTAAGGGCATGCATAAACACATATCGCGCCCGCTTCTAGGTCTCTTACAGTCACCTGGGCAACGGATTCCCCCGAATCCGTCACTCAGAGGCCACGAGAGCCAAGAGAGAAACTCTCGCGACTCCCTGCGGCGGAACGGATCTTGGGTTCCGCCGCCAACCGCCATGCGGCTGCGGAGGATAGGGAAAGCGGCGGAACGCAATATTAACACTCCTCTCCCTCCACGACTCCAACTCAGCTGCAAAGGGCAGTACAAACTCGTCCCTGCAGTTCACCAGCACACATCCGAAGTGAGCTCACGGAGCTCACCTGGAGCGACCGCCTCCGACCGGCCGGGTAGGTTCCTCTTCACTTCACTGTCGGGTACCAAGCCACGGCCACTGAGCCTCACCGTCCCGACCAGGCTCTCCTGAGGGAACACCATCGTCTCACGCGTGTTTATCTATCTGTAAAACACTTGAAAGTCACAAAAGCTTTACAGCATCCATTCTTAATATTATCTTATTTCGTTTTTATAATACTCATAACTTTATTTTAGAGAAAAAATCGTTTCCTCACGATGGTTTCCTTCCTCAGAAGCTCAAGATTAGTGAGGATCAAACTGGGCATATCCGGCTTCGAAGATAAGCCATCACTGTCGTTTGACACATCGGTAAGACTGATGGTAGGTCTCTCTTGCTGAAAACCGTCTGAGTGGGTTCTATTTCTGCCGCCAAATAGCAGTGTGCAAACATTACTATCCGGTTTGAAAGGCGCTGTACCACGTACCATTCAGTAGTTGCCCTAGTGGGTAATGAGACTTTCCATCTTATGTCTCAAGGCGACGAGCAGAATACGGTTCCAGGGTGTGCCATAGTAACTAGCACCATGTCATGGGCGCGCGTGTCACTTACCATCAGGTGAACGACCCGCTCGTCTCTTCCCTTCCTAGAATGGAAAAAAAGACAGTCCGTAAAGATGAGTTACGAACGGAACTTATAATTATTTTTTTTAATAACCGCTTAAAACCTTTTCGGGGGTGTTGAGAAAAAAAAATGTTATGGAAGAAAAAAAAAAAGTGGAGACAGCAGAGTTACGTGTGCTAGAATTTTGTTATTACGCTCAGATACGCGCCGAGGAATATTAATGGCAGGTTGAGGTATTTGGGTCACATGGGCCACGTCATTTGAATAATAATTTGGGGTTTCCTTTCCTTTTATAATGTAACATACTCTAATAGCACTTCAGAGGTAAGTCTGCCTCGTGATCTGTCCGATTCGAAGGGCGCTGTAGCTAACTATTACATTCATCAGGAATTTATTATTCTTCGAGTATCGAGAGCTGCTTTTAAACAATCGGCTTTCATCGTCATCAACCTTCCACTCTTTCTCAATATCTTCAATTAAATGTGGTCTTCAGGTTCTAGTATTGACTTCCGTCCGCTTTTATAAGATCATGGATCATCTGGAAGGAGTGGGCTTAAAGTGGTATAAACTGAATTAAATTCCACTTAATGTAGTGATAATGACGCCGAAGGCTGGCTCTGATGGTGATAGGTAGAACATAGGTATTGATTGCAGATAGTAAATATACAACATATCTGGTGGTAGGTCTCTGTTGCTGGAGATCGTCTAGATATTTCTGTAGCTCCTATTCTTGCCCACAAACAGTGGTGTGCAAACGTTATTGTAATCCGATTTAAAGGGTTCTGTAGCTTGTGTGTAAGGGCTTCCGCACAAAAACTCACGGAATCCAAGCTAACCTCATCTGCTCGTGGTGTAGCATGGTAATCAACAGACCAGGCTATGGTACCCACTAACGCGTATTGGGCGAGCGTGGTGGGAAATGGCCCAAATCCTCATATACAAACCCCTACAAACAACCGAAGGCGGCGGAAAGTCGCTGGATGCGGGCAGCGCAGGGCCGATCGACGTGGAGATCGTTTGGGGAAGGCCTATATCCAATACTGATCGTCTATCGGCTGATGATGATCACAATGACCTAGTTTATAATACGCGGAGCTGACGTAACTCATGGATAGGTAGGACATAGATCTCCCTCAATGATCTTGAAATGAGCAATAAAGTGTTAATCTCAACGCTAACCAGGTGCGAGTTGCTGTATAGTCAGAGCCTCGTCTGTGGTTTAGCAGGTGAGGTTGGCTTGGGGTCCGTAAAATATACGGAACCCAATCGTATAGTAAAAAAAAAATGACATTGCATTTATTTATCGCATCCATTATGTAGAGGGCGCAGCTCGTATTTCGTATCTAAAAGGCAATCAATCGCTGTATACACTAAACGCTGATTTCGTGTGACGAACGATAACGATACACGAACGATACGAAAACAAATAAATTATAGTCACATATATATATACATATATATATGTTTATATAACTAAATAAAATTACAGTTTTAACTGTAAATGACGCTGTAATATATATTTTATATATATCATTGCCTAACTTTAATTTATATGAGGCTTGGACTGTTAAAGGAAATCTTAAACTTATTGTAGCTTTTGAGATGTGGACGCATGTTGTCCATTACCTGGACTTGAGGAGTGACCAATGTCAGTGTTCTTCAACGGATGGGCTAAAAGCGTAACCTCGTGCTTACGGTTAAGGAAGGTAAAATGTCCAACCTCGGTCATGTACTCCGCTATCAGCGTTATAATCTTCTGCAGGTGATTATAATGGGTAAAGTTTCTGGAAAAGTCATGGTTGAGGAATATCAGGGAATGGACTGGCGTATCTGGGCCGTCCGAAATGTTCCGCCGAACCGGAGACGGTAAGGACTGTACGACGCTGATCGCCGACCTTCACTAGTTGGAGAAGCAGTTTAGGAGGAAGAAGAATATGATAACGAGTATGTAAATGGCGAAGCGTTCTCGTTTCAAATGCCCTGACTCTTATAAGTTGAATACCGGATGATATTGTTGTTGGAGAAGTGGAATCGAATCTGATACCTCCATGTTACCAGGGAACAAGTAGAATAGTTTAGAAGGAGACGAACGAGACGTTCATCTGATGTAAATCGCCACAACAATACGGAGCTAGTTAAGATGGTATTCGTAGCGTGATATTGTGCTCGTCGCCTTGAGATATAACATACTGAGTATCGTTACTTCAGTAATTACACTAGCTACAGCGCTCTTCAAGCCGGATCACAGTAATGCTTGCACAGTACTGCCTGTCGGCTGCAACAGGCGCTGCGGTGGTACCTAGACGGTCTCCGGCAACGAAGATTCATATTTAGTAACAATACATAACCTAGAAGTTATTTCAATATATTTAATAACTAGCGGCCCTTTGCTATGGACAGGCGTATCACTTACTATCAAGTGAACATCCCGCTCTTCTTACTGCTTCGTAGTACATAAAAATGTCATCATCTTCAGCCAAGAGACATCCACCGCTGGACACAAAGAACTCTACTTCGATCGGTCTTGCGCTTCTGTGGTTGTTATGCTTTACCAACGTCCGTCATCAATCGGAATGGCCTGCGGTAAGTAAAGAGGATTTGGGCCATTTCCCACCACGTTGGCCCAATGCGGGTTGCTCATAAAAATATAGACTTGTGGATTTTAAGATGATTACGAGAATAGTTAGTTCCACGTCGAAAGTTCCTCGCCCGACGGTAACAACTTACAAGAGGAATGTTAAAACCAAAGTTTGTTTAATTACAGACGCTTGTTTGCTGTTACAGCTGGTAAACTTCACCACCCCCCACCTCCCCGTCGCTTGTTCTCTTATCAAAATATATAATTATTCAGTCCGTGTACATTAACAACCGGAAACGGAAACGGAATATATGTATTCATATAATGGAATCAATGGTAAATAGAAACGGAACCAAAAACGAGTTATCTACGTTCTGTAGTTAAACAGAAGAAGTCCAACAGCGGAAGTACTGTAAGTTTTTCTTCTTATTCGACGTAGCGAAGATACGATCAGGAGGTTCACCTGAAAGTGAGTGATACGCCTGCCTGCCTATAACAACGTCGCGCTAGTTAGGGCGATATGCACAGCACCACATTGCGCTCGTCGCCTTAAGGGATAATATGTTAACTTTCGTTACCCCAGTTCCAACAGCTATAGCGCCCTTCAAACCAGAACACAGTAATATTTGCATAGTTTTGTTTCACGGGAGGATTAGAAGCTGCGGTGGAACCTGGACAATCTTCAATGAAGATGTACCTGCTCGTTACAATATGACATCATCAAGCCCAACCACCTTCCTAGTACTACACCAAACATGAAGTGAACTTGTTCAAGTCGTATTGAAGGGGTAATAAGGGTTACCCCCACTTCTTTAATTCAATTAAACGATGAGACGATCTGGACATTCACCTGATAGTAACATACCAACATAACGCAAGTTAGAATGGTATACACTGCACCACATTGTGGTCGTAGCCTTGATGACACAAAATGTTGAGACTCGTCACCCCAGTAATTTCACTAGCTACAACACACTTCAAACCGGAACACAATAATGTTTGCATAGTAGTTTGTCGGCTGCAATAAGCTCTGCGGTTGTACCTGCTTAGACTGTCTTCTGCTGCAGAGACTTATCAGCAGGAGCTCTTGATAAGACATGACCAATTTAGTTCAGCGGACATCTTTGTGAGCAGGAGTAACGTAAGAGGATTTAGGAGGAGGGAATCTCTCGTTGGATCTTATCTGACGTAGGTATAAGACAATGTGACTACGTTGAGGTATCGATAAAAAAAAAAGAAAATTTACTGTTGATTGATAAAGAAAACTGAACCTATTTTTATCCAACAAGCTAGCTCTCGACTAACTGATGATTACTACGTGTCTGTTGCCGGAGAACGTCTAAATACGTTTCCGCCGCCAACCAGTACTGTGCAAACATTACCGTGTTCCGGTTTGAAGGACGCCGTAGCTTGTGTGACTGTGAGTAACGAGGCTTAACATCTTATGTCTCAATGACGAGGACGATTTGGTGCAGGGTATACCATTCTAACTTGCGTTATGGGTTGGCGAATTACTTACCATCAGCTGAATGTGCCGCCTGTCTCTTCGCTTAATTGTATAAAAATAAACATGACCTGGACAAGTTCACTTCGCATTCGCTGTGACCAGACAGGTCTTGGAGACTGACAGATGATGCTGAAACGTGTTCAGGTACTATGCTGAATGGTAATGATGTGTTCCTAAAACCTTTAAATACTCCCGAGGCCTTTCATAGTTATGGGGTAAGTGGTAGGTCTCTGTTGCCGGTGACCGTCTAGGTAAATACCACCGCAGCGCCTATTTTTATCGTTAAACAGTATTGTGCAAACATTACTGTATTCGGGTTTGAAGGGCGCTATCACTGGATTAATTAGTGGGGTAACGAGATTTAACATCTTATGTCACAAGGCGACGAGCTCAATATGGTGCAGTGTATACCATTCTAACTAGCCCCACGTTGTTATGAGTGGGCGTATCACTTACCATCAGGGAAACGTCCCGCTCGTCTCGTCGCATAATGGAATAAAGAAAGCTTTCCTCATCCTTGCCTTTTTTTCTTAATATCTTGAAGAAATATTAAATTTCTTTCAAATTTTAGCGATATACGAATGAACGTCAAAAGATATATAGACGATGATAAGATGTGGTAAACAGAGAGAGAGAGAAAGAGGAAGAGGAGTTTGATAAATATGTTTTCAATTAGATTGAAATACGTAAAAATTAAAGAGAGAAAAATAAACTGAAACACTTAAAGTAACATTTTAATTAAATATTTATTAATCAACATTTTCCAACATCCGGTTTCACCTGTTTGTATGGGTCCGACAAACCGGAAATACTTTTATAGAAACGCGGTTTTTGCTATTCTATCACAGCATTAACTCTGTAAATCCATTTATGTCTTTCTCTTTCGTTTTTTTTTTTAAATAATTATGCGACGCGATGTGCCGGATGATCACCTGGTGGTAAGTAATACGCCTGCCCATAATAATGTAGCGCTATTTATACATGGCACCATATTGCGCTCGTCGCCATAAAACAGGGTGTTAAGTCTCGTTACCTCAGTAATTTCACTCGCACGAAAATATAGAAAATTCTTTCATCTCACTTAACAGTACTCATTTTTGTTTTAAGTAGCATTTTTTTTTAACCCGTGCTCCGACAAATTCACCTACCTGATGATAAGTGATGCGCCTGTCGATAACCATTTAGGTCTCTAATCAAAATTTTCGTCGATTCCTAAATATTATTTAGGTCTCTAATCAAAATTTCGTCGATTTCTAAATATTATTTAGGTCACTAATCAAAATATTCGTCGATTCCTAAATATTATTTAGGTCTCTAATCAAAATTTTCGTCGATTTCTAAATATTATTTAGGTCTCTAATCAAAATTTCGTCGATTTCTAAATATTATTCAAGTGTTTGAAATAAAATACTCGTCGCGTCTTAATTACATAGGTCTCTACACAAAATATTAGTTTTTTTTTTTTATATCTTTTAGGTCTCCAAGTAAAGTATTCGTAGCTATTTAAACAAATCAAATATGCGTATGATGATACCACTTGACAACGACGAAACGAACGAGACGTCCACCTGATGGTAAGAGTTACACCCATGTCTATATAGCGCTGATTAGAATGACATACACAGCACCATATTATGATCGTTGCCTTGAAACAGGATGTTAAGTCTTGTTACTCAATTAATTTCACTCACTACAGCGCCCTTCAAATCGGAACACAGTAATTATTGTCGTCTGAAATAGGCGCTGCGGTGGTACCTAGCTAGTCTGTCGCCAGCAATAGGGACCTACCATCAGTAAATCATAACCGTAGCATAAATCTCTGGTATGGTATTCTACAGAATTTGCCTTATATGCGTTGCGCATGCGCAGCGGTCGTCGTAACAAATAGCTTTGTATTAACTGAGAACAAAGTATGCGAAGGTTATTTGGATAAATAACCTCCTGGTCGGGTGAGGGGGTGGAGGGCGTCTTAACAAAATTTAATCTCTTCCACCCTGGGAAATCATCTCAACCAACATGGCGTCATGATAAACAGGCGGTCTCATGCGCTGGAGAGCGATTGATGGGATGTAAACTCCCCGCGTTCTGTTACACAACGTTCCGACCTACATTACTACCGAGACGTCTTTCACTTTTTACGTATTGTTCTGTATGTGTGTGTGTGTGTGTGGTTGTGTGCGTTTTTTGTGTTTGCAGCTGAAACCTTGCATCACTGTGTATTGTTCATCAGCAAAGATTTCTTTTCTAACGCTAACTTATAAACAAAGCAAAAGCTTTTAACGTTTATAGGTAGAAGTCAAGGAGAATACGTTCATCTAGCGGTAAGAATGTTTTATGTGACCATAGTACCAGATACGACCTGAACACATTCCATACTACACGAATAGGAGATGGACCATAGAGCGCTGGAAGATCAGTAACAGTAAGCTGGTGGCACACTTTACTGGTGGCAGGTGTCTGTTGCCGGAGATCGTCTAGGTAGGTATCACCGCAGCGCCTATTGCAGCCGACAAACAGTACTGTGCAAACATTACTGTGTGCCGGTTTGAAGAGGGCTGTAGTTAGTGAAATTACTGGGGTAACGCGACTTTACATCTTGTCTCAAGGCGCCGAGCAGAATGTGGTGGTATGAATATCCCTTTGCATAGCGCCGCGTTTTTATGAGCGGACGTATTACTTACCATCAGGTGAATAAACTGTTGGTCTCGTCATTTCGTATAATAGAATAAAAAAAAAGAATAGGTCTTGAAATATGATTAGATCAGCTCGGGTAAACAACGAGAGCTACGAACATGGCTGGAGGAGGGCTATACTCATAAAGGGGTCACGATTTCAAACAACGAAAACTAACAATAACTTTAAGATAAACTTACTAACTTTGTAACCTAAATATGTAATAAGAAATATTTAATAAAAAAGGTCTTTATTATCATGTGACCATATCACAACGGAAAGTTACATTTACTATCTTCAAAGTAGATGCCACCGCAGCTTCCATATCTTTTGTAAAATATCTGACTCATGGGTGTTAACAAAATATAGAACAAATAGACATTTTTCTTAAAAAAAATGTTCTTTTTTAAGCAAACAAATTACGTTATTAAGGTATTATTATAATGATTGTTACAAAATTTGGTATAAAAAGCTTAAATATTTGATATTTGCTATATAAAAAAGAAACGCTCTGCTGTATAAATAACAGCCTCTGAAACATGCTCTGCGGCATTGGCTTTTGGCTTTGACGTTGTTTATCCCTTTGTTACGCTATGAGGGTTGAAGCGAAAATTTGCAAAGCTTTCAAACCTTCATTTTCATTCATAAAAGCAGTAGTTGTTCGAATAACCTGATTAACAAATTTAAATATACATCTTTAAAATATTATCTCGTACACTTAACTTTATCAACTGTTCACTGGTGGTAGGTCTCTGCTGCCGGAGACCGTCTAGGTAGGTACCACCATAACGCCTATTGCAGCCGACAAACAGTACTGTGCTAATGTTACTATGTTTCGGTTGGAAAAGTGCTGTAGATAATGAAATTACTGCGGTAACAAGAATAATATGTTTCAAGGTGACGATCATGTAATAACGGTGCTGTGGGTAGCGATCATAGTGTAGTGGAGAGGTTCTATACTTTATTTATTTATAACAGTAAATAATTGGTCTCGATTTTTAAAATGTACACTGAATTGAAGTAGGTCTGTCATAAGATGGAATGATAACATTACTGACATTAGTACGCATTTCCTTACAAATTTATTGTTTCCTTTTGTTGCGATAACGATTTACCTTATAACATAACACAAGTGTCATCTTCATTTCTACTATTGATTTCTATAAATAGATTAGTTTGATATCATTGTTCCGCAGACCGATATTGTGTATATCATCCTAATTAGCGCTACATTGTTACGGGCGTAACTTACCACCAGGTGAACGTCTCGTCGCTGTTAAACTTACAAAACAACGAATATTTTGTTAAGAGACCTAAATGACATTTATGAAAACACCGAATTTTTTTTGTTGAGACCTATATGTTTAAGAAAAAAAAAAGAAAAATTATTTCTTCTCAAACAATTTTTACATAATAGATCGTATTTGACTTTAAGAGGCGACAAACATTTAATTTCAGATACGAATAATATTTAAGAATCAAACCAATATCTTATTTAGAGACGTAAATTATATTTAAAAATCGACGACTGTTTTGTTTAGAGACCTAAATAATATTTAAGAATCGCCAAATATCTTACTTAGAGACGCAAATTATATTTAAGAATCAAGCGTTTTGTTTAGAGACCTAAATAATATTTAAGAATCGACAAATATTTTATTTAGAGACGTAAATTATATTTAAAAATCGACGAATGTTCAGTTTACAGACATAAATAATATTTAAGAATCAACGAGTGTTTGTTTAGAGACCTAAACTACATTTAATATGCGGCGAACATTTTGTTTAGAGACCGAAATAATATTTCTTGGTCTCTTCATACGAATATTGTATACATCATACAACACCAAATAATAGATAGATCATACTTAAAGCTATATCGCCTAGCAATAAAAGGCTGAAACATCTACTGAATCCGTAAATAGCCGAATGAATCATATATATTGTGGACCGGAATTTTTTTTTGCCGTCAATATACGGCGTTCGGAAGCGACTGATTTATGGTACGTTGTAAAGACCGTGCCAGTCCGTTGCGGATACGAAAGTCACCAAGCATGTATTTGACTTATCAACGTTAGGGGGCAAGATGGTGCGTGTTGAATGGGGCTGGGGGCTTTGTATGGGAGTTTTATAGCGAACGGTTTTCGTGAAAACGGTTTACAAAGTTTCTCCTTTGAACAAAACATCAGTCTAACACTTGATCTCATATTCACGTAACGTTAACAGGCAATGAGACTACTGATGATGAAGTATTCTCATCCAGAAAACTATGACACATCATCATCATCCATCGTCATTATCAGCCTATGTTTATCCTATGCTCGATGTAGACCTTCTTCTTCAATGTCCAAAGAATTTCATGAAATACTATCTTCAGCTTCTCGCATCCACTCATTTCCGACCGCTCTGATGATGTCGTCGGTCTTACTGAAGAGAGGGCGTCCTACACTTCTGTCTGGAGGGAGGGCGTCCTACACTTCTTTTTATAACACATGATTGCAATGAACTATTAGGTTATAGCAGATAAATAACTAGGTTGATCACCCGGGAATCGAAGCAGTGACCTTGTGTTAAAAGGCAAGTTCTTAGCCTAGCTCTACGATAATTGTTTCTAAAATAAGCATATATGGTGATCTAATTTAATAGAAGCGACCATAGCTCAAGGAGGTTTGATATACACTTTAAGAATATTAGACAGATATAAGATATAAGTCAACATGCTATTGTCTAGCATGACGAATAAATGGTCTTCATTCTTAGTGGAAAATATCCAAGTGGGAATAACGTCACCTGGCGAAAGAAATATTAATCCGAGATCACTACAGATTATTCCTCGATGCTGTAATTCGCTGTCGCTGCGAGTATTCACACGGGCGATTACAGATAACTAGTAGCCAATAAAATGTAGATTAAGTTTATGCGTGTATAATATAACTTGGGTGTCAGCTTAACGCAGTTGGAGTGTCATAGGCGGAGGTATAAAGCGTTTGCTTATCTGCGCGAGTTTGCGATTGTTGCATTGTGCGGGTCGTTACCTGCGCGCCGCGCCGTGGCGCTGAATGTGGAATGTGATTGCTGCGGTCTCGGCTCTATGTTATTATTGCTTCACGTAACTCGCGAAATAAACCTACCGACACACCGGAGTGATAACATTACATAAAAAAATTACCCGGCGTAGTAACGGACAATATAATACAAAGCAAGTGTCCCGCATGACAGTGATGCGATTGGCTCATATTTGGAGTAGTTTGATTGTTGGTGATATTGTTTGGAAACTGCCGGTTATCTGCTACCTTCAAAATGTATCAGGTATTTCAGTTACAGTTTCAAATTGTAAAAAACAAATCCTCCATAGTGAAAACAGAAACAGTTGCGATATAAATTACGTACATTGTTTGCTGCAGTAGAAAACATAACTTCAAATTTTTGTTATATCGATTAGGTTATATATCGACAACATCCATCATCAGACGTCCAGATCCTTGATTAGAAGTAGTGCAATGCTGGAAGACGTACGGTAAATTCTGTGTTGATCAGAAACCCGCTGATGACTTACAATGCAGAACCGATCGTCGTGGAAATACTTTTAAGAGGCTTATGACTACAACATACATTACTTGTAAAGTTCTTAATAAATTATACTCTGTACATATTCTTGATTATTTAAAGTTAATGAAAATGGGTTTTAAGTTCTTTAAAACTAATTAAAAACAAAATCGTTTACACCAGTTAAATCTCAATTCCAAATAAAGTATAACAAACAGTACGTAAGCGTTTCATGAAATCAAATCAGATTTCATATGTTGAACGGAACAATAGTTATTCAGATTAATATTTCAGTTTTACGCATGTATGTAATGTAAATTGAAGCGAATTTACAACAGCAGTGTTAAACATCCCCTTGAACAAACGACCCAAAATCCGAGCGCTGAAAAGGCACCCCATTGCGGATGGAAATACAAAAGCTTCCTACCGCAATGGCGGAATTGAATATTGAAAACAAATACGTACTCGTTGAGATCGTGATAAGATTGTGTCAAGTCTCTTTACAATAGAGATAGACTGGGATTTTTTCTTGCATCTAGACTTTAGCTTTGCCTTGCACCGTCAAGCCGGACACTGATAGATTTCAAAGATCTGGAAGCTTCTAACGCTCTAAAAACCATAGAGTTTTATTGCGTATAATATCCTACGTATAAACCTGACTTTCATTCGATGCAAGGTATCTTTTGAAGATCTGCTCTTCGGCACCAAAAAATACCTGAACTACTCTACTCTATTGTCTCTTTATTAAACACCTATACAAGAGACTTTGTAGTTTCTCACATGGATGAAATAATTATATTAACTACAAAGCTCTTCAAAGCGGAAACTATTTTATATTGTATTAAAAACAATCCCTGTCCCTAACATTTTAAGTTAGAAAATCATATATATTGCGGATATTTACATATCCTCCGGCTTTACTTAAGTAGTGTAGTTAACATTTTCATCGCCAAGTAGTAATATGCGAATGCATGAGTAAGATGATCACCGGATGGCAAGTTATACACCTACTCCCAATAATGTGGCACTATTTAGGATGATATACACTACACATTGTACTTGTTTTCAGATATAAAATGTTGTTTCTTTACCTAAATAATTTCACTAACTTCAGCTCCCGTCACTCCTCAACACCGTACTGTCGGCAGAAATAGCCGGTGCTGCAGCATCTATCTACTGCACGAGAGATCATCAGTGACTGTTTTATACTATAGGATAAACAAATATTTAACACTAACTATTAAACGGACTTATGCCTGTGGAGCAGCAGGTAATAGTCTAATTTGTAAAGCTGAGGTCCTAGGTTTGACTTCAAAGCTATGCTGTGGAGTTTAGATGATGGTAGTGATGTTTTGGACCCATCTTCCAAAAGCGAGACTGTGGTACATCTGTTGAGAGTGATTAATCATACAAACATGATATACACCGACTAGTATTAAAAATAAAAAATCCATTGGATTCTCGGCTAAAACCTAACTCGTTATCCTTGTACGTGGGCCGTCGATCCTGACAGAGTTGGGTCCGATAAGACGACCCCTAAACCCTGGATTAAGGCCTCCGTCGAAAGGCTCCGTACAATTTCTAAATGCATACAAACTATGATATCAATCAATACACATAACTTATCAAACATATTTCTATACTTTATACGAAAATAAAATAATATTTACATTAGAATAAAAATTAGATATATATTCTACTATTTTTATATATATATGTTATGTCTTATGTTATACTTTATATTACTTATAATATACTTTATATCAAAGGTAGACAATTCCTTTATATATGTGCATATGAACAAAGTATTTTTCTTTTTAGCTTCATTCTATCTTTCATCATAGTAACAGATTATTTATAGCAATAACTTAAACTTAATTTTCTGTTTTTAAATAACATTTTGTTATTTGAGAACCGGAAATAATTAACTTTGCAAGATCCTCCTAAGAAGCTATAATAATGTATTGAGTATAAAATAATATTGAATGATAGGATACGATATGAAATGGTTCGAGGGTAACAATAGCTACAGAAACATTCAGGATAACTTACAAGTCAACATCATCATCATTATCATCAGCCTATAGACGACTACTGTTGGATATGTCCAGCCTCCTCCAAAGATCTTCACAGAGTTTATTGAGAGGATTTTGTCGCTTGGCCCACCACCCCAACCCCGTGCGGGTTGGTGGGTAGTCAGAGCCACGTCTGTTATTCAACAGGGTGCACCTCGTGCTGTGAGATTGGCTTGGGCTCCGTAAGACGTTGGACAGAACCCCTCACACCCCTTAGAACTTACAAGTAAAGAAACAAGTAAAAGAAATTTTTTCGCACTGGTGGCAGATCTCTGGTGACGAAGACCGTCTGGGTAGGTACCACTGCAGCTCTAACTTCTGCCGTCAAGCAATAGTGTGCCAACTGTGATCCGGATTAAAGTGACTTGTAGCTACAGAAATTACTGCCTTAACGAGACTCAGCTTGATACGTCTCAAGGCGACGAGCGCAATTTGGTGCAACCATATCATTCTCACCACCGCTACGTGGTTATGGTCAGGTGTGTCACTTACCATCAGGTGAACATCCCGATCATCTCGTCGCTTCATTGTATAAAAAAAAACAAATATAGTATGAGAAATTCTACAAAACAAACAGTGAGATAGCAGCTTATAGCTTAAAGGATGAAGTAAGAATAAAATGAAAATAAAACATAGTCTACTACGGAACCCTTGGGAGCTGGTCAAGAGCTGTGACTATAAGCTGTAACATAAGTTACTTATCTCAATATATTAAAATCCACAACATCGTTACAAAATATAAACTAATATCCGGTAAATTTGCCGTTTTAGAAGCCTACATCCGCTTAACCGCGTTTCATACCCCGCAATGGAACGTGTACATAAAGGCTAATTGTGTCCTGCCGCCCGTTTCGTCCTTTCCAAATCGAATTAACTTCCACAGGATGACCAGCGGTTAAGGCTGTATATCATAGCACACTTTATTGTTTATGGTCATGTGTTATTCGTTGGCTAATTGAGATTTTTCAAATGATCTTTAAATATCTACAATGTTTTAGGAAGCTGTGGTGCCGTTTGTTCAATAATCATGTTATTATCATCATTGATGGTCAGTACTTTAAGCGTCTCCGTCGCTGATGCATGTCTTTGTCTCCGATAGAGATTTATCTCCAGCAATGTCACCTAAATCTAAATTAACTTATAATTACTTATTTATTGTTAAATTCTATATTAATCACCAACAGGCGAAGGTACGTAAACAGAATACGTTTAAATTGCAAGGAATTTTCAGCTCCTTCCATCACCAGATTTTGACTATCATTGGTGATCTCTCCGACGGTTGTCGCAGTGGTGGTTACTTACCAACATACGGTGTATCTTCAAGTTGTGGTTCTGCAGGAATATCTTGACCAACACGAGTGTAGTCATCAACTGAACTCTTGATACTTCTGTTCATAACAACGTGGGGAGCAGCGCTTTGTGCTCGTCGTGTGACTTGAGATGTTAAGTCTCGTTACCTCAGTAATTTTACTAGCTATATTGTCCTTCAATCCGGAATGTAGTTAAGTTGGCACGGCACTGTTAATTGGCAGGAATGGAAACTGCAGTACCAAGACGACATCCGGCAACAGAGACCTACCAGTAAATGATGCGTTGCTTTGATATACTATATATTATTTTTATCATAGAATTTAACTGTTACAAAACCTAGTATCCGTTTTGTATTAAGGCGTACGTATAATTAATGATTAGAAGGTCCATATGTTAATTAAAGCCTTCGCTGATGACGGAGGGCCAGGCCGCGCGGCGGAACTTGGCAACAGTTTAGCAACGCGCCGGTTCAACCGGCCCCGGACCAACAATCAACATTAAGTAACTTACAATGAACTTGTAACACGATTAGAAACAGTTGCCTCCCAACTTATATTCGTGTGCTTAACAAGTTATGTACAGGGAGAGCCAACTTTACCGAGCACACAAAGGGGAATGCGAGCCGCTGCTTGATAATAAGTGAACACATATAAGTTAAGTAAGTACCGTTTATTGTTATGGATAAATATAATTTCAATCAACTTAACCGGTAAACCTCATATCGTTAAGTGATATACATAGAACAAAGTTTATGTATGAATCAGAATATCGGACTAAAAACGAAGAGATGAAGTTTAACTTGATCCATTTTTCACTGATTGTTCATATCTAAAATAAATATAGCTTAATAGAAATCGGCTTAGCTGACTAAGTAACACCAATATTCACCTTTATATGGTTCAACCAAAACTGTTGGTATGAAGACTGTACAGGTTGTTGCAGTTGCGGTGTTCCGCAATTTAAACAGTATTGGGCAAATATTAACATGTTCCGGTTTGACGGTGTTAAAGCTATTGAAATTACTGCGGTAACAAGACTCAACATCTTATATTTCACCACGAGCACAATATGGCGCTGAATATATTATCCTGCCTAGCGGTATATTGTTATGGGTAGGTATACTTAGAATCTGGTGAACGTATCGCTTTGTAGGTAAAAAAAAAATGTTCCTGATAGTATTTTTATGATGTCTGATATTTCATTAGATTATTCTTCTTATTCTCTTCTCATTTCTATACTTCTATTCTCTAGAGATCTATATCTTTAGATCAATAGATCTAACATTCTGTTCAGTTGAATCTCCCCTTCCTTCCTTACCACGTGCCTAGTTTTAATCAACGCTTTTAAAACAAATGTACTGTTTTATTTATTATATTTACTAGAATGTGATAAATCCACGATAAATATTTATCATATTCAAGTAATAATAACTTACTGTATCATTATTTTTTTTAAATTGAGAGTCGACAAAACACAACCGTCGTAGGCCAGTAATTGCATCCGGTGGTCCTCCCCGGAGTGCCGTAAAAGAATGCAAACTGTATTAAAACTTCCCCACGAAGTTCAAATAAGATAATATAAAACTATACACCCCTTCCAGATGAATTCCCCTCTAGACTTGACACACCCTTGGCTACAAATACATATCTACTTAAGTGTTACTTAACGTAAAAATACAGTGTGTAGTGTATGGATACAAAATAATTTTATATTTACCATTATTGTAATATATTGATAATATTTATGTAGTGAACGTAATATATACAGTCCAAATAACGCTAATCATAAACTACAGCAATTTTAATAGCTACAACACCCTTCAAACCAGTACACAATATATGGCGAAGGTTCACAAGTTTAAGTCAAACATTCTTATAATCAACGATGTAAAGTTGTCAATTGAACGCTTACCTATTGTTATTTTAGTATCATCATAATCTTCGTCAGCCGGATAGACGTCCACTGCTGGACATAGGTCCTCAAAGATTCCCACATCGGTCGGTCCTGCTCTGTCAGCATCGCCGAGCACCAGGGGGCGTCGTAGGGGTTCATATGGGGGGACTTGAGCCATTTCCCACCACGCTGGCCCAATTCGGGTTGGCGGGAGGACTTTTGTGAGGAGGAGGTATTTTAGTATATTGTTGTTGAACTTATTTCCAAAGTTATAATACACTGTACTTAAAATTAAAACTTTAGTTATTATTTAACTAACTTAGTTTTGTTTAATTAGCTTTATATACGTAGTGAAAAATCTAAGGGTGTGTTATATATACTATTACTAGCTGTTCCCCACACTCTTTGCTGGCCGTAACACCCCCGTGACTCCCTTTGAGGAGGAATTTTGTCAAATTCATTCTTAGCTGATCTCTAAACAGGAAAAGCAATTCCTTTACCAAATTTCGAGTGTTCACGTCTAATAGTTTCAGAGATATCGAGATGAGTCAATGGACATCTCCCATTTATACATAAATATTTATTGGGGGTATAAAGTGTCTCGCACAACAACTCACGGGATCCAAACCAAACTCATCCGCTCGTGGTGAACCCTGATAATCAACAGACGAGGATCTGGCTCCCACCAACCCGCATTGAGTATGCGTGGTGGGAAACGGCCCAAATCCCTCTATATGAACCCTTACAAACGAAGGCCCCTAATGCCCGGAGGTACCGGAGGTTTTTCCGACTGTGGGCCGATCGATGTGGAGATCTTTGTGGGAGACCTATGTCCAGCAGTGGACGTCTGTCGTCTATGATATACATGTATATCATTAGTCAGTTCCTAATATATATTGAGCTTTTGATGAAAGACACTTAGAGATAAATTTATCCAACTCGTTCCCTGAAATATGGCTTTGAGTTCCAACACACTTTATGTATATATAATATTTTTTACGATCTTTACAGCTTCATCAGTTTCCTGGCTCACAAAGACAAGTGATACGTTCACTAGATCCTAAGTGATACGCCAATAAAAACGTGCCGTTTAAGTTGATACACACAGCACAATATTTTGTTCGTCGCGTTGAAGCATAAGATTTTAAGTCTTATTACCGCAGTAATTTAGCTACAGCGCCATTCAAACTGGAGCATGGTAATGTTTGCAGACTGCCTTGATGTTCTCCAGCAGTACACACCTTGCATCATTACGCAATGTTATGAAAATAAAACATTATCAGAGCGAAGTGCTGCGGCTCGTTACGCCGCGAACGCTGAAATGGCGCCCGCTTATAACCGAAACGCGAACCACCGCCTTAAGTACACAATTCATACGCGGCCGTAATGGTCATCATAACTCTCCTTAACAGCCTCAGTGGGAATACATAAGTGCTTACATAAACGGAGGTGAAAAGATGCAGGCGACGCGGAGTGATGGAGTCACCTAAAATTGCGTATTTATCTGACTCCTGTTGTGTCGGAGATGGGCCGTGAAATATTTAAGATTATGAATAAATTGTCGACCGCGCAACTTGTTTACGGCGGGGTACTTCTGCATACTTTAAGAAATGTCACTACTTCCGCTAAAAGTTAATGTTTTTCATGAAGCTCATTTTAGTCTACGTCTGAGTTCTTCGCTGGCGGCAGGTCTCCTTTGAAGACAGCTCTTACATCCACCGACAAAGAAGTGTGAACACATTATTACGTTCCAGTTTGAAGGGTAGTAGCTAGTACTATTACGTCAGTAATTTAACCTATCAAGTCGACAGTACTATGTGGTGATATACTAGCGTCACGTTATAGATTAGGCGCATCACTTACTATCAGGTGAATATGTAATTAGTTAGTTAAATAAAAAAAGAAGTGAAAACAATGAGATATTATTCTAGCACTCAGAATTTGTTTATATGTAATTTAGTACTACCATTATTAATAATTACTGCGAGCTGGTCTCTGTTACCGGAGTCCATCTAGTTACCACTGTAGCTCATATTGAAGCCGACAAACATTACTGTGTTTGAATGGTGCTGTAGCTGGTGAAACTAGTTTTTTTTTAAACGATAACCCGACGAGACGAGACGTTCATCTAATGGTAACCGATTCTGCCGGCTATAATAACGTGGAGCTGGTTACGATGATGTATCTGATATGTCCTGAGACTTTAGTTCAGTTCCGTTACCGAGGTAATTTCAAGAGTAAGCCCTTCAAACTGCAACACAGTAATGTTCGCACACTACTGCTCGCCGGCTGCAATAGGAACTAGACATCTGATCAGCAACAAACACCTATGAGTAATGAGACAGCATCTTACGTGTACCTTCTCGAAGCTATGACCGTAATGTGCTGCTGTAAAAGTTATCTTAACCATCATCAGCCGATAGACGTCCACTGCTGGACATAGGCCTCCCCCACAGATCTCCACATGGATCGGTTCTGCGCGACATTCATATGTAGTAGTCATATGGGCGGATATTGGGGCGTTTTCCACCACGCTGGCCCAATGCGGGTTGGCGGAAGCCAGAGCCTCGTCTACTGATTAGCAGGGTACACCACGAGCAGATGAGGTTGACTTGGGTCCCGTGAGTTGTTGTGTTGGACCGCTTACACCCCCTATATAACCTAACCAAGTAAACCGAAAAACTGTGATCTAGTTTATTTTGTATAACATATAGCTAAATATATACTATTATATGTCAATTAAACGTATAATAACATAATATTAATAATACATATAAGTTATGATTAAGCATCAATGATTACCAAAACATGTGATAAGTTAAAGCAAAACTTGTTCACTGTGGAATATGTTAAAAGCTCGCGGCGTACCTTAGATGAGCAACTCGAACAAAACTTAATTGGTACACGAATTTGGGGGGGTTTTGGATATTTCAAAGTAAGATTAAATCATTATCTACTTTATGTATAAGAAAGAAATTCGAAGAGAGAAAGAGATAGAGCTTGTTAAAGAAACTTGCGAAGAAGAGAAAGTATATTAACGTTTCAGTAAAGTCAAATTGGAAACCGCATGGGTTTATAATGGAAATGCGAAACTTTATCTTATTTGAATACAAATGTGAAGCTTATGTTAGTTTTATTACTTAACTTAATAACTTATTTGGCCATACTCGACGAAGAGATCTATAACATATTCCCAAGTAGGCGCTTGATTGGAATCTGTAAGGAAAACGCAGACACGGACGAGCAGACCAGGGGAAGAAGATCGGGAAGACACGGGATGAGTTTAGAGCTGAAGCCCAAGATCGAATGCGATGGAGAATCTTTCTGGACGTCCTTGGCCCCATATTGGATCCATATGGACCCAATGCTCTATGGTATTAATGATGAATGGATTAACAGGTTATCAATCGTATTTATACGGGAACACCGAAGCCGGCAAGTTATTCCACCCCTTTACTGCTATTATCAAAAAGGTGTTAAACATTTCTCTTAGCAAACTGGGAGGTTTGTGCCCAACCGTGGGCGTCTTCCAGTCGATAATGCGATGCGCAATCTCCTCGTCTATCGATTGTTGGGACGACAATCACGTTAAATCCCACAACGGCCGCCGTGAAGCCGACTCCTCGGAATTGCATTACAGTTCCAGCTAACGACCGTACATTTGTATTCTGTATGGACATCCCTCTGATGGAGAATTTTAATGCGAACTCAAACCAGATTACTTTTAAACATTTATATGAAAAAACAGCAATTTTTCTATTATTCAATTATTCGAAGACACGAGCTGGACGTTCATCTGATGGTAAGTGATACACCCGCCCATAACAATACAACACATTTCACTCGTCGCCTGAGTAACCTTAGAAATTACACCAGCTACAGCGCCCTTCAAACCGGAACAGAGTGACGTTTACACAGTACTGTGTATCAGGTGCAATAGGAGTGGTGGTAGCTACATGTTCTCCGGCCACGGCGACCTACCATCAGCAATAGCCGCTAGTGCAATCAATGGGGTAACGAAACAATACATGTTACATCGACGGCATTACATGGTGCTGTGTATACCATCACAAGCAGTACCACATTGTTATGGACATATCACCATCAGATGAAGATCTCCTTCTTCCTGTCGCTTCGCAGTATAAAGCAGGTATACTTTTTTGCTATTGACAAAGATATACCGATCAGATATATTAATTTTCCTCCAGCAGTTCCCATGGTACGTAATAACAACCCTAATAAATGATTAAATTAACACAGGCCGTGGGAATCCCACGCCCACACAGTACACCCGTTAAACCGTAGTTTCCTTCCGTCATGTGAGGGTCAACCGGATAGTTTAAATAATCTAGATAACGCAACTGGATAACGGATATAACTGCCGGATACATAACTGTAATAATGTATAATGATAAAGGTCGTTTGAAACAGATGCCCTGGGTATATTGAAGATTATAAAGTTTTTTTTTTCATTTTACCAAGCGACCAGACAAGCGAGACCTTCACCTGATAGTAAGTGTTACAACTATCCATAGCAACGTGGCGCTAGTTAGGATGTTATACACAACACCACGTTATACTCATAGCCATTGACATTATATGTCGAGTCTCGTTACCATAATATTACACTGGCTGCAGCGCCCTTCAAACCGGAATACAGTAATGTTTGCACACTGCTGTTTGGTAGCGGAAGAGGCTGTGATGGTACCTACTTAAATAGTCTTCGGCATCAGAGAAATACCACCAGTAAAAAGGTTCAAGTCAGAGTAAGGTACAGAGGTTAACATATCTATCACAAAACATTATGAAGGTTGTATATATATATATATATATTGGTTAGTTGTATTTAACATAGCTTTTATATATTTTATTATATACTGCTAAGTACTACAGCAGCGCTTCTTTCTGATGCCAAACTGTGTTCCGGTTTGAAAGGCGCCGTAGCTAAGTGCTGTTCTAACGAGATTTAACATCTTATATCGCAACGCGTGCAGCACAATGTATTGCAATGTGTACAAACCTAACTAGAACCATATTGTTATGAGAAAGAGTAACACTTAAAATCACGTGAACATAGTGCTCGGCTAGTCGCTTCGTTGAAATAAAAAAAAAAATTTAAGTGATAATAAAGTGGTAGTAAGCAGTAACGGCGGCAGATTTACAATATCAGTGCGTCAGAAAAAGGTATTCCACCAAACAAACCCCAACACGTGGAAATAGAATTAAACTATGATCTTACTGTTTACCAGTAAGCACTGACCGGAAGCTGTTATAATATTAAATTGAATAATACAAAAAAAAAAAAAACAGAGGCGACACCAATTTATGTTCAAAGTTTTACAAAATGGTTCTCTTCAAGAGATAAAATTAATTAACGTTAAACTGGGACCCGTTGTGTTGTTATTAATAATTTATAGCGGTTAACGGTTATTTTTTAATAAGCTATATTTTGTGAAAATGTAGCGTTAGTTATATATTCGTTATTTTTATAATTGTAAGTATATCGCCAGTTAGTACGGCGTACAATCGTGTCATTCGCGTTGTGCTCGCGCTGGTTGCGGTATTGTTAATAAGGGTTGATAATTAAATTTGGTAGAGCATAAATAATTGTAAATGTACTTCTATGAGCACCAGGGATGATTCAGGAGGGGGTTGGTGACACCACCAGCTGGAGATCCTGTTGTTGGTAAAATTGTATCGAACATCAAGCATACCAACAGACTTCAAGATACTGAGCTCATTGTGTGTAGATCAGATTGTAGGTCTATTGCCAGAGCCTGTCTAGGTACCACCGCAGATCCTGCTGCAGCTGGTAAACAGTACTGTGCAAACTTTACTGTGGTCCGGTTTGTAAGGCGCTGTAGCTGGTGAAGTTACTGGGATGATAAGAGGATTTCAATCCTATGTCTCAAGGTGACGAGCGCAGTGTGGTGTGTGACGTCCACTGCTTGATATAGGCCTCCACCAGGATCCCCATATCGATCGGTTCTGCGCTGCCGGCGTCGCCGAGCACAAGGGGCCGTTATTTTTAGGGGTTCATATGGAGGGATCAGGGTCATTTGCCACCACGCTGGCCTAACGCGGATTGGTAGAAGTTCCACCTCGTTTGTTGATGAGTACGGTCCACCACTAGTGAGGTTGACTTTTGTCTCGTGAGCTGTTGCGCGGCACCCCTTACATCCCTTGCTGTATAAGGGGTGACGGTTCGCGTTAATATAAGGAACAATGATTTCTTATATTGTTTAATTTGTAATAGTTATACGTTTAATAATAACTGGATAAATATCCTTCTAACTCGGGGACCGGAAGTGGGTGCTGGCTGGAGTTTTCTTTGGGAGACCGCTTTCGGCCGTTGCCGGGTTTACTTAGGCTCGCGTCCGATGCGGGTGTGTTTTCATTATTTAACATCTTGTGTACTTACTGTAATTATTTAACTCGTTTTCAACTGAAAACCTCCCTCCACTTTGTTACTTTACACACTAAACATTCCTTTTGTTTGGAAGGGAAACTTATGTAATCACAATTTTAGTGTTAAGTTTCAACAAGCAGTTCATCATCAGACGATGGATGTCCACTGCTGGGACATAGGCTCCTATAAAAATCTCCACATCGATCGGTCCTGCAGTCATCATGGCCTCCAGCATCTCGGTCCGGGCTCGTCGTCTGTATGCTTCATATTGGGGGATTTGGGCCTTTTTCCCCCAGGCTATCCAACGCAGGTTAGTGGGAGCCATAGCCTAGTTTGCCGATCAGCAGGGAACTCCACGAGCTGGTGAGGTTGGCTTGTGTCCCATGAGTTGTTGTGCGGGATCCCCTACACTGTCACTATCAGTTGCCTGAACAGCATCGAAGGTATTCTAAAGATTAATATAGAATGTGACCATGCATGCTTGGATCAGGACAGGAGTGTTGTGAATGTATATCCTTCTCCTCAATCGTAAGTCTTGGTCTTAGTCAACGAGTAACATAGTTGTAATGACCTGTTCCACTAGGCGTTTATCCTCATTAACTGCTGCATTTTTGAAACATTCAATTGGAATACTGCTGCTCTGATCTGGTCTGGTCATTTATGGTCATAACTTCTATCACTCCATGTACTAGCTGCTGGATGGGCACATTGTTCCATCTACCCACATGACTAAAATACATGAAAATGCGTGCCATAGCAATAGAGGATAGTCTCTGTTCAATGCCGATTACGTCAAGGATTTATTCATCAATTCGGAATGCTGTCCAGGATATTTCCAGCGTTCTCTTCCAACACCACATATCATGGACCAATTCTCTATCTTTTACGCTAGCTTTTTTTTTTAATGAAGCGAGATGTAAGCGATGCTCCTGCCTATAAGAACGTGAGGCTAGTTAAGATGGTATACATTGCCCACATTGAACTTGTCGCCTGAGGCGTATGATGTTCAGTCTCGTTAATCCAGTAATTTCACTAGCTGCAGCCCCTTCCAAACCGGAACACAATATTGTTTGCACACTAATGCTTCATCATCGTTATCAGCGGATAGACGTCCACTTCTGGACATAGGCATCCTCGAAAGATCCCCACATACAGTCAGCGGGGCCTCCTCTACCGCCGGACGCTAGAGGCCATCATTGTATGAGTTTATATGAGGGGATATGAGCCATTTACCACCAGTCTGGTCCAATGCGGATTGATGGGAGTCTGAGCCTCGTTTGTTGTTTATCAGGGTACTCCACGAGCAGGTGAGGTTGATTTAGGTTCTATGAGAGGTTCTACGGGATCCCATATACCTCTGCTTAGCAGCAGAAATAGTCCCTGTCTATCTACCTAGACCGTCTCTGGCAACAAGGGCCTACTAATGTATATATATATATATATATATATATATATATATATAAACGTGTAAGCTAATACACTGCTGACAAGTCTGTATTGTAGTTAAAAAAAGAAAGTAAGTTAAGATGGGTCATTATGAATATATGTAGTATTAAAGTACAATAAAACTTGAAATAACTAATTCAGCGAACAAAAACTTAAAGTTTAATACAGTTTTGAATGAAAGAATATTATATGAGCTATTTTAAGTTGTTTAGGTTTGACAGCTTAACATTTGCACACTACAGCTTAATGATAAGACTAAGCAACGCGATAATTGCTTATACGGTTAGCCGTGGAAAAAAATTACATTAATATATATAATAAATTAAAATTCTTATATATCTATCGAATTAGTAATAAATAATTATTTTTATATTAATTATAAAATTAACTACTATTATTGACTAACAAATTTCAATCGGATTATTAATTAGATAAATATATTCAATTTTCTGTTGGACGATAATAAAGTTTTATTACTAACTTAGTTAAATCTCTGTATTTTAAATTTGAGCGTAAGTTATTAATCTGGTATTAAACTTAATTTTAAAAGCAATTTGTATAATTATTTATTTAAAGGAAATGAAGTCAAACGAAGGAGTTGGGAGATTTAAAAAAAATTATCTCTTAATCTTTGTCCGGTGAAAGAATCGCAAAGTTTTAACGTGATTAGGGATTAATTATGATTAATAGCATAACAGTTGAGAGAACTCTGAAAAATTCGTTCAGTGTAATGAAAATTTAATTAAAAATAATAAAACCTATTTCGCGTACAGATGTTAATTAAAATTCTTTCACCCCACGCCATCAAAATTGTGGTCCCAAATTAAAAACACACAACTTACCCGGTAAATTCAAAGGTCATCGTTGATTGTACCCGTTATCGGGTAGGGGGTTGATTAACTGAAAACATTTCACTTAACTCGTAAATGTATCACTGAAAACGCACTCGGTCCAGTGTTGCAGCACAAGCGCAGCGTGTACATGCAAAGTTCGCTCGGCGCGGCTACGCGACGGCGGCGCGTGCTACGGCGTAGCGCCCGCTACGGTTGGCGTAGTGCGACTGACTGCCGCGGCGAGTTGAGGCGCGCAAGCTCCAACTTAAGATGGCCAGCAACTTATCCTATGCATTGAAGAAACTTTTCATGACACATCTCTCACGTTCTGAACATGGATGCCGTCGGGAAATGAATTCATATTTCCTGTGTGAATATCTGATTATCATATCAATCAGTTTATTAGTAGGTCATTGTCCAACAGTACCCTACTTCCTACTAGCTACCCTCGCAGCATCCTCGCCGACAAACAGTAGTGTGCAAACATAACTGTGTTCTGGTTTCAAGGTTCTGTAGTTTTTTTTTATTTTATGTGGGGCTTTTTCCCATCAGCGGTGCGGCATCAGTCGCGGAGGGTAAGGAGGGCGGCGAACCGCAATACGGACACTCCTTTCCCTCCGCGACTCCACCACGGCTATGTAGAGCGATGGAAGTCCCGGACACACATCCAAGGTGAGCTTACAGAGATTGCCCGAAGCGGTCACCTCGGGCCAGTCGGGTAGGCTCCTCTCCGCTTCCCCGTGGGTGACTAAGCCACGGCTACTGAGCCTCACCGCCACGACATGACGGGAACCTATTCGGCGGATGAAAGGCCTATAAGCTAGTGGCACAACTATGGTTATTATATAGCTATATATACATATATATATAGAGACCTCATTTCTATACTGTCTAGAACCTCCTTTTTATACTGTCTTAGGTCGGACCTTAGACCACATAGTCTAGATAAATTATGTTGCCTGGGACCTCCTACCACTGGTAGTTGGTATTTGTTGCCGGAGACAGCCTAGCTACCATCGCCAAACAGTACTCTGAAATTATTACTGTGTTCCTGTTTGAAAGGTCTGTAGCTAAATTACTGCGGTAATATACTGTATACATATATAGAGACAGATCTAAATTATCGTGTCTCCGTTCTATGCTGTTTACCATCAGTCTCTAGATCACACAATCTAGATAGATTATGTTGTCTAAGGACCTTTTGTTAGTGGTGGTAGGTCTCTGTTGCCGGAGACCGTATAGGTACCACAGCAGCGCCTATTGCAGCCGACTAAGAGTAGTGTGCAAGCATTACTGTAATCCGGTTTGAAGGGCGCTGTAAGTAGTGTAATTACTGGGGTAATGAGATTCAACATTTTATGTCTCAAGCGACGAGCGCAATGTGGTGCAGTCTCCGAATATTACTGTGTTGTAGTAGTAGTAAGCAAGCACGAGGTGGTTCCGTCTATGTCACCCCAAGTAACGCTAAGTTGTCATGATGTCACTGACGTTAAATAAGCATAAAAAAAGTTAATTTATTTTGTTATAAATCAGTTACCTGAAACTGAGTGATCACTGAAGTTATATTTAATCCATTCCGCTATCTGTAGAGACAATGAACAAAGGAACGGATTCTTTCTATTCAGTGACTACAGCAAATTCAGCTGTAAGCCACCCCCGCAGCCTCGTCGGACGATAATCCACCACCTATTGTGTCAGTATGTCCATTTTTAATATCATTTTACTCCTCCTATTATGTGTTACTGTAATTCAGTATTCGTGAATTAGAGCTTTGGAAAATAAAGTTAATCAGATTTTAACTTAACCAGATATGGTGAGATATTAGTGGGAATATTCCCACTGTTAATAAAAAAATAAGTTAATACTAATAATTTAAGTAAAAGCACAACAGCTTAGAGACCTACTTAAGTACAATAAGTATGGGGTGTAAAGGCTCCCACACTACAACTTAATGGATCCAAGCCAACCTCACCTGCTGGTAGTGCACCCTGCTAATCAACAAACGAAACTAGCTCCCACCAACCCACATTGGGCCACCGTGGTGGGAAACGACCTAAGTCCCCCCCACGTGAACAACAAAAGACGCTTCCTAGTGCTCAGTGGTACCGGAAGCCATGCTGACTGTGACATTAACAAGGTGGAACCAGCGCGGCGCGAGACCGATCGACGTGGAGATCTTTGGGCAAGGCATAGCCGATAGATTTTTTTTTTTTTTTTATGTAAGATACTAGGCAATCGAGCAAGACGGGTCACCTGATGGTAAGTGATTCACCGCCGCCCACGTCACTAGCGACACCAGTGCATTGCCTACCCTTCAGGTAAGAATATGCTCTTTTCTCGAATAACCCAATGTCGCAGTTGTCGGGGAAGACCACTGCTGGACATTAGTCCAGCTTTTTCTATCACACAAAAGTTTCTATACCATAACTCGATTACTATATAGTATATATATAAATGTATATAGAATTCCATTGGAATGGGAACATTGTGGAACTAAACCGGATGAGATCAAGGAGGACGAAAGTAGGGATTACTAAGATAACTTTAACCAGTATCAAAATGTTGTAGTCTGGTCTGTCATTTACCATCAGGCAAACTCTTCGATCGCTCTCATATCGAGGGTAGGCCTGTGCCCCAACAGTGGGAAATGACTGTATACAAACTCATCAATATCCCTCAGCATATACTCTTGCCGGAGACGGTCTAGGCAACTCCTACTGTCTACTGACAAACAGTAATGTGACAACCTTACCTGGTTCTGAGTTTTCTTGGATTTATAGCTGGGGAAATTACCGAAGTAACAAGACATGTTAAATGCCAAGGTGATGATCATAATGCAGTGTATATTATCCTAACTAGCGCCACGTCTTCTGATCGCCTCGCCAAATATAAAATTATGGTAGTCGAAGTACAGTACTGGTTACTGATCATCTGGTAGGTGGCAGCTCAAGGAGTCCAAGCCAACGTCGCCAGCTCGCGGTGCGGCCTGCTAAACAACAAACGAGGCTCTGGCTCCCACCAACCCGGGTAGGACAGTGCGGTGGAAAATGGCCCAAAACCTCTCATATGAAATCCTATTAACATGGGGATCTTTGGAGGAGACCTACGTCTAGCAGTGGACGTCTATCAGCTGATGATGGTGATGATACAATATATCATGGTATACACCACTATACCAATGTATGCACGGTTAAAAGCTTCACCACCAAGTAAGCAAATCTCATGTTATAACTTAATTCGATGAGAAGTCAGTACTGCTGGTAGGTCTCCGTTGCTGGAGACCGCCTAGGTAGGTAACACCGCAGCTTCTAATTTTGCCGACAAGCTTTACTGTGAAAAAAAATTTTTGTTCCGGTTCGAAGGGTGCTGTAGCTAGTGTAATTACTGCGGTAACCAGGCTTTACATCTAATGTCTCAAGGCGACAAGCGCAATGTGGTGTGCTGAGGTGTATCACTTACCATTTGGTGAAGCTCCCGCTTGTCTTAACACTTAATTATATAAAAAAACGAGGGAGACCTCGGAGGACCCACGCACTTGCACACACGCACACGCACACACGCATAGACGCACACACGCACGCGCTCACGCACACGAACTCTTGCACGCACACATGCTCACGGCCACACGCACGCACATATGCACGCAAACATGCACGCACTCGCACACGCACACGCATACACCCATTCACAAACACACGCACGCACACGGACACACACACACGCTCACAGGAACACATTTACGCACATATACACACGCAGACACGCACGCACACACACACGCACTCACGTACGTATATACGCAGACACACACACGCACACACGCACGCACACACAGTTTTGATAACAATGATTCACTTATGAAGAAACTTTACACATTCAAAATTCTGTTCAAATCTGCCAGCTCCTCGCAGGAAGTAAAGCCTTGGCTGGTGACCCAATTTCGCTGAACTTAGTTTTGCAATTACCTAAGTTAAAGTTTAAGCATTTTTAAGCCACAATCGCAGAACAGGGTGAGATTAAGTTTGACTTCACGTGTTCCCTGAATTGTTATTTAAAACGGTTCTGTCACCGAACTTACAACCGGCGCACGACATGTTTGTTTCCTTTACTCTCATGTACACAAAAAATCATCAGCCGAGGTCCACAGCTGGACATAGCCCCTAAAGATTGCCGCACCATTCAATCCTGCGCTGCCCGCATCCAGCTGCTTCCCGCAACGTTCACCAGATCGTCGGACCAGGACATCTAGTAGAGGTCTGCGAACACTACGTCTTCCCGATACGCGGCCGCTTGGTGCCCCATCTGCTGTCAGTCCTCCGAGCGAGGTGTCCGTCCCATTGCCACTTAAGGCTAGCAATCTCTTGGACTATATCGGGCCTTAGTTCTCCAGCGGATATCCTCATTTCTGATTTGATGATGCAGGGGAACCTTGAGCATAGCCCTTTCCACTGCTCTCTGTGCGACTTGAAGCCTTTTCATTCGGGCCACTATAAGCGGACACGTCGCGACACCAGACATCGCTGGCTATATCCTCGAATTAAAGACCTTTGTCTTTAAACATAAATTAATGGAACAGAGTGTTTTAAAGCGAACTCAATGTAGTGTTGTGTAAACATCCTATAAGTTTTTATATTTCATATATATATATATATAAGTATAATATCAGAAGAATCCTATTTCTTAAGTATACTGGTCACAATGTATGACCGCTTGATTTATTTCACGTTAGCTTCCGTTTCGATTTTTAGACCTCATGTGCCAATGTTGGTATGGTGATAGGTTTATTTTAAACCCTCTTAATGGAGAGGTTTATTCATCATCAGCTGATAGACGTCCGTCCCTAGACATAGGCCTGCCTCAAAGATCTCAACTGAATTCATTGAGCGGAATTTGGCCTTAGCCCACCACGCTGGTCTAATGTGGGTTGGTGGACATTCAGAGCCTCGTCTGTCAGACTGCATGCAGATGATGTTGACTTGGTTTCCGTAAGATGTTCAGCGGAACCTGTTCCACCCAGAGGTTAATTGTTGTTATTAAAATAGTATTACATCACAAGTAAGTATAGAAAGTTACTGACGTATGTACTGGTGAATATACATAACCAATAACACTTGACCTTTCTGGCAAGAAGCGGCCGCCGCCGTGCCAAACCTGATGTCATACGTACTTTAAAGTTTAAGTATCAGTCAAAACTACACCCGTATATCGGTGAAGTAGATATCTTGAAATTTATCTACCATATATGACAAGGGATTGCTCTCTTAAAATAACTTAAAATTGTGCTTATTTTTACTCACTAATGCAGTCTTACTACACTAACACAGTCGCTAGGAGAATCTACAGAGCCCTTCAAATCTGAAGACAGTAATGTCTATATATATATATATATATATAGAGGAAAACAATTCATTAAGTCCCACGACATAAAGTTGGAACATTGTCGCTGCATTTCAAGAGTAGAGACAATTCTGAATGCTGCAATGACGCTGCTGCAGTGTAATTTAAGAAGAAGCTAATTAACAAGACGAACATAAACTTCCCTACTTCAAGTATAAAAATTTACTGTTAAACAGTCAGATGATTAGAGCCATTATTTGTATAGATAATAAATGACGTCTTTGTTATTAAGGCTTAAATTCTCTTACCTGAAACTGAAACGTACAGTAAAATTTTAAAAAATACAATTGGTTCATTAACGGCGGTGGACAAAGCACATGCGATGAAAAAATAGAAAAATATGGAGGAAAATTAATAAGGAATAGCAAAAAGTGGGAAGATGATATGAAGGAAGTTGTCGTTCTAAAACGGATTCGGAAAGCCAATGGAAAGAGATACGTGAAAATTTTCAGTGCAGGCCCTTGTCGTAAGACAACAGATCATATATGTATTAAGACTAATATAATAACTGAGACGCTAAATAAAAAAAAAACATTATTTTTCTTTACAAATAATCGTTCGCGATTAATATTAGTTACTAAAGCGGAAACTGTTTAAATTTCTTTTCCGTTTCTCGTTTGGTAAGCTCTTTGTAAGTAATAAAAATAAACAAACACCTCTCTTATTATTCCCGCTGCAGACGAGCATTGCCTCACAAAGTGAAGGAATTTTTTTTTTTGTTAATAAGTATTTTACTTAACATAATAATACCAAACTCTCGGGGTGCGAAAGAAAAAGGT
Organism: Ornithoptera priamus; assembly: GCA_029034505.1. Taxonomy (NCBI): domain Eukaryota; kingdom Metazoa; phylum Arthropoda; class Insecta; order Lepidoptera; family Papilionidae; genus Ornithoptera; species Ornithoptera priamus. The sequence goes on from JARDWD010000672.1 coordinate 1,105,982, forward strand.
TTCTCAACCGCTCACTCGTTCAAACAAAGGGTAGAAACAAAAAACGCTATGTCGCCATGTAAAATGTTTAATATTTAAACGTACACGTTGGTTATTAATCACCCTGTATACGGGATGATAAGGGTGTCGCAGTTTAATCCGTACGAATCCAGGCCGAGTTCTGGTTGTGCTGTATCACGGCACATCATTTATTTACTTGCTGTCATTTTGTTTATAATATCTCGTGCGCCCCCAATGTTCTCATGGGATGCTACGGAAACGCTACGCGTGTGCTACGAGCAGACTACATTAGTGCTACGGTAATGTAATTTCGTTTCAACTGCTGATCTTTGAAACATTTGTTTTAATTTTCACCTGATGGTAAGTTCGTCTACATTGCACCACATTATAATCGTCGTCTTGTGACATATGACGTGACTCTTATTGCGAGTAATCTCACTAGCTACAGCGCCCTTTATACTGGAACCCAGTAATGTTTGCACAGTACTGTTCAGTGACTGAAATAGGAGCTGCAGTTGGACCCACTTAGACGGTCTCCGGCAAGAGAGATCAGAAAATCAGTTCTACTCGTAGAAAGTTCCGTAAATGCGATTGTACCTTCTAACGGTACATACCATAGATGCAGACTTTTTCTACTGCTATAGCAGTGTGCAAACATTACTGTCCCTTCTTATTTTATATATATATATATCTAGCTATTATCCTCCTGCTGCCTGTAATATACAAAAAAAAATTTAATTTGTCAGAAATATTCCCACTCAGTGGCACTCACCACCCAAAGAGCCCCGTCCCGTCATTATCAACCCCGTAACTCCCTCTAAGAAAAGAATTTTCTAAAATTATTTCTCAGACGACCCCTAAATCTCAGACACAATATCTCCACCAAATTTTAAGTGTTGATGTTTAATAGTTTCAGAGATCTAGTGATGAGTGGATGAATCTTTGGATACTTCCTACACACATATAAAGGCCACACGATATCTCCGGAAGCATAAGGCTTGGAGACTTGAAATTTGGTAAAAACATTTCTTTCAGCTATAAGGTCAGGTCAGCTAAAAACTGAATTTAAGAAAAGATACCCCCAAGGAAAGTGGTGGGGGTGTAAAATAAGGAGTTCGGTGATCGCGCGTCCCGGTGAGAATATTTCTGACAGATTTCAAGACTTAATTTCAATTCTAAGTTACGGCCTGCAAACTGGAGTGGCGGGGGGAGGGGGGGAGAACAGCTAGTATTGTATGAATTGTGAGTATTTCTATCGATTGTAGTGAAACTAAAAATGTTTTATATCGATACAAGTTCAACTCGGCGGGGGAATGTGTGTTAATAAAATTAGGCATCGTTCCAGAAGCGCTCCTCCTATAACATAAAGTAACCGAACGCTTTCTTTTGCCAAATCATGGGACGTATCTTATCGCAGCGTCTGTAGAGGAAACTTTCAGCGCCATCGAGTTATGTAACTGAACATTTACACTGATGTCAGTGAAAAGCGGATTTAATTATAATTGCGGCTTTATTCATATTTCATATAGTTCTACGAGTGGCGCCCGCGTACCGGTAGACACTGTTGGGAGGCCTCCCACAAGGTGCACCAACGATCTGGTGAGAATCGCAGGAAGGGCACTGGATGCGAGCAACGCGGGATCGATTGTGGAGATCTTTAGTGGAGGCCTATATCCAGCAGCGGACGTATACTAGCTGATGATGATGATGATTCATATTCGAATCGCCAAGGTGAACTTAATCATCTGCATATTCATTAATCGTTTGTTAGTGCATTTCAAGAAGTTTACAGCTACATTCACATTAAGACTTGTTATTTGCTTAAATATGGATTTAATCCTATGTTATTATAATCCAAGTCAAGTTATAAAACTTAAATATAAGTAAAGTTTTGCTGATGTGGATAGAAGTATATGTAAGTTTCGCCGTAGATGGTAAATACAGGTCCTGCAGTGTTTGTCGCCGCTCATTAGTGTATGCTAGTGAAATTACTACGTAAAAGACCATGTCCTGGCCTTCAGGTAAACGTCCAGCTCATTACCGAGCGCTGTTGTGTATATATATCCTTTTTACTATGGTAATATAGCTTTACGTCTCCGTGTCGCTCGGTCCGCCCTCGCTCGTAACTCTGTCACACTCAGTATAGACAATATTGACCCTTCCTTTATGCGTCTCGGGAGATATCCGGTTTATTTATTGCTTGTAATGCCATAAAATACAGTTTCAGTGTTGCGGCCGTTTATTATTATTTCTCGTACGATTTGCGCAATAAACTCCAAGGGCAAGTAATTCAAGAAATGTTTACATATATACTTTGTCGAGGCAATTGAAATTTTGACCACTATTTACTCTCCTTTTCTAGATATAACATTAACTTTATTACGCTTTATAAAGTGATTCTTACAGATAATAATTTATTATTTCTTACATTAACAGATGACAATATAGCTTACAAATATACTGCGCCAGTTAAGTTGAATTACAAACGACGCTTTCAGGAAATGGTGTGTCATTAGCCAAAGCTTTCCTTGAGGTTACAACATATAGTAGCAAAGCTTCTTTGGAATATATTGCTTCTATTTAATATTGATTAGGATCCTAGTTCAAAGAGACCAGTTCCTATATTAAAGCCTTGAATATTTTTGCGTATACTGTAACAAAAATCTAATAGAATATTTCTAGCAAAGTTATATCTTGTATCTTATGTTTACCCTACAGGTTACCTCTTTGTTATAAAAACTGTAAACTGTTTAATTAAATATTACCTATACTGTGTAATATAATATTTTATTCAGTTATTTAATAACATTAGAAAGTTATGAAATGCTTAATTTAGTAAAGAGCTTACGAACTATTTTTTTATCTTAAAAATATTTCCACATAGACAATAGCATAGAAACGGCTCTAGATCTGAGGCAGTTCTTACACTTTTTATTCGAGTTTTGTTTGTGGCCGCAAGTCATAAGCGATAGTAAAATAAGCTCAGATAGATATGTAAATTAAAACACTTGAAATTGTTGTATTAAAATAATGCTTTTATGATATGTATAGCAAAATTTATGTACTTCTAAAACTACTAAAGAAATTTCTTTATTTATATACAATATGATCTATATCATTCTCTTAGGTTTGCCGTGTGGCACCCGGCAGAATAGAATAGGGCCACCCCACTCATCCCATGGGTGTCGTAAAAGGCGACAAAGGGAAATAGGTTCTTCAGAACCTCATAGCTACATAACATCCGCAAGGCCTTTTCCTCGGAGAGCATGAGCACCTCTCTGGGGAAGCCGTAGAATTGAAATAGCTCAACAACAGCATTCCCAAAGAGGGTTGATGTCAGGCAGGCGGCCGGTCGTAAAAAGTTTTGCCAAAACTATTTACAACATGTTCGGTAATATATCAGGGAGCGACAATGCTAGGGCGTACCCCCCAGGCGACGCGCAGGTGCAGCACCCGGCATCCGTGGGAAATGGACAAGGGTTGTTGCATCAGGGACGGGTGCAACGTAAGAAGCGAGTCCGGGACGTAAGAGTGAGGATAGGGAGTTGGAATGTAGGAACGATGACTGGAAGAGCGCGTGAGTTAACCGATGTTTTAGAAAGAAGAAGAATAAATGTTGCTTGTCTGCAAGAAACGAAGTGGAAGGGTATGAAAGCAAGAGAAATTGGGGCGGGATATAAATTTTACTATTGCGGGGAGGATGGTAGAAGGAATGGAGTGGGTATAGTATAATTGGCATGGTGTTCTCCGTAGAGCACCGATAAACATGACAGTTGTAAAAGAGATTACTGTAGGTGAAGTTAAAGTGGCTGTGCAAAGAATGAAGAATGGTAAGGCAGTTGGGCCAGATGGCATACCAGCTGAAGTGTGGAAGGTTTTAAATGTAGATGGATGGAAATGGCTAGCCTTATTCTTTAACAAGTTGTTACATGAGGAGACGATTCCGGAGGAATGGTGTAACAGTTCACTGGTGCCCATTTTTAAAAACAAGGGTGATGTACAGGACTGTAACAACTATAGAGGAATAAAGCTCATGTCACATAGTATGAAAATTTGGGAGAAAGTGATAGAAAGACGAATAAGAGTAGAAAGCAAGGTATCACAGAACCAATTTGGGTTTATGCCTGGGCGTGGAACAACGGATGCCATATTCGCATTGCGCCAATTATGTGAAAAATACAGGCGAGCGCACAGAAACCTGCATATGGTATTCGTTGACCTGGAAAAGGCATACGATAGGGTGCCCCGTGATGTTCTGTGGTGGGCTATTGAAGAGAAGGGAGTGCCTGGGACGTACGTGCAACTTGTACGTGCTATGTATGAAAGAGCGAATACGCACGTCCGGTCTGTAGCCGGAGTAACCGACAAGTTCAGTGTGACTGTGGGCTTACACCAGGGATCGGCTTTAAGTCCTTATCTGTTCCTCCTGGTGATGGATGCATTGACATCAGACATACAAGGGGAGGCACCCTGGTGCATGCTCTTCGCGGACGACATTGTTCTTGTTGGAGAAGATGTTTTTGAGGTCCAGAGTAGGCTGGAAAAATGGCAGGATAGACTGGAGAGTGCCGGACTAAGGATTAACAGAACCAAAACCGAGCATCTGTTCTGCGACTTTGGTGGCACATCCAGTTTTTCTCCTATTGCCTTAGACGGTGTACTCCTTCCAGTTTGCTCCAATTTCCGGTACCTCGGATCATTGATTCAAAACGATGGTAATATAGACCGAGACGTGCAAAATAGAATAAATGCGGGATGGATAAAATGGCGACAGGTCACAGGAACAACTTGTGACCCACGAATGCCCCTTAAAATTAAAGGGAAAATATACAAAACCGTCATAAGACCTGTCGTAATGTATGGTTCTGAGTGTTGGGCAATCAAAAATAAGGATGAAAAGAGAGTACATGCGATGGAGATGCGAATGTTGAGATGGATGTGTGGAGTGACAAGAAGGGATAAGATACGAAATGACTATATCAGAGGAAGTTTAAAAGTAGCGCCGGTGACGGATAAGTTGAGAAGTAATAGATTAGCGTGGTATGGACATATTATGCGAAGGGATGAATGTCATATAACAAGAAGAATGTTAGATATGAATGTGGAGGGATATGTGGGTCGAGGTAGACCTAAGAAAAGATGGATGGATTGCGTGAAGGATGACATGAGTAAGAAAGGGGTAACCGATGAGATGACGGCTGATAGGCGAGACTGGAAGAGAAGAACATGTTGTGCCGACCCTACATAAAGTGGGATCAGGCCAGGAGAAAGAAGAAGATCATTCTCTTAGGTGTATATGTCAAATACAAAAATTTAAATTATTTGTACACGTATGTAGAAAAAGCACTTATCGTTTATACCATACGCCTGTACGGTACTCCCGGAAGAGCCCCGTGGCTTTATTTCCGGCGTGCCGTAAAAAGGGTGGGAAGGCAAAAGCCGACAATTCGTTCGCGGCTTGTTTATCCGCCGGCGGGGAGCCGGGGCTCTCGGCTTCTCAAAGGGATGATCATTACACGCGGCAGACACTGTGCATTGTAATCGAATAGGAGTGGAACGTGTACCGGGGTTCGTGTTCTCACACTGTATACTGTTGTAGTGACTTCTGTTTACACTACAGATCCCTCGCGCCGTAATAGAAACTGCGACAGCGCCGTAAACAAAGATCACCCTCATTCACCCGTACATATCTATTCAAACATATATTAAAGTAATGGAAGTACTTTCATCATCATTTCAGCTCGCGTAATACACTCACTGGAAACTTCTTTTTACTGCCTATCTCTCCTTTTCCTTCAACGCTCTTTAAATGCTTCAATATTAATCAAATTGCAAGCCGAGAACAATTAGTCTCCATCTATACTATCGCCCATCACCTTCAAAGAGCGAACCGTTTATGTATGCTTCCGCCCCTAATGGCGTGGTGCAAGAGGGATGATATACACAGCACCACATTGTGCTCGTTGTGAAACATGTTGACTCTCATTACCTCAGTAATTTCGTTAGCTACAGCGCCCTTTAAACTGGACAGAATATTGTTTGCAAACGGTTACTTTGCTGGTGCTTCTCTTCCTTGAGCATACCTGCCTTCCAGTTTTTCAATTTTTCTATTTAAAGGTAACTTAATTAATAATTATTTTTATGCTTATTCATTCTTAATACGTATTTTTTTCATACAATGAAACGACACGAGCGAGTCGTTCAATTGATGGTAAGAAACATACCACCAGTAAAGTATCTACTTAAGGTTAAGATATAGCAACAAAACATATTTGAAAGAGAAGAAGATATTTATAACATATACATACCACGCGTTAATTATATTTATTTTCGTGACGATCAGAGTGGTAAGTGATACACCAGCCCAGTAACATGGTACTTGTTAGAATGTTATCTCACCACCACTAAGTAATCAAAATCCTGTGGAACTTACTGCTAGATCTCTTTAATAATATTTTATCTCATTATATATAGCGGTATTGAAAGTGGAATATAGTTTTGACTGTTAAGCAGTAGAAATAGGCGCTGCAGTAAATATTGTATATTAAAAAAAACTAACTATCTGTAGATACAAGAAGGATTGTAAATAAATAGTTATTAATAAATATTTAACAAGGGTTGTGGGAAGAAGAGTCATCTCTAGTTAGGATTAGTTTTAGTTGTACAAACATAGATTCTCTTCGTGTGAATGCTTTATAAATAAGATAAGAGATAATGCTTAAATAAAGAAAATTAATTATTATTAATAATTATTACAGCAAAAGGGTTTTTTTAAGCTCTTTACTGTATAATAAATACAAGAGAACAAGATCATTGCGGACATCTTTAGTGCTTTACTAGAGGCTTTGCGATTTTCTACGGAACACACTCACGCTGCGACGAAGTACTTACCGGGGAGTGTCAGAACCCACCCCAGCACACTCTCTTTGCTACAACAAGCACAGTACCAACCCGTACTTATCGTCCACCCCGAGCTCGCTTAGTCAGCAATGAGAGCCAGCCATCTTCAAAGCCTCAGCAGCCTAAAACGTGAAGTGTGCCCCTACAAACGTCTCTAGCGGTTTAGCGAATTCCCAAACTTATAATCTGTCTAAAGCTGTAATAAAAGAATTAAAAAAAAAATAGATGTCTGCAGCATCAGATGACTTCAATCATACACCATCATGACGACAAATTATTAAGGTAAGACTAACCATCATATATCTTAAAGACGATGCGAGGTTTCTTGAAAATCTTAATCAGTACATCCTTAATATCATCTCAACTTAAAACAAGAATAACTTATTAAGTAAAATACTACACTACGATCTAAGATTAGTAAATTAACTAAACTTACTATTGAACTGATAAATATTCCACTTGGCATGCAGTAATACTCGTAAAATATGTCCTCCAGATATTAACATCTCTCTGTTGATATTGTCCTTGTGATGTACTGAACATTTTTTTTTGTATCCTCATCTTTCTTACGAGATTAGACTAAGCCGATTGTGTTATATATATATATATATGTGAATGATAACATATATACATATATGTTTGGTGGAAATAGCTGGAGTCCATTACATCTGATTTGTATTCCGGCTGCGGCGGTGATCCCTTCGATCCTGCGGACTCTGGTTCGTTTTACTTATGGCGGCAGCATTTGCTTTATGCCGCCGATATTTCTTTGGCTAACGTAAAAATGTAGTTTGGATAATAACTTCGAAGCGGCTGTAGCGTGTAGCTATATACATTATGTTGATCATGTAGCAGCGGATGCCTATCGGCTGACGATGGAGTGTCATCGTATCGTATCTAGTTTTTAAGTTGAGTCTATTTCAAGTTGAATCTGCCGCCAAGCGAGAAGGAAACGAGAGTTTGTTATTAGTTGAATTGTCGGTGATTTGTCGTTGCTTCTTCCTTCCTGATTCTTGAACCAGGGTCTCCAAGTGTCGAAGCCTTATCAAATGATGTGAAAAAGTTAGTAAAGCTAATTTTTTCGTTATTAGAAATAATGGTGTTATATATCTCTCTCTTAACTTTCCTCCTCTTCAATAACCCGAAAGATTGACTGCAAGAGAAAGGCTTACATCATTATGTATACTCTTTTATTTATCTAATTATAATCATTAAAGTCATCATAGCTCAGTTCATACACGCTGTATGTCTCGAATAGTTCGATCGCGGGTTCGATCCCCCCTTAAGCTGCGGATGGAGGTAAATATTGAGAGGAATTGAACCTGTTCCAAGAACAGCTTTGGAGATTGTACGTCCATCAGCCATCTGGAGATTGGTTGATAAATGGAAGCGAACGATGATTATTAAAAAGAAATACTGATAATAATTATAATAATAAACACGACGCCAAGAGACATTCAAGGTGGATTGGGAGTCGAGCGCGGAGGCGAGTCCGGAGTTGGGTTCGGTGTCGAGTCCGGAGTTGAGTCCGGAGTCGAGTTGGAAGTCTCTTCGAAGAATAAGGCAGTAGTCGATTTGAGAGAGAAGTGGGGTGGCGAATCTGACGTTGTGTGCGACATCGAGACGGAAGTTGAGGAAGACGAATCTTGAGTCAAATCGAAACTTGCCTTAGTTGAGACGGAAATCGACTCCAGAGACGAGCTGGAAGTTGAATCGGGAAACGAGTCGAGGGTCAAGTAAGGAGGAGAATCCGGATTCAGCTGAAACACCTATACAGCCTCCGCGAACGATGGCCCGGACATGTGAGCTTTATTAAGATGCGGCCACGAAATATGCGATTAATAGATGCTCAAATATGAAAATATATTTATTTATGTTATAAAGTTATTATACTATTATATTTAAATATATGTTATTATTAATATAAATAGGGCTTTAATAAAGAATTATAACTTAAAAGATTACTTTATACGTATAAGCACAAGAATATTCTGTGTATTTTTGTGAATATTAGATAAGTACATAGTATAGACATAATGTAAAAAAAATAGAAATAATGTTGTGAATAATAAGATAAGGTAGACATGAATAATATCAGAGAAAATTGGAGATAAATAAAAAAAAACTTAAAATATTAAGCCAATATCATTATTATCATCAGCCGATAGACGTCCTCCAGTGATCCCCAGGGTTTATCTGGTCCACCAGATAAGCTGGAGCTTATATGTATATGTGAATGATTTTTTTGTAAGTACAAACTAAAATCATAAAAATCGATTAAAAAAAATATGTATACGGTAAAAAAAAAACTGGTAGTCTACCGTTAAATAGTAATGTGATAACATTACCGTGCTCCGATTTGAAGGGTGCTGTAGCTAGTGATATTGTTTTGGTGTAACGAGTGCAGCGTGGTTCTATGTAATTTATCTTAACTGAAGCTGTTTTGCGTGCTTATGTATCACTTACCATCTGGTGAACGTCCTGCTCCTCTCATCGCTCCGAAGGATAAAATGATGTACTACAGCGTTAACTGGTATAGAGTAAACATTAAAATATTCTCCGTGCCAAGACTGAGAGTGTGATGAAGATCGTAAGGTGTCGCTGGATTATGACATGGATGATGAAGCCTATATTCAGTAAGCCGACTAGTAAGTAGACAGTAATCTGACTGATGATGATACTCCTCGAAAGAGAAATATTTAGAGATCAGTAAGTTATTACCGACGACTGACCGATAGATGTGGGAATCTTTGGGGGGAGGCCTATGTCCAGCGGTGGACGTCTATCGGCTGATGATGATGAAGTTAATAAATTTGAACCAATTTTTACATAGTAAATATTTTTATCTTAAAGTAATCATAGTTACGCCTTTTACTGTAAAAACCACTTAAAAGGGAGTGTTTTAAAAATATTTAGGGTATTTATATGTTAGATAAAAATGTGATAATTTTAGTATAAATAATTGTCACTCGAATTTGAGTGTATAGTTTGATACTAAAACGATCGCCTGCCGGCCCCACACGGATCCGGCCTGTGTAACTAATTGCTGTGAAATATCGCTCGCGCTTCAGCCGTAATGGCTGAAACAAAAAAACCATCCACTTTGCGACGTTTTGCCTTAAGTCGATTGCATTTCCGAATATTCGGAAAAATTCAAGTCTCACTTCCGGTAACGAATCTTCAATTAAAATCTTTTCACGGAAGCTGTCAACTGCGCTAAACGTAGCAGGTATCTCTGATGAGTGAAGACGAAAGTCGTCAAATCCTGATGAAATAAAAAGTATAAAACAAACTAAGATGATTAAAAGATGATGATTAAAAGAAACTAAGATATAATCTGTGATTTTAAGATAAGCTATAGTTGTAAAAATAATACCTGTAAAACTGCCAAAGAAAACAAGAGAAAATATATAAATATATGTAAAACTAAATAAAGGAATGTATTAAGAAAAAGAAATCAAAATAACAGATGAAAAGATGCTTCATGTATTTCAGGTTTTTTACAGGATGTAAAAGAAGAAAAAAGGCGGAAAGAAAGAAGGATGCAGAAGGAAATAGCGGAGTATGAATGATAAGATGGAAGCAAGATGAGCACGAGATGGAAATAAGTAAATAAAAATGTGATGATAAACTTAAAGGTACTAAAGGACCAGCAAACAACACCACTCGTGGTGATGGGTTCCACCACACGCAGAGGAATTTAAAAAAAAAATGAACCAAGTAACATTTCCATATACAAACAACAGTCACAGACTCTCTCAAGCTGTGCATCCAACTTTGTCTGATATTAGTGTTAATGGACGATTTAGTAATTAGTTTGGAACTCTTTTTTTTTATACCACTTAGGTGGCAGACAGGCTTGCCCACCGGATGTTGAGTGGTAACGGCAGCCTGTAACCGTCAGTTCCCCGCCTTTTCACTTTTTGAAGAATTCCTATTTTAACTTTTTCTAATATATACCTGTTCATTTTGACTCCTAATATAAGATATATTGAAACAAATCGTTCCAGATGAAACACGGTCCAATCGTTATGGTAATACACACACCCACACACACACACACACACACTATATATATATATACACATATATAAATAAATGTACCAAAACATATGATAGTTACCAAGATTACTCGATCAATAATCATAGGATATGTTGAACTCAAAAATTTAATTAAATATATATAAAGTTCTATTAATGAACGTTGGGGTTTTAAGGTGGTGGAATGGTGACGCTGCACCGGAAAGCGAGGCCTTGGCACACCCACCACTACGTGGACGGAGAACATCAAAAGAGTCGCTAGGATGCAGTGGCTCCAATCCAGTGGGATTCAAACGGCGTATCACCATGCTTTGGGGAACACATTGCAAGTGACGTATATCCCTCAGTGGACGTAACATGGTTGAAATGATGATGATGTAAAGTTTTACTTTGAACACTTCCTATTTTGTCTTCTTCTTATTCTTCTTGCTACCACGGCCCATCTCTACTTGGGGTCATTCTAGTCCAGTGTTTCCCAAAGTGTGGCGTACATCCCACAGGGTGGCAATTTGAAAATAGACCGAGACGACTTAACCCCTTCACTGTAATTTAATAAATTAATTATAATTTTTTTTTATTCGAATTTCTGTTTTAAATTCTATAAAAAAAATCATTCATATTAATTAAAAAAGAAATTAAATTAATTTTAATGTTTTGAAATTTATAAGGGGGATATGAAGCTTTGAAAATTACTAAAGTGGGCCTGACTTAGAAAAGGTTGGAAAACACTCTAAGTCTAACTCTATCTCTTTTTTGTATTATTGGAAAACTTCTTATTTTGTATCTGTGTATAATATTTATTGTGATGATAAATAATGATGAAGTTGTGTGGAGCGGTGTTCGACCCGGAAAATGATTGTTGTGCATAATTTTAATGAAATAAACAACAGTATTAAATGAAACCCATAACCCTCAAATCCAATTAGCGCTACGGAAGTCGCCTGGACGAATTAAACAAAATCAAACTTACACACACACGCACACACACACACACACACACACACATACAAATTATAACAATGGAAGTGCTCCGGCGGCGAGACAATGGGCCGAATGGGACAAAAACGCTTCTGGCAACAATACATTATTGTTCAATGAGATGTGACGACCCATTCTTCGAATTTACCTAAAAGTAATTATTTATTCTCACATCTGATTGTATATACATACTCCAGTCGACAAGGAAACACACCTATACCAGGAATACCCGAATTTACCAGTGATCCACCGCGGCGTCCACTGCTACAGTGCTGTCCAAACATTACTGTGTTCCGGTTTGAGAAAGCGCCATAGCTGGTGGAACTACTGAGGTACATAACATCTTATGTCTCAAGCGACGAGCGCAATGTGGTGCCGCGAATACCATCTTAACTAGCGCCTAGGCTGGCGAAACGCTTACCATCAGGTGGATGTCTTAAATTAACATTTACTGATCACATCCTCCTGATTCGCTCTGGACAAATCCAACAGCGAAAGAGGAATAGACATATAGATTAACAGAGTAAATATAATAGGAATAATACAACACGTCTTCCTCCCATATAGCAATAAGAAGAAAAATAAGAAGAGATAAGGTTAATGTAATAAAAGAGAAAAGTAAACAGAGAGAATGTAGAGAAATATAATTAGTATAAGCAGCGATGGAAGCCTGAGAAGCAAAGCATGAAAGAAGAAGATAGTAATAAGACAAAGATGACACGGTATGAACGATGGAACAAATGAAAGGATAATCAAATATGTATGAAATAGGTAAAATAATAGGAAAGACTAAAAGAGAACCAAACTACTCCGATACCACAAATCCTGGGGAACGACAGGAAAAAACATTACTTCCAGATGGAAATATTTGCACATTTCAAAACAATGAATCAGGCAGCAGAGCAATGGATCGATTAGTGGATGAAGACAACAACAACAATCTCGCGCATGACCACATTGAGTTGAAAAGAGGAGCTGGCAGAGTCCACGAGTCAACAGATGTCGGAGTCCAATCACAAACAAAATATCAACAACACAAACATTAAGTTTATGAAAAAACAGATTTCATTAATAAATTCACAATACCTCGACCTGATGCTGAGGTGCACCTCCCCATGATGACGTGGAGATAGGATGATGTACATCTGACAGCGTTGTACTCGTCGTCTTACATAAGATGTTAAGTCTCATTACTCCCGTAATTTTACCAACTACACTGAATTGGTTTTTTTTAGAGGATCCTGGACCGTGTCCTTTCATTAATCGTTCCTTCTTTATTTCCACGTACCTTACATCTGTCACATTTTCTATTGTTCTCTTCATTGTTTCATCCATCACCATTCCATACCAGTTTCCATCCATTCCCAATTCTCTTCCGCGCATCGCCTCTCATCCTTCATCACGTTCCTTATTTAAGTTCCTTAATTTATTTGTTACTTTATTCTTTTTCCTTTCATTATTACATTCTCTTCTTTTCAATTTTACACTATCTTTCCTTTCTTATACTCTATCTCATTTATTTATTGTAATTTTTTTCCACGCATAGTACTTTGCGTCTACGATAGGAGCTGCGGTGGTACCTAGACAGTGTCCGACAACAGACCTACCACCAGCAAACGACTCGAACCGACGAAGTTGTGATAGTTCAATATGGTGGTGGAATATTACGTTATACTGCATGAAGATAATAGGTTCAATCTTTACGAATCTTCGGCTTCTTATAATCGAAACCATCATGAGAAAATCAGCTTATTTCAAGAACATTAACTTTCAAAGACCTTGCCGTGACATTTGTAAGAGAGATTCAACGAGCAGTAGGAACGGAGTCTGTTTACATATGTATACCATGTTGACGTATATGTTGGGTATCTCTAGCTCTCTCTCTCAGATATAATCTCCGAAACCTTGTCTCATTACAATAGTCTCTTTGTCCCACACGTGGTGAATAAACACTTGAGAACTATTATTAATATCAATTGTCATCATACCTGAACCGGAAAACGTCGCTCGTATGATTTTGTTAATATCTATACATACGGAAACCTTGAAAAAAAAAACCCGCAATTTACCGCCGCCATTACTTTTTTTTCCCGCCGAGCCGCTGAACTATTTCGTAGGCCACGGCCACCGTTTTATTTTATTCCGGCGAAAAACATCCATTGTAGACAGGAAATGTCAAGTCTGATGGATTATTTATTCTGGAAAGAGCTCCGAAAGGAATAGTCGGCTGACATTGTTAACTTCGTAACCGCCATTTTGAATATCTTCCGCCGCAGCTCCGGACGCGCTGTTTTCATTCGCAGCGACTGGCTTGTGATAGGATGTTTTATTTTTTAGAGACTAGGTAATAATGCAAGCGCGATCTACGCATAAACATAAATTGGAATGAAGACACAGTTAACTTTGATTATCATTATCATCATCATCGTCATCACCTAAAGATCTCCACATCGATCGGTCTCGCGCTGCTCGCATCCAGCGGCTTTCCGCTACATACACACAGTCAGCATGGCCTCTACAAGAAGAAGAAGCATAATTATTCTGTAGTGAATAGCTCGCAAGTATAATTGCAAAATATAAGTAAACATTTAAGCAATAACTTAATTCAAAAATTTTAAAAAGGCTAATACTTAAAAGCAATTGTGCCATTATCGCTATAACTAATCGTTTGTGAGATACGTAATACTCCCGCCGGTTTATTTCTAATGATGTCATTAATAACACTAATTATGGTAAATGCGGTTTCCGGAAGTTTCCAAACGTAAAATTGATGGGAATCATTTTGAAACCCTCTCTCCCTTTTAAATATATATTATAAATATATAAATATAAATTATAAAGAAACCCCTCAACAATATTTAGGATCTTATATAATCTTATTTTACGTGATCAGTATGATGCATACTATTCTTTTTAGTATTATTAATGTTTACGTTTTGGCCATTAGTTAAAAAAATGTGGGGATGGCATACGGCACCAGTAAGCACACCCCGCCGTATGCGGTGTGCGCCAATCTAATACTGCCCCCATCCCCTCTCCCCCGAAACAGAGAGAGTTTGATTGCCCTCGGATCACGGTCCAGCAAGGTTTACTGGCGAATCAGTAGAAGAGCACTCGGCTCATTGTCAGTAAGTAAGCACAAACTGTGATCAAATTGGGCATGGCAATGTGAGTAGGCATCTCACGAGATACAACCGTAACCAGATATACAGTGCATGGTCAGCGCACATTCCAGGACATATAATAGATATAAAAAGTACTTTGACCCAAAGATTAGTTCTTGTACGAGCCACCAACTTCACCAGCCACGTGCACTTGCAGATACATTGTAAGGTGTTGAAATTGACATTACCACCAACTACGTAGTCAGCGTGGATCGCAATCCGCGGAGTGCATTGGAGAGCTCATAGCTCACCTCATATGATAGCAAAGCGATTACATCGCAACCTTGAGAGATCGTACTCCCACCAGCAATCACCATACATGAAGTAAATGCATATCTCTGCCAACCACTGTAGTGGATATAGCCAATAAATATCAATTTTATCATGATGCATCAGGCAGAGTCTTTGTCGTTGAGTAAAATGTTGTTTTGATCAAGTTTGTCTCGCCCACCGACAACTCGCCACATATCTTAAAACATGGGGAGCTATTGAGGCTTTCATTTGCAAAATTCATTAAATAGGGAGGGCAGACAGTCTGCAGCCCCATCATCAAGGGACCCGACTTGGTAAAATCTAATAAGATAGAGTGTTAAACCATAACGCGAGGCGCAACCTTCGAAGGCGATATTTAAGTGAGTGATCGTCGAAGACGTCGTATCATTGAACTGCGACAGACATGCAATCGACTATCATCGGTGCACATCATCATGAAAGGCGCACAAGACATCACAGCAGACATCAATATCTTGCAAAAGTCCTCAAGCAACCGAATCCGTAAGACGCAGCAGTTCAGTAACGGTGCTAACGTTACGCTACGACAAGTCGCAATATCAATATTTGATAAGCATCGAGGCAGCAGCTCGCATCCGCTTCCGCTACCTCATAATGTTTAGAACCCTTATACTTTATAAATTATTTTTTTTCAAAGACCTCCACACTATTACCCCATCGTATTGTATCATAATACATTATTAATTGTATTTTCATATATTTCCGGGATTTGAACCAATATATCCTTTATAACTCATCACTAGAGACTTCCACACCCTTATGCTTTCATAATTTCCCACCATACAATCACATCTCTATTTTTATATTTATTAGGATTTCAATCGGTATACTATACAGTACACCATCCTTATACATCTTTTTAATATGTATTGGGGGTCAGTAATAACCTCCGATCAATATTGCCATCAATGTGCACACAGCAAATGTTTTACATTCGCCACTTACGCAGCGCAGTACATGTCCGCTGCCCGGAGCCCGCGTGTACGTAGGAGCGCGAGTATGCGTCTCCGCCGCCCATGCAGCCGGTCGATACACGAACAATTGCTTATTACGTCCTTAGGGCGTTACACGAACACCCAACTGTTGGCTTTTAACTTTTCAGTTATTATAATGGATCTTTTCCAAATTTAACTTCTTTATATATTTACGTAATTTAGTCGTAGAATATTGTTTGTTTAAAATATTTTGAAATATTTTAATACATTTTTATATTTTAGAGACAATCTACTTCAATCTTTTAACTTCCGTTAAATTATATTTTCAACTTTATAAATTTTAATAATTTTTATATGAGCTATTTAAACGCTCTTATTATTTAATATTTTTTATAGAATTATTAATTTATTTTTAGAAATTAACGTATTTTGTTACAACATCATTTTACTACTCTGCAGTATATAATTTATATCATATACAAATACAACAAAAATCCATCAATAATAAATTATTGATCAAAATATATTATATTTATATAAGCTGTGAGAAACTTACTCGACAATCGAATCTTGGTCTAGTTGCCACCGCTGCCTTTTTACTCACCGCAAAACATTAGTGTACAAACATTACTGTGGTCTGGTTTGAAGGGCGCTGTAGCTAGTGTGATTGATAAGGTCACGGTAATTAACATCTTATGTCTCCGTCACTGGTGGTAGGTCTCCGTTGCCAGAGACCGTCTAAGTAGGTACTACCGCAGCACCTATTTCTACCGCTAACTAATAGTGTGCAGACATTACTGTGTTCCGGTTTAAAGGGCGCTGTAACTAGCATAATTACTGGGGTAACGATACTCTACATCTTATGTCTCCGGCGACGAGCCCAGTGTGGTACTGTGTATATCATCCTAATTAGCACCACATTGTTATGACCTGGTGTATCACTTACCATTAGGTGAACGTCCCGCTTGTCTTGTCGTTTCATTGAATAAAAAAAGGTGAATGTGGTCACGATGTGGCTCAGCGTATGATAACCTAACCAGCGCCACGATATTGTTGGAAGGCATACGATAAGTCATGATGGTAAGCCATCAGGTGTCCCGCCGTTTAGTCGTATTGTGCAATAAAAAAAATTACAACCCTAGACGTCTGGTTGTAAGCCCGCACAGCAACTCACAGGACCCAAGCCAACCTCACCAGCACGTGGTACAGCCTGCTAATCAACAAACGAGGCTCTGGCTCCACCAACCCGCATTGGGCCAGCGTGGTGGCAAATGGCTCAAATCCCTCTATATGAAACTCTACAAACAATGGTCCTTGTTACCCAGCGATGTGGGCGGCACAGGCATCTAGGTGGGATTCTTTGGGGGAGACCTATGTCCAGCCGTGGACATCTGTCGGCTGATGATGATGACGTCCGGCTGAGCAAAAATAGTTCTACCCTTATCATTGCATCATACTATGCCTTTTTTGTTGTTTGGCCAGCTTCATTGGGCTTCAATCTAAATAGTAAAGAAAACAGTACCATGTTCCGGTTTGAAGGCCGCTGTGGATAATGGAATTACTGTAGTGACGTTACCCAACATCCTGTCTCGAGAAGAGTGCAATGTAATATCTATATCATCCTAACTAGCGCTACGTTTTAAACGTCTCGCTCATCTCGTCGCTTCGACGGAAAAAATAAATGTTATTATTAGGATTTTTACACTGCACTACATTACACACGCCACTTTGATATGTTAATTAACATTATTACCGCGGTAATATTATAAGGATTAGAACCCATCAAATTGGATTATAGTAAAATTTGCAAACGACAGTAGTTGCAAAGATTCGTACGGGGACAGTTTTAGCATTGACGAAATTTTCATTTTTAAGTCGCCACTCATCAGCTCAGCGGTTAAAGCTTATTGCATTCCAATTCGTTAACGCGCCGTGTGCAGGCGGTTCGAGTCCCGGGTACGTCCCGCAGCACGGACTCGGTTATTTCGTGCGCATTTGAATTGCAAATTGTAATCTGCTTTGTTTGCTTCATACAAATTGTTCCTGCATTAACGTCGCCGCTCCCGACCGCACAGTTTCGGCGGGTGCAATCGCACCGGATCCTATTAGTGATTATAGAGGTGGTACATCTTTTAATGTAGACACCTCCCCATCCCTCACTCCCAACTACACTCCCACAAAAACCCGTCTGCAAACAATCCACTGAATCGCTCATTTCAACTACCAAGAAATATTATTTTTTTGACAACATTTTCACATTACATATAACTTTGATATGGTTATAAATGATTAGGACGCCGAAGATGATGAAACGTACTCCTCGCCATGAGGCAGTAAGGTAAAGGTAGTGCTAGGAGGCCAAGTGTGCAGATAAGCCTATGTCCACTAGTGATGGTTGATGATGATAATGACTCTTCAACAATGCACTCATATATTAAGAACGCGATCATAGCATCCATCATGTTGACAGTTTCACAATGATGAGAAATTAGCCAACTTTCATTTTGAACTATGAATCCTGTTCCAATTCAAATTTATCATCATCCCCAAGCTTTGTTTATTTACTGTTCGAAATAGGCTCTTCAAAAATGTAGTTCTCCTTTTCCCACCTACCCACTTCTAGATGCTATTACATGGTCAACGTTCGATATTTAGGCAGGATATCCCACAACTCTAATTTCCGTACTTGCTCGCTGCAATCGAAAGACTTAGCAACGAAGACTGTTATTATTTTAAATGTAGCGGAAGTCAAATGATAGGCACGACTAGTTTTTTTATTATCTGATGAAGTTAATGCTGTTAGTGTTACCAACGATTTTTCCAATATTATCGAATTTAAAGCGCGCGGATCCAAAATTTACGAAGCTAGCTGATGAAAGAAATAAATACTTACATAGACAAAAGAGAAGAAAGATGAGAGAGAATAAAATAGAACAAGTGAAGAAGTCACTTTAGGTAGAGAAATATTTTTAGTAACACGGGTTTGTTACTGGGAATATATGTACGAAGTACTACATTGCATTCGTCATAATGACATAAAGTAGATTGAAGGCGTGTTAGTAAATATTGAGTCGTATCCAACTTAGTTATAAAATCTGTAGATTGTTTTCATATTTTTTTTTTTTTCTAAACAAACGATTACAATATAAAGGTCGTATATTCGTGTAGTTTGCGAACGTAGTTCTGGAAATAGAACCCACTCACTGCCTCCATAAACGTTAAAAAAGTTGTGTGCGCCCAACTGTTATTGTGTTGGCTTCGTTTCAACCGCATTCCTGCTTACGAATTTAGCTTCATCGCCCAATTTACTTTTACATTTAAACCCGCGGCCGTGTGCTCAGTTCACTTTAATTAGTAACATATAAAAATCTACTAAAACATACATTGTTTTATAAAAGATATACCTGTTTTAAATAAGCACTGAATTTTCGCTATCGAAAGAAATATAACAAGACTTGGCCTGGCACAATGGCTAAGATTTTCCGGGTGACACGAATGTCCTTTGACTTAACCCTGAGCACGTGTTATAGGATTGATGAAATTATTGATAACCTTCTTCCATTTTTTATAGCCACTCGATCTTGATGTTTCTTTTTATAGCTAAAAAAATAAACGTCAAGTCGGTCTCATAGATTGTTCCAGAGACAAAGCGAATTTTAACCGACCCTAACAAAATGAACAAGGTTGACTTTCCACTTATTTATAAATCTTTTGTTAAGTTTTTTTTAAATATCTATATTCGATTGTCCGTAATTTTTTTTTGTGATTTATCACAGCGACATGACATTTCAATTCACAATGTTCAGAAATATTTAAAGTAAAAGATGACAAATCCGTTATTGGACATCCGCCAGTCGAAACTTCGAGATGAGATCGAAATACCTTGAGAATGTTCAGAATAGATTTAGATTTCAGACTGATACAAAACAGATTTGGGAACAGACAATATTTTGATTCCGAAATGGAATGAAAGTATTGCGATGAATGCAAAATTGAATAACCAATGCGAAGAAAGTGTATAAATTTAAATTGAAGACAAAACCAATAATATGTGAATTAAAAATAAAAAATCGGCTCTCTGTACCAAAAAAGAATTATATGAGTAATTAGGATAGCTGATAAGTCCAGGGTATTCCTCTATAAGAAGAAATTTAATGCTATTTATCCACTAATCAAGTGTGCGTTGGCGAATGTCACAAATCCTCGAGGCCTGTTCTAGAAACATGTCGATTCTAGAATCTGTCGAGAGCACTAGGCAACTCGAGAATGACTGCAATTACTTTTTGTTGTTTACTCTTATCTATGTTGCGTGTGAGTATGATTAGTGCTGTGTCTACTTAAGAATCTTCATCTTAATGAAGATTGACTTCACGTTAAAATTCTTTTTAAATTTTAGTAAATTTATGATCAATCATCATCGTATGATCGATTATACATCCACTATAATATACTAAGAATTTTAACATGAACTCTTAGTAAATGATTGTAGTCTTAGTCCCTCTCCCCCCTCGCCTCCGTCTCCCCCCTCGCCTTTCCCTCCATAACACTATCCATTCCTTCGACCCATCCGCATCCAATACCTTCCCACCCTTTCCCTTTATATATTAGTTTTGTTTTTTATTACTTTAGCTCGCGGATACCGGATCCGCGAGCCCTGAGTCCGATGAAGCTGCAATGGTTGTCAATAAAACTGCGGCGAGAACATCATCATAAAAAAAAAAAAAAAGTAGTCTTAGTAGAATTTATTTATTAGGTCTGTAATCAATCTCACGATGATGATTGATTACAGACCTAATATATAAATATACTCTACTGGGCTTAAATCACCGGTGATAGTAATAAAGAAATTTTATTAATAAAATATTTACAGATAATATAAACTAAATTATTTTAAAATTGGGATGTGGAACTCTCTCTCTCTCTCTCTCTCTCCGTGGCATTTCTTATTCCCATCTGATGGTGGGGTGTGCCTTTCTGGTCTTTCTCTTCCACTTCGCTCTGTCGCACGCGTCCTCTTCGGTAACCTTGCAGAACTCTAGATCTTTTTTGACCACATCTGTCCATCTTGTCTTTGGCCGCCCTCTGGGTCTGGACCCCGTGGTGTTCATTAAATTAAAATCTCATTTAGATAAAAGTATAACAAATTATTACCGCAAATTGAGTTGTGAAGGGGTGTGTGAACATACGACGTGACGTCATTATTCAACTGTATGAGAGAGGTGGGGTGGGAGCAATACGGTTTTCATTTAAATAAAAGTGATTACGCTTTATAATTCAATTTAACATCAAATCTGAATATAATTTGGTTTACGTGTAAAATACTATGTCCAGCAGTGGACGGCGATGATACGTGTTTTAAAGACAACTATATCGAGCTAATAATTCTTCTAGAAAATGTAAAAGCAATCAAAATTCCGTTAAATGAAACGACTGTAACTTTTTGGTGATGATGTAAATCGAATTGAGGTCCTGTTTGTTGTCAACAAAAGGTTATTGGATATTAATCCATCTCTTCCCCCTGAACTTTACATTTCCCCACTCAATTTCAAATTAATGTCACTGGAAATTTAATACTTTAGGTTTTTGTGTTATCTTAATAACTTATTTGTAGCTGGAGTATAAATAAATCTATTTTTTTAAATTGCTTATTTAACTTCAAAATAATGACTACAGTTACTTTGTTAATAATTAACTATGTTAAAAGATAGAAGTTATAATTATCATCGGACGTTAGACGTCCACTGTGGCGTCTGAATTGTTCCGCTGAACCGGAGACGGAAAGGACTGCACCACACTGATCGCCGACCTTCACTAGTTGGAGAGGCACTATAAGAAGAAGAAGCAGAAGCTGGACATAGGCCTCCCCCAAAGATGTCAACATCGATCGTAATAAGAAATATATTAAGTTATAATGCAAATCCTTAACTTGGTCGAGATCATTGTTTAAAACCTAGCCTTTTTATTAGAAGCCCTAGCCTAGTCTTTTTTTGAGTGAATCATAGACTTCTTCCGTCTTTAGTGCATTTTCTGGATACATACTGTATATGTTTTTGTTTCCAAATTAATTAATTATTATCTTGTTATTCAATTGAGCGAGAGGATTGGGATGTTCACCTGATGGTAAGTTATAAGCCTGTCCATAATAAAATGGCGCTAGTTATGGTCACATACGCATCATTGCATTTCGCTCGTATTGAGACTTTGTTGAGTCTCGTTACCCCAGTAATTACACTAGTTACAGCAACCTCCTCAACACAGTAATGTTTTCAGGCTACTGTTTGGCGACAGAAATAGCTGCTGCTGTAATCTACCTTCACGGTCCTTGGCAACAGAGACCTACCACCGGTAAATTTGCATATATCTTCCATTAATATATAAACAAGCTATTAATGTTTTTTTTTTAATATCTTAAATCAACACTGAGTTTTAAGTGATCGTAGCAGGCATGGACGGTAAAATCATCTTTCGCCCATAAACCCCGTCTGTACATTGATCAGTTGGCGCCGCAGTTTCTGCTAAACGCAATACAGACAACAAATGTAACGAGATAAATTCTCCTTTATATATGGACATCAGCTCAGATGGAGTTCAGCCAAGATTGGAAATTCGTTTATTATAGCCGATTGGTACACAGTGATGTCTGCATTTATTTCGAATAAGTAAGAGATCAAATGGACTTGTCGTCTCCTTATATTGAAATCAGGACAGAAGTCCACTGCTGGATATAGACCTTCTCCAAGAAGCTCTACATCGATCGGTTCTGCACTGCCAGCATCCCGCGGCTTTCTATGACCTTCGATTGTAGGGGCTCATAAGGAGGATTTGGGTCATTTCCCACCACGCCAGCCCAATGTGAGTTGATGGGAGTCAGAGCCTCGTCTATTGATTAGCAGGCTGCCCCACGAGCAGGTGAGGTTGGCTTGTGTCTCGTGGGTGTTGCGCGAGAACCCTTAGACTCCTTTACAGAAAGAGAATAAATGTTAACAGTTATAAAACGAGAATTCGTACCCATAATAAAACCTAGGTTTTGACTGCACAGTGGACCTAGATATTGAACATAGAGAGCGTACGTCGTATATTATCATTTGGGAACCACCTTTTCGCTGTAGTGAAATCGTTACGGGATTAAAGGACTTTGATAACTGCGAAAATCACAAAAATGCGCGAATTCTATTCGAAGAATACGTTCACTATGATTGTACAATCACGTATAAAAAGGTGATGTGTTAATTTTTTATTTTAATTTCGAACTATATGATATTATAATAGGTAAAGTCTCCTACCTCGGTTATGTACTACGTCATCAGCGAAATGATCTGCAGCTTATTATAAAGGGTACAGTTTCTGCAGAACGAAGAAGTCATGGTTGAGGAATATCAGGGTATGGACTGGCGTATCCGAGCGTCCGGATTGTCCCACCGAACCGGAGACAGAAAGGACTGTACCACACTGATCGCCAACCTTCACTAGTTGGAGAGGCACTTGAAGAGAAAGATATCATAATAGTACAGTGTTTTGGAAAGCAATCTCAAAACTATTAGTATACATAACTTTTTTTTAACTGTGATATTACTGGAGTAAATAACCTTAAAACCTTATTTCATGTGGATAAGGACAGTGTGATGCAGTGTATATCTATCTAATATCCTCATTCTTAAGATTGATTTGAAATATAATCTACAGGACGTACGAGTACTAAGTTCAGTCAAGGAATCGAGTTCATTGTGTAATCAGGCTTCAGTTTTAAGAATGTTGTGGGCCGGTGCCCACTTGTGGGATTACACAGCGGCTTTAATTAACGAACGACATTTAAGCTTGTCCTAAAATTATACTCGGTTTTCATTCAGCGAATTGCTTGTTATAAATATAAATATGAGAACAGTGTTCAGTAATGGCGGGATTGAATTAAATTTGAGGATCTCTCGCCGAGCGGCCGCCACACCTTTTGTTTGCATTAAGCGGAAACATTTTAATGAAATATAACCTATTTGTGTTATAATTTGGAAATGTTATTTGTTTATGTATTTAAAAACTTTACTATGAAACCAACGCTACGTCTTCCGGTACGCGGTCGCCGTTCGCGGAGCTCGCTGTCCCATCCGCTGTCAGTCCTTCGAGAGAAATGTCCTGCCTATTGCCACTTGAGGCTATCAATCTTTTACACTATTTCTCTGAAATTAACGGATCTCCTCATTTCTGATTCGATCACGCAGACAAACACGATTCGATTAATATGATGATGATGACTATGAAACCTTACGATTGAACCCACCGGTGGGATTTATGGTAATTGATCTAATAGAAAGATTTCGAGATGTGATTCCTGTATTCTACAGGCGCATGTTGCAGCTAAGCTGCACTGAAAAATTATTGAGCGAGGAGGTACTCCCGACGGGTAAACAAAAAACGCGAATTTTTGCGGACCAAGTCAAGACGAGAAAAGTATCATATCTCGGCCACGTGCTTAGACACGATAGGTACCAAGTGCTTCAACTTGTCTTGATGGGCAAAGAGGTGGGTAACAGGAGTGTTGGTCGTCGGAGGAAATCGTGGCTGCGTAACATCAGGGAGTGGACCGGGATCGCCAGTTCCGCCCCACTGTTCCGCAAGGGACCTGGCGGAATATGGTGAACTGATCGCCAACTTCCTCTAGTTAGAAGAACACCTTAAGAAGAAGAAAGATTTAATTGGTGTCAAGTCTCTGTTCCCGCACACCGTAACTCCTATTTCTGCCAACAAACAGTAATGTGAAGATATTACTGTTCCGAATTGAAGGGCGCTGTAGCTAGTGAAATAACTGTGGTAGCTTAATATGTTATATCTTAAGGCGACAAGTACAACGTGCAGTTTCATCATCGTTATCATCATCAGCCGATAGTCATCCACTGCTAGACATAGACCTCCAAAGATTCCCATATCGATTGAATAGGGGTTGATATGGGAAGATTTGGGTTATTTCCCACCGCTCTGGCCCGGTGCGGGTTGGTAAGAGCCAGAGCCTCGTTTGTGGATTAGCAGAGTGCACCATGAACAGGTGAGGTTGGCTTGGATCCCGTGAGGTTTTATGCGGCAACACTTATGCAGTGTATATCATCCTAACTAGTGCGACATAGTTATTGGCACTTCATTTACTCCTGTTACAGTTTCCGCTCGTCATATCTATTCGTCGAATTGTGGAAGGTAATAGATATTAATAATATATATATATATATATATATATATATTATATGTGTGTGTGTGTGTGTCTATCGTTTGAGATGATGATGATGATGATGATATATTTAGATATAGTCTCAGTGAACGCCGTCGCGCGAACTGCGGGCGTTTACTTACATTGCGCTATAAATCTGTACATTTGGTCAATAAAGGACTTCCCGTCGCACATTTCTCTTTTAACGGCCGGAGGTGAGCCGAGCTGCGTTTTATCTAAACTGCCCTCTAACGCTCCCCACCAACTTTTATTCGGACCCTTTCAATGGACCCCAGCGCTGTCAACTTTTATCACAACGGAATATGAGCTCGCCGCCGCTCACGGCATAAACCTATTACGTAGTACCCAATTTTTTAACTATTATAAATAAAACTAATTATAAATATATATATGTATATATATATATATATATATATATATATATATATATATATATATATGGGGATAACAACCCTTCACCCCCACTTGAATACTAATATGTTTATTATCACGAGTATTTCATCTTTACTAACAATAATAATGAAGAGCCCGATTCGTGCGTATTCGCCGCCAGTCTTCAATCCTCACAAACTCATCCTCCATCTCTCTCGCACAGATAAAACATAACTCGGACAGTCTATTTAATATTCCCACAGCTGGGACTCTAGGTTTTTCCTCACCAGTAGGGAATTAAAAGTATTTAGCAAACACACTAGATAGAGCCCATTTTATATACAAAATTTAACTGAGATGAGAAATGAGACTTTTCTATGAAGCTCTTCAAGATATTCACTGCTACGGAGCTCTTGACTTGTGGATTGGTGATCGCAGTATATTGGTCCAAGGAAAGCTGGCAGACCTTCTCGTGAAGATGTTATTTCTAAATCTCTATGATAATGAGAATCTATGAGTGAGAGAGAGAGAGAATGTGATGGAAGTACAATGGCGGTCATCTGCGAAGACTCATGTCAATAAGGTTTTATTAATTCGTGACAGCAAAAGTAAAAAAGGACATCATCATCAGCGGATGGTCCACTGCTGGACCTAGGACTCGCCCAAAGATTTTCATGTTTGCAGGGGTTCATATGGGAGGATTAGGCCCATTTCCCACCATATTGGTGCAATGCGTGTTGGCGGGAGCCAGACCCTAGTTTATTAATTAGCAGGCTGCACCACGAGCTGGTGAGGTTGACTTAGCTCAAAAAGAAAATTATACTTTGTTTATTTAATTATAAATTAGCATTAATCCAGGACATAAAAGCTGTTACTCGGGTGTAAACCGAAGGTAGTCCTTTCTGGCATCCGTCGCCAAGTCCAAACGAAACGATGCCAACCTGGAATCATTAAACATTGATTTAATACTACTACTACTACTACTTGTAGTACTACTGGACATGGACCTTGCTAGAAGAAGAGAAGAGGATAGACGCTCTAGAGATGTGGTGCTGGAGGAGAATGGTTAGAGTAGCGTCAACTAAATTTCGACCCACGAGTCTACACTTCGAGAATTCAGCATCAAGCAGCGTTTATCATCTTTGGTACAGTCTTCGTATCATCACCTCTTTTGGCCACGTACGCCGCAGAAGGAAGGTAGCTATTGAGGGACTTGTGGTCCAGGGAAAAGTTGAGGCTATCGGGCCACGAGGAAGGACGCCTATGAGATGGACTGATCAAACAAAGGCGGCAGTGAATGCCTCATCATCATTACCACTACATGAATGCACCAGGAAGGCGGCCATCACAGAGGAATGGCGACGTGTGGTCAAGCTTACAACCAACACCTGGAGTGATGACCACGACCACTGTCAAGGGTGATACCGACGAAGAAGTCTACTAACTTCTAACTCCTAATTTCATGATGCTATAGTCGAAAATGGCCAAGTGTGATAGGTCTAAATATTCTTGATCACAGCTATAACAAAAGGACACACACACAGACACATATCCCCATTAAGCTGTTCAAAATACATCGCTATCTAGATATTCTATAATGGATGCCCAAGTCCAGCAGTGGGCATCAGCTGATTATGACATTAATAAAGAGACGCATATCTATGTAGGCATTTGATAATTACATTACCTAATAACCACCACAATAAACCACTTAAACAAGAAACGTAATAAACAGAGACTTCACGAGCATTCAATAGATCTAGGTTTGTGCACTATAACATTTAAAACTAACAGATCACTTAAAAAAAGGTGATATAGTGATTAAGAAGCAAACAATTTATTAAATTAGTAATTTTAAAATATTATTCAACAGTAAGAAATAACTCAGTGGTTAAAGCAGTAAAGATTTATTACTTGTAACCGAAAACGCTCTCGTATGAATCGCTAGGTCAGTGATAATTTGGTTTTCCAGCTGAGAGAGACAGACGTACAGATAAAAATCCTCGAGATGAACTTCAGCAGGATGTACGTAATGAAAAGGCGGGTAGAATTGCGACCCATACCATCACATTTCACCATTCAACACCTGGTGGTATCGTGGTGTAACATTAATACAGCAATGTTCATTAAAAAATATTTGATTGGTTTTTATTCTCCAAAGATACGAGCGAGGCGTTCGCTTGATGATCTTGCATCACTGATGCGCCTGCGCATATCATGGCGCAAGTTAGGATGTATATAACACCGCATTAAGCTCGTCGCCTTAAGTCATAGGATTTTGAGTCTCTTTACCACAGTAATTACACTACGCTACAGCATCCTTCAAACCGGACTAATGAACGTTTTCATAGTACTATATGTCGGCTACAATAAGATCTAGAGGGTCTCCGGCAACAGAGGCTTACCACCAGTAAAATTATTTCTGTCCGATTGTTGTACTGGTGTTCCGGTTTGAACGTCGTCGTAGCTAGAGAAATTGTTAGGGTAACGAGACTTAAAATATCATATCTAAAAGCGACGAGCGAAAGGCGTTGTGTATATCATCCTAACTAGCGCTATGTTATGGGCGGGCGTATCACTTACCATCAGGTGAACGTCCCGCTGGTCTCGTGGTAGGGTAGAGCAAGAAAATATTGAAAGCCTCACCAGAGTGCGGCGATTGTTCCATACGACGGTGAGGGGGCCGCCGGAGTCGCCGTCGCAGGTGCCTACGCCGCGCCCGCCGTCCGTGCACACGTGGCTGCCGTGCACGGGCATGTCGAAGTGCCTCTGGCACTGCGCGTTCGTGATGATGGTCAGCGATACTTGGTGCAGTGCTGTGCTGATCGGGAAGTTGTTCTGCGCTACAACACCATAGTTTATTTACATACACAGAAGACGGTAAAAAGACACAAGTGACTTCACGTAAGTTTGAGTGAACCCTTTTATTTACATTTGTAAATAAATCAAATGGCTAGCCAACGCTGATAGGAAACAGAGTGAGAGAGAGAAAGAGAGCTATTAATCGACAATTTTTTGATTGATGGAAATAGAGAAAAGGGAGACAAGAATAGTAAAATGATGTACTGTCAAATTTGAACATACCCATATCTGTCTATCTCTCTCTCCCGTTCTCTTACTCTCCTTCTTCCTGCCTCACCTTCTTATTTTCTCTTTGTCCCCCTCTCTTTATCTCTAGTCCCATGTCTCTGCCTCTATATCCTCTTTCTTTTTCTCCTTCTCTCTCTCCTGCCTCTATCTCTCTCATTCTTTATATATTTCGAGTATGTTCGAAGTATACAGATTGTGTGGGCCTTTATAGGGTAGTGGGGAAATTGCAGACTAAAGGATGAAGAGGAGTCGAAAAAGAAAGATGAAGGAGAACTACACTGAAACACGTTTTATCTCATTCTCGCACAGCGTAACCCTGTAAGTACTCTTATAATTGCCTTTTTTGTTTAACACCGTCATAAGAGAAGTTTCACTTTAACAAGTTAATTCTCTTACCGTCGCTTGTTTTTCCGTAACCGGAAGCGGTGGCAGTCAGTCCAGCAAACATTTGATTCACATCCGTTAGCGCAGGCAAAGGTATTGCCTGGATTCTGTCTAAAAAGTATAACGATAAATCCGTTTAAAGGTTAGACCCTTGTCGGAAGGTCAGGCTCAAGGAGTTATGTTGGTGGGGATGTTACCGGAAGTAATGATGATATAAAAACCATCGCCAGTGGATGGTAGGTCTCTGCTGCTGGAGACCGTCTAGGTAGGTACCACCGCGCCGCCTGTTGCAGCCGACAGACAGTACTATGCAAATATTACAGTGTTCCTCCGGTTTAAAGGGCGCTGTAGCTAATGAGTTACGTAAATGGACCTCTAATGTCTCAGGCGACGAGGGTAATGTGATGCAGTGTATATCATCCTACGTGTTATTAAGAAAAATAGCTTACTGTTATAATCGACAGCTGATATCCTCACCATCGCGATGTCGTGGGTTACCTCCTTCGTGTCCCACGCCGGATGTACCACCACGTCACTGCTGTCAATTCTAGTTCCGCCTGTAAATATTGTGAGTGCACCCAGGACCAATGTAAATTTTCGAGCTTGACTCTGACCGTCCCACCAGCAGTGCGCCGCGGTCAGGACCCGGTTCCTAGAGACCAGAGACCCGCCGCAGACCGAAGTCCAGCCCGTGGTGAGCGTAGCTATTATACCAACCTAAGAGATTGAATAACGTGTTATAATGTTTGAATTACGAGTCGTTCGTTTTTTGTTTCTTTCTTTTGTATAAAGTTAGAAAGAGATAGAAATATAGTTCTTTACAATTACACTTTGTATGGATTGGTTTCATTTAAGACTTCGGTTTTTTCTTCTGTTAATTATAAACGTTAAAGTAATTTTTACTATAATAAATAAATAAGTATGAATTACTTAAATAAACTCCATTAATTTTTCTATAACAATGTTAAATTATCTAGATAATAATCTGATATTATATTGTCCTAGATTGTTTACTAAATACGATAATAAAACTCACTTGATAAGGGAGCGACGACTCCGCCGCCGGGGATCCACCGACGATCCGCGATGTCCCTTCAGATATCCGCAGCGCTATTGCCCGGGGTATGCCCACCTCCACATGATACCCGGATGTCCATTCACATCCTGCTCCGACCAGTAAAGATAAAAGAAATAAAGCAACCGAACGCTGACAACATATTTCACAAGCGCGTAACATATTGTGGAAGCAATTACTGTATAATGACGTCATCTCGCTACTGAGACAGTAATATATCACTGTTTATCAGTAAACGATTGTCTTCTTATCTATTATATATATAACCGTATAATAATTAATAAAAACAATTTTGATTATGTTTGTATAATCAATAAAGTGTCCGGCAAGATGTACACCGCTACCACCACCGTCATCAGCCGATAGAGGTCTACTGCTGGATATAGGCCTCCACCCAAGATCTCCACATCGATCGGTTCTGTGCTCATAACTGTGGAGCGTGATAGGATGTTTACTTTGCACCGTATTGAGCTGGTCATTTTGATGAGGTCTGGATGTAGCTACAATGTAGCTATAGTTGCCGTTAAAAATAAATTACAGTGGTGATCATATACTGCGCTTTAGCTCCACAAATAGACTATTTAAATGGTCAGTGTAATAGTATGAGATGAGTGAGGCATTCGGTGGTGTGTGGTCTTACCAATATAGCCGAAGCAGCTAAATATTCCCACTGTTGGGACTTAAACCCTGCTCTTATCAAAGCAAACTTAAGAATGGAAGGTAGTGCGTATGAAGAAACATTACTAACGAGATCGCCTTTAACGAGGTATCAAAGCACTGATTCTTGATCTCTTATGGATCCTTGAAATCAGGTCTCAAAACTCCAACTCTGACTAATCTGTTCCGATTTTATCAAATCCATTAACCTTCGAAAGCTGTTCATAAGGCGCTGGTTTCCTTAAGAAGATTTCTTTACCGCAAACTCAAAGTCCACGAAGATCAAACCCATGTCTGTTCACGTCTCAAGAACTGTTCCATCACCGCATCACCTATTATTAACTAAAAAAAATTATTCACCATCATACATCACACAAAATCGAGTGCTAACGTTAGCTGTGTGATAAACTATCACAAAATCAAATCAATTCAATAAATTCCTGTAATTGGAGACGTTTTGATAACGTCGCAGTGGCCTCCTGGTGCGAAATATGGTGTAATGCGTTTTTTATCATCATGAATTCCACTGTCATTTCCGGGTGCGTTAAAAAGGGATCCGGGATCTACTACGAACCACAACTGTGACTCTAGACCTACTTTTTATGACCTAGGCGTCATGCTATAAGGAAAACAAAACCATATTCGCCGAACTCTTGCATCAAAAATATTTATATATATATATACTAATATTTTAAACAAGCTATTAGTCGACTAAATTAATGTTATTCCGCAGTTTTAATATATATCATAATCATCAGCCGATGGACGTCCACTGCTGGGTATAGGCCTTAGCCAAAGATCTCCACTGTAGGGTATGGAGGGATTTGGTTTATTTCCGACTATGCTAGCTTAATGAGGGTTGATGAAAGCTGGAGCCGTGTTCGTTGATTAGCAGGGTGTATCACGAGCTGGTGAGGTTGGCTTAGACCCCTTGCACTCAGTTATGATATAAATGCATAAATAATTTACTCAAGAGGATGAGCCAGGATTTGCATAGGACAACGCATCCTAGTTTCCAGTCCTGTCTCCCACATGACAAATCTAAATAAATATTATATATACCTTTACTTATAACTGTAAAATCTTGTGGGAGGAAATGAAGAGTTGTAATTTTTTTTTTAATGACCGTCGCGTACTTAGAAATCACGGGTCTGTTTAAACTGGAACTTGGTTGAAACATAAATGAGTTTTGGTACAACAATATTAAAAAATAAAACGAACATCACTTAAGCTTCGCGGGGAGTCATGAATCTGAAAGAGCACCGCCATTTTGTTTCTATCGGTATATTTCTCCCGCGCTTCGCCCAGTGTAGCACAATTGTTTTAATTTCCGCCGCGGTTCCGTACTAAGGAATAATTCACGTTTACCATTGCAGAAAAATCTTTTCTACTTTGTAGAAGTTTAATTTAAATTTTTCAAAATTGTTGTATAAGGCTCCTGAGAGTATAAGCCGACCGAGATCAGACTGACCGAGGACCTCGCAGAGTGGTCAAGACCTGATCTATGAAAGCAGGGAAAGACAATATTTAGTAGTAAAAATTGGAAAAGCATATTAAACAGTAGATGAAGCTGATGATAAATATATTGATGATAAAACTACAAGACGTGTAGATGATCCTGTTGGGAGAAACAAATGGATGGCGTCATGACGCCTGGTTACCGAAAGACTTATGATTTTTAAATCTATAATATCAAAAAAAAAAAACAAAGATCTATCGCAACACCGACGGAGCTCTTATCCGATTAAGTATTAAGACAACGAGGGTATCACACTACAGCAGCCGGCCATCAATTGCTCGCGTCCGCTCCGCAGCAAAGTAATCTCCTCATTTGCTCCCGAGATAACAGAATCAAGACAAAATGGCGAGGCGTGGTTCGAAGCCTTCTTAACAGAATACTAACTAAGGTACCTACAGCTAGGAGAGAAGATAAGGGCTACCAGCATCGCCTCTCTGATGTGAGACGAAAGCCTCATCATATTTTAAAAGTAATAAAATATAAATAAGAAATAGAATAATTTGTAAGATAAAAGACAGTATGATGTAAATATAATAAAAGTGTCATCATAATCATCAGCCTTTGTTTGTCCACTGCTGGTTATTGGCCTTCCCCAGTGTCTTCCACAAAATGCGAACCTCAGCTTCACGCATCCGACCGCTCTGATGATGTCGTCGGACCATCTGGAGGGAGGGCGTCTTACTCTTCTGCGACCTGTACCCAGCCTCCGCTCCAAGACTTTCTTCCCCCATCGGCCGTCACTGGCCACTCCAGCTTGCAGATTTTAAGAGCTACGTCATCAACTTTAGTTCTCCGCCGAATTTCTTTGAATAAAAGAAGAAGAAATAGAAATTGTATATTAAGAAAATAAAACGAAAAGATATGTAAAAAAGAATAAGTAAAGAGGTAGAAGTAGTAGAATAAGTAAGAAAATGTGAACAGTGATAAAGAAGAAAGTAGGGAAACAACAAGCAAAATTTTAATGAAGAACTGCTAATTGAATCATTTAGGTGATGAATGAGGGAAATTATGAAATGTTTAGAATATAGGACAGAGAAGAAAATAGAAAAAAAGAGAAGAATTAAGAGAAAAATATTTAATGTAGACTCAGCATCAACTTGCAGAGGAAGGAGTGAGTTAACACAAAGAAGCAACTAACACTGTTCATATTTTAAAATCTGAAAACAAATGTAGTAACTAACTTCACGTTACCTTAGAAGTGGTGTGGAACTTACCATCAGGTGAAAGACTTCCTCCACTCATATCTTCGTGGGAAAAAAATATATTGAGAGTCGCATAGATTAAATAGATTTTTATTGTACTAAGTTCCATTGAAGTTATGCTTGGTGTTCTCCATAAGTCTCAAATCAGCAGATATATCATCATCATCATCATCAGCCGATAGACATCCACTGTAGAACACAGGCCTCCCCCAAAGATGTCCACATCAATTAATCTGGCGCTGCTTGTATCCAGCAGCTTCCCACGATGTTACAATCAGCATGGTATCGGAATACCATCGGGCACTGTAGGCTGTCGTTTGGGGTTTAATTGGTGGGGATTTGATCCCTTTCCCACCACCCTAGTCCAATACGGGTTGGTGAGTTGATTGTTAGTTGGTTGTTGATGGATTATTCTCCTTTTCATCTATTACTTACTGTAACATAATTTTTACTGGTAGATACCACCGCAGCGCGTATTGCAGCCGACAAACATTACTGTGTTCCGGTTTGAAGGGAGTTGTAGCTAGTGATGTTAATGGGGTAACGAGACTTAATGTCCTTTATCAAGGCGACGAGCGCATTGTGAAGCTGTATATAACATTGTCGAAGACAGCAGAGTGGAGGAGACAAAGAAAGCTGACCGGACTACCATATGGAATAACAGCTAGTATAAGAGAGAGAGAGAAAGCTGTAGAAGACTTAATTTAGAGGTACGTTCGCGCTGGTCGCGTCGCTTCGTTGAATTAAAAAAAAAATATTGAATTAGCATCAAAATCACAATAAGTTAATTACACAAACATAATTAATATAATTCAGAACGAACAGATGGATAATTAAGATGGAGTATCTGAAAGCTTCATCATGTCATAAATTAAAATGATTACAATTGTTCCGATAATGGTGTTCC
Source organism: Ornithoptera priamus (assembly GCA_029034505.1). Classification (NCBI taxonomy): domain Eukaryota; kingdom Metazoa; phylum Arthropoda; class Insecta; order Lepidoptera; family Papilionidae; genus Ornithoptera; species Ornithoptera priamus. The sequence continues at coordinate 1,140,708 of JARDWD010000672.1, forward strand.
GGTGTCGGTCCATCGCAATGCGTCACTTCCATTAATGGATTACCATCAGTTTAACTATCATACCACGCGACAACACACTCACCTGATAGTAAGTGATACGCTTTCTCATAAAAATGCGGCACTACCCAACATTGCGCCTGTCGCTGTAAAACACATGTTTAGTCTCGTTCCCAATAATAGCTGCACTAGCTACAGCGCCCTTCAAACCGGAACACAGTAATGTTTGCACACTACTGTCTGGCGGCATAGATAGGCCATGTGGATTTCAGCTAACAGAGATCCGCCACCAGTAGATTTGGCAAAAGGGTATTCTGATGATGTAAGCGTTTGCACGCCACGGCGACTCTTACAGCTCATCTGACACTGGGCTCGTGGACCTGGGTCAACAGCCTGTTATAAAACGGTAAATATATCTAGCATTATATATACGTGGAGATCCGCTGATAGACCAGGGGTTGAAGTGGAACATATAGCTTATAGGATTGCTTGACGTTGACGACTTCAAGAGCTGGAATGGAGGAGGAAGCTGTAGACAGACGACATCAAAATAATCCCTGGTAGCCAATTGTCTCAAATCTAAGATCGTGTTTTATCTAAAAAAATTTTATTCAATGAAATGACAAGCCCAGCTGTTCACCTGACGTTAAGTGATCCCCTGTCCATAACAACGCGGCGCTGGTTACGATGTTTTACACAGCACCACATTGCGCTCGTCGCCTTTAAGATGTTGAATCTCGTTACGTTGTAGTTTCGATCGTAAGTGGGATTGACTTTCCGGAGAAGGGAACACACCAGATCACACGCGTGGTGATTCACCAGCTCTATGTGGTAAAGATTCCCAGTTAACAAACATAAGGTTCAACTCCTCGTTCTTCTTCGAAGCAGCGATGTGGTGAAACAACTTGCCGACGTCGGTGTTCCCGTCCAAATACAATGCGAATGTCTTCAGGAGAAGAGTAAATAGATTGTTACTAGATTAGTACGCTTCACCACCAGAGACCAGATCGCCACTTAATACCAGGTTGGGTCGTAGTCAAGTGCCTTGGTGATTAAAAAAAATTCACAACAGCCTTTAGCTTTGCGTGAACTCTCAGAAAGAGACCGTCTAGACATCATCGCAGCTGCTATTGCGGACGACAAATAGCAGTGTGCAAATATTACTGTGTTCCGGTTTGGAGGGCGTTGCAGCTAGGGTAATTGGTGAGATCTCGACACTTAACATCTTATCTTATAAAGAGAGTACATCTTACTTTCCAGGCGATGAGCATAATATGGTGCTGTGTATATTATCCTAACTAGCGCCGCGTTATAATGGGTATATAACTTAGTTTACTTAATCACCATCATCGGCCGATAGACGTCCACTGTTGGACGTACACCTCTCCCAAAGATCTCCACATACAGTCAGCACGGCCTCCGATACCGCTGGTCACTAGGGACTCGTGTGTAGAGGTTCATACATAGAGGGGAGATTTGGGCCATTTCTGACCACGCTGGCCCAATGCGGGTTGGCAGGAGTTACTTTACTTATTTGAATAAAAAAGGAAGAAATGGTCTATATTTATTAAGTTGTATTTGTAATTAAAATCTTTAAGTTAAATATGTTTTGTTAATTATAATATGAAAAGAAAACTAACAACCCCAATTTTGGGAAATGTGTTTTTGTGTTATTTGTTTTACTTTCAACCCTGAGGGTCTAAGATCTGTTTACTTGAATTGGCTCCTGTATTATTTCGCGGTAAGTTGCGCGAGAAATTAAAACGTCACAACCATGAGCTTTCTTTACAAATGAGAATTGTTTAGAAAAAAAAACATTCGCCCGACGTTGCGGGGGTTGCGGACGGGAATTTCAACCCCGAACGGGCGGTAGCTAAAGATATCATCACCGCTATTTTAACTAGGGCGAGAATAACTCCAGGGGAAAACTGCTTTCGGTACAACAGGTGGAAGTCGGTATGCTAACAATAGAGAATGAAAGAAGAGATAATCATAGAACTGTAAAGAAAGAAAGAAATAGAAAGAACGACATAAATTTGTAAGTAATAAAAGATATAAAACTAAAGGTAAAGATAAAGATAATTTATTGCATTATTTTACGTCTACGATACTTGAAGCTCCTCGTTCCTGAACTAGGAATTTAACCTGTATCTCAGGAAACAGCGCCCCCTCCAAGTTACATTATTTACGTATATGCGATTGCATATGCGTGCGCACAGAACTTTTATAATTTTTTTGTTTAAACTTTGGCAATTTTGTAACTTTTATATTTTTAAGTGATTACTTAAAAATATAAAAATTATTAAAGTTCTGTGCGTTTGTCTGTATGTTCGTTATACATATATTTCAGTGGTTTTTCATGTCGTCTATGTGTGCATGCACGCGGGTTAGGGTGTGTTAAGTATACGTGTAAGTAAAAAAAAATGAGCACAATCAAATTATACAACAGGCAGCAATAGTACTCCGTTTGCTTACGGTCCAAGAACATAAGCCAGTTCATAATTTTTGCCCTACATTTATGATAAGGAAATTGGTAAAAACTTAAAATCTTATTAAGTTTGTCATATAAACGTACCGACAGACGACTGTGCTGTCTCTTAGCAAGAGATGTTCGAAAATTAACCGGTGTTATGACATTAGCAGTTCGTCTCCTCGTCTCATCCTCAAGGTACGGAGTAACAGGACATATAACAGTGTAACACTAAGCACCTGACAGCGTACAGTCTGAGCTGGGTATCTGTATGACTTAAATGTTATTGTTAAGTAATGATCGTTGAACTCTTTCCAATCTAATTACGGTAGTTTTATAAGTACCACCCCAAGCTGAGGTCCCATAAGTCAGAACATATTTAGCAAGTGCAAAGCAAATAGTTCGTAGAGTTTCATATTCTACTACATGTCTAAAAAACTACCTGGTGACGGCTTTAAACCAGATAAAGTTATATCGATTGTTCTCATTCTAAAGAAGTCAGCGATAAAACAATTAACCACCAAATAAAAAAAGGGATCGGTATTAAATTAAATTTATGTATATATACGCAAGGGTATATATATAATATATAAATATGCGTTTTGATTCTTTGACGTCCTTCTACTTCCTTCCTTCCTCTTTAACATCAATTTCCTTTAAAAGCATAAATATATGTTATATTATATCTATAAGTATAGGGCATATGCCCCATACAAGGATATAAGCACTATATATCCTAGGCCATTCATCATCATCTTCAGCCAATAGACATCCACTGCTGGACATAGGCCTCCTCCAAAGATCCCTACATTAATCGGCCCTGCACTGCCCGCATCACCGGACACCAGGGGTTGTCGTTTTGCAGGGGTTCATAGGTAGGGATTTTCACCATTTTCCACCACGCTAGTCCCTATTTATTTCTAGGTCCTTACACTTATCTAAGTAATAATCTCTCAAGTTACTCAAAAGTTACCCAACTATGCTTGGATGCTAAATTAACTAAAGCATTAAGTTAATTTATAAGTAAAGATAAGCACAGAGATTTAGGGTGTGGTTTGCATAACCTAACAGAAATCTGTGTATATAAGTCCAGATTATGAAAATCTGGATTAATTAATCTTGTTTTTATTTAAAAGTGAAGGAAGGAATATGAAGCCTAGATTTAAGATCTAGATCTCCAGCAAGATATATCAATGAGGTACTTGTTATTAAAAATTCCTTAACGATATCAAAGTTGACGCTATTAGGTCAGAACAACGTCCAGTAATTTCATATCATGCTGTTTACTAAGTAATAACTTAAAATTGAATATTCCTTACTTAACGCGTTACTCGTTAAACGTTAGTTTAAGGTAAACACTAACATGTTTACAAACATGTCAGCTGTCAGTTTACAAATTGACAGGTGTTTTCATTATGGAGTCTCCTGAAGTGTTATTTTCAACTCACCTATCCTATATACATAAGTGAATTAAGTTAAATGTGAAGTTATTAATATATTCCAATATTTATGCGATACTAAAAATAAAAAAAAATATAAATATGTTGTCTTCCTGTCTTAGAAACGGCTAAACCGGTTTCGACAGTGGACTAAAGATATAAAACGTAACTTAGTCGACTAATATTTGATGAAAATAGATTTATATAGCAAGGTGTTGCCAGTGGTGTTGATTTATGTATATACATAGGGGGTGTAAGGGTTCCCGCACAACAACCCACGGGATCCAAGCCAACCTGACCTGCTCGTGGTGCACCCTGCTGATCAACGAACGAGGCTCTGGCTATGACTCTTCCAAACGACTAAAAGTCGGAGGAAGTGATACAGGCAGCGCCCGGCGGATCGATGTGGGCACATTTGTGTGAGGCCTATGTCCAGCAGTGGACATCTATCTGCTGATGATGAAACCAAACTGCCTCTCTGTTATGACTTTATAACTACACATTGTGGAGTTCAGGCAGCGCGAGGGTTTTTCTAAATCGCCAGATCAGCTACCACCCTCATATTGTGCGTCTACCGCCATAACAAAAGGGCGGTCTTCCGCGCGCCGTTACAACTAGCGCCAGATTATTATATTTGTATTATACTCACCATCAGCTGATCTTACCCTCAGTTTCCAAGATAAATTATATTTGTGTTATACTCACGATCAGCTGATCTTACCCTCAGTTTCCAGGGTAAAGACATTATCAGTATACCTGTACGTAAACAACGAGCACTGTGAACGTCGGATTGTTGGCGCGGCGCGACGACGTCTGGGAAATCATTGACCGCGTTGATTTAATGATTGCTAATTGGTTCCGCGACCAGCTGGTTTGTTTAACTGCTCCATGGGGCTGGTAATGGGGTGGAACGTTCAACAATTACCGTCGAACGGGTTAAATCAACATCACATCACGATTATCATTTAAACGATCTATAAATCGGAAACGGTTGGACGCGGACGTCGCGGTAGCGATCGGTGTGGACATCTTTGATTGTGGTCTATACCCAGCTGTGGGCCATATAGTGATGATAATGATGGTCCACTTACTAGTGTACAATCGCTATCATCACTCGACTACAGAAACCTATTGGTCTCTGTTGATGGAGACCATCTATGTAGGTATCACCGCAGCGTTTATTGCAGCCGACATACAGTACTGTGGGAACATTACTCTGTTCCGGTTTAAAGGAAGCTGTAGCTAGTGAAATTATTAAGGTAAAAAGATTTAATATCTCATGTCTATACCAACAAGCTCAATGTGGTGCTGTGTGGACTATCCTAACTAGCGCTGTTTTGGACAGCCATCTCACTATTAGATGAACGTATTCCCGTTCCTTAGCTAGAAAGGAAGCTGTTATTTCTTGAAGATGTCCTCTCTTAGTCGACACCTGATGTATAGTTGTAAAACAGCTTAAATTAAAGGAGATGAACAGAATATCGGTCTGACGGTAAGCTGTACGTATTCCTGCAACAATGTCATGATTATGAGAATGATGTACATTAAACTATACTCCGCTTATCGCTTAAGATAAGATCTCAATCTTTACTCCACTCCACTAGTTACAACGCTGTTCATGACCACATCTCCATCTGTCTGGCAGGAGAAACAACAGCTGCAGTGGTAACGAGCTAGAAGGATTCCGGTAACAGAGGTCTACCATCATTGATGATGAAGTCTGTAGTTACATTAAAATGTAATGCGAAAGCTCTGACTGCCCAATGAAGTCGCTGTTTTAGATCTAAAGGGGGTCCCAACAGTATCATCACATCCGTGAGAGCCTTAATCTAATTTCACTAAGAAGTTCAACCCACTAATCTCGGATGCACCGGATACGACGAGTGCGCCGTGAGCCGGAAATAAATCTAATGTTTATTTATTCGCGTCATGTCGCAAAGCGTGTTTATGCAAGTGGGTTTGCGGTACGTCTTCTGTTATGTAAATAGAGGCTTGATTTGTGTGAACCCCGCCAGATCTGAAACACTGCGACTGAATTAAAAAAAAAAAAAAACTACACCGGAAATTGGAGAAAAATCCATATATAATACAAAACTAATCGGATATACAATATACTAAAACAACCACAAGTAAGAACTGAGAAATCCCCTTAAAAGAACCCCTATATACGACAACCCCTAATGCCCGGCGGTACCGAAGGCTGTGCTGATTCTTTGGGTGAGGCTTATGTCCAGCAGTGGACGTCTAACGACCGATGATGGATGACGAATGGATAAATAAGAAATTGTAAGAAACGTACAGTTCATTCAGTCTCCTCTTTCCTATTTTCTAAATCCTTACAAAGTCAATATTTTAAGGACCTTCTTCAAGGTTCGTTTGAATAAATTTATGTTTAAGGATAAAGCTAGGAACATAAAGAAATCTAGATTTTATATCTGGTCGCATAAGACAGACATTCGTAACGTTTATGTGATAACCGATAACATATGTATGAAACAAAGTATAGCTTGTTTTATATCTCCACCGCTGGGCCTTATCCCACACATTCACCAATTACCGGTTGACAGTTAGCTGGTCGCCACGTCTTTGAAGTATGGAGTGAAATTCCACTGCACTAACAACTAAATCTTCTGTGGCTTTCCTTCTCTGTCCCTCTCTCTCTTTTTATTAGCTGTACAGTAGTCAGGTCAATTTTCTTTGTTCGTCTCCTCCTCTTTACTGTCTTCAACATTTCCTTGTAATCTACGAAGCGACGATACGAGCTGGACGTTCACCTGATAGTAAGTGATACGCCTACCCATAACGAAGTGGCGTTAGTTAAGATGTTATACACAGCACCGCTTTGTAATCGCAGTTTTGAGACTTAAGACGTTGATCCTCGTTACCCCAGTATATCACTTGCTACAGCACCCTTCGGACCGGATCGCAGTAATGTTTGCACGGGACTCTGTTTCGGTGCTGCGGTGGTACCTACCTACACTGTTTGCTGTAATAGAGAATTACCACGAGTAAAATATCAGACAATCTTACTACCAATGATAACTACCTTGGGGTGGAACTGGAATCGAACCAGGGACAGGTAGACAAGGTAGGTTAGTCGCCGAGTTGCAGAGACTACTTAAATGTAACAAACGTTAAGATTCGAGCTGAGGATTAATCGTGAAAGATTAATCGCGCCGAACGGCAGATGGGTTCATTACATCGGAATTGGGATAACAGGGTCCGCCTGGCGTCCAATTTGTCAAATACCGGAAACGATGATGGACAGTTTAAACCCTGTCGATTACCCATGGCTAACTGTATTAGCGTTCCACTGGACCCACAGGCCCTCGTAATCTGCGCTGATAGGGTCCCGTCACATTTATCGCAGACCTGGTGCTTTATAAGTAATTTACATAATCCGAAGTATCTAAGTTCGCGTGACGATAACATATACATAATAATATAATGTTAATAAGGATATTTATACAACACAACATTATCACACAATAATTAGTGTACCTGTGGCTTACCATCACGTTTTAGTCCACTGTTGCCGGAGACAGTCTGGATACCACCACAGCGGTCGACCACTGTCCAAGTCTCGCGAAACTCCTAGACCCTTTTAGTCTTCTTCTTCGACAGGCAGGGCTTACCTTAGTCCTATCCTTACTACCCCGAGTCTACGGGGCTGTTACAGGAGACCTACCACCAGCGAATGAAGTAAATTAATCCCAGTCACCATTTTAGTTTAGATTTCTAGATTTTTTTTTACACCTTGAGCACTAGATCTCTTCAGCTATGTACGTGTACGTAAGTTGGAGCTATTTACCGCAAGCCACTTCCGAGCCTCTTCATTTAAGCATACTTAAATTCAAGACCCATTCCAAGTTAAGCAACTAAGTAAAGTTGGATGTAAAATAAACACCTCTGAATTCCGTTCGGAGCTTTGTTAACATCTCGCGGAAGCTGTTACTTCCGCTTAAGACGCTAATGCGAAATTTATATTGTTTTATTATTAATTAGTGGATTCGTCATCATCATTATCATCATCATCATCATCAGCCAACAGACGTTCGCTGTTGGACATAAGCCTCCCCCGAAGATCTTCACATCGATCGATATCAATTCGTAATGGATTAGAATTTCATAATTATGGATTTCTAGTAATAAGGATAATGATAAATTTCTGAGGTGACTATCTGACGACCTTCCAAGGATTTACCTTCCCTACCGACACTTGACTACTCCAGGTCAGACAACCTGAGTAGGGTAAGAAAATACTTATAAATAGACGTTAAGGAAACTGTTAATGCTAGTGAACCTAAAGTTTTTTTTTCCTTTTTATCTCTGTCATCTTTGTTAGAGTCCTCACACTACATCTACAGATTAAACTATCTTTGTGTCGAACGGTATACCTTCACGGTGATTGGGAACTACTGTAACGATGTCGTTAACTAAGGGACTGATAGCTGCAAAGGCGGAAATATAGATCTTTCTAATGATCGTCAATTGGCTACATTTGGATTGAGACACGGAGTTGCAGACTCTCTAATGTTAACAGCAGATCTGTGAATTACGGATACGGAAACACCCCAACTTCCCAGTAGGCCTGCGCGACGTAAGAGTAACAAAGTAAATAACAAGACGAAGTAAGATTTACCGATTAGTATACATAGTGTAGATTGTAAGCCGGAAATAAGAATTTGAAATGTCAAGAGTAATGAAAGTAGAGGAGATAAACATTGTAAGATTGAATAAGGAAGGAAATATACACTAACAATGTAAAGAGCAGCTGGTCTGAACCATTGAGCGCGGTCAATAAAAGAAGGAAATGAGAAAGATTCTCAGAAGAGATGAGCGAAAGAAGAAATGGGATAAGAAAAAGAAATAAACCGGATATTAAAATTTAGGAATTTTGGACTCGGATGTCCTTTGCGTGCCGGACGGCGTAGTGTTGGCAGGCATACCACCAAGTGGTCCTTGGATCTGGTGAAGGATCGACGTGCTGTCGGCTGATAATGAAGGTTTGCTTCTTCCTATATCATTGATGTTGTAGAGAAGTAGTTGCGGATTCTGTAAGTGATCCCAGCGCTACTACTATCGTACGGAAAGGGATCGCAGATTAGGAGTTAGGGGATGAAAATTCTAGATAACTGGATATCCTGCTGATACCAAAAATAGATACGTTTCCGTTTATATGGCAGGGTACGAGTAAAGGCATATTTTTGCAAACGTCCGACATTTGTAGACATTTTAAAACTACACGGAAGTAGACAACGTTGACTACAAAATTGATGCAAACTCCTTGACTACAAAGGTTTAGTAGTTACTATTTGTTATCACCGCTCGCTACATTCCTTTTGTGTGTCCCGACAAGTTGCTTCAGGAATTCGTTCCGACAAAAGCAATGAAACAATTGTCTTCCTCCTCCGACAGGATATCCGATTCGATGTACTTTGTTGAACAAACAAAAATACTTTATTTTCAACTACCGATTGTTATTTATTAGAAATTGTTTCAAAAATACTTCATTGCGAAATGGTCCATGAGCATAATTTCTCACTGTTTTTTTTTTCAGTAGATTATAAAGATTCTTAGGATGCTTAGATTGTTCAGCCATGTTGAAAGAATGGATGAAAGAAGATTAACGAATGAGGCACATTGGACAAATTGGTGCAGGTCGACCTAGGCGGATGTTCCGATCAAATCAAAGATGTCCTAAAGACCGGGTCAAGAGTACTCCCAAGTTAGTTCCCAAGTAGAAAGTGGAGGGAGGGAAGTGTGCCAGGATCGCAGCAAGTGAACAGAGGTGGTCTCTGCCTACCCCATTAGGAACGAGGATATATATATATAAAGATTCTTTATTATATACCTTGGGAGATATATCTTGTATGTCAATGATAAGGATATAGTTACATGCATAGTCCGCGGCAGCTTCATCATCATCAAGCCGATAGACGTCCACTGCTGGACATAGGCCTTCCCCACAGATCCCCTCGTTTGTAAGGTTTCCTGAAGAGGAACTTGAACCATTTTCCCATCACGATGGCCAAATGCGGGCTGGTGGGAGCCAGAGCCTCGTTCGTTGGTTAGCTTTGGGCTCTTTAAGTTGCTGTGCGCAATCTCGGCAGCTTACTTATAATTTATATATATATTAAAATTTCTGTTTAACAGTTAAGTTACGATAATTTAAGTTACGTTAATATTATATACTAGGTTTTTTTGATTGTGTGTTGTTGATAACAAATAACATTATTTAATGAACAGGACATAAAATTATGATGGATCAGGCCGTATATAAACCTGACATTAAGGACTCCTGCATCATCCCAGTAAGCGCCAATGCCAGAGATTAATAGCTGCCATCCGTTACAGGATATATTGTGAGGATTTCATTTCGGAAATATCCTCGATCTAAATTCACAAACATAAATATTTCTTACAAAAAATATAGATTAATAGATACAAAATCAATGTTAACTGTTTTATTTATTAAGTTATCTACGGGGTGAACTTAAGAGAAATAAATTATTCTAAGTGGAGAAACAAATTCGAAGAAAGATTACTTCAGAACACACTTTACTGGCGGAAGGTCTCTGTTACCGGAATTAAATAGTAGTGTGCAAACATTACTGTGTTCTGGTTTGAAGGGCGTTGGAGTGAAATTACTGAGATAACGAAATTAAACTGCACATGTCTCAAAGCTAAGAGTACAATGTGGTGACGTGTATATTATCCTAACTAGCGTCACATTGTTATGTTATGGGCGTGCGTATCGTTCACCATCAGGTGGGCATCTTGCTGGTCTCGTAGCATCGTCAAATAAAAAAAAAAAAAAAAAAAAAAAAAAAAATCTGAACGAACATCAAGAACAATCCAAAGAACCCTCGTTACAGTAAAAATCAAGGAAGTTTTGAAATAGATGGAGATAATCCATAAATACTTCCGTTGAACGAAAATCATCATCATCATCATCATTACAACGGATGGACGTCCACTGTTGGGCATAGGTCTCTTGCAATGTGTTCCACATAACGCGGTTAGCGCTATTTGAATCCAGTGGCTTCCAGCGATACCTTTGATGTCCTCTGTCCACCTAATGGTGGTCTGCTGCATTAAGACCCCAACGTTCATCGGTTCTACGAGCTGTGCCCCGCCCATTGCCACTTCCGCCCCGCGATTCCCGGAGACGGAAATATGTTAAGTTAATTGTGATTACTACGGTCAGTGTGCTTGGGAACCTAAGGCGAAAAACTTAAGTAAATATTCGAGCACTTACACTAAGCATCTGGACCGGAGCCAAACCCTTTCGCAACATTATTTTCCCTGCTTCCGTTTACTCGAGATAAAGTTGTATGATCGTTGAACGAGTGCGTCGATTAGCAACAACTTAGAACTTGAAGGACACTGAAGTTAACTGAACTTACTCGTAATTTATACTTTAGTAAGGTTGTGAACTTAGATGAAGTTATTTATTTTTTTTGGTTTTATCTCTCTGTTGGCGGAGATCGTCTATGTAAGTAGCACTGCAGCGTCTATAGCAGCCGACAAGCAGGACTGTGCAAACATTACTGTGATCCGGTTTGAAGGGCGGTACAGCCAGAGCAAGGAGACTTGAGATCTCATGTTTCAGGCGAGCATGTCACTTACCACCACGTGAATGTCGAAGTGAGCAAAACTTGACATCTTTTATTTGAAAGCGATGAGTACAATGTGGCGCAGTGTATACCACCATAAATAACGCGACATTGCTATGGGCGGGTGCATCACTTACCATCAGATGAACGTCTTGTTATTCTCTTCTTCTTTACATTCTGATCGCCAAGTACATCATACAGGTAATGTTTAGAAGGGTGGTCTTTAAATACGTATAGAATAAAAAAATATTCAATTAAGCGATGAGATGAGCCGGACGTTCACCTGATGGTAAGTGATACGCCCGCTCACAACAAAGTGGCGCTAGTTAGTATTATTTATACAACACCACATTGTACTCGTCGTTGAAATAAAGGATGTCACGCCAGTTACATTAGCTACAGCGCCCTTCAAACCGGAACACAGTAATGTTTGCACACTACTGTCTGTCGGCTGCAACAAGCGCTGCGGTGGTAGCTACCTATTTAATTTTGTTATCATGGAGAAGTCTTCTAAAAAAGTTTTTTTTGGGATCTTCACTCACTAAAACCTTCCGGTGGCCATCTTCAGTGCGTTTCGGTAGGAAGCCCTCGGATCTCCTAGAAATCACACCTTTACTGGCACAACACCTAAAGCACGAGCCCAGGGAGGGCTGCAACCCACATCGACATCCTCGCTTTGATACAACAAGAACTAGACCGGCCCTTACGTGTCGTTCATCCCGGGCTTAAGTGCACTATGAGGGCCGCCATCTTTGAAGTCCAAGAACCGGAAAACCCTTTTAGTTGGTTTCCTCAACAGCCAGTGCTTGGTCTAGTCCTAATCTCAATAGACGGAGACTACAGGACAAGCGGTGGTACCTACCTAGACGGACTAGCGACAGAGACCTAATATTAATACCGTTAAACATATAACAGCCTCCATTTTTGATTAGATGTTTCATCTAAGGGTTTATAAAATCGCCCGCTGCGCCTTGATCACCACTTCCCGCCACGTGGCAGTTCCCCCACGCAGGGTTCCGTGGTGATTATATTTATGTAAGAAAAACGTAAGCTTCGCCGGAAAAGCTTTTTCATTTCCAAACAATTACATTAAGCGTTTGGCTCACATCCAGAACTTTTCTTACAACCAACCTACTTGACGCTTTAAATGAGTGTTTTTTTTTTTGGTGGTAGACGACGGTAACTACTTATGTAGGTACATAACCAATTTGTAATACAGCTTACTTCCGTTTCCAAATGTCTTGCACGTAGATCCAATTGTATGTGTGTATTTATCTATTAATAGACACAAATTCAAAATTACTGCTCTCTCTTGCGCTCTCTCTCTCTATCTCTATCTCTCTCTCTGTATAATAGTCTCTGGTGCGTAGGACGACTATGGTCAACATTAAATGCCATCTTCAAACTGAACTTTGGCGATCAGATTCAGACACCCATTTCGATCCTCGGCTATCCCTTAAACTGTACGGTCCACTCCTTTATGTCCTCGAATTATATCTTGCGTTGTCTACCAGGTGCACATTTTCCAGGATTTTTGCCCTCCGGGATCAACCTTGGGAAATCATAAAGGGATCATAGGAAGACTGTGCCGATCTCATAGCAATCTAGTTACCTAAAATCTTTATTTAGGGCTCAATGGACGCACTTAGTGCCTTTAGGTATTTTGTACCAGTCAACCTAGGACGTGACAGATATGGTGGTTGCTGAGGTAGAATCACAATGTCATATATTATCACTGCTTTATTTACATATTTACTATACTGTTATATACTTATATACACATACAAATATATATACACTACACAATACACATACACAGGAGTTACTACTTTCCATAAAATACCTTCTCACCATCCCCTAAAAACTGTTTTTTAATCTCTTCTAATCTCATCCAACAAGGAGTTCCAGAGTGGTGCTGCCTGGACTGTACAAGAGTTACAGGCCTTACAGGTATCCGAAATGCTGGTTTCCTGTCATTGAACAAAAACTCTTGATCACGACGAGGTTATGCCGTGATGGTATTGTAACCGGTTCTACTTGGAGTTCAGTTGATATTGCACACACTCTCCGATTACCCGTAATAGTTGTATAAAAAAAATTAAACACTTTAGAAAAATTATCCCGGAAGCGTCCGTTTAAGAATGAGACTAGCAAATAATCTCCGCAATGTAATATGGAATAGTTAGTGGACCTTACCACCACAGATCACTTAACCTGGGATGGGATGGTGGTAGTGTTGATTAATGATATATAAAAAAAATTGTCAATTCGTCTCCAAACACAGGGACGTTAAAGTATATTATGTTTTGGACAATTGGATAACCGCAATCGCATACAAATTGTGCAGTAATCGGTTACAAGTTAACAAACCAAATTTGCGCGTACATCCGGCCATTAATAGCGGAGCGCGGGCAAATTTGCGAAACGCGATCCGGACTAATCCGGCCCTGGGAGCGCAATTTGAATATAAATCGGTACTATCCGATAATGTCGCCGTGAAAATATGTGCGGTGTGACATAACATCAGCTACAGCTGAAACTCATCAGCATCATCGGCCGACAGACGTCCACTGCTGCACGTGGGCCTCCCCAGCGATTCCCACATCGATCGATTACGAATTCGTATGAGGAAATTTGGGCCACATCCCACCGCGTTGACCCAATACCGGTTGAAGCCAGAGCCTTTTTTTTTCTAGTTTGTTAATCAGCAGGACAAACCACGAGCTGGTGAGATTGGCTTAGTTCCCGTAAGTTGTTATCCGGGAACTCCTGCTGAATCAATTTTTTTCTTATACTTTATTCATACAATTAATGTCATTACATATCTTCCCCTTAACACCGGGGGAAGTAAGGGAGGCTAAAAACTTTTTGCCTTTACAGTAGATCATAAATAAAAAGTATATGTGATAGTAATCAATCACCAGCTGATAGACGTCCACAGCTGGACATCGGCCTTTCCCAGAGATATGTTTTTTATCTGTTTTGGTGACAGATAAGTACATTTTACTTATTAAAATTACATAAAGAAAAAAACTGCAGTTCTCGCCTTAAAACAGAAATAGGAAACATGACATTTTTGTACAACAATATGATTTTCTTGAATTTGAATACTTTGTACTGCCTCGTCGTGCTTCCGCTTCCGTTGCTGCGTTTACGCCATTTGGTGCGTGGCATGCTGTACACCAAGTTTCTTATACGACTTTTGGTAAATATTCTCCCATTCCTCTGTGAAAACAATTTTGAGCTCACAAAGCGTGAGAGGATTGGGGGAGGGTTTTGTTGTTTTACGCATACTGCAACCCTAGCTGGTACCATGCCCATGCATGCTCGATCGGGTTGATATCCGGGCTGCGGCTGCGTGCTGGCCGCTCCATACGAGTAATGTCCATCTCTTGTAGTCTTTGGTAATTTCATTCACAATGAAACCTGTCGGCCGTGCGGTCGGGCATTATCATGCATAAAATAGCATCCTCGCCAAAATTGACCATAAATGGCCCAACGTGTTCATTAAGGATTCCTTCCACATATCTTACGCAAAATAAAGACCCATTTTCTATGAAAACCAGTTCTGTGCGACTCTCAGATGAAATTCTGGCACACACAAGTACAGACCCACCACCGTAGGCTACTTGTTCTTCTATGCATGCTTGCTTGAATCTTTCCCCTGGTCTTCTATACACTCTGTGTCTTCCATCGTGCTTGTAGAGCATACATTTTGAGCCGTCGGAGAACATAACTTTCGACCAATCTTCAATTGTCCAATTTAAATGGTTCTGGGCATATCTTAGTCCTGATACAATGTCTCCCTTTTAGGGCCATTTACAAGTCTAAACGGTTTTAAGTTACCTTCAGCAAGTCGTCTTAATGTCTATGTGCTTGAGTTACTTCCTCCGAGGTTGAAACTGATTTGTAAGTTCAGTTCCTGTGAGAAAGCGATTACGAAGCATGGTGTTCACCAAGTATCGATCTTCTCGTGCAGTGGTACACCTAGTTCTGCCTGTTTCTGGTCTACGTAGGTTAGAGCCACTTTCTTCGTAACGTCGGAGAACTCTTTGCACTGTTGACAGCGACACACCGACAGTCCTGGCTGTATCGCGCTGACTCCGGCCGGTTTCCAGCATTGTGAAGATTCTGGTACATATTTCAGTTGTGAGCGACATGAATACAAGTTAAATAATAAATAGTGAACACTATCAACATGGTCATATACCCACTTAAATGACAGATTAGAAACAAAAAGAAAATCAAACGCAGTAATTTCTTAGTTCCATTTTCGAAAGCCTCCCATATTCAATTTATTTTTTTTATGACATAACCTTGCAGTTACTAAGAAGTTTTAATAACTTAATTTAAGTAGTATTTAATTGTCTACTAAACACGATTTATTTCATTAAGCTAGCATTCTTAGTTTCCGAGATTTTTAAAGTTTTCAAGTGACCCGGATTCATTGCTCCCGAATGCAGTTGTTACCAAATTAGTTGTAGACATAGTGGTAGGGTGATATACCATTTTTTTTTCCTGCATTACTTTTTTCTAAAATGATTGCAATGTCGACTGCATAACAAACGTTTTCAAAATGATACATTTTAAGGTTATGGATACCATTTACATAAAGCAAAAAACAAACTTGGTCCTATACTGCTCCCTGAGGGACACCAAAATCTATATTTCTAATATTGTTTCTTATTAACCTATTTTAATTAACTATTTCCTATCCTATACATAGCTTATACAGATCTTTGATGTTACTTCAGTAATTGTAATGTTCGGTATTTTTTTTAATGTAACTTGTTACTGAGATGGTATCAAATGCTTTGGCAAGATCTAAAAACGCAACATTGGTTTATATTCTAAATACTTACAAACAGATAACCAAAGAGATAAAGTAGAACAGTAATGTGCTAACGTTACCGTGCTCCGGTTTCAAGGGAATTGTAGGTAGCGAAATTACTGAAGTAACGAGACTTAACATCATATGTCTCTCGACGGGTACAATGCGGTAAATCCTAATTAACGCCACGTTGTAATCGGTAGGTGTATCATTTATAACGTGTTTCTAGTCCCATTAAATAAATAAAATTTAGATACTCTATTAAGTGGTACTAATTAGTGAAAAGCAAGCATAATGTAGCTGCAGTGAAAACATCCTAATTGAATGTATCATCCTAATGAAAAAATCTAAGCGTATGAATGTCTCAAAATGCTCATCTTTCCAATTTTCCGATTAGATAGTGGTCTACAAATATTACCGTGTACCGATTTGAATGGCGCTGTAGCTACTAGGATCACGACACAAGGACAATGTGGTGCAGAACATAAGACCCCAACAAGCGTCGCGTTATTATGGGCAGCCGTATCACTTACCATCAGGTGTACAACATGCTTGTCTCGTCGCTTTGAATAAAAAAAACAAACAAAAAAATCGTGCTCTTCTGTTGCGGCGATCGAAATTAGCACTACTCCACAATTCATAGTTAATAAACATGTTAACTTTAAGTTTAAGTTATTCAATATACATTTTCGTGAATTTATTGTGACAGCGATAGCCGCTCGCGATGGCGCTTCGCCAGCAGATTAATGCAACTTTTGTGAAAAAGTATCTCCGGCTCCGGCCGCCAGCACTTTTTGTAAGCGCAACATTTCAAATTTACATTTTTTAACCTAAACTTTATTTAATTACACCTTCGTTTATAAATAAACAATACATAAATAACCCTAAACATAGCAATGAAACTTACAAAAGTTTTAGTGAACTAAATAATTCGTAGCGTAGAGGGATGAATATTTGCTCGCCCGATCTGTCACACGAAATTGGCTTCACGAGGAGTTATATCAGAAAGCCAATATTTATCACTGAACCGAAATTGAAACGGGAATTCGAATGCAAATTATAAACATTTATAACTTGGCTAAAGCTGACAGGATTTTACATAAATCTTCAAAATTAAAATCGCTCAAAAAATCGTTACTGAACACTGCTGGATAGGAAGGTCCAGTCGGTTAGCACCTTCCATAGAGTTAAACGGAGAGAAAGGGATGAATAATTCCATAGTAAGAGCAGCAGCTGTCCCAACAGTTCCCAGTGCGAGTAAACTCGTCTATCTTCTCATCATGTATGAACAGTACAGGATATTGTCAGGCAGTTCAGTCTCCGACATGGAGCTACTCGGTACAGCCCACGCTGACGAGGACGCGGAGGTGTACAAAAGCTTTCCCGTGGCCACGCCTTTAAGCGCTGACGATGGAACATTACAGGGGTGCAATCGGTGCAAGTCTGACATAATTTATCTTTGCCTGTGCGAGGGTAGATATGAGAAATCATTTCCCACTTGTAAAAGAAAAAAAAGGACGGTGGGAAAGAGTGTGAGCAATGTTGCAACATTTTGCCTTCAATCTTTCCTTTCATAAGATGAAAATGTCTTATCCAAAATATTATATCCGGATTGTGTTCTTCTTTATTATTCAATTAAGCGACTATCCTAGCGGAAGGTTCACCTGATCGAATTATCGAGTCGAATGGGTTACCGACTCAGTGGATGGAGACACTGCCGATGGAGATCGGCTTAGATCGAGGATTAGTGTCTTCACGTTAGACATGAATATTAACCGTCACTCCTTACAACACTACCCCTCCATTCTCTGAAGACGTTGAGCGCTTGGTGGTCATATTGACTCTTACAGCTCATCTGATACTGAACTTGTGGACCCGGGGTCGAAACACAAAAGAGGATATTTAATTTTATACAATTAAGCAACGAGATGAGCGGGACGTTTACCTGATGATAAGTTACACTCTCACCCATAGCAGTGTGGGGCTAATTGGGATTCCATACACCACATTGCACTCGTCGACGAAACAAACGAATTTATAGATTTGAATTTGGAATTCTTAACCAAAGAGGAGATATACCAGATCAAAGTGGTCAGTGCGACAAAACGCTAATTACATATGTAAGGACATAACACTTCTCTAACAATTGAATGTTTAAGTTTAAGTTTAAGTTATTATTTTTAAATTTAACTAAAAAAGGCGTCGAAGGAGCATTTTGGAATACAATAAACTTTTTTTTTTGCGCGCGCATGGAAAAGCTGGCCTTCCTCCAAATGCATTTGTTCCTTTTGCTTTGCTCTCATATTTTTAACCCCTAATGCGAACAGTCGTTAACTAAGTTTCGACCTTACATAGACATATACTTATTATCATTATCAACATGGTGCATGCATGTGCTACCTTATTTCTACTATATTTAATATACTTTACAATATCATCATCATCTTTTATCTTATAAGAAGATAAAGATATGGAATATTATAAAAGATACTGGTGGTAGCTCTCTGTTGCCAGAGACCATCTACATACTACCGCAGCTGACAAACAGCAGTGTGCGAACATTACCGTGTTCCGGTTTGAATGGCGCTGTAGCAACTAGGATAACGAGACTCCACGTCTAATGTCTCAGGTTATGAGCGCAATTCGGTGCATTGTTTACCATCCTAACTAGCGCTACTTTGTAGCAAGCGTAGCACTTACTATCAGATGTACGTCCTGTTCGTCTCGTCGCTTGTATAAAAAACAAATTACTACGAGATGTGCGGGACATTGTCCTGATCGTACACATTGAATGTGGCGCTAATTAAGATGATGATGCTGCACCATTGACGCAAATAGTTACAATTCTGTTACCCGACTACAGCGCCTGAACACTATAATATTTTGAGCTGATCTTAACTCCTTCCTTATAAAAAGGGTCTTAGGCCCATGAGTAGTAACTAACCTTTTATACTTATTTTAAGTTAAGTGTAGCGGTCATATTGAGGGTAGGCCTGTGCCCCAACAGTAGGGACGTAAATTAGCTATTATGGATATGGATGGTAGCGACTAAGTAATCTTTAAGCACAAGTCGCGCTGCGCCGCGCATGAGGAACGCCGTAACGTAAAACTTTATATGTAATAACGTAACATAAAAAAAAACTCGCGCTCTATATCAATTTGTTTTCGCAATAAATGCTTGACCCTTAGCTTTTTTTACGACCCCAAACGTCCGGACCTCCGCAACATAAAGAGGGCTCTGCAAATTTTGCTTTGATATAACGAAAATGTAACTCTGACAACAGATTATAAAAGTTAAAGTCATGGTGCGTAGCTCTGAACCTTTCGTAGATATTTTAAAATACACAAATACGCCCACTGCTGGACATAGGGCTCCCCCAAAGATCTTCACATCGATCAGTCGTTTTGGGGAAATCATCTAAAGATACCCTGCTTCTGAGCATTCGTCAGTGCATTGGAAGAGGCTCCGGGATCTCTTGTAGAACGCACCGGTGCCCCTCTACACGTCTCTGAGGAAGAACCAAATCCTGGTAAGCACCATCGCTAAGCCATTTCGTTTACCACGCCGATTCGATTGTAGAACCCCCACCCTCAAGACCAGCGAAACTCCTGGACCCTTTCAGTCGCCTTCTGCGACAGGCAACAGAGACCTACCAGTAGTAATGGCGAATGATGAGTATCATCTTACGGCATTGCAAAATGTGTTTTAAACATATGTGGTATAGAGTTGGAATTCGCACAGCATCATTTATAGATGCTTATTGTAACACCAACCCCATACCAAATAAATAGTACAAGGGTACGTTTCAAGGTAACAACGCGTCTTTTGCTTTGTGAAGTTTCTTTCTGTTTAGAAAATGGGTCGAGCGCTGCGGCCTGGCAGCCTCGGCAAAATAACTAGCACATCTCCCAGTACTCCTTACAGCTTCACTTCATCATCATCATTACCACTTGGGTAAAAGAAGTTTCCCGTTTTGATTTAGAAGTATCATGAGATGGAGTGTAGATGGTAGCAGATATTTTCACCAGCATGGCTTATCATATCGTAGATGTGCTGACGTAACATCTTCGCTTTTATCCGACTCTTCAAAAACTGCAAAGAACGATGTGAAGGAAGTGAAACATGAATAAAGCCGATACTCCAATTCATTGCAGAAGCTATATTGATGCTGAGGATTCTCATCGGTTCAGCCATTTGGTGTCACAGACACTTTGATACAATATAGCACATTGATGAAGTATGCGCCACTACTTACTTTGATTCCAGCTTCACCGGACTGGTATCCGTGAGATAAAATAAAAAAAGATGATAACGGAAATTAAAATTAAAATTAAACGAATGAAAATGAAATTTTAATAAAAAAAACTATAAAAACACGAAAACCCAAAACATACAGAACTAAATATATACTTATATGAAGATAAACATGAATATAAAAGGGAGAAGAGAAAAGTAAGATAATATTGGATGCTGAAGGGTTGAAGAGGTGAATAGTAGTGCTATAGAAGAGATAAGAGGGGTATAAATTAATATATACATATATATATATATACATACACATATATATACATATATATTTATATATATATATATATCAATCCTGTAGTCTCGAGCCATTAAGAATAGGACTAAGATGTTTCCTGCCTGTCGTACAAGATTAAATGGGTCCTCGGGTTCGTAGCCTTTGAGGGTGGGGGCGCTCAAAGCTCAAGCGAGCCTTAGGAGGACGGCAAATGCATGGTGGTCTTGTATTTGTCGTAGCAGAGCGTGGGTGCTGAAGGCTTTGTCAGAGTGAACCCAGTGTGTTCCGTAGGAAATCCCGGAGCTTCTAAAGCACTGAGGAAGACGACCGAAGGGGTTCTAGTGAGTGAAGCCCTTGAAACATAACCTTGTTTTCGTCTCCAGAAGCAAGGTATCTTTTAAGATTTACCCCGCAATAAAAAAAAGTATATATGTATGTCACCTAAAGTATCGAATACTAAGTTATGTTAGAAGGGTGGTTGGTAAGTGAAAGTCTATGCAACATTATTACGATGAGCGACGGCCATTTTGTACCATGTAAATGTATATATATATACTTACGTGTAATCACTCGCATTATGAGCAGATAGACGTCCACACTGCTGGACGTAGGCCTCCTCCAAAGATCTCCACATACAGTCAGCATGGCCTCCGGTGCCGTTGGGCACTAGAGGCTGTCGTATGTAGGGGTTCATATGGGGGGTTCTGGGCTGTATCCAACCGCAATGGCAGTAGCCAGAGCTCAGTTTGTGCACGAGCAGGTGAGGTAGGCTTGGCTCCCGTGAGTTGTTGTGCGGGACCCGTTACATCCCTGTATATATACTTAAGTATAATTACCTGTAATCACTCGTGTTACCTATAATTACTTATGTTATTTACAACAACAGCGTACGGAGCGTGCCGCAAACAAACTCCATCATTTCCATAAATTGCAACCGGAGCCCGGGGCGCACTCGCCGCCCGCCGCCCGCCGCCCGCCGCCCGCCGCCAGTCAATGGACCAAATTCAGTTCACTTCCGTCGAACCTAACTTTGTGGGTTAATTAAACTTCATTTTACTTAATTGGTGAACTTATTTAAATTTTACATTTAACTACATCATTTATTATACCGGCGATAGCACAGTTTATAAGCCACTGACGAAGAAGCGTAAGTCCAATATAAGATATGGACCACTTGAGGAATCCCTGATCTAGAAGGTCTCCAGGTCTATTTGTGACATGTTTCGCTGGTCTCCAGATCGTGGGGGGAATGTAAGATTAAATTCAAACAGTATTAGTGTACGAGCAGATAAATTTTATAACGGAAGTAGTGGACAAGCGGCACGTGACACTGTTCCTTAACGCGACCGCCGTCCGGAATACAGAGTGCACAACACCCTGACACAGCTTCACTTTACTGCCTTACAGTTCATTACTATACTTCAGTTTACTATCTAAATATATACTACATTTACTTAACTATAATATTACTGTAGTTTTAACTGAAACTTAATAGCAATATTGTAAAAAAAATCTACTATTCATCAGCTTTTTATCTATATCCAAATATATATATGTATACGAAACAAAACGTTCACCTGATGGTGAGTGACCGTCTGCACATAACATGAGGTTAGTTAGGATGATAAACACAACACGACGTTGTGCTCGCCACCTAGAGATATATTAAATCTCATTAACTCAGTTATTTAACTAGCTACAACGCACTTAAAACCGGAACGCAGTAAAGTTCGCACGTTATTGTTCATCGGCGGAAATAAAAGATGGTGTCGGAAAATAAAGAAGAACTAACTGTGAGAACATTTAGTGGTAGTGTATATATACTTACAATATTTATATATATATATATATACATATATATATATTTATAATATTGTATATACAGATATATATATATATATATCAATAAGTCCAACAACTTGAAGCAAAACATGTTCATAGTTTTACTGGTGGTGGGTTCGTACCTACAGTCTAGGCAGTATCAGATAGTAAGCTGTATTTAACTATTATATTATCCAGTTCGAAGGCCTCTGCAGCTAACGGAAACGAACCTCAAAATCGTTGGAAGCAATTTACACTGCGTCATTATTATCAGCCGATAGACGTCCACTGCTGGACATATGCCTCTCTCCAAAGATTCCGCAAGTTGGCCTAATGCGGGTAGTACTGCGTGGTCTTGTATAAATATCCCAAGCAGCCCCTCATTGAGCAAACCTGAATAATTAATATCTATGTCCAGCAGTGGGCAAAGTGAAGTTTTTTTAATCTGTTATAGATTAATACCACAATTTCACGTGGTGTTAAATGAGAATGAAGTTGGGAAGTGAACTGTACTCGGCCAGAATAATCCAGCTGTTTTACGCTGGCAGCGGGACCACGGCGATGCTGTTGTGGTGGCAGCATTATAACACGAAGATGGTAGATGGCCAGACGTGTTCGGAGAAACCCGACACCTGATCAAACTCCATAAAATGTGACACGGGAATCGAATCAAGGACCTCCATGTTAATATAGAGCTAGAGTATAGTTGCGCTACGGAGGCAATCGATAGTGAAGATTGTGATACTAAGTAATAATAAAGTTAAAAGATTTTTTTAATATACAATTAAGTGACGAGACGAGTGGGACGTTCACCTGATAGTAAGTGATACGCTCACCCATAAGAACACGGCGCTGGTAAGAATGTTATACTTCACCACATTGCGCTAATGGCCTTAGATATAAAATATCAAGTCTCCTTACCGCAGTAACTACACTAGCTACAGCGCCCTTCAAACCGGAACACGGTAATGTTTACACACTGCTGTCTGGCGACAGAGATAGTATTCAATTCATTCATGTCCACAGTGTTACTTCATGAATAAGTTCGCGCATAAGGAATTCATGAATATTTCCCAATTCGTCGGAAACTGCGGGCTAATTATACGAATGGGCAAACTTCGCCCATTCGCGGGCCGTTACACTAATATTAAGGGGATTACACCCCCACTCACCCCCCGACTCGCCACTCACCGCGCCGTCGTCAAAATGATTTATATTGACGATATTTCATTACGAGAGAACTTTTTATATGTCGGTAGTTGTTGACGCCCTCACGTGCATAGTGACGTCAGAGTTCGCGTATGGAGGGGATGAATCTAATATTAATAGTTACTGGTGGTGGGTAGGTTTCAGTCGCTAGCCCTGTAGCCTCAGACTAGTAAGAACAGGAGTAAGGTAAGCCCTGCCTGTCGTAGAAGGCGACTAAAAGGATCTAGGAGTTTACCGGGCTTGAGGGTGGAAGCCCTTATTGCTCAACAAGAGAACCTGCGTGGGACAGCGTATGGCTCAGCGGTGGTGCTTATGAGGGTTAGGCTCCTCCTCAGAGACCTGTATTCTATAGAAGATCCCGGATGCTCTGCGAATGCACTGATGCAGACCACCGAGGTGGTTTTAGTCAGTGAGAATCTCACTTAACTCTGACTTCCCTCCAGATGTAGGGTATCTTTCGAAGATTCCCCATTAAACCCAAAAAAATTTCTCGGTCGCTGGAGACCGCCCAATACCACCACAAACCTTATTTCTGTCGACAGACAGTATTTTGCTGCATTACTGTGTTCCGGATTGAAGGGCGTTGTAGCTAGTGAAATTACTGGGGTAACGAGACGTCTTATCTCTGTGTGTAATTAGCAAATGTGATGGTGATTATCATATATCGGGTGTACCATCGTAACGAGTACCACGTTGTTATGAGCAGGCCGTTCATCTGGTGGTATCACTTACCACCAGGTGAACGACCCCTACTCTCGTTTCTAACTCTTGAAAGCATGATGACCCCATTGATAGCGTTCTGAGCTTCACAGAATTCTTCCGCATGATATTCTAGATTAGAATATAAAATGATGGTGATTTTTTTTAATACGGTTAAGTGACGTGACGAGTGAGTAGGTCACCTGATATTAAGTGATACGCCCGCCCATAACAACGTGACGCTAGTTAGGGCGATATACACTGCGCCATATTGAGCTCGTCGCCTGAGACATTAGACAGTTGATCCTCATTACTCTAGTAATTACACTAGGTACGACGCCCTTCAAACCGGAACACAGTAATGTTTGCCCACGTAACCCATCTAGACGGTCTCCGGTAACACAGACCTGGCACCAGTGAAACATCTTGTCCAACCTAAAAAGGAAACAGTCATCAAACCTTGGACTAGATTAGTGCATTTCACAAAGCACATCCGTTTCATTGGATCACCCAATCGTCTGGCTAATGGATCCCGGAAATACGTAGCAGTTTTTTTTTTTAAATAAAAGCCTTTTTTCATTTGTAATTGAGTAAAAGGTTGTATTAAAGCTCGTTTCGTAATGTTCAACATTGGTTTTAATTTATCTTACTATAAAGCAGTAAACAGTTTAAAAACTAAAAATTTCAGTCTATGCAATTTTTTTTTATTCCAACTAAACCACGTGACTAGGGGGGGGATGTTCACCTGATAGTAAGTGATACTTCCGCCCATAACAACACGGCTGTAGTAAGAATGTACACTACATTGCTCTAGTCGCCTGAGACTTAAGTCGAGTCTCGTTAGCACAGTAATTACACTAGCTACAACGCCCTTCAAACCGGAACACAGTGATATTTCCACATCACTATTTGACGGCGGGAATTGGTGCTGCGGTGGTAATACCTAGACGGTTGCAAGAAAGAGATACTTGACAATAGTAAACTGTGTACTTTTTCATATTTTATGGGTTAACCACCTTAATTTCACTTGATATTAAGTGATAATGGGGGAACGCTCCCACATGATTATCAGAACCCAGCGAAGGTAACGCAGGTGAAGTGAGTACGTAGAGCAGCGAAGCCAGTGTGCCGCTTTCCAATCTTCACTTGTGATTACTCCAGAATTGAACCTGGTGCCTTCGATTCTTAATTGAATGGGCTTAATGAAAATATTTATTGGAAACTCACCTTTGACAGCAGCTCACCGAACTCGAGGGTGGCTACCCTTCGAAAAATTTATTACAACCCCTAACGTCTTTGAGTTGTCACGAGAAGCGTTACGGGTTCATAAAGTTATCTTGCTAAATGAAAAAAGTTTTAGATTTTTTTTTTAATTTTATCATCAGATCACTTTGGAGCTTAAGTTATAAAATTTTATATAGCCAATCTGAGCTGGGATCCAAGCCAACCTCACCGGCTCGTGGTGCACCCTGATAATCAACAGACGAGGATCTAGCTCCTGCCCACCAGCATTGGGGCAGCGTGGTCGGAATCGACCCGAATACTCCTGTATGTGCCCGTACAAATGGAGTTCTTTGAGACAGGCCTATGCCCAGCAGTGGACTCTTATCGGCTGATGATGATGGTGATGATATTATAACTGAGAGATGACGTTAATTTAGTCGACTAATAGCTTAATTAAAATATTAAATAACGTTATATAATAAATATTTTTGATGCATTAGGTCGGCGAATATGGTCTCGTTTTGTTATAGCGTAACTAAAGCCTAGGTCATAAAGATCAGGTCTAAAGTTACAGCTGTACCATCGGCTGATGATGATGAAATCTATGCCAGTCCATCCACCAAACTGCAATACTGCACATTGAGTCTACCATCAGGAATGCTGTAGTTTTTAGTTCTTAGTACGAACGATTTTATCATAACCTATGTATATATATAAAGATATATAATATATTTTCACCCATGTGGAGACTCATCATAATATCTCTGGAGCCGTAAGACCTGGAGACTTGAAATTTGGTAGGAATGTTCCTTTACAGCATACAGCAGCTAGGAACAGATTTTGCGAAATATTACCCTCAAAAGGGGTTGCAGGGTGTTAATAACTAGATGCAGCCCAACGTGGGCGGGAAAGAACTAGTTATGTATAAACATATGTATCATCATCATCAGTAGACAGACGTCCACTGCTGGACATAGGTCACCACCAAAGATCGCTGCATCGATCGACCCTGCGCTGCCCTCATCCAGCTGCTTCCTGCGACTTTCACCAGATCATCGCACCGCCTAGTATGTGGCTTGCCAATACTTCGTTAGAGGTCCTTGGTCCCCATCGGCGGTCACTCCTTCGAGCGATTTCTCCTGGCCAAGGCCAATTGAGGTCAGCGACCTTTATATATGTATTTTATTATTTTTATTTTGTTTTCATCTATATATATTTATGACGTAATACAACAAAGCACTGATTTATATAATATCACTTCTCCACCTGAAGGTTCCTCAAATCTCTCCCTCCTATTATCCTTTATGGTGATGGGATCAGCTTACTTTATTTCTCTTCTCCACTTCGCTCTATCCTCGACATTCATCATTTACTTGACACTCACACGTGTCTCTTTCCACCTTGTTTTGGATCTACCTGTGAGTCTCCGACCAGGGCGGGAAAGCTGCAGTGCCGAGCTGGCAATGTACTGACAGCCTACTTTTTACGTGACCTTACCATTGCAGATTACTTCCTAATATTCCTCAAATTAATCTAGAAAAAGCTTAAAATAATATCTAAGTATACCTAGGAAAGATTACTTGGTCCATATATATTATTATTTACTAAAAAAAATGATAAATATAAATAACTTAATACTGGGCAGCAGTGAAAGTAAAGTTGGTGCGTCGACGCGTTCAGAGTAATGAGTCACCAGAGACAGCCGCGCAATCTTTTCCAACTGCTCACTGCTCCGAAATTTTTCCTCCGAGCCGTACAGAGCAGCATCCTTCAGAGACGCTACACGGCTATAAAGCTTTAACAGGGCTCCGGCCTCGGCCGTATGCCGGGATGATCTAGATTCGATTCCAGGTCAACACAATCGGAATTTGGATGGTGGCAAGGCTTTTTAGATAAAGATGGAATATTGTGCTATTATTTCTCTCTCGCTCTCTCTTTTCATTCACTTTTTGTTCTTTCTTTTCTATTTTCGTTTACAATTTTGTTCTCTCTTTCTCTCTCTCTTCCTCTCTTCCGTTAGCTCGCTTTTCCTTTTATTCACTCCATTCATATAAGTAATATAACGTTAAGTTGTTTCATCATCATCATCATTGTCAGCCTATGTTTATCCACTGCTGGATATATCCTTTCCGCAATGTCTTCCACCAAATGCGATCCTCAGGTTCTCGCATCCACCCACTTCCGATCGTCGTGATGAAGGACGCCCTACACTTCTGCAACCTGGACCCAGCCTCCACATCAAGACTTTCCTCCCCTATCGGCCGTCACTGACACGACAGCTTGCAGATATTGAGAGCTACGTCGACAGCTTTAGTTCTCCCTCGAATTTCTTCCTTCCGGATTTTCGGACTCTCTCCGGGGCGTAAGGAGTCCCGCTCAACAACCCACGGGACCCAAGCCAACCTCACCTGCTCGTGGTGCAGCCGGCTAATCAACGAACGAAGCCCTGACTCCCGCCAAACAGCATTAGGCCAGCGTGGTAGGAATCCGCTCAAATCCCTCCCATATGAACCCTTACATACGACAGTGCTCCAGCAGTGGACGGTTATCGGCTGATGATGGATTTTGTCCCTAGAGAAGTGCCAAGCATTGCTCTCTCCATCGCCCGCTGTGCTACTTTAAATTGGCAGACCAGCTCGAAGGTCAGGTGCCATGTCTCTGCGCCGTAAGGGTGGGTTAAGCTGTTTACACGGCATAGATCGCGCGCAGTCATAACCAGGACTCTGAACTCAGGACCCTCAATTGGTTAGACTGATAGCCGGCAGCCACTAAGGCAGGTGTCACTGGTTTATCCTTTAGATTAACTTTACAACCATTCGTAACCAATAACTTAGTTAAGTTATTGACAGGTTACTTTTATCGCTTTTTAGTTAAGTAATCACTTAATAGCTACAGCGCCCTTCAAATTAGAACATGAAGCATAAATTATACAAAAAGATACTTACCGGTGGCCTCTGTTGCCGGAGACCGTCTATCGCAGCCGATATACAGTAGTGTGTAAACTATTATATGTTCCGGTTTGAAGGACGCTGTAGCTAGTGAAATTACTGGGGGTAATGAGACAACATCTTACGTCTCAAAGCGACGAGTACAGTTTAGTGTTATGTATATCATCCATGACCCTAAGTCGAGCCTCGATATATACAGTATTTATAGTATTCCGGTTTGAAGGGCGTTGTAGCTAGTGAATTTACTGAGGAAACAAGATAACATTTGTTATGTATCAAAGCGACGGAGATAACTTGGTACTGTGTATATCATCTTAATACCACGTTGTTATAAGCAGGTTTTATATATCACTTAATATCGAGTGACATCGCTACGTCGAAAAAACATCACAAAGCGCTTAGTGTTTAGACTGCCTAGAAAAAGACTGTACCTATACTATATAACAGTTAAGTGTCCCAAAAAAAAAGGCATCGCTGTAATGTCAAAGTACTTAACTCTCATAAATAACTTAGAATTAAACGAATAAACACTTAACTTTAAGTATTGCCAACGTTTAAGTTTCACTTAAATACGAAATACGATTCGAAATTTTCGCATGCGTGTCTAGAGAAGTGAATAACTTAAGAGACTTAAATATTTTAAACTTGAGTGCTTTTTTAGGGGTTCTCACGGAGTAGTACCCATTTTTTTTTTATTCATTTAAGTGATGAGATTAACGTGACGGTCACTTAATAGTAAGTGACAGGATCAGCCATAACAAAGCGGCGTTAGTTACTTTGGTATATACCGCACCATATTGCGCTCGTCGCCTGGAGATATATGTTGAGTCTCGTTACTTACTCGAGTTACAGCGTCCTTCAAACCGGAACAAGGTAGTGTTTTTGAGCTGCTATAGGCGCTGCGGTGGTAATTAGACGGTCGCTGATAACAGAGACCTATTGCAGGCATAATGCTGGTGAGTTAAAAAATCCGCGATATCAGCTGCGAGAGAGGGATGGGGAGGCTTTCACCGGATTAAGTGTTAAAAATCCGCCCCCGCATTTGTATTTCGCTCGGCTGCCATCAATCGCGCACCTCCGTTCTGTTGCAGATTGATCTCCTCATCCGCTGCCGGGGTAACACAATCTGGAAACCTTAAGGGAGGCGGAGGGTGACGCCGCTTGAATACTGATTGCGCGCGAGCTGGTGACAAGAGATTCTCTAACCTTACCCCCAGTTTACAAAGTAACTGTTAATGAACAGGAGAATCTCTATACATCTCTATAGCTCACCACGTACAGTACATCATCATCAGCCGTCCACTGCTGAACATAGCCCCCCCCACCCCAAAGATTCCCACATCCATCTGATAGAGAATCATGTAGAGGAGCTTCGGCCATTCCCCACCACGCTGCCCCCGTGCGGGTTGATGGGAGCCAGAGCTTTGTTCGTTGACTAGCAGGCTGCACCACGAGCTGGTGAGGTTGGGTTGGCTCGCGTCGGTTGTTGCTCGCACCCCTTACACCCCGTTCATTACGTAATGAGATCTAAATTATTAGTAAGTAGTAAGATTTACTGCTTCGCTGGTGGTAGATCTCTGCAGCAGCAGACCGTCTGGGTTGACACCATTGCAGCTCCAATTGCAGCCAACAAACAGTACTGTGCAAGGAAAAGAGAGAGAGAGAGAAGAGATAATAAAAAAAGAGAAGAAACGTATATGTGGTCACCGTATTTATAGACGTTAGAGTAGGGTCTGATACCTGGTCACTGCCCCTAATGCAATATATCCTACTTGTTAAAGTAATAGTATGCATGTCATAATCCCGGAAGCGGTGGAGCCAACTTCCGGCTGGTGGTGGTACTACCACGAACGTGTAAATAATAGAGGAGGCATCGAATATTTACTGGTGGTAGGTTTAAGTAGGTACCACCGCAGCGTGCACTGCAGCCGACAAACAGTATTGTGTTCCGGTTTGAATGGCGCTGTAGCTAGTGTAACTACTGAGGTAACGATACTCTTCATCTTATGTGTCAAGCGACCAACGTGATTAACATTCAACAGCAGTGTATAATATTCTAACTAGCGCCATATTATTGGCGGGCGTATTACTTACCATCAGGTGAATTTCCGAATCGTCTTATCAATTCGTAGTAAAAAAAAATACAACTATTTATTACAGAAAGTAAATTTTTCTAAAAGCTAGACCTGATGGTAAGTAATACGCCAGCTCATAACAACGTGTCAATAATTAGAATGATATAAACAGGACCACGCTATCGTAATAAGACAGAAATAAGTTTAATTACCTCAATAATTTCACTAGCTACAACGCCTTTCAAACCGGAACAGAGTAATGTTTGCACACTACAGCTCGTCGGCGGAAATATAAGCTGTGGCCGGACCTAGAAGGTCTGTGGGAACAGATGCCTTCAAGCAAATGAATATTAAGATCCGCTTAAAGGATCGCTGGATCTAGTGGAATTACTACTACTAGTAAATTGTTTAACTACTATCATGTATCACAAGGGGTGTAAAGGAGTCCCGCACAACAATTCAAGGAACCCAAGCCAGCTTCACCAGCTAGTGGTACAGCCTGCTAATCAACGAACAAGGCTCTGGCTCCCACCAACCCGCATTGGGGCAGCGTGGTGGGGGATAGCCCAAATCCCCAATATGAACCTGCTATGTACGCCCCTAGTGGCCAGCGGTACGGGAGACCATGCTGACTGTACGTGGGAATCTTTAGGGGAGGCCTAAGGCCAGCAGTGGACCTCCATGGGCTGACGATGACGGTATATCACAATACTGATGCTGACATCTTCAACAATATAAGCCCGCATATAGTTAAGTTCCAATGGCTCATACAGCTGTCATCCAGCTGTGGACTTGGAGAACCTAGACCGTCTGCAGCATGGACCGGGAGGCAATTCAAAGTTTAAGTTATTTAAAGCCTCTGCTCAGATCCACTTTGCGCAGCCGCAAGAGATGCGCTGGATAGGAACAGGTGGAAGCAGATCGTCCGCTCCCGACAGCAGCTGACCACGATCCTCGGACGCGACGGAACGAACCTGAAGAGAGGTCCACATGAAAACATTATTACAACGCCCAGTCCATTCCCTTTCTATATTCCGTGCAAGACTTTATCGGCAGCTGTAACTTCCGGTTATTACCTGCCCCACCCTCTACCATCGCTGAATGCAAAATAACCCTTCTCTAAGATTCATACACTACCATCATCATACATTAGACAGGATAATTCACTGTTTTTTTTAACACAGGTTCACCTGATGGTAAGTGATACGCCCGTCAATAACAACGTGGCGCTAGTTAGAATGGTATACACTGCACCACATCGCGGTCCTCGTCTGAGACATAAGATGTTTAGTCTGCTTACCCCAGTAATAACACTAGCTACAACGCCCTTCAAACCGGAATACAGTAATGTTTGCAGACTACTATTTGTCGGTAGCAATAGGAGTTGCTGTTGTACCTAGAGGGTTTGTGGCAACAGAGACCTACCACCAGTAAACTACTACTACTTTTACTGTGATGTGGTGCAGTGCATATCATCCTAACTAGCGCCATGTTGTTATTGGCGGGCGTATCACTTACCATCAGGTGAATCTCCCGCTAATCTTTTCATTTCATACTATAAAAAAAAACGATTATTACAGGAAGTAAACTTTTCTAGGGGCAAGCACTGATGGTAAGTAATACGCGAGCTCATAGCAAAGTGGCAGCGGAATGATATACACAGCACTACGCTATCGTTTTAAAACATAAGTAAGTCTCGTCACCTTAATAATTACATTAGCTACAGCGCCCTTCAAACCGGAACACAGTAATGATTGCTCAGTACTGTTTGTCGGTTGCAATTAGAGCTGCTGTAGTACCTACCTAGACAGTCTCCAGCAACAGTGTGTTACTGTGTTCCGGTTTGAAGGGCGTTGTAGCTACTGTAATAAATA
This sequence comes from Ornithoptera priamus, assembly GCA_029034505.1. Classification (NCBI taxonomy): domain Eukaryota; kingdom Metazoa; phylum Arthropoda; class Insecta; order Lepidoptera; family Papilionidae; genus Ornithoptera; species Ornithoptera priamus. Next base: position 1,173,437 of record JARDWD010000672.1, read on the forward strand.
CAGTAACGAGACTAAACATCATATGTCTCAAGAGACGAGCGCAATGTGGTGCAGTGTATATCATCTTATACAACGCGACGTTGTTATGGGCGAGCGTGTCAATTACCATCAGGTGAGCGTCCCGGAAGGAGTACACTACCAGCAGTGAACGTTGCTTATTATGAGAAGACGTTGCTCTGGATTCGAACCCGCGGTCACGCTGCAGCTGCTGAGACACCTGGGCCGATATAAATGTTTCTGCATACGCCGTGGTGTGACAATGATGAAGCACCCAATCATACCTCGGAGACGATCCTCGGACCTCAATCTTGTTAGTTTGACAAATGACGTCGTAAATCGCACCCCGACCGCGGCGAGGGTGGCGGGTTGATGACTTCGACACTTTTTAACTTATATTTTCATCCCCTTTCAGGCTTTTTTTATATCAAATCTTATATCAGCAAGCTGAAGTGGCAGCGGTCCGGTCAGTGATGGCTGGTGGGGGAGGAAAGTCTTGGAGTGGAAGTACAGGACGCATGGGTCCCCTAGACATGGACTGACCGCTTGAGAGCGGTCGGAAGTGAGTGGATGCGAAAAGCTGAGGACCATGATGGAAGACATTGGGTAAAGCGCAGGCCTTGAATTCCCCGGATGTAGATCCATGGATGGATTGAGAAAAGATGCTGATGATGATGATAAATTTATTTATTTACCATACATGGTACAGAAAGTCGACTCAATGCTTAAATGCCATTATCTAGCAATCAACCCCTTTTTGGTTGGCTGGTGGACTCCTGCATGGATGCTCTTCTGCTGTGGGGACAACAGAAGCTTTAACCATGGAAATGCCTCAGCTCACAACCGTGGTCCTTACAGAGGCCTTCACGACGTCACGTTTCATGGAGCTGGAACTCTCCTCCCCATTCATCAATAATAAGCCTAAGTACCGTACACCCCACTTCGTGGCCTTTCATACTTGATAACGGATTATCTTCGAATCCACCACCCTGGCCTCGGTTATAAGGGTTGGAGGGCGTGAAACATCCTCTTCCATGCCGACACCAGCTGATTTGTTAAAGGGTTTGTGGTCTTCTATGGTCATATCAGGATCTAAATTTTAAATCTGTCTCGAAGAGATGAAAAACATCTTAAGCATCATTTTGTATACACTGACTTCCGGTCTAACCATAAATTGACATGACTATAGATCATGACGCTTCTATTAAAAAGATGCCCTGCTTCTGGGGAGAATACTAGATTATTTAGGAGTTTTACCTACCTTAGTCCTATTCTCAATAGCCCTAGACTACAGGTTTTTTTTTTTTTTTATTCGTTCCTCCTGCGTGTTTTGGGTCAGGGCCTTGTACTTTCAATCACTTATCCTCACTTTTATTCCATCTTAGTTCCTTAACTATCCTTTATCATTTCTCCGTCTTTCATTCCATACTTATCTTACACAAACTTCATGTCTCAGTCATTCTCATTCCATTTCCTTCTTTTATCCGTCCTCTTCAAGTGAAGACACCTTCTGAAGAGAGGAGGGGGGAGCCTGAAACAAAGCATACACTGAAGCATTTCCTTCTTTTTTCTTTCTTCCTTCTTCTCTGTTAACCTTTCTTCCTTGCCCAGTTCCTAATTTTTTATTTGTTAATTTACTTTTATTCTCCTCCAATACTTTTTCCACCACTCTCCTACAATATTTGACAAATATTTCGCGACTGTCGTCTTCACTCATCAGAGAGGCGGTGACACCTGCGTATATCCTCCTTCCCATCTCAGTTTCACACTTCATCCTTTTCCTTCCATATAAGGGCCAGGAAGTGGTGATGTGCACCATGGTCTGGTCCACCGCTGGGTCACAGAGGCACGCGGGACTCTCCTTGAGCTTGAACCTGTGAAGGTACTCGGAGAATCCCCCGTGCCCAGTGAACATCTGGTCCAAGACCGTGTCGAGTTCCAGCCGACGAAGTGAGCGATATGCCGACGCGACGTCCGGGAAGAAAATCCTCGTTGTCGAAGCCATGGTACCTTGCACATACCTCCTGTTCCATTCGTCAAGCGTCTTCAGCCTAAGCTGACGCTTGACGAAGGAAACGGGGCAATCCTCGTACTCTGGTCTTCTTTTGCTCTTCAGGGCCGCTTCGTTGGCCAGTTGGTCCGCCCTTTCATTTCCCTCCATTAGACTACAGGTTAAAGTTCATGCTCTAACCTAGTCTTCTAACTAAGGATACTGATCAATCTGTCGGCTTTTAATCTCCATAATCAAGTGTTAGCATTTTGTAAACTAAAACCTAAAACCTCAAGTGCTTCAATTTAAAACCTAAACTGGTAACTTAGGATATCCTCTTACTCAAGAAGTACTTGTTAGTTAACAAGGACACCGCATCCTCGCTGCTCCACGGAAGCCTCGCATCGGTCTTATCGGACACTTCAGGGTATATTGGCCTCTCCTTACGTGTTACTTTAGCCTTTCTCGCAGGCAATCTATTTAAACTGGTCTAGCTTTTTATCAAACACTATTTTATAGGTGTTTCAGTGTCTAGTATCACAAAAAAAACACTAAAACGGAAATAGACTTTCTGCACAATACATTATGTCGTTCCTTAGGTCTCAGTTCGTCTTAGTGCTAATCTTCTAGGTAGCAACTCGTATTTCCGCTGACAAACAGTAGTGTGCAAACATTAGTCTATTCCGGTTTGAAGGGCGCTGTTGCTGGTGACATTACCAAGGTGAAGAACCTTAACATCTTAGGCATCAAAGCGATGAGGAAATTGGTGCTAGTTATGTACTGCACCACATTATGTTCGTGGTCTTGAGACTGAATGTCAAGTTTGTTCTCATCATCATCAGCTGATAGAAGTCCACCGCTGGACATAGACCTCCCACAAAGATCTTCAAGTTTATAGGGGTTGATATGGTGGATTGAAGCTAATTCCCACTACGCTGGCCCGATGCGGGTTGGTGGGATCCAGAGCCTCGTTTGTGGATCAGCAGGGTGCACCAGGAGCTGGTGAGGTATACGAAATCTGATATAATAAGTTATTATTCCCCAGTAACGTTTAGCTATGACACGAACCTGGAACAGAGTAATGTTTGCACACCACTGTTTTTCAACCAGTAACAGGACCAGCAGTACCTAGGTCATCCACGGAGACCTATACACAACTGAGGTTTAATCAAGGATGCACAGATTCGTAGAAGAACAAAGGTCGCTGATCTAGACTATATGTGACTGATGTGGCAAAGAGCAGGCCAGATAGATTGGAGATCGGATAGCTGGTGTCAAACCCTGGAGTAGAAACCACGTACTGGTATAAGAGACTGTTTGGCTGAGGAAAAATGCCCCGCCAACATCAGGAGAATGATAGACAGCTACCTGCAAGACCGGAAGGTAACGGTGAGATACGGCGGTAAAACCTTCACCAAATCTACGACCAAAGGCTGTGTACAGGGTTCTATTGGAGGCCCCGTATTGTGGAACCTCCTTCTAGACTCTCTCCTGAGAGGACTAGAAGGAAACGGTACGTACTGTCAGGCGTATGCTGATGATGTTGTCTTGCTGTTTGATGCAATCACAGCGCGGGATGTAGAGGTACAGGCCAATTCTGCTCTCGCCTATGTTCAGAACTGGGGTAAAGCAATACCCTTCACCAGGAAATCATTAGAACCATTTACACAGCCACTGTCGAGCCTATTATGACATACGCAGCCAGCGCCTGGGCTCCAGCCACTACATAAATAGGGGTGCAAAAACAGCTGAACAATATCCAACGGGGTTCCGCACAAAAGATCGTTAAAGGCTACAAAACTGTAGCCAAAGAACGTCCCGGATTCGATTCCAGGACCACTTCAATATTTCCAGCTCTTGACACTTGAAATGATACTTGTTCCTATTCGTATACTGCACCAAAAATTATTTATATTCGGAACCGGAAATGAATTCGGTGTATATATCGAATTAATTAATACGGATAAGTGATTATTTTTTTTCACACCTTTTTCATATGCACCGGGCTCAATTATCGGATGCTGCGAATATCTTCATTTTCTAGAGTAGGGATGTAAAAAAAAACTTTCAAAAATGTATGAAGCGACATGTTCAGGTGAGACTGAAGTATCATTACACAACCTTCATGAAAGCTCTGCCATATACACACACATATATATATATATATATATATGTGTGTGTGTGTGTGTGTGTATGTATATATATATACTATAGCTCTGACCAACCCTCATTAGGCCAGTATAGTAGGAAAAGGGTCAAAATCCACCCATACGAAGTCATACTAGATCGATGTGGGAATCTTTGGGAGGGGCCTGTGCCCAACAGTGGACGTCTATCAAGTAATGATGATGATGATGATCAAATATAAAAAAAAATTATCGCAACACGCACAATACAATCAACGTATCATTGAATACTTCACTACTTGTTACCGCGCCGAGACCATGCAACAGAATGAACTCTCTGTATCGCCCTCACCCCCGACCACAACTATCAGATAGTAGGGATGCGACCTAGTGTTGTACCGATGGCAATATAACAACTAGTGATGCGACATTAATGACAAGGTAACATTATGTTAAATATAACGTGTGATATGATATACAAGAATGTATGTAGATCGCTATAGCCAATGTTATTACTGGGGTAACGATCAACATATGTCTCAGTGGTGCCTCATAGACCATTCTAACTAGCCCCACGTCGTTATGGACAGGCGTATCACTTACCATCAGGTGAACGTCCCGTCCTCTCGTCGCTTCCTTATATGAAAAAAATATAATTTATTAAGAAGAAATCCCGGCTATTAGTAAGTATTTACCGATTTACAACTTATAAAGTAAATAACATATACAAACTAATAACATATATTAAGATTTTAATTAATAATTAATTATTAAATATATTTATAAACATATGTAATATATATACATATGTATATATATATATTTGATATATATTGTAAAAACTTATACAAACGTCAAAGCTAACTATTTCCTTATCATCCAAAGACTAGTTTAGAGTAACGTAACGCGATAGTTCCGGCTTTGTTTAATTTGTTTTTTTTATATATTATAATAATTAAGTAAAGTAACTTTGCATTAATAAAAAAAGTTAAATAATCATTGTTTAATTATCTATAAGCAAATTATCAATACGATACTTATAATTGATTTTATCGACCAATGAAATAACCATTTATTTCTATTTATATAAGAGATTTCCTCCTATGTAGAGACTGATCTAGATCTCTTGAGCCGTAAGACCTGCAGACCTGAAATTTGTTAGGATAATTCCTTTGGTCGAGTTTAGGTCAGATAAGCACGGTTTTTAAGAAATGTTACCTCCAAAAGGGGTTGTGGGGGTGCTACGGCCAGTACAGCGGGGGTAAGTTACCGGCTGCAATCATCACTAGTACATTATGGCGTAGGACCTGAAATATAATTAATTATTAATTAACTTACAAACCTAAGTTTTATCTATACTTCTATAAACTTAATCTGCTTTTGTGATGTAGTGGTTTTACTTGCAGCAGAGTAATCTTGGATTCGTTGCCGGGGTCGTAAATATGGTGAAATGGATATGGTGGTACGGTATCAGCTAGCTTGACATCATCACACTGCTATGATCTGTCTATAAACTTATATATCTTGGAATAAGTATAGCTATATATATATATAAGCTTCAAAGTCGTTTGAGGAAAGGTGGGGAGAAGGAAAGTGTCATGGTTGAGGAGTATCAGGGAATGGACTGGCGTGTCTGGGGCGTCCGAATTGTTCCGCCGAACTGGAGACAGAAAGGACTGCACCACGCTGATCCTGACCTTCAGCTGAAATTGTGGTCAAAAGTTGTCAATAAGAAAAAAAAAATTTTGAATGATCGCTATCAGAAGTAGTACCCAGTCATCGTAAACGCCTACTACTAAGCAATAGAAACATATTTTTACTTAATTATAACTTGCAACACTAGTTTACAATACTTAACTGTACTGTTTCTGACATATATATATATATATATATATATATATATATATATATACACTAGTCTAGACTGGTAGGTCTCTGATGCCGAAGACCATTAAGTACCACCGCAACTCCTATTTCTGCCATCAAACGTTCCGGCTTTAAGGGCGTTGTAGCTGGTGAAATAATTGCTGTAAGGAGACTTATCATCTTATGTCTCACATCGAGCTCATCATGGTGCATCCCAACTTGTGCCACGTTGATATGGGCACGTGTATATACCATCAGCAGAACTCCTTTATAGATATAAAAAATTTGCTACCAATCCAAATCAATATCTGTAGTAGTTTAAACGTTACACCGTTAAAGTTAACGGTTAAGTTAACGGTTAAAGTATGTACGCTTACTTACCGTTATGAAGCTATTGTATGACAGAGACAAAACACCGAACGCGGTCATGCGGACGGGGACTTGGCTCCGCTGTAACGTGGTGCCGACAAATCTACGGATGGAGCCGCAGGTCTTGGCGTGCTCCCAACCAGAGTGGGAAACTGAATCTGAGATAAACGGAGCCTGCGGACGTGGGCAAGGCAGTTTAAGAGATCATCAAATTTATAGCCGTATATATATCAATAAGTGCCGACTTGAAAAGCGGTAAGTTTGAATCCCGCTGAACTTCAATTATTGATGAAGAAAAACCTTAAGGAAACTACGATGCTCCAAAAACATCCTTTTCCTGGAATATGGAATTCTTTCCTTTATCGCAGATTATCAGAGTCGTGAAGGAGTCTGTCTAGAAATAGGTTTTAAATACAAATACCCGTATCCTTACAACAAGAACCAACTACCTGGGAACCTTAAGGTCTACACAGTTATGAGGTGGTCGAGGATTTATGGTACGTGGCCCCATTGTTGGGACTACATAACGTCATTATGCACGACAGTTTTATGATCCACTATTCATTCGCCCGCAACGCTGTGAGAATAATTTTCTATAAATCTATCAAAATTACGAAAATGGCGGCGACTTCCGGTTTGATATATCACTGCTATTAAAGTAGCATTTATTACTTACTCAAAGTGAAACACTCGATAATGCTTATTCACGTAAACGGAGTGCTGAGTGTTCGATGATGAAGAGAACAGAGAAAAGTGATGGAGAAGGATGAAGCTGACTCCACCACTGTATGAGACAATGGAAGACGCAAAGAAAATCTACTGTAGGTCTAAAAGGAGCTGAAGACAAATGTGAAGGAACTTCACCTGATAGTAAGTGATACGGCTCACAAAAACCTAGCTCTAGTTAGGATGATAAACACTGCACCAAATTGCGCTCATCACCCTGAGACAACACGTTTAATCTAGTCACCTCAGTAATTTCACTAGCTACAACGTCCTTCAAACCGGAACACTATGATGTTTGCACAGTACTGTTTGGCGGCAGAAATAGACTGTGCAAACATTACTGTGATCCGGTTTGAAGGACGCTGCAGTTAGTAAGTTTTCTGAGATAACGAGACTTATATCCCACGACGAGATCAATGTAGTGCTGTGTATATCATCCTAACTAGAGCTATGTAAACAGGCAGGCGTGTCACTTACTTTCAAGTGAACGTTCTGCTCGTCGATTTTCTTTGTTCGTCATCATCATTAGCCGTTAGATGTCCACTGTTAGACATATGCCTCATCTAAAGATCTCCATATTTATAGGGATTTATATGGGAGGATTTGGGCCATTTCCCACCACGCTGGCCCAATGCGGGTTTGTTCGTCAATCACGTGAAAACTAGTGACCGCATCGACAAAGGAGTATATGTTAGAAAGGACTATACGACGCGGAATGATTTGTAGATAGTTACTATATCCTTCATTATATTATTTCTAATCAACTTATATAAATATTTTCACTTTGGTATCATTTGTGCGGTTGCTATGGTAACGGTTGCTATAGAAATTCATTTGCGGTTACGGTCGCTGTCAAGGAATATTAGAGACAAACTTCAAGTCTAACTTTATATTACAGCCAGAAAAGCGGGCGGCGAGCAGCTGGTGAGATATATGTGGTTACGAGTGCTGGAGGGGAGGGTTTGAAGAAACCCTACCAACATCAACAGCACTGACTGGTGTTGGTATTTAAAGCCTTCGTTGATTACTTACTATCCAGTAGTTAGTATTTTATTATAAAAATCCAGGAGATCCGTTTTCCAAATGATCAGGGAACAGCTGGTACGCGGCATGATTAGATTTCTAATTTAACGCGTCTATGAAATAGGAAACCCAATTTCGGTTAATCAATAGGTCCGGAGATGAATTCGGGCCGGCTGAGGACATCGTGTATATAGCTGATAGTACAGCTCAGCATCCGTCGAGCTCGGTGGAGGCACAGCTTAATCGAATGCTGCTGTGTGGCAGTAGGCTTATTGGATTATCGAAATGGAAATCCTCGTACTCCACTAGCTAATGACTTCCTTTGAAATTTATGAAGGCCTTTAATTACTGAACGCTTTACATGATCGGGGCTGTAATGGGCCCAGCACTGCAACTCACAGGACCCAGGCCACCCTCACTGGCTCTTGGTGCACCCTGCTTATTAATAAACGAGACTCTGGCTCCAACCGACCCGCCATTAGTCAGTGTGGTGGGAAATAAGTCAAACCTCCTCAAAAGAACCTTCCATGCCCGGCGGTTCCGGAAGCCATGTCGACTGTCCCCCACAAGTAGGACCGACGATCTGGTGAAGATCGCGTGAAGCCGCCGCATGCTGCAGTACAGGATCGACAAATGTCTTTGGAGGACGTCTATCTGCTGATGATGATGACTTGATAGTAAATAATTCGCTCGTTTACCTTCCGTTAGTTAAAACGATGTACACAACACCATAATCAGTTCATTACCAGTCATATTACCAGCGTTAGGTCCCTATTGTTTAAGACCTAACCTGCAGGTAGAATATCAGCTCTATCTACCACCATATATCTACCACCAAATAGTATCTCCAAGTTTTTCTAACTTAGAATAAGACCGCATCTGGTGAAACTGAAGAACTAAGGAAACCTAACATTTTGTGGTAGATGCAGTGCTAGGTAGGTACCACCGCAGCGCCTACTGCAGCCGACAGACAGTAGTATGCGAACATTACTGTGTTCCGGTTTGAAGGTCGCTGTGGCTAATGAAACTACTAAGGTATCGATACTCAACATTCTATGTATCAGGTGACTGGCGCAACATGGTGCAGTGTATACAATACCAACTAGCGCCATGTTGTTTTGGGCGGGCGTATCACTTAAAATCGGGTGAACATCCAGCTCATCTCATCGCTTAATTGAATTTTATATTTCTTTATTTATTTTTCAGTATTTACTTGGTTGTATTAGGCACTGTAATTCCCGTGAGGTGGACATTGGCACGACGTGGTCTCCGATCATTGAAGTACTCCTGGTGCTGGTTATCAAATAACAAGGTAAACGGAAAAGCCCACATTTGTCAGAAGAAACACATGAGTATTCGGATGCTATACCATGGATGGATCAGGTCTTCGTACGTAATTTAAATCTTATTGAGTTATGTAGATCTTGAAGATGGGAGGAGGCATCTGACGTCAATATTCACTTACACCTCGTAACCTGAGACAGACTCCGCTTGCAAACAAAATCCCCTGGAGAGCTGCTGCTGTATATTATAAAGGTTTTTTTTATATATACTTATAGATAAGACCTAAACTACAAAAATAAATGTAGCTTCTAGACAAACACTACAGACACTAAATAGATCATCGGCTTGTAACTACCAGACGCCGGAAGAATTTAAGCACTGCCGTGCATAGCGGGAAAATGGCTTCCACATCCGGCGTAGACAGACAACGATCGCGCCGATGGGGCTCGTACTCCCTGACGCGGTGGAAGAGATAAGAGCTGGTAAAAGCTTTATGCAGTAACCATATGATAATGGTTCCAGTAATGGTGGTTAAGTTTATTTTCTTCATTTCTTCATAGAGGTTTGTAGTCCTGAAAGATAAGTAAACCCATGTTTATAACAATAATATTGAGTTCTTATACAAAATTTAACTAAGGGTAAAAAGAAACTAAAGAGGAAAATATATGGTTAACGACTTGAAGAGTCAAAGGTTCTATTCCCACTGACTGAACTTCCGGTGGTGATGAAGAAACCAACATATTTCAGAGACAACAGCTTTAGTCATTATACGACATTCTTCACACGTCGAGATTGGTTACCTACTTGGACTCTTTTCTTTTAAGAAAACCTCCAATCCCAACAGTGGGAGTGTAAAGTGGGCTGCGTATATAACGCATAAATAGATCAATAAAATAGTACAATCAGATTTCAGCAGTTGTTGAAGGTTACAAAGATGTGAGAGCAGTCTGCAACCGACGCAGACTGTCGTTGACTTCTTAACTGGCGGTTTGAGCTGCGCACTAAAATTTACCGTTTGTTTACATCTATCGCTACATTTAACGTTCGGAGGGGATGAAAGGAGGGGTGTGATCATTCGTATGACTAATAATAATAAATTCTAATTTATATTATACGCGTTAAACTGTGTCATAGAGTCGACCATAAAACACGGAGACAATCGTTTCACGTTGATTGTAAATTAACAGATCGCGCATCTAGTCTTTGATAAAGTATAAAATAATACTAATCATAGAACCTCTTTAGCTCGATGGCCCAATGGTTGGGGCGTGCGGCCTTCATTCCGAAGGTCGCGGGTTCGAATCTCGACATGTACTGATGACTTTAATATTTAAGTTATGTACATTTGTGAACTTTAGTTACAACAGCGAAATACAAACGGTGAAGGAGAACATCGCGAGGAGACCTGCCTGTGCCTTACGTCCCTGCTGTAGGCCTGTGCCCCAACAGGTAGGGACCTAAATTGGCTATTTGAAAAAAAAATAGAACCTCCTTGTTATTTAAGAACTTTACACATTATTAATTCACGTATTACTCTGTACATAATCAAGGATGTTCGCCAAGGACAGTACGGCTCTGATAATGACCGACGTGTTCCTAAACCAGCTTTCGTTAACACGTGACAGCAGCAAACAGCACTTAACAAAACACGCTGGTCTAATTGGCCTTCATTGAAAGCCCAGCTATGAAAAAATTAAGTGGATTTGCCTAGGAATAAATTCTTCTCGGGAATACTTAATTTGTAACTTAAGTTCCAAGTTAAGTTAGCGGGCCATAAAGCAATAATAAAATCTCTTAAACTAAGTATTATAAAATCTCTTAGACTTTTCCTAGCAGTAGTCTTTTCCTGATAATAGACTTTTCCTCGCAGTAGACTTTTCCTGATAATAGACTTTTCCTAGCAGTAAACTTTTCCCGACAGTAGACTTTTCCTGATAATAGACTTTTCCTAGCAGTAAACTTTTCCTGACAGTAGACTTTTCCTGACAGTAGACTTTTCCTGACAGTAAACTTTTCCTCACAGTAGACTTTTTCTGATAATAGACTTTTCTTCGCAGTACAATTTTCCTCAAATACGACTTTTATTGACACAGTAAACTTGTATCATGATTTAGTCACCTTGCAACTATTACTTATGGGGTCACATGAAATTTTTAGTGTACAGAACACCAATTAGCTCGTTAGGAGATTTAAAGTCACTCATCATCGTCGCTGCTGACGGAATAAGAGAACAGCTCACAGGGCGCGCTTCTATCAGTCAGTTTGAGCAAAATTTTAATTAATTGTTTCTTTAAACTGTTACTTTGAACTCAATATCTGACGACAACAACAAGCTCGCACGTGTTACAACAAAACAAAAGGGCCAACATAAGGGCCGGCGCGGCGTATACTTTTACGAGTCTCCACAGTTTGATGTTTCATGGTACTTGCTTTTATTACAAGTGTTTTTTTTTTCTAAATTTTGGAAACTATGTACTTTCTTATACCTTATCGGATAGGTATTGCAGTCAGGTACTTATTTATGTACTTTATACGTACTTTTTATAAACAAATACTTATTTGAAGATTAAATAAAAATGTAAGTATAACGATTTATTTCTTACTGTCACCACTTTCAATGAACCTAATTTAAAAGTTTTAGTCTCTAAGTGATGATTATTAATTTAATTTAATAAAACAATGATTAAACAATAATTATTATATTAAAATTTGTGTAGAAATAAGTAAGCAAATGTAATCATCGAATTTTCCCTAGAAAATTGGGAGTTTTTCGAAAAACATTTAAAGAATTAATAATCTCCAGAGCCATTGTCTTTGTATGGTGATATTCCATACATAGATAGACAGAATACGAGATATACTTTAGCCCCTCCACATCTTGTACATCTTATTATCTTTCACGCTGTATACAATGTGGAAAAGTTATCTTCTTCCATAAACACGAAAAAAAAACTCACCGGACCCAAGCCAACCTCACGTGCTCGTGGTGCAGCCTGCTAATCAACAACGAAGGCTCTGGCTCCTACCAATCCGCATTGAACCAACGTGGTTGGAAATGGCCCAAATCCTCCCATTTGAACCCCTACTTACGACAGCCCCTAGTGCCCAGCGGTGTCATTGTACGTGGAGATCTTTGGAGAACCCGTCGTGGACGTCTATCGGCTGATGATGATATGTTGGTGTTGTGGTGATAATGATGGTGGAGTATGCTCTTCTAGAATACTTTCACTCATATATTAACAGCCGGTACAATAAAGTTATTTTGCGCCAGATTTATAATAAGAGAATAGAAGTTAGCTAAGCGGCATATAAAGCAAGTGGTAAGATATCCCCGATAACGCCGTGGTTTGGATACCATGTAATTGTTTACCATCAGAGGACGGTTTATAAAGAATCACATAAAAAATCGCTATCATCATCAGTACAACCCATAGATGTTCACTACGATATTCAAATGATGGCCTGTAGTGCCAGACGGTACCAGCGGCCACGTTGACTGCAGCGCAGGACCGGTCGATGTGAAGATCTTTAGGGAAGGACCATGCCCATAGTAGACTTCTAACGGCTGATGATAATGGACGTCCACTATTGGACAAAAATTAAAAGATAATTTCGGTACACGCCGCGATACAGAAGCTGTGGCCCTTTTCATAACTCTCCTTAGTCTCCTTTTGCGTGTGAAATAGTTATGATGACTACAATGTTATTCATCTGGTCTTCCGCATTGGGGGGATGCACAGAATAAAAAAAAATGTTCATATCTCTTAATGGAATTAACTCTCGACGAAAACACTCGACCCATTTAGGAGCACCGAGTTCGTTTCCGTCTCCCCTCAGCGGAGACAAACGTAATAAAACAAACACTCGAGGCGTCTCCCTCCTTATTAAGACTGGGAACATTGTGTTTTTAGGAAATAAAGCCCCCAAAAAAAATTAAAAAAAAAAAACAAATGTCCCCTTACGAAATTTTCATCTCACTGTGACAATAATAAAGTGTATTTTTTATCCGTTTAATCTACGAAGGGTCTATATGATCGAAACACCTGATGGTAAATGATACACCCGCCTGTAACAACGTAGCATAAGTGCAAATGATGTACACATCACCATATTGCAATCGTCGCCTTAAGACACAAGATGTTATATCTCGTTACTACAGTAATTTCAGTAACTACATCATCATCATCATCAGCCGATAGACGTGCACTGCTCAGCTCGTTGCTCGCATTAAGTGGGTTGGGCGCGATTCTCACCAGATCCTCAGTCCACCTTTGCACTAGTTACAGCGCCTTTCAAACCGGATCACAGTAATGTTTGCACAGTACTGCTTGTCGGCTGCTATAGGCGATGATGTGATATCTACCTAGACGGTCTCAAGGATAGACATACCATCAGTAAAGATCTATCACCAGTAATATACAGCATGCGATCCCAACAATGCGACGTTGTGGAAAAATTAACACCAGCACCTTGTTACAAGGAATAAGAACGACCAGAAGAAAGTACTGTCATCTCTTACTCTTATAAAGGAGACTTAACGTCTGATGTATTAAAGCGGGAAGCAAAATGTAGTATTGTGTATATCATCCTATGGCGACAGTCCTGGCAGACGTATCACTTACCATCAGGTGAACGTCTCGCTGTTCTATTACTACGTAGAATAAAAATGTATAAAAAGAAGAATCTAATTTAAGGGGTGTAAGGAGAAACGCAACAACTCACGGGATCCAAGCCAACCTCACCAGCTCGTGGTGCAGCCTGCTAATCAACGAACAAGGGTTTGGCTCCCAGCTAACCCGCACTAGGGCAGCGTGGTGGGGAAGGACCTAAATTCCTACAAACAACTACCGCTGCTCGACGGTTGCTGGATGCGAGCAGCGCAGGACCGATCGACGTGGAGGCCTATGTCCAGCAGTGGACGTCTATCGGCTCATGATGATGATGATGAAGAATACATCAGATATTCTAGAAACTGATCTATATACATAGTTATTTATAAAAACGAAAAACGATAGTAACTACGAATACATTCCAATGACGACAGGAATCTCGCAATACTCCAGCATCATGAATAGAAACATCAGACACAGCGGAATGGTCTGTAGAGCCACATTCTTGGAAGGGTCAGGGTTTCGGAGAACAAACGGCGGGCTGCTGTTACTGCATCGAGATGAACTCGTCTTCAATTACAAAGAGCGAGGTACGCGACGAAACATTCCATCGCTTCAACTTTCAAACACAAAGGCCAACGAAAATTTGCCGATGCCGGGCCGATCACCTGATGGTAAGTGATACGAGATAACAACGTGGTGCTAGTGTAGATGGTATTCACAGCATCATATTACACTCGTCACCTGAATCCTACGATTTAAGTTGAAACTTAAACGCATTACCATTAACATTATATTCTTCAGTCAAAAATCGCTTCCGTCCATTTTTTTTTATTCAATGATGCGATGAGTTGAGGTAGACGTTCACCTGATGGTAAGTGATACGAGATAACAACGTGGCGCTAGTGTAGATGGTATTCACAGCATCATATTACACTCGTCACCTCAATCCTACGATTTAAGTTGAAACTTAAACGCATTACCATTAACATTATATTCTTCAGTCAAAAATCGCTTCCGTCCATTTTTTTTTAATCACCGATGCGATGAGTTGAGGTAGACGTTCACCTGATGGTAAGTGATACGCTTGCCCATAACAATGTGGCTAACATACCATCGTATACATTGCATTACATTGCCCAGAGACATAAGTTAAGCCTCGTTACTCCAGTAATTACACAAACTGCAGCGCCCTTCAAACCGGATGACAGTAACGTTTGCACAGTACTTCCTGTCGGGTGCAATATGCACTGAGGTGGTACCTGGACGGTCTCCGGCAATAAAGACCTACCACCAGTTCGCATTAATTTCAACATTCTTATAGCTTTTAATTTACCTATCACAACACAAACGATAAATTTAGCAACGTCCCACTCAATGTTCCCACTACTGGGATTTCCTCTTATATAAAGATTTACAACGTTTACCTATACAAAGAGATTTTCCCATCTCCCCACCTTTAACTAATAACATAAGTTAAATGCACTTAATTCAGTTATCCTACTTAACAATAAACTAAGATTCTGATTTTAATCTTGCTCCACATTACACGCACACATGTAGTCATAGTTTTAATTATAGGTTATACACGTGGTCTAGACCTAGATATATCGATTATCAAAGATACCGTTTCACCCTCAACCTAATCATCTACATATTTGCAATTAACGGTCATTAACCCTGATTGGATAAGGGTTAGTAATTAATGTATAAACTATTAATTAAGCTAAGACACAATTTAAACTACTGAAGTAAACCATTTTTACTTCAGCGCGGATAAAATCAAACCGCTGCAGCGTTTTGCGCAGTAACTTAAGTAAGCCTTGACTGCACTTAATAACTGAAGTGACGGAGCAAGCGAGGTAAGTTAATAAACTGAGCCGTTTAATTTATTTAAGTAATTTTAAAGCTACTTCCGGGTTTCCGTGCGCGATCGCCGAAGGTCGCCGATATAGTCCAAAATATTGATAGACTGAAGTGGCAGTGGGCAGGACGCATCGCTGGAAGGACTGACAGCAGACCAAGGTCCTCGAATGGCGGCCGCGTACCGGAAGACGTGATGTTGGCAGGCCCACCACCAGGTGGTCCGACGGTTAAGTGAAGGTTGTGGTAAGCAGCTGAATACGCAGGATCGATCTATGCGCAGATCTTTGTAGGTCCATGTCCATCAGTGCACATCTATTGCTGATGATAATGATTTGAAACCTATTAAAATCATCAATTCATATTAAGTATCTAATACCGTACAAGACCTATGTCCAGCAGTGGGCGTCCATCAGTTGGGATGACGATGATGATTTTGTATGACAAGCGATAACACGAGTATATCTACTGGGAGGTGATAACGATAAAGCTTTAGAAAGATCTCGTTATTGAAATAGCTCTATACACTGTTGAATATACATAAACAGCCCACATAATTATCCCCACTGTTGGGACTCTGGACTTTCTCACACAAGGAAACCGTCAAGGTGATTTCCACCGCGCTAACGTTGTGTAGCGAATATCATATGTCTACGGAAGCTGTTCTTCCTGGAGCTGTTTTCTCATGCTCAAGCTCAGCGAGAATCGAACCTGAGCCTCCTCGATACATACAATGTTTACGGCTGCTTTATAAACTGAGCCATCACGGCTTCCATTCAAACTGAAGTTATATTTACCAACATTGAAGTTAGCCAGTTCGCGATAGCACAGGTAATCTAATATTTTGGTCAATCGTCTCCATTAGCCGTCTTCCGCATGCCTCCATTAGGCTTTTCATTGTGCTCACGGAGCCCGGTGACCTGCAGCTACACTCAAAGACTGAAGCAAGGCTTTCATCCACCATCGGCGGGGAGTCGCTGGAACACACTATTACAGTTTCCTTTCAACAACATCGCTATCATAATTGCGATCTGTCGCTCTGAAAGCTCCGTCTTCGGATAAAACCGCTCGTACGTGTCCCACTGTGGACGTAATATTGCGGCTTATCCTTTAATACCCTGTAGATGAGCGGCAAAACAAACTGCCTTTCACTGCCGCGTACGGGTTCAGTTGGATTTTGTTTAAGCCGCGTACCCTTTTATAACGTATACTGAATGATTTACGTCCCCTTAACCAGCCGAGGGCGTGCACAAAAATCTCTGCTTATCTATACTTAAGAGTAAATGGACCAATTCCAATTAACCATGATTTCGTACTATTTGTGTGACTCGATAGATTATTTATCAGATTGATTCAGGTAACTAGAACAAGCATTGCTTTTATATCTGTATGTGCACTACCCGTATTTCAGGGGCCGAATACACGGCGCCGTGTACTCCATGGTACAAAATTAAATATAACATTTTATAATGACCTTGACGATGATATGATATCGGAACTGCCGTCTATTTCCGTTTGTGTTAAGTGGTGGTAAATATTTCTCATAAATGGTGAATAAGATATGAGGAATAATTCTATAAAGGGCAAAAGCTATATGACTCTTCAAGACATAAAGCGTTTAAAAACCTCCAAAATGTTTAAATGCTAAAATAATAAATGATTTAATATTAAAATCTCTCACCCTCGATCATCCCTCTTTAGCAGTTCATCTGAAATAAGAAATAATTTTTCCAGTGTTATGTTACTCAACCTTGAAGTCCTCAGTCAAACATTCCATGAAACAATCACTGTTTGCAGATGGGGTGTTCTTTCAAAAACAAAATACAGTATTCAACCCCTAAATAGGGGTACCACGATGGGTACATTACAAACATGCAATTAAACGAAACAAAGAACGGAAGTTGTTGATCACATAAATATTAAATACAAAAATTAAAATGGGATGATTTAAGTTATATATATAAAGTAAAATAAGTTAGCTCATTACAGTTAAGCAGCATCTTTTCGTCTCGAATCCCGCGGTGTCTTAAGACAAAGGTCTCGAACTCGTGCGTGCGTTCATTACTGGGGTAACGAGATTCAACATCTTATGTCATCCGACGAGCGCAACGTGGTGCAGTGTATATCGTCTTCACTAGCGCCATGTTGTTATAGGGGGGGGGTGTCACGTACCATCAGGTGAACGCTTAATTACACCGACACACCTAAAATATTATTAAAGCGACCATTGTTTAGTTTTTAATGGTAATAAGTTAGCGAGATACAGTTAAAATAATGTTTCATTAACTAGAATTAGTTTACGGAAACGGATATTAAATTTAACACATTTTTTGCCATTCCCGTATAGCACGCTTTATGTAATGGCTGTTGATTAATCCGGAAAGCGCTGCGGCCGCTTTGAAGCGCTTAAACATTTTGTTCGGGTATTTTTGCTAAATCTCAAGCGCTTGCAGACTCAATTACAGTCACAATGAGGGATTATTCGGAACCGCTTTCAATCATTGCACTCAACACACGAACATTAAAAAAAAAAATACAAAAAAAAATCTTTAATTTTAGACTACTAACTTACTGCTGACGCTCATTACTATACAGTAGTAAGATGTTTACACTGCACCACGCAATATCCATTCGGAGAAGAGATGAACTAGATGTTCGCATGATAGTAAATAATACCCTTAACAACGTGGCGCTAGTTAGGAGGTACACACTACCACATTGTACTCCTCGTGCATAAGATGTAACGTCTCGTTACCACAGTAATTTTACCGCCTATAACGCCCTTCAAACAGGAACACAGTAATGTTTACACACTACTGTTTGGCAGTAGAAACAGCCACTGCTATAGCGCCAACTAACTGGTGGAAGGTCTGTGTTGCCGAAGACCGTCTAGGTAGCTACCTTGTCTATTGTAACCGCTAAACAGCAGTGTTCAAACATTACCGTGTTCCGGTTTGAAGGGCGCTGTAGCTAGAGAAACTACTAGGGTAATGAGACATCTTATGTCTGGAAGGCGACGACCGCAATGTGGGGTACGGTGTATACCACCAAGTTGTTATGAGCAGGCGTGACACTTACTATCAGGTGAACGTCCCGCATGTCTCATCACTTTGTAGAATAAAGAAAAATCTAATCTTCGGATTGTTAGACTGTCTCCAGTACTAGAGATCTAGACCCTCAATTATAGGAAGGTAATTAGTGTTATAGAAAACTAGTCTTTTCTATGTTCCTACTCTAAGAGATTTTTTTTTTGTAATAATGAAATGTTTATGGGTTCAAATAAATCATCATCATAATCAGACGACAGAAGTCCACTGCTGGACATAGCTCCACCCCCCCCCCCCAACGACAACATCGATCGCAACACCGCAGTCCGCCTCGCAACTCGCCTCGCAACCTTCACCAGATCGTCGGACCACCTGGTGGCCAACGCCATGTCTACCAGCAGCACGGTCGTCATACGAGGACCTTGGTGTCCCATCGGTTGTCAGCTATGAAAATAAAAAAAAATATGTTTTAAACAAATGAAAAAATAATAATAAAAAAATTAAACCAATGATGAAGCAAAATATCTCAAGGGATCCAAGCCAACCTCGTCTGCTCGTGGTGCAGCCTGCTAATCAACAAACGAGGCTCTGGCTCCCCCCAACCCGCGTTAGGACAGCATGGTGGAAAATGGCTCAAATCATCCCCTAACCGGTCGATGAAAGAATCATTGGGGGAAGGCTATATCTAGCAGGGGATCTCTTAATGTTCCCACAACTGGAACTCGAGATTGTCATATCAGCTTCAGCGCCCTTCAAACCGGACCACAGTAATGTTAGCACGGTACTGTGTGTCGGCTGCAATAGGCGCTGCTGTGGTAGTCACCTAGGTGGACCTTGGCTACAGACGCTTACCACCAATAGAGTTACACATACCAATGTATATAATGCTGGTGCTATGATGTACACTAGCTGCCCTTAATTATGCCCATGGAGGAGGGCCGGCAGTAGACCCTCGATCCTCTCGATGGATCTGATCAGAACCTTGCGGCAGAATGCGCGTCAGTTATAAATTAATACAATAAATTCAACGTCCAGTAATAAATTGCTCAATATAAGTTCGGAAGATGTTTGAAGATTTATCGCTCCGTGAGCTGATCCAATATGTTGTTCAGCTCGAAGCTGTTGTATAAATTATTCAATAGCTTATTTATAGCTAATATCTTTTATGATAGGAAACAAATTACTTCTTCGAATACATTTACTGAGCTGTTAAAGTTAGTTGGTATTGAACATTGATTCATGCTAAACCTGTAGATATCTGCAGCTTTAGCATCGCAGTAAATCTTCATTACTCGATCGAGCAGTAGTTTATATTACTGTATTTAAATTAAAAGTACTCTATAATTAGTAAAATAACTAGAATAATTAGAAACGACAATTAATATGTCGATTCTAACCCTAAATTGTCTAAGATGAATTTACCAGGAAGATCGCTTTGCTGTAAGAGAAAAGTCATCAATTACTTCATTATAATAATAAACAATATTGAAAGCTTTTAAAAAACCTGTAACTTGATCTAATCTTATAACATCATCATCACAATCATCATCACATGCAAGTCTAATACTAGGTCTTTCTAGATATCCCAGCAGCGGTGGGGTCTAAGATTCATCCAGCTTCAACGAAACGATGAGACGAGACAGACAGTTTGAGAAATAAGGTAAGTATCGTTACTTGTAGTAATTTTAGTAGCTGAAACGCTTTCCAAACTGGAACACAGTAATGTTTACATATTACTGTTTATAGGTAGAGATAGACACTACGGTGGTAGATATCTGGACGGTGACCAATAACAGAGGCCACCAGACTCACCACATGTCTAACAATTCGGAACCAGAGCTAAAAAAGATCTGGTTCGCGTCACTTGGCCGAACTTTGATCAAGATCGGTTCGGCCGTACACGAGATAGAAAAGCCAAGCCAGAATCCGGGACACAGATTTTCAAAGGCACAAGTAAATTTGTTAAACTCCAGCGACTCCGTTTCCGTATCTGCGGTTAAAATGTGTTCCGCTCAATCATCAGAAGGTACGGAATTAATTCATGGAAATAATTTGTTTGCGCCACCGCCGCCTCGTACCTCGCAAAATCCGAGTCGGCAACAGGATAAGGCGCCGTGTTGACTCTTGGAGGACCTTAATCCCGGCAAACAAGGATCACGCCGCAAAATGGCTCCGAAACCTCACACTAATTACAAGCACTGCATAATTAAACTCGTGGAATCGCCTGCTGGGAGACATTCTCTTCTCTCCGACTCTCCGACAATTCTATCCGCAAAGGTGAAGGTTATTTAAAATTTTTGAGGCTGTATTCATATTTTACATCCAAAAATCTTTAAAGTGACTAATTATTATATGTCTATGTCCAGCAGTGGACGTGTTCCATGATGATGATGAACTAATCGTAATAGTATTACACACCAGGCCGAACGCGATTGAGGGTCACTGTAGACAACTCTTGCCCCATCTTGGGCCCATAGGATGGTAATGATAATAAATATAACATATTTCACAGTCACATTCATGGAATAGGTTCACCATGAAATTATGGGCTATATTCTGTGATAATATTTATTACTCTGTCTTTGCCTGATGCAGCTTATCGGATCCTAGGTATGCGGCCTCGGAGTCCACAACCTAAATAAAAGACACATAGATCTATCATACAGTAATTCTGCTCCTCCGAGCAGTTCAATCTTTTACTTTCCTTTCACTTATAAAGCGTATAAAACTTTACCCTTTTAAGCGGAAATGGCGGGCGGGGTGGAAAGCGAACATTCGGAAACCGTAAATCATTTCAGTTCAATGGATCGAGTTAAAAAATATCGTCGAAAGGAGTCAAACGAATTGGTCAAATTGGAATCATTATGAATTATGCGGTTCAAGTTCGAGAGCTTTTGTGTGAAATATTTAACTATTCGTATGAAAGCTTCCTTTTTTATTTATAACATTAATAATAAATCATTTATTTCAGATAACTATGTGATCCATATTGGGTTAGATGCAATTATAAGTAGTGTTAGTAACAATCACTATCACACATTAACATTGTAATACGTAATACTATTTACTTGACAGCGTGTGTTTGTATCCAGCGTGCTGGCATCGCTGAGGATGGTGCTGGTGTTGGCCCGGGATCGCTTAAGTAAAGATGCGCAGCGTTTCCGCATGATAGCAGGGAATGCGTCTGCACACGCGTACGTGGCGGAAACGCTGCAATGACGCGGCAACCCCATCAGCACCCTGAACGCGTTAATTGCACTGCGCGCGCAGATCGCTGTAAGAACTCCGCGTGCAGTTAACCCACAGACCGCATGCATAAAAAGATTGGTAGTATGCTTTAAAAAAAGTCGACTTGACCTGTTTAGTACATTTGGCGAATCTGCGAGCCATCATGTTGCAGCGAACAGACAGCGACCTATGCTCGTTTCCAATATCCAAGTTATCTTTCACATCCTCCGTGATCCAGGGACACAATACATAAATTAGTCAACTTTTTTTAATGTTGAACCACAGAGCGAGGACAGTGGTACGTCAGAACACCGCCTGCGCTCTGACCAGCACCATGAGTCTGCGGGATACAGCGCAGGACTCACGAATCTTAACGAGTCCTTTCAAAGCACCACTTGTTGGGATCAGCAGTACCAGATCGTCCGCATAACTAATATCATTAATACACACTTAATCAGCCCGTTCATATACAGATTGAAGAGTGGCGGAGATCTCAAGCACATTTAAGTCAAAAGTTAACTACGAGGAACTTTTTAACTGGGCTGCAGTTAGATAACTGTAGGATGGATGTAGGTCACAATTATGGTCAATTTGAGCTCCTGTCACTGTTTTGCCGCTATAATAACGTTGACGTCTTCCAATAGTCTTATAAATGAAAGCTGGAGTATTAAGTTCTTCACCTTATCTTTCATGTTTAGCTTATTTCTCATCATCATCATCAGAGGATAATTTCTCTACCCCTTGTTCTGTATCCAGTAACAGACAGAGGCCTCCTCCGCAGATCTAAAGCCCAATGGTTTCTGTCATCTCCGAATAGTCAGCCTCTTGTTGCCCGTCACTTAACCATCACACTCTCTTGGTCATTATGATCAGCTTCATCAAGCTGTGCGCATGATGCATAACATTCCAGTACATGCGACTTTTCGTTTTTTTACGATCTCCATATGCTTCCACGCCATGTTCTTATAATCATCCTCGGTCTTTCTGTCACTTAACATCGTGTGAAAGTGTGACATTACTGCAGTCTATGTTCAGTTAAGATTTAATGCCCGCATATCTACTGCACCCCTCCATAGGAACTGCAACGGTGCCAAGTTTTGTACTCCGCCGTGCGCGAAATGTGCTCGAATACTAATACAAAGGCTTTACCTCATATATAAATTCATCTCCTCGTTTTATATAAAATTTACAGCTATTTACATAATTTATGCAAATTTATCATCATCATCATAATGAATAGACGTCTACTGTTACACATCTTTTATAATACGATCAATCTTGAATTTTTAATCTAGTCATTTCAAGCAATTCTAGTGTCCTCTGTTTACCCAAGATCAGCTCACGCTGCGGATTCTAGTGTCGTCATTCCAAGACCTTAAAACCCTACTGTTCATAGGTTCTACGTGCTATGCTCCCTGCCCAATTCCACTTCAACCTCGCGACTCGCAGCGATATATCAGTAATCCAGGGTAGTTTATAGATTTTTTCTTCTAATTTGATCACTCCGAGATATTCTGAATTATCACCCTCTCTCCCGCCCGCTATCAGACCCTGAGATTTCTTATGAGGTTCATAATTAGCGGCCAAGTTTCAGAGCCACAGGTCATCACTAGCAACACGAATTCCTCTAAGACCTTACTCTTCAGCTGAGGGATTTTGATCGAAAAGACTGCCAAGTTTCCCGGACGCTGGTCATCTGATCTGCTTATAAATACCAAGACTTCAAAAAGCTTTTGTCAATTTTTGCCAGGTAAGCCCTGCAAACACGAGATTGATGATCATAAAAATGTCTGTGACATCATCATTAGCCGATGGACGTCCACTGTTGGACATAGGTCTCCCTCAAAGATCTCCACATCGATCGATCCAGCGTTGCTCGCGTCTAGTAGCTTTCCGCGATTCCCACCAGATCGTCGAACCACCTTGTGGGAGGTCTACCAACATTAGGTCTACCAGTACGCGGACGCTATCCGAGGACCTTCCTGCCCCATCGGCCATCGGTCCTTCGAGCAAGGTGCCCTGCCCGCTGCCACATATAACATAGAGAATATATATATATATGTATATATATATATATATATATATATATATGTATGTATATTTAACAAAGAGGGAAGTCTGTGCGGTTTATCCGGTTAATCCGTAAATGTCCAATTGCAGCCGCTCCTTGCATTACGTAAAAGCTCATATGAATGCCGTAAAGCTAGCCCGGAAGATAAAGCTATTTCCAGTAAAATCCAGTGCACCAAGTCTCTCCAAATCCTGCAGACGGTATATTTTCCTTATTCAAGTTGCAATACACGCTTTATTAGATTTTCGAAGAGAACAGCATCATCCGCTGTTGTCTCTTTAGATTTATATTTATATCCGAATAACTTAACAATGTTCACTTCCGGTTCCCGGGAAGCATTTCTTTAATAAATCTTGACTCGCAAATACTTATTATACAGCTACATAGAGACTTCTCGTGCGGTAGACGTGGTGATGGAAGGTCGCGCACACGGTGGACCGACGACCTGGTGAGAGTCGCCGATAGATTTGGAGATCTTTGACAGGACTATGTCCAGCAGTGGACGTCCATCGGCTGATGATGATGTGGAGCATTTTAATCAAGCTGTACTGTATATAGTCTTATGATTACCAAGGATAGTGTGAAAAAGGAAAAGTCTCTGTCGCCGGAGATTGTCTAAGTTCTACCGCTAAACAGTAGTGTACAAACATTACTGTTCCGGTTTGAAGGGCGCTATAGCTAATCTAAATACTGAGGTATCTAGACTCAACATCTTACATCTCAGGCGACTAAGGCGACTGTTGCAATGCATACCATTCTAACTAACGCCAGGTTGTCAAGGGCGGGCGTATCACTTACCATCAGGTGATCGTGCCCCTCGTCTCGTCGCTCACCTATCAATAGGGAAGAGATCCTATCAATAGTCTCAATAAGGAAGAGAGAGTTTCATACATTATTAATAATGAATTTACACAACACATCGCATGTGTAGAGTTCATTCTTTTGATATATTTGCTAAAAAAAAAACGTTATTCTAATTCATTGTAAAAAGATCTCTCTCTCTCTCTCTCTCTCTCTCTCTCTCCGTGGCATTTATTATTCCCATCTGATGATGGGGTCTGCCTTTCTGGTCTTTCTCTTCCACTTCGCTCTGTCGCACGCGTCCTCTTCGGTAACCTTGCAGAACTTTAGATCTTTTTTGACCACATCTGTCCATCTTGTCTTTGGCCGCCCTCTGGGTCTGGACCCCGTGATGTTCAGAAATCATTGTAAAAAGATATTCATACAAATCATAACTTAGATCTTAAAAGTTAACAATTAAGTTAGAAATTAAAATAATACTTTGACATTAAGGCGGGGTAACATTAAATAGATTATTTCATACCCGTGAAAGGGGAGAGTTTCTTTTTTGATTACATTATTCTCGACCACCCTTCCGCATTAATCTAAATGATAGAATGTTACCCCTCACTTAACTTCCGTATGAATTAATATGTGAAAAACCTGACTGAAACCTCATGATGCCCGAAGATCTAGGTGGGTGCCACAGCAGTTCGCATCCCTTACGCAAAACAGTATTGAGTAAACATATTTTCCGTGTGAAGAGCGTTTTAACTAGTGAAATTACTGAGGTAACGAGACGAGAGTAAGAGAGAGACATATAGAGAGAAAGAGTGCTATGTATATCATCTTAGCGGCGTATCACTTAAATTCATGTGAACTTCTCGCTCGTCTTGACGCTTGGAATAAAAATCTTCTATAGAGATTGATACAACAGTAACAATATATTGAATCGGTATTTAGTAAACAAATATTCATCATCATCATCAGATGATAGAGGTCCACTGCTGGACATTGACTTCCTCCAAAGATCTCCAAGTTTGTAAGGGTTCATATGATGGATTGAAGCCATTTGCCATCACGCTGGCTCAATGCGGGTTGGTGAAAGCCACAGCTTCATTTGTTGATTAGCTAGTTGCACCATGAGCTGGGGTCTCGTAAGATGTTGTGCGGGATCCCATACACCCCCGTAAATAAGGAATAATCCCTTACACCCCCATAAAATATATCTAATTAAACTAGTGTTGTATATTGTATCAACATCATCTGTCAGAAGCCGATTACCGTTCACAAAGAGATCGCGACGACGGCAACAAACTTATCGTACCTTTACTTACTCTCTACGTGCGTTTAGAACTTTAACTTCACGTGGTTTTAAGTGAAGCTGAGGCTGAAGATGATCTCCTTCAGTAAAAGCGAGAACAAAGCATTGATCTGTCTATATATAATGAAAATAGGTTTTGTTTGTTCGTTAATCACGTAAAATCAAGTGATCCTATCGGCATAGGAACATGAGCGTCAACGCGCAATGATTTGTAGATGGTTATACGCTAATTTTTGAATTTAAAAGATCCTTCATCATTTTAATTCTAATCAACATTTATATACATTTTCATTTGGTATTATTTACTCGGTTGCTATAGTAACGGTTGCTATAGAAAGTTATTTGCGGTTACGGTCGCTGTCAAGGAATATTAGAGACAAACTTCAAGTCTAACTTAATATTACAGCCAGAAAAGCGGGCGGGGAGCAGCTGGTGAGATATATGTGGTTACGAGTGCTGGAGGGGAGGGTTTGAAGAAACCCTGCCAACATCAACAGCACTGACTGGTGTTGGTATTTAAAGCTTTTACTATACAGTAGTTAGGTACAGATTTCGTCTCTATTTTATTATAAAAATCCATGAGATTCTTCTTCGAAATGATCACCGAATCCCCTGTAAGCCTGAATCCGCGAATTTTCTCACCCCATTAAGGCTTAATGCGAGCTCCTCGGTAATGGTTGGCACGGAGACGCCGCCTCGTCTGGGCGCCCGCTGGATACCACCCCTCTTGCTCGCACAGTTTTGGCACGCTAATATGGAACAGCCGTGAATTACTACCCTCGAGGTAATGGTGACCTGGTTTCAAATGAATAAAGGTACCGGACAAGATGCCAGCGTCAGTGGCCCTGCTCCTGTCAGAGACAATAACAAAATACAATTTTTAGCTAAAATTTCAATGAAAACAAAAACCATTGTTTTCGGAATTAAACTCTACCTCTCTCTCTCTCTCTCTCTCTCTCTCTCTCTCTCTACCTTTATAAAAGCTTTGTCTATCGAATATAATTGTAAAGAAAATCAAGTGCTGAAGCTTGTCCCCAAGGAACCTTTCAAAGATATAGTGATATCATGTAGACGTATTTAACAAAGGATGATACACACTGCTCCACATTACGCTCGTAACAATAAATTTAATTTAAAAAACACCGCTTTTTCCGGTTCAACGGTTACTATTAAAAACCTAAAGACGTCCGTGTTAAATATGTAACACTGCCTTTTTTTGACGACGGTTAAAAATGGAAACGTTCTTATTGAGACGACACAGAAGCGATACGCTGCGGAGTATATGGCAGACGTAGCTGTAACAAAACATTACGCCTCCTGCACTCAAAGTAATTTCACTGATACGAGATGGAGGGATGGGAGGGGAGGGGAGAGAGGGTATTATACCGAGGGAACAAATTTAGAGATACCCTCACCAGATTCTTTTTACGACTGAACGTAAAGCGGGCCTATATTCAAATGCATTCGCCATGCTGCGACGCACTTAAAACTCCAACCAACAGTTCGCATGGAAACTGCTTCTTAATCTCCATCCTCGGCGGCCATCTTACCAACTTCTAGGCTTAGACATTTCTTTGAAGACCTAATTGTGACTAATCTATTGACTACAACTCTGTTTTTCCTTCTGTGTTAAAGCTGACATATGTTAATTAACTGATTATGGATACCGTGTTAGTACCACCGCTGCTGCTGTTGCAGCCACCAAACTGTATTGAGGAAACATTACTGTGTTCCGGTTTGAAGCGCGTTGTAACGAGTGTAATTACTGGGGTAACGAGAGACAACAACTTATGTTCCAGGCGACGAGCACAATGTGGTTCGATGTATTCCACGTTATTATAGGCAAGTGTATCACTTACCATCAGGCGAGGTTCCGGTCATCTCGTCTCCTATTTATTAGGATAAAAGCCGCTAAATAAAAGACACGATTACTACTCCTTTTCAGCATCAACATGACAGCATCCTTGATTTTTAACGGCAATAAAATAGTTACAGTTAGGTCTTCTAATGATAACCTAACTTTTGAGGTTAGGAAAATGGTAGCCGAAGGAAAAGACTTAAAAAGAAAAGTTTGTAGGAATTTTAAGTGGATCACAGTAAAGCGGAAGGATTTGGATATAACCCCACTTTAATTGCAGTGTATATCATCCGAACTCCTTTGTTACGTCATCATCATTATCAGCTGCTAGACGTCTCCTGCTGGACATAAGCCTCACCGAAAAACCCCACTTCCATTGGGATGGACCTGCCAGGCATCAATGGCTGTCGTTTATATGGGTTCATATGAAAGGATTTGGGCCATTTCTCACCACGCTGGCCCAATGTGGGTTGGTGGGAACCAGAGCCTTGTTTGTAGATTAGCAGCACCATCAGCTAGACGAGATTGACTTGGTTACCGTCAGTTATTATGCGGGACCCTTCCACCCCTTTGTTACGTACAGACGAAGAAAGCAAGTGTACACTCTCTCAAGTACTATTAATTATAACTTAGAACGCATTGATTTGTTATGCTCTAATTAGGTATTAGAACTCGCGTACAGTGACTAAGTCTGAGCTAAGTCTAGGTTATGTACGCGAACGTAGTCTCGGGGTAAGATTAAAAATTTCCACTGCCGCGAACATGAATAATATCACATTGAATGTGGGATGAAAGGCTGTATTGAGGTCTAACTGGAAACATCCATGCAAACTGTATATATATACATATATGTATATATATACAGTTTGCATACATACATACAGGCTATACAAATTGAATCCCAGTGCTGCCTGGAAGGATTGATAAAGGATATGATCCTTTAGACCTTATAACAATTAGCACTGTAGTATCGGGCTAGTAGGAATAGGACTAAGGTAAGCTCTGCCTGTAGCAGAAGGAGATTAAAAGGGTCTAGGAGTTTCGCTGGCCTTGAGGGTGGGGGCCCTTATCGCTCAAGCGAACCGGCGTATGGCTCAGCGGTGGTGCTTACGAGGGTCAGGCTCCACTTTAGAGACGTGGTAACAGAAAATGTCTAGCGGCACCGGTGCGTTCTATAAGATCCCGGAGCCTCTCCGAATGCATTGGTGCCGAGCACCGAGGGGGTTTTAGTAAATGAGATTCTCACATAATCTCATCCCCACCATAGGCGAGGTATCTTTCGAAGATTTTCCTTCCGAACCAAAAAAAAACCTTACAATGGAACTTAAACTCTTTGAAGGTAGGTCTCATAACAACAGACCGTCTAGGTAGGTACACAGAGCAGTTCATATTTCCACCGCCAGACAGTAGTGTACAAATATTACAGTGTTCAGGTTTGAAGGGTGTTGTAACTAGTGTAATTACTCCTCAGTATTCTAGTTAGCGAGATACAACATCTTATGTCTTAAGCAACGAGCGTAATGTCTCTTCCGAGAGTTCAGCGTACCATGCTGCAAGAGTCGTACGCCGTTCCTGCCGTCGAACCCTGGCTCACTCCCACCGCTCTGGCGGATGGCGTGAATATGGTCGTACACCCTCGCATCCATATCCGCCAGAATATCCAAAGGAAATTGAGCCAAGACTATCGCCGCCTCGAAGAATATTGTACGATATCCTCGTACGATACTTATGGTCATTCTTCGCTGAACTCATGAGACCCAAGCCAACCTCACCTGCTCGTGATGCACCCTTCTAATCAGCAGACGAGGCTCTGGCTCCCACCAACCCGCATTGGGCCGGCGTGGTGGAAAATGGCCCAAATCCCTTCAAACGGACCCCTATGAACGACGGCTCTTAGTGCGAAGTGGAACCGATCGATGCGGAGATGTTTGGGGGAGGCCTATGCCCAGCAGTGGACGGCTATCGGCTGATGATGGATGAATGAAATATACAGTAGATAGAAAAGGTTAATTTTAGTATCTACCCACGTAATTTCATATGATATATAATATGGGAATATGTTCCCGGGGATGGCAGATGCTGCGTGTTATACGAAGTTGTCAGTCTGCTCCTCCATCAGCTGCGGCGGAGCAACGGCTTCTGTGACACGGGTTAAACCGTTTCATAAATTGAAATGCAAATTGGGGATCCGTACGAGCTGGACGTTTTGTTAAAATTCAACGTGCGTATTAAATTTATTTGTCTTTATAAGGAACGAGGTCGGAGTTATTATTGTATGGAGACTAGATCTAGGCACCACCGCAGCTCCTACTCCCGCCACCAGACAGTACTATGACAGACAAGACAAGAGCATATTCTTACCTGAAGGCTAGGCAACGCACTGGCGTCGCTGGTGACGTGGGCGGCGGTGAATCACTTACCGTCTTGCTCGTTAGCCTCTTTTTATCTTCTATAAAAAAAAAAAAAAAACATTGCCGTGTTCCGGTTTAGAAGGCGTTGTAGTTAAGAAACTACTAGGGTCATCATCATCAGCCTTTGTTTATCCACTACTGACATAGACCTTCCCCACTGTCTTCCATCAAATGCGATCCTTAGCTTCTCGCATCCACCCACTTCCGACCGTTCTGATGATGCCGTCCGTCCATCTGAAAGGAAAGCGTCGTAACACCTTTGGCGACCTGTACCCAGCCTCCACACTAAGTCTTTCCTCCCCCATCGGCCGTCACTGACACGACAAATATGGCCGGCCCGCTGCCACTCCAGCTTGCAGATATTGAGAGCTACGTCGACAGTCGTGGCTGCGAAACATCAGTGAGTGGACCGGTATCGCGATGCCGCCCAGCAGTTCCGCCTCGCAAGAGACCGGCCGAAATATGGAGAACTGACCGCCGACCTTCGTCAGTCGGAGAGGCACTTTAGAAAAAGCATTTTCATTTGGTTGCTATGGTAACAATCCATATAGAAAGTCATTTGCGGTCTTTTTTTATATTACGGCCAGCAAAGCGGGAGGGTAACACGTAATCTATAAATATAAATTATATGACAACTTCCGGTACTTTGGCAACATCACTTGTATTTCTATGTAAATCTAAAAGTTACCTCCCACAATTACCGGTAATATACTGAGTAATTCAGACAGTCCGTTTAAATTATGAAACGCCGTCTGAATTAACTGAATTATATTAAAATTTTACTCGCACAAAGTAAGGAGCAGTCTGCGGGCGCGTTATTCACGAGGATGTTATAAATTACTTTGCTTCATTACTGGCGTAATGAAATTAAGCAGTTCATTAGTTATGGGCAAATTATGCGGACTCCAGCGCGCTCCTCTCGCTGGTCTCCTCAACAGGCCCCGAGGGAATCTTCCGTAAAAATGTAGACGGCAACAGTAGCGCGAGATTTTCGCAGTAAGAAAATGTTATAATATATATTATCGCTTACTCGAGGATCATAATTTCTTACTGCGTAATCAACCAGTGTTTAGTTTTGAGTAAGTAGATCAGACGAATATCATCATCATCAGCCGACAGACGTCTACGTATTGACATAGACCTCCCCCAAAGATCTCCACATTCATCTTCAGCTGCTCCTCGTGGCATTCACCAGATTGTCGAACCAACGAAACCAGTATACTAAACACATTTTCATGAAAATATATAAAGGAGATATAGCTATATATCTATACCGGATACCGTCTGGGTAGGTACTAGTGAAGCATCTATTTCTACCGCCAAAACAGCGGTGTGCAAACATTACTGTGTTCCGATTTGAAGGGCGTTGTAGCTGGTGAAACTACTAGGGTAAAGATACTTATACTCTGTAAAATATAACATCACAATTTTGACAGATCACGTTAAGGATGGGGTAATGCATAATCGTAAATAAAAGTATTCGATTATCGATTACCATTCTAATAGAACTTGTAATCGATATTTGTATATATACGCTCTATGCAGAAATTATAATTTAATTTTTTTTTGTTATGTAGGGTGTCCCATGGCAGATTTAGGATTTGAAATTCGAATATTTTTCTAACGGTTGCGCAGCGGACCGGGGCCGGCTACATTTTGGCGCGGCATTTGTGCGGATTGGTCAGTCGCGATGTCGCAGTGGACCGGTGCTCTTTCTGTCAGTGGAACAATTGGGCCGTTTTACTTTGAAAATTCTCGTGGAGCAACCGTAACTGTTGATGGTGATGTCTATCGCTGCATTTTTATACCGAAACTAAGAGAACGTCCATCGAACAGCTCTCACGCCTGGTTTCAACAAGATGCCGCCACGCGTCACACAGCAAGAGCCACCATGAGCCTCCTTCGCGAGATACACTCGGAATACTCTCGAAAGATTCCGCGAGTCTGTACGTCGCGATGGAAAACATTTGGACGGAGTGATCTTCAAAAAATAAAATCCGCATGTCTCGTTTTTCTTTTTATGACAAACATACATACATTCTAAAATAATAACATCCTTTAATTTAATTAAGAAATCCGAAATCTGTCACGGGACACCCTGTACTATATTTAGGTGGATTATTTATTATTCACGTTCACCTGATAAATTAATATTTCCAAAACATAACTTTACTCAAATGTCATGATTACATAATCGACTAACATTGTTTCAAAGCGATTTTTGACAGTCTGTAGTCGTTTATTATACGTCACTTCACTTAGTGGGCGGTAACCTTCTATAAAGTATGTTATTAAGTGTAGTAGTACATGTAACGCAAAAAAATACGCAGCTTCATTACATTGTGTATATACATGTATGTATATATATATATATATATATACACACACATGTGTATATATGTATATATATATATATTCAATCATTCTGCAGCCAATTTACAGTTGGGGTACAGGCCTACCCTCAATATATATATATATATATCTATATATAGTAATAATATTTATTTCATGAGAGTTTTTATCACAGCGGCCATTTTGTTCTGCGCGGACGTCAGTAGTGCGGAGTATAATTCATTTGTGATTGTATAGTTTAAAAATAGAAAACTATTCCATTAACCGTAATAAAGTAAGTTTTTATTAATATGCCCACCATTGGGAATCCGTCATTCAAACTGTAGATGGACTGGACTGGACCTATCTTCCTCATAACGAACTAAAATCTTCCCTGCAACGATCTCGTTTCGCTTATCCAATGATATACGGCACTATATAAAAGTAGTGGACACTGACAATAAATATAATTTATTCATGGGATATTTTTATCGCCTTTTCTCCCTCCTAATAGGGTTCTCGGCCCCTTTCTTCTTCTATACTTAAATAGGGGTCGTGTACTTAAGATACTATTCGTACATTACTTATATTCACAATTTATTCTCCTTTTAATTTATATATAGGAAAATATATAATCAGTCATTAGGACGATAAGTAAGAGTGGAATCTCTGAGTATCATCGTCATCAGCTGACAGACGTCCACTGCTGGACACAGGCCTCTCCCAAAGATCTCCACACCGACGATCTCGCGGTTCTTACTGAATCGCCGGTCCACCTTTGAGTATATCACATACTTTCTTACTGAACAACAGTAGTATTTCATCAGTTTTTAATCTACCACACCAACCGACCAACCTCTGAACTTAAGAAGAAGAAGAATCTACCAGACATACGAACTTACCGACGGTAGACCTCCAGCTTCGTGTAGAATCCAGCGCGAATTTCTACCGCTAAACAATAGTATGAAAATATTACTGTATTCCTGTTTAGAGGATGCTGTAGTTAGTTAAATTACTAGAAGCATAACATCTTATAAGTGTCACTAAGGTCCTCGAGTAGCGCCCGCATATCAGTAGATGTGGTGTTGGGAGGTCTCCCACAAGGTGGGACCCGACGATCTGGTGAGAGTCGCGGAAACCCGTTGGTTTGCCAGATGTTTGGGGGAGGCGTATGTCCAGCAGTGGACGTCTACCGGCTGATAACATCGTATGTCTCAAAGCCATTAACAGTGTACATCGTAACTAGCGTGTGACTTCCGCTCTACCAATAACACTGGCGGAGGTTCAACCCCAATTTAAATATGTATTCGTATGTAGAGTGATTTACACTGCGTTAAGATAAAACGGCAATAAATCTCAAAACGCGAAGATAAATTTAGTGTTTAGCAGCCTCGTCCTAGTTCCTAGGTAATAAATCTAGGGAAACGCTCATTATCTTAGGTCTATCCAATATCGAGCTGGAGAATTTGTTCCCTTCAAAGTATTCATATTATGGATACATTGCTTATTAGTTTATTATGTTTTTAGGTTATTATATCACACAAGAGTGGGGGTGTAAGGGATGCCGCACAACAACTCATGGAACCCAAGCGATCCATCACCTGCTCGTGATGTACCAGCGTGATGGGAAATGGCCCACATTCCTCCATATGAACCCATACAAATGACAGCTCTTGGTACCCGCCGATGGGAAGCTGAAGATGTAGCAATTTTTAAGGAAGGCCTATGTCCAGCAGTGGACGTCTATCGGATGGTGATGATGACGCCGTATAGGATTACTGGGGATAAGTAGAGCTGTTTTATTATATCATCACCAGTAAACAAAGGTGGTGGGAAGTAGCTGGATGCGGATAGCGCAGAACCAATTGATGTGGTGAAGTTTGGGAGAAACTTATGTCCAGCAGTGGACAGCAATTTAGGGTACAAAATGTGAGAGGTACACTAGATCTCTCTTTTCAATGTTTTGACAACCCCTATTTCGTAACCAGTTATTATATATATATATATATATATATATTTAGAGCAGATTTATTCATTGTTATGGATAAGTACACTATCACGATCGCTCGCACATGCATAGTGACGTCATCGTTCTACCCCATAAAGTGGGGATCGCTGGTGATATACACGTGCGGCGATTGTTTGTTATGTTACTGACCGTCAGTACAGAATACTTAGACTCCTGGTCATCATCATCCATAGCTTATAGACGTTCACATTTCCACGTGGTCTTCCCTCAATGATCACCACGTCGTTGGGTCACTGGAGGACGTGTGCGCGAGATTCCGATATTTTCCGATTTCATTTTAGTTTTTATTTTTAGCTGATCCTAATCCCTCGGGGCTCTTCGAAATAGTGCAGCAGTCGTCAAGAAGATCAGCAGCAGATCAAAAGTAAATCTCACTCAAATTAAAGTATTTCAGTGTTGAATATTTTATAGTATTATTAATTTTAGTCTAATTTTGCTTCAAACTTCAGGTTTATTTAATATGAAGACGAACGAGGGGTGTAAGGGGTTGCGCTCAACATCTTATGATGCCCGAGTCAAGCTTACCTGCACGCGGTGCATCCTGCTGAATAACAGACGAGGCTCTGACCAACCACCAACCCGCATTGGGTCAATGTGGAAGGATTAGGACCCAATGGCCCTCAATGATTTCCAACAAAAGACGGCCCTAAGTGTCCGGCGGGACCAGTGGCCTTCCGATCATAACGGAGGATCGCTCGATGTGGAGATCATTGGGAAAGACCTAAGATCAGCAGTGGACGTCTGTCGGCTGATAATGATGATCGACTCAGATTAGTAGAATATCCTTTTTTTGTCGAGTGTTAAAAAATTAATACAAAGAATCGCCTCGAAAAGATTTTAATATACTGCTACAAGAACTAAAAGTTAAATGGCTGGAGCCGGGAGCAGAGAGACGGCGTGATGCTGAATGAAATATTAGAAAAGTTGGCGAGCATTATTCAAATTCGTAAAACATAGTTACTAAGATGTAGTGTATATATTTTAAAGAACAAAATTTATAGAGTATTTCCGAAGAAAACATAATTTTTTTATTAAACATCAATCGTAACTTCCGTGCGTGGAAAAATCTTACATACAGTAGTGGAAATCGCAAAAGTCGATGTAGTTGTTTGATATGATTAAACAAATAAACGGCCCACTTAACATTCCCACAATTGGGACCTATCCCAACTATCGCCAAGAATAGATCAAGGCCATTTCATTGCGCTGGCCTTGTGCGAGTTGGTGGACATCACACATACACGGAAGCTGTTATACTCAACGGTTTCTTTCTCCGGATGCTGAAGTCGAATAAATCAATACCGCCTCTTTCCTATGCTTTACAAACGGGGATACCACCCCCTCATTCAACCCCTTAAGGCTTCATTTAAAAAGGGTATACTATGTCGATTGAAAATATAATCACTTTTTGAACTATATGTTTGCACAGATAATAAATACAACGTCCATTACGAATGTTACGGCCGTCGCTGGACCAACAGCGCAGGTACCGCCCCGCGTATACAGGGGTCGTGCGAAATAAACAATGCATTTCGTTTTCAAATTAACACTACACAGGGGTTGATTTATATTCCATTTCCGGTATGCAGATTATAGTTGCATTTATTAATGTCCGTTACGCCCAACGCGCAGCTATTTACGATTGGCCGCTCTAACACTGTACGCGAACTGAAATTATCTGATAATAACTTTATCCGAATCAAACGTTTGTATAACATATGTGTCCAATGAACGGAGAACCAGATGAAGGGTGAAAAATTTAAGTGAACCGGATGTGTTTGTAGGGCAGGGTTGGTAGCCTATCTTCTAACATCCATGACTACACGTTGTAGAGTTTAAGGGGAGGTTTTCAAAACCATCGACATCAGCAGCCGATAGACGTCCTCGGCTGGACGTAGCCTTACCCCAAAGATTCTCTCATCGATTGGGTAGGAATACATAAGGGAACGATATGAGCCATTCCCCACCACGCTGCCCCTATGCGGGTTGGTGGGAGCCAGACCCTTGTTCGTTGATTAGCAGGCTGCACCACGAGCTGGTGAGGTTGGCTTGGGTCCCGTCGGTTGTCGCGCGGCGCCACTTATACCCCGCGTGACGTTCACCCGATGGAAAGTGATACGCCTGTCCGTAACACCGTGGCGCCAGTTAGGATGGTATACACAGTATCACACGTCGACAAAGACATAAGATGTTATGTCCCGTTACCCCAGTAATTACACTAGCTACAGCACCCTTCAAACCAGATCACAGTAATGCTTGCACAGTACTACCTGTCAGGTGCAACAGGCGTTGCGGTGGTACCTAGACGGTCTCCGGCAACAGCGACCTACCACCAGTGACAGCTACAGCACCCTTCAAACCGGATCACAGTAATGCTTGCACAGTACTGCCTGTCGGGTGCAACAGGCGCTGCGGTGGTACCTAGACGGTCTCCGGCAACAGCGACCTACCACCAGTGACAGCTACAGCACCCTTCAAACCGGATCACAGTAATGCTTGCACAGTACTGCCTGTCGGGTGCAACAGGCGCTGCGGTGGTACCTAGACGGTCTCCGGCGACAGCGACCTACCACCAGTGACAGCTACAGCACCCTTCAAACCGGATCACAGTAATGCTTGCACAGTACTGCCTGATCGGGTGCAACAGGCGCTGCGGTGGTACCTAGACGGTCTCCGGCGACAGCGACCTACCACCAGTGACAGCTACAGCACCCTTCAAACCGGATCACAGTAATGCTTGCACAGTACTGCCTGTCGGGTGCAACAGGCGCTGCGGTGGTACCTAGACGGTCTCCGGCGACAGAGTTGCAATGTAATTAAATATTCCGCCATTTGCAGTAAGGCAGTGTTCAGGAACGCGCACGTACACCCGTCGCCACAGCACTCGCAGTGCGTCCCGCTGCGCAGGCACGGCGAGGTGCCGCGAACCCTCGGACCAATTACACTGATTGTCGGACCGCTCCATCAATCAACGTCCGCTAACGATTTTTCCTTCTCATTAAGGAAATTGCTGACGGAACTGAAGCTAAACTGGAACAATTAATAATCGAAAAGAACTGAACCATAAAACTACATTCTGATTATCTTCGTGACAGGAAGAAATTAGAAGATACGATAAGAATAATATGATATAGAACTCTGTTGGCAGTGATCACTGCATCTACTGATTTTACTGCTAAACAGTAGTATCCAGTAATTACTTAAGTAACGAAGTTTAATATCTTAAGCCTCAACCGTTTATAAAGAACCTAAATAGTATAAGATCTGATGAGATTTAAATGGTGTCTGTATTGCAGGGTCGTCTGTTTCCGGTTTGAAAGGCGCTGTAGATAGTGTAATTACTGGGGCAGCGAGACTCGACATCCTATGCCTCAGGCGATAAACGCAACGTAGTGTTATGAATACCATCTAAACTAGCGCCACGTTGCAGAGCAGGCGTACCACTTACCATCAGAGAGCTGTCTAGCTGAGTATCACCTGAGCTCCTACCGCAGCCGACAAACAGTACTGTGTTCCGGTTTGAAAGGCGCTGTCCTCCTAAGCCTTCCTTATTAAGGTCAAAACGCTTTCACCTTCCAAGTTCACGAAATCGAAGACCCTTTTAGTCGCCTTCCACGATAGGCAGGGAATACGTTAGTACTATCTTTAATAGCCAGATGCTGCAGGGCTGATTACAAGAGATCTATGTCCAGCAGTGGGCGTCCATCACTTGAAATGACGCTGATGATGATGACGATGAATAACAGTTTATTTGAAAACTATTAAGACGTAGCGGAAGGATATCAAATGATTCGTTTCAGCAATCTCAGCAAATTAATTGGAGCCCCTAACGGAAGCCTTAAATAGGTATTGTAATAACGCAGCTTCTCGGCAAGGGTTGTCCTCGAGCTTCCGAATTTCAATTATATTTCCAGTCTACCCCCTCAAGAAAACCTTCCGTTTCCGTAATGAAAGTCCTGATAAACTTCACTTTGTATTTTGTCAAATTTTTTTATAGTAAAACGAAACCGGATATTAACTGCGATCGGATAAATATAAACTTTTTAATATTATTCAATTGAGTGATGACACGAGCGGGACGATCACCTAATAATGAGTGATACGACTGTCCATAACAACGTGGTGCTAGTTAGTATGATATACACAACGCCACTTCGCCGAGACGACGTAAGATGAGTCTCGTTATCCCCAGAAATGACACTATCTACAACGCCCTTCAAACCGGAACACAACAGTAATGTTTCAGTTAAACTTAATTTTTTACAAATAACTTTATACAGTATTTTTTTTGGTAGGAATATTTGAACTTTGAAGTTACTACATTAGAAGTAAACATCGCATTAATGGGTTCCGTAGGAGATCCAAGAATCGCTTCTATGATACATGACCAAAGATTCGACTACTGGGGTGGAGCAACCCTTTAATTGTCAAAAACAGCTGATCATTTAACAACCGGAAATCCGGCATAAACCCCTGAGAGTATCGTTCAAAGAATAGATTGCCAAACTATTCTCACTGCCATTATCTAGGTTTTACTTGTGGCAGGTCTCTGTTGCCGGAGATAATCTAGGCACCACCGCAGCGCCTATTGCAGGCCACAAACAGTACTATGCAAATATTACTCTGTTCCGGTTTGAAGGGCTCTGTAGCTAATGTAATTACGGAGGGAACAAAATCATAACTTAGGTCTAAGCCGACGAGCGCAATGTGGTGTTATAACATCCATTTCTTTATGAAAAAGTATACAACTTCCGCTCCAACTCCTTATATCATCATCCTCAGCCGATCTACGTCCACTGCTGGACATAGGCCAATGGAATGGAGTATATATATATACATCTTCTTAAAGTGCCTCCAACTAGTGAAGGTTGGCGATCAGCGTGGTGTAGTCCTTTCCGTCTCCGGTTCAGCGGAACAATTCGGACGGCCCTGACACGCCAGTCCATTCCCTGATATTCCTCAACCATGACTTTGTCCTTCTCCCCACCTTCCGTTTTCCAGCAACTTTATACATTACAATCAACTGCAGAAGATCATATCGCTGATGACGTAGTACGTGACCGAGGTAAGAGATTTTTCTTTTAGATTTTATTCTATTTTTTATTCATATACAATGTAAATAGTCCGGCCATAAATACTGTTAAATAAAAAACTTTTCGGTGATCCGGTTTGAAGGGCGCTGTAGCTAGTGAAATTATTTGACTAAAAAGACTTTCATCTTACGTGTCGTGACGAGCACAATGTGGTGCTGCGTCATCATCCTAAACCATCGCCACATATCCGTTACCATCAGGTGTGTTGTAGTATAAAAAAAAACGTAAACAGTAGCTAATGTTTTCTTTAAACTACTAAACAGATTTTGTTTAACTACAACTAAAAACAAAATGGAGTCGACATTCAAACAAAAAAAATACATCAAAATTAGATCAACCCTTTGATTTACGAGACGAAGGGGACGTTCACCTGATGGTAAGTGATACGCCTGCCCGTAACGACGCAGCGCTAATTAGAATGATTTATACTACACTGCTTTGCGCTCATACCATTGGCACATTAGATGTCGAGTCTCGTTACCTTAGTAATTATACACTAGCTACAGGCGCCCTTCAAACCAGAACACAGCAATGTTTATCTACAGAAGTAGACGCCGCAAAGGAAATAGATAGATATATATATATATAGAGAGAAAACAAAAAGATTTATCTCTATTATTTCTTCAATAGGATGTCTCATCATCTTTCTTACTTAAATTGTCTGCTGCTGAATGTTTATACCAAACGATTTTTAATGCGACGTATCCTCCACCACCACCATCACCACCACCACCACCACCAGCACCAACATCACCAATATCACCATCTGCATAACATGAAAATTTCAGTATTCCAAGACCTGTATATATTGATGCTTGATCACGCGTCATAGTGATATCTCATTTAAAGGTTCACGTTATCGATCGTGTAAACCGACTTCCGTTTCCGTTTTTGAATAAAGTTAACATTTATACGGAACTCCATTCCTTTCCTGTGCAAGTATTTTGTTTAGAGATTTGTGTCCGAGTGACAACTGCAATAGTATCCGCGATGCTGCGCCGTGTCAGCTGTCGCAGGGGTAGGGGGTTGGTGGCGTGGTGGAGGGCGGACGCCTGTCGAATGACGTTAGAGCTATTCACCTTATTACTGGCCTAGATTTCTCTATTGCCTAGATATGGAGCTTTTATTTCTATAATAGTTTAAATAATTTTATCGTTTTAAGGAAATTTGAGGTTATAATATAAGTAGCTGTTCCTTGCGTCCCTTTTGGTGGCTGTAACATCCCCGCAACTCACTTTAGGGGATGGAATTTTGTAAAATCCATTCGTAGCTGACCTACACTCAGCAAAAGGAATGATCATTATCTAATAGTAGTCCACTGCTGGACATAAGCCTCCTTCAAAGATCCCCACATCGATCCGTCCCGCGCTGCCTGTATCGTCGGGCACCGAGGGTCGTCGTTTGTAAGGGTTCGTATGGGGGGATTTGGGCCATTTTCCACCACACTGACCCAATGCGGGTTGGTGAGGTAGCAAAAGGAGTTTTCCTACCAAATTTCAAGCCTCCAAGCCTTATGGCTCCAGAAATATCACGAGGAGTCTCCACATAGGTGGAAATCTCTTATATATATATCTTATATATAGGAGATGACGTATATACCAGCTCTTCCCTACCCACTCTGCTAGCCGTAAAATATATCTTAAATATACCTTGAATAACCGTAAATGATTTTCTGTACCAACTGTTACCATAGCAACCGCATATATAATATCAAATGAAAATGTTTATAAAAGCTACTTAGAAATAAAATTATGAAGGATGAAAGTTGAAGTGAAATTTACACCCGTCTCTTTGTTTGATGGAATAAAAGAAGAAGATGTGTCATCCTCACATAATATGGTAATGTACCTGCTTCCTATACTTCTAGAATATGTCGTCGGTGTATATTTTCTAACTTCACAATGAAGGCGAGCGGCAGTGGGCGGACTGATATTCGTTCAAACTGAGCTCTGAAGTTAATTGCAGCCTCGTTTTGTTTCATATAACGCGCTTTACAAACTACCGCCTGTTTTTCTTTTCTGATGAGGATGTGGTTTACTGGTGGCAGGAGCCAAAGGCTAGTTAGTTGATTAGCAGGATCCACCACGGGCAGGTGAGGTTGGCTTGGATCCCGTGACCTGTTATACGGGAACCCTTACACCCCCAATATTGCAACATATAAGAAACGTTTTCCTTGTATTTAGTAGAGACAGAAGATGGTGATGATGATGATGATGATATACTAAAATTCGAGTGATACTACCAAGTTATACATTCCTACTACTCCAATGATCAAGATGGAACCAAGTAACTGAATGTAGACCCGTGTGGTGTTTGTTGTTGTTGATGTGTCTCCTGCTGGAGAGCAACTCCAAGTAGATACCACCACAGCGGCTATTTCAACGAACAAACAGTACTGTGCAAACATTATTGTTTTCCGGTTTGAAGGGCGCTATAGCTCACTAGCTACACTAAGTTACTGGGGTAATGAGACTCCATCATATGTCTCAGACGACGAGCGCAATGTAATGCAGTATATATTGTCCTAATTAGCGCCACGTTGTTAAGGGCAGGCGTGTCACTTACTATCAGGTGAAGATCCTGCTAGTCTCGTCGTTTAATAGAATAAAAAAAATCTTCTATATAACGCCCACAACATATTATTATCGCACTCATCTCCAGTGCCAGGGGGTTCATTATTACACCCTCGTATCGCAGGGGTTGTGTTCGAGCAATCCTAGACATAGTTTCTGAGAGCAATCAAGTTATGTAATAAGCTATCGGCTTCTTTTCCACCAAAGAGAGAAGGGAGACGTTCACCTGACACCCCTCCCACAACGCCTTCCCCTCTTGGAATGATATACACAGCACCATATTGTCTTCCTCGTGATACATAAGACGTTGTCTCTCTTTAATAATTTCACTAGCTACAGCGCCCTCAAAACCGGAACATGTTTGAACAGTAGCGCTCTCATATCTCAATTATATTACGCAGGTACATTCAGAAAATCGAAAAATCCATTTCCAATGTTATAAATAATTTATCGAATAACCGTTTAATATTTCCGATCGTTACAAGCGGAAATGCGCTTCGCATCTTCTAAACCGGATTTCCGGTAACAAGTTTTATAAGCGGAGAAGTGGACAAGAAGATACGTGAAGTTATTCCGCGACACAGCCGCCGCCGGGAATACAAAGTGTGTTCCGACCTAATGCTGTTCCCATTTTTCATCTCGTCTGCCAAAGA
Source organism: Ornithoptera priamus (assembly GCA_029034505.1). Lineage (NCBI taxonomy): Eukaryota > Metazoa > Arthropoda > Insecta > Lepidoptera > Papilionidae > Ornithoptera > Ornithoptera priamus. The sequence continues at coordinate 1,216,689 of JARDWD010000672.1, forward strand.
TGTATTTACAGCATCTTATTTTTAAAAAAAAAACATCTTATTTTACAAGTTTTAAGACAAAAATCACATTACATATAACTTATACATAACTTATTACTGGCCGGTAGTACGTGGTAGGTCTCTGTGACCAGAAACCGTCTAGGTAGGCACCACAGCAGCTCCTATTGCAGCCGACACACAGTACTGTGCTAACATTACTGTGATCCGGTTTGAAGGGTGATGTAGTTAGTGTAATTACTGGGGTTATAGAGACTTATGATGTAAAATCTCGTTACTGAAGTAATTACACGAACTACGCCTTTCATAACACAGTACTGTTTGTCGGTTGCAATTTTTTTTTTTTGGTTTCGCGAGGGAAGTCTCCGAAATATATCCTGCTTCTGGAGGGAAGTCAGGCTCATGTGAGATTCTTACTAAAATCCCCTCGCTGCTCTGCATCAGTGCATTCGGAGAGGCTCCGGGATCTCTTACAGAACGCAACGGTGCCTGTCTACACTTAGAGTTAAACGTCTCTGAGGAGGAGTCTGACCCTCATAAGCACCATCGCTGAGCCATATGCTGTCCCCACGGTGGTACGCTTGTTGAGTGATAAGGACCCCCACCCTGAAAGCCCGCGAAACTCCTAAACCCTTTTAGTCGCCTTTGACGACAGGCAGGGCTTACCTTAGTCCTATTCTCACTAGCCCGAGACAACACGGCTGCGGCAACAGAGACCTACCACCAGTGAATGCTTCTCCTTTAACGGTTCAAAAGCGATTGTAGATTTAAAAAAAAATAATCATCATCGTATCTGTGGAAAGCTTTAACAATTGCGGAGAGGCAGAAAGATTGATCCGATACAAACGGACTCGTCTCGGCACTACTCCCAATGTGTACATCCATTGCGTTCACGTCACAGAAGCGGCCTTATTACGTATCATGCGATAACGAAATCGCACAATTCTTCTTCTTCTTCTATCTTCGCCTTTTCCCAGTTAATTGGGGTCGGCCTTCCTCGTCCTAAGTCTCCAGATAGCACGACTCTTAGAGGCTTGTTCGTTAAGGTTGATTTCCTTCATATCCCTTTGGATCGTCGTCAACCAAGTGGTAGGTGGTCTACCGCGGGTTCGCGTTGTCATTTCGTAGTGATGCGCCTGTATAACCTCGACCGTCGCTTCGAGGGGACGCCCTAGCATTTATACTCTTTATCTTTCTGTGTGCTTTCATGTTTGGACAAGGAATAACGAATTGGCTATTGGTTTTACGGCCGGTTGCCACCTGTCGCCAAGGTGTAACCCTCTTGGAGGGCTTGTGGGCCGCCGTTGACTCAAAGGTTCTTCCGCCGCCTCCACTACTGAGTGCTCCAACCCAACACTCAGCACGCCAGCAGCCTCGCCTCCAACTATGTCAGAGAAGCCTGCAGACGAGGTTTGATAACGGAGTTTCCATCTCCGGCCTTGTGGTCCGCGGGAGTTATTTTATTTCCCTCCTACCCTCTGAGAGGTTGTACCCCCTCATCGAGCATTCCACCAACCGCCACCTGTGGACGCGGGCTCTAGGGAATAAGGCTACCCCGAGCACAATATCAACATTAAAGTTTCAACTTCGACAATAAAGTATAAGTAAAATAAGTAAAATCACCAAAGAAGTAACAAGAGTGTAACAACAGAATGTAATAAAATGTAAGAGAGAGAAATGTAACAAAAAGTATTGTATAGAATAAGGAAAAGTAATAGATTAAGGAGAGAATAAATAAAACCGACTGTCTCTTCTTATTTCGAGCGCGACGTGTGAAAGAGAGGAAAGGAATGGAGAAAGAAAGAGGACAAAGATTTATACGAAAGATAAGAATGGATAGAAAGAGGAAGAGAAAGAAAGGAACTAAATAAACGAGAAATTGTACACTGGCAAGAATAAAGCCCAGGCCCAAAAATTCCCGGAGAACGAGCTAAAAAAAATCTTTTATGTCTCAGGCGACGAGCGCAGTGTGGTGCAGTGTATACCATCCTAACCAGCGCTAAGTTGTCATAGAGGGGTTTATGGCTTTTAATCACTAGACCCCATGCCTTTTCGAAATCTAGAGTTATAGTTATGTAAATAATAACATCCCCTAGTATCGCAAAAATTTAATTATGTTACGAGTACTAAGCTACTAGGGGTGTAAGGCGCCCCTTATAACAACTCACGGGACTCAAGTCAACCTCCACTCCACCCCCAATGCAGGTCAGTGGGAGCCAGAGTCTCCTCTGTTGATTAGCAGGCTGCACCACGAGCTGGTGAGGTTGACTTGGGTCCCGTGAGTTGTTCTCCGCTACCCCTAACATACACCACAAGTTTAATTTATATACGTATCTAAGTGTTTAGACCATAAAAAATCTAGGGTAGTATAAAAAAAGTATACATTGTCTCTGCAAACAAGTATTATTATTATTGTTGCAGTGTTCAGGTCCTGATTTCGTTAGATTTAGGCTTTCTTTTTTAAGTCTAGAAATAAATAAATAATTGTGCTATTATCGCTTATTTTAGTAATAAGCCCGCGGCGCACCGCAAATGTATTCATTTCACGATCCAAAAATCTGATTGAGTTGCAGCTGCAGGAGAATATTTCTGACTCGAAATACTTTGCTGGCATCTCTTCCGTGAGAATAATGTTCAGTCATATCAGTAGTACATGAAGTCTAGTCTAGATTACTAGTAACATGCTCTCACTAATGTTTGACAGCAGGTGTAAGAGCTGCGGTGGTAACTATCCAGTCTCCAGCAAGCGACCCACCGTTATTGCCACTACTTGGGTATTCATACTTAACCTCATTGCTTCTTTACCATATATATATATATACATATTGCTCACTGTGATATATATATATATATATATATATATATCTTCTTCTTTCTCCTGCCCTGGTCCCACTTTATGTAGGGTCGGCACAACATGTTCTTCATTACCGAACATGTTGTAAATAGTTTTGGCTAAACTTTTTACGACCGGCCGCCTGCCTGACATCAACCCTCTTTTTTTTTTTTTTGGGAATCTTTGGGGACTTTTTTTTTTTTTCTTTTTTTCTTCCCATTTGTATTTCGCTGATGTTACTAAAATTCACAAATGTACATAACTTAAATATTAAAGTCAAGTATATATATATATATATATATATATATATGTAAGTGCAATAAGTAATCCGCTTTGTCTCTACAAGAATAGTTACGGAGGAAATCTTCGATCAACTTCGCAACGTTTTTCAGACACTAACGACGGAAACGGACATGTGAAATAGGTTTCCTTTTTTTTATACTCCTTTTTTTCACAAGACACGTATTTAATGGAACTTAGCCAAGTTTCATCTGTCCAGCGGACTGCCGTTGCGTTATTGGGACGAGCTCGTGAAAGAGACGAAGTCACACAGCCATTTACTAACAAAATAATCGTTTGCTGCGAAAGCGGGATTCAGTCGCGTTTTTTTACATACAATGAGCATACATTATTACTTACCCTTTAACCCCCCAACCTCCCCAATCCCCATTATTGGACGATATTATATGACTATGGCTCGTAAGCAAAGCTTACTCGGCTCCGGTTAGAAATATCTAACAGCAAGTGAACCAACCGTCATACATTTTCAACCTCCTGCGAAGATGACCGCTTTATCAGTTCATGGTTGATCCTGGATGACAAAATACCCTGAAATTGTATTACAGGTAGATAGGGTAAAGAAATATTCTAACGATATAAGTACTCCTTTACATCCGGACTTAATTGCTATTGATTGAAATGTATAGTTGAAGTTGGGAATAGTTTCCTTAATACGATTGAATGATCCTTACGGTGGGGATGTGAAATTGATTGAATAAAGAGATGTAACATGTTATAGGGGTGTAAGGGGTTCCACAATAACTTACGAGACCCAAGGATAGTCCCACCTGTTCGTGATGCATCCTGCTAATCATCGAACGAGCTTCTGGCTCCAAACAACCCGCCTTAGGCCAGCGTAGTGGGAAATGGTATGTGAACCCTTTTTTTATCGCGGGGAAAATCGTCTTAAAAGATACCTCGCTTCTGGGAGGAAGACAAAGTTACGTGGGGCTTCTACCCATTAACACCCCCTCAGTGGTCTTCCTTAAGTGCATTAGGAGGGGCTCCAGGATCATCTACAAAATACACCGGTGCCCCCTGCACTCTGGCTAAAATCTGGATAAATAAGACTGTGTTTCGTACCTTAGTGCTTTCAGTCGATACCTTTGACACCATAAATGTTTAGTTAAAAATAACCTTAGTTTCGGAGTCCGAAGGATGGGAGTCAGGGTTATGTGGAGATTTCTACTAACTAATATCTCATCGGTGGTCATCATCAGCGTTAAAAGGAAAAGTGTCCCATGTCCCGAACACGGCTATGACTTCTCCATCTACTATGGTACATCATCTTTAGGATACTGCCTTCTGTTAGGATACCTTACAGAACTCTCTCTGTGAGTCTTCCGCGGCAACAGAGTTCGCGAGATCTTCGTCTACATAATATACTTTTCCAAGATGCTGATGCCTATTTAAGAATAGTTTCATTACAACAAATTGTTGTTATTTATTCATCGTTTACTTTGCATAATTTCAGAGAAATCCGAAGATGAGACGACTCCCCCTACTCCCGCCGAGGATTAGTGCCGAATATCCGGGCTCATCCTTCGAATTTATTCCGCCGACATCCTGCATTAATTGTTGGCTGTAATTCGTTTAATTGAACAAGCCAGCGGAAGCCGACTTACGTAACATCCTTAAACACTTGTTAAGTAAATAGACAGTTAGTTTTATTTTTAACTAAACTACGAAACTAACTGAACGTTCAATTAGTTAGTAGTTAGTAACAATAGTTCTGTTAATACAAAGCAAATAGATATAAAATATTAAACAAGATTAACGTGTAGACGTTTCTAGCGCTTCACAACTTAATACTCATACGCACACGCACGCACACGCACGCACACACGCACACGCACGTACACACACACACACACATACATACACACACACGCACTCATTTTTCACATTTTGAAAGTTGTATTAAAACCATTTGAATGTTTCGTCAGATCTCAACGATTCCGCCGCCATTTCATTTACAGCAGACTAACGCTTACTTACACACTCACTTGATTTTGGGTGTGAAGCGATCCGTAAACAGTGCAGCCCGTCCGCACACAGTACTATGTGTGACTGATACATAGATGACGAAGCCTGACACGGTGCGACTGGCAGCGATGTTGTTATGATATGGTGGCGTATCGACAATGGCGGTAATAGAATGGAAGCTTGTGGATGTGGAAAATCTGTACCTCTAATCAAAAGTAAACAAGCGGATGTCCACGGAAGAAGACTGGCTAATGGTCTGCAATTTAAATTCTTAATATGATGGCCAAGATCGAGATGCTGATGCTATTCTTAAGTTTCATCTCTTCTTCATGTCACTGTTGTCCAATTTGAAATGGAGTCAAAACAAACGTGTTAGAAGGTGAAGCAAATTTCTAGTACATGTAAAGCAATAAAAAAAAAAACAATTATATGCTTAAGCGATGTAACGAATGTGACGTTCACTTGATAATAAGTGATACACCTGCCGATAACATGGCGCTTGTTAGGATGGTACACACAGTACCATACATTGCTCGCTGCCTCGGTGAGATATGATATTGTCTCCTTACCCTATAAATTTCACTAGAGACAACTACCTCTGAGGAGGGAGTACACAGTAACACAGTAACATTACTGTTAGATTGCTCCGATGGTATCTACCTAGATGGAGCAGTAAGCAGTACATAAAAAGACTGCCTCAGGATGCACTCAACAGTTTGAAAGATGACTACTCTTACGCTCTCCAACAGATACGTACAAATGTTCATTAAAACTTTCATAAGACTCTCTTACTTCCGGCACAGATGTCCTCAAACTTTACACAACGGGTTTCATTGACAATTTCCGGTTTTGATAGATATAAATATTTATATACAGTGCGGTGGCAGAGACTAATATTAGACAGTCTCTAGCGGAGATCTTTTCGAAAGATGTCCTGCTTCTTGGATGAAGTCATTTTTATTTACGATCCCTTGTCATTAAAACCCTTTCTATGGTCATCTATCCGAAGTCACCATTCCGCATCAGGCTTGCATGGTGACTATGGCCTATCGCCCTCACACTGAAGGTAGGTCTGTGCCCTAACAGTAGTGGACCTAAATTGACTGTTCTATGACCATATTTAATACGTTGAGAAAGAAACCAGAATCTCTTGCGGAAACTGATGCTGTTCTGCGTTATGCTTAAACACGGCCTGAGGAAGAACTCAGTCTTGCCAAGCTGCGGCCAGCACAAAACTCTCTTCGCATTTATCGTTCCTCCAACAATTGCTGAGTAGGAGACGTGGACTTTAATTTTAAAACCTGGGAGTCCTTTTAGTCGCCTTCTACAGCCATTAGGAATTACTTCGAGTCCTGTTGATAATAAACAAAAATCACAGTTACAGAGTCTTCATCAAATTGTCAACTTACTAATGCAGCCGGGGACATGCGCAGAGGTTTCGGGCACGGTATGCATGCAACCATGCACCAAATCTCTATGCTTATCTATATCTAAAAATAATCTTACTAATTTCAATACTTAGTAGTCGTGGACTTTTAAGTTATTCAATAGATAAACATTCCAATAGGTTTCAGGAGCCAGGAGATGCAGTGCTTATATGCCTAAACGAAACACCGACTGCGCAGAGAGGCCGACTACACGGCGCCGTGTTATTCATATGCGCTGTTGTTCTTTCACGTATGAGGTTTTGTGAAGGATTTAAAAAAATTCTAAAATAGTGATAAATAGGAGATGAACTTTACCTCAAACCTGACAATTGGGAAACGGTTACAATCAGCGCCTCCAGTATAAATTTTACTTCCAAATCACGATAAAATCCCGTCATTCCCGCTCGCATACAAACGACACGACATCCGGAGTTTTTATTGCATTCAAAATTGCTCCCATCACAATGTAATTTGAATTGGACGTTTTTATAACGCATGATAATGGATGGCTGAAAGGAATTGGCACACGCTGATGGTAGCTTTCTTACCGGAGACCATCTAAGTAAGAGGACCCAAGCGAACCTTATGTACTCGTGGTGAAAATACTGATGGTAATGATACTTAACAGGTAATGCTTAAGGCGACGATCATGTGATGCTGTGTATCATCCTAAGTAGCGACCTGAACGGCAAGTCGCTTCGTAGAATAAATAAATATTATGACCAATCTTATCGAAGGGTCTAAAGGGTCCCGCACAACCACTCACGAGACCCAAGCCAACCTTACCTGATCGTGTTGTACCCTGATAATCGATTCACGAGGCTCTGGCTGATAGCAATGAAACCCTATAAACCACGGCATCTATTGCCAGGAGGTTATGATGTCTGCTGAAGGTCGCGAGAAGCCGGTGGATGCAAGCAATGCAGAACCCATACAGAGATCTTTGGAGGAGGCCCATGTCTAGCTGTGGACGTCTATCGGCTGATGACAATGACGGACGGAGACGAACATGCCAGCTCCAAGGATGAGGGTAGTACAATTATAAAAGCAACGAAACATGCACCATGTTTACCTGATAGTCCTTATTTACACATCATATTAAGATCTGATGGAGATCCACAGCTGGACGTAGATCTTTTGCGCTATTTGAATCCAGTGGTTTCCAGCGATTTGAAATAATGATGATGATGATCTTTACTGCTCTCCCATCCATTGAGGATATAGTAAACATCGAATGTTACTGGTGAACAGTAAATAACATATATTATTTTCCACGGGTAGAGAAAGTATTATATAAATGTCGATCACCTTTGTTAATAAACTCTTTTTATATCTAACTTTCTATGAAAATCGGCAAAGTTTAATAAGCGAGCAACTAATACAAAACTTAAATAGCTTAGCCGTGCTTATTTCTAAGTTAGAAAGCTCCGAACAATTCGGCTGAGCTCTTCAAGGTGCAACTGAATCCCTGAAAGATGAAAAGAGCAAAACTTTAACGCTGATTAAAACTTTTAACTTGGAATATTTTTAATCTATTTCGTTTTCATTTATTTATTACATTATTATTTACCACCAGATGGTGGTATGATGGTATGACTGGTAGACGTGGTGATGGAGGAGGATGCCTTCCAAAGTCGACTGGACTGATGGTCGAATGAAGGTAGCGAGTTGCAGCTGGACGTAGGCAGCGCCGGACCGCTTGAAGTGGGAAGATTAAGTAGAGGTGTACGTCCAACAGTGGGCATCTATCGGATGTTATCCGATAGATGATCGTCAGGTTTTAAGCCACATTCGAAATCGTAAAAAATCACAGCACTAAAATGTTCTCATTTTTTGACGAGTCAAGAAAATTTTAATTGGCTCTCAAAAAATTGGTGAGGGAAATTTGAAAATCGAACAGTGGTATTTTTACTTTTAAATAATCGAAGTTTTCAAAATAATCACTAATGGCCAGTGTCTTATATATAAAAACTTTTTTTCGCAATACTTTCCGACGGCCTGGTATATATTAAATACAGTTTAAACTTAAACATACTTCTACAACTATTAATAACTTATGACTGTAGGCAAAATAAATTAAGCTAACTTGTAAGTTGAGATAAAAGGTGATTAAGTTGTCATATTTGAGACAAGATGTACTTAAGTTATTGTTTGCGAGCAAAAAATATTATCTTTCAAAATGTCCTAATAAGTATCTTCAATGTAAGAAACCACTGGATGAGAGTAGCGGGGGATCGATCCGTGACTAGTTGTTTAGGGGAGGATTATGTCCAGCAGTGGGAGTCTATTAACCGGTCATGAAATTAGTTACTTCCTATTTTCGTCGGGAAATCCTCTGTGGAATCATCATCATCATCATCATCAGCCGAAAAATCTCCATGCCGACCAGCTCCTGTACTGCCCCCATCGACGGGCTCTAAGGGCAAACGTTTATAAGGGTTCATATCGAGGGATTTATGTCATTTCCTTGGGTCCCGTGAGTTGTTATGCGGCGCCCCTTACACCCCTCAATAAAATTCGTCATAATATTTATTTATTCTACTCAGTGACTTGCCGTTCAGTTCGCTACTTAGGATGATACACAGCATCATATGATCGTCGCCTTAAGCATTACCTGTTAAGTATCATTACCACCAGTATTTTCACCACGAGTACATAAGGCTCGCTTGGGTCCCGTGGACTTCTTACACCATTAAGGTTGTAAGGGATACCCTTCAACAATAGAGACTTAACGGCTAAGATTCGGTATCACGTATTGACCGGAAATGCAGAACCTTTTTTACATACACCCGTGGTCCTAGCAGCGAAACGCCCGCAGACTTCCGTTTTCAAACAATGCCTAACATAAAAAGCGAACAATTTTTTAATTTTTTTTTTCAGCGGCGATAAGCCTGCTGTCTTACGCATCGCCTCCACCATCCCACCCTTTGTGATTTCACCCTTCGTGCTCTACTTCAGAAGGTCCTTTCAGCCGTTAAACTCAAAAGGATCTTTATCGCGGCGCACGAGTAAGGCTTTCACTGATATCTTTGAGACGGTAAGTTTTATTACAATACAGCCACCACCGTCTACCGTTACATGATAATCAAAGGTTAGGGTTACTTACTGGTGGTAGGTCTCTATTGCCATCCACCCTGTGGTCCCGGGTTAATAAGAATAGGACTAAGGTAAGACCTGCCTGTCGTCGAAAGCGACTAAAAGGGTCTAGGAGTTTCGCGGGCCTTGAGGGTGGAGGCCCTTATCGCTCAACAAGCGTACCTGCGTGGGACAGCGTATGGCTCAGCGATAGTGCTGAGGAGGGTTAAGCTCCTCCTCAGAGACATGTAAGAGAAAGAGTAGAGTATCACCGGTGCGTTTTATAAGAGATCCCGGAGGCTCTCCGAGTGCACTGATGCAGACCGCCGAGAGAGTTTTAGTGAGTAAGAATCTCCCATAGCCCTGACTTTCCTCCAGAAGCAGGGTACCTTTCGAAGACTTCCTCCCGAAAAAAAAAAAAAAACATGCCTCTGTTGCCATAGACTGTCCATGTACCATAGCTCCTCTTCCCGCCGATAGACACTACTGTGTGAACATAACTATGTTCCACTTTGATGAGCGTTGTACCTAATGAAATTACTGTGGTAACAATGTTTAATATGCAGTGTATATCATCCTAACTAGCGCCACGTTATTATAGACAGTATAACATACCATCAGGTGAACGTCTCGCTCGGCACATCGCTTCGTAGAGTAAGAAAAGAAAGATGAATTATAAAAGTACCATTAATCTTGATAAGTGTACAAGGTAACTTGAGAACTTTAACTAGAGAGAGAGAAAGAGAAAAAAAACTTCTCAACTTATTTACGCAAACGAGCATTAAATTTATTTAAACTCGATTTCTCCGCCGACTTCCGTTTACTCTTAATGAAATAACTTTTGATTAAACGTGTCCGCCGGATGCGGGGGATGAAGTGGATTTTTCTTTTCACATTTCATATGGAGTAAATGTTTGGAACGTATTAACTGCGCATTTCTTAACTGACCGCGATTTTTTTTTTTAATTCAATCAAGCGACGAGACGAACGGGTCAGTAATTACGCTAGCTACAACGCCTTTCAAACCGGAACACAGTAATGCTGAAAGTAAAAATACCTAGACGGTCTCCGGCAAGAGACTTACCATCAGCAAATTTATGAGTCGAATACTTAAGACTTTTGTTTAAAGTACATAACTAATAACGTACTTAGAAAAATAACTTAATAATAACTTAATACTTCATAAAATTATATGAGGATTTGGATTCGAACCAGGAACCTCTTGTATTATATTGTATAATAGGTCTCTGCTGCAAGAAACCGTCTAAGTACCATCTCAGCTCGTACTGCAGAGCGACAAACATTACCGTGTTCCGGTTTAAAGGGCGTTGTAACTAATGTAGTTACTGCGGTAATGAGGATCCACATTTTATGTTAAAAGCGATGTAAACAATATGATGCAGTGTATATCATCCTAATCATCATTAACCATTTGATTTAATTAAAGATATCCCTAGTACGATCGTGTTTTGTGAATAGTTAAGATATTTACTCTACCTACGCTAACAAAAACCAATTTCTCTTATTGTAATCTAGATTAAATCGCTTGCACTAAGTACTTAGTACTTCGGAACATTGCTAGTCTAGTAAAATGTCAAACGTCTGAAAAGTTTAAAATGGCGAACGTTAAAAGCCAAATTGGTTTTACAGATGAATCTACTTTTAACCTTCAGACATAAAAGTGGTAAGTTTTTTTCAGCGACGCGACGAGCGGGACCTTCACTTAAATCCAAGTGATACAGTGATACAGTGATACAGTGATACCCTAACAAAGTCGCGCTGCTTAGTACGATACGTACAAATTGCGCTTATCGCCTTAGACCTAAGTAGTCGAGTCTCCTTACCCCAGTAATTACACTAGCTACAGCGCCCTTCAAACCGGAACACAGTGATGTTTGCACAGTACCGTCGGTCAGCGAAAACAGAGGATGCGGTGGTAGGTAGAAGGTATCCGGCGAGATCTACCACCAGATGATGATATCATATTCCCTATTATAATTCCGTTTTTATTGAAGGTAGGTTTCCGCCGCTTTGAATAAAAAAAAGTATGTTTTTAATATAAATACATATTAATGAATAATCGCTCTGTCATTTAAGTTAAAGTTAATTAAGCAGTAAGTCATTAAGTTGAACAAGGCCCGACATTTGCGCTTAATAACTGCAACCCGCCGAGACAAAGCGGTGAGTTATGCGACACGTTCGGAGATAAACGATAATTTGTTAGTTAAACGATATATTAGTATATAAATAATATATTAAAAAAAAGGGTAAGGAGTAATCAAGGGTTATGTATCATCACCATCATCATCATCATCACCATTTTAGTATACTGTCGCTTTGAAGGTAAGCCTCAAACGATTTCGGAAGCGACTCATCCAACGCAATATTACACTGTCTCGTAAATGACTTGGTACGGCAGCGAATACCATCCACACCTTGACACTGGTCCCTGGTTCGATTCCTGTACCACTCACCAGTCGAGTTATATGTTAGGATATTTACAATGCCAGACTATCTGCTATTGCTGTCGGCTTTTTTATCGACGAAGCGAGGACACGAGGGAAACGTTCACACCATAACCGCCACTGGTAACAACGTGTCGGAAGTAAGGAAGTTCGTTAGGATGATGTATACAGCACCACATTGTCATGGTCGTCACATATCTGTCCTCACCTGAGTACTTTAGCTACAATAACCTTCAAACCGGAACACAGTAAAGTGTGCACACTACTGTTTGCCAGAAATGGGAGCTGCGGGGGTCAGACGGCTTTCAGCGACAGAGACCCTGCATTTCTAAACCTCTCTCATTTTATCTCTCTCTTATTTTAAACCTGGCTTTCAATGTGGGAGGAGCAGAGTAATCTCGTTTGATATACATCACCATCTTCAGATTCACCAGATTTATTATCATTTAACATCGCCAAGAGTTGAAGGCAAAAGTGACCATAGACAAAGAATGCCGCCATTTTGTTTGACAATAACAGGAATAAGAACTTCTCAATAACAAAATATAAATCATCGTCCGACGAATAGACGTCCACAGCTGGACCTAGGCTTGCCCAAAAATCACTACGCTGATCCTGTATCCCTCACCCTTATGCTTGTGAAAGACCTTGAACCCTTAAACATATATAAAATTAATATTTGATATTAAGTAAACATATTAAATGTTTAAAATGGCGCTCGTAAATATTATCGACCCCGGGGGAAAGTTAAAAATATAAATGTGTTCGGAAGAGGGTCCTATTGTGGTATTACCATGAACTCTGACACTTCCGGATATTTCCCCTAAACTAATGCAAACTCCTCTGTCATCATCAAGCTACGGCAAGCTATGATAGCCTCTCCCAAAGACACTCCATCATCGGTCATCGAATTGATGACAGCATCACTCAGGTCTTCCAGCCGTTAGGAAGCGACCTGATCCTTACGTAACATAACCTAATTAGCGGGATCGGTTTCTAGATTTGTGATGACTACTTCCTCATTCGGAACACATTCATCAGTATCCTTGATTTGGATCCTATACGGATTTAGGTTTTCCGGCTTTTGTGATCGCGAGTTGTGATTCAAAAGCTGCTTCCGGCGAAACATCCTCAGTGCAACTTAAAGAATCTAATAGAGATATAAAGATGGAGTACCTCAAGATTATTCTTTCGTGAAGTTCAGCGGATGGCAAGTGATATACTTGCCCATAACAAGATGGCGCTTGTTAGATTATATGCTAAATCCATTGCTGAGGCCTAAGATGTTGAGTCTCGTTTCCCCAGTAATTTCACTAGCTATAGCACCTTTCAAACCGCAACACAGTAATGTTTCCACACTACTGTTTGCTGGCAGAAATAAGCACTACTGTGGTACTTGGCAACAGAGATAAAAGGAGAATGAAATGGATATGATAAAGATGTAAATGCCAAATATGCTGTCCACATCTTCCTGATGGTATCGTTGTCACCCGACGCCAGAGGATCAAATTTAATTGGAGGTCCTCTTTATTACATTAATAAATAACAAATTTTATTAACTTGGGATTAAACTTAACATTCGCATAAGTACCAAGTGTGTGTATAAGGGATTCTGCAACAACTCACGGGACCCAAGCCAACCCCACCTGCTCGTGGTGGACCCTGCTAATCTACAGACGAGGCTTTAGCTCTCACCAACCCGTATTGGGTCAATGTGGTGGAAAACAGCCTGTATCCCTCCCATATGAACCCTACAAACGAAGGTCGCAGAAGCCGCTGTATGTGGGCAGTGCAGAACCGATCGAAGTGCAGAAGTTTGGTGGAGACCTGTGTCCAGCATGGACGTTTATTTGCTGATGATGATGTACCATAAGCTACCATTTCTACATATTTTTTTTTATTCGACGAAGCGACGATTCTGTCAGCCATTGCTTGGATATAGGTCTCCATCAAAGATCTCTACGTACAGTCAGGATGGCCAGCGGTATCGCTGGGCACTAAGGGCTGTCGTATGTAGGGGTTCATGTCGGGCAATTAGGCCATTTCCCACCACTCTGGCCCAATGCGGATTGGCGGGAGCCAGAGCATCATTTCTTGATCAGCAGGATGCACCACGAACAGGTGATTTTGGCTTGGATCCCATGAGTTGTTGTGCGGGAACCCTTGCACCGTAAAACGTTCATCTGATGGTAATACGCCAGCCCATAACAACGTCACACGAGTTGGGATGATATACACAGCATTATACGCGAGACACAATGTTAATACTCATTACAGCAGTAATTTCACTAGGTACATCGACAGCGCCCTTCAAACCGGAACACGGTAATATTTGCACTGTTTTTCGACAAAAATAGGCGCTGCGGTGGCGCCTGCAATAAAGACCTACTACTAGAGTTAATATTAAAATTTCTGCATTTTTCTTTAATAAACACTGTAACTAGTGATTTTACTAATACTAGTATATTACTAAATTACTATTCCGATACATAAATAATATTCTGTTCGCTTATTAGTTGAATTGTATGAAAAAACATTGTTATTTAATTAATTTCTGAAAAATAAGAAATTACATTTCGCCATTTCGTATCGCCGGTTTCGTGGCACCAAACCGCACTGTCACCAACACGGACGCCGCTTATCTCCGCCGGAAGTGCGCCATTTAACATTCACAACGGTATAACTACCGATCGAGCGATAACATATCTTTATAAATATTTAATAAAGTATAGTTTTTTTTTTAGTAAAAATCATCTTGACTACATTTTCATTTATATGTAGTAATATAGCTGGAGATGTTAAATGCTCGTCGAACTTCTCTCATATGTTGATTGGGTTCACCAGATCGTCGGTCCATCTTGTGGGAGGCCTCCCAACACTGTCTACCGGTACGGGGGCGTCATGTAGACAACAGCCATGGACGTCGTATCAGCTGATGATGATGACGATGTTAACAACAACGCTATTATGGCATCTGATCAATCAACAGATTATATAGCGGAGTAGCTAGCTTCGGATTCGAATCGGGTTTCTCCGTGTTACAAAGCAAGCTGTCAGTCAAAGCTTCACAAGCTGGTAAATTCACTGGAGATATATCTAATCGTGAGATCGCACGACTACGAAACTCCACGTCTCGGCTTTCCACACGGTTGTCAACTGATCAGAGAATTCCAGGTTCGGAAGACAATGTATCAGACTGAATCTCAAGTTTATTTACTGCAAGATATCTTAGCGAAGAGCACAGCCAATATACATTTACTACCACTGGATCAATGATTTACACTCCTAGAATCCCAGACAAAGACCGCATAATAGAAAGAAAAGAAATCTATTTCAATCCTTTTGATCCTTGAAAACTCAATGAAGATGTGTCACCGGAAACAACTTTTGAAACACAACCTGCGACCACTAAAGCCGGAAAACCTAGAGTGCGCACGGATGAAGAAGAAAATAAATTCATCATCAGCTGATAGAGAGCACATTTCTGGACATAGGCCTGGCTCAAAGATTTCCACTTCGATCGGTCCTGCGCTGTTTACCCAGCGGCTTCCTGCGATCTTCATCGCAGTCAGCATGGGCTCCAGAACCACCGGGCACTAGAGGCCGTCCTTTGTAGCGGTTCATATTGGTTTGGGCTATTTCCCATCACACTAGCTCAATAAGAGTTGGTGGGAGCCAGAGTCTTGTTTATTGATTAGCAGGCTGCAGCACAAGCAGGCGAATTTGGCTTGGGTCCCGTGAGTTGTTGTGTGGAACCCCTTACACCCCCAATGAAAATTAGTTATCACAATATTGATTACTAATCCGACTATATCAAAGAACTTTATGAATAATTTATAATTAGGTGTCCTAGTTCGAAAAATAACCTAAAAAAGAATAGACTTGGATTCACGACCATAATACGAGTATATATTCAGATCAGGTAGAATTTAGTCTAGAATATAGTTCTAGACTTCAGTTCATTTTAGCTCATCTGTTTGCCAATCGGTATCTTCTCCATTTCCATTTATAATAAAACCATCTTAAGCTATTCATGCTTTTATCTTTTCTGAAATAACATCATGTCATAATATTTCTCCATTAATCTCGTCTCTTTATAATGCGACCTGTTCTTCATTAGTATTCCGATTTTACGTCATCTCTAGAGTCTTTTTCTTTTTGTCTTGTGCTAATGTAATTATTTATTGTATCGCCAAGTGCCTTAAAGTACTTTCAAGTTCGAACGAGTCTGCCATTATAGTCTCATCCGCCATTTTGACCAGCATCTCAATACTACGTATTATTAACAACACAAAAACTCCTTTATCATGGAACTTTTGTGTCACATCATAATGGCGTCGGCCTTTGTCACTTCCTTATTAAATAAATTATCTAGTAGAATAATATTGTAATATTAAAATTAAGTAATATTAAAGAAAACATCGATTTCCAATATCAGAACACAGTAGAATTTATACATTACTATATATAGACAAAGTATATAAAACTAGGGGTGTCTTCACAATTTATACTACCTTCTTGATTCTTAGTTTATTCAAAGGGTCCACGTTTCCGATTCAGTAAATCAGTAAATAACATAGAAAGGTGTATATAATACAATATATCAGTAAATAACATATAAAGGTGTATATAATACAATAAATCAGTAAATAACATAAATATATAATATTAATGAATCACATGAACAAACACAGTGATAAAGTTATCACGAACAGTGCTACAGGTCCGTCTGTGTGCGAGCCCAGAACCAAACGCGAGTTGACTGGATTCGTGATGACGTCAGCGCTGCAGCCGAAGCGACTCTTGCAGCTTGTCTGACACTGGGCTCGTGGACCCGGCTCCATGGACTGTTTCTAAATGTATACTAGGTGGAGTGTAGTTATCCGGCGGCAGATTTTCATATTACGTGTCTGCTTCTTTGGTTCTTCTGGCGAATCTACTCGCGGACCCGTTCCCCGACTACCTTCGCCTGTATCGGAATCTCTGGGCGGTGAGGACCGCCCCTGATCGCGGGTGTACTTGGTGTACGCGGTGTGTGAGTACCTGTGGCACCGCGTTCTGAAGCGAGGGCGGCGTGATGTCGAAATTCGGAGCGTATTGGTAGTGTCCGAGGTGTGTGTGGTGACGTGGGTGTTGTTGGTGACTGTGAGTTCGTGTGTGGTGTGAGGAACCCCTGCGGATGACGGAATTAGCGAAAGCCGTGGTCTGCGCTTATTGGTCTTGGAATTCGAGAGCGGCTCGTAGTTGGCCGCTTTGGCCACCAGAAGGTTAGGATGAGTTGTCGCCTTGGCGAAATAGGTTTCGGAGCATTCTCTGAAGTGCACCGCAATGTGCGGGAGTTTGAGGTCATTGCGAAGGTCCACTTTGCGCTGGTACCATTCGGCACCGGTTGCAATGCGGGTGAATCGGTTTTGGAGAACCTGCAGGGGTTTGAGGCGTGCTTCGGACGAATGGGCAAAGACTATGCTGGCGTGAGACATTATAGGTCTTACGCATACCTTGTAGAGGTGAAACTCGTGTCTGAGAGAGAGCTTGCTCTTCTTGCACAAGAGGGAGTATAGCTTGCCGAGCACTTAGGCTGCTTTGTTTTTAGCCTTGCGAATGTGGGCAATGAAGTTGAGCCTGGCATTGAGCGTGACGCCTATTTGACCGACTCCCTCCATGGGATGGACTGGCCGAAGAGGGAGATCTAGCCGCGTTTGTGGCCTTGTAGGTCCGACTTCCAGTCAAGGGTTGAGAGCTTTCGATGAGTGAAGTGGATGGCCGGGTTTACATCGATTCGCCACTTCCGGAACCACTCACCTAGACGAGTGGTCGCCTTCTGTAAGCGACTCGTTATAATACCCGGAGCTCTGCCCGAGTGGTAGAGAGCGGTGTCATCCGCGAAAAGAGCGAGGCTGACGTAGCGGTGTTTGGGGATGTTGCTCATGTAGAGCGAGAAGAGTAGCGGGGAGAGGCAAGAGCCTTGGGGGTCGCCGGCTTTGATCGATCGGATCGAGGAGAAAGCGTGCTCGACGCGGAAGCGGAACGAGCAGTTCGAGAGGTAGGCTCGAATGATGGTGACGAGTCGGTCTGGCACTTTGTGAGCGTAAAGCTTGTATAGCAAGCCCTCGTGCCAGACTTTGTCGAACGCCTTCGCGACGTCGAATAGGACGGCGCAGGTGTCGATCGGACGCTTGTGCTCGAAACCGGCCAAGATGTGTTCCGTCAGCCTGTGGACTTGTTGGACGCAAGAGTGGCTACTCCTGAATCCGCATTGTTCGTCGGGGAGGAGGTTGTTCTCTGTGGTGAAATCGCGCCGACGCTCTATGATAATGTGCTCGCAGAACTCTGCCTAAGATGTTCAGTAGGCTCATCGGGCGATAACTGTTGGGTAGGTTCCTTGGCTTTCCGGGCTTCGGTATACCTATCACTACGGCCTGTTTCCTGGCGACTGAGAAGGAACAATCGGCTAGCAGGACGTTGAAGATAGCCAATAGCAAGCCTATGATCGGGGGCGGAATGCGAGATTCCGCTGCGCACGCGCTTTATATAATGTCGTAAAGTAGTGTCGGTAGCGGAGGCAGCCTTGTAACAGATGTTAGTCTCTCGAACGGGTGACGTCACATTTGTACGGTGAATCAAGTTTTTTTGTTATTCAACTAATTATTTTTAATGATACTCAAAACATTTGCGCCGATAAGTATAGCGATGTAGTGCTTGAGGATTTGCAATACCACTATACTAGTAAAAAATAACTTGTCTATTTATTATTATAGGTATCTAAGTGATAACACATTAATTAATTACTATTAATATAAAATAAATATCGTACAAAACATGACTATGTTCCGGTATTAAGAGCGCTATAGCTAATGTAATTACTGGGGTAACGAGACTCGCACATTTTATGTGTCAGGCGACTAGTGCAATGTGGTGCAGTGTATACTACCTTCCTAACTAGCCCCACGTTGTTATGGGCGGGCGTATCAATTACTCGTCTCGTCGTTAAATTGAATTAAATATATATATATATATAATTATTATGAATTCATTTAACTCAATCACTCGAATAATTTTAAATCGACGTCAAATTGGAAAAAGAAATTGAAATTTGAATTTAGAACTGAGATCGCGCCAAGTGAATCAATAGAGTAAGACTATTAATGAAGAACAAGCTGTATGGAGAAATTGCAAGCCATTAAATTCGATAAAAATAAAAAAAAGAATTTAGAAGTGTCACCTTTGACTCGAGTCGAGCATTCCTAAATAAAGAAACGTTTGTTATGCCTTGCGACGAGACGAGCGGAACGTTCACCTGATGGTAAGTGATACGCTCATTCATAACAACGTGGCGCTGGTTAGGATGACATACACAGCACCGCATTACGCCTGAGACATAAGTTGTCGAGTCTCCTTACCCCAGTGAAACACACTATTTTGCATACTTCTCTTTGGTGGCAGATATTGGCGCTGTGGTGGTACCTACCTAGACGGTCTAGACACAAATACACTACCACCAGTAACGCCAGTAATGCCATGGCTAATTTATAGTCGATTCAATAATTCCAATCCGCCAAATTAAATTTAGTACAAATATGATGAATCCATTCACGGAAATCCCGTTTTTCAACTGACGCCATGATTCAATAAGTTATCTGTTGCAAAAAGATATAACACAATTCCCTCCCAACTTTAGGGATGCTCCGAAGGGATACACGCGTGAATACAATTTAAGTCGATTGTTGAGGGTAACGTATCACCCAATTTGTTTTTTTCCTCCCCGTAGTAAAGTAGTTTTTTATGTATACCTTTCTTTATGAAATTACTAAATACGTTATAGACTTCTTGTCGGCAGGCGCCCCTAGATGGTTCGACGACCTGGTGAAGGTCGCGAGAAGCCGCTGGATGCGGACAGCGCAGAACCGACCGACGTCGAAATTCTCGAGTGAGGCCTAGGCCCAACTGTGGGCGTTGTCCAGCTAATAAATAAATATAATGTCCAGAAAAAATATATAATGCTTATCTAAAAAAAACAACCCTTGTTTTGTTCCCGCAACTGAGCATGAATAAAGAGTCAAGGCAATTTGTCCACAACGCTGGCCAATCAACCTGTGATTGAACGTCGCCAGAAGCTCATGTTCAGTGAGGATCGAATCGGGTGACCAGCTGCCTTACCAGCTATCAAAATCCAGTAACTCCCAGCGATTCTTTTGATATCCTCTGTCCACGTAGGGGGAGTTCTGGTAGTCTCGTTTTTGTAGGTAATAAACAATATGTATCTGGTGTCATAAAAGTATTATATTTTTAGGTAGACCTCTGTTGCTGGAAACCGTCCAGATAGATACCACTGCAGCGTGTATTTCTGGAGCCAAACAGCAGTGTGCAGACATTACTGTGTTCCGGTTTGAAGGCATTGTATCAAGTGAAATTATTGAGGTAACTAGACTCAACTTTTTATGTCTCCAGCGGTGAGCGCAATGTTCTCGTCTCCTCTCAAAAAGAAATACCTAAATAAATCAGTGTGACTTTTCCTTCAGTCTATCTTATTCTTCTTATATATATGTTATATCAGAAATTCTATATATATATATGATAATGTTCTCATGAACAATTCCGTTATATGACGATATATTGAACTTTGTTCATATATCTCTGACAAAACTCCGCCGGCGGACATCCTCCGCGCGAGCAGCTGATGCCGAGGGAATAGTTTGCGACATGCTAATGTACCCTGGAGTTTGATTAAATACATCTCATAAACTATATAAACAGTAACTATATTATCATTTAACTATTGATCGTCCGTCATCATCAGCCGTTAGACGTCCACAGCTGGACATAGGCCTCCCCCAAAAATCTCCACATCGATCAGTCCTGCGCTGCAGTGAACGTGGCTTTCGGCATCAACGGCCACTAGCAGCGTCGTTTGTAAAGCTTCGTATGGAGGGGGATTTGGGCCATTCCCCACCACGCTGACCCAATGCGGTTTGGTGAGATCCAGAGCATCGTTTGTTGTCTATCAGGGTACACCGCAAGCAGATGAGGTTGGCTTGGGTACCGTGAGTTGTAGTGCGAGACCCTTTACACCCCTTATTGATCGTTTAATGTACGTTTATATAAATCGTGCACCACCTGCGAGGGTGTGGTGCATATTTGTTTAATTACTACGGAAATGTTTGCGGAAGTGATTGCGTCACCGCCGGCGTGCAAATAAATCCAGTATCTGTTTTACTGGTATGTTTCCAATCCATCTCTATACTAGTAAATAATATAGTATACTGTATAATATGTATATATATATATATAATAGATACTGAATCACTGGTAACAAAGACAGTATATCAATATTTATTGGTTTTTATTTAAAATCTTTCTCTCTCTTTTTTTAAGTTAGGACCAATGGGCGGACTTAGTGCCCATAGGTACTTTCTACCAGTCAATCTAGAATGTGAGAAATATAGTGATAGGTGAGGTAGAATAACAATGTAAAATAGGTGTCCCGTGGCAGATTTAGGATTTGTTAATTAAATTAAAGGATGTTATTATTTTAGAATATACATATGTTTGTCATAAAAAGAAAGACGAGACATGCGGATTTTATTTTTTGAAGTTCAATCCGTCCAAATATTTTCTATTCCGAGTGTATCTCGCGAAGGAGACTCATGGTGGCTCTTGCTGTGTGAGGCATGGCGCCATCTTGTTGAAACCACGTGTGAGAGCTGTTCCATGGATGTTCTCTTAGTTTTGGTATAAAAATGCGACGATAGACATCACCATCAACAGTTACGGTTACTCCACAAGAATTTTCAAAGTAAAACGGTCCAATTGTTCCACTGACAGAAAGAGCACCGGTCCACTGCGACATCGTGACTGACCAATCCGCACAAATGCCGCGCCAAAATGTAACCCGCGCCGGTCCGCTGCGCAACCGTTAGAAAAATATTCGAATATCAAATCCTAAATCTGCCACGGGACACCGTATATATTGTCACTTTTTTATACTTATCTACAGACACAAAAAGGTATAGATACATATATATATACAAATAGATATATGTGTGTGTGTATGTTGAAAATAGTAATGAGACAGCCCCGCAGCTATGGCCATATTTTGCGAAAACCAACAACGCATGTGGTTAGGGTAACACTGAAAGAGAAATCCTGGTAGACCACCAACTTCGTGGTTGACGATGATCAATAAAGATCTAAAGAATAACAAATTGACAGAAGCTGTGACACAAAATAGAGATAGAAGAATGAGCAAGAGGACCGACTCCAAGTAAAGATAGGACAAGGTTTAGTAAGAAGATATATATATATATAAACCATATTGTAACGAAATATGGTATAATTAATAAAAAAAAATAATGATTCTATAAAAAAATATTAAATAATAAGAGCGTTTATATAGCTCATATAAAAATTATTCAAATTTATAAAATTGAAAATATAATTTAGCGGAAGTTAAAAGAGTGAAATAGATGTGTCTCTAAAGTATAAAAATATTTCAAACAAACTTTATTCAATGACTAAAATACGAAAACATATTATATATAACATATGCAAAAGATGTATTATAATAAGTGAAAAAGTTAAAGGCCAACAGTTGGGTGTTCGTGTAACGCCCTAAGGAGGTAATAAGCAATTGTTCGTGTATCGACCGGCTGCATGAGCGGCGGAGACGCATACTCGCGCTCCTACGTACACGCGGGCTCCGGGCTGCGGACATGTACTGCGCTGCGCACGTGGCGAATCTAAAACATTTGCTTCGTGCACATTGATTGCAATATTGATCCGAGATTATTACTGACCTCCAATACATACTGGAAAGATGACAAAAAGGGATGATTGTTTCAGCCAACGAGGTGACTGTCTTCACTTGCAAGAGGTATGAAAGAAGGAAATGGAATGCAGTATGAAAGAGAACAGAAGTGTGATAGATAAGTATAGTAAGATTGATAAGAAAGACGAAAGAAGACTATAAAGAACAAACAAAAAATGGATTGGAGTAAGATTAGGATGATAAGTAAACTGTGTATATAGGCCCAAAACACGCAAAGGGAACAATTAAAAAAAAACAGAAACGTACCACCAGTGACAGCGCCAGCGCCCTTCAAACCGGATCACAGTAATGCTTGCACACTACTCTTTGTCGGCTACAATGGGATCTGCGGTGGTACCTACCTAGGCGGTCTGCGGCAACAGAGACACACCACCCGCAAATTTAAAGGTCTTTTACAATATCTCCACAAATATCTTCTTTTACAGTAAACACACAGTTCGATAACGTTTAATGAAAAAGATGCTGCTTTTTCCTTATGAGTCTTCATTAGTCGACTTTTATGAATCACTCCAGTAAAGTAGACGAATATTCTAATTCAATATTAAGAAATATATGTACAAATATATTTTCTAAAGTAAAACAAACCTCTTTGAAGGCGAAGTGTAACGATAAGAAGACAGCAACAAATGTGTTTATAGGGTTTAACCTGTGAGAGAATGAGATAAGAGTTTCTATATAGAGTCCCTGTTCTTCGTCTCTTCTTCATACTATGGTTGATGGCATCCTCACTACTCTATCTCAATGCTCTGTATATATGAAGAAAAGAGAGAAGAAACATTGGAATTTGTAGTAATTTATTTGAATATTCTTCTCTCACTTTCATTCTTTCATATTTCAATTAGACAACTGTCTATTAATCTCTCTTCCTCTCTCGCTCTCACCTCTCTATCTCTCTCGTTCACTTTCACCTACAAAATAAAAACACGCAGTTTCACTTCTACCACGCGTGAACTTTGTTCAATGAACCCTTTTTTTTTGTATTATATTTGAAATTTAGTTTTTTAAGCACACATCGGAGCTTCCTGTAACATTATAAAAGTTCACCCCCTCGCGCCCCGCTGAGGGGGGTGTGCCAGTAAAATTTATATCGGCAAGCAGCTCTTAAGTGAGCAAACATCTGCGACAGCTCCACGCCAGGAGTTAAGTAGATGGATCGAAAATACTTCGAAACATTTTACATAGTGCCTTAACTTTGTTATCAGTTGAAGTTTCTCATCGAATAGTATCAGATACATTTGGGACAATGCGCTTTACCATCATAAGCTGTAGCTTATAATGGTAAAGCTTAGATATACATATCTTCACCACCATATAGACCCTTGACAAGTTTTTCACTTAAGTATACAACCTTACCACCTCAGCAACTGATGATAAATAGATATATGTATACTATAAAGTATATCTATTTAGATTGTTAGGTGTAAAAATAAGTAACAGTCTGCCGTATAAGGCGACTAAAAGGATCTGCAGACTTCAAAGGATCTCTATAGACTTATAAAGTAACCCAGGATACAACAAATATGAAATGGTTATATATTTATCATCATTAAGACTAATATAAGCTGGGAGCGCGCTGCATCTTCCGGCGTGCCTCTGCGATGGTGGAAGGGGAGGGTTCAACCCTCCCTCCCGAGGTGGGGCTGCGTAAGCGGCCAGCGCCGGCGGGGTCGCGGATGGTGAAAAAGCGTTCCCGTAACCCCGCCATAAGGCGACGAGGTGGAACATCGTGGGGGTTTTAGTCGGCGCAAGTCCGACATAGGCTGTCCTTGCTCCCGGCAAGATCAGGTATGCGCAGGGATTTCCACTCATAAAAAAAAAACAAATATGACTATGACTAGTGTTTTCCATCGAAGATCCCAGAGTCTGTCGCGATGAAGATTTTGACCAGCGAGGGGTTTATTATGGGCAACGACCCTACTTGACCCCATCTTGCTCTAAGAAGCAGGGTACCATAACAAAACGGTTTAGTTTATTTAAGGAAACGTGGAGACCAGCAAGACGTTCACCCAGTTATATGCTGGACAGTAACAACGTGGCGCCACTTAGGATAATATACACTGCGCAAGATTACTCTTGTCGCCTAGTTACACTAGCGACAGCATCTCTGAAACCGGAATGCAGTAATATTACAGTACGGAAGATATAGAAGCTGCGATAGTACTTTGTTGATGTTTTTTTTTTTTTAATTCCTCTTTGTGTTTCGGGTCAAGGCATTCTTTATCCCAATCATTTACCACCATATTACATTTTCAGCATTTTTCTATTTACTCATTCTTTCTTTCTCTCTTATCAATCATACTCCGATCTTCTTTTCTCTTTTCATACAGCATCCCAATCCGTTCTTGCACACCCAAGTAACAAGTTCTGTCTACATCTATCTTGCGGTTGTGCTTAGACCAAAAGCTGACGTCATCACAATGAGCCTGATGAACAACAGGAAATGATTTTTTAAGTCTTAAAATTTAATAAGCACTGATTAAGTAAAGTGTTATACAATATCTTAACTACATTTAAGTAATAACATAAAAGTGGTTACTATATATCGTTTGATATAACTAAAGATTCATCTCGATCGTTCTGTACGTGTAACGTTGTAATTGCATTTGACAGTTAAGGGATTGCAGTTAACTTGTTTGTTGAGTCAGTTAAGTGGTCACGTCACGTCACGTCACGACACGTCACGTCACGTTGATATAATTACAGTACGCACTGTGTGCCCCTGACAGTGCCCTCATCATCAGTAATTGCTCCGGGCGAATATGATAATTGATTTTACATAAACCAAACTTTGGGACTACGGAGTACTGGATACAGCCCTATGTCCAGCAGTGGACGAGAATCGGTCATGATGATGAAGTAATGATTAATTTAAAATCATTGCAACATTTTTCATTACCAGCTATTAAGCTGGCTGCGATAGGGTCATTATATCGCGAGGTCTGAAACTTACTTCCTGTTCCACACAGTAAACTTTCTATTGCTCAATATTCTATCAGCTAAAATATATGATGAAGACGCGCTGTGGAAGGAGCTGGTCGTAAAACCAATGAAGACACTACAAAACCAACAAGACCTACAATAATAAAGAACGCGAACTGACAGTAGTGTAAATATTTTAACGTTTATACTTATATAATTATAATAAGCTTACTTCCACACTTACAATTTGAGGAGTTGGAGTATGCTCTCACAAGGAAAAAGTCGAGGATGTACTCCTCTATCCTGAGTAACATAAGTTTCTTTCGATGTTTTTTTTCGCCGGAAGTTTTGTCAAGCCCGAAAGATAGAGAGGATGAGCTGAGCAATTTGATGAAAGAGAAAAATCGAGAGGTTGATCGAATCGAAGATGACGAGAGAAGCAATGGACTGACTATGAAGACTTATTTAGTATCGCAGGCCAAGAATAGTTTTACCGGAAGAGGATGTTACATACATATATATATATGCTGTGTGTATATATGTACATAAACACTTCACCACAAAATGGTTCTCCTGTCGCAGCGAATTTCCGGAAGTCTTATGAAAGCTGACTTAGAGCTTCAACTACATCAGGAGGTAGTACCTCCCAAAGGAGTACGGCTACAATAAATGAATTTTCACTTAAACTAATGTGTATTTTTTTTTCTTATTAATTTAAGGACCTCCACCGAAGGATACACGACATACAATAAAAACATTGTTATAGATTACACAGTCACGTGGTCTTCATTTATAGGAGACCACAGCATGCCAATTAATATATTGATATTACTGAGCAAGGGATGTAAACGGTCTAGAGCAATAACTCAGGGGATCCAACCCAACCTCACCTGCTCGTGATACACTTTGATCATCAACAAACAAGACTCTTGCTTCCACCAACACGTATTGGGTCAGCGTTGTGGGAAATGGCCCAATTCCTACAAACGACGGAACCTAGTGCCCGGCGACACCGGACCCTATACTGACTGTTGAAGGTCATGGGACAAGACCGATTGTTCTGGAGATCTTTAGCGGAGACCTATGTCTAGCTGTGGACGTTTATCTGCTGTCGATGATGATGACAACAGAACAAATTAATAATTATAATAATTAATAATTCGTATCAAATGTTCTTTTAATTCGATACGTAATTAACACGAGGCCGAAATGAAAGCTTCATCCCCTGTCCGTGTATTCCCTGCGTATGAACAAAAGTACCCTTGTTCGCTTAATTAGCGGCGAAAGCTCTTTGGGGGAAGTGGCTTCGCGTTCACGAGAGTCAGATCCCTAACAGATAGAAATTCTTACTATTATTCCGTTCAATTAATTATTGCCCAGTGTACTTACACAACTTAAGTTATAATTAACTATACACTTCTAATCTATAGTTTTTTTTTTATTATGCGAACAGACGTACGCCTGATGATGAGCAAACATTGTGCTCGTCGCTTTAGACATAGACGATAAATATCATCCCAGTCAGCCCACAAACTACAGCACCCTTCCGACCGGAACACAGTAATGTTTTCACACTATAATCTGCCAGCGGACATAAGAACTAGACTTAAGAGTAAAGTTGAAAGATTAAACCAGAGATCGTCTAAACATCAACGAAATGCTTATTACTTCCGCCAAGTAAGTTTTCCGACCCCTTTAATGTTCCCACTGTTGGGACTCCGCGCCTTCTCTCACAAGGAGAAAGTTAAATTTAAATCTGTTCACCACGTCGGCCAAGTGCAATTTGGTGGATATCACACACCTAAGGAAAGTTCCATTACTTCGGTCTTCTCGCGATGTTTCCTTCCACCAGAAGCTCAAGCTCAGTGAGGATCGAACTTGTGCTCCACCGATACATAGCACGACCGCTTTACGAACTGACCTATCACAGCTTCAATACAAACATATCAACAACCTGATCGGAAGTAATCGGTATCCGTTCCCATTTGAAGTAAAATTTATTTAATTAAATCTATATATATCACCATCATCATCAGCAGCAGCAACCGATAGACGTCCACTGCTGGACCTAACCCTCTCCAAAGATCTCCACATTCGATCTCAAAGGTTACATTGCTCGAAGGACCGATGGCTGACAGAGCAGTAAGGTCTTCGAGTGGTGCCCGCGTACCAGTGAACGTAGTGATGGGAGACCTCCCACAAGCTGGTCTGACGATCTGGTGGGAATCGGGGAAACCGACCGGATACGAGCAACGCGGTACCTATCGATATGGATATATATATAAAAGATTTCTATCAATGTAGAACTCATCACGATATCTCCTGGAGCCATGAGGCGCGCAGACTTGAAAATTGGTAGGAATATTCCTTTTGGCGAGAATAGATCAGCTCGAAACTATTTATAGGAAATATCACCCCCGAAGGTAGTTGCGGGGGTGATACAGCAAAGCGGGCGAGGAACATCCGGTAGCTAGTATAACGCTACCACCATTCCATCCGTTTATGGTAAGGCAGGTCAGTGAATATGACAATGATCACCATGAAACAAACATCATCCCGAATCCGAATCCGTTGCCGTTGTAAAGAGTCTCGCTTAATACGAAATTGACAATTTCCCTTTGACCGGATCCCAGTTCGGATTACCCTCATCAAGACGTCGACACGGACGCCCCCTGGTGCTTTTTACTTTGAAACCAACAACGGGGCCTATTTGATAATTAAAGGACAGCCGATGGCGATGCGGAGCCCCCTCTTGGTGATTAGGCCCTCCATCCTCGACCCAGTTCTTTGATGTTTTTCTTTTGAAAGTCTCGACCAATGCTCGCACAATTTACATTTTACCTCTACATCGACTACGGCCGAGGATCGGGCTCAGTGACGTTCCTTGGGAGAAACCAGTGACCAGAAATACACTGCCGTGGGCTGATGATGATGATTATCGAATATGGTCATTATTATAAGTGACAATAAGACGGTGAAGAGTGGACCTCTTGATTTCATTAAATAAACTTTTTTTAAACTAATTAAGCGGTGAGACGAGCAGAACGTTCACCTGATGGTAAGTGATACGACTGCCTATAGCAACGAGGAGCTAGTTAGGATAGTATACACTGCACCACATTGTGCTGCTCGCCTTGTAACATAACTAGAGAGACTACAGAGTAATTACACTAGCTACAACCCTCTTCAATTTGGATCACAGTAATGTATGCACAGTACTGTCTGTCGGGTGCAATAGGAACTGCGGTGGTACCTACCTAAATGGTCTCCGGAAAGAGAGGTTACTGTTGGTCGATTGATAGGTAACTTGCGTAATTACTGAGGTAACAAGAATTAACATCATATGTTACAAGACGGAGAGTACAACTCTGTACAGTGTATATCATCCTAACTGGCGCCACGTTTCTATATTTAGTCGTATTGCTTACCATCCGGTAACGTCCTGATCGTCTCGTCGCTCTGTAGAACAAAAGAAGTAAGTCATTATCCTCAGTAAATTCATCAGCTACAGCGCCCTTCAATCCGGAAGCCAGTAATTGTTTGTTTGTGGTGGTACGTGGGCAGTCGCAGACGGAGACCTAAGATCAGTAGAATTTTATATACTACAGCACTAAATCATTCTTTGAAGGGACCGGAAGAAAACGTTTGTGACCTTGTGAAGGTCACGTCAATTGTAACAACGAAAGCAATTGGAATGTTAGCAGCCATTTACTTCATTGAACTTAATAAGCTGTAAGAAGTGCTTTAAAGTTTTCCAAGTGATGTTTTACTAAAAATAAACTAATCAGTATGTAATAAAAATCTTGCGAAAGCTCGGCTCAAATGCAGCCGAATTGTGAACAGGTAGGTGCAGCGCCGACGAAAGCCCTCGACCCGTTTCCCGAACGAGGGCATCTTCAGATAACGAAGCGGCGTTAGCTGGAACAATCGCCGGCGCCCAACGGCCACGTCCAGCTCCAGAACAGATCGATGATGAATGATGAAAAGTTTTTCTACTCAATACAAATGAGAACGCTCTCTCTTCTATAAACTAACAAGCTTCCATTGAATCTATTTCCTTGGCGCTACCTACTTCTACTTTTAAAGTGGATTTCTTTATCTACTTCATCAGCTCTCACCAATGTTTGGAGAGGTTCAAAATTCATTAAGAATGTGCGATTGACTATCATCAAAACAATTTATATTAGTACAAAGTTTACATAAAACATTTGAAGTCAACAAAATCTTTGTTCGCGTTGTCAAATGGCACACTACATTTACTGTGCGTGTGCGTGCGTGTGCGTATGCGCATGCGCGTGCTGTTTCATCACGACAACGCACCCGCGCACAGGTCGGCAGTTGCGATCGCTGCCATTCAGCAAGCTGGCTTCGAATTGATTGACCACCCCCCTTATTGACCAGATCTGGCGCCTTGCGATTTTTATCTGTTCCCCAAATTGAAATAATAGTTAAGACGGAACAGGTACAAATATAATAACGAGGTGATGGATGCCATGGAGAGCTTTTTGCAGAACCAATACAAATTTTCTTTTTTTGAAGGCGATTGAAACCTTGGCAAAGCGCTGCTCTCGGAGTTTTTTTTTTATAGCATAGATAAGGCAAACGAGCAAGACGGGTCACCTGATGGTAAGTGATTCACCGCCGCCCACGTCACTAGCGACGCCAGTGCGTTGCCTACCCTTCAGGTAAGAATATGCTCTTTTCTTGAATAACCCAATGTCGCAGTTGTCGGGGAAGACCGCTGATGGCAACGAGTTCCAGATATTTACTGTGCGTGGCAGAAAACTGTTTTTAAAACGCATTGTAGTGGAACGCCAACCATCCAGATGGTGCGGATGGTAGTGCCGGCGAGACGGTCGGTTGCGAAAATCAGCGGCTTCTATTAAATTGAACAACTCCTCGGAACACTCCCCATTGTAGACTCTGTAAAGTATGCATAGGGAAGATAGATCCCTACGCAGTGCCAAAGGATCTAGCCGATCGGCAAGTTCAGGATCGTCGACAATCCGAGATGCCCTACGTTGGATTCGGTCAAATGGAGATAGCTGATAACCCGGAGCCCCGGCCCAAAGGTGGCAACAATACTCCATGTGAGGCCGCACCTGTGCCTTATACAGTTTAAGGCGATGAGCCGGTTTGAAGTACTGTGTGCCGAGAGACTCGGAGACTATGTAAAAATAAATGATTAAGTTATCAATAGTCATTATATTCTATCTCATTCTCACTACTCTTTGATCCCTCCTCGTACGTACATAGTAACGATAGTAAACGCTCCGTAGCCATCACTGATTTTTTTTTATACGTTTAAACTCTACCCTTAAAGACAAAGGGTTAAATTCTATTTTAACACGGAAAAAAAATTCATTTGCTCTTCCTTCCTTTAATTAAATAAGTTTTGATTAATCCCGGCATCAGCTCGGAGGTCGACCGAAAGCAATAAAGTGGGACTTTTTGTCCTCATATTTTATAGAAGGTGAAGCGTTTAAGGACCTCATAAAATGCCTCGTGAAATTGCAATCGGGAACTTTCCACTTCGTTGTTAAAAAATAATTAATTATACTATATTCAACACTTCATTATCCTTGGGTTACCTGCATCCCAAACATAACCTAAACATTAGGAGATAGGTTAAAGAGTATCAAGTTTACAACAACAAAAAGAAACCTACGGTAGTAGATCCATGTCTGCAGTTCGCTGTAGCACGTAGGTGGGCAGGATCAACCGGTGAAACACTACCCTCTCACAGAAAATCAGCGTGAAGTGGGGGTTTCCTAGAGGCCACCGCGTTTCGACTGGTAAGTGAGAGTCCCGGCGCCCTTTTCCCTCTACCTCGGGGCCCAATAGCAACTGGCACTTTCATTATACTACACGTATCGCGACAGATTTTCTAGGGACTGTTGCGTTGCGTGTGGGAATGAGTATCAGTTGGCCCCTTCCTGTCTTTTTATTCCCTGTCCCCCAATTCCTCACCCTCTGACCTTTCTCCTTCCCTTTCCTTCCCCACCCCTTATGCTCTTTTGTGATGGCGACGAGTGATAAAAATAAAATACCCCAGGAGGGTACCAGCCTCTTAGAGACTGGAGAATCCCTCTCTGAGCGAGAGCGAGAGATGCTACCCTCTAGCTCTGGCTCAGGCTGCCCATCGTATTCTGGGGGGGCACATCAAGCGTCGCTTATCGCAGCTGCTGGGTGCAAACTGAGCCCAATCACGAGGAAATCCCCCTCCACTTTAGCTGTGGATTTTTCTAACATCAGGGGACTTCACTCGAACTTAAATGCCGTTCACCACCATCTCGAGACGGAAAGGCCAGATTTGCTTTTCCTGACGGAGACGCAGATTTCCTCCCCGGCGGACACTTCATATCTAAAGTACCCGGCCTATAGCCTGGAGCACTTGTTTGTGCCACGCGCCGGCGTGTGTGTGTACGTCGGGGAGGGAATTTGTTACCGTAGGCTCAGTAGTCTTGAAGGCACAGACATGTCGATCCTTTGGGTGCGCGTTGATTGTGAGGATCACATTCGCGTCTACGCGTGCCTTTACGGTCTCATAGCGGAAATTCGGAAATTGACCGGCTCTTCGAGCACCTGCAGGTATCCACTGACAGAATACTTGAGCAGATTCCTACCGCAGAAATTGTGGTTTTGGGCGACTTTAATGCCCACCACTCTGATTAGCTTGGGTCAGCACGTACTGACCATGCGGGAAGGTCTGCTCACGATTTTACCATTGCCAATGGTCTGACACAGATGGTACCCTCTCCCACACGTGTGCCGGATGTGGAAGACCACTCGCCTTCCTTATTGGACCTTCTGCTGACCTCTCGCCCCGAACCCATTCGGGTGTGGGTCGGCGCTCCTCTCGGGTCATCGGACCATTGCCTAGTTCGGAGCGTGGTGCCTCTCACCGTCTCATCGCAACCACTTCCATCTAGTAGAAGACGTGTTTGGCACTACAGGTCAGCAGACTGGGACGGGATGCGCTCTTTCTTTGCATCCTACCCATGGGGGCAGATTTGCTTCAAGTCAGAGGATCCTAGCACCTGCGCTGATTCGGTTGCCAATGTCGTGCTGCAGGGCATGGAATTGTTTGTTCCAAGCTCAGCGATGCCCGTCGGTAGCAGGTCTCGGCCCTGGTTCTGCCGGGTCCTGCCGTGACGCACATCGTCGCAAGCGGGAATACTACCAAGCTTGGGCTAGGGCAAAGGCCGCTAATGATGTAAACTGTGACTCACTCAAAAAGAAATACAACTCTGCTTCCAGGTTCTTTAAGAGGCAAATTGCATTGGCGAAATCGAATTACGTTGGGAGAATTGGCGAGAGACTGGCACACCTGCCATCTGGCTCTCGTGCGTTCTGGTCTCTCGCCAAGGCTGTCCAGGGTAATTTCTGTCGGTCGACGCTTCCACCTTTGCGCGGGGAGGATGGTTCATTGGCCTATTCCGCAAGGGAGAAAGCCGATCTTCTTGGCTCTATCTTTGCGGAAAACTCGACTCTTGACGACAGGGGTAACACTCCTCCTAACATCCAGAGGTGTGAAACCACAATGGCGGACGTCCGCTTCACACAGTGTGCTGTGCGGAAAGCACTATTCTCCCTGTGTGTGCTCCAGAGCTGGCACCGGTTTTAACGCGCTTATTCAGACACTCTTATGTCCTCGGCGTTGTCCCACATTCATGGAAGACGGCTCTAGTACACCCGATTCCTAAAAAAGGCGACCGCTCAGATCCGTCCAACTATAGGCCTATCGCTATTACCTCCTTACTCTCCAAAATTATGGAATCCATAATCAACCGCCAGCTCATGGGCTACCTGGAAGAGCACCAGCTGATCAGCGACCACCAATATGGCTTTCGCAAAGGCCGATCAGCTGGTGATCTTCTGGCTTTACTAACTCACCGTTGGGCGCAGGCGGTTGAGAGTAAGGGTGAGGCACTGGGCGTTAGTTTGGACGTAGCGAAAGCCTTCGATCGGGTTTGGCATAAAGCATTACTATCGAAGCTTCCTTCCTATGGGCTTCCTGAGAGACTTTGTAGGTGGATCGGCAGTTTCCTTGCGGAACGGAGAGTTAAAGTCGTCGTTGACGGCTCATGCTCGAACCCCTGGACCGTAAATGCTGGTGTTCCCCAAGGCTGCGTGTTATCCCCGACATTGTTTATTCTGCATATCAATGATTTGTTGCATACCAGTGGCATCCATTGCTATGCGGATGACAGTACCGTGGATGCACTGTATTTCGGCCGCAGCAATATCTCTCGGGATCACGTCGACGAGTGTCGGAACAAACTTGTGTCTGAAATCGAATCATCCCTTGTGAAGATTTCCGATTGGGGGGGACTAAATCTAGTCCAGTTTAATCCTTCTAAGACTCAAGTTTGCGCGTTCACCGCTAAAAAAGCCCTCTTTGTCGCATCGCCACTCTTCGGAAACACTCACCTTTGTGCCAAGCCGAACATTGGCATTCTGGGCGTCGATATTTCGAGTGTTGTCCAGTTTGGCGGTCATTTGGAGAGCAAGGCTAAAATGGCCTCCAAAAAACTCGGAGTACTCAACAGGGCCAAACAGTACTTCAAGCCGGCTCACCGCCTTAAACTGTATAAGGCACAGGTGCGGCCTCACATGGAGTATTGTTGCCACCTTTGGACCGGGGCTCCGGGTTATCAGCTATCTCCATTTGACCGAATCCAACGTAGGGCATCTCGGATTGTCGACGATCCTGAACTTGCCGATCGGCTAGATCCTTTGGCACTGAGTAGGGATCTATCTTCCCTATGCATACTTTACAGAGTCTACAATGGGGAGTGTTCCGAGGAGTTGTTCAATTTAATAGAAGCCGCTGATTTTCGCAACCGACCATCTCGCCGGCACTACCATCCGCACCATCTGGATGGTTGGCGTTCCACTACAATGCGTTTTAAAAACAGTTTTCTGCCACGCACAGTAAATATCTGGAACTCGTTGCCATCAGCGGTCTTCCCCGACAACTGCGACATTGGGTTATTCAAGAAAAGAGCATATTCTTACCTGAAGGGTAGGCAACGCACTGGCGTCGCTAGTGACGTGGGCGGCGGTGAATCACTTACCATCAGGTGACCCGTCTTGCTCGTTTGCCTTATCTATGCTATAAAAAAAAAAAACCATAAACAAAATGGTGTGTTTACCACGTCGAAAGTTATTTTTTTTTATATATATAAATGTCGTTAACTTTTTTAATAAATAAAAAAAAATAGTTATAACTCCCTTGACTACCTATTAAACATTAAAAATATAACTAAAAAACTAATTTATATTAGTATATTAAAACCTTTTTGCACTCGCGATGCTGCAAATGGCGGACATAAATATCAACCACAAAATAATGTTAATAACATATTGTTTATTGTTTAAAGGTTGGAGATAAAAATAAAAATTCTATACTACTTACCATTCTGATACAAATTGGGTCGAAATCATCACATCATCATCACCATCACTTTAATTATTAAAAAAAAATTACAAAATTCACTTCCGCTTAAGTGTGCAATGAGAAAGATTTTTTGGAAGCTGGAAGGTATGACGGATTAATTATATCGAGAATTGGCATTGTCTGGTGCAGTTCCGAAGGTTGGTGCCTTTTTATTCAATTAAACGGCGGGACGAGCGCGACGGTAACCTGATGGTAAGTGATACACCCGCCCATAACAATGTGCCGGTGGTCAGGAAGTTATACACCGCATTGCGCTCGTCGCATAAGACACATCATGTCGAGTCTCGTTAATCCAGTAATTACACTAACTACAGCGCCGTTCAAACCGGATCACACTAATGTATACACACTACTGTCTGTCGGCTGCAATAGGAGCTGCAATGGTACCTAGACGGTCTGCGGCAACAGAGATCAATAAAGCGATTACAATGAAATAAACACATCTTTCATATATAGATATATTACTAATGGTAACAGATATCAATTACCTGTAATTGAATGTTTTTTTTTTTAAATTAAACATACACCTTTCCATTTCATTCTTGATGTAAAATTGAATTTAAAAACACGAAACTGGGTTGCAGTCGATTTTTACTTTCTTTTTGGTCTATTTCTCTTTATACTGTTGTCCTCGTTAAGAATTCCAGCATGAGGTTACTGGATAAACTATAGGTCTTTATTACCGGTGACCGTCTCGGTACCACCAGCAGCAACAGCAGTGTGCAAACGTTAATGTATTCCGGTTTGAAGGGCGCTGTAGATAGTGGGCGATAAATCACTGCGGTAACAAGGCTTAATATCCTTTATCTCACGTCGAGCACAATGTGTTACAGTACATGCCACCATCAGGTGAACGTCCCGCTCGTGTCGTCGCTTTAAATAAAATAAGTATTAAGTTCATGTGATGACTTAATCATTAACTTGAGAGGAATATAACTTTTTTTATATTTGATGTAATCAATGAGCTGTCGTAAAGATGTCGGACACAATCACTCCATATAACTACAACAATGGAGACATAACATATATTTATACTACTTTCTAAGTATGAAATAACTACTAACTATATAAAATTACTGCGGTAATGTTACCGCAGTAATTTTCCTTATAATATACAAAATATTTACCATTTATATATATATATAGAGAGAGAGTGAAAGGTAATAGGTGTAAAAGATGTGGAGGGGCTAAAGTATATCTCGTATCCTGTCCTATGTATGGAACACCCCATGCAAAGACAATGGCTCTAGGAGTTATTCATTTTTTAAATATTTTTCTAGAAAATTCCCAATTTTCTAGGAAAAGATTCGATGATTTTATTTCTACACACATTTTAATATAATAATTATTGTTTAATCATTGCTTTATTAAATTAAATTAATAATCATCTCTCAGAGGCTAAAACCTTTAAATTTTGTTTCATTGAAAGTCGTGACAGTAACAAATAAAGCGTTATACTTACATTTTTATTTAATCTCTAAATAAATATTTATTTATAAAAAATACGTATAAAGCACATAAATAAGTACCTGACTGCAATACCTATGCGACAAGGTATAAGAATGTCCCTAAAGTTTCTAAAATTTAGAAAAAAAAACACGTAATAAAACCAGGTACCATGAAATATCTAACTGTAGAGACTCATAAAAACTTCCTCGCAGTAGACCTTTGAACCCTGTGAGCTGTTCATGTGACCCCACAAGTAATAATCGCAAGGTGGCTAGACCAGGACACCTTGCGGGCCATGATGGTTAGCTCTGCCTCGACCAATCCATCGCAGAGGGAAAGTAGTGTCTAACCACTGCCTTACGCCGGGACAAAAATGAGCAGGACAACCGTCATGCTGGAACAATATTTCTCTTCTGGTTTCCAATGGTATGTCCTCCAGATAATTAAAATAAATGATTTCGAAGAAAATCTTCATACCCTCTTCATTTAAATTGTTGGGTAAGAAGACTGGGCCTATCAAGTAAGTATGAATTATGCCCATCCATACGTTTACGGAGAATCTTCGCTAATGAGTTCCTTCTCTAATCACGTGGGGATTTTCATCTCGCAGAGCCCAATAAAGACAATTATGAAAATTTGTCATGCCGTCTCTGTCAAACTGCGATTCATCAGTCCACATTATTTTGGTGTCAAAATTATTATTTTCTAAGTCAGCATGCAGCATAAAACGGTAGGTCTAACCTCCTTGCAGGGTCTGCTTCCAGGGCCTGGACCGGTGTATAATGGTAGGGGTAGAACCTTGCCGTGTATGCATTAAACCACACTTTCCATTGTGTTAAACCCAGCAATCTTGGTACGTCCCTGTTTAACGCAGTCGGGTCTATAACAAAATGGTCTACGATTCCTTCTTCCTCTTCAGTATCGTAGATGCGTGGCCTACCTCTGTTGAACGCTACCAGTTTCCCTGATGCGTTGGTACGCCGGAGCAGACTATGACTTGGTAGGTGACGATTTGAAAAACGTCACTGATATTCTCTTCGTGTTGTAAAGAATTTCCATCGCTAAGTCCATAACAATAGAAATTGTCAGCGTATTCTTCATTACCGTAATCCGCCATTGAAATAAAATTTATTTGGTATGGAAAAGAAATTATCCAGAATTAGGAAGACAACGATAATGTACGTCCGCTCACGAAAGTAGTTAAATTTTAACTGTCCTACTGACTCATTACCTAAAAATGACTTTGCACTTGTTTTACTCTAAACTCAGTATCTGACGACAACAACAAGCTCGCACGTGTTACAACAAAACGAAAGGGCCAACATAAGGGCCGGCGCGGCGTATACTTTTATGAGTCTCTACAGTTTGATGTTTCATGGTACTTGGTTTTTACAAGTGTTTTTTTTCTAAATTTTAGAAACTTTATGTACTTTCTTATACCTTGTCGGATAGGTATTTAAGTCAGGTACTTATTTATGTGCTTTATACGTATTTTTTATAAATAAAATTTTGAAAAATATTTAAAAAATGAATGACTCCAGAGCCATTGTCTTTGTATGGGATGTTCCATACATGGACAGGATACGAACTACGGGCAGGATTCCTGCCGGAGACTGTCTACGTATCATCAA
This sequence comes from Ornithoptera priamus, assembly GCA_029034505.1. Taxonomy (NCBI): domain Eukaryota; kingdom Metazoa; phylum Arthropoda; class Insecta; order Lepidoptera; family Papilionidae; genus Ornithoptera; species Ornithoptera priamus. The sequence continues at coordinate 1,255,038 of JARDWD010000672.1, forward strand.
AACACCTTTTACTGGTGATAAACAACAGTGTGCAGTTACTAGGGTAACGGAATCTAGAATCTTTTGTGTCAAGGCGACGAGCAGAATATGGTGTACATCATCTTAATTAGCCCCCAGTTACTATAAGCAGGTGTACAACTTACCATCAGATGAAATTCTTATTCGTCTGATCGCTTCATGTAATAAAAAGAAAGTTATGGTATCTAGTTCATTTTTAAAGAATTCTTCACTATCTCTCCTTTTCCTTCTCTTTCTTGATATCGAAGAGAAGCTACTCTTGGTAAGGAAGTTGCCTCAATCGTCACCTCCATTTCGTTGCAGTAGATTTTGGAATCCTTGGCTAATACGGAATATGTCAGCACCCTGCTGCACTACGACTAAGTAACTTTCAAGAGACATGATGATGATTATATTAAGTACTCGTTTAGTAAATGAAGAGATCTACATAACCTGAAGACTATCATTATCGTCATCATCAGCCCTAGACGTCCACTGGTGGATATAGGCGTCCCCCAAAGATTCTCACACGATCGGAGGGATTCATATAGGCGATTTTGGGTTATTTCCCGACACGCTAGCCCAATGAGGGTCGGAGCGCGTCAGATCCTCGTTTGTTGATTAGCAGGCTGCACCACGAGCAGGTGAGGTTGGCTTGGATCCCGTGAATTGTTGTACGGGAACCCTTACACCCGCGCAGACTATTACAACACGTACATTTGAGTGAGATATCTTAAAAAAGCATGTTGAGAAAAATCCAGCAGCCTCATTCCGAAGTCTGTCGGCGTATTCCGTTGAACAACTTATTTCATGAATTTTAATCAGTTCGATTTCTCCGCTAACTTATGTTGTATAAGTAAGAAAGAAACTTTCATGGGGAAGAAAAACCCTTTGTTTTTATCTAGGTGGGGAGAAGAAAAAAGTCATGGTTCAGGAGTATCAGGGAATGGACTGGCGTATCTGGGGCGTGCGAATTGTTCCGCCGAACCGGAGACAGGAAGTACTGTACCACGCTGACCGCCAACCTTCACTAGTTGAAAAGGTATTTTAAGATCAAGATTGTTACTATCTATATGTATAATAACAAAGTTATTTAAGTTATTAACAATATATACGCATTAAATGGCCTCTCAAATATCTAAAAAAAAGTTCGCATTAAGCTTTAAAATCCTTATACAGGTTCAAGCGGCACTGATTTTTTTATAGTTTCCATTCTACCATCACAAGGCTTTTTACACCTGGTAGTGAGTGTATTGAGGTGGCAAAGGGATTATTAAAAATTTTAAGTTATGTTGAAGATATGCCATTCGAATACTACAGCAGTCCATAGTTTACTTAATGTACGCGACAGGTATTTTACTCAATATTTTTTTTTGGTGAAATTTCAAAAGATACCTTGCTCCTGCATCAGTGCAGTCGGAGAGACCCCGATATCTCTTACAGAACGCACCGGTGCCCCTCTACACATTGTGTTAGCACGTCTCCGATTATCAGCCGATAGACGTCCACCGCTGGACATAGGCCTCCTCCAAAGATTCCCACATTGACTGGTCTTGCGCTACCCGCCATGTGCATTAGGAGCCTGTCGTTTGTAGTGTTTGAATGGGGGGATATAGACAATTTTCCACCACGCTGGCGCAATGCGAGTTGGTGGGAACGAGATCCTCGTTTGTTGATTAGCAGGCTGCACCACGAGCAGGTCAGTTTGGCTTGGCTCCCGTCTATGAGGTAAACACGATCGCTGTCCCACGCAGGTTTGCTTGTTGAGCAATAAGGGCCCCCACCCTCAAGGCCCGCTAAACTCCTACACCCTTTTAGTCGCCTTCTACGACAGGCAGGGCATGCTTTCGCCCTATTATTACTAGTGCGAGACTACAGGGCTGTTTGGGACCTGGTTTAGCTTTCAACGTGTTATAATGCTTATGAAGTTAAATTATAGACTACAATATAACTTGGAGACTCTTCATCTTAACGGACGTATATCCACAATTGAGCATCTCTTGTCCACTGTTTATCTCTTGGCTCTTACCTTTTATTAACTTTTATGTCCGTTACAGTAGGACATGCCGATTGTTGAAGGTCGCGGGAAGCTGCTGGATGGCAGCGCAAGACTAATCAATGTAGAGGTCTTTGGAAGCTGTCTATTTCCAGCAGTGGACGTCTATCGGCTGATGATGATAATGATGAGAATGTCTTTTAAATTAAAGTGGTGTGTCTCTGTTGCCGCAGACCGTCTAGGTAGATACCACTGCAGCTCCTGTTGCAGCCGACAGACAGCAGTGTGCAGATATTACTGTGTTAAGATTTGGAGGGCTTGTAGCAAGTGAAGTTACTGAGGGAACGGGACCTAATATTATATATCTCAAAATGAGCTTAATGTGATGCTGTGTCTATCATCCTTTTTTATTATCAGGTGAGATGGAGGAAATCTTCTAAATAGATCACTGTTTTGGAGGGGAAAACAAGATTATGTAGGATATTTGCCCACTAAAACTCCCTCGGCGGTCATTATCAGCGTGTTGCGAAAGGAGGGGCAGTAAGTAGCTCTTATCGGTACCCCCGTTTTGGTACGACAAGCACTAGACCACCTCGTACGTGTTGTGGTGGACAACGAGGGCCCCCACTTTCAAAGCCCACGAACCGGTGTATATCATCCTGACCATCGCTAAGTTGTTACTCTCTCTCCGACTGGCCCGAAGCTCGCGCCGCGTTACCATGATACTTACACCAATAAGGATATATTTTTAGTGACTGTTAGTATCAGATAAGTTCCACAGGTTAAAGATTTTTTTTTTAACCCGAGTTTGAATTATTCATACGTTAACATGCGAAAGGTGGTCCCGCAATGACGCAGCGCCCGCCGGTAACTGGCAACACTCCGCCGGCCATTAATCTCCCGGCGCGAGTTCAACTCATCCGCGGACCTCGTTAATAAACGACCTTTAATGTATCCTCACATGTAACTTTGACACTTAAAATTAAGTATATTAACTGATAAGTACATAAAAATGTAATATACTTATCAGACCTTCTAGTATTTAGACTGACGAGCTGATGAAGAAGTAAGATAATCGATATATATATAATTAGCATTGAGGCTTAGATTGAAGTTAGAAATCAATCAGTGAAGCTTATTTTTTTATAATATAAAGAAAAATAAGCTTCAGACCATACGACTGAGACGTTCACTTGATAATAAGTGATACGCGTCACGTCACTTACGATTATACAGACAAAACCACATCGCGCTCGTCGTTTTAAACATAAGATGTTAGATCTCAACTCCATAATTTGATTAGCTACAGCGTCCTTCAAACTGGAACACGGTAATGTTTGTACAGTACCGTTTGGCGGCAGAAATAGGAGCTGCAGTGCCTACCTACCTAAAGCTCAGTCATGAGAAAGCCAACACCATTAACACATCGCAAGATTACAACGAAGATGCAGCCAAGCTGATGGTATCCATGACAACGAATACTAGTTGGAATTTTTACACAGCTCCACTTTACACTCATCTCCGCAATAATAAATCTATTACTTCCTGGAAATTAATTTTAACTGGTGGTAGTCTAAGTGGGTACCATCGCAGCTCCTACTGCAGCCGACAAATAGTACTATGCAAACATTACTGTGTTCCACTTTGAATGGCGCTGTAGCTAATGTAATTACTGGGGTAACGACACAACATTTTATATCTCAGACGACAAGTGCAGTATGATGCAGTATATAATGTCCTAAACAGCGCCACGTCGTTATAAACGTATCACTTATCATCAGGTGACGTCTCTCTCGTAGCTTTAAAGGAAATGCCTTGGGATTGTTATATATCAGCTGTGAGCTACTTCCGCTGCGTGGATGGAAACTTTCGTCGCAGTCTACTGACATCCGAAGCTGCAGGGAATCAAGCTGCAGCTTGTCGAACTTCTCCAATGGAAACTTCCAGAATGACGAACGTATAGCACTGGATCTGGTGATGCCTGTTCCGTCGTTCATCGGGCTACAAGTTCCGAGTTCCTAATGTAGTTATTGTAGCTATTTATGTGTAGCAGTAATTTACTGGTGGTTGGTGACTGTCGGGGGTGCAAGGGGTTCCGCACAACAACTTACCGCATCTAAGCCAACTTCACCTGTTCGTGGTGCACCCTGGTAATCGAGAAACTAGGCTCTGGCTCCCACCAACCCGCATTGGATCAGCGTAGTGGGAAATGGCCGAAATCCCCTCCACCTGAACTCTTACCAAACAACGGCCTTTAGTGCTCAGCGTTACCAGAGGTCATGCTGACTGAGGTAGAGATCTATGGGGAGACCTATGTTCAGCAGTGGATGATGTGGATCTATCGGCTGATGATGATGATGGTATCTGTTGCCGGAGACCATCCAGCTACCACCGCAGCGCTCATTGCAGCCGCCACACATTGTGTTCGGGTTTAAAGGGCGTTATAGCTAGTGTACTAGGGTAACGAGACTTAACATCTTGTCTCAAGGCGATGAGCGTAAATGTGGTCCTGTATATACCTTACCATGAGATGGACCTCCTGCTTGTCTCACCTTGAATAAAAAAAATGTAGTCATTGTAGCTATAAAGGTGTAGTGATCAAAGAAGTACTAGTAACCAGAGGAAACTAGTTTAACTGCCTCTTAACTTCCTCCATCAGCTGATCGAGCTTTGACGCGGAGGAACCCTGGTCGAAATCGGTGGCCAATGACACAAAGTTAGATACCAGCAGCACCAGCAACCACTTCCATATGGTGATATCATCATCGATGGCAGGGTTCTAGGTGTTCACGATTCCTCATATACATAGTCTACTGACGGCATAAGGACAATGATTAGTCCATAGTTTCCCCAATTACCATCGTCAAGATGATGATGATGATGATGATGATGATGAAGCAATGGGATGTTGTATAAACATCCTAACAAACACTTTCTTATGGACCATCATTTGAACGTTCTACTCTTCTTAAATTAATCATTCATTACCAGTGGTGGGTGTCTGATGATACCATCCAGTTATCACCACAGCTTGTTTATCCGCCGGCAAATAATAGTCTGTAAATATTACCGTGGTCCGGTTTGAAAGGCGTTGTAATTAATTAAATTATTTAAGTAACAAAACAATAACATAAGGTATCACAGTAGTACTTGACGTAGTGTCAACATTTTAATCAGCGCCATTTTGTAATGTGGAAGTCAGCTCATCAGGTTTAAAGCACTCTTCGCACCATGTATCAGGTTGACAGCCGCAATGGAACCGAGTGGTGTCGAGATCAGTTCACGGACGACGGTAAGCCGCGGCTTAACTTAATACTCCCAACACTCCTGCAGCCAGCTCCGTTGCACCAACCAAATTCTACTTATATCATGCTTTGGTGTCATCATCAGTCGATGGGCGTCCACTGCTGGACATAGGCCTCCCGTAAATATCGCCACAACAATCAGCATGATCTCCAGCACCGGTAGTAGTGGCCATCACTAGTAGAGTTTCATATGGGGGGATTTGAGCAATTTCCCACCACGCTGCCCCACTGCAGGGCTAGCAGGGTGCACCAGGAGAAGGTAAGGTTGGCTTGGGTCTCGTCCATTCTTGTGCTCGACCCCTTACACCCCTTGCTTTGGTAGCTTGATGGTAAACTGTGATAGACTTAAAACGAATTAACGTTTAGCTTTTTTTCAGGGGGAATCTTCGAAAGATACCCTGATTCTGGGGGGAAGTCAGTCATAACATTTAACGTACAATCATTGCTGGTAGATCTCCGCAGCCGGAGACCGTCTAGGTAGCTGCCATCGCAGCGACTATTGCAGCTGGCATACAGCAATGTACAAACATTACTGTGTTCCGGTTTGAAGGGCGCTGTAGCTAATGAATTTGGTGCAGTATCGAGACATAACATACTATGTCTCAAACTGACGAGCGTCTTGTGTTGTGTATATCATCTAAACTATCGCCACGCTGTTATGGGCGGGCGTACCATCTATCTTGCCATCAGATGAACGTTGCGCTCGTCTTGTCACATTGTTGGAGGATTTTTTTATTCCGACAGTTCACTCGAAGATAAGTGACACGCGTGTCTAAATCAATCTCGTGGTGGATGCATACACCGCACCGCGTTGTGATCGTCGCTCTGATACTCCAGATATTAAGTATCACAGTAACTTCACTAGCTACAGCGCCTTTCAAACCGGAACACAGTATATTCGTACACTGTACATATACACTGCTTAGAAGACATCATGTAGCATTACCTAATAAAACTCAGCGGTGGTCATCCTTAGTACGCAGCCGGAGACGCAGTTCTACGGGACCCACCAGTAGCTCCTTAAGCCTAAACAGGTTCCTATGAAGGTTACAATCACATCATCAGCACCTTCATGCAACAACAAATATGAAAACACCTTATACTGTCCTACACCTCTGCTTCGCTCGGTGGGCAATGAGGGTTCATATATACAATTCCATGACCACGATTTATCCTTTTAGTCGCCTTATACGACAGTTAAGGCTTAACTTAGTCATTTTTTTTTCTGATGGTAAATATTACGCCTGCCACATCCACTGCTCTACATTGTGCTTGCCTGAGACGCCCGATGTCTCCTCTTCCCACTATTTACACTAGCTGCAACGCCCTTTAAACCGGACTACAGGGCAGGCGGTGGTAGCAAGCTAGTGGTACTTCCATGACACATGAATTCGACATGTTGTCAGAATGTATTTTGAAGCACTGCTCCCGGGAGTGGGAGCTCAACCCTTGTTCAATGGCGGATAAATTTGCCAATAATTTGTTGCTACACAAGTGAATACCGAGCGCGTGTCGGGAATAAATACGATTATACCGGGACGGTGGCGGTGGTAGGGTTGGGGGTTGGCGTTAGAGGGAGGTGAGGTCCATCAGAGAGGTATTCTCGCCCAGCGGCGCCGGTTTCGTAAGCAGCACATGAATATCCGATGTGTTTTTAAAATTACATTTCCTTTGCCGTACGACATTGTAAATAAGAGGATACGAAGAGGAGGATAATAGGGGGAGCTCTATGTCCAGCAGTGGATGTCTATCGGCTGATGATGAAGGTGATGATACATAATAAAAATAGGTTTCCTATATCAGGCGATCACGTGAAAATTAGTGAACGTGGGAACACGAGCATTCGACGTCGAATTATTTGTAGAATTTCATGTCTTTTTTTAATTAACTTTTATAAATATTTTAGGCTTGAAATTTGCCAGAAATATTCTCCCTCGGTGACAAATGACATCCCCCAGGGCTTCTTCTCGATATTAACACACCCTTTCTATGCTCTATACTCGGCAAAGGGAATATTCCTACCAAATTTGAAATTTGTAGCTCATATGAATACTTGCCCTGTAGTCTCGGGCTAGTAAGAACAGGACTAAGTTAAGCCCTGCCTGTCGTAGAAGGCGACTAAAAGGGTTTTCGGACTCGTGGGCTTAGAAGGTGGCCCTCATTGCCCAATAAACGAGCCCGGGATAAAGATAAAGCAAGGGTGTTGAGGCAGGCTACAGCCCTTACTTGGACCAGCTATAAGCGTAGTAACGGGAGGCACCAGTACGTAAGAGATCCTTTGAACCTTGTCCCTTTGAACCTTGTCTTCCCTCCAGAAACAGGGCTTCTTTTTAGAAGATTCCCCCTCGATAACAAAAAGAAAGGCTTTATGTTTCCAGTGAAATCGTGATGAATCTCTACAGCCTCTACTTACAAAAATACGAGATAAAAAGAGTTTTTATATATGAGACACTTACCGGTTTATTATAAATAAAAACCAGTTCCACGTGCAGATGGTGAGGCGTGAGGGTATAAAATCAATCCGTCTTCGATTCGCACTTTGGTTGCGAAAAAAAATATCCTTTGTATCCCACAAAGGGTGATCCATTAGTTTTATCTATCATTTTTTCATAAAGCCTTTATGCTGTATAATATTTCACCAAGTATAGAAAACACCCTGTATGCCTTTATTCACTGTAACAAAATAAATCGATACATATTTCACGTCACCAAGCTGAAAGGCTCTGCGCTTTTCATGTGTTAACACTATATCACCATCATCAGACGTCCACTGCTAGTCATGGACCTCCCAAAGAAAATCCACATACAGTCAGCAAGGCCCCAGGTACCGCTGGGCACTAGGAGCTATCGTATATAGGGGTCCGTATGGGGGGATTTGGTCCATTTCCCACCACGCTGCCCGAATGGCTGTTGGTGGGAGCCATAGCCTTGTTCGTTGATTAGCAGGCTACACAAGGAGCAGATGAGGTAGGCTTGAGTCCCGTGAGCTGTTGTGCGGGACCCCTTACACCCCAGTTATTGTAGTGTATTTTTTTTATATAAATAGATCAGTTTCAGGATTTGGAGAAATCATCGACATCCTATTAGTTTATCTGATCACGGTAAGTCACGCACAAGTTATTGTCGCGAGGTGTTTGCTGGTGTCATCAGGGAAGGGAGTATTTACATCGTACGTTTGATAACAAATAATGATTCGTAATACATCCTCACCATCAGGTTTAACGCGGAAGGAACAGTTGCTGCGGTGGTACATATACGACCGTATTAAACAACAGACCTTTACCACCATTAAATGGTATTGTGATAGTTAATTACCATCATATTATGCTATATGCATATTATGGACAAGTAGCTATATTATTAGTTTTATATATATGTCGGACACTTCTAGACGTTATCGTGAGTATTAACGAATCTTGTGGGCATGATTAGGGTGAAGTACGAGCACAGAACAATACACAAATCACTTCCCCATTTAGTTATAATTAAGTGGGTAGGTTCTTAATAATTTTATTTTAAAGAAACGTAGATTTAACTAGGTAGGTAACAATTAAACATGAGCAGCGGGTGCAAGACACCGATCTAACTCCTCAATATGAATCACTATGCGATCCACCTCGATCGACCGCTCTCAAAGGAATGCCCCGCGCCCGCCGTGTGCGCGTGCGCGCCGCATAAGAGACAAGATGGCGCCTCGACCCCACTCGAGGCCGTGCTCCGCTCTCATTCATTCATCCATTTCATTCATTTATTCTTTACTTTTAAAGAAATTAATAACAATTTGCAAGGTACAAAATAACAAAAATAAATAAAATAAGATTTTGCAAAGTATTTTGGGTGTAAACAATTGACACCTCACTTTATACAATCATCAATTAACCCAACCCGTCACTTCCTCTGACATATATATATATATAAGGTCAACTTTACTGGTGATAAACTTACTGCTGTCTAGGTAGGTACCATCGCAGCCCTGTAGTTTCTAGCTAGTAAGAATAGGACTAAAGTAAGCCCTACCTGTCGTAGAAGGCGACTAAAAGGGTCTATGAGTTTCGCGGGCCTTGAGGATGGGAGCCCTTACCGCTCAACAATCGAACCTGCGTGGGACAGCGTATGGTTCAGCTATAGTGCTGACGGAGGGTTAGGCTCCTCCTCAGAGACGTGTTACACAAAATGCGGAGGAACCCGAAACCTCTGCCGAATGCACTGATGCAGACCGCCGACGGGGTTTTAGTGAGTAAGACAGTTCACATAACCCTGACTTCCACCCAGAAGCAGGTTATCCTTCGAAGATTTCCACCCCGAAACAAAAAAAGAGGTCTATACTGGATACTGTTTGGGTACCGCAGCTCCTATTTCTGCCACCAAACAGTAAAGTGCAAATATTATTGTGTTCCGGTTTAAAGGTTGCTATAGCTAGTGATATTTCTAGGGTATCGAAACATGTCTAAAACCGACTAGCATAATGTAGGGTTGTGTATATCATCCTAACTAGAGCCGCGTTGTTATGGCGGCTGTCTCAGCCTCGTCACTTCGTGGAATATGGCAACCAGCAAGAGAAGCCCTGGAGGGCATCAGCCAGTAACCACAACCCTAATTCCATACGAGAGCTGATTCCTATATACACGAGTAACAGTAATGGAGCTATGAAAGTAATTAAAACTTTTTCTTCCTTGCGATGAACTTCGGATAACTATTAACAAGTTGCTAACTGGATGGAGAGGTCAGCTCGGGATTGTGTGGAGATATTATTTGCTCATTTCGTCCCGTTCATGTCCACCGCTGGACACGGCCTTCCCAAATGCGAGTGGGCGATTCTGTTACCAGTGGCTGTTATAGTCGAAACTGACGACGGTCACCCGATGCTGACGCCTGTATAACGGGGCGCTAGTTGGAACGGCTGGTTGTTGTATTGTAGTAATTCTACTAGGAACACTACTATTCGATACAGGGATGCGTTGGTACCTACCTTTTATTTTGGTTTCGGGCGGAATATCTTCGAAGGATACTTCTAGGGGCAAGTCAGATTCTTACTCACTAAAACCCCTGCGGTGCTCTGCATCAGTGCATTGGGAGAGAATCCGTGATCTCTTAAAGAACGCACCGGTGCCCCTCTACACTTCCTTTGAAGACTTCGAGAAGAGGCTTCATTCTCCTAAGCACCCTCGCTAAGCCATATGCTATCCCACGCAGGTTCGCTTGTTGAGCGATAAGGGTCCCACGCTCAAGGCCCGCGAATCTCCTAGACCTTAACCGCCTTTTACGACAGGTTCTAGGTACTCATCATCATCGGCCGGTAAACGTCCACTGCTGGACATAGGCCTCTCTCAAAGACCTCCACATCGATCGGGGATACACTGCCTGCATCGTCGGGCACCAGGGGCCCGCATCCATCCGCCTTCTCGGATCTTATAGTCAACATAGCCTTCAGTGCAGCCGGGCGCTAGGGGCCATCATTTGTAGCGGTTCATATATAGGGAATTTAGGCCATTTCCCACCACACTGGCCTTATGCGGATTGGTGGGAGCCAGAGCCTCGTTTGTTGGTTAGCAGAGAGCACCGCGAGCAGGTGAAGCCGTGCGAAACCCCTTCCACCCCGGGAAACAGGATGACGAGGGGTCCGTTGAGGTCGTAAATTTTGTATGCATTACGCAATTATAGGTGATGCGTTCCGTGGTCACTGCACATTCTGTTATAGCATAAGTAATAGCCAAAGTTGAACACTTAAGATTAAACATCTTGTATTCATGATACCATTCCAGGGTTGTAAGGGTATCTACACAACAACTCACGGCATCAAAGCCAACCCCACCTGCTCCTGGTGCACCCTGCTGATCAACAAACGAGGCTCTGGCTGCCACAAACCCGCATTGCACCAGTGTGGTGAAAAATGGTCCAAATCCACCCATATAAACAGGAAGTTTTGGGTGAGACCTATGTCACAACATAATTTACTGGTGGTAGGTATCTGTTGCTGGAGATCGTCTAGATACCACCGCAGCGCCTGCTGCAGACGACAGAAAATACTGTGTTCCGGTTTGAAGGGCGTTGTACCCAGTGAAATTACTGGATTTACGAAACTTAACATGTTATATCTCAACGCGACGAGCATTAGTGCTTCATACGTCATCCTAACTTGCGGCATTCTATTATGAGCGGGCGTATCACTTACATTCAAGTGAACATCTAGTAGCTTCGTAGAATGAAAAAAAATGTTTATTTATATATTCAGCTTTCATACAATTACTAATATTTTGTTTGTTGTCTTTCAACAAAGTCCTCTTCTAAAGATTTCCTCTAATCACTTCCTTTAGCTACCCGATTCCGTTCTGTAGCTACGACTCCCTTCAAATCCTCGTCCCGTCGTCTACTCTCTCACCTTTTCCTCTTTTCCCCCTTAAGCACCATTCAGCAGTAACTTCTGTTCATTTTTCTCTAGTCTCTCGCAGCATGTGATCTCCACCGCCATTTTGGCTGTTCTTAAAGAATTAGTACGTTTTTAGATTTCGTCATATGTATTAACAATACATATAGTAACTTATAAATACATAAACATATAGTAACTTATAAATACATAAACATAGTAACTTACAAACACTTATAAATCATGTAAAAGAACGGGTGGCCTCTATTGCCGGAAACCATCTACGCACTGCCGTAACTCTTCTATCCGCCACCGAATAGTACTGTGCAAACATTACTTAGTTCCGGTTTTAAGGGCGCTGTAGCTAGTCAAATTACTGAGGTAACGCGACAACATCTTGCGTCTAAAATGACCAACTCTATCTGGTGCTGCTCGTATCATCCTAATTAGCGCTACGTTCTTAAGAGCAGACGCATCACTTACCACCAGATTGAGTGTCCCCTCTCCTCGTTTCGTTAAAGAAAAGAAGAATATATATGTTAAGTTATAATTTGACTGTCTACAGCGTCCTTCAAACCGGAACACAGTCAAGTATGCATCACACTGTTTGTCAACAGAAACAGGAGCTGCAATTGAATATACCACCAATGCTGTTGAATATTCCACCAGCGATGCACCGGGTTGAACCATGGACGTCCATGTTAAGAGGAAGGCAGTTACCCGCTGTGCTGCTGAGGCAGTTAAAAGTTTCCATCGATAGGAAAGGTCACGAGGGCGCCGTAGCGCCGGAACGAGGTTTTCTTTAGTTTTATCTGTGCCTACTTTACTGCTTACACTCCAGGGTTTACTGGGCGGTGAGTTGCCAAATACTTGTGAACTAAATCACGACCCAATTAGTGAACTAGAATCGTCGATTAGTTCCGATGTTATCCTTTCCTCTCTTCACATACGATGTACTAGTCATAGATTCGATTCTCACGCTGATCATTACCTTCTTTCGTTTGAGGAGATAAAGGATACTAATAAGCATATCGGAACTAGAACAACGTTTAGAAAAGGCAAGGTTATGGATAATGGTATGTGAATATCGCTGGGCCAGCGCGGCGGCTCTAAGGCCTGAGTCCATTGAGGACTCGCGATCATCCACAATAACTTAAAAGACCCAAGTCAACCTCACCCGCTCGTGGTGCACCCTGGTGATCAACAGACGAGGCTCTAACTCGTCACCAACCGATACTATGCCAGCGTGGTGAGAAATGGCCCAAATCCGATGTAGAGAGGCTTATGTTCAACAGATCATATCTGTCGACTGATGATGATGATGAGGATTTTTGGAGGTGTATCCCCAGCAGTGGACTTTATCCGGCTGATAAGAAGAAACCTTTCTAACAAAATAGCGAGCGTGGACTCATAGGCGAGCAAAGGATATTCGTCGATATGACTCCTGTAATTATCTTCTGATAATTAGGCCCAAATCTTAAACCATCTTTATTTCTTAAAAAGTCGACTTACGTCTTTTAACGGCCGAAACTTCACCCCCAGGGATCCTCTGTAATTGCTCGAAAAGATAACATAACGCTGTTCCCGCAATAAAAACGTCTGCTATTCGTATTTCTGCTGGATACGTCAAAGATAAGCTCGAAGTAAAAGCACCGAGGAATTATCTGAGCAGTCCAGCCTCGGAGCGGATGCTGGAGCGCATGTAAACCAGTTGCTTCAATATTCCTTCTGCGGACTCGGCAGTTTTAAATATGCGAAGCGAGCCGCTATTTAAGTCGACTTATACCGCATACGGGATGTTCTAAACCGAAGTACGATATAAAACTAGCGCACGCTGCAGAGCTGTGGATTGAAACGAAATGTTCTAAAAACGCAATATATCTGTTTTTTTTTTAATTTTTTTTTTTTTAAATCATTTCCTCTGACATAGAGGCTATTGTAATGTATACTCATTCATTCCAGTTCTCACTAGTATACCTCTCGCACATTCACTCTGCAAACGCTATATATTACTGTGTTCCGGTTTGTCATTACTGGGGTAACGATACTCATCGTCTCATGCATTAGGCGACGAGCGTAATGTGGTGCAGCATGTATCATCCTAACGCGCCTCGTTATGGCCGCCCGTATCGGAAGAGCTCATCCACCAGCTCCGTTTAATACCGTAATGCCTGAGACGTAAGGATATAAGAGCATCACGACCGAAGGGTAATAGGTATTTACATATAATAACCTTTCTGTTCAGCACAAAAGGCTCGCCGGGACCTGATGCGGGCCAGCTCGTCCCGAAGTACCTACATATCAAATTTCATGGAAATCCTTTGAGTGGTTTTTGCTTAAAAACAACTTGAACTTGGTACATTATGCACAGGAATAGTTTTTTTGGGGTTCGATGCTTGATATTCTCTGCTTGAAACCATCTAGGTAAATGAGTGATGTCTCCTTGATGACATACCTTCTGATGGAAGAATGGGTTACGAGGAACTTCTATATATTAAAATGATGGCCTAATAGGAGGAGCGGAAATCAGCTTTTACACTGTTGCCTAATTAGTACACTAAACTATTGTTATGTATACATAGATTGATGACCTTTCTATATATCATCATCATCATCAGCCGATAGACATCCAGCGGATATAAGCCTTCCACAAAGATTTCCTTATCTGGATAGGGAACCATATGGTGGGATTTAGACCATTTCCTCCCACGCTGGCCTAATACAGGTTGGTAGGAGCCACAGCCTCGTTCGTCGATTTCCGGAATTCACCACGAACTGGTGAGGTTGGCTTGGATCCTGTGAGTTGCTGTACAGGAACTTTTATATGTAATTGATACCTACCTATGCTTACTGCACTGTCCTAACATATACATATACACATTTGTATACATATAAACAACAGTTAATAATCCCACTGATGAGCTTCAAGACCTTATCTTACAAGGATAAAGTCTAGTCAGTTATCCTATGGCCTAGGACCACACATTTTCGCTATGGCTATTGTTGGAATATCGCAATGATGTATCTACTAAAGGCTAGTAAGTATTTTATTGGAGGCTACGTTAAGCTTACTACAACTCTTCCGAGTATGAAGACGGCCAAATCACGGCCTGTTTGGAAACTCGGTCACGTTTCCGGAGTTAGGAGGGACGGGACGGAGCATATGAGGAGCCTTTGCTTTCAGATACTTAAATAAAAAAAAAAAACATGTTATTCTTATCTAAGAAGTTCTACCGCAGTACTTACTATTATATTTATTTAAGGGATAACTTATAAGTTACTATTGAATACTGTTAGGTAAATTAATATAGGAAGTACGGTGCCAACAACGAGGATATTTTTGCAGAATGTAATGTCAGCCTACCGGATGCTGCCCCCGGCTGGAGCTAGCCCAAATGTTCACGGTGAACGAGGGATTCTCCGACTGCCTGCATAGGTTCAAACTCAAGAAGAGTCCCCCGTGCCTCTGTGACCCAGCGTTGGATCAGACCGTGATACTGTTACCTCCTGTCCCCTGCCCGGGAGACAAAGAGCGTACCGTGAAAGAAGACAAATTAGAACCAAAAGAAACCGTGATAATAGAACAGGAAATTGTGAACGTAAATTTAAGCTAACGTAAATCAAAATTCAAAAAAGAAGGAGAAGAAGAAAAAGAAAACTGGAAAAAGGGATGCTTTGTTTTCCAAGTTCCCTATGGGGCTAAACAAACAAGCAAAGGGCGACTGTCTTCACTTCCGAGAGGTATCAGGAAGGAAATGGAAAGCAGAATGCTGGATGGAGGGAAGTATATAAGACGAGAAGGCTATGAAAGTTGGAATAGAATTAAAGATCAGAATGACTTGGAAATAAATAGTACTGATGGTAAATGCTAGATGTGGTAAACCTAACGTCCTGACCCATCAAACGCAGGGAGAATTAAAAAAAAAATATAGGTAGTAACTAACTGCTGGTAGGTCCCTGTTGCCGCTGACCGTCAAGTTACCGGCACAGCTCCTAATACAACCGACAAACAGTATTGTGTACACATTACTGTGTTCCGGTTTGAAGGGGGCTGTACTAGACTTAATATGTTATGTCTCAAGGCGACGAGCGGAATGTAGTGTCGTATATACCATCCTAACTACCGCTGCCTCGCCACCTTGTTATGGGTAGGCGTATCACTTACCATCAGGTGAATGTACTGCTTCTTTAGTCTCCTCTCCTCTAACCAACTACCAGTAATGGAGAAGCTTTAAATATAAGAGGAAATCTTCTTTGTTAAATGAGTAATTAGACAGAGAACTTAAAAAAGATAATATATATTAAGTAAGAAGTGCAATTAACTTAATTAACTTAATAGTTACTTGCAAACATTTAATTTAGATCCGTTAACGTAACACTTGTGTAGATACGTGAACGGTGAGATTTTATCCACGATTACCGGGTAACGGTGGTGACCCCATTTATACCGTAAATAATTAAAGGAGACGCGGCCGGGGTGAGTTACGGCGAAGGAAATAGGGGAGTGACGTTGATGGATGGGCTACCAAACACCCTAACGAGCCATGAAGACGTTAAACCCCGATTCTGTGTCTCACGGCTGACTTGCGAACAACGAGCGGGAACCTTCCCGTGGAGCTTAAACAGGTATTAAGTAACAGGAAACTAGTTCAAATGAACTCAAGTTATACAATAATATATACTTTTATTTCACTTGGTCCTAGGTCTCAGTTTCTGGACACCATCTAGGTGCTGAAAATTACTGTGCAATCATTACCGTGTTCCGGTTTGAAAGGAGCTGTAGCTAATGAAATTACTGGGTTGACGCCATTTAATATCCTATAAGACAACGAGCGCAATGTGATGCAGTGTATGATCGTTATGAGCCGGCGTTTCACTTACCATCAGGTGGAAGTCCAGCTCGTCTGATCGCCTCGTTCTATAAAAAAAAAAATGATAACTGACTGTAGATTGTAACCGTTCCTCCACCAAAACACAGACTAATAACATATTGCATCAGATAATAATGATAGCTAATATAAATAAAAAGAAAAATAACTTAAAGTATTGTTAAGTAATAAAGCAGAAAGATCCAAGTCCTAAAATTAATAAGTAAAGTTGTTAAGTTGAAGATTAATACTAAAAGTGTAATCTGCAGTATATCAAGTATACAGCATAGGTTAAGTGATTTGAGACGAACGAGACGTTCACCGGATTGGAATGCTCCAGTAATTTCACCAGCTACAGCGCCCTTCAAATCGGAACACAGTACTGTTTGGTATATAGGAGCTGCCGAGAGGATCTCAGGCAAAAGACTTATCAGAAGTTTATAACCAAAATAAAACTATCTAGAAAAGTAAGCAATTGTCCAGATCAAATAGTAAGAGAATGAGAAAACATAATATTCATCATCATCATCAGCCGATAAAAGTCCACTGCTGGACATAAGCCTCCCCCAAAGATCTCCACGTTTGTAGTTCATATGGTAGGACTTAGGCCATTTCCCACAAGGCTGGAGCAATGTGGGTTGGTGCCTCGTCTCTTGATCAACAGGCTGCACTACGAGCAGGCGAGGTTGGCTTGGCTCCTGTGTGTTGCTGTGCGGGACCCCTTACACCCCTGCGGGGCGCCTTACACCCTCTCGAATATACAGCTATTACTACTATATAGTAATAGATGTCAATATTCGGTAATCGATGTCATTGACCTTTATCGTCAGAAGAAAGAGTTAAGTGTAAAAAAAATTATACCTAGGCACCAGAATCGAACTAAGTACCTCCGTTTCACAAAGTAAGCAACTTTACGTAACTTAGCGAAAATACAAAAGATGATGAAGCATACTCGGTCAAAGTAATCTAGAGAATAATCTCTTACTCTTGTACATCTTCATATCTGGAGATTGGCCGTTAACAAGGAAAACACTGGTCTCTTATGCTGAGGTGGAGAAGCTCCTCGCTGGACCCTGGCACTTCAATCATACATACAAGTTTAAACATTTAACGTATACATTAAGTTTAAACTTATTTAATATATCACAGGGATGACGGTATGAGGATTTATAACAACACACCCCATGAACCCCGCGAGGGTCGTTAACGCTAAGTAACATATTGAAGGTGACCTTATCGCATACGTTATGCTGCATCAAGATAAATGTGAAGGTTTAACCGAAAGATAAATGATCTATTTATCTTTCTGTTAAACTTATTTATCATTAAACATGCGTTAATAAGAGTTCACAAAGTCATATATTACTACTATTCTGTAACAGTACTGTGTTCCTGTTTGAAGGGTGCTGTATTTAATGAAATTACAGGGGTAACGAAACTCTAAATCTTATGTATTAAGGCGATGAGCGCAATGTGATGCAGTGTATAAATGTATCCTAACTAGCGCTATGCTGTTATAGGCGGGCGTATCACTTACCATCAGGGTAACGCTCCGCTCCTCTCGTCGCTTCCTTGAATAAAAAAATTAAGCAGATGAGTCGTCTTTGAAAAGGTTAATCTATATTATATATATATATATATATATATATATAATAAAAATAGTTTTTTTTGTTTGCCAATCACGAGAAAACTAATGAACGTATCGAGTTGGGAAGATGAGCATTCGATGCGGAATGAATTGCAGAAGGTTACAGGAGGTTTATTTTTTTAATTGAAAAGAAATTATCCTTAATCATTTTTTTTCTAAATAAATTTTATAAACAATTTAATTTCGTATTGTTTTACGGTTGCTATAGCAACGCTTGCTATAAAAAGTCCTTTGCAGTTTAATTCTATATTACGGCCAGCAAAGCGCGCGGGAAACAGCTAGTATTGTATAATATAAAAGATAGACGTATTTTTAAAACAAATTATATATATTTTTCTTAATATATCTTTTTATTAATATCATATATCTAATACAATATATGTATTTGTATAACGAACTGGATTCCTGATGATGTCAACGCTGCGAGCCATTCGACTTTAAACAGCTTATCCGACATTGGGCGCGTGGACCCGGATCACGGCCTGTTTATAAAAAGTGTACTACTTGTAGTGTAGTTATCCGACGGCGGAGTTTTTAATGACGTGTGTCTGGTTATTGGTTATTCTGGCGAATCTACTCGGTCGTCGAGGGCGGGCGCGGACCCGTTCCCCGACTACCTTCGCCTGTATCGGAATCTCTGGGCGGTAAGAACCGCCCCTGATCGCGGGTGTACTTAGTGTACGCGGTGCGAGTACCTGAGGCGCCGCGTTCTGAAGCGAGGGCGGCGTGATGCGGTGATTCGGAGCGTGTTGGTAGTGTCCGAAGTGTGTGTGGTGACGTGGGCGTTGTCGGTGGCTGTGGGTTCAAGAGTGGTGGGAAGGACCCCTGGGGATGACGAATTTAGCGCATGCCGTGGTCTGCGCTTGCTGGTCTTAGGATTCGAGGACGGCTCGTAGTCGGCTGCTTTGGCCACCAGAGGGTTCGGGTGGGCCGAAGCCTTGTCGTAAAAAGATTCGGAGCACTCTCTGAAGTGTTCCGCGATGGTCGGGAGTTTGAGGTCGCTGTGGAGGTGCACATTGCGCTGGTACCATTCGGCACCGGTTGCGATGCGGGTGAAGCGGTTTTGAATAACCTGCAGGGGTTCGAGGCGTGCTTCGGAGGAGTGAGCGAAGACTACGCTGGCGTAAGACATTATGGGTCTTACGCACACCTTGTAGAGGTGAATCTTGTGCCTGAGAGAGAGCTTGCTCTTTGTGCACAGCAGGGGGTATAAGCTTGGCCAGCACTTGGACCGCTTTGTTTCTCGCCCCGCGAATGTGGGCGATGATGTTGAGTGGCGTCGAGTGTCACGCCGAGGTATTTAACCGAGTCCCTCCATGGGATGGACTGGCCGAAGAGGGTGATCTGGCCGCGTTTATGGCCTTGCAGGACCGACTTCCAGCGAAGGGTTGAGGGCTTTCGATGAGTGAAGTGGATGGCTTCACTTTTCTCCGGGTTTACGTCGATTCGCCACTTCCGGAACCACTCGCCTAGACGAGTAGTCGCCTTCTGTAAGTGACTCGTTATAATACCAGGAGCTCAGCCCGAGTGGTAGAGAGCGGTGTCATCCGCGAAAAGAGCTAGGTTGACGTATCGGTCTTTGGGAATGTCGCTCGTGTAGAGCGAGAAGAGTAGCGGGGAGAGACAAGAGCCTTGGGGGACGCCGGCTTGGATCGGCCGGCTCGAGGAAAGAGCGTGCTCGACTCGAGAAGCGGAAAGAGCGGTTCGAGAGGTAGTCTCGAATGATGGTGACGAGTCGGTTTGGCAGGACGGGCATAGAAGGCCCCGCCACGTGGGCCCTCGGTTTTGGCGCCGTGCGAGTCGCGGGGGTTGGGTCCGGGGACGCCGGGCTGTCCGTGTCGAAATTCACGGACGTTGGGGGAATGGTGAGAGGACAGTTTAAAAATTGTTCCCAGGCTTCTGGGAACTGTCTACGCGCGAAGCGCGCAAACTTCGCGAGCATGGCGTCCATTAAAATGGCCGCCATTTTGTTGTAGCCGCCTCGCCGTACGTCGGGGGGATGTGTGCCTACTTGCGTAGAGACAACTATCTGTCGCCTAGTGCGACAGGACCTATCTGTGATTGTACTAACGCCTCTGAGGCGAATAAAATTCGCTACTTACAGTGCTGGAACCAGGCTCCGGGAGAGTTTTCGCACGCTGGGTACACCGCACTGTTACACTGCACTTGCACGAGCACACGCGAGCGCTAACGGTGGCCGAACTAGCGGCGTATTGCCACGCACTGGGCACGAGCGGGTCGGGCGGGGCGGGGTGTCGCGGTAGCGCGCACTGATAACGGCACCATGGAGCACGTCCGATCGGTACGGCAGGCAGAACCCGAATCCTGTGTAACGAACACTTGTCTGGTTCTATATATAGTTTCACAAAATGGCCGCCATTATACGCACCAATCATTTCACAACTATACTCATACATATATACGTATAAAATTAATTATGTTAGTCAATTAATAATTTAGAATAATACAAAACATTTTTAAATTTCATATGATTAATTAAATAAAGTAAATTTAAATATAATTTAAGACCAAGTTGCTAAAAGATTTGTTTTAAGCAAACTATAATGATAATAATCTTAAAGACATACTTTACCTAATAAACTTGTTAAAAAAAACGTAACAGATACGTGAGCTGTGACCTCCACCCTGTGGTCCAAGTCGTTGGTGTACCCTCATCCCCTATATAAAATCCATTGCGATATATAATCTGATTGACTACCACGAAATTGGATCGAGGCTGCTGCATGTAATATATTAGCTGTGACTATTCAAGATTTATCCTGTTTTTTGGCATGATTACAAATTTACTTCCAATGAAAGAATCGTGCCAATTGAATAACTTCGTGAGGAGTTTGTAGAAACCTTCAGATACTTCTTCGTTCGGTCTCCTTTCTCATTTCTCTCACGTGGAAATGATGCCGCCATTTTTTTGTACGAAGCGGCGAGACTGGCGGGACGTTCACTTGATGGTGAGTGTTACGCCAGTTCGTAATAACATAGCGCTAGTTAGGATATCTACACAGCGTTGCATTGTGCTCGTTTTGAGATATGTTGTCTCGTTACCACAGTAATGTTTGCACAGTCACTGTCTATCGGCTGCAATAGGCGCTGCGGTACCTACCTAGACGTTCCGTTGATGGTGGTTGCAGGTCTCGGAAGACCACCAACAACATATAACATTTCCCTTAAAAGTTCGTTTTGTAATATAAGATCGTTATATTTTTATATTAAACAATTGTTTATTGAGTAATAAAAAAGTGATTTATTCCTTCCTTAGCTTTATTAGATGCGTCGGGGAAAGTGAAAGAGGGGGATGTTTTGAAAAATTATAAAACTTCAGGACATCGCTCACATTTAAACAATTTATAACACCGCGGCGTAGAATTTTTTTTTTTTTTTTGATTAAGAAACGGAGCCATTTATCATTAGAGAAAAAAAAACAAATTTTCCACCGTCTGGGATTACAGTGGGAGGATCTGGTGTTTAGACGAATTCATAAAGTAAGCGACAGTATAAAAGGGGCCCGTTTTTTTTATCGAGAGGGAAATCTTCTTAAGATACCTTGCTTTTGGAGCGAAAAATAGTGTTATATAGGATTTCTACCCACTAAAATTCCCTGTGTAAGGGGATGTTGCACCCTACTAATCAACAAACGAGACTGGCTCCCACCAACCTCCATTGGGCCAACGTTGTGGGAAATGGCCCAAATTCCCCCATATGAACCTTTACAAACGACAACCGCTGGCGCTCGGTGGTACCGGAGCCTATCCTGACTGTGACAGATGTTATCAACGCGCCGGAACTAAGCGCAGGACTGATAGATGTAGAGATATTTAGAGAAGGCCTATATCTATCAGTGGACGTCTATCGGCTGATAATGAAAACTCCCTCGGTGGTTATCCTTAGTGCTTTGCAAGAGGCCACGGTATTTCTACGGAACAGCAATGCCTCCCTACACTGCACATAAGCGCAGCCCGGGAAGACCGTAACCTACTCCAGTGCTTGGTGAAGGAAGTTTAGTGAACAATGTGGCGCCCACCTTCAAAGGCCACGGACCCAAAAGTCTTTCCAATCGCCTTCTACAACAGGCAAGGGTTACCTTAGTTACCTTACCTTACCTTGTTCATAATAGCCTGAAGCTACAGAGCAGTAGACTGGGAGGCACTTAGTTTTTACTGACGAAATAGACTTGATGTTCTCCTAAGATCTCACATTGTTTCACCATTATAGTCGAACCACTTCACAACCAGTTAAACCTTATATTCTATTACCTCTTTATTTTATTCTACGAAGCGACGAAATCAAACATTCACCTGATGGTAAGTGATACGTCTACAACGTGGCGCTAGCTATACACAGCACCACATTGCGTTCGCTTGATACAACACGTTCAGAACTAGAACACAGTAATGTTTTCACGCTACTGTTTGGCGGTGGAAATATGACCTGTGATGGTATTTACCTGGACGGTCTCCGGCAGCAGAATGGCTGCTAAAAAATTATCAATTACATGTGATGACTCTCATTGTTTAACTGTTAAAGCAGAAGCGATGTTTAATTTATTCATCCGACATATTCGTTTACACAAAGGTAATTGTTTACTGTAAATCAACTGATTGCAGTGTGATTTATATTGAATTATTGCAACAGTCTGATGAAATACTCACCCTTTACACATTCGCACAAATTATTTATTTATTTATTCGGCTTTATACACAATATTTACAATAGCAATGTGGCACTAGCTACGATGTACACAGCACCACATGGTACTCTGCGCTTTGAGATTTAAGATGTTTCTTTTATCCCAGTTATCTCATTAACTACAGCTCCCTCCAAACAGCAATTTTTGCACAGTACTGTTTATTAGCAGAAGTAGGAGCTACGGTGACACCTACCTAGATAGCCTTCAGCAAAATACACCACCACCAGTACAGATAATTTTAAATACGGCGACAGTAGCACTAATTATGCTGTTTTTTATATTTTATTCCAGTAATTAAATGATGATAAATTTCTTCATTCAACATCATCATTGGGTGCCCTCTTTAAATTCAAGTTTGGCGATTAGATTGGTGAAACCAATGCAATCCTTGGCTATTGTTTTTAATTGATGGCTTTTAAGTTTGATCCACTCCTTAATTTCACCTCTTCATTCACTCGCGTTTAATGCAAAAGTGCTTGCCCGTGGATCTTGCAAACTTTATTACTGCCGCCATCACCAGAACCCAATTGGTAATGAATACTTGCACAACATCGTTATCGAAATAACATAACGAAATATATTTTTTCATTGTATATTTTATAATACGGAAGATTTAAATTGACATAAAACTTTTCATAACTATGGACGCCAAAACAAAAGTATATTTAGTTTCAACGCCATCTATTAGCTTGCAAGGGAACTAATACAGCTTATTACATTATTAGCCAGAAGATGATGTGCCGAGCAGAGGCTTCAATATCAATCAGTCCTGGACTCACAGTGTTTATTTTTATTCGACGAAACGAAAACACGAGCTGGACGTTCACTTGATAATATGTGATACGCCCGCCCATAACAACATGGCGCTAATTAAAATGATATATACATAACCACAACACGCTCAGCCTTGACACATAATATTTTAAGTATCGTTACCGCACTAAATTTACTAGCTAAGAGCCCTTCAAACCGGAACACAGTAATATTTGTACACTATTGTTTGTCGGCTGTATTAGGAGCTGGGGTACCTAGACGGTCTCCGGTAACCACCAGTTCAACTTCCTCGAATGTTGGTATAATAAATTATTATTTATAAATAATTAGACCTATTTCACTTTCTCTCTCTCTTTAGAATTGTTCCCGCATGTCTGAGGATCGTGGTCAATGCTAGGGTTACTGTCTGGAGTAGACGATCTGTTGCCACTAGTTCCTGTCCAGAGCATCTATTATCATGATGGGATGGCGCTGGGCGTCAGCCGGATCGCTAAATATACTATGTACTGATCTTAGACCTTTCATACTAACTCTCTTGAAAAAAATAGAAGCAGTGATTTCTCGTTGCCTTCTGCTCCAGACATTTTTGGAGTTATTTATACTCCAAGGTCATTGATGTCTCTTCGGTCGGTTGTTTGACTGGTGATATTGTTATGCCGCCATTGCTCGGTCGCCAGAGCTTCCCATTACTCTCCAAAACTAAACTATTTTACACAGACAGTAATAATAATTATGAATAGAATTTTAACGGGATTCGAACCCGCGTCTTTTTGACACGTATACCATGTGCGACTGTCATACAAACTGAACTATTCCAGCTCCTGAAAGTCAGTAATATAAAATAGATAATACATGTGAGTGAATAGAATGGAAACGTCCTTTGTTAACCAGCTTTCAATCTTCAGTTGGTGATGATCGTCGCCTTGTTGTATCCTGTTGTAACTGAATAACTTTACTAGCTAGTGAAATCAGTGATGTATATACATTACTGCGTAACGATAAAACAAAGTCTACCGCGGTCTAGACAAAACAAACACCAATAGTATTAAAATGATAATAAAGCAAATATATCAACCCTAACTGTCATATGTTGACTGTAATATAGAACTAGATTAGAAATTTAGACATTTTAGACAGTAAGTTTGTTGGAAATATTTCCGTCGGAAACCGCCTCGACGGCCCCTTCCCGTTATTAACACCCCCGTAATCTAAAAATCACATTATCTCCTCTAAATGAGAGCAGCAATGTCATCTCCATATTTTGAGTGTTCACATCTAATAGTTTCGAAGATCTAGTGACGAGTCGATGAATATCTGGATATATATAGATAAATTACATTATATATATATATATATATATAATAATATTTCTATATACCAGTAAAACTCTTTCTTCTTCAAATCTTCGATTATTTCAGAAAATGACTAGCTACAAATTAATACAAATACTACAAGCATTGATCCTTTACACGGTTTCATTATAATGAAATTTGAATAACATCGCTCCCTCGGACCCTGATTACAATATCCGGTAAATGAAGGGTCGCTTGCTTTGTTAAAAGCCTTATATTTCATTTTGAGCTTCGTTGCCAATGTAGGCATATTGATTGTGAAACTGTAAAGTGATTTTTCATATTTATTTACTTTGAAATCAGGTCACAAGTCACAACAGATAAAGAAACAGAAACTTTATTAAGTGACGACCTAAACTAAGAAAACGAAGAAATGGACAAAAAAAATGTTTTTTTTTTAATGTTTTAGATGTGTGTTATATATTATTTATATGTATGTGTCTGTTTGTATATTAGTTCGTTTGTCCGTAGTATCTAGATCGGATGAAGACTATAGTCAGGCTATGAACTCAATCACATATTCAATCAATTTATATTCCTCACTTTTAATATAATTCTGACCAAAACTTTTATCCTTTAACATATCAATCACCAGCCGACGGAAGTCTACTGCTGGACACAGGCCTTCCCCAAAGATCTCCAAATATAGTCACCGTGGCGTTCAATACCACTGGACACTAAATGCTGTCGTAAGAGATCCCGCGCAGCAACTCACGGATCCAACCCAACCTCACCAGCTCGTGGTGCAGTCTGCTGATCAACGAACAAGGCTCTAGCTCCTACTAACCCGCATTATGCCAGCTAGGTGGGAAATAGCCCAAAACCCCCCATATGAAGTATTGCAAACATGGCGATCTTTGGGAGACGCCTAAGTCCAGCAGTGGACGTTTATCGGTTGATGCAGATAGTGTCATTTTTCAAGTACCGTCCCGCTCGTACCGTCGGTGCGTTGGTTTAAAAAAAAAAACAATCTTTTTTAATTGATTCCACTAAAATTGGATGTGCAGTTCTGATGTGGGTACGCAACAAACAGACGCGTACTTCCGGTTATATTTCCAGCGTGGCGGATCGCGACGGCACCCCGTACGCGGCATATTGCGGGCTGCTGGTAGGGCAATATGCGCCGAGTGATGCTCGTTACAGGTTTATTGTGGGCCCCGCAGCGGCAATAACGCCTCGCCTCTTTATTTGTACAGTTCATATTGCGGCGCAGCTCGAGGATCCATCCAGCTGTAGGCAACCGACAGCTGTTAATATTCTCTTGATATCCGCTACACTGGAATATCCTTCCCGTCACTCTATCTCCGCTTAATGACAATTAGAAAGAGAACAACACATACAAACAGCAACAGCAGCTTACTGGAGCACGGCCCTCATCAGCTCTAATGGCTAATACGGTACGTATAGAGTTTGAGAAGACCATTCAGCTGTGGACCTCCATAGGATATAAATCATTGTTATAACGTATCATCATCATTATTAACCGATAGACGTCCACAGCTGGACATAGGCCTCTCCAAAAGATCTCCACATACAGTCAGCATGGCCTTCGTTACCGCTGAGCATTAAGGACTATCATTGGTAGAGGTTCACATGGGGGGATTTGGGCCATTTCCCACCGCGCTGGCCCAATGCGGATTCGTGGGAGCCAGGGTCTCGTTTGTTGATTAGCTGGGTGCACCACGAGCTGGTAAGGTTGGCTTGGATCTCCGTAAGTTCTGAGGGACCTCTTACACTCCATAACATAACCATACATTAATATTTAATAAAAATCATAATTTCTCATCTCACATGATCAAACTAGCTGCTCCTCGCTTTGCTGGCCACAACACCCTCGGAACTCCCTTTGAGGAAGGAATTTTGTAAAATCCGTCATTAGCTGAACTCTAAACGGCAGAAGTAATATCTCCACCAAATTTTGAGTGTTTACGTCTAATAGTTTCGGAGATATCGTAATGAGTGTGACAAGAAATACTCTTCTCTCAAGAAACTCATTTTTCGCCTTCATCATCATCAGCAGATAATCTCCACATTGTTCGGTCCTGCTCTGCTCGAATCCAGCGGCTTCACACGACCTTCGTTTCTAAGAGTTCACATGGAGAATTGGAGCTATTACCCACTCCGCTGGCTTAATGCGAGTTGATGGAAGCCAGAGCCTCGTTTGTTGATTAGCAGGGTGCACCACGAGCATCTGAGGTTGGCTTGGATCCAGTAAATTGTTGTGCGGGACTTTGCCATGGTTTGCTGGACGAGAACTCTTTTTGGGGTTGAGCTGATCTTTGTTGAATACTTCCCCATGTATCATATATATATATTTCTCATATATTCTTTATCAGTTTCAGTGCACATAGAAAAGATGAATATATATATACTATATTCATCATCAACATCATCATCAGCCGATAGACGTCCACTACTGATTCTGTATTAAGATGTAAGCAACCCCATCAGCATCCTTCGAAACACCACTAGTCGTACTGCTTCCGCTAATTCATATATAGTTATATTACCTTACTGTTGGCTAGCAAAATATTACGAGTAAATATAACCGTCAGATAGTAAGGAATGAACATTACTATGTCCATGTTTAGTCTCTGTTCCTGCAGACCATCTTTGTACTACCCTTGCCCTATTTCTGCACCCCTTTATATATATTATGCTAACCAGCGCCACGTTGTCATAGGCAGGCGTATCACTTCATCAAGCAGAGGGTTAATGAGGAAGTAGTTGTGTGGAAGAGGATGCGGATGAGGATGAGGAAGACGAAGGGGGTGAGAATTAAATAATAGTGTACAATAGTATACAGTCTTTTCAGACAAAATATATTTGTTAACCCTTTACTATTAAATGGTGCGTGAGTGGATGCGAGAGCCTGAGGATTTGATGGAAGACATCGGGGAAGTCCAATATCCAGTAGTGGGTAGACAAAGGCTGATGATAAGGATTACAATTAAGACTGAACGTTTCCTATTAAAGTTCCTTTATTTAGGGAAGAGGATTCGTAAAAGAATAAAGAAGTTCCGCATTGACAGGAAGAGGAATCCTTATCAGCTCTAATCAAGTGAACATGTCCCTCGTCGCGTTGCTTCGTAAAAAATACAGACTTGGCAAACGGATTTACTGATGCTGCTTTCTGTATCATTCTTCTCCAGCATTGTAAGTATATTATAATAACACACACACGAACACTCCGCCCTTTCAAGTGACGTCGACGTTAGTGATTTATTTGAGTGAGCATTCAAGGAACCCCGAGGTGGATGAATCGGAGACAGATTGCATTGTGGGCGCGCCTTCCCCGCAGAGGGAACCCGAAACTTGCGGGCCCGACTGATTTCGTTATATCCCTCACCAACCGGAAACGGACGTGAGTCGACCGGTAAGCAAAAGCAACAATATATTTACTTATTGCGTTTATTTTTTTAGCGCAAAGGTTTATACTTAAAGGATTTTGTTAGGGGTAAGTCTCTGTCCCTTATTTACGGCGCAGAGACATGGCACCTGACCATCGAGCTGGTCCACCGACTGAAAGTGGCACAGCGGATGATGGAGAGAGCTACGCTTGGTTATTTCTCTAAGGGACAAAATCCGGAACGAACTATTTCGAAGGAGAACTAAAGCTGTCGACGTAGCTCTCAAAATCTGCAAGCTGGAGTGGCAGCGGGCCGGCCATGTCTGTCGTGCCAGTGACGGCCGATGGGGGAGGAAAGACTTGAAATGGAGACCGCGCACTGGTCGCAGAAGTGGACAACGCCCTCCGACTAGATGGACCGACGACAACATCAGGGCAGTCGGAAGTGGGTGGATGCGAGAAGCTGAGCATCGTATGTAGTGGAAGAATTGGGAAAGGCCTATATTTAGCAATGGATAAACAAAGGCTTATAATGATGATGAAGTCTCTGCTGCCGGAGCTTGTTTAGGTAAGTACCACCGCAGCGCCTACTGTACCCAACAAGCAGTACTGTGCAAATATTACTGTGGTCCAGTTTGAAGGGTGCTATCTTTAGAGTAATTACTGGAGTAACGAGAGTCAGCACCTTGTGCGTCAGACAACGAGCGCAATGTGGTGCAGTGTATATCATCCTGACGCCACAGTTGTAATGGGCAGATGAGTAATTTAAAAAAAAATTATTATATCATAATTTATTTGTCCAGCTATACAAACATAACACAAAGATTCTATAGATCATTCATAGATCTTCAACTTCTTGATTATGTAGGATTTCCTACTAAAACCTCTACTACTAGGAGCTGCGGGATCTTCAAGAGAATGCGCCGGATATCCTTTGCACTTTGCCTTAGCAAGACCTTTATCCATCCTTGAGGTTTATTAGAGAAGAGTGGTTTAATCAAAAGATATTGAGTCTCGTAATTTTTTTTTATTCTCAGAAGCGCCCTGACGATCGGGACGTCCCCCTGATGGTAAGTGATCCCCATAACAACGTGGTGCTAGTTAGGATCATAAACACCACGTCATTATACTCGCCGCTTTGAGACATAAGATATTAAGTCTCTTCACCTCAATAATTTCACTAAATGCAACGCCTTTCAAACCGGAACAAGGTAATGTTTACACAATACTGTTAATCGGCTGCAATAGCAACTGCGGTGGTAGTTATACGGTCTGTAGCAAAAGAGACTTACCACCAGAATTTGTCACTTTCGTCGAGCTCGTTTATCTGATAGGTAAACTAATCCCAAGTGAATTTTATTCTCTATTTACATGCTGACCCTACTTTAGTCTAGGTGTTAGTAGCACTAGACTAAAAGCAGAGCAAAGACCCTAGAAACAAGAATTCCGTATCCACAATTTGGATCGAATTACTTAAGCAGCGTTTAACCGCAATGCGGCTTTGGCTAATACGCAACCTAACGAATTTATCCGTACATCAAACCGGATATTCACAAAGAAATTATATTAAGACGTCAAGGACATGATCGAAAAAAAATCCTTGGCAACGCTCCATCAGCTGAATGCTTAGGATTCATATAGATTACAAACGCAATGCGAAATTCTTCCGATTAATACTTATTCGCCATCTAAGCACAACTGTACTTAAAAAAGCGTTAAGTACTAGATATTAAACCAAAATACTACGTTTTAAAAACAGATATTTATATACGTGTACACTTTGTATAACTTGCTAGCAAGAAAATGCAAGCTATGGAAGAGAATAAAAGAAATATTTTTAACGAGTAATTAGAATAAATCATAAAAGGTCCGTTATTTCAGCACTTTTACTAACTACAACACCCTTCAAACCTGAACACAATACTGTTTGTCGGCTGCAATAGATACTGCGGTGAGTCCAACCGAGACAGTATCCGGCGAGAGATACCTACAACCAGAAAGCGTTACGTAGATAAGAAATGTTGGTGTAGGGGAAAGTCTATGTCCAGCGCTGGAGGTAGACCATCCCAAAAGATGAAGAAGAAGATTTCATATATTTACACGTATACTACACATTTAATAAAACTAAATGTTAGCTATAGGAAGTCAGCAATCTGTGTATGGGGTGTAAAGGGTTCCGCCCAACATCTTACGAAGCCCAAGACAACCTCACCTGCGCTGGATGCGCCCCTGCTGAGTAACAGACGAGGCTCTGTCTATCCACCAACAACACCCCTGGGCTAGAGTGGTGGGTTACGGCCCAATTCCCCTCGATGAACTCCATTAAAAGGTGGCCCTAAGTGCCCGGCGTGACCGGTGGCCGAGCCGAACGTAGCGGAGGATCGATCGATGTGGAGATCAATTGGGAAGGCCCAATCCCAGCTGTGGACGTCTGTCGGCTGATAATGAATCTGTGACCATATTTTGGATCAATCCCAACCATTGCGTCAGGGTTGATGTACCAGAAAACCCTTGTAAAATAACGTCAATTCATACCGAGGACGATTCGCGAGGCTATTAAGTATCCTGATGTCAATAGAGAAGATGGTGGAGCCATACCACCAGCTTGGGATCCTGTGGATAAAATTAAATCAAACACCAAGCACACTACTAGAAGACTTCAAGACACAATGAGCTCATTCTGCGTAGATCGGACTGTAGACCATAGTTATAACATGTAGACACCCTGACGGCTATGAGATCAGGATATCTATCAGCTCAGTCCTTCTATGACCATGTCTGTTGATAATCTGTGGAAAAGACGCGGGAAAAAGCGTTTATTGTATTAAACCTCTTTATTTTTAATTAAAAAAAAATAATCCCTCGTGTTAGATTTACCAGCTAAGCCATCAGCTCGGTGACGTAACGGCTGGCGTCATAAAACTGGCACCGCGGCACAATCCCCTTGGGAGATTTCATTTACCGCTTTTAATCGCAGAGGGATGAAGTCGGACACGGGGCGTGCAATATTTGTTAAATTGCCACCCTTATGTACAGCCAACGCCGACCCATCCTAACTTTTTGTACAATGAAGTGACAAACCAGCCAATGTCTTCTCATGACCCTCCCGGTCACAACATCGTCAAGTTACTTTCGTCAGTTCACTCATTGCTATTAAATATTAGATAAATGCATCCCACTGTTGGGACGCCAAACCTTCTCCCACAAGTAGAAAGTCCAGATATTTATCCTCCGCGCAGAACAGTTGCTGGACACGTGACAATTGAACCCGTGCCACCACCAGGTGCACAACTCGTGTCTTTCGAACGTAGCCTGGTGACTCGTGAATTACTGAGCTGACCACAGCATCACATCTCTATACCTCAGTAATTTCACTAGCTACATCACCCTTCAAGCGGATGAAGAATATAACGCCCCTTTGGTAATTATGTTGAATCTAAAAATAAAGAACTGATGTAATAAAAATTGGATATCAGCAAGAGACTGTTCCGTGTGGTCTCCAAAACATCAGGTCTTTTACTGTCAGAAAGGTGAAGAGTCCTTGTTCATAAAATTAAAGATAATGTGATGTAGGTGGCAGAAGTGTACGACGCCCTCCCCCCGGATGTAGCGACGACATCATCGGGGCGGTCGGAAGTGAGTGGATGCGAGAAGCCGAGGATCGCATATGGTGGAAGTCATTGAGGAAGGCCTGTATCCAGCAGTGAATAAACGAAAGCTGATAATGATGATGATGACGATATAGTATCAACAACATAAATGTACATATAGTAATGTCTGTTTATCTTAAATAGTTATCATCATACCAAAGAACAGACGTCCACTGCTGGACTGCTGCTTACTTATTTAAAAAACTAGCTGACCGTAACACCCCTTTGGGGGTAACATTACTTAAATTTATACTTAACCGCCCTGTACTCCGCAACAGGAGTATTCCTTGCAAATTTCAAGTCTAGCAAGCCTTATGGCGCCAGAGATATCGTGATGAGGCTCCACGTAGCTAGAAACTCTTAAAAATCTCATAAAAAAAAAATATTTTTCTTGACTAAGATTTAGAAAAATAAGTGAGCTTAAGTATAGATTACACTCGGGGGTAGTATTTCTTGAGCATACGTCTGCTACCCTTAATATCGACCACCCAATATTTGCTCAGCTCTCCACGCGTCCGTTGATTCTTTCTCCACAAACACGTTCTGTTTGTCTCCGTGTTTGCACACGGCCGACGAGTGATCTGTGTAGATTGTTTATTGCAATACAGATTCAGGGAAACCAGCTCCGTCCGAGGTCCTCACTGGTGTTGGCTAATTGGATATTGGATCTCTTGTGATGTACATGCAACGGGTTATTCATGTTTTCTTCAAACCAAAGCATGTTAAGCAGATCGCGAAACCTACTTCGTTCTACTGGTACTACTTTTTTCTTATTCCGGGTGAGGAAGGGAAATCTTCGAAAGATACCCTTCTTCTGGGAGGAAGTCAATGTGAGATTCTCACTCACTGAAACCCTCACGGTGGTCTACATAAGTGCACCCGGAAAGGCCCCGGGATCTCATACAGAACGTATCGGTGCCTCTATACACTTTGTATTAGCACGACTCAGGGAAGGTGCCAAAAGCTCTGCACCAATCCCTGAACTACAGCATGAATACGCTGTTCTGCATGGATTCGCTTGTTGACCGATAAGAACCCCCACCCTCAAGTTCAGTCACCTTCTACCACAGGCAGGACTGACCTCCGTCCTACTCTTATTAAACACTTCTACATATTATCAAATAACGTCGTCCGCTGTATACCAGGAGTTCTACTTCCGGAATCTACTCTCTAAGATCAACGTTAAGAACAGAAGGAACTTACTGGTGGTAGATATACAGCGACTGCCTAGGTAGGTACCATCGCAGTGCCTATATCTGCCTATAAACAGTGGTGTGCTAATGTTACCGCGTTCAGGTTTAAAGGGCGCTGGAGCTAATGAAATTACTGGAGTGATAATACTTAGATCTTATATCTGAAGGCGACGAGCACAGTGTGGTATTGCGTATACTTGGACGGTCTCCGGCAACAGAGACCTGCCACCACCTAAACAGTCTTCAACAATACAGACCAGGTAAATAATTTCAAAATTCCTCTCCAGCTCCAATTGTTGCAAATTGTAGATGATTTTTTTTAAAATTCTATTTCTAGCGTCGTTAGTTTTCTACGCATTTTGCGCAGATCCCTCTACGAACGCTCAGGTATGAGGAAATCCAGTTCCTGCAGCACTCCCCACTCCGCCTCTTCCTATAACACGAGCCTCGTTTATTCTCACCGCTTCATTATAACTTTCTTTAAACTCGTAAGGGAACTATTATATTTATTAAGTCCTCAGTTTTCAGTGATCAGTATAGACATTTGATTAATAATAGGTTACTGTTCATCATCATCAGCCGATAGACGTCCACTGCTGGACATAGGCCGCTCTCAAAGATCTCTACATCGATCGGTCCCGCGTTGCTCGCATCCAGTGGGTTCCCGCGATTATATAATGTTAATTATACCAGAGACTAAGGGGTGAAAGAGATCTTGTACAACAGCTCACGGGATCCAAACAAATCTCACCAGCTCATCAAACAACAAACGAGGCTCTGGCTCCCGTCAACCCGCATTGGGCCAGCGTGATGAGATATAGTTCTTATCCCCCAATATGAACCCCTACAAACGTGTAAATCTTCGTGAGAAGCCTATATCTAGCTGTGTATGTTTATCAGCTGATCATGATGATGATACGAGAGACTTACATTACTGGAGTAAGGAGACAACATTTTACGTCTCAGGCGGCGAACACAATGTGGTGCAGTGTAACTCATTCTAACTAGCGGGCACATGATAAGGCGTATCACTTACCATCAGGTTAACGTCCCGCTCGGCTAGTTGCTTAATTAAATGTACATATATAGATAGATATATATATATATATATATATATATATATATGTATATATATATATATATATATATATGTACCGTATATATTCAACCGTAGCTCCTATGCAGCCGATAAAGAATACTATGTAAATATTACTGTGTTCCGGTTTGAAAGGCGCTGCAGCTAGTGTAATTACTGAGGTAACAATACTCAAGACAAGGGCCGCAATATGGCGATGCGTATATCATCCTAACTAGCGCCACGTTGTTAAGGGCAGGCGTATCACCATTAAGCGAAAGTCTTAAAATATATATACTCAAAATGGCGTCCTTTGATTTTTCCCGCTTAATCTTTATTTAAACCATTTTATAACAGAATTTGATGAGGTATTAAGTTATTTTACTTTAAGCAATAAACACAACTACAGCAAATAAGTTTATAATTTTATTCTTACAACTATTCTTAATAAACAATACAAAACGGGCCGCAGAAAGAATTAATTTGTTTAATAATTTGTATAATTACTCCATCAGCTAAGGGACGTCTACTGCTGGATATAGGTCTCCTTCAAAGTTCTTCAAATCGATCAGTTCTGCGCTATCCACTTCCAGCGGCTTCGCACGATCTTCACCGCAGCCAGCACGGCCTCTGGTACCGCCGGGTACTAGACGCCGTCGTTTGTAGGGTTTCATATAGAGGGATTTAGGCCATTTCTCACCACGCTGGCCCAATGCGAATTGGTGGGGACCAAAGCCACGTTTGTTGATTACCTGGGTGCGTCACCAGTGAGGTTGGGTCTCGTTACCCCAGTAAGTACACTGGCTACATTCCTTTCAACGCGGAAAAGAGTAACGTTTGCACAGGTACCTCCCTAGAAGGTCTCCGGCAGTAGAGATCTACCACCTCCTATTTAATAATTCATCATCATCATCGTCATCGTCATCCGATGTACGTCCACTAATGAACATAGGCCTCTCCCAAAGATCCCTACAACGGGTATGCGTTCATATGGAGGGGTTAGGGCTATTTCCAACCACGCTGGCTAATGCGGGTTCGGTTGGAGCCAGAGCCTCGTTCGTTGATTGGCAGGGTGCACCACAAGCTGGCGAGGTTGGCTTGGATCCCGTGAGTTATTGTGCGGGGCCCGTTACACCCTCTGCATTTTATAGTTCAGTTTACTTCATTCATTTACAGTATACTTCATCCTTTTACACATCGACCAGTTCACTTTCCTCAAGCACCGTCCTTAAACTTGGCAACACATTACTCTTAGTGAACAGTAATCTACTCCTGAACTGTGAGAACCGGTCCAGCAACGTCTCGTATGTGGGTATCGGTAAAATCGGAGGAGAGTAGCCTTTACTCACATTACTTCTACACAAATTATTGTTTATAACCTCACCCGGCTCTAGATTCCTTGTGATTTCTCTATCCTTCATTAATCTATTGTTACCAAAATTATCAACTGATGATACTCCAGAAAAATTCTTCACCGACTTTAAATAAATGCACGGTACATAAACTTTGTTTTTTGTTGCAGATCCTGAGCACTCCTTTCGCTGAGAAAGATCTCGCTCGGGTTTCGAAGACTGAATGAAAACTCTAGAAACCTGCGGTATATGATAGTAAGGTACTTCTGGTTTACCTACATTTAAGGATTGTGAAAAACAGTAACTAGGCAACGGAGTGAAATTTCTGTACTTTGCTACTATTCGATTAATGTTCGATATTTCATAGTAACCTTTAAAATCCTGCGAAGCTCCGTCTTTATTTATATCCGGGAAATTAACAATTTCCTTAGGATTATCAAATTCTTTTTCAGGATTATCATTTCTGTTGGTTTCCACATTTGTCGTTTTGTTTGGTTTATTGTTATCCTCTGTATCGATATCGATAACATGCAACAGTTTATTTTCTTTCGCTTGTAATTCAGGTTCGCTAATATTATTAGTAACAATTCCTGATCTACTTTCAACGGATGCTGCGTTATAAGAAATTTGTGATTCCTCTATTTTTTCAGTACCACCGTGTAAGTTTATCAACTTAATTACATTTCGCAAGCGCCTTTTGTCTTCACAATGATATTGATTGTTTAAGGTATTTCTGTCTATGCTGCAATTTAAACTAAATACATGCTCTATAACTGGTAGTTTCTCAGTGCTATTGATATTCTGATTAAATAACTTAGTCGGCTCCGTTCCATTATCAACAACTTCCTTGGCTTGGCTGTTCAATTGACTGAGACAGTAACAGGCATCTTCTACCTCCACATCTTTCAATGAAACTTCATTGTTTTTACCGTAATCGCGCCTGTGTGTATATTTTTTCGTAAAATTAGTTTTACTCCTACAGCTGCTTACTGCCACTTTATCGAAGTTACCCACCAACTGCTTGAGATCGCTGACTTTTTTAATTGTTTTTCGTTTAAATGTTGTTTGTAATTGGTACCTTCCCATATTCTCTATTGGTTTTAATTTGTAGTATCGATGATATTTAACACAGTCCACTAACTGAACACTCATTGGTTTACATTTGTACGCATTACAGAAGGTATCAAAGAGTCTCTCATGATTTGATAAGTAAGTCTGCGTTATATTAGGTAAAACTTCTTTAAAGGCATCAAATCCTGTGAAGATACAAAAAAAAAATTAAATTGATTATAAACTAACTGCTCTTCACCCGCTTTTCTAGCCGTAATATAAAATGAGACTTGAAATTATTTGACTTGAAATTATCCTTGACAGCAACCGCAACCGCAAATAAATTTCTATAGCAACCGTTACTATAGCAATTGCGTAAATAATACCAAATGATTATGTTTATAAAAGTTAATTAGCAATAAAATGATGAAGGATCTGTGAAAATAAAATAAATATATATAGACTTTAACCATCTATTAATCATCACGAGTCGAATGCTCATATTGCCTCGTCTATACGTTCACTAGTATTCGCGTGATTGGCGAACAAATAAAACCTATTCTTTTTATATATATATATATATATATATAATATACTAGCTTGTTCCCGACCCTGGCAGTAATATAAAATTCGACTTCAAATTTGTCTGAAATATTCCTCGAGAGGAAACGCAACCCCAAATAAACATATATCTAAGATATATCATTCCGCGTCAAGTGCTGATACGTTCACTAGTTTTCACGTAATTGACGAACAAGGAAAACCCATTTTCATCATATACATATATACATGTATATTATTTATATAGATAAATTACCCTATAGTGGTATATAAAAATTATAAATAAAAACTACTACTGAATTCGGTATAACTATAAAAGGGTGTATTTATAATACCAGTGAAGTCAGACGACACATTACGATTTTTTTTTTCATTTAACTAGGGGTTGGGTAGTCAGCCCTGTAGTCTCGGGCTAGTGAGAATGGGACTAAGGTAAGCCCTGCCTGTCGTAGAAGGCGACTAAAAGGGCCTGGGAGTTTCGCAGGCCTTGAGGGAGGGGGCCCTTATCGCTCAACATGCGAACCTGTGTGGGACAGCCTAGGAGGGTTAAGCCTCTCCTCAGAGATGTGTTAACACAAAGTGTAGAGGGGCACCGGTGCGTTCTATACGAGATCCCGGAGCCTCTCCGAATGCACTGATGCAGAGCACCGAGGGGGTTTTAGTGAGTAAAAATCTCACATAACCCTGATTTCCCCCCAGACGCAGGGTATCGTTCGAAGATTTCCCCCGAAACAAAAAAAAAAAAAAAGGGGGGTGGGTAGTACCAAACGGTAAATAATGTTTGTAATACTAATAATATTGTCATTGTATATACTTTATTTACACGACAATAGTTCGCATTAGATTTTATATAAAGCTCCGATCGAGTCATATTTGTATCAAAAATTGATTAACTCAACATAGGTTTATCCGTTACGAGTTCCGGTTTTACGGCCAAGCAATCAAATGATCAAATAATAATAATTTCCTATAAGAGTAAAAAAGATCTGAAACCTTGTGTAGTCATTCCAAATCTATGTTGTTCGTAATCAATCAGCTTTATAGGGTCATCTAAATACTCCTCGTCGCTATCGACAACCTCCATTTTTTTGTCACCTGCAACAATCATAATCTAATCAATTACTTTAAAATTAGTTATACTGGCAACATTGCCCAAACTGCCAGCCACTCTCTAGTAATCGTTCAGCTTATACTAGGAAATAGAAGTCAAGAATTATAGAATAAAACCTGCGACTTGATTCTCAAGAAACTCCCCAGTTCATTGCTTTTGGCTTGAGATCTGTTTTAAAGCACATACCGATTATTCCGTTAGGTGAACAGGAAGAAACCCCCCTATGTACGCGGAATGACTAATTGATGATTAATGGAAGAGTATGAAGAACCGGCATTGGATACGCTTCTGCTGTGGAGGCAACAGCAGGTCTATGTCGGACTTTTACCGGCTAAAACCCCACAGTGTACCACTTACCATTTTAGCTAGAACCACGGCGACGCTTTCGCGCGCAACCCTGGTTGCGACAGCGGGGAATACTACCCTAATAATAACAATAAAATAAACACTTTACACACGATGTACCCTTATGTTACCATCAAAAACATTAAGAGTACCGTTTAACGGTTTTATTGTATTTTTATTATTATTACTAAGTACCTTCTAACCTGTCTAAAAGTATTGATATTTATTCACAATTTATTCTTCATGTACTTAACACTTCCTCTTTACATGCTAGATTCACATCCACATCAGGACAACGCTGTACCATCTTAACCATGAATGGAACAGCATTTACATGTCCATTTCCTAACGATGTTTTCCATCAGCTTATAATCAGGGGAACTGAAATATTTGGACTTTATTTCGACCTTCCAGCGACCACCAAGTTGCGTATGGTGAAAAAAGAACTTGATGCCTTTCTTTATACATTATATAAGCCTGTGGAGTGCATCCAGCACCACGAGAGTACCGTCACGACCGTGGACGAACGTTCTATATTATCCCTTCGTCCTCCTCTCACCTGACTCTCGAAGACTGAAGA
The DNA here is from genome assembly GCA_029034505.1 of Ornithoptera priamus. Lineage (NCBI taxonomy): Eukaryota > Metazoa > Arthropoda > Insecta > Lepidoptera > Papilionidae > Ornithoptera > Ornithoptera priamus. The sequence continues at coordinate 1,294,313 of JARDWD010000672.1, forward strand.
ACCGAATCTGATGTCTATATTTATAGACAAATGTAGCGTTATTAATTAGTTTAATGATTCATTACGAGGAAGGAAACCAGACCGCGGTGTAGTGTAGTGCTTACATACAAATCTATTAACTATAAAGTTGGGGTGTCATCAAGCGGAAATCACTAAGAATCTGTACATGCTAATGTTCATTTTCTTTTGTTGATTTTAAGTGAATTTTAAGTGAACACATAGATACTGCTTGTAGAACACGTGATTCATTTATAAGAGTAACACAATAAGGCCCCATAAGCACATATTCAAATATGTGGGTAATTGATAAAATTGAAAATAATTTCGGTTCATTTAAACAATCAATGTTGAGGTATAGTTATATATAACTTACTCCTACAATAACTTGGTCATAATATATTGCCTTTATGAATGTTATAAATACGAAAATACAGTTCCTCAAACATTGTGGGTATTCAAAGAAAATTAATAAAATGTTGATTTTTAATAGATATGGCATATTTGAAATAATTTTATTATGATTAAGCTAAAAATAAGTTTACTTGTATGCAACATACTTTTCTTAAAGTATATTTTGCATGCAAAATTATTTTATGTACTGACCAACCCTTTCGCGTTTTACTAAATATTAGAAATTAGAATATTACAAAACGGATTTAGGATGTACAGGACGGAAATAGGGGAGAGAATATAGCTTTAGAAGGATGGCACTTATCTGATATAGCTGCGCTGCTATTCCTTTGCTTCGTATTCAAAACCGGTGCAAACTTCCCAGTCCTTCTTCTCCTTAGTAATTGGTGCCCTATCACGGTCGCCAATTAATATCGCGTAGGACATGGGGTGCACTAGTACAAATTTGTTATAAGCTAGATCTCGTAGATCTCGTATCTCGTAGATCTTGTGACGGTCACAGCGTAATTTTTTTTTATATTACGTTTAGTTTAACGGCTTCGAATTTTTTTGTACCCACAATACTCACGATACTGTTTGATATTTGTCATCTTGAACTAAACTGTTTCATTGACAAATTTCTAAATATTGATTTATATAATTAGACACTAACATAGTTAACATATAACTTGAAAAATATTAACAAATTGTAATATATTAGAAAAAACCCCAACAAAAAAAGTTATAAAGTAACTAGATGTAAAAATTTTATAAGGAGCGGCTGGTCAAATCATGGCGGTATATGAGAGGAGGGATGAAATGTTTAGAATATAGGAACTAGGAATAAAGTTTTAATAAAAAAAAAAAAATTACCTCCATTTAGACCAGTAGAGGAACAAGTAAAAAAAATTACATTAATATGTAAATGTCCACTATTTAACGTAAACTGACCCACGGTTGCTGTAAGCTATACTTCTTAGTCACCATTTAAAATATAGTGAGAGCAGGGACAAGGACTTGTATGAAATTAATTTGAAGACCTACCTCCAGCCGTGGACATCGTTTGAGATGATGATAATGATGATGACTTACCAAACATTTATAATTCTATCGTGAACCAATCTGACGTCGTTGCTTCAATTCACTTTGACAACAGAACAGAGAACGTCACCTCAGTTTTCGTAATTTCTATCTCCGCCGCTTTCGAAGCAGGTTTTGCTCCAACTTCCATTTCATTACTGAAAGAAATGATTTAACCATTTGTTCGAGAACTCTTTTAAAGTACCCTCACTTGCGAAGAGCTCTATAATGTTTAAAGACACTCGTTATTACGGAATAACCGTAGTGAAGCACCGACTTCATTTTTAATAGTTTGCGAGCAACAGAGAGGTGAACTTATTATTGCAGCTGTAACAAGTAGTTCTGGTGGTAGGACTCTGTTGCTGGAGACCGTCTAGGTGGGTACCACAGCAGCTCCTATTGCAGCCGACAAACAGTACTGAACACACATTACTGTGTTCCTTTGAAGAACACTGTAGCTAGTGTAACTACTGGTGTAACGAGATTCAACATTTTATATCTCAAGGCGATGAGTACAGTGTGGTGCCGTGTATGTCATCCAGCGCCACGTTGTTATGGCAGGCGTGTCACTTACTATTAGGTGAACGTCCTGCTCGTCTCATCTCTTTGTAATTAAAAAAAAAAAACTTTTTTTTTGAGTTTTACGAGAAGGATGCAAAAAGTAGTGAGAATGAGATAGAATATAATGACTATTGATAACTTAATCATTTATTTTTGTACATAGTCTCCGAGTCTCTCTGCACACCGAGTGCAGCGCTTTGCCAAGGCTTCAATCCCTTTCAAAAAAAAAGTTTTGTCTTAGTCCTGCAAAAAGCTCTCCACGGCATCCATCACCTCGTTATCGTCTTCGTACCTGTTTCCCCTTAAGTATTCTTTCAATTTGGGGAACAGATAAAAATCGCTAGGCGCCAGATCTGGTCAATAAGAGGGGTGGTCAACCAATTCGAAGCCAGCTTGCTGAATGGCAGCCATCGCAACTGCCGATCTGTGCGCGGGTGCGTTGTCGTGATGAAACAGCACGCCCCTTCGAAGTTTCCCTCTCCATTTCTCTTTGATGGCATTCCTCAACTTGGGAACTAAAGCTGCATAATATTGGCCTGTAATAGTGGTTCCACGCTCCAGGTAATCAATCAACAATATTCCTTTTGAGTCCCAAAATATTGAGGCCATAACCTTGCCAGCCGATGCCACGGCACGAAACTTCTTCGGAGTCGGTGATGATGTCCGTTTCCATTGCGAAGATTGCTGTTTTGTCTCGGGATCGAAATGATGGAGCCATGTTTCGTCCATTGTTACGAAACGAGACGAAAAGTTTTCAGAATCTTCTTGAAACTTGTCCGACAATATCTTCGAATTGTCTACTGGCGTCGTTGAGTTTTGTTTCTGAGTGTCGGTTAACATTCTCGGCCGCTCATCTTGCGGAGACTTTTCTCACATTCAAAGATTGTTTCAATATGGATTGAATACTTCCATATGAAATGCCCGTTTCTTGAATTAAGTATCGGATGGTAACTCTTCGATCGCTCAATACAATTTTCTCGACTTTTGCAACATTTCCATGGGTGACTGACCTCGATGGACGTGGTGACGGCCGCAACGTTGTTCGTCTTCCGTGCTCGTTCTCCCCACTCGAAATTGAGAAGCCCACCTTGCGGCAGTGGAATACGGCGGAGCAGACTCTCCTAATGTTGCCTCCAGATCGCAATGAATCTCTTGCGTCGTTAACTTTTTTATACAGAGCTATTTAATAACGGCTCGCACTTCGCTTTTCTCCATTTCCGGGAGCACGTTCCGACACGAAGCAAACAAATGACTACATACAGAAACAAACCAAAAGATAATCGTAGATTTGTTTCTTCATTAATGTTACAAATATGTATCTGAGCTGTGCCGCTATATATTTATTTTCTCACCAAGCAGTATATATGTAGTTCTCACTACTTTTTGATCCCTCCTCGTACTTCCCCTTTTTTATATTTTACATGACATAAATATAATTGACTTTCGTTGAAATAAATCTTTATTGAAGAGTACATTATCTTTAGACGTAGTGATGGAAGGCCTCCCACAAGGTGGACCGACGATCTGATGAGAATCGCGGGAACCCATTAGATGCGAGCAATACAAGACCGATCGATATGGGGATCTTTGGTGCAGGCCTATGTCCAGCAGTGGACGTCTATCGGCTAATGATGATGATGAACCAAAAGTATAGTAATTTGGACTAAAGCGTTCCTTCGGAGATGCCTATGTCCAGTCGTGGGCTACCGCCAGCTGATGTTGATCATAATAAGTCATTAACTACCATTACTCTACGAAGGAGAACAATAGAGGACTTTTGGTGGGTGGTATTTGGAAAGTACTATATTCAGGAGTAGATTGGTTTAAAGCTGTTGAAGGTCACACTGATGATTAATTGTATAATTACCTTATACTTTCCAGGATCGATCTCTCATATCTGAAGATGGTGATCACCGAGTTGCCAGAGCGGATGATCTGCCTCCAACGGTTCCTGTCGGACACGTCTCCTCCCCACACTTAGGCTACAATAATGAGTTAATAAAATAACTAGCTGATAATGGAGTTCCATTAAACTGGCGTCCGTATTTGATATACACCAATAGAAGACATGTTTAATAACTTCCAACCTTACCTTCCATAGCTTCAAGGTTCAATTTTGATGCACCATCAAAAGCTTTAACTATTAGGTCATCCAGTAACCTGATAACTTGTTTGTGGTAGCCTCTGATTATGTTACTTGGAAACTGTTGCGAGTGATCAGGTCGCAGGTAAATCTGAATAGCCTGTAAGATGATACTAAGATAATGTATCAGCTTGTTGTGGGTTCTGTAGTGGTGGTGACCGTCACGCTGAACAGACGAACTGGATGGAAAGCAGAAGTATACGCTGTAATGCCTGTCTTAGGCGAATGCTATAGAGACCATCAGGTTTTGGAATTTGGACTGAGTTCATTGGTGGTGGGTCTCTGTTGCCAGGCACGGCTACTGCAGCCGACAAATAAGAGTGTGCAAACATTACTGTGTTCCGATTTGAAGGACGCTGTAGCTAGTGTAATTACTGCGGTAAAGAGACTCGGCATGTTACGTGTCAGGCGACGAGCGCAATTTAGAGTTGTGTATAACATCCTAACTAGCGCCTCGTTGTTATGGGCAGGCGTATTACTGACCATCAGGTAAACATTCCACTTGTCATGTCGCTTTATTGAAAAAAAAATTATAAGTACATATCCCATATATCCTTGTCTCCGCCACAAGCTGGGAATCTCCTTTAGACCCTTCTAGATAAAATAGGCAAATTGCTAAATCTAAGTCCCAGCATCTTCCAAGAACTTTTGTATAAATTGTATAATTTGTATTATTATTTTTAATCGTATATATTAGATTTATGTACTTTGTATTAATTATTATATATATATATGTATAAATAAAAGATAACCATTTAAATATTCTTTAATTCCATTATTTCTATAAAAGACATTTTCAATGTCTATTGCTATCACATTTTCTGTTAACTATTAAGCAATACATATATGAGTATATAATTAAAAAAAATGAATTTTAGTTTTTTGTTACATTCTATTTCTATGTAAAATATTTTGTATTAAATAAAGTAATTTCTTAGTACATTATAAAGAAATATGTATTTGTATCAAACGGGAATCGAATCCCGGAGCAGGGCGCGGAAAACATTTTGGCGTTTGTTCATAATCAATATTTAACTTCATTGATCTAACTGTGATGAAGTGGAATTAAGTAACTACTTCATTCTTATTTTCGAATTTAACTACTTAATTCGAAATTCAAATCCTATCACATTTTGCACGTCATAACAGACTTAGTCTGACCCTAGAGTCAGCGGGATGGAGAGTTAGAGGCGAGCGGGGGTCAGCCTCGAACGGCTGCGGGCGCGCATTGGCGGCACCTTCGCCACCTGGCACGGGACTTATCCGTACATGCTGCAGGAACTTCACCAGGCAACACTTCATCTGGATCATCGCGAAACGTTTACCTGAAGAACATTGTAAATCATTACTGGTGGTAGGTCTCTGTTGATGGAGACCGTCTACTTAGTTACCACCGCAGCTCCTATTGAACCCGCCAAATAGTACTGTGCAAATATTATTGCGTTCCGGTTTGATGGGCGCTGTAACTGGTGTAATTACTGAGGGTACAGACACTTCACATCTTATGTCTCAGACGACGAGCGCAATATGGTGCAGTGTATATGATTCTAAGTAACGCCACATTATTATAGACGGGCGTATCACTTACCATCAGGTGAACGTCCCGCTCGTCTCAGGACCGGAAGTATCGATTTAAATAGAGATCTTTGGACAAGGCCTATGACCAACAGTGAGCTTTCATCAGCTGTAGCTGATGATGATGAAAACTATAGTTGTTGTGAGTTTAATATATATATATATGTGTGTGTGTGTATATGTTATGTATTCTCGTTGTATAAAGATGAAAAAAAAATTGGTACCTATACAATACCGGGGGCCGTCTCCGAAAGGCATGAAGACACCAGGTGGAGGAACGGGTTTGCCCTCCGCCCAGCGCTCAGGAACAAAAGCGGCGGCGTTCTCGAAGTACTGAGAAAGTGTTGCAGATAAATGATACGCCAACTCATAGCAACTTGGCGCTGGTCAGGGTGATATACACAGCACCACATTGCGCTTGTCGCTTGAGACATAAGTTGTCAAGTCTCTATACCACTACATTAGTAATTACACCAGCTACAGCACCCTTCGAATCGGAACACAGTAATATTGATTTGTGTAATATAGGAGTACTGTGTGTCGGCTGCAATGGGCGATGCTGTGGTACCTAGACGGTCTCCGGCAATAGAAACCTACCACCAGCGCCCTTCAAAGCGGAACACAGTAATGTTTGCACATTACTATTTGTCGGGTGGTACCTCCCTAGACAGTCTCCGGCTGCAAAGACCTACCACCAGTAAATTGCAGCCTAACTTCCTGATTGCATATCAACACCATCTTCAGACCTCTATCGCCAACTAAAATAGAATATTATCAAAAACTCAATTTCGTTTACCGAAATAACCTAAATCTAGACCAGAGCTGGTCTTATCATCATCTCAAGCATTCGTTTTCCATTGTTATTTATTTAGCAATTACCAAGTTACTAATTGTTTGCAGCAGCCGTGGTCCAATGAGGCCTGAACTGAAATGAGAGCCGTTTGGAAGTTACCACAATACTTAACAGATGCAAAGAGGGTTAAAAAGAAACTTACCTGCTCGTCTCTCTGTATGCCGAGGGTGGGGAACAGTACTATTGTGCCCTTCTCCACCAGGACTTGGGTGCCGGGTAAGGTGTAGTCCTTGGTGCACATCCGCTGTATGCTGGGGAAGGGCGGGTAAAGACGCAGCGTTTCTGGAATCGATACACACTATAACATACTAATTAATTCTCGACCTGGAGTCTGCTCTGATAGAATTATAGTACTATCTGTTCTCCGCCCGCTTTGCTGGCCGCCATCATTATCATCGTCATCATTAGCCGATAGACGTCCACTGCTGAGCAGCCTCCCTCAAAGATCTCCATGTTTGTAGGGATTTATATGGGAGGATTTCAATGAAACCAATAATTAATCGAGTACTATGATTCGTATCCATCATCTCTTCCCCACTTCATCATAAAATGAACCAATCTGTTACCCTGGATAACCAACTCCGTGTACGTCAACTCCTGGAGTACATCGTAGCTCATGATCCCGTTGTGCCTGTCCATTACGTCCCTGATCTCGCTCCTCATTTTTTCCTGGACCTCTTGGTGCGCCGCCAACTCCAGGAACAGGAACGCCAGGGTGGAAGAGGTGGTTTCGAAGCCGCCGAGAAATATTATGAAGGCATTCGCCGAAATCACCATGTCCGCTGTGAAAGGAAAACAAGCACTTTCAAAGGTTATGACTAAACCTGGTTACCTTGCCACTGATAGTGGACCTGCTACTGCAGCACAGACGAGGGAGACGTTCATCTGATGGTAAGCGATACGCCCGCACAAAACAACATAGCACTGGTTAGGATGGTATACATTCCACCACAGTGCGCTCGTCGCATCAACACATAGGATGTTAATTTCACTAGCTACAACGGCCTTCAAACCGGAACACAGTAATGCCTGCACACTACTGTTTGGCGCCAGAAATAGACACTGACATGGTACTTACCTAGACGGTCTCCAGCAACAGAGACCTACCATCAGTAATAACTTTCATCATCATCATCAGCCGATAGACGTCCACTGCTGGACATAGACCTCCCTTAAAGATCTCTACATCGATCGGTCATGCGTTGCTCGCATTCCTTGATTCTCACCAGATCGTCGGTTCACCTTGTGGGAGGCCTCCCAACACCACGTCTACCGGTACGTGAGCTCTTCTCGAGGACCTTACTGCCGACATCGGCCGTCGGTCCTTCAAGCGATGTGTCCTGCCCACTGCCACATAAGTCTAGCAATCTTTTAGACCATGTCAGCGACCATAGCTCATAACTTTAGATTAAGATAATGGAAAAGATGCTAAGAAATTATAGTTATAAGAAGCTTTCCCGAGCATGCGACATGCTGTCCATGCTAATCCATCAGCAAGCATTTTTCAGACCTCGCATATACTTCGTAAATTTAGCATAAAATCTTCAAGGTGACTGAAACTGATAACAATGGCCCGTCACTGGGGCTTCGTAAACGAGCATTTAATTCCTTCATCAGTCCAATAATTTATCCAGATTGAAGATAGTGCTTCGCGATAGGCTGGGGCGTGAAGGCTTTACGTTACGGAGTCTAATTTTTACCCTTATCTCGGAGACCAATAATTTAACTTCAGCCCAGCCGGTAATGGCGACGGGGCGCGCGAACGTGGCCCAGCGGCCCGAGTTCACTTGGGACCACTTTATAAAATGACCCCATCATGATCCCGATTAGGCGCGGCTGGAGGGCACCCTCTACAGTTTTTTTTTTTGATACCAGGCAACAAGGATATAACCTAGCGAATTGATGACCCGGACAAAATGCTTTCAGGCGACGCTGACATTTTTATTACAAGGCCCAAATGTAACAATACTTTAACGCTTTTAGTACAATCTGTGATTTCTTATGAAAATGAAAACGCTCGGGATGCTGGAGATTAAAGTAAATTTCCCAATTTCTATTCAGTGACATCTTAACCAACATTTTATACGATTTAAAAAGAGAGCAAAATGAAAATTTCAGATGACGAGGCTAACTGAGATGTAAGGGGCACCGTACAACAACTCACGGGACTCAAGCCAACCTCATCTGCTCATGGTACACCCTGCTAATCAACAGACGAGGCTCTGGCTCCCACCAACCCGCATTGAGCCAGCGTGGTGGGATATGCTTCAAATCCTCCCACATAGACCCAGGATGCAGCCGGCGCAAAAGTGCTAGATGTGGGGATGTTTGGGGAAAGCCTGTGTCCAGCAGTGGACATCTATCGGCTGATGATGATGATGAGGCTAACTGTAATCTTGTGGTGACAACTCGTAAAAGAATCCTTGCCTTTATTTAAAATTAGGAAACTAATGATCCCTATAATACCGTAAATAATTCTTTGTATCAAATAAGTAATACAACTGTACGTTGTACGTTTAAATAAATATCGGACTACCGTCATATTTTTAACTACAAATCTTGATCGAAAGTTTATATTATAACTACACAAATTCTAAATGAAATGCGTTGTAGAATAAAAATTCTTCGCTTTGGTGATAGGTTTCTGCTGCCGGACCACCAGTGCAACACCATTTTCTACCACCCACAATTGACACAAAAATATAACTATGCTTCAGTATTAAGGGTACAGTAGGAAATAAAATCACAACATCATCAGCTGATAGACGTCCACTGTTGGACATCGGCCTCCCCAAAAATTTCTATATACAGTCAACATGGCCTCCGATACCGCTGGGTACTAGGGTCTGACCTACGTAGGGGTTCACATTGGAGAGATTTGGGCCATTTGCCCGTACGCTGGCCTAATGCGGGTTGGCGGGAGCCAGAGCCTTGTTTATTGATTAGCCGGGTGCACCACGAACAGGTAACATTGGTTCAGATCTCGTGAGTTGTGTGCGGAAACCTTTACACCCCTTAAAAATCCCCGTAACATCACTAGGCCAGCAAAATTAGTTTACTTATGTCTGCGCGCATTGTAGTGGTATTAAATACCATCAGATGAAGGTCGTGCCATTTACATCGTTGCTGTCGTGTTCACAATGAAACTACTCACTTATTTCAACGTCATTCTCCACTTCAACTTTGGAAAGGTTATTGTTTCTCTCATCGCTTCGCAGCATCATCATCATGTCGATGAAATCGCCGCGTTTCTCCTGAACTCCTATGAGAAATATTACAGTTAATATCATATTATTTCAATGTTCAAAGATTGTAAATTGCACTCATATGCTAGATCAATAACTTTTAAAATTGCTTCAGCATCATCGTTCCAAATTGTTGATGTCCACTGCCTCCATAGTCCACAGTCCAAAGGCCTCCATAGTTTTGACCGCATATGTATTTGCCTTGGTAACGCAGAAAACCTACTGTCATTATCCTGGGAATATTTCCTTTTAACCACTTTTTAGGACACATCTAGGATAGTAACTTTGAAGATATCCCTACTTCTCATTGGGTTACAATAATTGCTAATTTATCATCATCATCATCATCAGCTGATCGACATTCACTTACATAGGCCTCACCCAAAAATTCCCACACGATTGGGTAGGGATTCATATGGGGAAATTCAGACAATTTCCCACTACGTTGCCCCAATGTGGATTGGTGGGAGCCAGAGCCTCGTTTGTTTGTTACGAGGGTGCACCACGAGCAGGTGATGTTGGTTGGCTCCCGTGAGTTGTTGTGCGGAACTCTTACACATCGCATTGTTAATTTATTGTTTATCGTTAATTTAGAAGAAGAGTCTAAAAATCATTATGATAACATAAAAGGAATTGAGTTGAAAACCTTTTTCTCTGCTGCGAAGGACACTAGTGACGATGTTGTAGAAGAAATCGTGGGTCTTCTTAGGAATGATCCTCATGCGAAAGAACAACACGAAGGCCGGCCAAAACTGGCGCATGGTTCTGAAAATTATGAATTATATACTATTCAATTTCTGCTTTTATTTCTGAATATAATAATTACTTAAAGTGACCACATTGAAATGCTAGTTAGTATTACACAGCTTACATTTCGATATGTTGAGAGTGTAGTTAAATCCGATTACCTGGATGTAATCTGTAGCTAAAGCACCCTTAAGAATAGAATACATTAATATTTGTAAAAAAAGAGAACTTCTCAGGAACCTATTTACTCACTTTTCAAATATATTGTACCAGGACATTTCGTAGAAAGCTTGTAGTGCAACTGCAAATGGATCGTTAGGATTATCCATGACGCTGCTCCTCACTCCAAAGGCACAAGGCACTATCGCATCCGCTGTGAAACCTCCAACCAACTTCTCAGAATTTACAACCGCTGTATTATCTTCGTTTACTTCTGTATCTATATCACCATTAACTCCTCCATCATTGGTTTTATTTTTGGTATTAGTCAATAATTCTGTACAGCGTACTATGAATTCTTTTGAGGTATTTTCTATTAGAGGAAACATGCCTCTCAACTTATTAGGACTGAAATCACAAACATATGTTTATGAGACAAAGTTAAATTGAAAATATATTATAAAATAAATATGTGCATATAATAAAAGATACAATACGACAGAAATTATCATAATCATAATAATTAGAAGATCTTATTTATATACAGCTTAAGTATTTATCAATTTGTCGGCGATAGCTTATTGGTTTCTTCTGTAGAAGTGCCAGCCAATAATATGTAGCTTATATGAGTATCAATTTATCGCCGATAGCTTATTGGTTTCTTACGTAACAGTGTCAGCCAATCATATGTAGCTAAGTGTGTGTCAGTTTGTCGCCGATAGCTTATTGGTTTCTCACGTAACAGTGCCAGCCAATTATAAGTAGTTAAGTGTGTGTCAGTTTGTCGCCGATAGCTTATTGGTTTCTCACGTAACAGTGCCAGCCAATTATATGTAGCTAAGTGTGTGTCAGTTTGTCGCCGATAGCTTATTGGTTTCTCACGTAACAGTGCCAGCCAATTATAAGTAGCTTAAGTGTGTGTCAGTTTGTCGCCGATAGCCTATTGGTTTCTCACGTAACAGTGCCAGCCAATTATAAGTAGCTTAAGTGTGTGTCAGTTTGTCGCCGATAGCCTATTGGTTTCTCACGTAACAGTGCCAGCCAATTATAAGTAGCTAAGTGTGTGTCAGTTTGTCGCCGATAGCTTATTGGTTTCTCACGTAACAGTGCCAGCCAATTATAAGTAGCTTAAGTGTGTGTCAGTTTGTCGCCGATAGCCTATTAGTTTGTTGCATAACAGTGCCAGCCAATGGGGTGAAGTTGGCGCGGAATTCAAATAGACCATATACACTGATACCACGCATGCATTTATCATTGTTAAATTCAATTGCCATAACAATCAAACATTGATAATAATTAGAAGACTTTAATGTAACTAGAACAGCAGTCATTTCGGGCTTTTACTAGTAATAAATTACGTACTTAATAATTAATGAAAAGGTGTGACAAATATTAAAAACAAAAGAAATAGCTTTTAGTACAGAGAAAAATCCTTAATCATAAGTTATGTAGTAATCTTTGTCCTTTTTTGATAAATTGGAATATACCTGTCCTGTTGTATTATTTTAAAAAATAGTGCAATAACTAAAGTTAAAATCTATAAAAAGTAACAAAGCTACGAGACCCGCAAACCCCTGAGGGCATAATCAGTCTATTACTTCTTTGTACTGATCACTAGAGAACTCCGAATTCAATTTAACCGACAGGTTAATAATTGACTGAAGGAACTTGTGATTAACCTATTAAAATTAATCCTTAATTGTATATCATCATTATCATCAGCCGATAGACGTCCACTGCTGGACATAACCGTCTCCCAAATAATTTTATATACCGTTAACATAGCCGATACTGCTAGGCACTCGGGGCTGTCGCACATTGGGGTCCATATGGAGGGATTGGGGCCATTTTCCACCACGCTGGCCCAATGCGTGTTGGCGAAGACCAGAGCCTTGTTTATTGATTAGCAGGGTGCACCACGAGCAAGAGGTTGGCTTGAGTCCCGTAAGTTGTTGTGCGGGACATCGTACACCCCTTACACCCCCCAATTTATACATTTACTAAATATCATAGTCTAAATATTGTTATACCGTTAAAACATAAATAATTCACAATACCCTCAGCAGAAATTTTAAAAGAAATTATTGTTGACTAATATCTAAAAGTGTCTATACAAGTAATGGCCAGAGGACTTTTGACCATGAAAATATATTGGTTCAGCCGTTAAGTTACTTCGCCACAGACAGACAAATGTACAAACTTACAAAACTCCTGTTTTTAATGAAAGTTAAAAAGTTAGTCTTCTTGAAATGAACCATTACATTAATTAACAACCGGAAATTTCATTAAAAATTTTGTAACCAACACAAATCTAAATTACTAATGCGACTTGTATTTATATCACTCCCCATTTTAAAGCGAACTTTCACTAAATTGGCAGTGAGACATCTCACTCATTAAAATATTATGATCACATCAAAATCATTGGCCATAATAAGACTGTTGCAGATTGGTGACAGAGCCAATCAAACCGGAATTATGCAATTTTCTTGAGAAATTCGTTCTGCATTGTTGACCTCTATTTATGTATTAGAAACAACAGGATAATCAACAATATATAAAAATCATTTAATTTTGCAATAGTGACAAGTGGTCCCCTAAATTCCGGATATAACGGAAAACCAGTGAATATCACTAAAGCTTGAATTTCACTAATCCAATAATGCATTCGTTAATTTAATATTTTATTGATGAATGGAATATTTTCATTAGTGGAAATCAACCTTAAAATTATAACAGAAGACGTCGTGTTATTCTTTAGGCATACGCTTGATACCTGATAATCATGTTATTTTAAACATAGTGATCATCAGCACACGGCAGTCCACTGTTGGCCTCATTCAAAGATCACATACTTTCATCCACATATTCCACGAAAGCATCAACAGCAGCATCCGGTCTCACATAGGCTTTAAGGGAGACTCGACACATTTTCTTAACCTACGTCATCATCAACCAAGACCTCCACTATTAGATATAGGTCACCTTAAAACCAAAACAGATCTTGCCGCACGAACCTGAACCAGAAAATATACTCCTATATCTCCAGTAAAGCCAACTTGGACTGAGATTATTCAACTTACGAGAATATGGGTGATATTTTCGCTCTCAACTTCTTCCACTCGTTACCTCGAAGAAATAGCACGGAGCCGGCTAAAGGATCCACTTCTTTGTTAAAGAAGAACCCGCGGTCCGTGAAGTACTGAAAGTCGTTCACGCAAATCCTCTTTATCAGGTCAGGATCACACACAACGAGGGTGCGCTGGAAGAATTGATGGCATCCTGAAATTAAAATATTAATGTTATATTGCAGGTCCATTGCTGACCCAAGACCTCCCCAACAGATTACCAGCGGTGTGGATTTTTTACCATCTGCATTTATTCCTGCTGTACAGGGACTAATAAAACTGCAATACAGTAATATTTGCACACTACAACTACGTGACAGGAACAGGTGATAGTAATATCTATCTCTATCTTCTCCTGGTAGCGTAGCGCTGGATAGGATGATATACACAACATCACATTGACCTCATAGCGAGATTTAGGATGTTAAGTATTGTTACCAAAGTAATTTCACTAGCTACAACGCCCTTCAAACCAGAACACAATAATACTTACACACGACTATTTGGCGGTAGAAATAAAACCTAGACGGTCTGGCAACAGAGACCTGCCACCAGTCTAAAACCAGTCTATCCTCTGAAAAGGATTGGGTGCTATTAAACTATGTCATGAATGAAAACTAGAAATACCACTGGTGGTAGGATTCAGTTTCTGGAGATCATCTAAGTAGGTCTTACCGGTTTAAAGGACCTTGCAGCTAGTGAAATTACTGGGGTAATGAAACTCATCATCATATATCTCTAAGCGTCGAGCACAGTATGGTATATACCAACCTAACCAGCATCACGTTATTACCGCAGGCTTATGGCTTACCATCAGGTGACCGTACCGCTGTCTCGTCGGCTCGTTAATTAAAAAAAAAATCTACTTTCTTAACCGCCATGTTTGTAACAATGTATTTATTTAAATGTTATTGTGTTGATACTGGTTACGTATGATAACCAGGTTAACCACCAGCTGGTTCGTTACGTGTGGCGCTGCACACCCACCTTCGGTTACCTAATACCGTCTAAAAGAATCTACGTCGCGCGGTTAACGACGTCGACATACATTTGGTTTTTGTTAAGACGAACTGATCACCTGATGGTAAGTGATACTCCTGACTATAACGTGCGCTGGTTAGGACATAGACATTATACACAGCACAACATTGTAGTCATCACCTTGAGACATAGGATGTTTACTCTAATTACCTCTGCAATTTCTTTAACTACTACGCCGTTCAAACCGGATAACACGAATATTTGCACACTATGGTCGGTGATAGAAAAAGGGGCTGCGGTGAGCCATGTTAAGAACTACATGGAATATTTTAATGCTAAGTATGTAGTAACTTACGCTAGTTAGATTCTCACTGAAGTATAGTTTAAGACAGAAATAGATCTTAAGGAAACCTCTCAAGTTATAACAGACCCTTGACCATGCGTCATCTGCCGACTCCCGTTCGGTCAACCTAGTGGACTGAGACCATGGTCTTGGCCATACAAATCAAAGCCTTGCATCAACTGCGGTAACATGTATTGTTTGTTATATTTATGTAAATTTTTAGTTGTTTCAGTTAGAATTTAGTCGAACCAAAAGTCTAGACCTTGTAAAGATCGCAGCGAGGAAGCAGCTCGCGCTGGAAATCTTTTGATAAGGCCTGGACAGCAACGGTGATCATAATACATGATTAATTTACTCACCCAAAAATCTTTTTTCTTTGTAAGTATCATAGATCCGCTTGAAGCACATGCCGCCCTGTTCCTTGAAAGCTACCACGGTCCTGATGTGACCAACGAGCGGCCAGGCTCGCGGGGAGAAAACCCCTCTCTGACGCCAGTAATCATGGTCGTAAGTAAGTACAGTCAGCACCACAGCAACCAGCAGTGATACACCGTACGCATACCACAGGAATACGCTCCCAAAGGTGCACGATCGAAGGGCCAGTGTCAAAAGGAAGACCGTTTGAACCATAGAGCGTTTGAAACCGAACATCTTGCCTCATTCAGGGGTTTAACATGCTTCACATAAATAATAGTTTGTTCACTCGTAAACACTATTTAGGTTTTTTCGTCATTTAAGATATTATTGACAAAAAACTTATTTTTTTTATGCCTTTTGCCACAGCCTATATATGACACAAGTAATTTCACAGAATTCTGAGTTAATAGGTTACTATTTATATAAAACACAGGTCGAGAAGGTAATTCAAAACGACGATCGAATAACTTTTGAATTAAAAAAAAATTTATCAAATTAAGTAATTGGGAGCTGGGATACTAGAATTACATACGCGCACCGTTAATTTTACAGCACCCTTCCACCGGGGAATCGGTTAACAATAGAGCAGTGCGCGTACGGCGGCGCGGGAACGCGGACGGCTAGTACGCGGGAGCTCGGGCGGCTAGTGCGCCGGCTGTGAGTGCGCATGCGCAAGCGCGCCAACCTCGCAATGCTGTAACAGAGAAAGTAAAAGGAGGCGAGCAGCCGCAAAATATTTGTGACACAGATTATATTTACGGTCCCAGAACATCCACTAATTAACATTCATTATTATTAAATGATCTATTAATAGCAATATAAAATATATTGAATTAAACAAATATTTTATTTAATAAAACTAAATTTTATAGGATATATTAATTATATTATTTTTACAATCTCATGATTTCAACCGCTTTGCAGTAATCAAGATTCGGGGAGAGTGAGGGGTAGGTGAGTGGATGGCTATAATAAAATAACCGGAATAAAATCGGTAAAATCTGGTTTTATTAAACGTTTAATATTATGTACTATTACAGTTACAGCTAAGTTACACTTTACATCATGAGCTAATAGCCGTCCACTGCGGGACATATCCCACCTAAAGATCTTGACATCGATCAGTCCATAACCAGCATGGCTTCCGGTAGCGCCGGGGACTGGGGGCCGACGTTTCTAGGGTTGCATATGGTGGATTTGGGCCAGTACCCACGACGCTGACCTAATACGGATTAGTGGGAGCCAAGGCCTTGTTTGTTGATTAACAGAATGCGTCACCAGCAGGTGAGATTAGAATAAGCCTCGTGAGTTATTATGCGGGACCCCATACATCCCTTTTTAATTACTCTTTACGTAACAGTTAAAATATCAAGCGTTATTTAAGGTAACATTTAACTCTCCAACTCTATATCTTTTGTAACACAATGTAACCCTCTCTCCCTTTTTAAATAAATTTAATAATAAATAAATCCTTAAACAATATGTAGGATCTCATATAATCTTATTTTACGTAACCAGTATGATACATACTATTCTGATTAGTATTATTAATGTTTATGTTTTGGCCATTAATTAATTATAATCATTTGTGCTCATCTCGATTAGGAGCTTGTTCTGCGTTGTGTTTATAGTAATACTCAGTTCTTTGAGGTTTACATAGAAGGATGAATATTTGATGATAGTCTGATGCCGTTCGTGTGGTTTATTATCTTATTTATAATCCCTTCACGCTCGCAAAGGGCTCCTCACCTTGTTACGGGTTTACAACATTTATTAATTATTAAGACCCCGACACAAGTGTTTAAGTTAGTATGTTCACATTTAAAAAAAATGCGGGGATAGCATACGGCTCCAGTAAACACACCCCGCTGTACGCGGTGAGCGCCAACCAAATACTGCGTCCCCCTCGAAACAGGGAGAGTTTAATTGGCATCGGACCGCAGTCCAGCAAGGTTTACTAGCGAATCAGTAAGTAAGCAGAAACTGTGATCGAATTGCGCATGGCAATGTGAGTAGGCATCTCACGAAATACAACCGTAACCAGATATACAGTGCATGGTCAGCGCACATTCCAGGACACATAATAGATATAAAGGGTACTCTGACCCAAAGATTAGTCTTTGTACGACTCACCACCTTCACCAGCCAGGTGCACTTGCAGACTCATTGTAAAATATTAGAATTGACATCACCACCAACTACGTAGTCAGCGCGGATCGCAATCCGCGGAGTGCATTGGAGAGCTCATAGCTCACCTCATAGGACAGCAACGCGATTACATCGCAGCCTTGAGAGATCGTACTCCCACCAGCAATCACCATACATGAAGTAAATGCATATCTCCGCCAACCACTGTAGTGGATATAGCCAACAAATATCAATTTTATCATGAGCCATCAGGCATAGAGTCTTTGTCGTTGAGTAAAATGTTGTTTTGATCAAGTTTGTCTCGCCCACCGACAACTCGCCACATATCTTAAAACATGGGGAGCTATTGAGGCCTTCATTTGTAAAATTCATAAAATAGGGAGGGCAGACAGTCTGCAGCCCCGTCATCAAGGGACCCGACTTGGAAACATCTAAAAAGATAGAGTGTCAAACCATAATGCGAGGCGCAACCTTCAAAGGTTACATTTAGCCAAGTGATCGTCGAAGACGTAGTATCAATGAAATGCGACAGACATGCAATCGACTATCATCGGTGCACATCATCATGAAAGGCGCTCAAGACATCACAGCAGACATCAATATCTTGCAAAAGTCCTCAACCAACCGAATCCGTAAGACGCATCAGTTCAGTGACGATGGTAACGTTACTCTACGACCCCCTCCAACGGGTTCTCGCCTTGTCGTGGCGGAGGGGCTTAGTAACCGTGGCGCCCAACACGGTGAAGCGAAGTGGAACCCATCCGGCCGGCCCGCGGCGAAGGGCTGGCCGAAGCGGCCGCTCCCGGTTCGAGCACCGGTTGGGATAACTGGAGCTCACCGGAGCGGCCGGGGGCCGCAGGGGCGGCTGTGTGCTGCCCCAGCGGCCGGCTGCAGGGGCGGTTTCATACCGCCCCTCGCAGCCGAGGTGGGGTCGCGGAGGGAGTACCCTCTGCGGCCAACCGGTGTCGCACCGGCGATGCGGCGGCGGTGGGGCCGCGGGGGAAGAGGAGTTTCGGTATTGCGATGCGCCGTTCTCCCTATCCTCCGCGGCCGTTAACAGGTAGCGGCGGGCCTAACATCTCTCCGCCGCGGGGAGCCGGGAGAGGTTTTCTCCCGTGGCTCCCGTGGCCTCTGGGCGACAGGTTCGGGGGAACCGGTCGCCCGCACACGCATGAGGTCGAGGAGGGGGCGCGCTGCATGTTCCGGCGCGCCCTGGGAGGGTTCATCCCTCCCCCCGAGGTGGGGCCGCGCAAGCGTCCAGCGCCGGCAGGGCCGCGGTTGTGTGCGTACCCGCGTTCCCGTGACCCTGCCATCATGGCGATGAGGAGGAACATCGTGGGGGTTTTAGTCGGTGCAAGTCCGACATAACTCGTCCTTGCCCCCGCGAGGACGAGTATGCGTAGGCATTTCCCCCACGTAAAACAAAAAAAAAAAAAAAAAAAAAAAAACGTTACTCTACGACAAGTCGCAATATCAATATTTGATAAGTATCGAGGCAGCAGCTCGCATCCGCTTCCGCTACCTCATAATGCATCGACATAGTTCGAGTTGACATTGGAATAAACAAATTTCATTAAACACGACGTGTCATAGCGGCAAGCCACTAAGACGCCGAGCACCCATGTATCATAGAGCGGAAGCCCTAAGACATGGTTCTGAGTATTTCGATATCACCGTAGTGCTATCTAACACTGTTCCCGAACCGGAGTATAACCAAGTAGTTACTTAAATAACCACCAACTACACCCGGCTGGTATCTCACCTTCTCCCCCAACTTGATGTTGTATGTTAAATTTGCCATGTACCATTTTACATGGTTTCGAACCCGTATACTTTATAAATTTAATTTTTTAAAGACCTTCACACTCTTACTTTATCATTTTGTATCATAATACATTATTATATGCATTTTCATATTTTTCCGAGATTCAAACCGATATATCCTTTATAACTCATAAGTAGAGATTTTCACACTTATATTTTCATAATTTTCCACCATACAATCACATTATTATTTTTATATTTTTTAGGATTTCAATCGGTATACTATACAGTACACCATCTAATCAATCTCCAATCAATTTGCAAATTTTTACATTGGACACGTACGCAGTACATGTCTGGAGTCCGGAGCCCATGTGTACGTAGGAGCACGAGTGTGCGTCTGCGCCGCCCATGCAGCCGGTCGATACACGAACAATTGCTTATTACGTCCTTAGGACGTTACGCGAACACCCAGCTGTTAGCCTTTAACTTTTTCGCTTATTATAAAGAATCTTTTTCAAATTTAACTTCTTTATATATTTTCGTATTTAAGACATAGAATAAAGTTTGTTTAAAATATTATTAATTATTTTAATATAGTTTTATATTTTAGAGACATCTATTTTACTCTTTTAACTTCCGCTAAATTATATTTTCAATTATATAAATTTGAATAATTTTTATTTCAGCCATTTAAACGCTCTTATTATTTAATATTTGTTTCATAGAATCATTAATTTATTTTTATAAATTAATGTATTTCATTACAACAACATTGTATGACCTTTAGGGTCCGGTGGCTGTCATCTTAAAAGTAAGTAAGCTTTTTGTTTACTACATTAAAGTACCCCAGTTGGCTACTCGTACGTTGCATTTCTAATTCTATACACATTTCCAAGTGAACTTCCTCTACTTTGTTACTCCGAGGAGTTGACCCACGCGATATTTGCTGTGCCACTCCTCGTTAAAGGATTATGTTATTTAAACATTAATTAATCATTTTTAATTCTTAACCAAAATATATTTTGTTCCCTGTAGTTTCTTTAAAAGTCCTGTTTTTATAACAGTATTACAATTTTTAATAATAAAATTAACACATCATCATTTTGTAATTATCACTTATTCAACTTGTAGATATAGTTGGTGAACACAGGTCTTCCCGTTTGAGACTTTAAAAAAAATTGTTTATTGTAGCCTTTCACCGGCTATACAGAGGATACACCAGGTAACCAATTCACATTAGCCCATGTTTATTTTCAACATATTTATTTTATAATTTACCTTTAAAAAATTCTAAATGATTGTGAAAATATATTTGTGAAATGTCACAAATATATTATTTCGTAAAGTTAACTTTTAACGGTTACGCAACCAGCGGTGGTATATTTCGACAGTTATTTGCTGTGAGATAAGACGTCGAAAGCCGTTGCGTGGTCACCGCTAAGTAACGGCTGCAAGCGTTAATGGTAAAATTATCTTAAAGTATTTGCGATATCGTGTTGAAAGTTCGCACGTGATGTCAATTATAAATTATGCAACGGAGCGACAGGAAGAGCAGGAAACCTCTGATGGTAAGATGCTACGACTAGTCGAATAGATTTTCTAGCTCCAGCGACCTTCAAACTGGATAGTGATGTTTGCATACTTGAATGAACCCAAAAGAAATCTACCACCAGTAATATAATTACGGTAAAGGTTGTCCAAATTGATCAAACGCCAACTAGCGCTTGCTCACTTCTAGAAAGTTCCTGTTCTTAGAAGTTGTCAGTGTCCACAATTTTCGCTTACATCCGACTACTGGATATAAAGAGAGACAGAAGAGCTTACTGCGTGGTAATGATCAGCTAACTCATTTAAATAGCTATACAAATCGGTTGCTGATGAATGAGAATGCGCAGTGAGTCCAACCTTCCGGCCAGGAAACTGTAGACAAATATCGCGCTTAGGTGGTTGTTTTGCTTGAAGGGTGACTTCAAGAATAGACCAAATCAATGGTTAGAATGTCTGTCTTCATCAAGCGATTGGCAGAACGGTCTGGACCAAGCCCATAAAAAAGCAATTCTGTTGGATGCAGGCAACCTAGGACCGATTGATATGGAGATCTTTAAAGAAGCTCTTTCTCCAGCATTGGGCGTCCATCGGGTGATGTTCTTGAAGCATATACATAAACCAAACTTTATTCTCGTTGTTTACGCAAAGGTTAGCAGCGTATGCTCTGTGAGTCCATTCATTTCCATCATTATGCAACCGTGGTAACTGAGCGGCAGATCAACTTGGCGGAACCGGAACCCACGACGGCACACTGACCTCGATAACGCTCCATGGTAACGACCGCCGGCGGCAGATTACACGCGATCAGTTGAGACGTGTTACCGGTAACGATTGTGGTCTATACTCATATTTTACGTATTACAGCATCAATGGAACAGGTTTAACTGTATTCTACTTTTAAAGGTGGCGGCTCTATAATAATTGGTGGTAGGTCTCTATTGCTGAAGACCGTCTTGGCACCATCACAGCTCCTTTATCGACCGCCAAACAGTAGTATGCAATGAATACCATATTAAAAATAAAAAAAAAAACTCTGTCTAATCCTAAAAAACTCAAAATCTTTCTATATGGCGAATAAAATCTTTTTAATTTATTTTCAAGTCCGCCATTTTGTTTTCCAAACCAAAGTAAGTTTACTGGTGGTAGGTCTCCGTTGCCGGAGATATCTAGATAACTACTACAGTAGCGCCTAATTCTACCACCCAACAATAGTACACAAACATTACTGTGTTATGGCTTGAAGGGTGCTGTAGCTAGTATAATTACAGGGATAACGAGATTCGACATGTTATATCTCAGGGGAGAGCGCAATGTGGTGCTATGAATCTTCTTAACTAATTTAATATCACCGCGACACTTTCCATGTGATTTTGTTGGCTTTAACCGGCCGTTAAGTATATCCTCAGTTAAATTGAACAAGGATCGAGCAGCTTCCAGCGACTCCCATTAACTTAATAACTTGCATCCAAGCGCGTTGCGTAAATTTGCTAACCACTCTGTGCGGGTGCTTTTATTATTATATGTTACGTGTAATATAGGTGTAGCTGGTATAGCTGGTGATAGATTTTTATTACCTGTGACTTCTAAAATGATACCCTGCTTCTGGGCGGAAGACAAAGTTACTTGGGATATTTACCCACAAAAACCCCTTTCGATGGTCATCCTCAGTTCGTTGCGGGAAACCCTGGAATATCCTATGGAACGCATCGATTCCTCACGGCATTATACCTGAAGCACACCCTAGGTAGGCCTGTAGTCACCCTACTACAAGCACTAGATCACCTCGTATTTGTCGTTCATCCCAGGCCAGCTCAGTGGACAATGAGGGCCACCACCTTCAGAGCCCAAGAACCCGAAAATCCTTTTCGTCGCGTTCTACAACGGGCAAAGCTTACCTCAATCTTATTCTTAAGTCCAAGACTACAGGGCAATGTTACCAGAGACCTAGGTACCACCACAGCACCTATTGTTGCAGCCAAACAGCAGTTTACAAATATCATTGAACTTCGTAAAGTGAAGAGCACGATATGTTGCAATGTATATAATCCTAACTATCGCAACATTATCATCTCCTGGTCATCATGATGCTGATTCGAATATAATGAAATGGATTTCTAATACTCTACAAGTGACTTCATTGCACGTAGTTAACAAGTAGTGTGCACATATTACCGTATATCATTACGGAAATCCATCTGATTATTACTTAACTAATCATTAATGCCGCACAGTTAAGTTGTCGAAGTCCTCTCCAGAGAGCTCCACAAGCCAATCGGTCTACATTCAGCTACTAGCCACGAGCCTTACTACATGTAATTTTAAATTAACGATACGAAGAACAGCTCCAAATTAAAATCAAGATGCATTCTCGCAAACGCTATTTCGTGCGGATGTGTAACTCTCGAGAGTTCGCTGAACGGCCGACTAGAACGAAGAGGCTGCTTCTGTGTAGCTTTTTCTTCATGTAACAGCAGATGAAATTAATGAGAACAGATAGCAAAATGCTGTCTTGTTGAATCGTGTGAGATGGCTGCCCTGTGTGACGTCATCTACTAATTCAACCCCTGAAGCAATTGTAATGGAGTTTAGATGATAGATTATTCTCGAATCAGTTTATCTAGCTACCACCCTCATGTCATCTGCTGCCATAAAACCATTATTTGATCCCGCTGTCGATATGTGAACATCAGGACATTCTAGAAAAGTACGATTCGTTGTCATCGTTTCCATTTAACAGATTATAAAAGTTTTGAAATGAATGAATGGATGAATGAATTTGTAAAAAGATAAGTAATTGTATTACAGCTATAATATAATCCTAAATCAGAACAAAGTCCTGAGAACCAACGTCTTCGAATTCAAGGACACTCTTCGCCAGAATTTACCGCAGTTCGTGTCGCAGTTCGCGTCTTTGAGACGTACAAAGCGTAAACCTGCTTTACCAGCTGAGATATCACAGTTGGAGAATATTTAATTAAGTATCATTCGAATACATTCCACCAGTATCTTTCTAATCTCGCCCCTCCCTCATCCGGTTCCTCTTCCCACAATTCGAATATAACAATAGAAAAGGTGAAATAATTTAAAGAAGATATTTT
This sequence comes from Ornithoptera priamus, assembly GCA_029034505.1. Classification (NCBI taxonomy): domain Eukaryota; kingdom Metazoa; phylum Arthropoda; class Insecta; order Lepidoptera; family Papilionidae; genus Ornithoptera; species Ornithoptera priamus. Next base: position 1,318,496 of record JARDWD010000672.1, read on the forward strand.
ATTAAAATTCCCAATACACCAAAGCGATTGTAGAATACTCGATTGCACGAGAAGTGTTTGTCGACTCCGTGAGAGCTCAGGACATCTGGTCCCTGATCCACGCACTGAACGCGGCGGGGTTCGCGAACACTGCAACCACATACAAAATATTACAAAAGCATCCTTCATATCAAAAAGGACATTAAAGAACATGACTTTGCGCTGTCCTAATAGCTATAAATTAGAATTAGTTTTTTTTTCTCTCATCTCTTTTTACTTATAAGCTATTCTAGATTATGTTTAGTTCAGAAGTTTTGTTCTTTAATATTATCAGCGTGCACCAGGTTCACTGTCACTTTGATCAAATCTCTCCAACCACAGGCCTACTGGAAGAAATTCCATATTGGAGTAATTAGTGCCTTTGTACTTATTTCTATATATGTTATATTTTCATTGTAATTTCTATGTGCATAAATAAATAAAAAAAAGGCTCTGCTTTTTTAATTTTGGGCATTAGAGCTTTTTTGTAGCACTATTACACAAATAGAGAGAAAGAGAGAGAGAGAGATTATTTTTTCATTTGTGATTCATCATCATCAGCCAGTAGACGTCCACTGCTGAACGTAAGCCTCCTCCAAAGATCTCCATTTTAGGGGTTATAAATGGTAAATGGCGCAAATTCCCCTAGGATTTGCGCCATTTACCACCATGTTGGCCTAATGCGGATTGGTGGGAGCCAGAATCTCGTTCGTTGATTAGCAGGGTGCACCACGAGCAGGTGAAGTTAGTTTGGATCCCGTGAATTATTTAGTGAGACCCCTTACACCCCTCATTTGTAATTATTAATAGATAATATACAGACACAGAAAAATGATATAATTAATTATTATATAAAAGGTCGAGTTGGATTTTTTCCTCTAGTAAAGAAGCTGGGCGTGCATTATTGAGATGATGGGAACAAGGGATAGTTCATAAAAGGTTGGGAAACTAAAGTGTAAGTGGTACGTGATACGCATATCCTTGTCAATGTGGAGTTAGGAAGATATTCACAGCACTACATTGTACTCGTCGCCTTGACTGATAAAATGTCAAGTCTTGTAACTCCAGTAATTTTACTGAAACGCCTATCACACCGGAACATAGTAATGTTTGCAATACTGTGGAAATAGGAGCTGCGGTGGTACCAACCTGGAGGGTCTCCGATCGATATCACGAGTGAGTGTTCATTCTCATTGTCTTATTCACTCTCTCATCGCCGCTCAAGGTAGTAGCTCATACAATGGCATATGGCTTTAAAGTAGTTTTTTTTTATACAATGAAGCAACGAGATGAATGGGATCTTCACCTGATGGTAAGTGATACGCCCGCCCATTACAACGCAGCACCAATTAAGATGGTATACACAGCTCCACATTACGCTCGTCGCCTTGAGACATAAGACGTTAGGTTTCTTTATCGCAGTAATTTCACTAGCTTCCCCTTCATACTGGAACACAGTAATGTTTGCACAGTACTGTCTGCCGGCTGCAATAGGCGCTGTGGTGGTACCTACTCAGACGGTCTGTGGCAACAGAGACCTACCACCAGTAAAAAAGTTATGAAGAGAAGGTTTTGTCAAGCTGTTATTAAAAAAAAATAATGACCCGCGTTAGCGCTGTCACTCGGCAAACTGATGAGCACGCCGAACTGCACGCCGTTCCTCACGAGCGGTGCGCCCAGGTCGTACTGCAAATGGAAAGCGGAAGTATTATTATATGTTACCTTAGAGTTCAGATTATATATAGTAGCACCGGATACGCGATAAAGCGCAGTAAACTTATATAAATCATCAGTAAGCAACAAACACCAGAGGCTTGTGTGTCGACATCTTTGTCTTTTAACTACTGCCAACATCCTTTCTTTAAATAATATGTTACAAATAACTCTAACTTCATCATTAACTTATATTGTTCCCATCTTAAGTGTTGCCAGATTTTGAATAAGCTTTTCCTGAAAAGGAAACCAAGTGAAGACCTGCCTAAAAATTCTCTCACATTGTCAGAATAATTTTAATGGTGCAAATTATTTAAATCATTCCAAAAATATGAGCATACACATTTTCAACATAAAAAAGCATATCTTTAATTAAAAAAAAATGCTCCACGAGCAGGTGGGGCTAACTTGGGGCGGTTGATTTGTTGTGCGGAACCCCTTACAGCCACATATAAGAGTACAGTTGTTAAATGACTAATAAGAATTAGAGCGGCCATTTTGAACTGCTAGTATTACATTTAATACAGGCAATATTTGCAGTGCAAATAAGGTGCATTGAATTAAATTAGGTGAGTTTTCAATACTACTACATTCAATAGAAAAATGGAGTTGTGATCATTTCAATACAGATCATCCCTATCGAATAAAAGTTTTAAAAAAAACCAAATGATTATTTTAAAAGGAACCTTATCTATCCAGTCCATGACCACAATGTCACGTAATATCACGTGAAATTAAGGATAAGTTTTAATACGTCTCCCAAATCATGACTGAACACGACAATGCAGTTGTGGCGGCGGATTTATATTATGAAGGCAACTTGACAAGTGAGGTCCATAACTCCAGCATCAACAAATTCTGCTGCACGTGGAATCCAAGTGAAAACTTCCACGATTATCATCAGAAGGAGATCGCAGTTATTATTGGATATTGATTTGTTAAACTTACTTCAGATACTTGAGCCGATGCGCTGCTACCCTCAAAGCTCGCCTTATCCACGGCTTCCAAGTTCCACTCGGAGCAGCTAAGAGTCTCTCCTGGAGCTGTAACACAGATTTTTTTGTAATGTAATTTATATATTACCAAAATCCATATTGGTTTTGCAAACAATAAAAAATGTATACGGCTACCGGAAGTACACGTATCCAGGAAGCTCAGGGTTTATTCCTATTGAACTTAATATTTATTACAATAAGTATTTCAAACTTTTATCGAGAAAGATATCTGAGTGCAAGAAGATAACTTGCATTATCCAATTCAAATAATCAGCTGATACATCATTTTTTTTATTCAATTAAACGAAGAGACGAGCGGGACGTTCACCTGATGGTAAGTGATACGCCTGCCCGTAACAACGTGGCCCTAGTTAGAATAATAAACACAGCACCACATTGCGCTCGTCGCCTGAAAGAAGACGTGGAGTCTCGTAACCGTAGTAATTAAACCAGCTACAACGCCCTTCAAACCGGAACACAGCAATTGCACACTACTGTTTGGCGGCAGAAGTAGGTGCTGCAGTGGTATTTATCTAGACAGTCTCCGGCAACAGAGACCATACCAGGTTATTATTTCATAATAATTTATGTGGTTGTGATGGTGATTATATTGAGATGATCATCATCATCGCCGCTACCAAAACTATCGTCATCAGCCGATAGATGTCTACTGGATATATGCGTCCCCGACTCCGAAAGGAATATATACTATATGTAACTTTTTTTTAAGTTAATCCAAAATGTAAGAGTTTAAACGAACAGTTGTTTTCTCCCGCTCCATAACCGCAGAGGATGGCGGACTCCGGGAGCTCGTCCGACAAGGTGGCCGGCGCCACAGCGCTGATGGTGGCTGAAGTTAAAAAAACATATTATAATAATAACAAAAAAAAATCATCTCGTCATTCTAGAGCTTAGATCATGAAACCCTACCGATCTTTGTCCAAGGTGTGAATACGCAGACATTATAAATAAATAGATTTTTTTAATCGAAGAAGACGAGTGACGTTCACCTGGTGGTAAGATGTTAAGTCTCTTTCATTAGCTGTATCGCTCTTCAAACCGGAAGTCGCCGACCACACGACCTACCATAAGTAAAATTGTGACGTATTGTTAAAAACAAAATGGCGAACCATTCAATATATAGATGCATTCTGTTCATACAAGCAGGTGCATCGGGGATCAGAACGAGTGGACATACTTCAAAACCGTTGTATACGCACGAGTGAACTCGACACCGCGGTTGAGGGCGACCAGGCCGATGGGGTTAGATAACCTGACCGTCGAGCTCTCAGTCACCAGCTCGGGACTGATCACGTTGGACGCTCCGTAGCGGATCCACACGAAGCGAGCGCTGGAAGTCGACAACCATACATTACTATTTATATAAACAGACCACTACATGTTGGTGTGATGACCCATTGCTGAAGATACGGCGGCATCTTCCACTTGGACAGAATAAAGACTAATCTATCACGGTGAGCAAGTGTCGGTTGAAAGAAACCCTCAATATTTTTTTTTTCAATCAAGCAATGATACTAGCTGGACGTTCACTTGATGGTAAATAATACGCCTGCCCATAACCGCGAGGCGCTGGTTAGGATGATATATACTGCACCACTTGCGCTCGTCGCCTGAGCCATTAGAATTTGAGTATCATTACCCCAGTAATTACACTAGCTACAGCACCCTTAAAACTGGAACAGTAATGTCTGTCAGCTGCAATAGGCGCCTAGACGGTTTCCAGCACCAGAGACCTGCCACTATTAGCATAACGCAAAGGCAAGTGTGTCACTTGCGCTGCAGGAAACCAGCTTGCTGTGTAGTCATGACTACTTACTGCTGTAAACAACTAAATGAGGTGAGCACAAATTGGTTGTTGATGAGGGATCCCACGCAGGAGTTCAGCCTGCCGCCAGTATTCGAATTAGCAATACGCAGGTGCACCACCCACGGACTCTGCGCCGTAGACAACCCTGTTCCTGGAACATCTGAGTACATACATTTGTTAGCTTATCTGCTGGCAGGTCTACCATCGGAGACCATCTGGGTAGGACCGATAGACAGTACTGTGCAAACATTACTGTGTTCCGGTTTGAAAGGCGCTGTAGCTAGTGAAATCGTTCAAGTGAATGGATGTTCTGTCTCACGTTGACCACAATGTGGTGCAGTGTATAAGCTCCTAACTAGCGCCATGTTAGAAACAAGCGTATCACTTACCAACAAGTACTAAATTAGGCTCAGAGGTGTAAGGAATTCTGCCCAACATCTTATCATCCTGCTAAACAACCGACGCTCTGACCACTTGCCAATCCGCATTGGGTCAGCATAATGGGGCTTATGCCCAATTCCTCCTCAATGAATTCCCCCTTTGAAGGAGGCTTATGCCCAGCAGTGGCCGTTATCCAGCTGATAAGAAGACTAAGCTACAATACTAACTCCGATTCCAATAAAATGACTGACATAAACATTTACATGTTTTCTCGTTTTGATATTTTTTTTTATATTATTAAGCAACGAGACGTACCGGATGTTTACCTGATAGTAAGTGATACGCCTGCTCACAACAACATGGCGCTACATAGGATGATATACACAGCACCGGATTGTAGTCGTCGCCTTGAGACAGGATGTTAAATCTCATTACCCCAGTAATTACACTAGCTACAGCTCCCTTCAAACCGGAACACAGTAATGTTGGCACACTACTGTTTCTCAAGTGGAACAGGAGCATCGGCGGTATCTACCTTGAGGGCCCAGTAAATGATGATGTCACAACTTCCTCTATATCGTGGATAATGAAGAGTGCTCTTTCAGAATACTCCGGCTCTACATTGACAGCCGGAAGACAGAGATGCTGTTACAGCAGCAGATTTACATGAGGGTGGTAGCTGCGCAGGTTCGAAACTACCTTACCATCATCTAAACTCCAACGTTGAACCATTAAATAAAAGCCTTTATTGACTTACTCTTCATCTCACCAAAGCATAACTTCAATGAACATTAAGTCATAAACATGGCCGTGAAATTACATTAAGTTGTTACTTAGAAAGCGAAATAATGTAAATGGCGTTTACACTCACTTTCCAACCCCGTGCTGCGGGCCTGAAACAAATGGTGGAGCCGTTAAAACTTCCGCTACTACCCCATTAAATGTTTTATTATATATACAATGTGCTAACACCCTAATGGAAAAATGAAACATACGACAGTTATTTCTTTTTACGATTAAACCATTTTACTGGTGGTATGTACCACCGCAGCGCCTGTTGCAACCGGCAGACATTACTGTGTTCCGGTTTAAAGGACGCTGTTACTAATGAAATTACTTGGGTAACGAGACTTAACATCATATGTTTAAAGGCGATTAGCGTAATACGGTCCTTGACATATTATCTTGACGCTGCGTTGTTAGAACGTCCCGCTCGTCTCGTCGATGATTAAAAACAAAATTAAACACGTGTCATCATCATCAGCCGATAGACGCCCACTGCTGGACATAGGCCTAGCCCAAAGATTGTTTGTGGGGGTTCATTTTGGAAGGGAGAATTAGGCCATTTCTCACCTCCCTGACCTGATGCGGGTTGGTGTGAGCCAAAGCATCAGTTGTTGATTATCAGAGTGCATAAGCAGGTGAATATAGGTCCCGTGAGTTGTTGCGCGGGACCCTTTACACCTCTTACAGCCCTACTCATATTCACGTATGCGATTAATTTATTATAAATTTGATTATATAATAATTACATTGTTATACATCGATTATTGCGACAACCTGTTAATTATCATTTAATAACTATTCATCAGAAACTGTTATCTGCAGAAATGGTGGGAAGTGATTTGTTATCAGTTTTTGTGATAAACTCCATTTTGATACAGAGATTGGGTTTTTTGTTTTTTTGGTAATTTAAAGTTTCATTAAGTTTACGTTTCGTAGTAATAAACAAAAATGTTTATATATGTTCTTCCTAACAGAAATAAGTACAATATAAGTAAATAAGCACACTGGCGGTAGGCCTCAGTTGCCGGAGACCGCCTATTACAGCCGACAAGTAATAGTGTGCAAACTTTACTGTGTAGCAACGAGAAGGGAGTTGTAGCCCATGAAATTACTACGGTAATGAGACTCGACATCTTTTCACAAGGCAGTTAAGATTCTGGATGATGTCAACGCTGCAAGCCATTCGACTGTTACAGCTTATCTGACACAGGGCACGTGGACCTGGATCTACGGCCTGTTTATAAAAAAGTGTACTACTTGTAGTGTAGTTATCCGAGGGCGGAGTAGTCTCAAGGCAGTGTCGCAGTGGTGCAGTATATATCTTTTTAACTAACGCCACGTTGTTATGAGCGGGCGTATCACTTACCACTTACCGGGCGCGGCGGGTACTCGAAATGTATTTGGTTTCAATTTGAACCTTATTTCATAGCAACACGGAGCATTTTGATTGGAGCCCGGGCGTTCGTCGATCCGAGCATGGGCTGTTTTTGATTTTGTGTTTCATTGCTGGTTTTTTTAGTAACAGATTTTTTATGAGATTATTGTTTCATTTGGCTGTACTAACATGATGGAGCGTAAATAATGCTTATAAAACGTTTTAAAAGTATAGTTTTTTTTTTAATCAGGATTGATTTTTTTTTCCGTCCCATCATCAAAGATTTTTTCATTCCTTAGTACTATCGTCTGTCTTCGTTTTCGGAAGTGGTCTCCTAACACACAGTATAAGAGCGAGTTGGAATTATTATTCTTATAAATGAAAAAGTTAGAATCTTATCTTAGAGTCCATCTTGAGTTTCGCAATGATTTTGACGTATAAAAAAATTTTACTCCCGTTTAAATACGTAATATAAAAAACTCAAATTTTTATATTTGTTTAAATATTAATTTAAATGATTAATTACATTTTAATATAAGAGAACCGTTATAAATGAATGGTAGCAGTAATGAAATTTTAGTTAATACACTTTTTTATTTTATTCGTCTAAGCGACGAGACGAGCAAGTACACCAGGTCGTGAGTGTTACGCTTATCTATAACAATGTAGTGCAAGTTATGATATTATACACTGCTCCACACTGTGCTCGTCCTCTTGAGACACAAGATCTCAAGTCTCGTTGCCCTAGTAATATCACTAGCTACTTTCTTTAAGCCGGAAGGCAATAATGATTTCGCAGTACTATTTGTACGTTGCAATAGGCGCTGCGGTGGTACCTACCTAGACAGTTTCCAGCAACAGAGACTTACCACCATTGAATCTTTATAATATAGATTAATTATATATTTGCTTCTCACCTGAACGGCTGCCACGAATGCCAGTAAGCCTATAGCGAGTACCTTCATCTTGCTCCCAATTGTGAACGGGTAATGTTCAATAATTAATTACACTTCACTTAAGATTGCTTATCTGCTACATTAACTAATCATTAAGGAATTAATAAAAGATAACGATTTTTTATCATCCGCCGATAAAATCATCGGCAATCTGATACGTCCAAAGACGGCATCAGACATTTAAATGTTCTAATCCAAACCTGTTTGGGAATTTGGGGTTTTATCTTTCAATAAATATTTCTTAACCTTTATTAAGATTTGATTTGATGTTCGTGTCGTTGTAACTTAACTTTATCTGACAGAGACAAAGTGCTTGTAAGAAAGTTAATAATGATGGATGCTCAACCAAGAATTGGGATAGTCGATGAGCCAATAAGATCCTTGAGTGGATAACACTCACATAAAAACACCAGAAATCAATGCATGCAAATGGCACCGGTCAATAAGCTGAAATAATAATGATAACGAAGAATTTATTGTACTGATTGTAATATAGATTTATTTAAATCATCTCAGTGTAGCACAAGTAATTTAAGAGCATCGTGCGAGACATTCACGCGATAGCAAGTGGTAAAAGTAGACACGTAACATCTAATGTCGTTAAGCGCAGAGCGCCATCATCACCATCATCTTTTACTGGTGGTAGGTCTCCGTAGTCGGAGGCTGTATAGGTAGATACCACCGCAGCGCCGGCAAGGTCGCGGTTGCGAGCGAGTGTTCCCGTGACCCTGCCATCAGGCGATGAGGCCGAACATCGTGGGGGTTTTAGTCGATGCAAGTCCGACATAACCCGTCTTGCCCCCACGAGGACGAGTATGCGTAGACATTTCCCCCAGGTAAAACAAAAACAAAACATACCACCGCGGCGCCTATTGTCTACCGCCAAACAGTAGTGGAAACTTTACTGTATTACTGGGATTAGAAGACTGAACATCTTGCGTCTCAAGGCGACGAGCACAATGTGGAGCAGTGTACAGCATCGTAACTAGCACATTGTGTTGGGCAGGCGGCATATCACTTACCATCAGGTGAACGTCTCGCTCGTAGCTCGACTCGTAGTACAGACCTGTATCCAACAGTAGAAGTCCATCGGATGGAATGATGATGTATTTGGTTCTCTATACATCGATACTTCTATGATCGTATTTAATCGTCAATTATATAATCCCTTGAAGACTTCGAGCGCCCTTCTTACTGAAGAACCGCCATGTTAGACATTGCTAAGTGGTAGAAATAAGTAGACACGTTTCTCCGGAATCCTCGCAACGCACCGAAAGTGACCAACGAGATTTAGTGGGTACAAACTCCACGTATTCTTCCGTCGGTAGTTCGATATCCCCTCCTCTATAAAAAAAATACTCCAGTACCATTCACACAACCTTATCTTTCAGAAGCAAGGAGATACTGTTGAAGATTCCCTTCCTTCCACCGACAACTAAAAAGGTATTAAAATATGCGCTGCTGTATTATCTACATGTGTAGTCTTTAGAAAGATTTACGTACCTGTATATTTTTTTTAATTTTACTAAATAAATCGGAATACATAAATAATATATATTTATTTATTATATCTATACATGTCACAGGGTCTTTGAATGTCTCAGAAAAATAAATAAGACCATTCCTTAAGGACGCTCCACGCACACACGCGCATGGTGCACGATTGCGTCTTCCTTAAGAGTGTCGGAAACCAGCTTGCAACCACACAACTATACCGGAAGCATAACCACATATTTTGTCAACTACTCCCCACCCCTTACCACGTGTGGACTTCTCTCTTTTGATTGTAATTATAACTAATATTTTATGTATTTTTCAGTTTTCTCTGTTCTTTTGTCATTTGAATGTAAATATTATAAAAAATTTTAACATTTTTCACTTTCTTGAAAGAAAATCTGTAAACATTAACAACTCCTTAAGTGTTCTTCGGGCTTTTGGACCAGGACTTGCGGGACTCGGCACCCTTGGGCAAGGACCAGCTTCGGGACCTGGCGTGCGGCTCTTTCGCTCCGCTCGCCTGCTGATCTCCGCCCGTGGCCTTCTCCGCGCTTAAGGAATGCTGTCGGCTTTTAGACCGCGACACAGACCGGCGACCGCGGGATACAGACCGCCTCCGCGATCTCGACCGGCTGCGGGAAGATCTATGAGCAGATTTATTATAGTTACGACACTGTATATATTATGAGTACAGTTGAGAAGTGCAATCGCTATTGGTCACGGCCTGATCAGCATGGCAGTCAGTTCGTCACATATTTGAGGCACAGCTTATGAAAAACTTATGCGGGAATCTTACCAGATATATGGCCTTATTCAGACTTCAGTTCCTGACACCTATGGTCAGTTTTAAAAGATCGCTTGCACACACTACCATAGATCGATTGATGTTAGCCCTATGAAGATATCATCTTAACATATTTTTACTCTCCATAGTAAAGAAATACATTATCCCCTTTGATTGAATTTTCAACCATACTGTAATGGTTCCTTGAAACTATTACTCTGTAACATTGACTATAGTAACTCACTTAGATCTCCTACTTCTGGAGCTTGAACGTCTACTTCTGCTCCTGGTGCGTCGACTTCTTGACCGTCTGTTTCTGGAGCGCGATCGGGAGCGGGAGCGGCTGTAGGAGCGGCGGCGCGAACGCGAACGGGAACGGGACCGCGTGCGGCTGCGCGTGCGTCGCCGCGAATGCGAGCGCTCGCCACGCCCACGCTCTTGCTCGGTCAGTTTCTTAAAATACCTACCAAGAGCGTAGATAACGTGTTTCAGCTTAAAACTTTTTATACATTGACGATTACGTTGGAACTATTGAACTGTACTTTCGCGTGCTCCGAGTTCGTATGCAAGATCAGGAGAAATCGTTCGAGGTGGCTATGTCACAGTAGCTTAATCATTATCAGGTAATCGAAGTCCACTATTGAACATAGGCCTCTACCAAAGACATCGACACTGGTCGGTCCTGCGGTTCCCTCGTCCGGCGATTCCACGCGATTTCTTCAGACCCTCCTAACATTTGTTAGTCATAACATTTGTTGTTGTAGTCGAAAACAGTAGCCTATGCGCCTAGACTAAAACTATCAACGCGTTGCGTGTATCAAACTATATTACATGGAGATTAGTAGTATGTACACAGGGTAATATATTTTCATGTCATATAGCCTAGTTAGAATATGACAATGATTCTAAATGTTAGGCACACAGGAGAGCGGCACCGATGCGCCCTATAGATTCCTCGCAATTCAATCATGATGACTACTGAGGGTATATCCTTAACAAATAAGGAAAAAATATCTCTCACTGATAATAAAGCTGGCTCGCGTCGGGACCGTCGAAGTAGGGCATGCGCGCGCGCACACCACGCCCCCTGCCGCGACCCCGCCCCGCGCGCCTCTCGCCGTAATGCCCGCGCGCCGGGTAGTACAGCGACGCTACAACACGCACGATGTTATCGGTTTCACAGATACAAAAGATCTCGATGTGGATGTAATACAGGCGGGAGGTTTCTTTTGCCGGATACCATCTATGTAATTACAACCGCAGCTCTAATTCATTTTCCGCAAAACTGTAGCCAGCATTACTATATTCCGGATTGAAGGACACTACAGCTACAGCTATAGCTACTCTTCCTTCTTACTCCTCCCCTTTTCCCATCTATGTGGGTTCGGCTCAGTCTGTATTTCCTTTCGACATCCCTCTATCAGCTGTCATATCTGAATTCACACTCTTCTTACACTTGTCATCATCTTGCCTATAGCTACTAGGATAGCAAAACTAAACAACTTATGTCTCAGAGACAAGTACAATATGGAGCTGTGTATATTATCCTAACAAGCGCCATTGCTATTGGTAACTTTATCACTGACCGTTGGAACAACGTCCCAGGATTTTTATCGCAGAGAATAAAATAACACTTATGGAGTGATACAGATACTTTGCGGAAACGGGTATCCGGGCGGCGGCGCACAGGCGAAAGGATATGGGAATCCGTATGGGTACATCCCGGGAACTGAAAAAAAAAACAATTATATGTAGCATTTTCTTCAAGAACTGGTTTAAAATTGATAGCAGTGATAGTATTATAGAAAAAGTTATTGTAAATAATTGACCTTTTATAAAGTCCATAATGTAAATATTATTTTTAAACAATTTTTTTTTTACTTTCTGATTTAATATACACTTCTGATTTTTTTTTTAATAAATTCTTCACCTTTAATGAAATGCATAATAATAAAAAATGTTTAAACAGCAAAGATATCCCACCTAGTGTTCTATTATAATCAAACTCCCTTTCTGGACTGTTCAGTTTCTCCATCTTGATCCTCTTCTTTATTCTATCATCTTCTGAGGACAGGGAGCTTATAGGCGATTCCTCTCTTGGTTTTTTTGTTTCCAATGCGGAACGTATCACTATGCGCCCTGGAATTTTATATTTGCTTCTTTACATTGGTTACAAACGCATAAATATAATGGGAATGTAAATTTTTACACCAACATTGAAGGATATTATAGGAATTCAATGAATGTGATAATTATATAATATATACAAATAGTAAGATCATTAATAAAGGATTCTGAACTTATGTTTGTGTATGTCCATAAAAATCATCATCAACCGATAGATATCCATCACATTTTCTTCTCTAAAAGTATTCACACTCATTGGTTCTGTGCTGCTGTCTGTACAACGATATAAAACTAATAATTGTAAGTAATATCAATATCACAGCTTCTTACTAATTTATATTAATATTTACATAATATTAATACTAAAAAGCCATTTACAATATATTTTACCTGTTGTATTGTTTGTTTATTTATTATAGTTAATCTTCAACGTGGTCATCCTATTTTGGAGCAATTAGTGAATATATGTATTAGAATGTGGCTTCTACCATTGTTAGTACCATACTTTTAAATAGTATAGGTAATAACAAACAAATGTATTGTTCTTATCAAGGCTTGATAAAAAATCTTTAAAAAAAAACTTTTGTACGCACTTTTCCACAGTTCTCTTAACACGATGCAAGCAAATAAACTCAATCTTACGAGGAGGGATCAAAAAGTAGTGAGAACGACATATATACTGCTTGGTGAGAAAATAAATATATAGCGGCACAGCTCAGATACATATTTGTAATATTAATGAATAAAAAAATCTTCGATTATCTTTTGATTTGTTTCTGTATGTAGTCATTTCTTTGCTTCGTGTCGGAACGTGCTCCCGAAAATGGAGAAAAGCGAAGTGCGAGCCGTTATTAAATAGCTCTGTATAAAAAAGTTAACGACGCAAGAGATTCATTGCGATCTGGAGGCAACATTAGGAGAGTCTGCTCCGCCGTATTCCACTGTCGCAAGGTGGGCTTCTCTATTTAGAGTGGGAGGAACGAGCACGGAAGACGAACAACGTTGCGGCCGTCACCACGTCCATCGAGGTCAGTCACCCATGGAAATGTTGCGAAAGTCGAGAAAATTGTATTGAGCGATCGAAGAGTTACCATCCGGTACTTAATTCAAGAAACGGGCATTTCATATGGAAGTATTCAATCCATATTGAAACAATCTTTGAATGTGAGAAAAGTCTCCGCAAGATGGCGGCCGAGAATGTTAACCGACACTCGGAAACAAAACTAAACAACGCCTTGACATTTCGAAAATATTGTTGGACAAGTTTCAAGAAGATTCTTAAAACTTTTGTCTTTTTTCGTTACAATGGACGCAACGTGGCTCCCATCATTTTGATCCAGAGACAAAACAGCAACCTCCGCAATGGAAACGGCCATCATCACCGACCCAGAAGAAGTTTCGTACTGTGGCATCGACTGGCAAGGGGTTATGGCCTCAATATTTTGGGAATCAGAAGGGATATTGTTAATTGATTACCTGGAACGTGGAACCACTATTACAGACCAATATTATGCAGCTTTAGTTCCAAAGTTGCGCAATTCCTTCAAAGAAAAATGGAGAGGGATATTTCGAAGGGGCGTGCTGTTTCATCACGACAACTCACCCGCAGTTGCGATGGCTGCGATTCAGCAAGCTAACTTCGAATTGATTGACCACCCACCTTATTCACCAGATCTGGCGCCTGGCGATTTTTATCTGTTCCCCAAATTGAAAGAATACTTAAGGGGAAACAGGTACGTAGACGATAACGAGGTGATGGATGTCGTAGAAAGCTTTTTGCAAGACAAAACTTTTTTTAAAAACGGAATAAACCCTTGGAAAAGCGCTGGACTTTTTGTGTAGACTCGGAGACTATGCTCAAAAATAAATTATTAAGTTATCAATAGTCATTATTTTCTATCTCATTCTCACTACTTTTTGATCCCGCCTCATATAACAACGCTTACTTCTATCAGTGGACTTCTACACGCTGTTGATGATATAAGGTCACAAGTACAATGTTGTGCAGTGTACATCATCCAGAATAAAGCCACTGCTATTAACAAAAGTACCACTTCCTTTCATCAACATCCTTGTCAGTCCAGTCACTTTGTCAAATAACCAAAAGTACCATGGAACTTGTATTTTAATGAATATAAATATCTCCTTACCATCAAGAGCCTGTTTCACATTTTCCCTTTGCGCCTCAAGTTGTTGTTCCTGGTGACGTTTGTACCTCTCGACGATGCGATGCCGCGTCGTAATCTCGTGGCTGTCGTAGTATCTCTCATGGCTCCCATTCCGTTGCAGTTCAGGCCGCAACTAGAATAAATAATATCATGTATTAAATTTTTTATTTATTTAACTTTGGAATTACAACAATATAAGAGTTATGATTAAGATTCACATCGACTATCACTCCATTGACTTTATCACATATACTGGGCCCAAATAAACCATTGATCATGTTATAAGGCAAAAACTTCTTAGCCACTAAACAAGAAAAATTATATTTATAAGTGGAAATCTAACTGAAATTTGTAGCTAACATTAATCTAAATTATATGGTCTCAAGAAATTTATGAGAACTTCTCCAAATAGTGGTCTACTAAAGAATTAAAAAACAGCAAAACTAACTTCTATTCTCTTAAAAAGTTCTTCAATAAGCCTGATAGCTTGCAATCTCTTCTGTTCATGTAATAATTTTTGCTGCTCTTCAGCGAGCTTTTTATTAACATCCATTTTGTCTTTTTCCACTAGTTTTGCAAGCCTTTTCTTTTTTCTTCTCTCTTCTCTTTCCCTCATTTTCACCAATTTTTCTCTTTCAGATCTTTCAACTTTTTGTCTAAAAGAAAATCTTTTAATTAATAATTATTGGATCAGTCAAACAACACAATTAGTCATTGTAAAAATTACCTCTCTTTAGCTTCTCTTTTAGCAATTTTATCTTTTTCAATCCTCTCCTCCTCCTCTTTAGCTCTCTGTCGAATGATTAATCTCTCTCTTACTATGGCTCTTCGTTTTACAGCAGCATCAGTCATGTGTTTTGTTTTGTCAAAGTCCACATTAATATTACACCACTCCGATATGTCATCCTTCTTCCGTAAAAGCTTTCGCCCTCTCAATGCATCCATACAACGTACAAATCCCACATATTCACTGAACTGTATATATCCTTCAAAATAGATGCATGATTCTGTAGCAGGTATAGTAATTCCCCTCATAGCTTCTTTCATTTGCATCCTAAATGGGTCAGACATAGGGACATCTACTTGTCGAATAGCACCAAACTTTTCAAAAACTTTTTTGAACAAACTCTCATTTGGTATTGCATCTTTGTCCGAATCACGAACATGAATGAACCAACTAATTGGTAAATTTGCAATGTGAATAGTATCCGGCCGTTCACCTGGCTTCATTTCGTCCATATCAGTAGCATCTCGAAAGAAGGAATCCCATGTATGTTTACTGGGGAAATCTATTTTTGCTTCGGAAACTTTCACTTTCAATGGTTCTGGGTAATCATTTAACTGAATCATGCGATTGTCAAGCTGACTAACGACACGATCAAGTTTGTCACGACTCTCCAATTCAGCGTCGAACCTTATCACTTCAGAACTATGCTTAGACACTTTCAACAACGAAAATGCATCAGGTAGGATCATTTTTCGTATTTTCTCTGTTAATTCCCAATTCGATATCGACTTGCCGTAGACCTTGTGAGCGGGAAGCTGAACAGAAATATTAAGCTTTGCGAAAGACTTAAGATACAAACGCTGTGGTAAATACAACACCACAGCGTCTGACGCGTCCCTACACACTTGAATGCTCATTTTAATTCTACAATGTGCTTAACTATTTTTAAATTAAAAGAAAAAAGATTAAACCTAAACTCTACGTGCAAAAGTAAAAAAAAAGTTACATGAGAATAATTCTAAGTTACAAAATAATTTATGATTAATTCTTATAGATTAAATACAAAACATTAATGAATCTAAAGAAATGACCGAAACATTTAGTAGAAATGGGTCCCATTATACGATGCTCTTATCTCCGTTTAAATTATTTAAACTCAAAAACCCTTCATAACATAAATATCAATACTACAAAATACGAGATAAAGCTTTTTGCATAATGTCAGAATATCAACGACTGACATATTGAAACAGACAACAAATAGAACAGACTAAAAACAAATTGAAATTTTCTTTAATTCAAAATACATTTAATAAATTATTAAAGACACATAAAAATTTTCTTGAACCTTTACTTTCCAATATAACTTCATAACAATAATAAACTGCCTTCTTAATTTATTTTATTACTGGACACCGTGCGTTTTTCTTTCGTGGAGAAGATCAGCTTACCATTACACTAGCCAAGTGCTGTTTAATAGTACTTCATGTCCACAAATATAGTTGTTCGTTTAACATGCCAGTTTCTTCTGGGGTTCTTCATCGGAAATTTGAGTTAAGTAGGGATAAAAACTTCTTTGAGTAATCTGTCCACGAAGAACAGTTCCATCACTACTTAGTATAAATTTCTTTATGAAACTAAAACCTGATGCCATATTAAGGATTTTATTTGTAATTTGAACCAAAAAAACTGTGAAGTTATATAGTAACCTATTTGATGCAAAGAACCGTTGTGCGATATTTTTTTTAACAATGCGAATATATGAATTCTAGCGTAGAATATTTACACAGTACTCACCGAACGTCCTACTTCCTTGCTTCCTTAGGCAGAGGAACCTGGCGTCGCGACTGATATGGGCCGTCGGGCCGGCGCCCCCCTTGGAGAGGGTTCCCGGGGTGCATCTGGCGGCGAGTCTCGTATTCCGACGCCTCACCACGTAGGGATTTTCTGTCGGAAGAGGAGGGATGTGAAGCACTCCGCTTCACATCCCTCTCCGAGGCGGGGCCGTTCGATCCGTGCAGGGATCGAGGGTTGCTGAAGAACTGCTCGATGTTATTCCGTAAACCCCGTGCATTCTTTCGGAAGTGATTGGAATACCGTGTGAAGCTTTTTAATCGGTTGGAGTCCGACACTAACCCGTTACCGGCCCTTGATTCCGAGGTGTGCGTCCGTTAACATTTTGTTACACAAGTTAATAAAAAAAACGTCCTAATCCTGCCTCGCCTTGAATAAATATAAAATATCTCATTATACTAGTAATACAAACCGAAACGGTGTTTACCATTTAGTTATTTTTTTGTGTCAAAAAGAGGTTTCTTTTAATTTTCAAAGCGACGAGACTACCAGGACGTTCACCCAATGGTAAGTACGCTTGCCTATAACTTGGAGCAAGGTATGCTCGTCGCCTTGAGACAAGATGTTAAGTCTCGTTACCCCAGCAATTACACTAGCTACAGCGCCTTTTGAAACAGTAACATATTACCGTTTGACGGCTGCAATAGGCGCTGCGGTGGCATCTAGACGGTTTCCGGCAACGGAGTACCTCTTATGGTTACGTATAAACGAGATTGCGAACATGGCAATAAAAATGCAATTTTTGGCTTTAATGTGAATATACCAAATAAAATATACGGCGACATTCGACTGAGTTAACGGCGATATTATTTTAATAAAAACACTAATTTAATTGCCAACAATTACTCATTTTGGCGCATTTTTTAATCGATCTTTAGATCGCACAGTACTTCTCACTAAGTTTAATTTTGATTATTATCTTGCAAAGAATGACTATTAGGCGGGAAAACGATGGTTGATCGAAATTGTTACTATGAAATTTTTATTCTTTAAATGATTACTAACGCAGGAAGTATCAAATGATATTAAAATTATATAACACATACAGCGATAATTCTACCGCCTACAAAATTATCATACATTACATACAAATGGTGTACAGTAAAGCGATAACTTTATATATAACCTGAAGAATGGTGCAAAATAAAGAACATATTATAGAGAATCATTTTATTTTGGTGAACTGAACAGAACAGAACAGATGGCAATAAGACTCGTTCTGTAGAACCATTGCAATTTACAACTGACAATATATCAAAGATCTATTTCATAAATAACTTAGCATAAATTTACACAGCACTGTGTTTATACATTACAGTTAATCTTTAATATTAAAAGATTATTTTACAAGATTTAAAATAAAACACAACTGAACCATTTATACTGTTACTTATGGAAGGTGATAGAAATGTTATGTTATGTGATGAAAAGAGTTTTTGTCACATTAATAATAATGTTACGGAATGCAAAATTACATAATGCAAAGTAAAATTAAATATACAGAATGCAAGGTGACATGATATTATCAGCCGATCGTAGTCCGCTGATAGACATAGGCCGACCTCAAAGCATTTTACACTGGTTTCTCTTCCAGCAGTTTACTGTAACCTTCATTGCCAAGTTCAACTAAAAGAGGGAGTTGTCTATCCCCCACTAACAAGAACTGAACTGTTGCAATTAAATTATTTCCCAATAGTAACTAAAATAGGAAACCTAAATAAACAATCTTTACAATTTGAATATTTCAACTCTTAGAAATAAATTATAAATTAAAAGTAGACATTATAACCGATTTTTTTCCTCCCAATAACCTCTTCATACAATTGCGAGGTAATTTGTGCGTATTTAATTTCAATATAACGAAAATAGTAACTAAAAGGCAGTTTTGTTTTCTGTCAAAAAAATAAATAAAAATTTTAGTTTTTTTGTTTTTAAACAAGCTTCTCTTTGACTCCTTAAATTTTTTTGATCTTTATCATACTAATCGATATCTTAATGTGACATAAGTTTGTGATATATTTTTTGTAATTTTGGTAATAAATAAATAATTAACTTTAAAGCAATATTTTTATAGGGCTTAATAAATTACAAAACTTTTATACAATAGTGCTTAACTATTTAGAACTATATTATTTCCTATTAAATTTATCTGTACAAACAATTCCTTATTCATGCAGGATACAAATTTACAAGTATGTCCACCCACACACTAGGGTTCATGCAACATGTGTAAACATTACAAAAAACAAAAAAACATGTTTTGACATTGGATAAAGTAATAATAAAACATAAAAGCCCTTGTAGTATTGATAATCGGGTTTTAATCGAACTTAAGACATAAATCAATTTTACATTACATACTAAAGATTTTTTATAATCTTTAGTTTATAAATGAAAGCTCAAATATAGTTTTTTTTAATTTTAAACAATTATACAACAATGAGTATGTAATATTGAATATCAATGTTTCTGAAACATTATTGTATCAACACCACTCTCTTTGAAGCAATATGACAAACTTTTAAACTTTTGCATCATTTCAATAAGGCTCTGAACTAAGAAATAATAAAAAAAAATTCTCAGTCTTCTATTAAATAGTTTATCGTAGATCAATATAAATTAGATCATTCGATTTACAAACTTTTATTATACATTTTTTACAATTCTAAAAAAAATTGACATGTACATAGAACTAAACTTTTTGACCCACATCTTTTATACAACACGATACAATGCATAAGTCTCAATGTTTAACAGTTTGTCCATCACAGAGGTCACTGTTGCTGTTGCAGACAGAGGTCAGTGTATCACAACACTATTACATATAATTTATGATATTTAAATACTGTAGTCATTTTCGCACTGGTGGATTACTTTGTCTTATAATTTAACTTATCATTGCCCCACTGCATACATTAACAGCTTCAAATACAAGTACACATTGGTCCATGTTGATTTCGCGAGTCGTATATTCATTTTAATGTATGTCTAGGTCATTTATTGCTCGAGGTGTCTGCATTTCAAAGTTACATCACCGCTACCAACCTTGAGAACACAGTCACATGTTCATTGTCAAATGGAACTGTTCTCCAATATTAACATGTATTCACAGAGAATGGTGTAAGTCATTTACTTAATAGATACCAATTTCAATATGGTCCCGTGCAGATGGTGCACATACTTTTCTTCCATTTCCTGGATTCCATTTCCATTTTAATTACCTTATCCTTTGATGTTTACACAGATGTTGTGGTAATAAATGCATCTCTATGCATAAACAATTGTATTTCATTATGTCATGTTTTTTTGTAACAAAATAATGAAATTATCAACCTGTCCTATTTAATGATCGGTAAAGTGTTTAATTGGATACAATGGTAATGGTGTGACAACACTACCTCAAATCAGATTTCAGTGTTTGTTCAAGTTTCATTCTTGCAGTGATTTGAATTAGTCTTCACAACGCACTTTATTCAATAGCTTCCACTGTTGAGGCAGACATTTTGCCGTTTTCCAATATTTCTCTTTGTTAGATCACTTTGTAAGGTGCTTTGATAATAAATTTTTCTTTTTGGTCAGTAAATTGACCCGGTGTCCTAACGTTAATGATATAGCAGTTTGATTGTCGTATCCTAACGACACTGTCGCCAATCAGTTGGCGCGCGTTCGCTTCGCGTGCGGCGGGTGCGCGTGCGCAGGCCGCGGCGACTGCTGCGCGTGCTCGTCGCCAGGCATCCCGGACCGCAGCATGTACTTGAACTGCGGCATGTGCTGCATCACGTCGCGGATCTGGACCAGCGCTAGACCATTCTCACCGGCGGCGGCCGATTTGCACTTGCCCGAATTGCGAAGCACTTGAAGTTGGTTTCTAAAACAAAAGTTGAAACAAACAAAATCACACATATATTTTTACTGGTGATAGGTGTATGTTTCTGTAGACCGTCCTTGTAGCATCTCAGGGGGTTACTTCTGCTGCCAAACAGTATTGTGCAAACATTTCTGTTGCGGTTTAAAGGGCGCTGCAGCTAGTGAAATTACAACGACAAGCACAATGATGTAGTTTATAATATCCCATCTTGCGAAACATTGCTATGGTCAGACGTATCACTTACCATCAGGTCGTCATCTCGCCCATCTTGTCGCTTCATCGAATAAAAAAAATATAATTTTTAAAAGACCTTTTTAGAAACTTATGTACAAACTACAGATTTTGAAAAAACAAAATAGTCCTTTATAAATACAATTGATCATTAAACGAAAACTACTCTCCCTAAAACTAGTAATATGTTGATGTTATCAGTAGGAAATATACGTATAAGTGGGTACGCCTAAAAAAGTAAGGTAGGTGAATATGTGCAACAAAAACTTACGAGTTAGGCCTATAGAGTGTAAGACCCAGCGCGTCGAGCATGGCGCGGCACGTGGCGAGCGACACGCGCGGGAAGAAGTGGCTGGCGAGGTCCGGCAGGGTCATGAGCAGTTCCGTGTACTGGTACGGCTTCGCGTTGATACAAGGAACCATAGTATTCTCCACCAGCGCTTTTTGTACCTGTAACCGCGTCGTTTTAATTGTTGCATGATAAAATAAATACACTCAAGTAATCTCTATTGCGAGATACTGCAGTTACTCCTCATCGTGGAGACTTTTCTTTAGTGAATCCAGCGTTCTTTTGTAATAACAAATCAACTTTTTTAATTTATTCATACAACTTTAAAGTCTGTTTAAACTTTTTTTTTTTAAGATTGTTACTGATGTTATATAACATAACTTACACAGCATTTATATAAGAGACGTCTATTAATAAATATTAAATTTCTTAATTTAGGTTGATAGCTGGAAAGCTTCATCATCACGATAATGAGATTTAAGAGTGTCTACTTTGTATCTCTTCAGTAGAAAGTGAAGCAGTGTGTCAATTTGCACATCTGCAGAGACAAAATATATGTAAACTTGCTGTGGACAGCATCTCCAGTGGTTTGGCTATTCTTTTATGTGATAATACCGTTTTATAGACCCAGGATATAAAATGTGGAATTATTATATTTATTATACAAGGACAATGAAGGTTGACTCCAAATAACTGGGAAAAGGGAAAGACAGAAAAAGATTATATTTATTGTTAAATCCAGCCACCATACAGTATGATTTGGTGTGTGAAACTTCCATGAGAGGATGTCTATGAGCTCCTTTGGAAGTGCTCCCAGCATAATTATCACATTTAATATAGAAGTATAAGAAAGGGAAATGTTTTTCTTATGCTATAATGGATACGTTTCGATGATTGTTTAAGAGATAGCAATGGATTACCTTATACGGCGTATGGCTGCCAGTTATATTGATGTCGGGTATTGGTGTAAGCCTTTTGCGAGTGTCCACGGAGTGAGAGGTTGAGTGGCCATTCATTGTCCCAGTAACTTGAGGCGGCACACTGTAACGCAAACGTCAAATTAATTAAAATATTTATAGCCCCACCTTAAACATCACAAAAACATCAATAATTTCGAGAGATCTCTTTTATTGTGGATGATGAAACTAGATCCAGTCTTATTTCAAACATATAAAAACATATAAAAACATTTTGTATGATTATAGGCTAAACTCTAAGAGAAAATCTTAAATTTATGATATCCATTTTTTTCTTAGTTAAAATAAGTAGATCAAAGATTGAAAAAAGAAAAACTGAAAGAAAATTTTCCAAGGCTCACACCGGCTCTGATTTTTCTTTGGTTCTAAATGAAATCTAGAAGCTCTATATTAAATTTATTTACTAATTTCAATGCAAATATAGTAAATTACAGTATTGAAATAAAAAAAAACTGCATTTTATATTTCAAGTCGCATTATCTCAATGGATAAATGAGCTCTCGTCTCCATTAACATTGTCTGGTGGAAGTCAGCCTGCTGTACCCCTGTTTAATTTGTTAAACAAACATGATAATGAAAGAGCTCGCTCTTTGAATATTCAGGAAAATTATCTCGATTTCACATATTCACAGTATAAAACCTCTATTGCATATCATCATCATCAGCCGATAGACGTCCACTGCACACCAAGGTTTAATCCAAAAGAGTGACTTATGAAGCTGCTTTCAGAGATTCCTAGATAGATATATGACGACATTTGTTATGGATAAAGAAAAGTTAAAAGGGAGTTGTAGTTAATGGAATTCCTGGGGTATCGACACCTATGTATCAAAGGCGATGAGCACAAGTGATGTAGTATATGTCATCCTAACCAGCGCCTCCTTATTCTCGATTGAAAGGAGTTGTAGCTAGTGGAATTGTTACCAGATAACTCAGTCCGGATTAAGTGGTTTTATAAATTCCACTTTATATAGTGTAATCATTTATGTGAAGATAAGATAATTATGCTGTGGATTTTTTTTTGGTGATAGAAAAATATCTTCTTTATTTTTGTAAATGAACATACTAATTATATAAACTATTAAAATGGACAAGTTAAATTAAGACAAATCTAATTTTGACACATTCATTTCAACCGATGAACGTCCACTGCTGGACACGGGTCTCCTGTAATGTGTTTCACTGAGCACGGATTTTGATACCAGTTTTAATCAATCAGAATTGCATCATAATGAAAGAAATATTTTTTTTATTATATATGTAAGGGTGTATGGTGTAAGGGGTCCCTGCACAACAACCCACGGGAGCCAAGCCAACCTCACCTGCTTGTGGTGCACCCTGCTAATCAACAAACGAAGCTCCGGCCCAAATCTCCACATATGAAGCCCTACAAACATAGAGATCTTTGGGGGAGGCCTGTGTCCAGCAGTGGACATTTATCGGCTGATGTAGTAGTAGTATATGTACTAGCTGTTTTGATGGCCGTGATATAAAATTAGATATGAAGTTTGTCTCAAATACTCCTCGAGTGCACTCGTAACTGTTACCATAGCAACCGCATAAATAATATGAAATAAAAATGTTTATACAAGTTAATTGCAAATATAATGATAAAGTATATATTTCATATCTATTCATTCCACGTCGTTCTTGCCTTGCTTATATTCCCATGTCACTTGTTTTGACGTGAATGGCGAAAAAGAAAACGCATTTTGATTGTATATTAGGTTGGGAGGAAAAAGTCTTTTCGCATTATAGTATGTATACACTTGTAATGAAATCTGTTTGGCTATACTATTTGTATCTGGCTGGTTTTGGTATCGTTAAAAGATTAAATTTTAAAGAACATAATTCCAAATTCAAATTAGGAACATATGTAATTTTCATTTGTTTTTCATACTGTCAAGACGAGCGAATCTAATTAAAAAATTCGATACATTTTAAAATTTTATTACAAAAAAGGTTTGTAATAAAAAATTTGCAATGATTGCAGTGTAGTAGTAGCTAGTGCAGTGCAGTGTAGTAGTAGCTAGTGCAGTGCAGTGCAGTGCACTAGCGATCACGTACGACAAGAACGTGCGAAAAAGGTCGTGGTCAAAGGCCGGTCAGGCTTCACCGACTGTGGCGAAAGCCGGGTTAACTCGCACCAAGGTGATGCTGTGTGTGTGGTGGGATTGGAAAGGCATTATTCATTATCAGCTGTTACCAACAGGTAGGACTATCGATTCTGAACTATACTTCGAAGAACTGATGAGATTAAAGCGAGAAATTGAGAGAAAACGGCCGGAATTAATCAAAATAAGGGGTGTGGTTTTTCATCATGATAACGCTAGACCTCACACATCTTTAACCACTCGGCAAAAATTAAGAGTTTGGCTGGGAGGTGTTAATGCTTCCGCCGTATAGTCCTGACCTTGCACCTTCAGATTTCCACCTGTTTCGGTCTCTTCAGAATTCTTTAGGCAGTGTCAGGTTAACATCACGAGAGAACTGTCAAAACCATTTGCCGCGGTATTTTGATCAGAAGTCCCAAAACATCTATATCAATGGGATCATCTCCGCGTCCCTACCTACAAGATGACAAAAAGTTATCAAACAAAATGGTACCTACGTACTTTAGTTAAATATAAATAAACTATATTAAAATGTGTTTTGAATTTTCTTAAAAAATGCGAACAAACTTTTTCCCCAACCTAATATATAGGATCGTTGCTTAAAACAAATAATGTATAATGGTAAAGTATGCTCACTTCATGGTCGTGGTGTTTGCAGAGCTCCTGACCAGAGGAGGTGGTGGCTGTGCCATCGCCATAGTTATTGAACTGTTCGGAAACTGCAAGCAACGACAAACAAACATATTTCACCATACAACATACAACAGGCATATTCATTCCTATAGGAGTAAAATAACTAAAATATATATATATATATATATTACTAATACGAGTAAAATAAATATTTTGAAACGTAAAAAAAACTATTATATAGATTTAGTAGTAAAAGTATCATTCGTTAAGAAATAGGACAGCATCCGATCAAAAGGACATATGCTTCAGTTTTAACAAACTTCTTTTTATGCGACGAGTAAGACGTTCACGTGATAGTGAGTGATACGCTTGCCCGTAACAATATGGTTAGGATGATATATACAACGCACATTGCGCTTGTCGCCTTGATACATTACATACAGTTACAGCGCCCTTCAAACCGGAACACAGTAATGTGTGCACCGTACTGTTCGTCGGCTGCAATAGGCACTGCGTTGGTACCTACCAAGACGGTGTCCGGCAGCAGAGACCTCTATACCTCACCTGTGTAGATGTAACGTCAATCTTTCCTCATCCAACGCGGGGATTCCCCTCGTTATATTTACCCGTTTGATTTATTTGAAATTAAATATTTCCAAGTTACATATGTATAAGTTTTGTTTATTTGAAGTGTTGTTAGTTTGATTTAAAAAAAAATACACAAATTTCGTTTATCATATAATCTCTCTTTAATATTCCATTTAACACCCCTTCCACCCCTTTAACGATAAATGTGTATCATTTCTAGATAATGCGTTATAAGTGAATGCTCTTACAAGGCGTTTTCCTATAGGGTAAAATATATATATATAGTGTACCAGATGTGAGGGTTGGGGAGGGATTGCTGTAGTATACTTCAAAGTATAGTTGACATATAATCTCTCCCCAGCAGCTGAACGGTTAAGATACAAATAATCTTAAAATGAGATCAACTCATCGGGATGTTCAGCGGAAAGCAGCATACATATTAAATATATTAAGTGGTGGTAGGTCTCCGTTGCCGGAGACCTTCTTAGGTTAGGCACCAGCAAAGCGCTTAGTCCACACGACAAACAGTACTGTGCAAACATTGTGTTCCGGTTTGAACGGCGCTGCGGCTCGTGAAATTACAGAGGTAACGAGCTTTATCACCTGTTTCAAGGCGACGTGCACAATGTGGTATAGTAAATATCGTCCTAACCAGCGGCGCAGTCAGGTGTATCACTTACCATCATGTGAACGTCTATCGAATAATGAAAATTGGTTTCTCTGTGTCTGAATTTGCAAATGGTTACAAACTAGTTATTTTTTTTTTAATTTCATAGATTCATCATTTTATTACTGAATAACTTTTATAAACATTTTCATTTTGTAGTATTTATGCGGTTGCTATAGTAACAGTTACTATAGAAAGTCATTTGCGGTTGCGATTGCCCTCAAGAAATATAATACAGTATAACAAAAAATATCACGATATAAAGTAATAGCCGTCAAACATTGCTGTGATCCAGTATGAAGGGCGTTGTAGTTAGTCTAATTACTGGAGTAACGAGACTCAATGTCTCATGTCTCAGACACCGAGCGCAATGTGTTGCTATGAATAATATCTAACTAGCGCCACGTTGTTATGAGCAGGCGCATCCCTTACTTCATGTGAACGTCCCGCTTGTCTTGTTGCTTCATTGAATAAAAAAAATCTCTTCTAATAAAGTATTTGTTTCTGTCGTTAGGCGCACATAGCCATTGCTGTCTCTTTGTCTTTTCTTTCCATCATTTTTTTTCGAACATACCACCATTAACTAGAGCGGCCTATGTCCAGCAGTGGACGTGTATCGTCTGATGACAATGATAATACTCTTTCACAGATTACTCCTCTTTCATTCTTACTATTTCAATAACTACTCTATTTCAGCTTTGATCCATCATCATTGAGAGGAAGACCCGTTTCTATGTAATTTAATAATTTACTTAGATTACTGGTTTCCAAGTTAATAATGCTACAAACAAACAAATCTAAATAAGCAAGAGGGCTCAAAAGGGGATGGATAGATAAGAAAAGTTGCTTTTTATTTACTTCTATATTATTTAAATAATACCCGTGTGCAGAGGTCGCCTGCCTAATAATACTTCCGCGGAGATCAAGGTTATTTCCCCGCCAATGACAATAATTTTCTAAGTAGTTATAGTAGTACCCGCACCATTATGTTGAAGACAACGACAACAACAAAATTTAAACGCCTCGTGTCATCGGCGACCTCGTAAAAAAAAAGTTTGAATCCAAACGCGTTATCGTGTATACGAGGTCGGACAATAGAAAGTCTAGTATACTTTTTTTTTGTAATACCATGTTTTTTTTTTTTGCCTGGAATACACCCGCATCTATGCAGTACAAAATCGCAAGGTAAAGTATTGCATAAAGAAAAACCTGAACCACGGCGGTTTTATATAACCTATAGAAGCTTAAGGCAGTAAAAGCATAGATATACATCATATCCACTGCAGGGCATAGGTCTCCTCCAGGCACCAGGGCATCAGGGACCGTCGTCTGTAGGGGTTCTCACCACTCTGCCCCAATACCGGATGGTGGGAAAAGCACAGATATTTTTATATATACCCTTCATTTTGTTATTCTTAAGTAAATAACAAAATGAAAGGTATATATAATATATTTATTATATATACCTTTCATTTTGTTATTTATTTTTTATAAATTTACTTAAGAATAACAAAATGAAGGGTATATATAATAAAACTGTATTGCGTGTTAAGGATTTTTGGTAATTACCCTCAAATAATATTTAAAATTATTGTAGCGGTGGTAGCTTACCTTATCGTTGCGCAGTGGAGTGTATGGTAATGATATCGAAATGTAGTGTAGTGTGTAGTGTATAGTGTAGTGTGACCGACCTGCACGTTGCGCTGATGCTGATTGCGGTGCTGCGGGAGCGCTGCCGCCGCCGCCGCAATCGCCGCGTTGTTATAGCGCGCCGCCGCCTGCGCCTGCGCCGCAACCTGCGCCTGCAACGTGCCATAGCGTAAGACAACGCCCCGACAACGTGTCACCCCCTGATTCCTAAGTACAAGTATGTGTAAGCACACGCATACGCGTACATATTCCTACAAGATAAAATATCTAAGTATCAGGCAGTTTTGTAAACGTTTCTAATTAATGTATTATGTGCTAAAGTAGCTTTAAGACTGCAAGCACAAAAGGTGCTACTACATGGACCTTATGTTACGCGCAGGGGTACCGTGAAGGAGCTCCCCACGCCGCCTTGTATATATGTGTATGTGGTGTGTCATCGCAGGCATGTGATACTGTACCTGCGCCAGTCGCAGCACTTGCTGCGTCTGCGCCTGCGTAAGCTGTCCGGGCAGGTTCCAGCCGCTGGCGAGCGCCTGCACCGCGGCGGCCGAGATGCCTGCGTGCGGCATCTGCAGCGCGGCCGCGGCGGGCGAGTGGCGCGTGCTCGCCGGCCGCCGTCCACGCGTCCCACCCGCCGACCCGCCCACGCCCACTCCTACGCCGCTCGCGTGCACGCTTCCGCTAGGCACTGGCGGCGGCGCCGGTGGCGCCCTCGTCCATTGCCCACCGCTCGACGCCGAACCTGGCAAATTATTATTGAAGTCTAAGAATATTTATATATATATATTACTTTAAATAAAATAATAATTCCCTAAAACGATATAAGAGCTTCATTAGGGCGTTAGCTACGAGGCTACTTTCAGAGGACTTACAATCAAACCTACTAGACTCGTTAACTGTCCTTAATAGCAGTGCGTTGGGGACCTAAACGATCTACTATATTTTTACTTAACTATTGAAGCCAACTGACAGCAGAGAGCCAATATGTATACTTCTCTCTGACAGACACATGGAAATTAAGATATTACTGCTTCTCGCAGAAAAAGTGACATCGATTTTTCGCGCAACCAACTGCCACTGCAGATCATCGATCAAGCCGTTAGCCGCAAGTCTAGCTCTACGCAGACATAGAATACTATTTCGGGGTCGCATTACATAAGAGGGTGGAAATGAAATTGAGGTCAAGTGTTAACCCGTCGTCGACGTCCAAATACACCTCTTATGTACGCGACCTTATTTACAATCTCGCCTCATGTACGCTTTGTTGAGAATTAACAAGAATACACACCAAAAGGTAACGAAAAATTACTTGTTTTGTTATAAATAAATTAGTTGTTTAAGTGGAGCAAGTTACTCCAACGGAGCAGCTCGTGCGAGCAGAACCGCGGAAGAGGGTTAATTTTAAAATAATGTTTTTATTGCTTTAAATAATCTACAAGGTCGATTGGTTCAGTACCGAAACAGTGTTGAGCCGCGGGTATATTTTAATGGAATTATTACTGCGTACAGAAAGTACCGTCATGTCGAATATCAACTTACTTCTAATTCTCGCATTATTTTTTTTTCAGCTTGCTTATGTGAGCTTATCTGGGAAACGTTTGGACCAACTTTAAAACATGTATCAAATTGTGACATATTTTTTATCATACACAAAACCAACAATCAATATTTTTGCTATTGTTTGATTGCTTATATAGCTGATCTAAAATGCATCCATTCGTTCTCGACTACTTATGGTTATATACTTTTACAGGCATAATCAGAAGTACAGGTTTGAACACTTGGAAAACATCGTAAAAATTCCCGAGATGCCACATCCTTCAGCCTAACATTACTCTCCTCCTGGTACCGTCAGCAGTGAGATGTACATAAAATGATTTTTATTATTTAAGTCCTCTAGCTTGTACATAAAGTCTATACATTTATTTTCGTGTACGTTCGACCTTATATACAAGACATTAAGTTATATCTTCTATGGTACAAATAATATATTTTTTAAATTGGACATAGTGATATTAAGAAAATATTAAATAAGACCCTTATACCTCTCGCAAAGAGAAATTTCGAAAAACAAATACATAAAATATAACCACAGTTCGTTCGAATGGCGTTTAGATACAAAGAAGTTTATCTGCAAACGGTGATGCAAATTATTTTTATCATGTCAAGGCTCCGGATGAAGGTTTCGACTTCGTTTCGCCTTTGCGACTCGCAGACATCAACTAAATTAACGAGGAAATCAAATAAAACGGACGATATTCTAGACTAAATTCCGTATTGAAATCGTACGGCAAGTAATTTCTAATATATATTGTTAAATGGCTAGACAAAGTGATAAAACATCTTCCAATATATTTCATCAAAACAATTATAAATTTGAATCGAAACTTTTTGACCGATTCTTGAATGGAAAAAAAATATTAATTTTACCCACACTGCAACAGTGTTTGAACTTTAGCAGTGGAATCTTTACTGAAACTTGTTTAGGAGGTTAGTAGTTTACATATAAACGGTGCTTGAGTAAATCGTTCTCCTACTCCAAAATAGCGTGATTTTTTTTTATTTGTAACCATCAAAAAAAAACAATGGTAATCAGATGGAATATTGCAAAACAACCAACTTACTCTTACAATATGTCTCATCCATATTGGAAATGGACAGGGTCTCGAGCTCATTTCCAGGATGCTGCTAATTACTAATACTAGTGAACTTCATGTATACTTGAAGTCCAAGTGTATATATATATATATTTATACTCTGTATACATCGTAGTTCCTAAATCTATCAAATAATAATGGCTATTCATTTCCTGTTGTACGTTCATCGTTTGTCACTGAGGACAGATTGGTGAAGATCATAGGAAAAGCCGCTTCATTATTCGACGAGACGAGGGAGAGGTGCAACCGGTCCTGACCTAGCGAGAATGATTTATACAGAACCATATCGTCCTCGCCTCGTTCAGCCCTAGCCGCACTGTACGTTGAAGGTAATGGTCTGAAGAGATATTCTTACCTAACTTCGCAATGGAAGATATAATTAATTTAAAACCGATGCTGCTGGTCAGATTTGTAAGTAACATCTAGGAAGTAAATTGAAAATAGAAAATCCTATATTCCTAGTTTACAGGCGGTAGGTTGGAGATTATCTAGGTCGGTACCACCCCCAGGCAGGTATGAAGAAGTGGACCACTACAATCGAAGCTTGAAAAACAAAGTTACGATGAAATATAAGTGATTACCGGTAATACTGTACTTTAATATAAAAATGTTTACTTCAGCATCGCCGCACGATAACGACTTTAAAAATCAGCTTTCTTCAAAATAAACTTAATTAAAAAGTGCAATTATGAATAAATAATTAATTAATGCAATTAGTGGACGTTTTCTTGTCGCTATTCAAGTTTCTATACACAGAGAAGATAACGTACATTTGACATCACTTTTCGTACTAATCGAAACATATTGTCGAGATTCGCGTTCGTAGCACTGTCGAAATACTTGCATTGCTATATACCTGAAGCCATCACATATTATCCTATGTTTCTTCTTTTCAAGTATTAGATATTTTCATAAACTAAAGAATTTACTTATTTTATATAAACTATTACTAACTGTTCCCCGCCCACTACTCTAGCCGTAACACCCCCGCAAGCCTTTTGAGGGTAACATTTTGTAAAATCCGTTCTTAACTGTCTTACATTCGGCAAAAGGAATATTCCTACAAAATTTCACATCTACAGGCCATATGGTTCCAGAGATACCCCGATGAGAGACTGATAGGTGGAAATCTCATATATATATAATAGATTTTGATCTGAAAACAACTAATTTTGTACCTGTTTTTGTATAAAATGTAACATTTAAAAGATATAATTGGTGAAGTGTAAATATTGGTATATACATCTTTTTAATTATAATCCAAATGGCGCAAGACAGAAATGTCTGGAAAGAAATGGTGGCCAGGGCAACGCACCATAGTCACGTCCCTCAGTCATGAGGTTACGACAAAGAAGAAGAATTATAATCAAATCTGAATTCATAACTTTTGACATTAGCAACATGATTCACCAGGATACAATAATTATATATTGGTACAAAAATATAAAAGAAAATTAATTCACCAGTTACTTATGTTTATTGAAGACTGTGCTCTGATAATTTATTGATCATAACATATCTTCATTATGTAAGTTGGATGGTAAGGTAAGCTTAGCATAACCTTAGTCATTACATTTTTGTAACTATTACTAAAAATAAATGTGTAAACAATATTTAGACTTACTAATACAGTAAATTTGACTGCAACACCAAAACACTGGATTTTCATAAACAAAAAAATATTGTAAACAAAAATATAAAATTCCTTATGTTTACAAAAAAATTAATGTTGAACATTTATCTCTCGGATTTGTAATCATATTTTCTTAAATGAAAATTGTTTAAATCAAATAAGACTTCATGTACATTTGAGCCAATATTGTTAATATAGACTGTTGTAGACAACATACTTAAGTATTAGCTAGTATATCAGACCTTCACAACATCATAGCAATTATAAGCTTTGATTCTATGACAATTGTCACCAACGCAGAAACGAAAAAGGAATGATATCATGAATAGTTCCTAGAAATTAATAATTTACTAATCAAAATCACCTTCTTAGTGACAATCTCATTGTATGTATGAATATTGAGAAAACAAAAAATTAACGACACTAATAACAGTTTTACATGAGTTTTGAAAATGTACAAACAAAACTTGGCATGATCTTATGGTACATAATTTAATAATAATCTTGATTAGAATCATAAGTGAAAACAGTAAATATTATATAAAGTACAACTAAAATTTTAGTACAGTCATGTATCTTCTCATTGCTTAAGGTGATCAAACCCTACAACCATATTATCAAAAATAATAAATTATTCATGTATACCTTCAGGACAGTGGCGTTTCATTGCCATTTCATGTCTTGATTTACAGTCTTGTTTAGTTATAATGGAACTTATTTTACATGTTATGAATTTTGAACACTTTTTTGGTACCATAACAAGCAAATCTACCATACTAGAGACCATGTTCTTTATCTCTTAAATTGGGAATTTTTACTTGTTTTTTTTTTATAACAAATTAGATAAGGTAATGTTTATATACATTAAGATCTTAGTAATTTAAGATCTATAAAAAAAACCTTAAGTACTATTTATGCCAAATAGTAATTTTACCAAAATTATTTGAAAGCTCACCTTTGGCGGATATCAGCAGCTGTGATTCTACAACTTTGTTAGGCCAATATTCTTCAAACTCCGTACCAGGTGGGAAGTAACTTTTGATGTCTGTCAAACTGATCACAGAGCATGTTTCACTAGCGAATAGTTCATTTCGTATACCCTGAACTTTACAGCAGAACTTGAGGTATGATAGATCCCAACCTTTAAGCTGGTCTGCTTTCAACTTTAAATTGTCCGTTTCACCTTCAAAATAAAATAAAGGAACGAATTTCTGATTATCACGAACAGTATATGGCACAACAGATTCTTTGTTTATACGGATGAAACCACACTTGTCCTTATTGTTTGTTGTACCACGCAACAACTTATTATAACAAACGTCCAGGAAGTTGTAGAATTCGTAGGCGTCGGAAAGTCGTACCACTAGGTCTTTCTGTGTGAATGATTCCCTACCGAACTGACCGTCACAATGCCTGTTGTTGATTTCGTTGAGAAGCCGCGCTTCTATTTCAGTGATGTAGTAACTCCTTATGCACGTGCAGGAGTATATGTCCGCGTGGAGATAATTAAGGTACTTGTTAAGGAGTTTTATCTCAACCATGCGGACAGCAACGTACTTTTCACTCGATCGATATATGTAAGGTATATGGCATTTACCAAGCATATCCCATCCAAAATGACCTTTCCAACTGGCTTCATCCGGTGCTGGTGTCTTCTTATCGTCAGTGGTGGGACGCGGTTGTTCGTTAGTGGCGCCAGGTTTA
Source organism: Ornithoptera priamus (assembly GCA_029034505.1). NCBI lineage: Eukaryota > Metazoa > Arthropoda > Insecta > Lepidoptera > Papilionidae > Ornithoptera > Ornithoptera priamus. Next base: position 1,352,716 of record JARDWD010000672.1, read on the forward strand.
CGGTTCAAGAAGTTCATAATACCCATTTGACCCCCTGGACCTGCCGGTGCTGTATTCATGAGGGCACCGGGTGGCGGTCTCGCCGCCGCAGCAGAAACTGCTAATGCTTTGGCTTTATTAGCCTCCACCATCTTCGCTGCCAGCTCTCTGATTTCTGCCTCATCAGGTCGCTCAGTTTTTACTTTAACAAGCGTCGTTTCCGTCATTATGGAAAATTAATATAGCATCCGATAAAATATTTCAACTAGTCCTCTTCATATCGTTGAGCAGATGAACACTACATTATGTCCGTTTGTCATAACAGATTCATGAATGCTACGTAAACATTGTCACTGCACTCCGTAACATAAATATATCACTTCATTCGAACTTGACAAGATCACTGTTTTTAGTATTTTGTTCAAAATACGCGGTCACTTATTAGAGGACAAACCGAAAAGTATTTTACAAAATAGAATTGAACGTGTGAATGCGAGCGACGGCCTGCGGCGACTAAGGAGGAAAACAAACTTCCGTCTTGGCGTTTGTAACTTTTTAAAATTAATATATTGCCCGGCAATCTCTATAATCCCAAACTTTTTAGGGTTGAAGATATTACTAATTTTAAGGTATTTTTAGAAAGATATCCTGCTTCACGCATCGGATGAGGGAGCATGAAACCCAAATTTTGTGTTCACGAGGGAAATGCCCAATACCGTTGTATAGTCTCGTGGGGAGTGCGCTTCATGTATATTTTTCACCTTTTGGTGACTCAACATTGAACAAAATGGCCGCCGACAAGGCTTTGTTGGCCAATCGGGCCAAAGCTAGCGGTATACATACCTACAAAAATCCCGCCGATGACGTAGTCGCACTCCTTACGAGACTACTTCTCAAGGACTTTTCATTTTTAGCCACCAAACTTAAAAATCTATTTTAGAACCTAAAAAATAAACTGAGTTATACACAAGCTTAATTGATGTTTTTAATTAATTCCAATTAAAGTATATCAATTACTAATACAAAATTGTTGCTGATTAAAAATATAATTTATGAATGTACTCTTACAAAGTAGGTAGCCAGTATGGATAGTCTCGTAGCACTATCCAAATACGCGTAGGCAATTTGTTATAAAACGCTAACTAAAAATCAACTCTATTGATATAACGATAAAGCTTTATCAGGTAAATGTGTAAACTTAATGTGCACCTTACTGTACAGTGTAGCGAGACTAGCCGACGCGCGCATTCCTCGAACAATAATCCCTCGCATGAGTGAGCGGGATGGGGATATCTAAAAGTAGATGTCAAATGTTTAGGTATTTTACTATGGACGTAAAGAGAACGTAGGTAGATATATAATGCAATTACAACCTTACGTAAGCGCTTTTAACCTACTTAGAAACTGAATACCGATCTAAAATAGATTTTTTGGCTTAATTATTTATGTAATTAATTCTAAAAAACATTTAAATTTATGTCATTTTTATTTACACTTAAAAATTAATATTTACAAAATTTCCGAAATAAATTTTACCATGAATTAACAAAATTATAACAAAGCTCTCTTATATTTGCGTAAAAATTATTATCCCTCATTTCGAGTGCTTTGCAGTTTCCATGGTCACGGAAGAACTTTCAGGTCCTAAAATGTATTAAAATTTATACATTAAGAAAAACTACCTCCTTATTTGTAATTTCAACTATTCTCCCATTTAACATAATCTTAGATATTTTTTTGTGATTAACATTACGTGGATTTTATAACTTAATGTTTCTTAGCGTAAAATTCGTAGCACAAAAGTAACAACTATACTACCTCTTTGGTGCAATGACTAATCGCTTGCCTTGTACGTTGAGGTTCGATTCCAAGGCCACGTGTTATTGGTCTAGTTGGTTGTAAGGTTTTTTCTAACACGCTGAGCTAACTTCAACCCTCATATCATAAATCTGTAGCCATAATAGCATTGTTGTGATTCGGCTGCCAATATATGAGAACCTGAGTATTCTAGGCAAGTACGCTTCCTTATCCACGGCCTCATCATCACTAAGCACGTTGTTTAATTGACCCGAGTCTTTATCCACTGGAGGTGATTAAAACACTTGTAAAAACTCATTATCTGTGTAACTTATAAAATAACGCACATTACGTTGTTAACTTTAGTAAAAAAACACCAATTTGTAACCGGTCACCGTATGAGAAAAGCTCACTAACAGGGAACCATCTCGGCCGAAGAAAATTAAAGTTGTTGAAGACTTTATTATGTTTATCAAATGACTGTTAATTTGTGTTATAAACAATGATAAAATAAAAGTTTAAGTACATAGAAACATTCTAACAAAAAAGTCACAAAGCTCGTGTGTCCTTAAAACTTCTGTTTTTAGTTAACTAATATGAGGATTATCATAAGAAATACTAAAAAGCTCTATTAATTTTTACTTAAAATGAAGTTTTGAAGCATAATTATTTTCTGGAATTATTTAGTAGTGATTGGTCTTTGTTGCCGGAGACTGTCGTGGTAGCTGCCAGCGCAGCGACTGTTTCTGCCGTCAAGTAGTAGTGTGCAAATATTACTGTGTTCTGGTTTGAGGGGTGCTGTAGTTACTGAAATTACGGGGGTAACTAGACGAGCGCAATGTGGTGCTTTGTATAATATCCTAACTAGCGCCACGTTGTTATGGGCAGATGTATTACTTGCCATCTGGTGAACGTCACGCTCGAATCGTCGCTTCGTAGTATTAAAACAAAGGAATGGGCTACCCACCGGGTTCTTCATGAGTATTGGTTTGATTCCTGCATGGGGACACTGTACACGGACAACAATTTTTTTTTATTTTATTGTATACTCTGTCTGTTCTCTTCTAATATTCTCCTTTATCGGGACTGAAGGTTTTACGATAAAAAATTAGTGTCTTTTTAAAGTTACGTTATTTTTTGCTAAGAAAGACGAGACGTGCAATACTTCATCAGATAGTGGTACGCATAACTGTAGTCACCGTAGTCTTAGGAAGTGTAGACAGTACCAATTTATATTAATTTTCTGGAGGTTTGAAGTCGTTAGTCTTGTCACGCAATAGTATTTTTTATATACAGCATCTTTCAAATAGGTTACTGTTGCCAGAAACCAATAGGTAGATACTACCACAACGCCTATTTCTATCGCCAAACAGTTGTGTGCAGACATTACTGTGTTCTGTAGTGTTACTGCTGGGGTAACGAGACTCAACATTTTATATTCAACCTAGACTAGACTAGACTCTCTAGACTCAATATATCAAGGCGACGAGCGCAACGTGGAGCTGTGTATAATAGCTAGCACCACGTTTTTATGAGCGGGTGTATCACTTAATATTAGGTATACGACCCACTGGTGTCGTCGCTTGGCAGTATAAAAAAAAGTAACACAGTACTACAAAGGTAAGTTAACTAAGCTTGTTGTTAAGGTTATAAAAATACGCGTCATTACGGTGGAAGATCTTTGGGAAATGCCTATGTTCAGCTGTGGACGTATATCACCAGATGATGATGATTATCACGGTCTCCGGAAATTGGCCTTACCATTGGCATTGGCCTTTTTTGCATGTTATAAAGTTTTAGATTCGCGGTTAGTATCTATTTTTGTATAATACAAAAGCAACAATTTGTTGTTATATATCCTGTTTTTCACGAATATCGGCAGAGCACACGCTATTAATGATAGATTGGTATGGCTTTGATGTATAACCTACACCTTTGAGTGAACTGCTTTTTTATATACAACTAATGTATGCGGGTCCCCTAAAGATGAGCAGTCACCACTCTTTAACACCATATCCATCACTTGCGATTTACCAATCTTGGAGACGTTTTCTCCCCAAAGGGTTCCCGCCTTGTCGTGGCGGAGGGGCCTAGTAACCGTGGACCGACACACGGTGAAGCGAAGTGGAACTCACCTGGCCGGCCCGCGGCGAAGGGCCGGCCGAAGCGGCCGCTCGTGGTGCGAGCACCGGTTGGATAACTGGAGCTCACCGGAGCCACAGAAGGCTGCAGTGGCGGCTTTATACTGCCTTTGCGGCTAGGCTGTGGGGGCAGTTTCATACTGCTTCTTGCAGTGGAGATGGGGTCACGAAGGGAGTACCCTCTGCGACTAACCGGTGTCGCACCGATTATGCGGCGGCGGTGGAGCCGTCGAGGAAGAGGAGTGTCGGTATTGAGATGCGCCGTTTTCCCTATCCTCCGCGGCCGTTAACGGGTAACGGTGGGCCCAACATCTCTCCGCCGCAGGGAGCTGGGAGAAGTTTTCTCCCGTGGCTGCATGTTCCGGAGCGCCTTGGAAAGGAAGGGTTCATCCCTCCCTCCCGAGATGGAGCTGCCAAAGCGGCTTGCACCAGCAGGGTCGCGGTTGTGAGCGAAAGCGTTTCCGTGACCCTGCTATCAGGCGATTAGGCGAAACATCGTGGGGGTTTTAGTCGGTGCAAGTCCGACATAACCTGTGCTTGCCCCTGCAAAGGCGAGTATGCGTAGACATTTCCCCCACGTAAAAAAAAACCTCTGGAGACGTTTGTCCATACATTTTTTGGAGAATCTTCTGTGTCGTTAATGTCGGAAAGAGTTATATTTTAATATTAGTAAACAAAAGTATACGGAAACAAAATAACAGATTGAGCTCCGATATCTACGTAATCCATAAATATATCGAAAAAATTTTCAAAGGCTATTTAATACGACTTATATTTCGTCAAATTTCATCTCTGAGAACTCATTAACGATCGAGTTCAGGAACACCTTCCCTCAATAAACAAAACTGCATATCTGATGATGGCGAATTATTCTAGTAATTTATTGTATAAGCATCTTCAACATAAAGGATATACACCACCGCGACTGAACGCAAGGTCAGTTCCATTCAGCTTATTAAATCAGTTCTATTAAAAACTATATCAGGAATGTTTCACGCTAACATAAAATTTACCGGATGCAGTTTTGGTTAAGCGCTTCATTATCACAAACATATTTCCGGAAGTCATTAGGCCAGAGAATCCGTTTACACGGATCGTGTAGCAATAAATTATATAACACTTATCGCATTATATGATACACATCGTAAGTTTTGTCCTAATAAACAAGTAATTATAGAAGTAATACGTATTAATAATAATTTTTAAACTGTTATTGATATGCTCATATCTCTGACTAATTGTAGTATCAAGTATAAAGATTTATTATTTGCTATTTAACTTCATAAAACATGAAGTACGAGATAAGTTTTTTAAGGACGAAAGTATTAGACAAATTAAATGGGATTAATGTGATGTGTGAGGTTTTATAAACACACAAAATCTTTTGTAATGTACTTTTAAAGGGATACATTATGTTATAGGTATTGCTATTGTTAATATATTTTAGGTGTATTTATTCATCATTTCATGCTTTTGTTGTCCACTGTTAAATATAACTCCTCTATTCGATTTCCAGCTCCACGGGTCCAAGACATCTGCTATATTGGTAGCAAATTGTTGAAGATCTTACCAAATCGTTATAAACTTAAAGACGGTATGATTACAGATTCGAATTTATCTCTGACGATTTAAGTCTTCATGCAAACAATATCTCCTATTTTATAAATGATAAAATACAGTTTGTGATAACCAAAACAGAAAATTTGTGATTTAATGTTTGCCTCAGTTAAATTACCAGTAAAGAGTTTTTAACCTCTTGGACTTTCTCAATAAAAATAAAAGTCACCATAGGCATCCTTTATTTAACAAATATCGCTGCCATCAACTTTTTTTATTATTATAACTAACTATACGGAACGTCTGATCTAACGGTTTATGAGAGTATCTGTGAAGTTGCAGCTTTTATCTTCACATCTCACTGTACCTTCGCGGCCAGTGGCCCACTTTCAACGAGAGCGAATGAACAATTGTTCCAATAAACAAAATGAATGTAAACGAAAAAAAGATGCAAAAATTTTAAAAAAGTATTTAAACCCTTATTAATAATTGATTTATATATCAATAAAGTGTTCATTTGTCATTCAATTAAAAGCCTTTAATTAATTGTAAAAAATAGTGCTAAATGAACGCAGTTTCCATTGTGATTCTTGGATTTACATAAATATAATAAAAGGGGGTGTAGGGTTCCCGCAAAACAAAAAGTGAAACAAATTATGAACCGTATTTTATTTTCATTTAAGAATTTTTCATATTTAGTTTAAGATTAATGAAAAAGACAATTTTTTGCAGTCCATTTTTTACAAATTCTTTTTTAAATCTGTATATGTAGGAGATATATATAGATATAATCAGAGATTCATAGACTCAACAATAGAAGCCCGCAAGGGGTCTTGCTGAACAACTCGCGAGACCCAAGCCATCCTCACCTGCTCGTGGTACACCCTGTTAATCAACAAACGAGGCTCTGGCTCCCGCTAATATTGTGTTGGACCAGCGTGGTAGGAAATGGCCCAAATCTCTCCATATGAACCCCTACGTCCGTGGTGCTCTTTAGGGGATGCTTATGTTCACTAGTGGACATCTATCGGGGGATGATGAAAATAATAAGATAATGTTACAAATTGTGCGTTGGTATGGACGAAAATAACCTATTAGAGAGACCGCGTTTGCATTCCGTATGGAGATCCTGTAAACTCTCGAAACGTTGAAGATAACCGCTATTTACTGGGAAAAATCTCCACATAAATTTGATTTCCTTTCATAATGTGAGGAAAAAAAGACGGATTTAACTTACGTTTTCATAATAAATACTCTAATATAACACCGTTTTTCATAATACTAAATAATGTTTTTTTTAATATTCACTGCTTTTAATAGAAATAGTTTTAATAATAACAGAAACAGTTTTAGTTATAAATTTTAAGAGGTAATTTTTATTTTTAAATGTAAGTGAAATAGCTTCACACCGCTTAAAATTATCAACTAAACCCCCAAGACGTTCCAGATCGCTACTAGGAACTACTTCTCGCAGTGGAGGTTTCTCTTTTCCTTTTCTACTAATGATCGCACAAAAATCTAGACTCAGTGAAACTGTTGCCTAAAAGCCAAGGGATACAAGAGAGAAAGCTTTAGGAACTTTCAGTGGCGAACCTGACTGCGCTCCGCCACCGAATACTAATTGCCAATGCAGAGCAGGCATAGCAACGAAACGCTAACTTGATACTTTCCCACAATTTATGACTATAATTTGGCCTTGTTTTTGTCACTAACCACTCTTAGGCCTATATAAATAAGTAGCAGTTCCCGCTCGCAGCGATATAAAATACCCGCAACATCGTTAAATGACAGAAGCAATATATTTACCAAATTTTTAATGTTTAAGTTTATAGTTTCGAAGAAATCTTGATCATCATCAGCCGATAAATGTCCACTGCTGGACATAGACCCCCCCCCCCCTAACGATCTCTACCGCAATTCGTCCACAATCAGCATGGTCTCCGGTACCACCGGGCACTAAGAGCCGTCGTTTGTAAAGGTTCATATCGGGGTGATTAGGGGCATTTCCCATCATGCTGACCCAATGCAGGTTGATGAGAGCCAGAACCATGTTTGTTGATTAGCAGGGTGCACCACGAGCAGGTGGAGATGGCTTGGGTCCCGTAAGTTGTTGAGCGAGAGCCCTTACACCCCTTCCTTGGTGAGTCTATGAATCTCTGTTTATATCCTATATATATATATATATATATATATGTACCCTATAAATACAGATTTAATAAAGAGTTTGGAAAAAACACTAGGGAAAATTTTCTTTTTCATTGATCCAAGAATAAATATGAAAAATTGTTAGAGGAAGGAAAATACAATTCATAATTTCTTTCGCATTTTGTTGTTTATTAGTTTAGATCAATCTTTGAAACATTTTTGAGTTAAATCGAAATCGTGAGGTATTTTTGGATTTTTAAATTTAGTTTCGATTACGGAGAAGGTCCCTATCAAAAATTATTTTATATTTAAAGGAATCAACGAAAATTTGTAGATGCGTTTATTTTTTATTAAACTTTGTTATAACCATACAATGTGTGTAAGCGATGCAAACCTAAACTTATTCACATTTGTCAACAAACTTTTCCAATAAAACTATTTTATTCTGGGGAAATGGTTTTAATTACGACTTTAAATAATCCAGACGTTTTTTAAGTAACGTGTATTCAATATAACGAATAAAATTTAAAGTTATTCAATTATTTAAGAAAATAACTCCGTTAAAAATGTTACTATTATTTTTAATATCTTCGAATTATTGGAGTTTCTTTTCAAAAACGTTATGTAGTTGCAATATTTTGATTCAGTTGGTTGCTACTGTCAACAACAAACATGGAAGACACTTGGCGTCTTTTGTACGTCTAGACATTCTTCGGGAATATTTTCGATTTTTTTAAACACATCTTATATTTGATAGCAAATGCAATTAACGTCAGTAATTAATTAATTTAACATTATAATATGTCAAAGTTATATGTCCATTAAAAATCTAGAAAATAATATATATTGTTTGTGAAAGATGAGTAGAAATTCTAACATTTTCTAACTCTATACGCCGCGAATATATGAATCGAATTTATATTTTGAAATTATTGACTTAAAAAAAATCTCAAATACAATGGGACACATTAGAGTGTGTAGAATATGTCTTGTAACGGATGTGAACATGCATGATTTACAATCTTATCCTTTAGGAACCTATTTTGAGCCGATTACAGGAATAAATGTAAGTTCTACAAATGCACGTTATTAATGGTTATTAGACCCAATAAAAATAAATTTTATGTTTAACATTCTTTTGAAAATTGTTTTTAGTATATTACAATGTATAAAGTTTTTTTTTTATGTATTAGTTTTTCATTTTAAGATTTTGCCTATTTATTTATAATTATAATTTATAGTATAAAAAATTTATTACATTTTATTTATGGATTGATAGAGAAACACATTGAAAGGAATAATAGAATATAAAGTAATAATGTAAAATTTCTTACAGCCTTTAAGTATGATTGATCTTCCACCGTTTGCTTGTTACGAGTGTGCTTCATTAATTAAGAAGTTTTACTTTTTTCGGGAGAGGTGTTTAAGGGGGCAAGCAGCTCTTTATGGTATACTCCATACATCTGGAAAGGTATTTGATCAAAATTTTAATTATACATTAAGTATTTTTTTAAAAAATCTATTTATCATGTATTAAAGCTTTTATGAACACATTTTAGCTTTGTTGTGATTACTAAGAATTATATTAAAAAAAATGATTTAAAATTAGGAACATGTTAAGAAAAATAATGATGACCATCAATCAAAAATACCTTTGTACTTTTATTAATTGGATGTAGATAGTAGATACATTTCAAATGTAGATATGAAAACAAATGTTTTAAATGGATGACCTTAAAATTAGACTTACCAAATGATGATGATGCACAGTCCAGATAGGATGTTTACCCGATGGTTAGTGATAGAATATTTATGTCTGCAACAATAGGACACTTCAAGCAATGTTTACTGAGCACCTCAATATTTACTCTTACTCCAATAATTTTGCAATTTGCAATACTTACAGATATTTGAAAAATACTCCTTTATGACAGAAATAGAGGCAGTGGTAATACCTAAGCAATTACCAGCTTTAGAAACCTATTTTCAGTCTACAATGTACTTATGTTTCACAGATAACAGAAGAAGATGTAAGACAAATAGACAGGCAATACTTTCATTTAAAATCAAACCTCTTCATTTGTGATACAATGAAATGTAATGAATTTATTTTCTCTTATGAGGAATCAAAGAAGAATTTTGTTAAACAGGAACCATTTGATCAAGTAGAACTAACACATGAGTATAATATAGAGACAAATATTATAAAAGAAGAATGTAATGTTATAGATGATATTACATCTCCCACAACATTATCTAGTGATGATAATGAGCCTCTATCACTACACAAAAGCAGTAAAGAAAAGAAGATAAAAAAGAAGCTTGTGAAAAAAAAAGTAAAAAAAATTAACAAAAATGTAGAATATGAAGAAGAGATTATATCAGAAAATAACCCAAATGATTCATTTAATACCATTGAGGTACATATGATGTTAAAATGTTTATTTGTTATTGAAATAATTGAAAATGAAAATAAAAGAAAAATTAAAATTTTCTATAACTAAAAAATAAACTTGAATATCACTTTGAAATAATGTAAATATGTTCTTCTAATTGTTATGATAAGTAATTAATTTTTAGACAACAGATGACAGTTCAATGCTGCCTCCAGAAATAACAGAAGTTGTTAAAAGCAAACCAAGAAGGGGTAGGCCAAGGAAAATAGTTGATGCTTCCATTGAGGTCAAAGAGCAGAAGGCAAGTAGAGCTAGAAGCAAAAGTGGGGTTGCTGATGATGAAACAGATATAGAGGAATATGTAACAGTGATAAAACTTTCGGTAAGAATGAACATATCCTGGCCATGTTCATAATTAGCATTTTTTCAGAGAATTAATACACAGCCCTCCTAACATTCCCACTGCTGGGACTCTAGTTAAGTTAATTTACTCATCACGGTAGCTATTGGTGGCCCATCTTTATATGACAAGTTCTAGTTGTGATGAACATTAAGTGGGCTAATCACATTAATATTTGTTCTATTTATATATAGATGGATGGCAATACTTGTAACTGATTCTTTCTCTCCTGTCAGGTTGAGGAACAAATAGAAGAGATAAGTAAACGCCAGCAATCATCCAACTATCTGAACGCGCCATTCCAGTGCAATTTGTGCTTTAAAGGATTCATAGACACACATGCGTGGAAACATCATGTCAGCAAGCATGATTCAGTTGAGTTCAATTTATCCGTAATATACTTGTATTTAAAGTACTGTGTTGAATAAAAAAAAGTGGATTCATATCAGGAAGATCACAGTGAATATATTTATATTTGTTAATATTATGAAAATAATAATAAACATGGTAGTTACTTTTCAGAGTGCAGGTGAGTTGCAGTGTTCAATTTGCAAGTTCCGTTTCAAGACCAAACGAACGCTGCAGAAACACGTCACCAACCATGAGAAGAAGTACGCGTGCAAGGCCTGCCCATACGTCTCCAAGACTACGTAAGTTTAAAATGTTGCAATTATATAAAGCTCTTGTAGCATCGCAGCACCCATTTCTGCAGCCAAACAGTAGCGTGCAAACATTACGGTGTTCCGGTTCAAAGTGCGTTGCAGTTAGTGCCATTACCGGGGTAAATAGACAACATCTTATAACGCAAGCGACGAGTGCAACATCGTACAGTGTATATCATCCATGTAGCTACGGCTGGTCTTATCATTTACTATCAGGTGAATGTCTGGGCTGTCTCGTCGCCTAATTGAATAAAAAAAAATCTTGAGTTAATTGAATAAAACAAATCGAGTAGGGAGGAGAGGGAAAATATTAAGCAAACAAAAGTCGAGAAGCGGTACCTTTCTAACGTACCCAAGAAGACCAATGGGGGTTTTCGAGGGTTCAAATTTATATTATTCTATAACCCTGACTTCTTCCTAGACGCCCTATATGGTCAACTTGTGACAGGAAAGATCTTTTTGATTAATAAAATAGTTCACACAAATATTTTTAACGTTTAATTTTTTATATTGAGTTACCAGTAATTCGACTCAATATCCATCCATAGCCTCATTTTTACTTAATATCATTTGAAATTGAGGTCAAATTAATAAAAAAAAACTTTATATGACAGGACTCAAGCGAAGCAACATCAGAGGTGGCATAAAGGTGTCACTTACAAGTGCCAGTATTGTGATGAAATATCAACGTGAGTATACATTCCTCAGTCATATACGTCCACGTTTAATAGACTCCCCAAATGGGAAATTGTTCTCGTGATGAAGATACCTTTCATTAAGGTTATGAGTATACAATATTAGAATAAAAAAACTCCTCTTTTGTAGATCTCGTATTACGTAGCATTTATTGCAAGTGCCAGTTTTATTGCTTGTGGCTCCACCAGGTGTTACGGTTTGAAGGGTGTTGTAGCTAGTGAGATTACTGGGTGAGATTTAACATCTTATATCTGAAGGTGACGATTTCGCTCTGTATATCATTCTTTCCAGCGTCATATCCTTATTAGAAAATTTTATTGAATATAATCATACCATCATAAGGCAGTGATGTAAATATATTTATATTAAAAACAATTACCTTGACTAGAAGAACAGAGGATGTAGATAGCAAAGGATTAAATCACATCATATATTTTTATTTCGTCGACACGCCGCTGGTGGTAAATAACCGAGTTGGGTTACCAACAGTCAGACCTTTGTTTTGCTTGTCCAGCAAGTGGACGTCATATCTGAGCCACGTCCGCATTAAGCACCCGTCGCAACACATCTGCGGTGCCTGCGGCTACTCGTTCGTCAGCCGATTGGGGCTCGCCATGCACCGCACCATGATGCACAAGGACCTGGCGGTGAGAAACCGCTTATCTTTTCTAATTTATGTATTTCACCAGGGTTGATTGATGTGGAGATCTTTGTTGAAGGCCTCTATACTCATGATAATAATGACCCACATCTAATCATAATACACCATAACGTTATGGCGCCAGTTAGGATTTAAGATGTAGTCTTGTTATCTCAGTAATTTCACTAGCTACAGCGCCCTATAAACCGGTACACAGTAATGTTTACACACTGCTGTTTAGCGGCAAAAATAGAAGCTGTGGTGTTACATATATATGTGGTACAGAGAGCGACCACCATACTTTTGACATCATATACATTTTTGTTATTAAAGAACAGAATACTGGTAAATGCTAACTTCTAGTGTATTTCTTTAGTTGAAGAATTGTACTGCGCATGCGTCATGGTATCAATCTGATATCACACTTTTAATCGCTTATTACGACGCTCCGAGATCGGAGTTGCGCAGGGGATATTCTAATTGGTCCCACACGAGTCACTGTTGGCAGACTGCTCCTATATTAAGATTTTAACTGTAATGTATGTACTTTAGGAGAAGTTAGAATCGGAGGATAACAAAGAGGAGGGACCTTACTGCGAGCAATGCGACGTAAAGTTTGTGTCGGCGGAGGCGTGGAAGAGACACATGGTGACCTCCGTGAAGCACACTCAAAGCACGGACTTCAAGTTAGTTTATATGTTTTAAATCCCCTTTTCCCACGTGTTAAGAAGGGTAAACTGTATGTGTTTACCACTTGTAACTGTATATATTAATTAACTCTTGCGAAATGAAAATAAAACTTTTATGACAAGAAGTAAAAATTATTTTTAATTATCTCATCATCATTGCGACAATGGATGTCCACTTCTGAGCATAAGAATAATTTATATAATTCTATCGAAACTTTGTGTTTTCTTTTTCAATTTATTTTTAATACTAATAAAATAAGTAAGGCCTAGATTATTGTATATGCACTGCTTGACGAGATACAGTTTGATAAAAAAAAATATTTTTCAGTACCGGATGTCGGGTGTGCGGGGAGACATTCAAGAGCGCTGAGGAGTTGCGGCTACACCACAGAAGGGAGCACGCACGGAAGCGGCCCAAGAACTACGGCAAGAAACCCTCGAACCTCGCCTGGCCCACTGAATGCGAACACGTAAGTACACACGCGTCAAGCTCATACATAGCATTCACGTAGGCATCTCCAATGTATACCACCGTTTTTTTTATCGCGGCGGAAATCTTAAAAGATACATTGCTTCTGAGAGGAAGACAAGGTTATGTGGGGCTTCTATCCACAAAAACTCCCTCAGTGCAATAGGAGGGGCTCCGAGATCTCCTGCGGAACACATCGGTGAATGTATACCAACTACATTCAACGATTCCTTGTTTTTGACATATCGACGATACTATGATGCTTAATAGTTTCATTGGTGCACGAAATCCGGCTCGAAGGATCATACCAACTGATTCATTTATTTTTAATGTTTTGCATCCTCGTCATGACCGTAACAGTATAACAAGTAACATTACATATTTTAATTTCAGTGTTCCGAAGAGATCGCGAACGCTCGTGATTACTGGACTCATTTCCGGCGGGTGCATCCAGACAAAAACTATCCCATTCAGAAGAACTACATCTGCGACATATGTGGCAAGAGTTTTCGGGTGATTATCTACAGTTTTTTTGTTGATCGACTTCGAAATTCCGGGTCTTAATACAGAAATGGTTTAAGTGAAATTTATTTAATGTATTGGATTTTATAGTTTCAATTCGCCATTGTTGCTTCGTAAATACTCTATATCCCTTCGTTTCTCCATCGCTATCAGCATGAGTGGATCTTTCTTTTCTTTCTTTGTCGTAACCTCATGACTGAGGGACGTGACTATGGTGCGTTGCCCTGGCCACCATTTCTTTCCAGACATTTCTGTCTTGCGCCATTTGGATGGATGATTGTAGGGTAGCTCCCGTAGCGCCCTGAGTTGTGCGTGTCCATCTTGTAGGATACCGCCCTCTCGCTCTCTTTCCTTCCACACAACCAGTAATGATCAGTCTTTCCAGACTGGGTCTCGCCTGACCGTGTGTCCGAAGAACTTGAGGACTCTCTGCCTACAGATTGTTGAGTGCCGTGTTGTTATGTTCAACTGTTTGAGGATTGACTCGTTTGTGCGACGTTTCGTCCAGGATATCCTCAGCATTCTGCGCAAGCACCACATTCGAACGCGTCAATCCTCGATCTCACTCTCGCTTTTAGTGTCCAGGTTTCAGAAGCATATAGAAAGATAGAAAATATGAGCGTCTGCATTAGCTTCTTTTTGGTGTTGCGGCTAATACCTCTGTTCCGCCATAATCGCTCCATGAGTGGTTAGACGTTAACTATTGAACATGGACCTCACCTAAAGATTTATGCACCAATCCGTCCTTCGCTGCTCGCATTCAGGGGCTTCCGGCAACCTTTACCAGATTGTCGCTACCAAGGCTATTACATAAATATAGTTAATTCCTGTTTTAATTGCTGTTTAGAAATAAACAAAAATATATACTAAGTCATCCGTAACAGGGGAAGGTTACTTTGAGATTATCTGTTACAGGGCAATGCCTTTCTCGTGTATCATAAGCGTACGCACTCGGAAGAGCGCGCGTACAAGTGCGCGCAGTGCCCGAAGGCGTTCTTCAACCGTACGAACCTGCAGATGCACGAGCGGACGCACTCGGACGTGCGCCCTCACCCGTGCGCCGTCTGCCGCAAGGCGTTCAAGTGCAAGGGCGCACTCGACCGGCATTCGCGGGTACCGCCGCATTTCTACCTAATAACATCCTTTAACTCCGCTTTATCTACATATATACACAATGAAAATAGGTTTTGTTTGTTTGCTAATCACGTGAAAACTAGTGTACGCATCGGCATTCGACGCGAAATGATTTGTAGATAGTTATAGGCTATATTTTTTGAATTTCATAGACCCTTCATCATTTTATTTCTAATTGACTTCTATAAAAAAATTCAATTCGTATTATTTGTGTCCTTGCTATTTTATATTACGGCCAGCAAAGCGGATGGGGAACAGCAAGTATAACATGAAGTAAACTTTGAAGCGAGATAATGTTTAAATAATGGAAATAGTTTTATCAATCAAGAACATTTGGTGTTCGCCAATTCTAATGTGACCTACATTTTACTTTTTAGATATTTTTAATTTAAAAATGTTATACATTTATAGTATTTAATACCAGAAATCATGAATAGTATACATTTGGTCGAGTCGATAGACGTCACTAACTAAATTTTTTTTTCTAATAACATAATGATATGTAAATGGTTGTAAGCTGCAGAGCCATACGGGCGTGAAGCCTTACGAGTGCGAGGTGTGCGGGAAAGCGTTCGCGCAGTCCAACAGCCGCAAGCTACATGTGCGCACCGTGCACCTAAAGCAGCCCTCGCCCTACATCAGCCGCAGCCGGCTTGAGCGCCGCAACCGCCTCGCGCACCAGCTCTACTGACCACGCCGGCGCGCGCGTACTTTAAACCAATGTCATGGCATTTCTAATTGAATTTTTGTGTACGATGACATGTGAAATACTTTAAATCCTGATTTGTGTTGAAAGTATTTAAGAGTTGTGAAAAAATAAGTGAAATGAAATAAGTGTAATGCGTTGTCAAATGCTGAAATAATTTCTACGATTGCTGTAGACAATAATGCAATATAATCTATATTTAGTATTACAAGGAATACTTAATTTATTTACAGGGTTAAGTGAGTCTATAAACAAACCCTTTGTAATATTTCTTTACCTTTTTTCTTTTCTGAAAAAGAAACATTGTTTTCGTAATTTTCAAACGTCCCTTAATATACTCTGTAAAATACGCCGTAGAATCAGTGTTTATCACATTTTATTTCAAATGCCTATCATAAATTATTATCACATAACATAGGAATGGATTATAGTCGTATATCAAATTTTAAATTATAAAGAAGATTAGTGATGATTTAAAGTATTCATATTAATTATTTGATTTTTTATTCGATCAATGTGGAGATCTTTGGGGGAGACCTATGTCCAGTAGTGGACGTTTGTCCGCTAAAAATGATGATTTGATGAACAGATTTATCAAGTACAGTTATGATTCAAATATGGGAATAACGTCTAATTATATTATTTAAAAGATTAGCTGGGGATCCAAATGGTTTTCTCAATTAGATCGCCAAACTACAGTTTGAAGAATGCACTTAATGATAATGTATTCCTTTTTTTCAAAAGCCATTGGATGGAAACGAAACTGGCAACTCTGAATTAACTGACAACTGAACTGTCACTCCAATATGCGACAGTTCAGTTCCTTGATCAAAGTGTTTTGTTCTGTGTTTTCTTTTACATCCTAATATTGTTAGATTCCTGGTCATGTTGAAACGAGGTAAATAAATTTATAATGAATACAAATAATAGCCCGATGAGTGAAACTGCTACGGACGCGGCACATCCGCGATTTACAAAGAAACCCTTTTATGCTCTTGGGGGTATAGTATTTGGTTTATGAGTAAACTACTTAACTCCGGCTTTATTTTATTTCTAACTTTATGCATATTTATTACATAATTGTTATAATATTACGAATCGGTTTTAGATCCTACTTAAATAAATATATTAGGAAATATAAAAATTAATGTTATTAATACAAACTGTCTTGACCTTTAGATTATTTCTGTCATTCGGTTATCAACTGTATCACTGTAACAAAAGTTATACATGGAAACTAATTCTAAGCAATAAAACTGTGTTTTATTGAAAATTAAAATAAATGTAAATGTACATATAAAAATTATATTATTTGTCTTGGTAACTCTCTTTTTATAAATTTTTGGGAACTTAATTATTTTATTGTACATTTTTCTATTCCTCACTCATTACATTTTAAATTTTTCAGTATGAATTCCTCATTTATAAACTTTATTATTTCTTAGTACTTATTTAAGCTTTTTACTAATAGTGAGACATAAAAAAATATAATAAAAAGGTTTAAGAACTAACTTAAAAATGCTAATAAACAACTGATGCTTATAATTTAATGTTATTATTATCAATATTTAGTTGATTGCTGAGTTATGCAACAACATTAACATAACTAATACTTTGGACATAGTTAATAATGGAATTGCAAAATGTGAGAATAAATTGTTAATGCTATTAAAGAGTACTGTCAATATTTCACTGTACCTTAAACATTCATTCATGTTTAATAAATATTTTATGGTAATTAATTTCTCTTAAAAAATCTATTTCAGGTTTCAAAATAGCTATTATTCAGTTGGCTGTGGGCCCAGATAAAGGTAAAAATGTGGCACATGCTGTGAAGGAGATCCACAAAGCTAAGGAGAAAGGAGCTCAATTGATTGCTCTACCAGAGTGCTTTAACTCACCATATGGAACTCGTAAGTATAACATAAACATTAGTATTTAGGTATGCAAATTTATGAATTACTAATAAAATAGTTTTCATGCAGAACCTCCATTTATATTGGTCTAAGAATTGAACTAAGGACATTAATTTTATAAAATAAATCGTTAACCACCACCTAGCTGAGGAGTTAGTCATTTCAAAATGTTTGTGTAATTTATTGTTCTGATAAGAGCAGATAGAATTTTCTTACTGCTACTGTACCTTAGGTATATTGTCGAAGGTGATTAACAGGAAACAACTTCAAGGAAAAGGTAGAGGTTCTTATTATTAGTTGTTTTGATACTATATACAGAATGTTAAATGTGAAAACTATGGCCTTTATCTGAACAAAATTAGGCATGCCTATGTTCATCATTGAAAATCAATAATTTGCTAATTGATGTGTAATTTATTACACTAACTTTCCTGCTGTCAAATTTTAAACTCTAACAACAATTGCATATACTTTTATTCATTCCTTTGTTGTAAGTACTGGCATTAAAAAAATTTACAGCTCTCATGTTATTCCCACTACTGGGACTAATAATCTTGCTCAACAAGAGGGCAAAGGCTGTTTATCCACCACACTTATCAAATGTTAGTTTTTAACTTTTTTCAACAATTACCGACTGAAAAAAGTACGGATCAATTGCATGAAAGATGACATGTGTGAGAAGAGTGTGAATTCAGATATGGCGGCTGATAGAAGGATGTGGAAGAGAAGTACATACTGTGCTGATCCCACATAGCTGGGAAAAGGGCAGAAGAAAGAAGAAGAGCTTTTTTCAACAATTATTAATACAGATCATTCTTTACAGAATACTTCAATGAATATGCCGAAGAGGTGCCATCAGGGCTGACATGTCAGGCACTGTCCAAGGCTGCTTCGGATGCTGGAGTTTGTGTGGTGGGGGGGACTTTACCCGAGCGCTGTGGCGACAAGTTGTACAATACTTGCACTGTTTGGGATAACACTGGCAAGTTGGTGGCCAAGCATAGAAAGGTAAGCTTTTTAAATTGGACTTGGTCCTTCTAACTGTCATCTAGTAACTCCACACCAGTACAACTGTAAAAAGTTAGATTTTGGCCAATGGTTATTTGAATAACTATTTTTAAATTGTGCTAAAGTTTAAATTACAATCATCATCATATCAATCTAGGTATCTAGTTCAGCTTAGAAGAAATCATACTAATTATATTTTTGAAAAGGTGCAGATTGGATTCTCACAGCTTGTTACTGATGAGAGAAAAAAATAGCATTTGACTTCCACAAACAGGTACATAGCCAGCTTAGTGGATAAATGGTCTTTATCTTTCTAGTGAGAGAAGATCCTGAGTTCCAGTAGCAGGAACATTAAGAGACCTGTTTATTTTTATTTAAAAAAATAAATATAATATCAATGAAAACAGTTTAATATCATGTCCAGGTGCATCTCTTCGACATCGATATTCCGAACAAGATTACTTTCAAAGAGTCAGATGTGTTGAGCGGTGGCGATCAGATCACGACGTTCGAGTTCCAAGGCATCAAAATAGGGCTCGGCATCTGCTACGACTTGCGCTTTCCGGAGATGGCACGCCTGATGGCTGATCAAGGTTTGAAGTTGCGTTTTGCGGCGGGGTTTGGCTGCCGATATAGGAAATTATATTTCTATTACAGAAAAAGGCTGTCAGAGCCATTTGTAGACTCGGTAGCCGATAATGTCTTAGTTCTGTTTTTAAGAAGAAAAAAATGCTGTCTATCCCATCTGAGTATATATGACATGATACAATGTTACTTGCCCCCTGTTACATGGGACCTAATTCGAACACATCTGGTAAAAAGTGCGTCTTTACTCGCCTCTGCCTACTCCTACTGAGAAAAAAGGCGTGATAATATATAAAATAAACAAATAATGTTACTTATAAAAAAATATAGCTAATTATAAGAGAATGAGTGACATATACAATTTAAATATTTGGCGTAAGCATAAACTGGCTCTGTCAGGCTTAACAAACTCCCAACTTACATTACTGAATTGTCTTCCGTAAGATTTAAATGTGTGTTAATGAGTAGGCCTATTATAATATTAACGAATATATTGTTGGTAAAGATGTAGGGTGCTCTATACCTTATACATACCCATACCAAGGCTGCTCATAATTGATCAGACGGGATAAATAATCAGACAATGGATTGGGCAGGTGCTGTTACTATATAATTCCTATGTGACAAAGAGTAGCATTTTTATTGTTACCCTTACAATTGTTTACTACTTACAAATACTTTTGATGAGTTTATGTTAAAAAAAAGATTTTGCACTATATTTCTTTTACATAATGATTAATTGCACTTGTGTATAGGTTACCGTTGTAGACAACCTCTGTGCATATTGCTAGTTAATATACTGGAGCATAATGTGGTGTGATGTATGTCTCCTTAACTAATGTCATATTGTTATGGGCTGGTGTATCACTTACCATCAGGGCTTTGTCGATAAAAATTTTTCCTTAATCAGGCTGCTCTGTGCTGGTGTACCCGGGTGCTTTTAACATGACGACGGGACCGCGTCACTGGACGCTGTTGGGGCGGGCACGCGCCGTCGACGAGCAGCTGTGGGTGGCGCTGGCAAGCCCTGCGCGTGATACGCAGGCTGACTATGTCGCCTGGGGTCACTCCACCCTCATCGACCCCTGGGGCCAGCCCGTTGCCGCCCTTGACGAGACTCCGGGCGTGCTGCTCGCCGATATCGGTACATCATGTTTACTATTAATACTTAACTGCCTAAAGTTTAACGACAATTTACATAAAGCGACCATTGGCTTATGACACGTTTTCCTATCCACTAGGTCAGACTTCGGCGTCTTGCAATACATCGTGTGACACATTTTGGTTCAGAAATTAAAGTTTAATTTATAATAGAATAACGAAAATGTCTGTAACCTAAGTATTTCCAGCAAAGGTTGCCGACTCTCTGTTGTATTAGGCTATTCCTGAAACTACTCCAGAACCACGAAATGCATGACTCTTTTTTAAAATTTTTACTTATTGCAGATCTTTGTGCAGTGGAAGAAGTGAGAAGTCAGATACCAATAAGAGTACAAAAGAGAAAAGACATTTACGACACCATACACAAGCCAAAGAAAGTTTAACAATATTCACTTAAGTACAAATGTATGCGCAATATAAAGTTTACTAAATGACGTCACTAACTTGATATATTAAATAATCATGGAGTATAATTACCTGTAGAAATTGGATACCATTTTTCTTACATAAGTAATTCCAATGAAAGGACAGTATGTTTCTCTGTGACCGTTACCTGGGGTATTGCGATCACGACTCTCACGCCAAGGGTGATGTAAAAAAGTGTGTGAAATACAAGGGTTATTTATGGAGGCCTGTGTTCAGCAGTGGGCACGTACAGGTTGAAATGTTGAAATAAAAAACTGTTTTTATATATTGTATGAAAACTGCCATATTTTATATTGTTGATTATACAAGAATTTTATGTAATTTTGTAAACATGTTGTATATATTAAAGTTTCGATTTCGTGTTCGTAGTTTTTATTGCGTGCATGTGCTCCTCCAGCAACTGAAGGACGTTGTCGCCGCATCCCCAGAACAATGTCAATCCACTTCCGCCTGAAATTGAAACATTGTAGATAAACAATTTTTTTTACTAGATTCACAGACGGTAAATCTCTAGTACAGGAGACGAACTTAGAGCTTATCGTATCGCTAAACAGTAATATTTACTGTATCGCAACTATTATCACCAAACGCGATTGCACAATGTCGTCTTATGTAAATAAGGCAGTACATGTTTAACAAAGATGTATTTTCTAAATAATAAGGAACATTTATGTGATACAAATACCCCAAAGAATTTTTTTTTTATGTAATGTATCAGAATTATGCCACCATTAATACAATTTTTATGTTCTATTTGTGCAAATGTGCGATTTTAAAAGGAACTAAAAATTCAAATGTATCAAGAACAAGGTCATTGTTGAAAGCCAATATGAAGTAAAAGTATCTTGTTAGCTAGATTGCGACGTTTATTAATCTTACCATCGAGAAAACGCATGTGGCCCACAAGTTCAAATAAGGGATTTGCGTGTTGTGTTTAATATGTTTAACATTTTTCAATTATGTCATGGTATAAACTAATGCTTTGTAATAGCTGTGTTGTTTCTAACCATGCCCGTAATTGTGTATGAATGTTTTCCCCCCTCGCCGTTCCGCTTCGAGTCTGATCTCATCTCTCCCAGGCCGCAGGCCTGCCCACCTGTTCACCAATTCAGCATCCTAAAAGAAATTAAAGATTCCATCAACTCGCACGTTTACTCTTTAACGACACATAAATGAATGATAAAATAAATATTTCAAAACAGTTTCACCAAGAAAAACAAGATTGAGCTACGTTTTTGTAAAAAAAAGTAAACCGATATTCAGTCGTTCGAGGGGGCTATATTGTAACTAATGCTTGTCTGTGACAATGTATATGATATATAGCAAATCAAAAAAGATAGTTAAGATTTGTTAACCAACTACCTTTTTTTGAGTTCTACGAAGCAACGGGACATTCACCTGATAAGTAAAACGTCCGCCTATAACGTGGCGCTACTCAGAATGACATACACATTGTGCTCGTCACCTAGAGACATAAGATGAAAGGTTTCGTTACCCCAGTAAATTCACTGGCTACAGCTCCCTTCAAACCGGAATAGGGTGTTTGCGTACTACTATTTGGCGGCAGGAATAGGCGCTGCTGTGGTACAACAGTGACCTATCACCAGTATTAATACTTTTTCGTTGGTTTTACCCATAAAAGAGTAGCACGAAAGTTTTGTAGGATCTTCCGCTGTTATAAAATCATCTAAAAGTTTTACACATCATTTCGTTATAAATGCTTTTTTAATATACTACGAGATAATGAGAACGTTCAGCGGATAGTAAGTAATAAATCTGTGTATAAAAATGTGGCACTGAAAACGATATTTATTACATCGCACTATACACAAGATGTCTAGTTGCCTCTGTAATTACACCATTTACAGTAATGCTTGGCACATTACTGTTTGACAACCGGAATAAAACTTTAAGTTACCTTTAAACATGGTATCATCTGCCGACAGCCGTCCTCCACGAAGTTAGTGTTGTTGGAATCAATTTCCGTCCTGTAGTCTCTCTCCTGGTGGGTGCCGCCCAATATGCAGAACGCATCGCTACAAATGGATTTAATATCACTCTTTTAATTAGGTAACACTTAATCTCAATTTCACGTTTGTTTGAATAATATGATGAAACGTTTTTTACGATTAAGCTCACCTATGCACTTTACCTCTCACCTGTATATGTATTTTTTGTCGTCTTGTGTGAAAAGATTCTATTAACACACTTTTCCATTAAATGGACTCATTTATTATAAATATTTTACGATAATGTTAACTTACTTAGGTATGATGTAGTGGCCGCTATCCTCATCAACAATGGTGTAGTTCAGCCATGGTGCTTTCACCTGTCATAAATTTTGAATAGATGTAAATTTGAAATTGACCTGAAGCAAGCATTAATTATTCATAAATTTTATAACATTATTATCTTGTTTTAAATATGTTATATTGTTCAAAAGACGATATACGGTAGACAGGTAATAATCTTTTCAGTCAATTGACATTTATTGGTTAACGTGTCCAATTAACTAATAGGCCTATGAAGTATCTATTTTAGTATAATTCACAGAAAAAGCGGCTAATTCTTTCCTGAATCTGTTCTTCTTTAAATCTCGGTTGTTTAAGACAGGGAATAATCAATAGGTATGAAACATAGAGGAAAAACTAAAAATTTTTTCTAAATAGTTTGTACAAAGATTCTAACGCTAATAAATTTTTAGGGCTATTACAATTTTTTTTCTATTGTATATAAGCCCAATAAGATCGAGAAGCTGAAATACCTGTGAGTAAAAAGCGAAGCTATTACGGTGGCAAATTGGTTACTTGAAGGTCACACTAACCTGGCGGGTTCAAAAACCTTACAACCTCCACAACTTATATTCTAAAATTGTAATGGAAATCTCCATTTTAAAAGGGCATGCAAGTTAAGCGCCGCATGGCTATTGCAAAATAAGTTCAATGATGCATCATCATCCTATTGTCAAGAATTTATGACCATCATTACTGGCGCTTAATTGTGTGGACAAGCGTAACACGTATTATTGTATGAATATCTCACACTTCATCAAATTCGTTGTGCAAGTTATACCTTGGATATTTGTCCCCGTATAGGAAACACTTTATCATCAGGCACGACGTGTCTTGCATGAAGTCCGGTACAGTTAACTATAACGTCGAAACCGTTCAGTATTGGATCTGTTAACAACCCCAGTTTGGCTTTGACCACTTTACCGCCCGCGCTGTTGAATCTTTTCAAAAGGTACTCCAAGAGTTTTGGAGCTTGTATTACAAATGTAGTAAAACTTCGGCCAGCTCTGGGAACAAATTAAAAAATAGTATTAAAAACTGCTTTTCTATGTCTAGGACATCATTGTTTCCTATTGGTTTAGCCAATATTGGTTCTTTTTTTTTTTTGTTACAATGGAACAGGAACGAGCTCTTAGTATGTGAATTACAATTATTAAAGTCTATTCTTTTGTTAAAAGAAGTCGTGTTAGCTCAATTTATGAAGCGATCGTAAACGTTATACTTCATAAGTAGGCGCAGGTTCGATTCCGACTAAGCTTATATTGTTGATGAAGCAAAACATCGCAAAGAAACCGAGAGACACGTCACACGTGATATCTTTGATAATTATGTTAATATGGGTTCAAAGATATAATACTTACGCGTAATTTATTGAATGCATCCGACTGAAGTGGTCGAGCTGTCTCATGTCCAGTTCTCGGTACCCAAAGACGTAGTCAGCCCACAATGGGCGATCGATCTGCCTTTTTTCTCTGTACAGTTCGTACATAGGCATCAAGGAGATGTGACGCCCGCCAGAATACCATAGATCGTACAGAAAATCGTACGTGACCGTACCCCATTTCCTATGATGTGTAAATAAACGATGTTAAATAGATCTCAATTTTTTTCATAAAAAAGTCATCCTCAAATTTACTTGATAAGCACAAGAACTGTAATAATCACTTTCAACGAATCGGCACTAAAAGACTGTTTTGTCGTGCATTTAATACTTACGTTAGTTTTTCTTGAGCTGTGATTCCACAGAGATAAGGATACCACAGGCCTCCTGAACCATCACCTGTAGTGTTTGGTGTGAATTCCTCGGAAAATATTGTCACCTGTATAAAAAGAAAGCATATGAAAAATGTTGTTTTTAGAACTGTACACTAATTTGAATTTGGCAAAATATTTACATCGTAATCTGGATACTTTTCTTTTATTTTCAAAGCGCAAGTCAGACCGTTGACGCCTGCACCGATAACTGCAATTTTATCCATATCTCACAACTCCGGGATGCAAGTATAAACTTCACTCAAATACTGTATAATACAGTTCTATAGCATTTCTTATCCCGAGTTCAGGGGTCATATACACAGATTATTGCATTATGTGGATTTAACATTAACAGTAGTTTAGGCTAATATGTTTTTCTATTATTATGATAATAGCATGTAAACAGTAACACGATAATTAAATCCACAAGATAATATATTTTTAATTAGTATACGGAAAATATACTTATGACTAATTATTTTATCTCCTAATTGATGTTTACTGTACACAAACTTTCATTAAGAATATGGAATGTATAGTATATATGTTGATATATTGCAGCGGTCTCTGTTGTGAATGTATAACAATTAATGTAGTATAAAAACATTCCTGTGTAATATGTTTATACATAATGTAAGTACATATATTTATTTATATTGTTGGTAAGTTTCTGTTGCCCCAGTTGCCGCCAAATAGTAGTGTACAAACATTACTGGTGTTCTCGTTTGAAGGGCGCTGTAGCTAGTGAAACTATTGGAGTAACGATACCTAACATCTTATGTCTCACGGCGACGAGCACTATAGGACACAATGTATATCATTCTAATTAATGCCACGAAATTATGCACATGTGTATGTATGCATATGCACTTATCATCAGGTGAACATACTGCACGTCTCTGTCTCTGAATATATACGAGTATATTCAGATTTGTATTGTATTCTTAATACGGCAAATTCTATTATGGCAGCTGACAGACAATTTAATTGGAGTCCAATATCCACTTATAACATAAAGTAGGCAAAATAAACCTAGTGGACGTCCATAGGCTGATAAGTTTGTGATGGTGATGATGATGACGTATAATATGCCCGTAAAATATAACAAAGATCCTGCAAATACATGTGTTTCTAAATTTTTAAAAACAATTGCCAAATTAGCTAGAACTCATATGCTGGTTAGCGAAGACAACACATAGGTCACTAAAAAAGTTTTCAGTCCCTTTTCTTAGGTGATTATTTATGTGCATTTTACGTAATGCTATCCGAGGGATAAAAGTAAACGATAAAAATATATTATTATATTTATAAAACTACATACTAATATTATCTATTTTATATGTAATAATGTTATTGATATATTATACATAATTAATAAGAATAAAAAAATTCTTTTGCTTCCTGGCTTTTTTCCCAGCTATGTGGAGTCGGCACAATATGTACTTCCCTTTCATATCCCTCTATCAACCGTCATCTCTGAATTCACATTCTTCTCATAATAATAAAAATAAATATATATATATAATATTATATATCTTTTCTTTTATATATCGGGTATTAGTAACCTGTATGTAAATGTAAAGAAATGCTTGCGGCATGACAGTTGCGAATGTCAACAATATGAATCAAAATATTGTGGTTGTTGCGGCGGTTTTGTGAATTTAAGTGGTTTTCTTGGGTACAATTCAATCACTGTTGTATATTTGAATTATTGTTTTATAAAAAATGAAGTAAGTGATCCAGTTTTTAATGATAATTTAGAAATTTTCGTATAAATAAATAACCATTATTCCTTTTAAATTCTAGGCTGACTGTAGATGGACTTTTAGTGTATTTTCCTTACGATTATATATACCCTGAGCAGTACGCGTACATGCTTGAATTAAAACGAGCTCTAGATGCAAAGGTAAATTATTATGAATTTTTATTAGAAACATTATAGGTTACTACTAAATTCCGTCAAAACATATATATTACTGTTTCATCTAACATTAGCAATAGAAATATTTATAAAATTTATGACAAAATTTTAACCCACATTTAGTAGCCCATTGCCTAACAATTTTGTCTGATTTATAATAAAACATTTTTCTATCTGTAATGGGCCAGCACTTAACTTCAATTTCAGGTTATGATAACTAACAATGATGCTTTTGATTATAAAGCGAAAATAGTATATTTTGGCTCACATAAATTACAGTGACACTGTTGTAGGTGTAGATTTACAATATGATATCTAGTCATGTCAAAAAACTGTACTACAAAATCAGACAGTTATTTAATTGTACTTGGAGTCAGTTTGTTTATTTATAATAATAACAGAAACAATTTAAAATATTGAACAAAAATATATAGACAAGGTTGGGAATTACGTGGATTGTTTCGGATTTATTTATTAACTATATTTTCTAATGGAGCTAAAGGAACTTAAAAATCAATAAATGATCGTTATAGGGACATGGATTGCTTGAGATGCCATCAGGAACTGGAAAAACTATTTCTTTACTTTCACTGATTGTTGCATACATGATACAAAATCCTCATCATGTTAGGTGAGTAAGATCCTTGGATACTCTTGAAATCAAATTATGAATTTACTCAATTTACATACACATACAAAAATTAAACATAAATTTAAATTTAATAATTAAAAAATTTCAGGAAATTAATTTACTGTTCACGTACAGTCCCTGAAATTGAAAAAGTTATGGAGGAGTTAAAGAACCTTATTAATTACTATGAAAAGAGTCAAGGTGAAAAGCCTACCCTAACTGGAGTAGTTCTCAGTTCTAGAAAGAACCTGTGCATACATCCTGAAGTGAGTATTTAAAAATTTACAGATATTCTTTTACTTACTGTAAACAAGTGTAATAAAAATGTATCATACTTCAGGTGTCTAGAGAAAGGGAGGGAAAGCTGGTAGATGGCAAATGCCACTCCCTCACTGCCAGCTATATTCGTGATAGACATGAGAGAGAAGGATCAGTGCCTATATGTAAGCAAGATCATTTAAAAATTCTTATTAACCCATATACATATATCCCCTGTGGCTAAAACCTTGTTGTGGTGGATGTGTAAAGAAATAATAATAATGTATTCAAAGCTGCCTAAATTAATGTAAAATATGGTTTTGTTATCAACAATGAGCTATGACCAAATAGCTATTGCATATAATGTGTACAAATTGCATATAAAGTGACAAGTGACAGTGACAAGACCAAATGAGGTGAAATGTTCAACCAGAATTCTCTGGTTTTCACAAGTTGAAGATCAGAAGACAGCAGTGCTGTTATGGCGTCCAATTTACAATATGGGTCCACACCTGACCCAGCTAGCCAGGCAGGTATAAAAAACCCTACAAACAACGGATTCTACAGTTTCTGGTTCTAGAATTTATCATACATTATTATATATAATCTGAATAATGAGAGATATGCACAACCATAGTAACAATACCAAATTAGTTAACATGATATACACTGCACCATAAAGTACTCATTGCCATAAGAAAAGATGTAAAGTATTGTTACTTTGGTAATTTCGTAGCAAGTGCCCTCACCCACATGTTCCAATTTAGACACTTGCCAGTGGCAGGGTTTGAAATACGCTTTTTATCATAATTTTTCATTTAGGCCAGTTCTATGAAGGTTTTAACCGTGAAGGCAAGGAGTCAATGTTGCCATTTGGTGTGTACACAATAGATGACCTGAAACAATATGGTGCCGATAGGAATTGGTGTCCTTACTTTTTGTCCAGGTTTGCTGTGAGTCTATTTATAATTATTACCTGTTTTTGCTGGAAAAGTGGCCCGCCAGATATGTTCAGTGCAGAACAAATTAATGTGGAGATCTTTAAGAGAGACCTATGCTCAACAGTGGACTTTTTACTGATGATGATGATGATGATGATGATACAGGAAAAGTTTCATAGCTCAATATCTATCATTTTGTAATGAAAATAGACTCTGATGATGATTATTAGAACCTCTGTCTTCTATGGACTAGATAGTTGTGGCTGTGCTGTCCCTTTTTGAAAGAGTCACCAAGTCACATCAACCTATAAGAATTGATCACTGCAACTATACTAATAAAATCTTATGACCTGCATTTTTTAAATCCGAGAGACAACAATCAGGTGTCGAATATTTTCAGGTTTTCACTAAATAGGATACAAGAAATATGACCACCTAGTTCACCTAAATCTTGAAAACCTATCCACAGATAATCCATGCTGAAATAGTCGTGTATTCTTACCACTATCTGCTGGACCCGAAGATAGCTGAGGTGGTGTCTAAAGAGTTGCACAAAGAAGCGGTTGTGGTGTTCGACGAGGCGCACAACATAGACAACGTGTGCGTGGACTCCCTTAGCGTGAAGCTGACGCGGCGTACCATAGACAAAAGCACAGCCGCGCTGCAGCAGCTAGAGAAGACCGTGGCACAGTGCGTATATCATTGCCTATGCTCAAGTATGGTATTATCAGAGGCTTGATGGGGAAGTCAAAACCCTTGCCTCCGGCGGTAGGTCTCTCTTGCTGGAGACAGTCTTGGTAGGTACCACCGCAGCTACTATTGCAGCTGATAAACAATAGTGTGCAAGTATTATTGTGCTACCATTTGAAAGATGTTGTGGCTAATGGAGTAACGAGACTTAACATCTTACGTTTTTTAGCGACCAACACAATGGGGTGCAGTATATGTCATTCTAACTAGCATCACTTACGATCAGGTGAACTTCTCACACATCTATGCCGAATAAAAAAAAATTATCATCATATGATAGACGCGGCACAGCTGGACATGTTGCTATTTCACTAATGTCACTCTTCCTGACATCTCTGCACCAATTGGTCCTGTGTACAGGCCTACAAAGTAAAACTTTTTTTTTTAATTAGCACCTAGGTTAAAATACGTAGAGTAGAACTTTTTAATATTATCATAGAATAAGAGACGAGGACGCTGCGAGGTTGACAGCGGAATACGAGCAGATGGTAGAGGGGTTACGGGAGGCGGCAGCCGCGAGGGAAACTGACACCATACTTGGGAATCCAATCCTTCCCGACGAGGTTCTGAATGGTGAGTAATTTGCCAATGATACATGCAGGGAATACTTATAAGTTGGAGACTATTATCAACTATATAGGATGGAACATTTTAAGTAGGCAACAGATGACTGAATCCGAAACCAAGATGGAAGTTCAATGGTGGTATGACTTTTTTAATATAAACTGACCTGCTACATGCTTCTTTAGACCTGCTTCTTTAGACATAATTACCAGAGTAATCTGGTTGAATACGTTTCACCATTTTGGGTTCATTGTTGCGAAATATAATTTTGGACACTGATTACAGAGGTGGTACCTGGCAACATTAGAAATGCGGAACACTTCTTAGGCTTCCTGAAGAGGTTCATAGAATATCTGAAAACCAGACTCAGGATACAGCATGTAGTGCAGGAATCACCAGCAGGTAAACGTTTTTCTCGTCAACCTTGCAAGTATATCTCGAGCATCCATCTTGATTATGCATTCTTCTGCAGGGAGACGGTCCGATATCTTTACTGAGTCAGTCCGGCTCCTCGCCTTGCTCCGGTTAGCATATTCACACAACATATGATTTCGCCTGTTGATTTGATGATACCATCATTATCACCATTTTCATATCACCAGTTTAGGGAAATTGACATTGCCACAATATTTTAGAAAAATATTGGCAAAGATCATAGGAAAGCTCTGGCCTGTATCCTGATGTTGTTTCTTCATGGACGCCTTTAACATGCTGTGAGTGGAGTGGTATTAGGTATATTCTGATCCTTTAGTTGTTCAGGTTTCCTGAAGGATCTGTCATCGCGTGTGTGCATCGAGCGCAAGCCGCTGCGCTTCTGCGCCACGCGGCTGTCCTCGTTGCTGCGCACGCTGCAAATCCCAGACCCAAGCGGCTTCGCGTCGCTCACTCTCATTACTCACCTCGCCACGCTCGTTGCGACCTACACCAAGGGCTTCATCATTATCATCGAGCCGTTCGACGACAAGACCCCTACTGTCTCCAACCCGATACTTTATTTCTCGTAGGTCACATTTTAAATTCTACATTTGAATACATATTTTACATTCTACTAATAGATGGAAGAAAAAGTAATCGAATTTATTAATTTAATGTCACCTAAAGCAAGTTCTCCAGATAACAAAGCTTTTGTTTCATTTTTTTTAATTATGTATCACCCTTGGAGACCATGATAGGTATGCTATCTATAATCTTAGATATCTTGGGTTCTAATGTTAAAGCATAATCATTTTAAAAAGTATAATTATAACTTTTTTTGCTAAAACCTTATGAAAGCCTCATTGTTAATTTTACAGGTGCATGGATTCCTCAATAGCTATGCGACCCGTCTTCTCCAGGTTCCAAACTGTGATTATTACATCAGGTATGTATACAGTAACGTTATGTATTAAATCAGACATCAACCATCCATTATAGGAAATGCTTTAAGACACAGTGTGGTCATTCTGTGGAGATCAGAGACAGAAAGGACTGTACCACGCTGATCGAAAACCTTCACTAGTTGAATAGGCACTTTAAGACGAAGCTTATAGGTAACCCGTGATAGCTATGGTATCTGTTACCTCCGTATCCACTGTAACCATGTCTGCTGCAAGGACAGCTTCTAAATGATAAAATCGTTTATATTTAGTTTTATTAAATGTGAAGTATTCGCGTAAATATAAGATCATTATGAGAATTATGTGAATTTCAATAGACATAGGATTACACGGAAACATGTTTGGACAATGGCATTGTAACTAATGATTATAAGTAAAGTAGCGAGACAATTCACATCTGAAGATGATCAGCATAAAGTGGTGTAGTGTTTAATATTATTACCAGTACCACATTGATGTGGGTACATCATTTACCATCAGACGAATGATTTGCTTGTCTCACACAATTTACATTATTACACACTAGTTTATTTCTAGGTACATTATCACCAATGGACATGTACCCGAAAATTCTAGACTTCAATCCGGTGATAATGAGCTCGTTTACGATGACCCTCGCGAGACCCTGTCTTCTGCCGATGGTGAGCTCCAAACAATTTATGATTACTTCATATTAACAATACGGATCTAAACAAAGGAGGATGACCTATACAAACAAAAAAGAACTTTGGATCTACAAATACTTTAGATTGGTGATTGTCTCTGATAACATCAAAGATTTCTTCACCATCTTTTTAATGAGGGTTTGCGCGGTTATGAAAGCGGATATTAAAGGGGATGGTCCCATGGGCCACTGTCATCATTTACCAATAGATGAGATCGTGCCCTAGTAGAGAAATTAAAAAATATTTGGCTCAATTGTTTGTAACCTACGAACCCTCAACAGACAAAGATCCCATAAATAAATTTATAATATATGCCTTTTACATCTTCCTGGAGTCAGGCCCAAAAGACCAGCGAAACCCAAGTTCATTTAGTTTTATATCATTTTATAAAAAAGAAAATGCTTAAGCTGTGATTGTTTCAGATAGTGTCAAAGGGTAGCGACCAGGTGGCGATATCGTCCAAGTACGAGACGAGGGAGGACGTCGCAGTCATACGTAACTACGGGCAGCTGCTGGTCGAGGTGCGATAGCAACATTTACGAGGAAGCTTATTTGTATAGCTGAGCTCATCTTTCACCCCCAATAATATCTGATACTTTTATAACTCGTTTACATTCCATAGAATGTTTGGTAATTTTTGCTTCATCCACCAACCGACACCGGATCAGCGTGGTGGGGCTAAAGCCCAATTGCCTCTCAATGAGTATCCTTGAGGAAGGCCTATGCCCAGCAGTGGACATTATCCGGCTTATAAGAAGAAAATGCTTGATTCTTTGCATATATATATATAGTAGGTGCTGTTGTGTGTGCGTCAATCATTTGCAGCACAGAAACACCACAGATTATAATTTGATTCTATGAAATGTCGAGTAGAACGAGTTCACCTGATGGTAAGTGATACACCCGCCATAAGAAATAAAGCGCTTGTTATGATGATATACACTACACCAAACTGTGCTTGTCACAGTCATAAGATGTTAAATTTCGTTCCAGTAGTATCCTACTGGTGGTAGGTCTCTGTTGCCGGAGACCGTCCAGGTAGTTAACACTGCAGCGCCTATTGCACCCGATAGACAGAACTGTGCATGCATTACTGTGATCCGCTTTGAAGGCAGTTGTAGCTGGTGAAATTACTGGGGTAAGAAGACTTAACAACTTATATCTTAAGGCGACGAGCACAATGTGGTGCTTGTGTGTGCATCCCAGCTAGCGTCGTGTTGCTACGGACAGGCGTATTACTTACCATCAGATGAACGTGCTGTTAATCTTGTTGCTGTGATGTAATAAAAAAAATCTATTTATATGTAACTCACTCTGTTTAGTACAAGTTTTTTTTATTTGCTGTATAGACGTCAAAGAAATGTTTCGAGCGCCAAGCTCTCCATCAATCCGAAGTAATTTTCAACCCTGTCTTCTTATACTAATATTGTCGATAGGAATTAAAGCCATATCAAATCTGCCTCAAGAGTGTAAGGGGTTCCGTTCGACATCTCACGGAGCCCGAGTCAACCTCACCTGCACGCGGTGCACCCTGCTGAATAACAGACGAGGCTCTGACCACCCACTAACCCTCATTAGGCTAGCGCTAAGGCGCAACTCCTCTCAACTCTGTGAAGATCTTCGGGGAAAGCCTATGTTCAGCTGTGGACGTCTATCAGCTGATGATGATGATGCATCTGCTTCAGATATCTGCGTGCGTACCGGACGGCGTGGTTTGTTTCTTCACGTCGTACCTGTATTTGGAGAGCGTCGTCGGCGCCTGGTACGATCAGGGTAAGAAATTATATAGCTGAAGAAAGTGGTCCAATATTAACGTCTGGTGGTGAATAAGAAGTAAGCAAGTAACTTGAAAACTTTGTCCCTGAGACATTTTTAATATCTTTTGACAAAGGTCTTCTTCTGTTGGTTCAGTTGTATGTATTTGTGTGGATGATTTTTAAAATGTATTAATTGTATGAGAACTTCCATCAACATATCATCAAAACAGAAATCTATGTAGTATTATATTTCCACGATGTCTGCTCATTCACAGGAGTGGTGGCAAGCCTGCAGAAGCACAAGCTTCTGTTCATTGAGACCCAGGATTCTGCGGAGACCAGCTTCGCCCTCATCAATTATATAAAGGTACCATCTCATCGCTTATTTCTTTCGCCTAACATTCCGTGTACTGTGTTCCGGTTTGAAGGGCGTTGTGGCTAGTGGTATTACTTTAGTGAGACTAAACATCTTGCCTTAAAGCAACGAGCGTAATGTTGTGCTAAGTGAACAACCTGCGATTTGTGCGCATGCGCGCAGGCGTGCGAGAGCGGGCGCGGCGCGGTGCTGCTGTCGGTGGCGCGCGGTAAGGTGTCCGAGGGCGTGGACTTCGACCACCACCTGGGACGCGCGGTGCTCATGTTCGGCATCCCGTACGTGTTCACGCAGAGCCGCATCCTGAAGGCGCGACTCGAGTACCTGCGCGACCAGTTCCAGGTGAGACCGCCAACGTCAAACACCGCCTACTTCCTTCACATCTCTTATACACTTGTCATACTATCTCGCTCTCTTCTCAGATCCGTGAGAATGACTTCTTGACGTTCGACGCGATGCGGCATGCGGCGCAGTGCGTCGGCCGAGCGCTGCGGTAATTTTTTTTAGTGAGAGAATTTCTTCGTAAAATCAGAAATGGTAGACGCTGGACTTCCGCCACCAATCCCACTATTGTGGGGTTACATCAACGCTTTCGACATAGCGTGCTAGCACCGCGCCGCCCTATCTGAAGGGAAATGTTACTTCTCCCTTCCTCTTTGGATAAGGCGCTGCAACATATAATGTTCATTTCTATCGGAGTCTGTACAGGGCCAAAAAGACCAGGCTTCCAAGCTGCTTTGTCCCAGCGTTTTCCTTTTTCTTTAATTAAGTATTTACACCCGTTAATAGTTAAAAATGATAATAAACAATAATTCAAAGCTTAAAAGTTTTCAATCAAATCGTCTTGATTTCCCATCATCATCAGCCAATGCTGGACATATGCTGACATGCTGTTTTTCCATACAAATGCTTAATCCCGCTTTCCTATGCTATTGACTATTTCTTTGGTGGGGTTGGTTCGCAGAGGGAAAACCGACTACGGTATAATGATATTCGCCGACAAGCGGTTCAGCCGCGCGGACAAGCGCACGCGGCTGCCTCGCTGGATACAAGAGCACCTGCGCGACTCGCTCTGCAACCTCAGCACCGAAGAGGCCGTACAGGTGACGACGCCTCATCGATAATCAACATCTCTCACATATATACGTTCTCTCTCTTTCTCACTCACACATATGATCTTATTATCTTCCTCTTGTCATCATCATCAGCCGATAGACGTCCACTGCTTGACATAGGCTTCCCCCAAAGATTCCCACATCGATCAGTTCTGCGCTGCTGGCATCGCCGGCACCAGGAGCCGTCGACTTCATTCATGTGAGGGCACTTGGGCCGTTTCCCACCACGCTAGCCCAGTGCGATTTGGTGGGCGCCAGAGCGTCGTCTGTTGATTAGCAGGCTGCACCACGAGCTGGTGAAGTTAGCTTGGATACCCTGAGTTGTGCGGGAACCGTCAACACATTTTCTATCAGAGCATGCCAAAACTTCTGTGTCCACTAGATCTGCAAGCGCTGGCTGCGTCAGATGGCGCAGCCATTCACGCGCGAGGACCAGCTCGGCGTGTCGCTGCTGACGCTGCAGCAGCTGCAGTCGCAGGAGCAGCAGGACAAGATCGAGAAGCAGGTCATACAGAAGTGAGAGTCGGCTCCTCATGAGACAGTGCATTATCTAAACCCGAACCAAATTCGATATGGACTATGTAAACAAACCTCATTAGGGTTGTCAAATTAATAATATCTACTTCATTTTCTTTGTTATCATTTTTTTGTATACTATACGACGCCTGCTCATCAAATTGTGTTCTCTGCCTTGAGATATATATTATGTCTCTTCACCCCAGTAATTGGAACACGTAATGTTTGCACATGACTGTATTGCAGCAGAGATGGGAGCTGCGGTGGTACCTACAGCCTCCGGCTGCAGCGACCTACCACAAGTAAAAAGTATTTTATTATTAAACATGCCTCTCTAAATGATGAAGGTTGGCGATCAGCGTGGTACAGCCCTTTCTGTCTCCAGTCCGGCGGAACAATCCGGACGGTCCAGATACCCCAGTCTGTTCCCTGATATTCCTCAACCATGACTATTCCCTTCTCCCCCACCATTCATTTTAATCTAAAAAATATATAATATCCCAACAGTAATTTAAAAACAATTCTATTGTATTTCACAACCCTAACTTTCAAATATTTTACTTACCAAATGTATAACTAATATGGCCCTAGGATATATAAATATAAACGATTTTGATTGAAATATAAAAAACAAATACTTTATGGTGAAAGCTGTGTACAACAGTGTTAGCTGTATTGTTAAGTTATAATTAAGTTATGTTGTAACTGATTAACATAGCTGTTTGCTGTTCCTTTAATAAATAAAAAAAAGTGTATAATTTAATTACCAAATTATTATGATCTGTAAAAGTTGTAAAAGAAGAAGAAACAATTATTGTGTATCCTTTCACCGGTCTTTGTAGCTGAAATTAAATATATCAAGGGCATCTTGATATTGGTTGCTAGGCAACGGTTTACTTTCAAAAAGTCCATATCGTACTTGGCGCTGGTACGCCTTTTACATACATTTTTAAAGGTTAACCATTCTTTTGAAAATGTTTTAATATAATAAGCTTTTCGTATTAAAAACTTTGAAACGAATATATATTTTTTTTATTTAGTTTGTTTCACCACGATTGTGCCTGGTGTTAAGTGGTGATGTGGTGTACGATGGTAACACCTTGGCTAGTAAAAACGTATTCAACTTTTCTAACAACGAAAATATCATAACATTATATGATATCATCAGCTCGCGACAGTCCACCATTGGACGTAGGCCTCTCCAAAGGAACCACACGGCTAGTTCCCATCTGATAATTGTAGGTAAAATCTTGAAAGAACCAAGTATGGCTTCCAACAGATATAAGCAGCGAGATGAGAAAGATGTTCACCTGATGGCACGTGATACGTCTGCCTATAATAACACAGCACTACATTGTTATCCTCGCCTTGAGACACGAGACGTGGAATCTCGTTATCCCAGCAACATCGTTAGTACTAGTATTGTTTGGCAGCTAGGAAACCTATCACCAGGTAAATCCTTCACTTTAAGTAATGCTGATGTCTTTAATTTCGAGCAAATGGTGCGACGCGTACAAACAGTCCACTGCTGGACGTAGGCCGCCCCCAAAGGTCAAGTATCATTATGTTAGCTAACAATGTCAAATAGTATTTATTAATTACACTCAGATTATTGACACAACTATACTTTCTAATTAATACTTATATATATTCATTAAGATTTTCAAGTGTACAAGGGCAGTTAAAAATTAATTAAAAACGGCTGTATAACAATATTTATTGCTAATAGTGACGTACCTTCTGTAACAAGGCCCTAAGGAATGTGAATCGTAAAATGAGTGGTGGTAGGTCTCTATTGCCGCAGACCGTCTAGGTAGGCACCAGCGCAGCGTCTATTGCAGCCGACAGACTGCAGTGTGAAAACATTTTTTTATTTCCAATTTTCCCGGATATTATTATTCAGGGTTTTATGTTATTCTATGATTTACAACATTTTCACTACTAATTTACATTTTATCTAATATTATTTTTATTTTTTTCTTTATCTGTTCTTATGCTACACAATTATCTAATATATACAGAAATACACAGAATATTATTATGTCCATATTCGTAAAGTAATACTTACTTATCCTTATTTCTATTATTTACTATCTTACATATTTTTAATCAATAACTTATGAACTTCTGATTTTATTTTACTGTCTCGGGTGGACTAGCTGTATCTATTCTTAAGTTGGTCTCCAACTCAAGGTCATATCTCAAACATCTATGTATAGCACACTACGTCGGCAAATCAGGAACCGTTTCGTCCACGGACGTGTGCAAGCATTACTGTGTTCCGATTTATTGACGCTGTTGCTAGTAAAACTACTGGGGTGACGAGATTTCACGTCTTGTCTCAAGGCGGCGAGCACAATTAGGTGTATATCATCCTAATTAACACTATCTTATGGGCAGGCGTATCGCTTACTGGTCTGGTCGCTTTTTAGAATAAAAAAGTTTCTATACAGGAAATAGAAGCAATTGGCCAGATCCAGTTTAGCATCGCTAATTATTCAATATTAAACTGGATCTGGTCAGGAAATGAAACAACGGGGAACGTTTATTTGCATCAGTTTATTAGTACCAGCAGTCCAGGTGCACATCGCGAAATTAATTAAAAGTTAGTACGATGCTGTGCGACGGTTTACTTTAGAGGCACGACGACAAAACTTGAGCTAAGTTAACAAATAAATTACTATCTCATTAGAATTCAAAAGCCGTATGAAGACACTAAATAGTATTATATACTATCATTGCAAGTCTATACCATCATGACGACTATCTTTTACGAAGCAAACGGAATTGTCATACACCAAATTTATCTGGTATTTTGTATCCAAAGGTTGTGTGGAAGAGATTGCTTTTCTATCGCGCATTAATTGTTATATAATAATAAATGCGTAATATTATTTGGAGTGCAGTAAAGCATTTTCTATTCTATTCTAATTGTCCAGTCAAAAAAAAATCAATGCAATTGCTTATTTCAATATACTTCTAATAAATTAAACGAGTCTCGTCTAATAAAAAACCTTTTACTTTTCCGTGTTCTCTCTCTCTCTATATATATATATATATATATATATATATATGAAATATTCTTAATAAAATCATCCTAAATCTAGCACAGACAATAACTCTATTATCAGACTGTCCGGACAGATAGTTAAGGTCAATGTCTGATCCTCACGAGCTAAACCTAAAGGGCATGACGGTAACTTATTAAATATTGTGTTTGTTTTAATAAGTTCCTACTAAGTACTTTATATCTGATGGTAATAAACTATTTCGTCATCTACCATTAATCAAGTCAGCATTATATAACACGATTGCAAGGATTTATTTCCATACGTTTTTAAAGGAAACAAAAAAAAAACTGTTAAAAAACGTGTTTAAAAAATACTTGTTTATTTTATTACCCTTTAGGTTAGTTAATTTCTGCCAAGTTATAAATGTTATAAAAAGACGCCATTTAAATTACCGCGGTAAAAATTATTGTGGGAATTAATACAGATTAAAAAGTAATATTGTATATAAAGAAATATGAAATTTTTACATATAAAAACATCTATGCTATTGTTAAACGAGTACATTATGGAATCTGCTCCTTACAGTCCACAGCTGGACACAGGCTTCAACAATTGGCGTCGATGAAACGTATGGAGTAAGGCTCACTGGTAAGCTTGCAGTTGCTGCTTCTTAGTCGCCTTTTACGGCATGTCGAGGTTAGAGTGCTGGTGGTGTCCAACCAGTCTCCCACAAAACATTTATATTAACCGGTTCAAGCATGGCGCTGACGCAGGATAGCGGCAATGCTTTGGACGGTTTTACGTGCGGACTAAAATTTCATTGTAGTCTATTTTTTGTTTTAATTTTTCTTTCTGTAAAGTTACTTAAAAACTAGTAATAATTTAATTTAGTATTTTATCAGTCCGAATAAAATTAATGAATTAAATTGTTTGTGAAATAAGTTAAGTATAATACAATAACCTTGTACTTAATACGTCTGGGTAAAGCGTTTCCGTCTTGAAGATTTTATGGTTGATCAGTGATACATATTGATGCAGCGTGAAAACCTCATCAGCATTATCTAATCACGTTTTCACACTGCTAGTTTTCATTTATGTCAGTATGTATTTACCATACATGCACTAATAAATTAAATATTAATAAAAATACTTGTATTTATTTATTGCTTACTATGTAAGTGTTTATATATTAATTTGTAACGGATATTTATTAAACAAACTCACCATTCTTTTACACCACGGAATCGAACCTGCGACAGCTTACACGGTTGTTATAAAGTACGAGTAGACTCATAAAAATGTTATCATGTAAATAAATCAAGCCATTTAAAAATTATTCTAACAATACATTAAACTTTATTAAATACTAACTGGTACCACTTAAAATAATAGTGAGCTAATATTAAAAATAATATATGGAGACCAAAGAATCTTATTTATAAATTAAGTTGTGAATAAAGACGCGTTCATCAATAAAGCAACTTTACTTAAATTTACTTCATTAATTTATTTTATAAGCATTTGGCTGAACGAGTATTCACCTCTTGCTTTTTCCTTTCCGCAAAAAATTTAAGTATAATTATCTAATAAATAAATGAATTTAATATTTATAAATTAATTAAAAAAAAAGGCAAAACGAGAAATACATAGCTACCAACAAAAGAAATTACATTATAACTACAACTGTTCATATAAATTCATATATTTCATAACAGTTTTGCTGCTCGTATTTATTTCTCGTGGCCAAAACCCAGCCGCTATTGGCGTACGAAAGCACAAAAACAAGACTTATTTACTTATTAACATACAAATAAATAGAACGATAAATCTGACAAATTTATCATGTATTAAGGCAAGTTTAACAACGAAATAGCTCTCTCCCTTTCTGAGACAAGGTCTCGGAGTCCCAGCTGTGGGGAAAATAAAGTTACTACTTATTTATTAGACAGCCATTTAAATTTTACTATTTTATAATATTGTTTACCTGAATTTATGCAGCTTTAATTTTCTATCATCATCATAATCAACCGATAGACATCCACAGCTGCACATAGGCCTCCCTCAAAGATCCCCACATTGATCGGCCGTGCGTTGCTGGCATCAAGCACTAGGGGCCGTCGCTTGTTGGGGATCATAAATGGGGGGAGGGATTTCCCACTACGCTGACCACAACGTGGGTTTTCCATATTAAGATTTAATTATTTTTGTGCGCTATATAGCAGCATAGCACGCTATCCGACAACGGATTTGTTATTTAGCGTGTTCAACGTGAATATAATTCAATTAACGCCATATTGGTCCGTTTCTTTTATTTACAGTTTTACGAATGTATTTATTTTCGCGTTTATATTTAACTCTTTTAATAGCACAGAGTATAAATAATTAAATAATTTGACTCCTAGCGACATGCTGCTTGAGGATACAGTAACGTTTAGATAATAATACTTTACTTAGAAATATAACTCGGTCACAGTATTATTAGAAAATTATTTTTATTTAATATGTTATCGTATTTTATTGATATACATATATAGATTTATATATATATATATATATATCATTGCAGTTGTATCGATATGTCGCAGTGTATACGACGTAGCAGACGTTTTTATTGTTATTACTTAAAATATATAACGTAAATTATCTTTAATGAATATTAAATACTTCAATAATGATCAACGATACCATAAATAAAATTTGTCTATGAATTGATCACATCACTGGTTCGATAACCGAACGGGTCCGTAGCCCAGTGTCTCCAGGTCACGTGAGAAAGTGCGTCGCCAATGGTCACCATATATGGTTACCACCGGTCGAGGTTTACTGTTCCCACTAATCAGTGGGTTTTGTTTTTTTCTTTTGATATCACTGGTCGCCAGTGTGCTTCTGAACGGCGCGCGGGGCGATGCGCCGGCGCGCGTGCTGTGCGTGCTGCACGTGCTGCATGGCCGCGAGCAGCGCGCGCCCCGCCCCCGCACACACCTCCGACCCGTCCCGCGCTCCCACCACCCGCGCACCGCCCGCCAGCGAGTTGCTTATGTGTCTGATCAAAGATAACGGCATAATTTGTTAATTTAAGAAAAGACTGTTTAACTTTTGTGGTTTACAAAACAAAATTAAAAAAATATATTTATTATAAAATATGAATAAAATTTATAATTAATTTAAAAAGTGCAAACACACACCTGAAAAAATAAGATGACAATAAGACAAATTTCTAAATGCCCTCTTAATGTAACTGACCTTACTAATACTTATTCATGATTTTACTTTCTTATGAGAAAAATACTACCATAAATGCAGCAGGATAAATAGTACCTCTTTAACATAATAAATATCGACTCTTTTTTTTACTTTAAACTATATTTTTAAATTGAAAATTGTAAGTATCGTGTGTGGTACATACCGGATCATTTGGTACGGCAGATGGTTTGTGCTGATCCATTCCAGGGAGGCGTCGCCCAGCGCCGCGCACCCGCAGAACTTGCTTGCGCTCGCGCACGAAAAGAACACCACCACACGTCCGCCCTCCTGCGCACACGCACACGTGCATGAACAAATTATTTTACTGCAGCAATTGCCTCGAGATATTAAATGACAACTTAGTACTCTAATATCTTACTAGGTTTTAGTGATAACTTATGTGAAGAGTAGGAGGGAACATACCTGTTTGGCCTTCTGCAATTTCTTAGCGGTGTTCTGGGTGAAGTTGTACGCGCCGGATGCGTGCGCAAGCTCCACTGCATGTGCGTCGTCTGCCTTCACCACGAAGTATCTTGTGGTGGCCTCCGTCGCCACCTCTCCGTACTTTTCGATGTTCGCCAGCAGCGTCTTGCCGCTCGGCGACATCGGGCTTTTTGGACCATTGTACGACGGCGAGAACACCTGCGGCGGCGCGTCGCCTCTCCAACCGGCCCGCTGCCCGTTCCTGAACCCGTAGGCATTCTGATTCTGGTAGTAACTGTTCGGAAACTCGCTTTGAGCATATTGCGAGTAGTATTTAGTATTGTCGGGGCGGAAGTCGTCGCTGTCCATGCGCATCCGCCAGTTTGGTGAGTCGACCATCAGCGGCTTCGGCCTCTGCCCGATGCCACTCGGCTGGTTGAGGCCTACGTTCTTTTCTTCGGCGCCGAGCACGTGCACGACCATGTTCAGTATTTGCTCGTCAAGTGGTGTCATGGACTTGGCCGGGTTAGACATCCTGCGCACGACCAGGGCGCACAGTTTCTGCCGCAACAGAAATACGTTGATTGCATCCGCCGCGTCTGCAGCGAACGCCGTCCAGTCATCTATAATGATTACGGCAGAGTCCCGTGCCGAGTTGTTCTCATCAACGTCGCTGTCCGAATCGCTCGACTGTCCCGGCGGGTTGGAGCGCTGGCACAGGGCGGAGCCCGGCAGCCGCAGTGACCCGCCAAACAGGGCAACCGTCAGCGGTGTCACAAGCGTGTTGCACCTAATAAAACAAAACCTACCCGCTCTAGAAATCTCTTCGAACACGACCCAGTCCGTCGGCAGATTTTGAACGGACTTCTGTGAACCACTCACGCCGTTGCCCCGGTTCAAGGTGGAGCTCGGGTGGAACGCGACCTTGACTTCTTTAGAGGTCCGCAACGTGCCTGAATCCCTATCCACTCTTGCAATTGAAGGATACAGACCACTGACCAGAACCGCTTTCACCACGTGCCACTTTTCCGAATTCAAGTTGACGTCTTTTATGTCTCCTGAACCTCGCGCCTTAACCAAACACAAGGCCCGCAATTGGGCTAGCAGTTGGGAGCGATATCCTACTATCATTTCCATGGTCGCACCACATATGAGATTCTTAGCGCAGAATGCTCGTTCGGTGCCGTTCGCTCGCGCCGTCTGCCAGGCTTGGAAGGCCCGTAACAACACCATGTGGTCCGAATAGCTGTCCGACGCAAATTCTTTCCGCGCCATGCTGCCCCGTTTCCTGTTCTCCGGGTTCATCGATATCTGGAAGGGTTCTTTGTTTGCAAGA
The DNA here is from genome assembly GCA_029034505.1 of Ornithoptera priamus. NCBI lineage: Eukaryota > Metazoa > Arthropoda > Insecta > Lepidoptera > Papilionidae > Ornithoptera > Ornithoptera priamus. Next base: position 1,396,671 of record JARDWD010000672.1, read on the forward strand.
CTGCAGACAATTGTTAGCACCGGATCGAGGCACTTCATGACGCATGCGTATAGCAGCATCTTGCCCAATTTTGGTTCGACCGTCAAATCCAATAGATGCTGTCCGATCTCGGTGAGATCTTCCATTGGGGTTAGAGCTCCTATCGTCTTGAGTAGACTCACAGCGTTGCGAACAGCTAAGAACGAAGGTGGTTCTAAAGCTTTCAATAAAAAGTCAGCTATCGGAGTATTGCCGGAGGCGAGTAGCTTCGTATGAAGACACAACTCCTGCAGAGGAACGCGCAAGATCTCAGGGATGGAGTTCAGTGGCAAGGTTTTGAATCTGCGTTTCGAGCACATGTGGAAGCTATGTCCCGGCTTTGTTCGGCCGGCGCGCCCGGCCCGCTGCTGACAACACGCCCTGGAGGTCCACACGCACTGCAGCGAGCACACGCCGCCGTTGGACTCGTAATATTTTTCTTTTACCTTGCAAGAGTCCACCACATATACCACATCATCTATGGTTATGGAAGTCTCTGCTATGTTAGTCGATATAATGATTTTCCTTGCGTTCGGCAAGGGATTGAACACTTTTTTCTGGTCCAGAGTCTGCATGTTGCTGTGTAAGGTGAAAATCTGGTACTTCATTACATTCATCTCGGCACAGGATTGTATGAGGTCCCTCATGGTGACTATATCGTCGTAACCCGGTAGGAATATAAGGATGCTGCCTTTAGGTAAGGTGGTGTGAATGTGTTTCACTAGAGCTAACATCAATTCGTGATCTATTAACTCTTCGGAAGTAGAATGGTGATAAACGTCCAGAAGAAAGTTATCTGCTGCATTCTCTTCTTCGACATTGTCTTTAGGCTCCTCGTTCTGATTGAAAGAAGCCAGCAGCTTAGCGCACTCCGCATGCCCGTTCTCCACAGCATAGTCGTATGCAGTCTTTCCGTTTTTATCTTTAAAAGTTGGGTCAGCGCCTGCGGATAATAAGTTTGTGCTATGTAGTCATTGTGGTTTTAACAAAGTGGGCTCCCACAGCTGGGTGCGAGCGCATTACCTATGTGCAGTATGTGAGCGGCTGTCTCGGGCAGGCCGTGGACGGCGGCTGCCATGAGCCCGGTGCGACCCGTGCGCGACTGCGCGCACTGCACCGGTACACCCTCCGACAGGTACATGTACAGTATTTGACAGAACGAGTCCTGAAATAGAAAGAGGATTAGCTAGCTTGTCTCTTTGTTGACAAAAATAACATAATATATATAAGACAGTATAAGATTGATAAATTTTTTTTGACGGTGTCAGAAGACTTTTCTACCTAAAAGAACTTTATACGAAAAAGTCAATCAAAATAGTTATGATTTCCATCATTAAACGACAGGAAACCACAGCTGGATGTAAGTCTTCAAAAAATATCCCTACACCGATCGGTCCTGATTTAATCATTCGATAGCACTGCTCTACTTTGTTTTATTCCTGTGATCAATATACTGCAATATTATATGTCCAAAGATTCTCTAAGGTTTTCACTAAATACTCAGGCTGGCAAGTTCTTTCTGCTCTTCATACAAAATGTTTACTTTGTTAACTCTCTCTAAATCTGAATGTGAAAGTTTTCACACTACTCCTTTTCTCAAGTTATATACTACAAGTTACCTAGCAACACCTATTAGTATTTCTATCTTCTCATTCTTCCTAAAGTGTCTCTCCAACCAGTGAATGTTGGCGATCAGCGTGGTGCAGTTCTTCTTGTCTCTGGTATACGCTAGTCCATTACCCGATATTCTGATTGATTGTAAAGAATTATATGTAAACATGTGTATACAATTGACAGTACAAAACTCACCATACTTCCTTCTTTAAAGCACTCTTCTAGAAACTCATCCATATCAGCCTGCAGAGCTGGATCAATTGCGTTCTCTTTCTCTTCCTTAATACTACTGTTCTCTTCAGAGTTCTGCTTCTGACCTGAAGGATAAAAATTAGCTCCACATTTTAAAACTATTTTTATCCATCTGTAAGGTTACAAGTATTGCTTATAAGAAGTTGACAGAAATTTTAACAGTTATATAGCACATCGAGCATCGCCGGACCGATCGACGTGGAGATTTTTGGAGGAGGCTATGTCCAGCAGTGAAAGTCTATCGGCTAATGATGATGATATAGCATATTATTATTTTTCTATTATTGGGTTAATGTTGACATGGTTTTGATCACTCAATTTCTTCTCTAACTATTTTTATATTAAAACAGATGAGAAACAATCCAACATATGAAAATTTTATTGTTAATCTAAAACTAGTATTTTTTTTATCCAACTAAGCGAAGAGACGCGCAGGATGTTCATCCGTTGGTGGCACACCAGCCTTTAACAATATGGCGCTAGTTAGGATGACATCCATTGCAGCACATTGCAGTCGGTGCCTTAAGACAAGATGTGAAGTTTCATTACCCCAGTAGTTACAATAGCTACAATGCCCTTCAAACTGGAACACAGTAATTGCAATAGGAGCTACGGTGATACCTACCTAGACAGTCTCCCGCAACAGAGACCTATCACCAGTAATAGTACCCTATACAACATAATTTAAACTTGACATTTTTTTAATTTCTGGTCAAATTTGAATAAAATCATTTGCTCCAGCAGTCAAAATTAATCATCATCATCATCATTATCAGTCCATTGCTGAACATAGGCCTCCCCCAAAGATCTCCACATCAATCGATCCTCGCTGCCCATTTATAACTGCTTACAGCAACCTTCACCAAATCCTCAGACCACCTCGTGGAGGGCCTACCCACACTGTCTTCCTGTAGGCGGTCATCAATCGAGGACCTTAATGACCCATTGGCTGTCAGTTCTCTAAGCAAAATGTGCTAACCATTACCACTTGAGGCTATCAATCTTTTGGACTATGTTGGTAACCTTAGCTCTGCATTCTTCCCCATTTCTGATTTGAATACACAGGCAAACCCTGAGCATAGCCTGTTCCATTGCTCCCTGTGCGACTTTATGCCTTTTCCACATGAATCAGTTATCTTTAATCTAAATATTGGTTACTTACTTTCTAGATGGGACCAGTAGCTGTGTCCAGTGGTTAACTTGTGTTTGAGATCCTTCTCTGCTCTAATCATTTTCTTACTTCGGTAATTAGTCATCTTCAAGATATCCTCCAGGTAGTACCGTTGTACGTCATGCAACCGACCAGGGATGGTAACTACGGGACAGTTGTTGAAATATCTGCAATGTGTGGCACTTTTTATTTCACCCGATTTCATCTGCATCATCATTGAATGAAAAGTCAGACCAGTTATTTTTCCTGGGATTTTATAGTCTTATTTTCAATACATATCTATATATTTACTCATAAACTGACATCATCGTCATCATTAGGTGCCCTTTTCAAACTGAAGTTTGGCAATCAGATTGAGAAAACCAGTTTGATGCTCAGCTATTCTCTTTAACTGATGGTATTTAAACCCGATCTGTTCCTTTATGTCGTCAAACCATTTCATGCGCTGTCTACCATGTGCACGTTTACAGGGAATTTTGACCACCAAAGTCAACTTTGGGAACTCATTAAAAGATCCTCTTTAAAGGTGTCTAAAATAAACTGACATAGGGTGTATTTAATGCTAGAGTGACATGCCCCTATTTAAGAAAGTATACCAATCTGTTCAAAACAATTGCATTGGTGAACTTTTTCTCGTCAACTTCGAGACCCAAAGTTACAATAGTTCAGCATGTTATATCAGCAGAGTGATACGTAGAACAGAACTGGTCAGTTTTTACAATGTTAAAGACAATGCAATAATATTAATTGTTAGGATTACCTTGAGAATATCTGGGTGTCGCATGTTGCCGACATTAGGAGTAACTTGAGATCTTTGAAGCGCGGTAGGGCGTCCCTGAGGGCGATCAGCAGGAAGTCACTGAATTTGTCCCTTTCGTGCACCTCGTCCACGAACACGTGACTCACACCTTAAGCATATACCCATAATATATACAACCACACAATACAGCTTGGTCGTGTTTCTCTTTACCGAAATAATATCAATATATAAATTGATAATCAAAGCTTTGTAGGATGATTTTAGTGAGCATAAGCTTCCGGGAAAGGGAAATATCATGACTAAAGTGATGTTCCAAGGAAACATATTGTGAACATGTGACATCTCCTAACCATCACTTGCCAAGAGTGATGGATAATTGTTCATGCCTCTCTCCTTCTGATACTTGTATCAGAAGGAGAGAGGACCTTCGTTCTAACTCCCAGTAGTGTGATAAAGTAGTAAGTTTGGTAATCAGCCAATTATGACAAGTACCTTATTATAATTATCATTATAAAAGTTATCAATGTCTACTGCAGAAACCTTTGAAGGTCTTTCTAATCAATTACGACCAACTGGTCTGATGTTCGAGAAAATATATCTTTATTTTACATCCACTACATAAATCAAAAGTAATAAAAAAAATAAATTGCTAGAAATATACCAGTGAGGGAACTGTCTCCAGCCATTAACGTCCGCAGCAGCACCCCATTCGTACAGTAAGTGAGTACTGTACGAGGACTGACCCGGGATTCAAGGCGAATCTGATAACCAATTGATTGTCCTATTTTCTCCATACGCTCATATGCCACCTATATAAAAAAAATATTGTACATCAATATTAAAAATTAAACTATATAACTAATATGTTGAGTATCATCATGATGTAGTACATACCCTCTCAGCTACTGACACAGCGGATATTCTCCGTGGCTGTGTGCAATACATACGCGCAGGCTGCTTGTGTTCCTGGCACCAGTCCAACACAAGTTGGGGAAGTTGTGTTGTCTTACCGCATCCAGTCGCGCCCGCAACTATTATCACCTAGGAATTTTATTAATTACATATAACATAACTGTAACTGATTACAGAAACTGTGATAATTCTGTTAGGCAGTGAACTTGAGCATCTGGTGAGGAAACCAAGATGTCCCAAAAACAACACATGATAACTTGTAGTGTTATTAAAAAATAATATCAACTAAGTGGGTACTTGATAAATGTAACAACATGATACCTCTAATGTTTTAATGTAATAAACACTATTTATAAGTATGAGATTTTGTATAGCCCACACTTAACCACCAGCATGTAGGTTATAAGGCTTTAACACTCCCCTTGTTGGAGCAGGCCTTGAGTCCACTGAAATTTAAAACATTAAAAGGGATATTTGTTTTAATATTACTATTACAGTTTATATAGCCATTATAAGAATTATGTGAAACTCAACTACAAAAGAGCCATCTAATTACACCTCGATTTATTGAAGCTGAGACCACTCTAAACATAGTTGCATAAGAAATGATGAACATCCGAATCAAATAACACTAATTAAAAAATAAACTAATATCACCTGATTGTGTGTGATAGCGTTAATCAATTCCTGCCTCTGCTCATACACTGGTAACTTCTCTCTGAACTTTATTAGATCGGGATTGTATGTAGTGTTTGGCACCTGAAATATTATTTAATATCAGGACAAGAGAGATAGGCAAAATTATAATGGCCATACTAACATAATCCCAAATTTAATGTGTGTTAATATTGTAATAAATATAATTTTTTTTTATAACTTTATAGATTGTTTATTTATTAAATCTTTAAAAATGTTTGCATTTGAAAATAAATTCTCTGTTAAAATAATTACAATATTTTTGAAGATATGAAAAGAACATCATAATAAAACATGTGATATGTATATGTATTTATATTATATGTTAATAGATAGTAACATATGTATGAATATATAACTGCACAAAGTATGGTTGTAATTGTTAGGAAAAACTAAACAAAGAATGGATGCCAGTATGATGAATGATATACATGAAAATAGTTGTATTTTTAATGATTGAAATAAATGGAGGAAATACACATTTTGCTATGACCCCTCGTAGGTTACAAGTAATACATTACTTCACCTGTGCAACTCCATTATTCAACTGGCCCAGTGACTTGTGCGACAACTGAGGACTTCTCTCCTTATCAGGACCGCAACTAAGGTCATCCTTCTCTTTAGCAGTGAGTGGGAATGTTGTTAACAGATCCACAATGCTGCATCTCATATTTGAATCTAATATGAGCTTCGCATTATTCTGAATAATTGTGGACCCAATTCTCTTGTAAACAGTTAAATATCTATTAACACCTGAAAATTTATTTTGTAGTTTGATTGGTGACAAAATCCATCATACAATAACATCATAATGAAACAGTTGATACCATGAAAAAAATAACAAAATTGTAATATACGTTGGTAAAATTTCGAATTCATCATAAAAAATTTGGTGAAAGTAAATAAAGCAAAACTGGCTGGCTGGCTTTAATCTGGCCTCTGAGAACAATTTTAACTAGACTAACGCTTGAAATTGTTAACCCCCTAAACATTGTAACAATCTAACAGATAATTTTTTTTTAATTTAACAAAATATGGTGCAAGATATCATAATAAATATTTTATGAGTATTACCTTTCCCGCGCGATTTCGATTTAAGACCCAACTTGGCAACCGTCTCATGAATAAAACCACGTTCTTGGGCTGATAGAAACGTAGGAAACTTAAGTTCAGTCTCATTTTCGTCGTTGAGAAATTTATCTAGTTGTATTTTCAATGCTATGCTGACCGATTCAGCTATAGGAAAATGTTTATTTCCTGGATTCCTCTTTCCTCTCTTTGAGCTCATGGTTCTTTCTTTATCTTATAATATTTTAAGTACAATGCTTTAGCTTAAATTAAACTACAGTTATAATTTGTTTACTAGAAAATTAATTTTCTAAATAAAACGAATGTGTCATATATTGACAAATAAGAAATTATCAAAATAAAAAAGACTAAAGGGTTGCTCCTAAAGATACCCCTGTACAAAAATTTGTTGTATTTAAATCAAATTCTGTCTATTTATACATAAATACGTCTGATACGTTTTATTTTAAGTTATACATTATTATTCTTAATAAAAATACTTATTTGAGCACTAGATGAGATAATGTTTTGGTATTTCAAAGTACGCTTAAGGAAATGTACCTATTTAAATTAATAATTTTAAAAATTTATCAGTGATACTAATTTCTTTTTTGATAACTTAATTAAACGGTAGTAAATTACTGTTATTCCCTATTGTATATTAAATATTAAGATTTACAAAATTCCTAACTTTTATTTATTTATTTTCTGAGGGTTAATTTTTGGCTTAAACTATTGTGTTATTCGCTTTAGTAATAAATAGATAAGAAGAACGTTTATGAATCACCAGAGCAAACAAAAATGTACTGTATTAATGCAATTTTTTTTAACCAAGAGTTACTAAATATGCTTCATATATAGGCGCTTCACATTGATTGCTTTGTCGCACAATTATTTAAAAAGATAATGTGTCAAGACTCGATGTCGGAACATTTTAAAAACATTTGTCACACGTGGAGAGTAATTATAATTTCAGACTTTATCAAAGTATAGTGTGAGAAATAAATAAAACAATGTCAAAAAAAATTAAACATTTAATCGTAGATACTACAGCTTTTATAAAAGCAGAGAATCTTCTGAACATAGCTGAAAATGTTTACACTGTACAAGAAGTAATTGATGAAATAACTAACGATAGACAACGCCGTAAACTTGTCGTACTTCCATATGATGTTAATGTTAAAGATGTATTTACCGAAAACATTAAATTTGTTACGGAGTTTGCAAAGAAAACTGGGGATTACACTAGTTTGTCTGCCACTGACATTAAAGTTATAGCGTTAACATATCAACTTCAAAAAGAAAAAGTTGGCACTGATCATCTTAAATCTGAACCTACAATGCAAAAAACTTTTAAAGTAAGTGGTTTATCTGGATTCGACCTACATCCACACAGTAGTGAGAAAAAAAAAGGTACAGAACAAAAAAGTGAATCTTCATACCTAAGTCATGATAGTAATGAAGAGATAAATTCAAAATCCAATCAAAATTATGAGGTTAATGTTGGTAAAAAATTAGATGTGGAAGATACAGAACTGAAAGAAGAAACTGTAATTATTAGTAATGAAAATGTGGTTCATGATGATAATGCTCTTAAGGAGGATATTGTTGAACAAATTAAAAATATAGATTTGAAAGATAATTATGAACTTGATAATGTAATGGTTAAAATATCTGACAATAACGATGAGGACACTGAAAGTGAAGAGGAAACAGATAGTGATGAAGAAGAGTGGATAACACCAACAAACTTAGCACAAAAGAAAAAAGATTTAGAAATGGGAAAGTTTGAGGACAAACATGTAGAAGTAGCTTGCATCACATCAGATTTTGCTATGCAAAATGTACTTAAGCAAATCGGCTTAAACATAACAGCTATAGATGGGAGAATTATAAGACAGCTCCGTACATTTATATTTCGCTGCACCACATGTTTCAAGACAACCAGTGTGATGACTAAATTATTTTGTTCTAAATGCGGCCATGCGACATTGAAAAAAGTTGCAGTTAGTGTTGATGATGAAGGAAACCAACACATCCATATTAATGGACGTAAGCCACTTACTGCTAGAGGTAAACGCTTCAGCTTGCCGACTCCAAAAGGAGGTCAACACTTTCAGTACCCTATTCTCACTGAAGACCAACATATACATAAACGCTTTGCAACAAAAATAGCACGCAAGAAAACAAATGCAATGGATCCAGACTACATTGCAGGCTTTTCACCATTTGCAGTCAAAGATGTTAACTCGAAATCTGCAGTTTTGGGCATTAGAGCAGACAAACAAGATGTCAAGTATTGGATGAAAAATTATTCTAAGGGAAAAAAGTAATTATTTAAAATAATAAAAACTATTTAACATTGATATATATATATATATATATATGTAGTATATTTGAAATGTTTAGGTTAAACCTTTCTAACATAGATTAAACTTGTTTTTATGATCTTGACAGTTTCTGTGAAACTTGAAAATGTTAATTACATTGCAACTTTCTTTAGAACTAAATATTTCAATCTAGATATTTTTTTTTTTAAATGTTGACCAACATTTAGGTCTCTAAAAGTTTTTCATCAAAGAATTTAAACACAGACTTAATGCATTTGGCAGAGGTCATCTCGTGACGGGGATGTCCTGTAACAGAAGAATACATATATATATATATATACATACATACAGTTCATTTACTTGGCATTGCTAATGGAACTAATCCTACAAGTTTGCAATAAAACCTATCATATATTACAAACAAGCTTAATTACTACAGGATGGATAGTGAGAGCGGAGCTGTATATGTGAATATGTACTTGGGGAGGTTGACATAAATATTATTAAATAGCTAAATTTATTTATAGTTGTAGAATTTTATCTTTTCTATAATAAAATGGTTAACACATTTAAGAGACTAGCTTTATCCTTTTTTCAACTGATTCAAAAGGAATTATGGCAGGTGGAAATATTGACAAACAATATCAAGTGCTTGTTATGATACATCTCAAATTGATGAGTGACAATAAATGCTGTGCTGAACTTTGTATTTTAAAATACCAAATAGTTTTTTCTTTGTCAGTATGTGTTGATATGTGATTGTGTTATATATTATTCTAAGAAAATATATAAAAGGTTTAAAATATGCAAACAGCTAGGTACAGTGTGTCACTACATAAATTTATTTATTTATTTAAATTTTATATTGCATATATATAAAAGTGTAATATTTAATTTTTCTAAATATAATGCTGTTAAACTAAAATATTTTCTTTTATAGTAGTTTTGTAGCATGTATGCTCTACCCTAAGGGAGGTCCCACACAAGAACTCACAGGATCCAATCAACCTCACTGGTTTTTGCAACCTGCTACCCAACAAACGAGGGTCTGGCTCTGACCAACCTGCATTGAGACAGGTTGGTGGGAATTGCCTCGAATTCCCATATTAACCCCTAGAAATGTGGAGATCTTTGAGGGAGGCCGATGTCTAGCAGTGTACATCTATCGGTTGATCATGGGGATGGTACTCCACCCTCATAATTCATATAAAAAACTTCTCTGAGCAGTTCATCAAACAATGAAAAAAATTGTATAACCTTATCTTCTAATGCATATTTAAAAGCAACTTTACAGTTTAACTTAAAATTTCTAAGCAAACAGAAGTTATTTAAGAATGAGGTAGAAACGTAGTAGTGAATACTGTGTAAATACTTTTAATATTAATTATATCATGCCGGGGGAATGTTACCTCAAAACCCCATAAATGCTCCAAGCCTGTAGAAATAACAAGAAATTACAAATAAGTCTAATAAATAAACAGAAAGTATTCACATAACTTACCACAAATGTACACAAAAGCTGTAAATTCAAAAAAACAAATGTTTTATAAATAACAGGTTACCTGCTGACACTCTGGTTATATCAAAGCTGGGTGTATTTATTGGTGTATCAAGCTCATCCGAGCTTGAAATCCAATTCTTTGAAACCTTAAATTAAATAAACAATAAAATGTTAATTCTTATTTAAAATACTCTCTGAAACTTATCAGTATGTTCAGAATACCTTTTTCAGATAATCTGTGATTTTATAGTTTGAGTATCCATGCACAGAATCAGTCATTGCAATGGCAATGACACGTTGCTCAAAGTCATCCTGGAACTGATTAGCCAAGGCAACTGTTACAATACCGCCAAAGCTGTGAGCCACTATCAGTATCTTAGAAGCCTGAGTCTCCTTGACATAATTCTCCCATACATATTTTGCATGCTCCTCAGCAGTACCACTATTTGGTATCTTTTGATTATTCCCCCGAACATTATCATTTGGGTTCAAAATCATTATGCCATAGTTTTTTCTTACAGCTTTCCTAACATATGGAAGCTGGGATCCATTATTCATACAGTCATTTATGATGAGGCTATAATGAAATTTAAGATAGTGTTACATGTAACATGTATCAAATATCTGCCATGTAAAAGCTTATTTAAGATAATATTTCAAAATGAAGATTTAATTAGGAAATTTAATAATTATTTTTATATTGATTATGTTTTGTAAGTACATTAATTTTTTTTAAACAAAGTTTTGCTTCATGTGCACCAATTAATACATGTTAATTTTTGATAATTTAGATGTAAATTTTATTATAGACGTACGCGCGAGACCATTGCCCAGCTCTCACTGCACCAGATCCCTGGATCAGGATAATCAAAATATCTTTCAAATCATAATCTTTGGAGGCAAAAATAAATGTTCCATTCTCTGCAGTTGAATCCTTTGGTACAGGCAAACGTTTCATTTTATGAAATGTTACAAGACCTTGGTACACAAAATTGGTGATGACATCACCAAGCTTTTCATAGTGAGCCTGACATTCTTCAGGATCATTACTTATATAAAAGCTATAAGGCTCATTAGGAATCATACTGTATTTCCCAACTTTTCTCAATTTGCCATCTGCAAAAACAATATATGTTTATGTTATGTTATACAGTTACACTATAAGATACAAATTACCACTAGGAAAAGACAATTAATGTAATATACTGTTAGTTAAAAGTTTCTATAAGTAACTTCCATTTTATATACTTTTTATATAAACTAACAAGAATAACGAAAATATTGACCTAGTGGTACACTGTTTAAAAATATAACAATATGACACTTGTTGCTTCCTTCAGGTACAGATAAATTTTTCTAAAACTAGTCAATTCTATGTATTTAAATTATATACAAAATATGTAAATAAAAATATTATAGTATTAAAATTTATCAACTTCACCGCTATCAAACACATATCCCATGTCTTCTAAAGCTCGACCGGCATCAACCATCTTCTTGTATTCAGGGCAGAAGTTTCTCAAATTTTGAGTAGACGATTGTATTTTTGGCGAAATGTAATTTTCAATCGAAGAGAAGATCTTACTTAGTTTTCGCTTCGACATTTAAATGTTTATAATACAAGGGACGAGATGATAAACGAACTAGATTTTTGTGTTTGTTACACTGAACAGCCCAGAGCCAACTGCCGCTGACAACCTGGTCCGGGCAGGTAATCAATGTTGCGGCATACAGCTTTATTGATTTCAGTGCAACACTTCTGCGTGCAAATGCATTTATCTACAGCTACAACGAGCAATAGTATTTGACATTGACGTTTACAGACATTTATACTGATATTGTTTTCTTATCGCAAGCAAACATCGACGTAAAGAATGAAGAATAAGTAATAAATTACTTTGCTTTATACCTTCTATAGTTCAACACTTGCCGAAGTTTGATATTTTGTTTATATAGTATTCCTTTTTTACTTAGAAAGTTAATGACACTATATCGTTACCAATTTTATACAAGTCTAACATAAATTAAAAAGTAATTATTCCAAAAAATCATACAAAAATTTTTCATTCATAAAATTCATTAGCTCAAATTTTTTATACAACGAAGCTGCGTTAAGTCGTTTTGTGTTATGTAATATGACGTAATTAAATAATTAGGATTATAGAAATAATAAAAAAAACAAATCTGTTCTTCAAGCATATAAACCTGAAAGTTAACTATGGCTTACTGTATAGTTTATTTAGCTAAATGCATAATTTAAAAAAGCTTATTAAGAAGCATAAAATTTGTTTCGCTTAATGAAAACATTAATATTTTTTTGTACTTAACTCCTTATTTTTAAGACAAATTCATTGGAAACATATACACTTAGCAGGTTTTCCTTGACAGACCTCTTACAAGTATTATCTTCTATGTGAACATGAAAGAATTACAAAATAAAATGGCAATTTATTAGTAATTCAATAAACAATTTTTTGTCCATATAATTTATTTCATTATGGAGTATTAATGGAAATAGAAAATAAATGTACAGAATAACTTTATTCATTATACCAATCTAGAAAAAGAAGTGTAAAAGACATGACAAGCAAAAAGAAAAGAATATAAACTCTAAGCCCAGCATTCCTTTGTATAGCTTGTTTGATTTGTTCATTTGCATCTTTTACATTTTCGGTAGCCCCTACAACAGTGTTAGATATCCTGTCTATGTCTTGCTCTTGTTGGAGGACCTGTAAAAATAAGAATTAATATGCTATATTATAAAAACAGTATAAATTAGGAATCCATAATTAATTACTCTTTTCTTTCTAATTATTACCTTTTCAGTAAATATTTCTTGTAATTCTGCAATATGCAATACCTTACTTTCAATTTGTTTTACTTCTTCAGTCATACTATTTAATTCATTCAACAGCTGAAGATTTTCAGATTCATACATCTGAAGTTCTTCAGCATCCAACTCTCCTTCATCTGATAAGATTGCAGTCTCATTTTCAGATAAATGCATCTTTGTCTTAGTCAAATCAGTTTCATTTGATTCAGTATCATTTAACTGTTTTTCCTCTTTATCTTCTACAATTTTCTCATTATCAAATGTGTTTAAATTAATTGATTTAGATTGAAGGGGTTCCAATCGCGACAACTTTCTGATATCAAGTGCTCTCTTTACTCTCAAAGCTTTAAGTTCACTATGAACCTTGCATACAGCTTTTAAGTATGCATCAATAAGATCAATCACAGCATCCATAAACTCTCGCATTTGTGATGTAGCTAGAACTTTACGGTTATCGTTTCTAAATTCTTTTAACAGGTGTGAACAAGTGTTTATAATTCTTTGCGCTCCAGTATCGATTTGATCTCTTTCAACCTCTGTCATCTCATCACCAGTCTCATGATTAAAAAAACTTAAATACCTTGTTCGGTGTTCTAATAAGAAGTCTCTTAAGCGTGTAATTTGGCAAGTAATATCTTTAGCAGTCACTGTAAATACGGATTTCGGTTTCGCTCTGTGTAATCGTAGCTTGTCCTCATTTCCGGGACTTTGTATGCCAAAAGTTTTATTTCGTGTCCTGACTGTTTTAATACACGCTTTAAACAGAGGCGTTATGTCCATATTGTTAAATTTTTCGGTAATATTTACAAAATTGTTCGTGTCATCAACTTCATAACTTGACGTATAATTTTTTTTTTGTTGGGACTTGTATAAATTATTGTTCCACAGATTGTAAACTACGTAAGTCATGAATTTTGTTAAAATTACAGACTGTTAAATTATGCGTAATAACACCATTAAATTATAAACATAATTAAATGTTACGTGCAATTATTAAGTTAATATATTTATGTCTAAATATTGAAACTATTTAGTGATCATGTGTTTTAAATTTTTTTCGCAGGTAAAATTTTATGAAAAAAGTTGTAAAATGTTTTAATAATAATAGCCTTATAACACGTTAAAGATGTAAAAATATCAAGTCAATACAAATTACACTCACTTTTCATAAAAAATTCTATAAAGGTAAGAACAATCTCATAAATTTATACTTATTTTTAGACGTGGAATATAATAGGTCAAACATAATATCTGTTATTACTGTTATGCAATAATAACAGGTACTAAAATCTTTTATTAAATAACAAGTGTTATTTTTTTACAATTTGTAATTTTCGAGTTAACATACTAGGTGCATCTCGTTTTAGCAACATATATATAATGGGTGTAAGTAAGGTAAATTAATCAACTAATAACACTTAACAAGAACTAATTAAGGAGTGACGGTTCGGGAATAATTATCTTCTTGTAAGATTACAATTTCTATTTTTCGGGTTATAATACTAGGTACGTTTTAACAACAGTCGATTAAATGCGTGTGAGCGTGATAGCTTAATCAACCAAATAACAGATAACACGATATAATTAAGAATTCGCCTTTCATACAGGATTTCTTCTTATGAAATGACTTATTATAATTTTGGATTTATTTCTGTTGTAAATTTATTGGGACTGATGGGTCTTGGATGTCATTGGCAGGTTGTTGGCTTGTTTATTGAAATGTGTAACAAAAGGTACTGGGCTCCGGGAAAATACCTTTCAAAGTATACATTTTCAGTAAACAATATGCTCTAGACGCAGTTATTTGACAGTCATTTTAATAAAATCAACTATATTAAACTTTAATGAACTAAAGTTTTTAACATATCTTGCACTTCTAATATTCTGTAAAATTGACACCCTTTTTTATTTTTCATTCTATTTTTGGGCATTATCTTTTTTCTTGTCATCTACCAACATAATAATATGAAATTACAGTAAGTACCAACTTAACTCTATATAAAAACAAAAATATCAGTTTAGGAACTGGATAAAGTTGAGTGCGCTGTCAATTGATCAATCTTAACAATTTCAAATAAATAATAAGTATACCTCATTTAAGCTTATGACAATATTATACAAAAGACAAAGACTAGAATAGTTGTTTGATTTTTTATTGGCTGTTGTGTTATTTGAAGCTGTGTTCGTGACCGGCTGTTATCGAATACTGAAAATGTTGATTGCTGATATTGGTTGAATAACTTGAGTAGTGTGAATTATAAATGATATTTTTTAACAGATATAAGGACATCGCAAGAGTAACTATTATCTGTTATCTTCGAATATTACGATTTATATGTTATGATAAATACGCCTCATTCCTAATTATTTAGTCTGTACTGTTTATTCTGTTTTGACCTGTGATAGTAAGTTGATTTTATTTCGTTTTCGGTATAAAATCTTAAAAATAGGTTTAAAAATTTGTATTTCGTACACTTTGCTTATGTGACATTTCGAATACTCAACGTGACGTGCATAGGATTATATATTTTAAAATATCATGTGCTCAACGACAGGAAATGCTCATCAGAACAAACATTCTATACCTATTGACATTCTTGACGATTTATGCAGGTTGGTTAACAATATTTTTCGAAAATAATGTATCAATGAATAAAATGTGAATATTCGTGTATAAGGCGATATTAATCACAAAACACAGTCTGTTCTTGTTAGAATCATACTGGAAATATTTTATTCAAAAATTTTCGTATTACCGTTTTTGCGATAGTTAAAAACTTGGTGTTTTGCTCTTTTAAATTATTAATAGTATTTTTTTTTTCAGTCGTTTTATAATAAACTTGCCACCTGAAGATAGAGGTAACTTGGTCCGTATATGTTTCCAAATAGAGCTGGCACATTGGTTCTACCTTGATTATTATTGTACAGATGAATCTAAAAAACTTAACCCATGTGGTATAAGAGAATTTGCGGCACATATATTTCAGGTTTGCCTAAGCTAATTTCATTTCAAAATTATCTTTATTTACATGTTTAAATAGTTTTGTTATAAACTTAATGTACCTGTGACCTAAAAATGTGTTTACAGATTTTTTACATTGTAAAAACATATCTCTCGACTTTCTTTAGGTTAAAAAGTAAGAAATTTCAATCATTAGCACACAATGCATTCTCTGAAAAGATCTGTAATTAAAATTATTAGTGATGATATTTCTTTACAAATTTGTCAATTACTCTTGGAGATGGACTGGTGTGTGCCATAGGAGATGCAGTAGCGTCTCCTAATGCACTGACAGAGACCACTGAAGGGATTTCTTCTTCTTTGTCGTAACCTCATGACTGAGGGACGTGACTATGGTGCGTTGCCCTGGCCACCATTTCTTTCCAGACATTTCTGTCTTGCGCCATTTGGATGGATGATTGTAGGGTCGCTCCCGTAGCGTCCTGAGTTGTGTGTGTCCATCTTGTAGGATACCACCCTCTCGCTCTCTTTCCTTCCACACAACCAGTTATAATCAGTCTTTCCAGACTGTCTGGGTCTCGCCTGACCGTGTGTCCGAAGAATTTGAGGACTCTCTGCCTACAGATTGTTGAGAGACGTGTTGTTATGTTCTGAGGGGATTTAAGTGGGTATAAATCCCACATAACATTGTTTTCTCACCAGAAGCAGCATATCTTTTAAGATTTCTCTCATGATAATAAAAAAAAGGTCCCTTGGAGGTAGATTATATAGGTGATTTTGAGCATTTACCTATTTAATAAAAGTTGTTGTCTATAGCATGTTCCACAATTAAGAGAACATGTAAGCAGCCTGGATGCTGTTCTTGACAATTGGCGGGAGTACAAGCAGACTGTGCCAACCTATGGAGCGATTCTGCTGGATACGGAGTTAACTCATGTGCTGCTGGTTCAATCATACTGGACAAAAGCCTCATGGGGCTTCCCTAAGGGGAAAGTCAATGAGGATGAGGAACCGTGGAAATGCGCTGCCCGGGAGGTGAACATCTATAATTTTTACATGTGTCCTACATAATGTACATTATAATTAAATTCTCTATTCTTAAGTTTACATGAAAATAGTTGAATGGCTAAATAAAATCTGATACTTTATAATAATAATGACATTAAAAAAACATCTCTTAAATTTTGTTTTAGGTATTAGAAGAAACAGGTTTCGATATAAGCAAACTTATAAACAAGAATGATTATATAGAAGCTATGATTCATGATCAAATAGTCCGCTTGTACATAATAGGTAACATACCGCGCGACACCAAGTTTCAACCGCGCACCAGGAATGAAATTAAGGCGTGCGAGTGGTTCCCACTGGCTGATTTGCCCTCGAATAGGAAAGATATGACACCGAAGGTGAAAATGGGTGTCAGCCCCAACGCTTTTTTCATGGTCCTGCCATTTGTGAAGCGCATGAGGCGATGGGTAGCCGAGAGGAGTTCCAAAGTGTACAATAGCACCCGACGACCAAGGCACAAATCTATGGGAGACATAGAATCCTCAACGACCAAGAACAAACAGAAGATCTCCCTTGGTCTACAAAACGAAATACAAAATTATCAGAGCGATAACAAATATAAGAACGGAAGTCACGTGGCGCACGGAAATGGCACAAAACCTAATAATTTGAATGTTAATAAGAAGGAGAGGAAACTGGCGAAGAGGCAGCTATTCACGCCGCAAAACACTCAAACGGTTAATTCCCCAGTTCAAAGGAGCCCACCCAGTGAGAGCGTGGAGGAAAATTCCTTTTACAACTTCGTCGCGCCATCTTGGGCGAACTTCAAATTTGACAGGCGCGCCATTTTGGATTGTCTTACTTGAACATACGGCATGTAGTATTTACGGTTTACTGTTTTGACTAAAGTTAAAGTGATATTTTGAAATAATTGTTCCTTATTGACTTCATTAATAAAAAAAGGTATTAATTAATAAACTATATATATAGTTTACCACGCAAATGGTGTTTTATTTACGACTACTGTTAAGTTAATAAACTCTGGTTCTTCTTCTTCGTCGGTATCACTCTTAACAGAGTGGTCGTGGTCATCACTTTAGGTGTTGGTGGCAAGCTTCATGACACATCTCCATTCTACTCAAATGTCTACTTTGCTAGTGCATTCGTGTTTGTGATGCAGAGAAAGGTTGAGACAGATCATATCACTTCGAGAGTATTAAATACATATGCCCACTAAAACGTTTTGTTAGAGCATACCTTACTACCTTTGGCGGACGGGATGGAGGCTCTTATCGCCTTCTAAACGACCTTGAGGAGGACAATGGTTGGACGTGGTCTCTAGTCATTGAAGAACTCACTGGCTCGGAAGCTGGTAGTGTCTGTATAAAACAAACCCCAGGATAGCGTCAGCGAGGCCGCGGTTGTGTTCTAAAAGGAGATCATCTCCAAACGTCGAAGTTGACCGAAGGGGTTCTAGTGGGTAAAAATCTCCATATAACTCTGACTTCCCCCAGAAGAAAAGTATCTATTCAAAGATCCCCCCCCGCCGAAACAAAAAAAATACGTTACTACCTCCTCTTTAATGTGCGACTAAATATATATTAAAAATAAAGTGCGTTTTCTTATTAGTCTACACCGCTACTTTACCATCAGGTGATCGAACAGTAATCTCAACAGTACCGGATGCCGGTTATTTTTATTGATCCGTTTTACTAATTGTAAAATGGCGCATTATATTATTGTTTACAAACGTTAATAGCATTGTTAATAGCGCGGTTATTTTATTATCTTGGAGTGAGGTTATCGTGGATTAATTGACATACAGCGCGATGATAAAATTGATTATAGTTTAGAAACACACCCAAAGACATGACATATGTAGCCACGAGTGTTGAAGGCATCACTGCTATTCTGTTCAATTAACATCTTTCGTGTGCGCTGGAATTATTGAACGGCGTACTATTATTAACAAAAACAACAAGCGATCACAAAATTCACTTGATGGTAATATAAAGGCTGTCCCGTTCGAAACTTGCTAATTAGATCGTTTGCACCGCGCAGCATTGTTACTAGAGGTTACACTGGTATCTATATATATATAGGATATCCAGGGATCGATTGACTCTACAACAGGCACTAGTTTCACTATACTGGGTGTTAGGAGACCGCTTTCGAAAACTAAGACAGACGATAGTATTAATTACACTATTGATAATGGGACGGAAAAAAAGTCGATCCTGATAAAAGAAAAATCATTTTTTTAAAACATACTATTAGCATTACTTAAGTAGCTTAAGCTCCATCATATTAGTACAGTTAAATGAAACGAAAGTTTGATAAAAATACAGTACAAAAAAAAATAGCAATGAAACAAAATAAAAAATAGCCGATGCTCGGATCAACGCACGCACGGGCTTTACGTGACCGTTAAGAATAATAGGCGATACACCGGACCAGTTAATGTTGGAGAGTAGTCTAGAGCTTCCGATAATGACTAATTGTCTTGTTAGGGTTTACGTTCAGACCCTACAATTTACACCAATCCGTAATACAAGCAAGATCAGAGTTAATGCTGTGGACGGCCTGATAGAGATCGCCAAGAGAAGCTCGAGTGTAAATTAGGAGATCGTCAGCATACAAGTGGTAAGAAGAATATAAGTAGTGGGTTATAGAATTGATGAAAATAGCGAACAGGATTGGAGACAACACACCACCTTGAGGCACGCTAGCGTCGGTGTTTAACCAAGTGGAGAAATTATTCTGCACTTGGACGCGCTGTTGACGGCCAAACAAGTAACTACGAACCCAGACAATAACAACCGGAGATAGTTAATTGTGCGCAGAATACTTAACATGATATCAAAGTAGACAGTGTTAAAGGCATTACTAAATTCAAGCAACGTAAGTATTGTTAGTTTTTGATTTTCCATTCCATGGCGAATGTTGTCGGTGATTTTCAATAATGCAGTGGTAGTACTATGGCCAGGACGAAAACCGGATTGTAGGGGATTGAAGAGGTTGGTTTTTAAGAGATATGGACTAAGTTTTTCAGATATTAATCTTTAAAGAATTTTGGACAGAAACGGGAGAAAGAAATAGAGCGATAATTAAACAGACAAGGGGCAAGGTTATGTGGGGTTTCTGCCCACTAAAACGCCCTCGGTGCATTAGGAGGGGCTCCGGAATATTCAACTGAGCGCACTGGTGCCCCCTGCACTGTTTAAAACATCCCGCGGAAGATCAAAAGCCTCTTTAGCACCCACGCCGCGCTATGGCTAATACAAGACCACCATGCATTAGCCGCCCTCCTAAGGCTCGTTTATTGAGCTCTGAGGGCCCCCACCCAAGGACCATTTTAGTCGCCTTGAACGACAGGCAGTTCCCTGCCTAGCTATTAAGAATAGGACTACGGTATTCCTACCGTCGTCCTATTCTTAATAGCTCGAGACTACAAGGCTGGTTGTGATGATAGCTACCTAGACGGTGTGCTGTGAGAGATCCAAATAGCAATATCATCGTTAAATGTTCAATACATAGGGTACAAACAAAAGTGGGAAAAAAAACGAGCGATAATAGTATTTGATTTTATTAAATATTCTTACTAAACATAAAGTATTATAGGAAATTCATTTTAATATCACATTACAAAAAAAAATACTACATTAGAAACACAAAACTTATAAAAAATAGATTTAAATAATATCTACAAACCGATCTTTATATATAACCCATGTACAGTAGAACAAGCTATGCTTAGAGTTCAGAAATTCGAGGCCAGTTGCAGCGTGAAGTCTACTTCACCACTCCCATGACCCCCAGAAATGAAAGTACCTCTATACCACAAGTATTTAGATGCTGTGCTACAGAGGCATTGTTTTTTATTATAAACATTTCTAGACTTGTGAAGGAATGATTGCAGTAAGCTCTAGTAGACACAGTGCTGGAAGGCTGTTCACAAGGTAGATTAATCTATGCGACCTATGCAGGAGACCAGCCATATGTCCAGTAGTGGACGCCTATTGGCTGATGATGATGTTTACAAATGAAAGACTTTAAACTTTGAACCATTATGTTGGGAATGTCTGACTGAATCAGACAGGTCTCCTGTATACTATAAGATAATACATATTAATTGTTATTATTAAAGTGTCCATTTTTAAAATATATTAATAATCTTATTAACCGTCATTTAGTGTGAATGTAGGATTTTTAAAGAAAATTATTTAATTCCATCAAACTACACCTTATTCATTGTAACAGCAAAAGTTTAGCTTAGCTAAGATAACTACTCTGTATGTACTAAGAGTCAATAGAGAACAGAATAATTTACTTCAGTTCAGTTTGAAGTAAGGGTTTATAATACATTTTAAACATCTATAACAATTTCAAAAATCCTTAATATATTGTTGGATCTATATAAATAATGTATGAATAGTATTATAGAGATTATTTATGTAGATATAATAATATTAGTAAAAGTCCAGCAGTCAATAGAATTGACTGCTGTTTTAGATACATTAAAATTTCTAATTATTATTAATGTTTAATTATTATGGAAATTTAATTTAACAATGCTAATTGCATGCATGATATCAGTGTATACGGACTAATTGAATTCCGTGACAACTTCAATCCATTGGCTGGCACTGTTATGCAACAAACCAATAAGCTATCGGTGACAAACCGACACACACTAAAGCTGCATAAGCATAAGGAGACAGTAATGTATATCTATCAGATTAAATCACATTAATGGTTAAAGTATGTATATAAGTAAACATTTAACAATGTAACACACATATTTATTCGTTAACATAGATATAGTTTTTTGTTTTGCTATAACTATATGGAAAGATATGGTGGCCAGGGCAACGCACCATGGTCACGTCCCTCAGTCATGAGGTTACGACAAAGAAGAACTATATAGTGTAGGCAACATCAAGTAATCTTTTTTTGTATTTTTTTCCACTCTACATTTGAAACATCTACTAATCTATATATGTATATATTGTTAATAATTATATAGTAATAATATCAGAAGTGTCATAGCCGCAGAAGTAAACACTACAAGCATGTTCATTAAATCTCTAACTTTCAAGGCTGATAATAAAGTTGAAATGTTTTGTTTTATTATGTGTATTCTAGTGCGTGTTGGTGTTTGTAATATGACACCATTGATGATGATGAAGCCGGAGTCATGATAAATAACATGCAGTGTATCGTTGAAGATTAATAACATATTTTTCATCGCGAGTCGTTCGTTGATTCAGTCGTGCCAGAGCTTTGCGATCTTGTTGTTGACTTTCTCCTGATAGTGTACCATCAGGCACCATTGTCGCGGTCATTCCTCGTTGGTGAGGGGCATAAGCTCGTTGCCCTCGCGGCACCGCTTTGTTATGACGCAGACCATGGTCGATAGAGCCATCACCGTCGGCACGCCCAGCCCGATACATATGATCAACACGACGAACAGCGAGAAGGTCTCCTTGGGCGGTGCGCCGTAGCCGAATGTATATGACCTGGTTGAAAGATCAACCATTACTACACGGTGTCATCATCGAACATTACCGATTAGGGTAAAGGAAACGACTGCGCCCACATCACAGTGATTAAGCGGTTGCCTTGTAACGGAGAGTACAATTATTGTAACCGTATGAAATAGAAGCTAAGAACTGGCCCATTGTAGACACAAACAATGGCGGTTGGCTTTTACTTCCGGTCGTCATGGTAGATACCACCACAGCCCTTATTGCAGCCGACAAACAGTAGTGTCATTACTGTGTTCCGGTTTGGAGGGCGCATGGGGGGGTGGGGATGAAATTTAAGATCTTGTCTCAAGGCGTGAAACACAATGTGATGCACTGTATATCATAATGACAATGAAAATGTTTCACCATCAGATAAAAAAAAAACAATAATTGTGCCTTTATTATCGAAAGTACATCGATTCATAATTAAGCCCTCAAGACTTGTTTTAATCACATTCGTATCCTTACCAGTTGGTGTAGTTGTGCTGCTTGTAGAAACCGTCACCAGGTTCTCCGAACGACACGAGCATATCTTGCACCAATACGTGTTCTGCGTCGAATTCCCGGTAGAAATAGTCCAGCGTACTTTTATGTGGTAGGGAGGTGCTGTGTACAAGTAGACGTTGTCATATTGTGAGGTAAGGTATTGAAAAAAATCAGGTCATGTATTATTATTTGTATAAAAAAAACCGGTTTTTATTTATACACCGAAGCGGTGGATGAGCAGCATGGTTGTCTCGTCAAGATGGATACTTCACAATACTCTTTGCTATAGGTTCGGATCAGATGGTGTGGGCACTGGGGTGACAGTAAATTGTCTACCTTTGCCAGACGTAGCAGCAGGTAACCTAAGGACTAAAGTTAACATTAATGTGGTGTATAAATACTTGTTGAAGTCTGAGACGTGCGCGAGGGTCGAGCTGGCGATGCCGCGTTTCGGCTGCGTATAGCCGACGGGCCGGAACTGCATGAAGCCGCCCTCGCCGCTCGCGAACGACGATGGAGTTCTTATCTCTATTATCTGCAGTAAAAAATGGTTTAGTAACAATACTTAAGTACTGTCATTTTTTTGAAATTTACGTTGTTGGCAACTAACCGATTTTATTTTATAGTCAAGGAAACGACGAGACAAAAACGGACGTTCACCTGAAAGGCCTGCCCATAACAACGTGACGCTAGTTAGGATGATATACACAGCATCGCATTGTGCTCGTCGCCTTGAGGCCTAAGACGTTAGGTCTCGTTACCCCAGTAAATTCACTAACTACAGCGCCCTTTAAACCGTAACACTACTGTTTGTCGGCCGCAATAGGAGCTGCGGTGGTACTTAACGGTCTCCGGCAACTGAGGTCCACTACCAGAAATCCAATGATGACTACTCATATTTACGCTATGAATATGGGCGATATACATTTTACGGGTTTTGTCATTTTCTTAAAAAAATATTATCTGTACGATTCAAATGCTTTGCAGCAGCTGACCTCTGTTCTGATCTCATCGTCATCATAGAGTACCTTTAACTTTTCAATGCCTTTTATTAATTTAATAGCTGGTCCTCACTTGCTTAGCTGACCGTAATATAAAATTCGACTTGAAACTTGTCTAAAATCCCTTGAGAGCAAGCGGAACCGCAAATGAGTTACTATAGCAACCTCGTAAATAACACCAAATGAATATGTTTATAAAAGTTAATTAGATATAAAATGATAGAGGATCTATGAAATTCAGAAAATAAATAGCCAATAACCGTCACTCCGTGTCGAGTGCTCCTCCCATGTCGACAGGTTCACCAGTTTTCACGTGATTGGCGAACAAACAAAACGCATATTCATTATATACATATAGATTAAAGAACAAACAGCTACATTAAATAGTTACATGTGGATACCAGCAGCGGACGTCAATCGCCTGATAAAATTGTATCTAACAACGGAAGTAAATCGATATGTTAACTAACTAAACTAACATACAGGTAATTGTAAATAATATAGTTTTTTTTTTACTTTTTGAATCGTATAAATAATTAAATTATCTCTATATATATACACATTACCCTGACGTAACAAAATTAACTCCTATATATGCCCTCACCTCAAATATGCCGGGCGTGTGCTCGTCGTCCAAGCTCTTCCGCATGATGTCGTGCATGGTGTCAGTCCTAGCGTCAGTGCTCACGAGGAGCAGGTGCACGGCGAAGCGGGACGCCTTGTAGTCATGTGACGTTGTCAGGTTCACCAAGCTTACGTCCACTAACGAAGAGTTAGAGGTGTGGATCAAGTGAGGCAGCTCCACCGCGTAGTCTTTGTAAGGAAGCAGGTCCAGCTGTAGCAAAAATTTGCTTATTTAAAAAATGTTTCACTTCAGAGTATTTCTTTACAACTAAATACCTAGTGATGGGTCTTTGTTACTGGAGACAATGTACCACCACATTACCTATTTCTGCCGCTAAACTGTAGTGTGCAAAATAATTGTGTTTTGGTTTGAAGGTCATCATATCCCGGGGAAATACTGAGGGTAGCAAGACATAAGATCTTATGTCTCAAATTGACTAGCACATGATGCAGTGTACATCATTCTAACTAACGCTCTATTGTCATGGGAGGTGCATTGGGATTGTAATGTTCCATATTATATATATTGTTATGTTGTTTAGCAGCTACACAGTTATTTTCTAAAGTCAAGAACATTTATCAAGTACCCACTGAGTTGACATTAGTTATCAATAACATGTGCAAGTCCAATACCTAAAAATACAACAACTATAGTATCATCATCATCAGCAGATAGAGGTCCACTGCTGGTCATAACCTACAAGTATAGTAAGCCATCAGGTAAATGTCTAAGCTGTCTTCTTGTTTCTTTTAAATAACAATGTCATATAATGTATATATTTAAACTAAATCATTTTCCATTACCTTCACGTCAATGATATCCTTTTGTTTCTCATTGTTTAAGGAGCCATGCATCCTCACCATACACTCTTTGTCAGTGAACGCACTCTTCTTCAGCTGCCATGAGACATTCTTCAATGAGATCTCACGTCGAGGGCTCTTTGCATCTATGCGCCCATTATCCTCCAGATCATTGTACTCATAGAGCTGAAATAAAAAGATTTTTTAAACCACTCTTCACTGATTAACAGAGTCAGTTTTTATGATTAACTGCAAGATTGAAACATTTTCGACTCTGGCTCGCTGACCACCACCCAGATCAAATTTGGTACATACTTTCATTTGTGTATAATAAACATTTCTCTATTTAATATCTTGCAGTAAAGTGAGAGATGTTTTTATATAGCAATTAATGTAGGTCAATGAGTCATACAAGTGTAAATTAATTTGATATGATACCCTTTGTGTGCAGTGACATCTGTTTTATTATTAAACATTTATTATCTATAACATACAACAACAGTTATGTGAAACAATTTGTGAATACTCGAAAAAGTTAAAATTTAGTCATACTACAGACTACAACACCAATTTTTACTGTAGAATATTTATGTGTGAATCTTAATGTGTTCCAGTTATGCCACTATTGCTATTGAAATTAAAGAGAAATATATAGACTTGTAATAATTTATTAATATTAAGTCATTTTCTGAAACCCTCTATGCACAAACAAAGCTCCTATATATACTACTTAACAGTAGTATGTAAACATGGCTATATTCCATGTTTGAAAGGTGCTGTAGTAGAGAAACTACTGAAGTAATGAAGCTTATTATCTTATGTGTCAAAGTAATGACCCTTACTAGTGCTATATTATCGGCGGGTGCATAACATACCATCAGATAAATTGTCATGTGGCTCTGTTTAATTTTAGATTCTGTCTATAAATATATATATCCTATTTTAGTTGATTTCGCCATCTATTATGTAGGTATCATTCTATTGAATAGGTTTACATACTAAGGTCTTTTTGGATAAGCTAGAAGTATTAAACTGGAATCTCTATAATTATAACCCACTTTCTAGTAGAAAGGGTTAAGTTGCAATGTAAACCTTTTAGAATGTACTTATAAAAACCTTAGGAATTTAATCTCCACAACTAACAACTTTAAACGAAAACTATTCATGCTGCACTTTAAGGGACATAATTATCGAACATTTTTTTAACTCATGAACTTTATTCAAATTTGAATTTATTCTTACCTTATCAATAGCTGTAGCAAAACTGTAATGTGCTTTCTTAGACAAAGTAAAGTTATTTGGCTCTACACCATCCCAGCCAATTTCAATAGATGAGTTTACTCCAGCCACTGCCAAAATCATTGTTGGTATACCTCGAGTGAAATCCCATATTTGGTGTATAGTATCTGAATCACCTGATGCTTTTACATATACTAAAGTAGAGCGTGAACCACAGTCTTTACATCCTGGATTTATCGTTGTATTTAACTAAAAATGCATGAATTATTATGAACTATCTAGAAAACAATCGTTTATAACATATTATGTATAATATTATATATTATATAGTATAATGTATATATATACAAATAGATACAGCGAGTCCACCCAAAATGATAAAAAATTAATCAGTTAGAAGTTCAGAACTATTATTTAAATATATGTAAGATAGTAAACACTAGAAATAATAATAAGTAAATGTACTTCATACATTTGGACACAATAATATTCTGTGTATTTCTGTAAATATTAGATAAATAGATAGTATGGATAATATAATATATATATATATACATATCCATCCACATTTTTGCAGAACAATATATATATATATTTATATATATAATATATGTATATATATATGTATATATATATATATATAATATATGTATATATATGTATATATATCTACATATTGTTTCGCAGTTATTTTTACAATATCTTTTTGTTTCAATAAATCTATTGTTTTTCAACTTTACTAAAACTCATAAACAGAAAAAAAATATTTTAAATACTGTAAGGACTGTAACTGTTTGTAAATATTAATAATGTTTTATTTAACATAATAATAAAAAAGACATTAACAAAAAAAAAAATAAAGCATTAACAAAAGATTTTTAGGTATTTTGATAGGGTTTCGTGTCCGGTATTGTGTATTTACCTTTCTGTCTTGTCCATTTGCAAAAACTACTAATAAAAATATAAATGCAGCTATAATATTAACTTTTATCGCTGAAGGTAACATTATTTTCTTTTATCAGCAGCTTTTGTCTATAAACAATAAGACGGGTTCACAAGTTAATATGCATGTCACCACACAAATGATTGATAAAACAACACGTGCTTTAATGAACTATTCTCAAACGTATATAATGCCTTTGTTAATACGATAAACTAAATCGTGAATTTGTCGTCCATATTTCCTCTTTCATGTACAATGACTTGCGTCACTGCGTCACTGAAATATTGATCCAAAAAATATTTGCTACTAGATTATAGCAAGTAACACCATCTCCGAAACAAAGACTGTGAAACGGAACGTAAACACAAAATTATTAGTATCTTTTAATTACAAAGGTTCTGGATCTACAATTGGCTTGCTTTCAAAAATCAAAATATATCAATGAAAATATACTCTGACTTAATTGGTAAAACATATAAAATTTACCAATTTATTGATAGTTTAAGAGCAATAGGATATATAAAATATGTTTTCAATTTTAAATATTTCATTTAATTTAAAAATAAAAAAGGTACATTTGTTTAAAGATATCGAATATATCAGTATATTTGTAAGATGATTTTTTCATCAGCATTATTAGCCGACAGATATGCATTGCTAAATATAGGCCTCCTCCAAAGCGATCCCCCCAACCATCGATTCTTTTTTTTTGTTTTACGTGGGGGAAATGCCTATGCATATTCGTCCTCGCGGGGACAAGAACGGATTATGTCGGACTTGCACCGACTTTTGTAGAAAAAAAATAGAGGTGCACTACATTTGTCTTCTTCTTCTTAAAGTTCCTTCCTATCGTAACTGGTTATGTACGTCGATCAACGAACTGAAAATAATATTATTGCTGTTTATTCTTACAATTTATTACTTTTCTTAATAACTTTTATGTCAAGTTTATCTCATCTCCTACATATTTTATTAATTTTTGTTTAAAATGGTACAATAAAAAACTTGTTGTTTGAATAATTTTATTTACAAAATTCAATTCTCCTGTGCTGGTGTTCTCTTGCAGGTTCCACCGTCGCTCTGCGGTGAATGGACACGTTTCTTGTTTTCATTCGATTGTTTGTTTTTGTTTTGATTTCTTATCGCTTTAGACATTTTTTCCTCGCCAACACTGTAAGAATGATCAAATATAATTTAAATGAAAGATTTACCTGAGAGTGAATAGAAATTTTAAAAAAATCATAAAGGTTTCTTTCTGGTCTGAAATAAAGATTATTTTATTTTTTTACGGATCTTATTCCATCTCAAAGTGTTAAGTAGATAATAAAATAATTAAAAGAAAAATGAAAAAAGCTGACAGAAATTAATAAGTCTAAAATCTATTTTTACTTCCTAATAGATTCTTTATAATACCAATTTTGTATTCATAATTTATTTCCCGTTCCTTCGCAATATAATAAAGAATCATTAATACCGATAGTCTGTATTCTTATACTTACGTGAATATATATAATATTACACATTTAATAAAACATAGTTTTAATATTTTCTTTTTAAAATCCTAACTTTTTTATCAAATTTAGTTTTATCAAACTAATACTCTCTGTAAAATTTTATATAGTCATAGCATAAATAAGTTGATAATCTCTTCTTTGTCGATGGTTAATGAAATAAACGAATTCAATTTGTATTTATGAAACGCGGTAACTAATTTAACATAGCTTGCTGA